>CM054130.1:71835570-74235570 GCA_028751855.1 Ambrosia trifida
TAGAGATGGCGGGTGTGGACGACGGTGCTGACGACGATGACGCCCCCTACCTCCTCCGCCGCGACCACAGCAGCAGTACCCCCGTCATATATATGATGACCTCACTCCTGCTGCGCGTTTCGTGGCAGAGGACATGGATCGCCTCATCGGTGAGCTCCGGGAGGTTCAGGAGTGGACGGTCGACGCGATGCAGGCGATGGCGAGGCATTGGCAGGTAGAGTTACGCCCACCACCACACCGTGGACCAGCAGAGGGGGCCCACCACCACCGCCACAGTAGACTTCTTTTATTTGTATTTTTTTCATGATGTGTATGGACAAAACTTATTACTCTTTTTACCTTTTATTATTATGCATTTTGATCGTTTGTTTATATATGTTGTGTGTTTTGAATGTTTAATTGTCTAATAAATACTAAACCCATAAATAATAAACGAACTAAAACCAAATTATAAATTGCAAGCCAGTAAAACCAATGAGATCCAAACAGTTTACATTCGATTATAAACGTTAAAAGATCACTCAACCCTTTCAATCCCAAACCAAATACAAATCACATGTTATGAACCAAAACGACGCCACGTTGACCATCAACCACCATATTCGTATCAAAAGTTGCGAATTCGTTCAATCTTTCTTCGACGAGGTCTTCTCCGTGAATAATTTATCCAGTCACAGTGACAATCGAACACTTTATTAATAGGTTAAAGTTGGGATTACTTGATTAATTATAGTTTGATTAGGGTCATTACGTTGTTTTTAAATTTTAAAAAATTACAATAGATAAATACCCTAAATCAATAAAAACGATTTAAAAAAAAAACACGGGTTATTTCGGTGTTTTTAGAATTTTTAAATTTAAAAAAATTACAATAGATAAAGACCCTAAATAGATAAAAAAGTAAAAAACAAAAAAAAAATAAACACTTCAAAAAAAAAAAAAACACTTCAAAACAAACAAAAAAAACAAAAAAAAAAACAAAAAACAAAAAAAATCCAAACCAAAACCTTCCCAACATCAAAATGTCCAGATTCATCCCCCCTGTGGCCAAGCGCCTCGCTTAGGCCTAAGCGAGGCGCTTGGCCCCCCTTTTTTCAAACTCCCATGCAACCTCGTACTGATTAGTAATTAATGTGACCCAAGCGCCTCGCTTAGGCCTAAGCGAGGCGTCTGGGTGGGGGGTTTAAATAGAAGCTGAGGGGGTGCCAATAGACAGACCCATTTGAAATTGACAATTAAATATGGAAATTAAAGACAAATTAAACGTGTAAATTAAGGCATATAGCAGTTTGTACGTTTACACTAAAAAGGAATGATTTAGAAATTCTTAAATTTTAGGAAAATCTTAAGTGCTAAAAAAGGAGCCCTAATTAATTAATTATTTATTTATTTATTTATTTATTTTTGCACCTTATTACACTTCAAAGTACCACCGTGCTACATGCCATTTGTTAACCTTTTCATATATACCCCTATAAACTTAATTAATTTTGTATATAAATACAACGCAAAATCAAAATTACATATATCATCTTCTTTAATGATAAATATATAAAGTTTACCTATTTTCTTTTATTTTATTTTAGATAAATTAGTATATGACTATTTTGCCTTTATTTTTATTTTAACATAAAAAGTACATATTTACCCATTTTAACTAAAACTTTAATAATTTTGTAGTTACCCATTGCTTAAGCTTTTTTTTTTTTACGTTTCTTTTTCTTTTTTGGTGGGTTGTTTTGGTTTTAATGTTTTTTCTTTATTGTATTTTGTTCTGTATTTTAATTTATTTATTTTTGCATTTTGGTTTCCTAAACAAGTGCGACTACCGATAATGACAAAAACAGGTTCAGGTCAGATTATATTGGTTTTAAAAATGCTAGGATTTGGTTCAGGTCAACCTTTACACTTTAATCACAAAGTACACCAATTTAAAACATTACATAACATAACACTACAAAAATTTCACCGTTAGCGGCGACATTTTTAGCAACGAAAAATAGATTCCGCAACTCTTCGCTAACGACATTTTTTAGCAACGAAAAATAGATTCCGCAATTCTTTAATACATTTCCAAGTAGAGGTTTTCAAATCTTTAATATAGGGAGGGAGTTTGGAAAAGGAAAACCCTACATCTTGTTAGAGCATTCACGACAGCTTCACCACTTTTTACCCTATAATTTAACTAAAAATCATACTTTTTAAAAGTAATCTCCTCAATATTTGAACAACCTTTCAAATCTCAATATTTAATTGAAATGTGCATCTTCACCAATAATCTCCGTAATAGATCAGGGAAAACTCGAGTCCGCGTGTTGGTGTCGTGTTCATAAATGGTAGATAGATTAACATATATACCTAGGATGGATACTATTAATTGAATGGCACTTGTTTTCTTAAAAATCTAGCAAGAGATCGTTTCACTTGCAAATTTGCAAGTGATCTAGCTTAATTAATTTAGTTATGATTTCCTCATGAACCGTAGAAGAGCAAATACTTAAGGTTCAATATCCTGTTAAACAATGAGATGCACTAGCTTTAACTATAGCTTTCACTATAGTTACCACTACGCCAACCCCTTAATCAAAAGATTTACACAAAACAAACAGGACTTCAATTAATTAACTAGATAAGACATAGTAACCGGATCTAGATTGGATGAAGTGATCAAAACCGTAACTGCAAATAGTTATGCTACATAAAATCTTGAAAATTATACAAATATCACATATAGATAGGCAAAGAGGGAGAAGGATAGACCAGGTAAATATATGTCAATAAAAAAAACATCCCGCCCTCATATGGGGTGGAGACTGGGCCGGCTATGGTAGCTGTAAGGTGGCGGAGGAGATCACTTTCATCCCGCCATAATCTTATGCCCACCACATTCTCCTACGTCCGAAAGTTGTAAAGTTCATTCATAATCAACATTGCGGTAACCATTATGGTCACAAACAGTTGAATTCAAAGATCCATTTATAACTAATAGATCAAATCAAACAAATGTATAGATTATATGGCATGCATTGCTGGTCTAAGAGGGAAAATAAACGTGAAACGTTGACATGTTAACGTGCATGATCATGTTGTGATGAATTTTGTTGTTATTGTTGTGTTCTTGAGTTCGAAGAAAATGAAAAGAAAAGTAAAAGTAAAGATATTATGTATAAAAAAACCCTTCCTTCCAAATCTCTCCAGTTGCGAAGGACTTAGAGGGTGTTTGGGATTGATTATTCAAAACAGATTATGCGTTTTGGAAAAGTAGGGGTGGAGCTGCTTATAGATTATTGCGTTTTGGTAGCCTAAAAAACTGATTAACTGCGTTTTCAAAACGCAATCCAAACACTAAAAACTGATTATCTGCGTTTTCAAAACGCAATAATCTAAAAATCATATTCAAAACGCAATGAAGGAAAGAAACTTATATTCTCCTTTCCTTTCTCTCCATTTCTTTCCTTAAAACAACTATGATCTAACAACCTTCCAAATCTCTTCTTTTTTCCTACGTTAAATGAAATTCATGAACACAGCAAAAGATTTACTTGTAACACCGCTAAGATCGCGAGCCTAACTAAACTTATTATTTGTATAATTTTTATTTAATATTTACTAAGTAATGATATAATATTATACAAAAAACATATATTATATTATACATAAAAAATTAATAATTGTAAGTTAAATAAGCAAGTTCGGATTCGCCTCACTTACACCACTACTTAGAGCTATGTTTTACATAGAAGTTGGGTTTAGTGTGAAAATGTGTTTTAGAGCTGCAAACTAGAGAATCTAACCATGGTCCCTAGCTATCTGTGTAAGGCAATTAAGTTTTATGTAACTTGACTATGGTTATCAATTAGCAATGTCTTTACAACAAAGATAGAAGGCAAGCAACAGAGGACACCGGGTCTACATTGATTTCGTTTGGTAAAACCGACCTATTCGTTTGTGTATATATGGTCCATTAGCTCATAACTGAACTAGGCGCCGAGGGTTCTCAATTCCTGTTTCTGAATGAATTATAATGAATCAATCCCATTTTTTTTAATTAATACAACGTGATAAACATTCTTCACAAGTGAGTGACTGATAAACGGGCAACAAGCTGCGCGACCTTATGGGTACTTGCTTCAATGAACCAGGCGCCGAGGGTATATATGGTCCATTAGCTCATAACTGAACCAGGCACCGAGGGTTCTCAATTCCTGTTTCTGAATGAATTATAATGAATCAATCCCATTTTTTTAATTAATACAACGTGATAAACATTCTTCACAAGTGAGTGACTGATAAACGGGCAACAAGCTGCGCCGCTACCTTATGGGTACTTACTTCAATGAGGAAAATGCCCAAACAAGCCCAAAGCTTTGTTTTCTCTAGAAATTAACCATATTCACACAACAACTATCTATGTTTTAATAAAAATGTGGATATTCATCCCTAAAAAAAAAAAAATTAAAATTGGGTAATTTCCATCTATAAAGATTTATCATAAATATATATTACAACCTACAAAGGCTATAGATAAAGAGTATCACAAACAACACACCACAATGTTATGTTACATTACAAAAGTACAAGAAGTACTTCACTTGACCATCACTAATAAGTAAATTATTCTTTGCAAACCAAATCCAATTTGCCATTTTCATTCCAAATATTATCAGTTCCCATCACGATCATCGTACCCAACCGAACCCATAAGTTCTGGTCCTTCTAATCGTGGATTATTCATGAAACTGAAAAGAAAAACCGCTTTGGTCACTTTTGTTATAAATGCAAGCAAATAGCAAAAGTAAAGTTGCACTAGTTTTAACGTTATTTTACTAATTTCGTGAAAATAACGTTAAAAATACGGACGGTTAATCATGCATCATGTGGTGGCGTGGATAGCCAAAAGACAAAGGGGTACATGCACTGATTGGGTTTGTCCCGATTGGTAAGTGTTATGTGCCTTATGTCCAAGGCTTGATACCAAACCACATCGAGTCGGGGGTCTCACTGGAAGCAGCCTCTCTATTCTTAAGGGTAGAGGTAAGGCTGTCTACATCTTACCCTCCTCAGACCCTACCTTAACTTTGCTATAGGTGAGATTAACTGAGTATGATGATGATGATACCGACTATATCAACAAAACCAACCTTTCTTCTGTCAACTTAGAGAAAGAACCCCAAGTAGGAAACGTGCCACATAAATCATTATTCGAGACATCCCTATAAGAAATAATTTAATTAATAAAATACGCTATAATTAAACCACATAACACACGAAACATAGAGAGAACGAGAGAGAATTCTGAACTCACATAATCTTTAGATTAGGAAGCTTGGTAAGACCTCTAGGAATTCTTCCTGTCAATTTGTTGTGATTAAGCCGCCTGCATTTATGGTTACAGAGGTTTTGTTCATTTAAGTCGTCTTTGACACAATTAAGGAACGTGTCAAATGGGTCAAGTAAAATTTTTGGTTAAAATGAACTATGCTAAACGTGTCAAAAGTCACAAAACATGTATTTTCAATGTATATAGCCTCCTAAAAGGTACTTTTTAGAAACTTTCGCTAACTATAATGATATAATTGCGGTAATCAGATAAACGACACGCCAAAAAATATAACTATAGATTTTTTTAAATATACAAAAACAAGTGTTTCTATGAAAACCATCCAACCAAACCCAACCTAACCAGACCAAGAACCGACCCACCCGCCTCAATAATATATCAATATACAAAATATAAAAGTATGAAGAGTGAGTAAATGTACATGAATCTGATATTGGAAAGCTTGGAAAGAGAAGGAGGAATAAAACCAGTAAGGTTATTATGGAAGAGATCTAAGCTTATAAGATTCTTAAGTCCTCCAAATTCAGATGGTATTGTCCCCACAAAATTGTTCATGTACAATTCCCTGCAACCAAACACACCACATGCCATATTTATTTCTATTTAATAATCAAAGAACTAAGGTTATAAATTTGTAAGAAATTTGGTTCTGATGGGTTATTTTCAGGGACAGACCCGCTATTAGCAGATTTTTTAATGCATACTATGTTTGTTTGTAATCAAGATGTCAACCTTTAGCTTGATATATCTATGGTCTACAAGTTTTTTTTTTTTTTTTTTTATTATTATTTATCATACAAATAGTTCTAATCTTGCAATAACTGTTATCTTCACTATGGGAACCGGCGTCAAATGACCATGTAGGTTTCCGGACGATGACCCCTAGAAATAACTAATATTATGGACAGGGCCGTCCCTGAAAATCTCTAAAAATTCATGTATCCTATCCGAACCGTTAAAAAATAGGCCCCTTAGGCCCAAGTTTAAGTGTTAAATGAGTTATATAAAAAATATATGCATATATATAGGAATTTTTTATAAAAATTATGCCCTCGAGATTTATGGACCCTGTCCGGTTGGCCTCCTCGGACCACCCTAGAGACGGCCCTGATTATGGAAATTATTTGGTTGGACAGGTGATCACACCATTTTTTAGTTCTTTTATGGCTAGACGTTAAAACAATTAGTACAATAGGTGTGTTGTCACTAGACCTTTTTATTTAAAGGCACATAATACAAATGCCCTTAAGCTAGTCAGTAATTAATTAAACTTTCAATAAGCCATACAAACCAAATTAAAACGAAAACCTATGTTAGTATGTTTACATTCAAAAAACAAAAATACTTTCGGTGACCCAACTCAATCCGACAAAAATAAATCGGTGACAGTACAGATTATTTATAATTAAATATAAGATTCCGGTTTCACGGAACCAAAGGTATCAAACGCTAGCGGAACGAAAACGTGTTGGTTCTCCTCATAAGTTTCCGTACCCTTGTTGATTGATACCTTTGGTTCCCTGATATCGAAAGCTACTCGTTTCCTGTCAGTGGCGAAGCTTGGTTCTCGAATCGGTGGGGGACTCAAATTTTTTCGATTGGGAGGGCCGGAAGATCAAATCGGGGGGGGGGGGGGGGGGGGGCTCAATTTACCTACAAAAATCGCAAAATTGCACCACTGCGGCAAAAATTGGTAGGGACGGGGCCTCTCGGGCCCTAAAGAAGTTGCGCCCCTGATTCCGGTGCCAGGGACCAAAGGTATCAAACGTCAGGGGTACGAAAATGTGTTGGTTCTCCTCACAAGTTTTCGTATCCCTAGCATTTGATACTTTTGGTTCCCTGGCACTGGAAGCTACCCGTTTACTGACGGGTTATTCATAGTAGTATCTCGACCGCGGGGGGAGGTTTCAATTTCAGTAGGTTATGGTTTGTCATTCAGAAAGGGTGGCGGCGCAGTTTATTACCCGCTACCCGCTATCTTGATGTAATTTTCACAGTCGTAGAATGAAATTTGTTATATATTTTATGTCCAAAAACATATATAAGATTTACTTACAAGTACTGAAGACGCTCAAGCTTCCCTAAATCAGGAACAAGATTACCCGACAATTTCGCGTTTCCAAGATCACTACACCCAACATAAAAAAACAAAAGAAAAAAAAAAACCTTTTAATTTAATAAATATTATATACAATTTATTCTTTTCACAAAAAAAAAAAAAAATATTCCATGTTTTGGGCAAAAGACATTAATATATTCAATCCAACAATAAACGGGTAGAGTACTTACAGTCGGGTAACCCGGTTATCAGAATCACAAGTAACATGAAACCATGTACATGGGTCAACCAAAGTTGGATCCCAGCTTTCAAGAACATTAGTGGGGTCCTTCACTGCTCTTCTCAAAGCATACAAAGCATCTCCTATATTATGAATATTAAGTAATAATAATAATTATGCATGGATCTAAACCATAAAAGGTTATTATATATGGAGATCATATGTTTACCTTCAATGTTTGCATATGTAGATTTGGATATTATTTGAAGAAGGAGAAGAAGAAGCAAAAAAACTGCCATTTTTAGAAAGTTTTTAAAGAGGTTGGAGGAGTTGTGTTTTGTGTGTGTGTACTTGAACAAGAGTTGAAGTGGGTTAAAGTTTATAAGGAATCTTAAGCTTGTTTGAGTGTAGTGGGTATATATGGAGACCAAAAAGTCCAAAACCAAATGTACCCAACAAAATTAAATTATTATTAAATTGAAAAAGAAAAGAATTTTTTTATTTTATTATTATTATTATTATTTTAGGTCGTATGCTTTTATACCCAAACCCAATATAGTGAGTAGTGACCGTCCAATATGAACTGAAAAGAATATATGTTTTTTTTTTCTTTAAGGGAATATTATGGTCATGAAATCACATTATTTGTATAATGAGTTTTACTAGTGGGTATAAGTCAATAATAATAAGAAACAATTGAATTTTGGCTAGTTGGGTATCTAACATTACTTTTTTTTTAATCAAACTAGGCGTGTGCATTATTCTCATGGTTCAGACTATAATGTAACTATAGATCGAAACGGGTACAATGTGCTAAAGTGTTTTAGTACCGATCAACGTTAGCAGTTAGCACCATCACTATTGCCAACACGTTCACCACCTATCGCAATGTCACTAGTACTGTCATCACCTACCGGACGCCATAGTCATTGCTACCATCGACACCACTAGCTACCTCCACCCTCTCGGTTATTATTTGAAATTATATGAATGTGTGAGGGATGGTTATAAGTAATGCATAAATGTTAGTTTTCTATTGTCTTAAAAAATTGAAGCTACAATATGTGGGCGCTCACCTTGTAAAACGGGACAGACCTATGTTATGGAATCGGTAATCAAGCAAAGTTTGATGAAATATTATCTTAATGTTATGACAATTGGTTTGCCAATTAGGCAATTAACATCATGTACTTTGTTATGATATTGATGTGCTTTGGTATGATTACTCCTTTTTAATATTGGCAACTTGTGGTCAACTAATATCATTTGCTTTTTCTTACAACTTTTTAAATAGGTAACAAAATTGATATGATTAAAGAAAAAGATATGTATATTGAGAGAGATGAGTGTTTGAACTCCAAATTCAAAATAAAGAAACACAAAACAAGAATTGTGGTCACATTGGGACACATTTAGAAACAATGATCGGCATATCCTCAAAAGAAACAATACATTTTTCCATTATTATTGATATGCATTGCATGGTCATACACATTGATCGATGCTAGAGGTCCCTTAGTCGATGGTCTATAACTTTGAAAAGGTAACCATTGACCTCTTTGTCGTTGTTCTTTTAAGTCATATAAAGATATATATTTATGTTCATGTGCATTATCATCATCACATGTTTGGTTCATGTTCAAAAACATGTCCCATTTGGTCAAAAAGATAAACTTCGATGGTAGGGGACCCCCGTAGTTGGGCTCTTTGCCTGCTCTGCACACTACCATAGTCATTGACTCGTCTCGAAGACCATTGCCCCCTTTCGATCTACGCCAACTAAGCCGATGGAGACATCTCCCCTTGACTCGTCTTGGGACTGCTAGTCATTGTTGTGTAATTAACTAATTACAGATCGATCGATGCATAAAGACTGTGTTGTTGGTTGAAAGGTGAAAAAAAAAAAAAAAGATTTGCCACGTAGGCGCCACAGATAAGCGCATTTTTTCACCTTTCATACCACTAAAATGTGTTGTGTGGTGAAATGTTAATTATTAATTAAAAAACACGGGACTTCACCGACGCACATCTTTCACGTCCTTGTGTAATGGCGTTGGGGCATCAATATTGCTAATGTGGTTGAGCAATAACTCCCATAACACATAAGCCTAAGATCCAATAACGTAACAAAGCCTCAAACGTTTAAGTGCATGTTTGGCTCTCCTTATTTGACATCCTTATAACTTATTGACTTAATCAAAAAGTTAATAAGGAAAAAATATTGTTTGGGTAATGGGTTGAAAAAGAGGTTTCTGTGAGTTGAAAAGGAGTTAAGTTATAAATTAGAATTTGTAACTTTTTGATTAAGTCAATAAGGAGGTAGAAGAAGGAGATAAGTCAATAAGGAGAAGGAGAGCCAAACATGCCCTAAAACTAAAGATGTAAAATAAGATAATTTAAGATGAAACCAAGAATATAATCCAACTTTCCAACCTATTTAAAAGCTTTTGGGAAGCATATGGAATGTTTAGCTCCCTTGAATACCTATCATCATCATACTCAGTTAATCCCAGCTATAGCAAAGCTAAGGTAGGGTCTGAGGAGGATAAGATGTAGACAGCCTTACCCATAAGAATAGAGAGGCTGCTTCCAGTGTGACCCCCGGCTCGATGTGGTTTGGTATCAAGCCTTGGACATAAGACACAGAACACTTAGCAATCGGGACAAACCCGATCGGTGCATGTACCCCTTTGGCCCTTTGTCTTTTGGTTATCCACGTCACCACATGATGCAGAATTAACCGTCCGTCGTTTTTAACGTTATTTTCTGAAATTAGTAAAATAACGTTAAAACTAGTGCAACTTTACTTTTGCCTCCCAAATGCCACACATATATACATTATATGCGCACACCGTAAGTGGAGCGTTCTTGAATACCTATATGGAATGTTAATATATTCTATTCTACCTTGATACAAATTTGATAAAAATTCGTTACATTTTTATACATTTGGCTACATTAAACACAACAGATAAATAACTTCTCATGATTTCTAACCCGACACGCTCTAAACCAAGCGTTATTGTCCGATTTAATCGTTATTTCTCACTAATTGGAAGTCCTATTTTCTACAAGTTAGCCAGTAGCCATGAGAATCACAAGCAAAAGATACAACAATTGGGATACAAAAGAATATAATTTAGTACATTGTACAGGAACTTGAAGACCATTCTCCCTACATCTTTTTCATACCTCTAAATGTCCTGTCAAACATCTAATGTTAATCATCAACAGATTAAAAGCTACATAAATACACATACACGCGTCGTCCTCAAAAGACCATTTTAACCACCACCGTCTTCATTATTAGCCTTCACAAACCGTCCCTTCACTCGCTTTCTAGTATCGGCTCTTGCCTTCCTTGACTCATATCGAATGTGCTTGTCATATCTACACACAAAAGCCGTATCTAGATTAAAGACTCGCTAATCAGATAAATATGAAGTCCAAACACTTTCTACAACGAAAAAGAAGAAGTAGAATACCTTCTTGTTTTCTTCTTCTCCTTGTAACGAAGCATTGCGTCACCTCTGTTCTTTGCCATAAGCTCTAAATCAACTTTAGTGAATGGTGCGGCGAGTTTTTCAGCGCCCGTCACATTTTGCTCTGTGAACTGGAGATCATTTGAGCCACCACCGTATCCATTTTGTGTTACAAAACTAGTTTTCCGGTCATTTGAGTTCTGAATAATGAGCTAAATAAGTTAATATTTGGCCGGTATTTACATGGTTAATAATATGAAATATAAGCTATAGCTAGCCAAAGGCTGAAGGGCTCAAGGCACAGTAAAGACACCCTGTCGCCTAGGTGTAAGGCGCTTAAAAAGACAGCGCCTGAGACAAGCAAGGCGCAAGTGTATTCCAGGACAATTTAGCTGTTTTATACAGGTTTTAGGCAGGTTTAAAACTTGATTCAGGCTGTCTTTTGGCTTTTTGATATAACCATAGCTGTCAAAGGCGCACTCAAAGCACAAATCTTGGGCCTAGGCGCAATGCGTTTAAAAGCAGGGCTGGTTCCAGGGACGAAGCATTGTGAGGGCCAGGGGTGGCCCTGGCCCCCATGTTTTTTGGCGCAGTAGTGGAAATTTATTTTCGTAGGTAAATTTAGTCCGGGTTGAGTCCGGCCCCCGCCGATTTGCCACTATCAATCAAAAAAAAATTGAGTCCGGCCGCCCCCCGATTGGCGAACCAAGCTTCGCCCCTGGCTGGTTCCAGGCCATTTTTTAATGTTTCAGACCATTTTGCCTAAACTTGCAGACATCTGCCGAAATCCCACCCAAAGATCGCCAGAGCACCTGAATGGCAGCAAGGCGTTTTCACGGCACCACGCCTCAGCCGAGAGCCTAGGCACATGCTGCCATGCTTGAAGGGTTTTGACAACACAGGTTAAAACTAGCTTAGGTTTTTTGCAGTTTTGGCCTGTCTTTTTTTTTGTTTTTTTTTTTTTTTTTAATATTGTGTCTTGCTGCACGCAAGTCGGTTTTGCTACGCAATGTGGTTTGCTGCACCTGAGCGCGCCTTTGGCACCTTTCACAACTTTGAACACAATAATTGCAAAGCGAAAGAAGTCTTACATTTATAGCTGCATAATCAGCATGTGATGCAGAGAAATTTATCCCATACATTTCTCCTAACCCTGTTTTATCTGCGTCGCTTAAATTTTCACTAAACGTTTTTATCATGAATCCTTCATTGTTTGCATCAGATTCATCGGGACTAGCCAATCGACCCATGTTAAAATCCCATATCTGCATGAAAAACATACCAAATACAGTTTCTTACTCCAATGGAAAATGAGTATATAAAAACAGTTGACCACTTCTGAGTGTTTGGATAAAAATCTGTTTATTATAGGATGAAACATTTTGCTTTCAATAGCTGATTGACATTATAAAATAAGTTGTTTAATAATTAATATACTAAAACCTGTTATGTGTGTGTACGCGCGCGCGCATTATCACATGATTAGTTTTAGGCTTTTAGCGATCTTTTTTCATAACACAATAGAAAAGTAGTGATATCAATTCAAAAGGTACAAAGATATCATTTATACATGGTTTTAAAAAAACAGGTGAGGCGTACGCCTCGAGGCGCGCCTCGAGGCGCGTCTCAAGGCGTAACTCTAAGAAAACGAGTCTGAGGCGCGCCTCATGGGGTTTAGATTGTGCATACGCCTTTAAGGGCTGAGGCGCTAAGAAATGTGCGCCTCAGGTGCACCTCGGGTGGTTTAGGGTGTTTTTGATGTGTTTATTTTTTTGTGTTTTAGACTTTTTGGGTCAATTATTTTATTTTTGATGTGTGTTTTTTATGTTTTAGACTTTTCTAGGTCAAGTATTTATTTTTTTAGACATACAATTTTTATATTTACTTTTTTACTGCGCCTCGAGCTTACGCCTCGGTTCGCCTAGAGGGAAAACGCCTCGAGGCTCGTTTCCGTTCTTTTAAACTTTGCGTGTATATACTAAAAAGTAACCAAGGATATTAAAATCTTGAAAACCAATGTTTAAAAATTTAAATTACTCTAATGAAATGAAAAGTACCCATATGGAGGTTTAAGTACTATTGATATTTGATAGTATATTAAAATATTAAAACCAATTGTTGACCCAAGAAAAAAGCCACAAACAATAGTTAAACACATGCTTAGAATAGTATTATATATATATATTTTTTATTTAATAATGGTGTTACTTGAGATACATGCATGCAAAGGGGAGCTTCATGCTTCAAAGTTATGCCTACTTGATAATATATAAACTCTATATCAGATCCCCAAACTATGAATTTGGGCCAATGTATCAATATAACACATTTGTATGCAATCATTTGAATATTGATAATGATACCTCAAGCTATCTAAGTTTGTTTGGGATGAGTTTAGGTAATTCCAACCCCAATATACGATTACATAATTAGTCTTTTTTTCAGGATAGAGTATAAATATACCGCATTTTATTGGAAAAACTAGTGATGAGTAGAATAACCGAAAAACCCCAAATCACATGAGAAGCTAATGTTTAGTTATGACTTTTTATTACCGATTATTATTGTTTGGTGATGCTTATAGTGTACGAAGAACCCAATTATCTGAACCAAACTGAACCGAAATTAATACCAGTCTTTATAGTTCTTGTTTTAGAAAATAATATCTTATATGTCAAGAATGTTTTCTGATAGTTTCCTATAAGTAACAAATTAAAAGAAATGCAAATATTTCATTTAACCAAAATATAATTGGATTTATTAACTTTAATTACATTGAATCCAACCATGACTATCACGAGCGATTAATCGATGGTTAACAAAAATAACCAAACTATCTTTTCTAGTAACCAAGTTAACTGAACTATTTATAATCGGCTAAAGATTCGCTTCTTTAGCCCATAAAAAGTATGCGTGTATGGGTACCCGGTACAGGTACCTGCCACTATGCCAGCCTACCCAAAAGGGGGTGGTGACGGTGCCCCCCCCCCCCCCCCCCCCCAAAAAAAAAAAAAAAACTGAACCACGCACAATCCTAGGACTAAACAATATTTACAAAGGTACTAAACTTATGTCAAACGCCCCAGTTATGGTGTGCGCATATAATGTATATATGTGTGGCCCTCGGGGGGCAAAAGTAAAGTTGCACTAGTTTTAATATTATTTAACTAATTTCGTGAAAATAACGTTAAAAACGACAGACGGTTAATCATGCATCATGTGGTGGCGTGGATAGCCAAAAGACAAAGGGGTACATGCACTGATCGGGTTTGTCCCGATTGCTAAGTGTTTTGTGCCTTATGTCCAAGACTTGATACCAAACCACATCGAGTCGGGGGTCTCACTGGAAGCAGTCTCTCTATTCTTAGGGGTAGAGGTAAGGCTGTCTACATTTTACCCTCCTCAGACTCTACCTTAGCTTTGCTATAGATGGGATTGACTGAGTATGATGATGATGTACTAAACTTATGTCACAAACAAAAAGCTATAATCTTTACACTCAAATCCTATTTTTTAACCATAACCAAACTAAAAAACCGAACAATTAAAAGCATAAAAAAACCAAACATAAAACCTCCAAAACAAAACATAATCCAATAACCCATTAAAGATTCAAGAAATACAACCTGTGTGCCTCTATGATCTCTTGGTTTAGAGTTCCATATCATATTCTGTCCCAAACCTTCATCTTTCAACAGATCCACATCCAACGGTCCCTGCATCATCAACAAAGAAGTAAACGGTTGATGCCCATGTTCCACTTCATCCTCATCCTCATCCTCATCCTCCTCTTCCCCCTGCTGACGTGGCACATCTCCTGACTTCAAACTTCTCTTATAAAGCTCACTCAACTGCTTCAAGATCACATTTTTTTGCTTCCCACAACATCCATTCATCACATTCTTATTATTATTATTATCATTATTATTATTATTCATCTTCTTAAACCTAAACTCATCATTGTTATTATTATCATTATTATTATTATTATTCTCATCAGGCACCATCAGATCTTGCATCCAAGAATTCGGGTCAAACGTCTGGTACTCCCACTGACCCGACCCATGACCCGAATCTTGACCCGGGTCATTGAAACTTTTCTTCTTTTTCTTGTGGGTATCATCCAAATCCAACCCCCAAGTACCCGAATCTTGACCCGACCCATGACCCGAATCACGACCCGGGTCATTATTATAATATTTCTTCTTGTGGGTATGATCCAAATCTAGTCCCCAATTAGCTGCAAGATCCAAAGGTGAAGGACAGCCAGTAAATCCCTCAACAGGCGTCCGATCATGAGCAGCAGCTACAGAACAAACTCCATGAGCATCCCAGTCACAGTCGCGACAAAGTACGAGGTTGTCGGTAGAACACCGGACAGAGACGGGTGCTGATCTGCAACCGTCACAGATCTGTGAGCGGAGATGTTTGCTGGAGAGAGCATTGGCGGCGTGGACATGGTGGTCGCAGAATAAGCAGAGTTTTGCTGAGTCAGCACGGCAGAAGATGACGGCTATGTGGTGGTTGCAGTAGTCACATGGTGGAATATTATCATCTTGTTGTTGTTCTTGTTCTTCGTCTTGGTGATGTATGGGATTGTTTGGAGTTGTTGCCATGGTTACGATAGCCAATTAGGAAAGTCTAAAGGGGTTGAATGAAAGTGATGAGGGTTTGGTTTCCACTTTTAGAAGGGTTTGGTTATTTTTTATTATTTTTTAAGATATGTTTTTTTTTTTAATATCTTGTGATAGATTATTATATTGGCAAGATAAGTTGGACTTTTCATTTCTTTCTTTTTTTATAATAATTGTTCTACAAATAAAGAAAGGGGAAATAGAATCTAATAATCCTAACATTGAGAGTTGAAAGACAGCAGTCCTAACTTAAAAGTTGTAACATAGCAGTCTCAACTTGTCAACCTTTTTATTTTAATGGTCCCAGACTAACTGAGGTTAGTTTTTTCTGTTAAGTGCCACGTGGCAGTTCACGTGGCAAAATCTGTCCCACTTGGCAAAAAAAACGTGGCCCCCCCTATGACACTTGTTTTTTCAATTAAAAAATCCTTTAATATTTAAAAAATCCTTTAATAACTTATATATATATATATATAATATATATATATATATATATATATATATATATATATATATATATAAACACAGAGAGAGAGGGAAAGCCCAAAAATCACAGATCACCATCAACCACCTCCATCGCCTTCGTCACCATCAACCACCGCCATCTGCAACCACCTCCACCGCCTTCGTCACCATCAACCGAATCCACCACCATCTCAACCAAAACCCAAAAAACTACCAGATCTGAACCAAAAACGGCACCAAATCAGAGCTTTTGGAGGGTTCAAGAATGCATTCACCAAGAGCAACGGGATTTCGAACATAGAGCTGTCGTCTTCTTCAATTTATGATGTTAGGGTAAGAACTAAGAACCCTAAAATTTGGGGGAAAGCCCTAATTTTACAGGTGGTTGGTGGGGGTGAATGGTAGAGTGGTGATTATGGGGTGGAGGTTGAGGGGAATGATGGTGGGTGGGCTTTGGTTGGTGGTGGCGGGTTGGGGAAGGGGAACCCATATTGAGTCCTGGATCTTCTACTGTTTCTAGGCGAACCCATATTGAGTCGGGCTTTTGATCGTTTAGCAGGGGAAGGGGAGAGAGCAAGGAGGTCATGGATGGAGATGGGGTTGTGGGGCTTTGGAGATATAGTGTTGGTGGGTGAATATGTGACTAGATCAAGGGATAGAGATGGTAATGGTTCTTGGGTGGTGGATCGAGCGAGACGAGAGGCTGACTTGGTTCGGGTTCGAGAGGAGGACCGGTGGATGATGGTAGTGTAAGGTGGTAGTGGTGGTGGTGGTTGGTGGTGGTTATGAGTTCAGGTGAGGAGGACGAAGAAGCTATTGTATGTGTGTGTATATATGATTAAAACATGTGGGCCCCACCTCGTTTTTTTTACAGATACAACATTCTTGCCACGTAGGACTGCCACGTGGGATGCCTACGTGGCACTTAACTGGAAAAACTAACTGAGGTTAGTCTGGGACCAACCAAATAAAATGGTTGACAAGTTGGGACTGCTGTGGTACAAGTTTCAAGTTGGGACTGCTGCCTTCCAACCCCCTAAAGTTGGGATTATTAGATTCCATTTCCCCATAAAGATAATAATATTGTAGGGTTGTATCAAACACACAATGAAAAATAGGAAGTCGTAGATAGGATATCAAATGTATTCTAATTGAACTCATTTAAGCAGTATTGAAACTGTTTTATCGAACCCTACGATTTTAGTTTTCAGGTTTTTTACTTTTTTGGATTTCTGGCTTGTAGTTTTTAGAATTTATGTTATATCATTGTGTATTTTATGCAGGATTGTGTATTCTCTTATTTTCATCATCGTGTCAATTTTGCGATTCATTATGTCTTTATGTAACATTATGTCTTTTTCTTATTTCATCATTGTGTCAATTTTACAATTCACTGTGTCTTTTTTGCGATTCTTAGTATTTTAATCTAAATTTGGCTCGGCTGAAGCCCAATTATTTTGAGGCTAGGGCTTTGGGCCCCCATTCTATAAGGCTCCCATTTTTTTTTTAGTTTGTATGAAAAAGGGGCTGGATTGGGCATAACAGATGGACCTGATAATACACGCACGCCTATTCATTGTTCTCCCCTCGGAAACAGACAACCACCAATGCAAAGCGCCTCTTTTTCCATTCTAGGGTTTAATACCCTGTTGTTTGCACTCTGCATCAATAAAGAACAAAGCAACAACGACAGTCGCAAAGAATAGATGAGAGAGAGGATTAGAGGAATGAAGCGTCAGCCGAAAGAAGCAGCCAACAACGGCTCTTTCAGGTAAATAATCGTTGCTCTAATATTTTCTTTGCTATTTGTTATTTGTGATTTAGAAATATTTTGCATTTGCTACAACAATCGTTGTTTCCACTGACCTCCCTCTCTGAACCCACTGTCTTTGAACCTCCGAACAAGTTACAACAGTCATGTTTTGTGTGTGTTTTTGTGTGGGTTTAAGAAAAAGAAAGAAAAGGAAACAAATTTTAAGTGTGTGTTTTGTGTGGGTGTGTGGTGTTGTGTGGGTTTAAGAAAAGAAAAAGATAAAAGGAATTAGGTAGGTAGAAATAGTGAAGAGAGGATGGGTGTGTTTGTGTGGAGTCTTATGGTTATGTGGGTTTAAGAAAAAGAAGGGTAATATATATATTTTTTATATGATCTTTATATTTTCAGAGAGGATGGGTGTGTTTGACTGTCTGTGTGGTGTCTGCAACATGTTTTTTTAAGGCCCCAAAATTTTGCTTCGCTTTAGGCCACCAAAGTGATTGAGCTGGCCTGTCTAAATAGTTATAAGAATACGATATGTATGTACATAGTATGACTATGGATAAAAGGGGAAAGGCTAATAAAGGGCTATTGGCTAATCTATCCTAGCCATTTGATGTCACACCCTCAAATTTCCACCTGCGGAGTTCTACCGCGAGGCGTGTGACACACCAGGATCCAAGTCAACGGTCACAATAAACGACGTCTAAATGTAATAACATACGTAAACAAAATCCATGCATAAGTTTAAAACCAACATTCAACAGTGCGGAAGCATTTAAAGTTTACAAAAGTCATGCAGAAATAAAACATAAGTTCAAAAGTTCATAAATCCAAAACGTGCAATGAGACCCTAGATGCGAGACGACTCCAGTGCGACCTCGTGCGCCTATCCGACAGCTGCTACCTTAGCGACCTGAGAAAACATGCTAAAAGAGTCAACATATAATGCTGGTGAGTTCACAGGTTTTAATTAAACGTTTAAAGTGATCCTTCGAAAACCGTTACCATCACAGTTACTACTATGCTTGTGAGAACGCTAGCTAGGCGCAGAATAAGATACTCATACGGGTGAAACCATTGCTGACTAAGCCGTGTAGTGACCCTTAGTTTCCTATGGGCTACCGTCATCACCGGTAGACCTTGTTTTATTAGAGACAATATGCACCCGCCCGGTCCAACCGTCGAGTGGGGCTTGTCAGTTCCCAATAGCGCTATCCATATTTCCCCGCCATATACCCATGTTAGTGGTTTCTAAGGGACTTTTTGATGAACCGTATAGTACGATAAGTAAGCCATAGTATAACGTGATAAAGAGTCATGAGCCATAAGAGTTTAACAAGTCATAATTCATAAAAGAGTTTTAAGCATGTTTCTCCCCCGAAAACATAAACCGTAAAATGTGGGGCCGTGAACTCACCTTAGGTTGCGTATTCTGTTTAAGAGTAAACCGTCTGTAAGATATGATAGCCCCAACTATTGGCGACCTATCATAAGATATGTGTCAAGTTAGACTAATAACCCGTCGGGTTCATTAGTCCCTAAGTCCAGTCCATGACCATTATGTGTCCGAAAAGCGTGTTTGACCGACAACCAGACTACGTAAGACAAGACTCGACATCCCATTGGTGACCCGACATTCCACGTGTTCATCTCATACACAAACATACACAAAACATGCAACTTAGTACTTAACATGCGTTAAAGTTCAATGATTCTAACACATAGGTCAAATAACGTACAAATAAGTCCAAACACGTGTTACTATGTTACTAGGCATGCCGCGGGGTTCCTATCATGCTCCTAGGTGTCAAATCGGGTTTCGGGATGTCAAATTACACTTATAACAGCATTACACGCGATTAGGAATCAAACTAGCATTTAGGATTGTAATCACTAGTAAAAGTAGCATTTAGGATTGTATTTGCTAGTAAAAGTAGCATTTAGGAATCAAACTAGCATTTAGGATTGTATTTGCTAGTAAAAGTAGCATTTAGGAATCAAACTAGCATTTAGGATTGTATTTGCTAGTAGAAGTAGCATTTAGGAATCAAACTAGCATTTAGGATTGTATTTGCTAGTAGTTGAGGTGAATAGGGTTCTAATTGCCTATATATAGGCGATTAGGACTGTAAATGCCTAAGCTTCAGGCGATTAGGAGTCCTATTCGCATGAAGCTTCATGCGAGTAGGATTCTACTCGCCTCTGCATGTCTGAAGCGTAATTTCGCGCGTCAAACTCTCCAAATCAGACCCGAAACATGTAAAAACACCCAATAATCATCCTAACACATTAACAAACATATTTCAAGCAAAACCCCTAAGTTTTCATCGTTCTAACAGTTCCGAATGCGAGCGTTTTCCCAAAATAGCAACTTAACATGTAAACATCACATCAACATGCAAGAACTTGCCCTAAATAGCAATTATTCAGATTAAATCACATAACCACGTTGTCCGATAGCATCCTACTGTTCTAGCATCATCCTAGAGCAAACCCTAACATCAAACAATCAACAACACACCTCATATCATCCTTAATCATCCAAAATCCTTCAAATGGGTCAAAACATCAAGTATCAACAATACACAACCAAAACCATTCAAACTCCTAGGACATCATCATACTAACTTGTAACAGCCATAAACATCATAATAACACAAAAACATCCATGATTCAATCCTAAAAATTCTATCTTTAATCACATATAACACATGTAAAGGTGTGGGTTTGTTTAAAAACGATTTTAAATGGATTTTCAAAGACAAAAACATTTATAAGTCAGGTCTGGACGTTTAGGGAGTAAAATATAATCATTTAAAGGTTTGGGTTTGAAGAACACACCTTGTATTTAAGAGGAGATGATGGAATAAGCTTGGAAATGGTTGTTTTGATGTAAAAATAGGTTCCAGAGGGTGTTTGTAGGTTGAGATAGGTTATGGGACGGCTAGGGTAGCATAAATGATGTTTTGGAGGTCAAGGGTGGTATTTATAGGCGTTTTTAATCGTTCTGGGCAGTTCAGGCGAGTACGCAGCAGCTTAGGCGAGTAGGACTGCTACTCGCATGAAGCTTCATGCGATTAGCATCCTATTCGCTTAAAGACCCTCCCTACTCACCTAATATACTGGCGATTAGGCTATCACACATAGCCTAATCGCCTATAGCCTATGTGTCCGGGTTTTTGGCGCGTTAAACCCTATTTTAACATATGTAAACACGTTTCCACATACCGACAAGTCACATAATGATTACCAACATATAATGCATGATAAATAACACGTTCCCCGCCCGATCACCAATTCCCGGGACCCGAGACTTGCGTATGTTAAAACCCTAATGATGTGCGACTCGACTCGACCGACCTTGTTATGTGTAACGTATGCGCGACTCGCTAAGGTAGACTTACTAAGTTTTCAAAAGTTAGTTACCGGAAATTTCCGGGTGTCACATCATCCCCCTGTTGAAAGAATTTACGTCCCGAAAATTTCCCGAAGTCGAGGAGAGAAAACAAATAAGAAGAAAAATTTTCCGGGTCGTCACATTTGATAAAGACATTTTTTTTAGAGAAAATATCTCACTTGTAAGGATTATTAAATTGGCAAGATAAGTTATGCATTTTTTTAAATAATTGTATGTAGCAACAAAAGGAGACGGTTTTAGAAAATGATTTAATATAGGTTTTGCTATAGTTTTTGAGCTAGAGAGGGTATGTTGGATTTTATTTTTGAAAGTATGCAAGCACTTCACTTTAGATTTCTAATATATAATAATAACTAGGTTAGAGACCCGTGTTGACACACTGTGGATCCCCAAGGCAAATGACATAACATCTATCATAATACCGTTTGTCACCGGTTATAAATAATAACTTACATATAAGTATATGATACGAAGATATTTACTGTTTGACTTGATGACATTAAGCGTAACTCTATCTGGATCAAATAGTTTCAGTGTATTTATTGTGGTTATTACATACCGAGAATATGGTTAATTGAGGCCTGCTATTGCTGCACACAATTGTCGAATTTGAATATGCTCTGCATGAAGTTTTTCGTGGCTGCCAAACTGAGGAATGTATTTCCAAACTAAAAGATATACCAAACTGATATATGTCTAGGTTTACAACCTGTGTATAAACATATAACTGACCAGCAATCCCTATATGATCCCAATCCAGAATCGAAATTTTGAATTAACCCAATCATACATAACATTAATTACATTACAAACACACCCTAGTCTTACTTTCATACTCAACATGAAAACCATAAAACATTATAACATCAACAATATGCACCTGTTTTTATCACAAACTAAAAATACTTAAGTGTTTGTGTTAGTGTTATGTTAAACATAAAACAAATATTGTTTAACCATAAGGGTAAATCAGAACGATTAGGTAACACATTTATGACTAATAAACAAATATACGAATCTTCCTCAAGCAAATCAGTAAGAAAACAGAGGATTAAAGAAAAACCGTAATATGCATGAGCTTGAGAAGGATGGTTTCAAACATTTTATTTTCTTTTTATATTAAAATACATATACATATGTTTATGTCTTTTTATGTGTTAGTTAAATATGTATTCTATGTATCATAAGATTTAAAAAATAAACACACATATGTATGTATGAAACTGAATAAACTTATGTATAAATGACTTACATGTTTGTTTTAATCAAACTTACATATACAAATACAACTCAAAAACACATTATGGACTATAAAATTTGGAAACCCAACAGACTTGCCTAAACTTACTTGGGCTTGGGCTAGTACATGTCTTGTTAATAACAATAACAATTAACTTTGTTAGTTTATAATTAATATTCGAAATATTAAATTCAGAAATTAGAACCGCCACTTTCTAAACTGCATGCAAAAACATGTCTTTTCATCTGATCAAACAATTAATAGGGTATCAAATATTAATGACTTTTAGTGTTGAAAATCGATGTTGTCACTTCAGTTCTTTACACGCGTTTGATTATATCTATATAATCATAATCACTAAACATAAATCACAAATCAAATAAACATCAAAATAAACACACACAAGTTATAAAAATAATATTAAACAATGGAAATGGTTGTGCATTGGGGGTTCTGCAGAATCAAGCGTAGATATTTCGTCACCATGAGTGACAACACATGTTTAGTTTTTGGTTCAAGAAAGGCGATTATGCAAATGGGAGAAGAGTTTCAAAGACAAGTATATGATTTTGGAAGAACCATCGGGGTGCCATGCGATGAAGAAAGTAAACTGATTAGTAAGTTGGATGAAAGGTTTGGAGTGGATGAGTTTGATGAAGTTATGGAGGTATTTCATGTCAATAGTTGGTTTTTTGTTGAAAAGTGTAATATTGCAAGTGTGCAATTTACCGATGGGTGAATATCGGTTGTACACAAGAGATGAAATTAAAAACTGCAATGACATAGACTTCCTGGAGGAACTCGATAAAGTACGCATGTGTAACAGCAGTAGAAGCATGGCGATGCTGAATCTGGAACAAATGATCCGCCTAAAAATCATGTGTCTGAAGGAGCAAGCGGCAATGATGGAAGCAGAGGAGTCATCCGATTCTGAGATGGATGATGATGAAGAAGCTTATTAAGTATAGTATGCTTTATATGAACTTAAAATAATTTTTGTTTGATATCTATTGAATATGTTATGATGCAATTTATTAACAACTTTAGTAAAAGTTGTAATTTTGATGTATATTGATTAGAAGAACCATAATCAGTTATGGTTAGTAATCTATTGGTTTTGTTATTAGATTAATATTTTTCATTATTTTGATTTGAATTTTGCTTTAGGTTGTAAATAGAGTGTTTCCATAATTGTTGATTATAATGATAAATGTCCTTTGGTTAAAGTGTTATGAATAGAATTTAGAAAAATTGTCTATAGACTTTAAGTTCATATAAAAAGTTGTGAATAGAGGATGTGATATGTACAATACATTTAAGTAAAATATCAATATTCATTTGATTAATTGTTATTAGATTTTGAAATTTTATAAGTTTATAAAAATGAAACATGGCAGCTGCAAATTCATCATAACAGAATAATAACAGAGATTCTATGATCCAAAATCTAAATGATCCATTAACCACAATCATTAATAACCTTAATTACATTAAAAACGCAACCCAAAATCATACTGATTTGTATATATACTACATATATTAAAACCAAAAACCACGAATTACTAAATAACCAGTTAAACGTGCATAAGTAGTTTAGTTATAACAATTCATCATTCTAAACACAAACCCACCAACTGTTGTCATCAAAACCAAAAGGTACCAGCCACTAACTAACCTAAATACCATGAGCACTAACAACATGAGAAAGCTTCAACACATCTTTGTTCTTGAAAAAGAGGAAATGCATTTCGTCACATGAATGAAGCTCCTTATCGACAACAAAAGACAGCATACCTTTAATGTAGTAACGATAATTTCCATTTGATTGCTCAACACCAACAGATACTTTCCATAACCCACCATCACCGTCAGTAAGTTTCAAATTCTTCTTCATGTTCAAACCATTTTCAATTGCCCAAGGCTTCTTCATCCTCTAAAAAAATAACCATTTGTGGCATATTAATAATAAATGAAAATATACATTAACATGAATCACAAGAATAGACTTAAAGAAGTTGAACTTACAAAATGATTGTCAACTATGAAAACAACTTGTACACCTAAATCATCCCAAGCATCTGGTTGATTATGATCATCAACATTCATAGGTGTTGCTACATCTTCCTCTTGACAGTCATCATCCGAAATAATAATGATGTCTTTATCATTATAAAAATCTTCAGCATACTCCTTTTTGACATCATTAACCCACATATCGAGAGGAGGTGTAACTTTATTTTTAATAAACAGGGACATATTAAAAGTAACTTCGTCAACCATCTCAAAAACAATGAGATGTTGACGGGTTATTGAAAGGTTTTTTCCTGATATAAGCCCATCCTTTGGTAAAATAAACATGACCATCTTCTCCATTAATCAGGCATAGAAATTCATGATCTGGAAATGATTTGATAACAACTGGTTCACTGGGAATTAGTCTATTAAATTTTGCATGACACACCAAATTAGTTATATGCTGAAATACAAAAACAATAATGTTAATACAGTAACACATATTGTATGACTTGAATTGTATAACATATTATGGAGATAGAAAGACATACAAGCCGATTCTTGTATTCATTGAATGGGTCATCAAGCTTGCAATAGAAAAACGGACCGGGAGCGCAAACTGCGTCTTGATAGAAAGTTATCATTCTAAAACATTTCAGATTCTCAACATATTGAAACACAAATTTACAATAAGATGGGTAATTTAGTGTCCGAATCATTGTTCACCATCCATTATATAAGAAATATCTACCAGCAATTTGCAAAATCTTAACAACAAAGACCTGAGAATCCAAAGTTCTAATTTCCGTATTACCGACCAGATAATTGAACTTCTAAATCCAAGAACCGTAGTCGCTAGGCAGGGCCTGATAACAAATTCAAATAATAATAAAATTATTTAAGTTATCATAAAAAGATATAATTATAAAAGAAAAAATTGTTAAACAATGTTAGATATCTTACCAAGCATACCCTAGTCTTACTTTCAGACTCGACATAGAAACCATTCAACATTTTAACAGCAAGAAAATGAACCTGTTTTTATCACAAAGTGAAATATAAAAGTGTTTGTGTTAATGTTATTTGCAAAGTAATAATCTATTGTTTAATCAGAGTTTAAACAACAAATAATAAGATAACACACTAATCATCAATAAAAATAACACTTAAGAAGCATCATTATATAATAATGATCAAATACATATTGTTAAGAAAATAACAATTAAAAAAACATCATATTCATTGATCATGAAGTAAAACTAAAGATTTGTAAACTGAAAATCATAAACTTACTGAATCGATGAAATTTTTTTTTTTAATAACATTAATTTTTTCAAAAAACAGAGCATACACATGCAAATATGAAAAAAGATGAATAACATTAAGTATTCCAAAAAATCTAAATATATAAAACTCAAAAAAAGTTAAATCTTACGATTATTAAGCAAAAGATATATATCGGAACATAAAATCGAACATCGAACAATTAGTATTGAAGAGATATTAAGTATCGATAGGGTTAATGTTTGATAAAACAGAGAAAATACCTTTGATCGTGGAATAATGCAGACGATTTATTGGGAAGAAGAGGCGGAATATTGTGATGAATGAGGATGATTGATGATGAAGATTAATAATAAGCGAGGATTGTAATAGAATTGGGAAAGTTTTTACTGGGATTTGGAAAAGATTAAGAAGATGGTGTAAGTTATTTGTATGATATCTTTAAGTAAGATATCAATATCTTTTAAGTAATTTTGTAATATTTTTAAATACTATGATTAAAATGTATTTTGAATTAACTTTAAAGAACATATAATTAACGAAATTGCATAAATATGTAATTAGACTGAAAATTAATCGAACATGATAATTGTAATAAAGCTAAACATTTTCTAAGAATTTCATTGAACATAAAAAACTTAAATTAAAATACATTATAACAAAAATAAGTATTCATAAGTTAGAAAATACTTCTTGATAAACAACATTTGGCGTTTCATTCTTAACTCGTCCTTCTTTATCTAGTATTAGTATCTTCAGCCCATCTCTACTCTTTACCCTTGAAAGTGCAACGTATAACTGACCATGTGAAAACACGGGATCTTTCAAATACAAACCTACTTTGGATAGGGATTGTCCTTGACTCTTATTTATTGTCATTGCAAAAGACAAAGCAATTGGAAATTGTCTCCTGTTAAATTTGAAAGGTATGTTTTTATCAGATGGAGACAATGTCATTCTTGGTATAAATGTTCGCATACCAATATTAGTCCCTGAAATTATTTTCGCTTCTATAACACGTTTCCCCATTTTAACAACTTGCAACCTTGTTCCGGTACACAAACCGCTCTTCTGATCAATGTTTCTCAATAACATTATAGGAACACCAACTTTCAATACCAAACGGTGGTTTGGTATACCTGATAACTTAAGACCATTTAAAACATCTGGAGAAACCAATTTTTATCAAACTTCTCTTTAACATTTTCAGACTGACAAACACTATAGCACTTAAATATTCCATTTCCTCTCCAGGAAAAAGTGAAAGAAGTCGATCATTAATTTCTTGAACCACTTCATTCTTTGGTGTCAATATTGCTCTTTCTTGAAAATAATTTGGAGCATTAAAATTATCCAAAATAGATGGATATACGAAGGATATCAAATCAGATACGGGATCCAAAGATTCGGTGATGAGTAAGTCAATTGGTATCTGAATAACATCTGAAAAGTCATTCACATAATCAACCTTTCCTTCTCCAATATCCAAAAGCCAATCTGCAAATTCTCTTATTTCTTGAACATTTGAATGACTATTTCCAGAAATTAACCTCATATTCTTGGTTAATTTCAAAATAACACACTTATGCCAAATGTATGAGGAGCTTAAAGACGCATTGACAATATCATGTCTGCTGCCATTCGGAACAACTGGAAAAATCTGCCTAAAGTCACCACCAAAAACAATTACCTTCCCTCCAAATAATTTTTCAAAACCTTTATCGTCACGATCACCAAAAACATCTTTTAAACTTTTATCTAAAGCTTCAAAAGCATGTTTATGAGTCATAGGTGCTTCATCCCATATAATCAAATCTGTTTTTTTAACCAATTGGGCTACATCACTGTTTGGTTTTATGAAGCACAAAGAATCTTCATTAAGGTTTATAGGAATTGAAAACCTAGAATGTGCTGTTCTACCACCACTCAACAACAAAGAAGCAATACCACTCGAAGCAACATTCAAAACAATCTTACCTTTAGGTCTTATGGACGAAGAAAGTGTCTTCCACAAAAAGGTTTTACCAGTACCGCCATAACCATACACGAAAAATACGCCTCCTTTTTTTCATTAACAGCTTTCATGATACGTTCATATATATTTTTTTGTTCAACTGTTAATGAAGAAATTTGGCTTTGAAATTCTTCTTCAAGAATATTTTTATCGTATCTCATCTCCTCAAAAATCAATCGATTACTTAATGACTCTACGAACTCAACGTCAGGATATGGCATACCGTTGAAATGTCGAAGACTTGAGCTATTTCTAAGTAAGAAATTTTCAATGTCTAATAAAGCTATATTCTTAATTTGGTCTTCAGACATAATTAAATCTGATGAAAAGCATAACAAACAATAATTAATAATTAATAAGAAAATTAATAATATAAAATATAAATAAATAAATATAATAGTAAAAAAAGTTTGTTTATAAATTATTTACCTGGAGAATCAAAATCTTTTCTTCTATTATATAGAATATCATCGGACAAATATTTCCACGTTTCTTCCCATCCATTGTCAGGTCTGGACAAGGTATTAGAAGATAACAAAGTTGCAAATAACTTCCTTAACTGTTCACCAGTTCCAACAAAGGCAGCTTCTTTTATTGCTGCAACATATTCAGAATCATCATCCAATAGGCCTATAGCATAGCATGCATTTCGAAATGAACTTTGTAGCTTGCCATCAACAGTAAGAATATCTTCAAATGATGTTGGTCCTTTGACCTTGTTCAACAAAATTCTCAAAAAATAACCTTCACCAACTGAAGCAGAAACTGCATGAATGCGACCAATTGACTTAACTCATTGCCTTTCTTCCCAACGTCGGTCCTTTTGTTTCCACACGTATTTTGAGGGAAACTCAATATAACTGAGCTCTCGTGCATTTGGATCATTTTTATTTTTTCCATCCAACCAAGAAACATCGAGGAAGCGACTGGCGGTTTTTGGAGAACGTCATCAATATCATCGTTAGCACCAAAAACAATTTTCTGTTGACCAGGAAGATAAAAAGGTAACCTCATCACAAGAGGAGTCCTATAATGTATATCATATTTCAAAATTCTCCAGCAAGCCTCACATGCAGAGAGATACAGACAGTCACAGTGGTGTTTGATTTCATCAATTACGACATCTTGACCGGGTAATTTTTTGCTTTCAATGACATTAAGCGTAACTCTATCTGCACCCTTGTTAATATATTTAAATAAATACTTAATAGATCCAGCTTGGTTACACCACTCTACATTGATATGAGTTTGATATCTCTTAAGAAGAACCTTGTTATACGGAACAACACTTCGGTTATCTAGTTGTGTGCCAGACTTTTCAACATAGTAACCATTATCTCTTCTCCTATAGACAGGAAAACCTTCAGTATCTATAGAAGTCTCATTTTGAAACTTCTTGGGAAAATTTTTGGAACACTTTTTCTCAATCATGCATGGACAATTTGGATATTCTATACCACAAGGGCCATGAATCATAAATTCACGTACAAGTGAGTATAATTCAGGATCTTCTTTCTTGTCTGGAATCTCAGCTGAAATGAACTTATCAATATGCTCAATGGTTGGCAACTTATGTTCAGCTTTCATAAATAAACAAATATGTGCATGTGGTAACCCTCGCTTTTGAAACTCAACAGTATATACAACTGAAAATAAATGCAATTAATATAAATTATAATTAATTAAAAAAATCAAATATTTTAAAAAATATAACAATAATTAAATAAGTTTGTTTGATTTGTTACCTGCATTAACACCTCCAAATAATTCTTTATCCTTAAGGTCTTTAATGATGGAGTCAAGTTTCATCTTAAACAATCTACACAAGATGTCTGGCCTGTCTTCTGGTTTAAGAGTGCCTTGTTTAAGATATCTGGTAACTTCAGGCCATTTAGGATTACATTTAATTGTAATGAAATAATCAGGATATCCATAGCACTTGCAAATTGCCATTGCATCATAATAATTTTGCATCATATAGCGAGCACCACCAGTGAAAGAAGGTAATATGACACGTTGACCTATGCTTGAAGTATCATTATTTCCTTGTTGCTTTTCTTTTTGAAGTACTTCATATGTCTCACTACGCAAGATGTTTTGCTTACCCTTGATAAAATTCAACCTTTCCCTCTCAATCATAGTATAACCATCAACTAAAAACTGTTGCAAAAGTTTTCTACCATTTAGAATTAGTGAATATTCATTAACCCTATCTTGTATCCTATAAGCAAAAAACTCCCTCATTGTTAAATTTTGCCAAGTTTGGTTGATTGTTTTGGACGTTGAGGTTTGATTTTCTGAATTTTCACCAACAGAAGGTTTATTAGACGATGATCTAGAATTCACATTTGCTTCTTCAACATCTTTATGAAGTATATCAACTCTATAACCATCATCACCGTAAGGAAGCAATAACGGATATTGAAGAGCAAGATAAGAAGGATGTAACTCACTAACTCATTGAAGTTTGCCTGATATTGATTGCACGATAATATCTCGGTTGTCTGTATCATCGTCAAGATCTCCAACTATTAAAGCAACAACCTCTGAAGAAGTTGGTAGGTTATATGTCCTACCATCACGATTCCTCTTCCCAATTAAGCGTAGCTTTAGCTGAAGATTTGGATTTTCATGAAAACAATCTCTTGCCATTCTATATGATTTAACCAAAGAGTTGATAGAGTCCAACATTATTTTCAAATCGTTAACAATTTGAACTTCAAGCTCCTTTTCTCTTGCAGAATCAGTTGATGATCCACTAAAAAAATAATAAATAAATTAATTTATATATATATATTATATACATAATAATTATATTACTATAAATGTAATCTAATAAAAAAAGTTGTATTATGTATGTTATTATTATAAAAAACGTACCCAACAATTTTAATTCGATTTGATACTTCATTGTCAGTATCATATATGTATAGCTGAGAGAAAACTGGTTGTTGTCCATTGGGAGGTAACATATCACCTAAAACATGATAATTCTCTCCACTTATTCTATAAACAAATGGAGCATTCCCTGTATTTATAGATGAATCAATTTTTCCACCCATGGACGTGAAAGCAAACATTGAGTTGTATCGTCGGATGTTCTTTAAGAAGAACTTGCTAAATGGATCAACACCATTAAAAAATTGTTTGTAACTGTTAGGAGGTTCCTTAAATGGAGGAAGCAAAACCTTTCCATAATAACAACATAGAGAAAAGTTTTTTTTTTATTTTATATTTTGAAGATCCTCTCTCAGACTCAAGAATCCATAATCGTGCATTACAATCTTCACAAATTACAGTCTGGTCCCCATGATCTAAGTAATCTACAAAATACATTTAACAATAAATAAAGTAAAAAAAAATATACATACTATAGAAAAAGTTTTATAAAAATATAGTTTTTAATAAAATTTAATATATAATGTTTGAATAGTACCTGAAGAAATGCCTTTATTTGATTGGATTGATTTTCGACTACATTGTCATCCAAACATTGAGAAAGGTCAACCATAGGTATTGGATCAATGATAGCACAATTTTTACGTTTTGCACCACAAGCAGATGATTCACCATGTAAAGTTACACTGGAATTAAATTTCCGTTTATTCATTTTATTATTGCTACTTGTAGCAAAATCTTGAATTGTAACGTTAGATAAAGGTGTCAAATAACTTGAAGAACCTGTATATTGGTGTTAAATAGTAATGTTGTTAAGTATTAAAACAAAATTTTTATAAAATAAAACTATTATACTCAAATAGTAAGAAGTAATAGTAATACCACATACATATTTTCTTTTCCAATAGTTGAAGATGTAATATTTGAATTTCTATCCTTCAATGTGTTGTTTTGCCTCAAATCGGAATTGTCACATCCTTTATTTACTGTATCATAAAAAAAAATTATAGATAGTTAAAATTAAGGGTTATGAGAAATATAAAAAAGCAAAAACTTTATAAATATATTAGGAAAATACCATTTGAGATATTAGACAAAGGTGTTGAAAAAGTATTATGTGGAAGGCTTCTTTGAGAAGGTGTATGTAACTGAATACTGTTTGTCTTTCTCGAATCGGATGTATCTTTACGAAGTTTCCGGGACTCAGCGGCTTAATTGTATAGGTTAAATAAAAAAACATGACTAACAAAAAATTATTAATAAGTAACATATGATTAAGTTTTTAAACTATCTTACACTTATTTGTATTAATAGTATCATTCAAGGTTGATGAAGGCGTTGGATCTACAGTTGAATTCATCATATCTAAACATGCATTCATACATTTTCGTCTAGTAGAAATTGTAAAATCAACTGTAAAAAAAATATAAGTTAGGAAAAAATATATAATATTTATTATTAAAATTTTATCAAAATTTATAAACATTGGATGTAGCATTTACCATTTGACAAGTCAGATAATGGTGTTGACGTCAAGTTGGCTACAAAAAAAAAAAATTTGTTAACATAATAAAATTTATATTTATCATAATAAATATATGATAAATCCTAATGAATCCTAAAAATTACCATTTCTTGAATTAGTTTTTTTTTTGTACTTTAGAGGTTGGCAACGTGTACTTGCTATTTTCCTGATTTGACATTGTCTAACCTTTGTAGAAATTATAGCTAACAACACATACCTGTAAAAATTAGTAATATTGATGAATATAAAGTTAAAATGATGAATATCACGTTACTATATATATATATATATATAGGGTAGGGTTCAATTGAGAACCAACCCTTAGTTAGGAACTTTAGGAACCAATCTCATCCATCCATCTTCAATGGCATGATGGTAAATATGTTAAACATTAATTAACTTTTTAATTAAATCAAGGGGTAATATTGTCTTTTGGTATGTGAGTATTAATAGGTTATTTAGTATACATTGTAACTGACAAAAACCACAACTAATATCATTTGTGCGTACAAAAAAATTATACTGTACGATAAACATTAAACAACTATACGTTAGTGTATATTCATATTCCAACAATTATACATCAGTGTATATTCCAATCATTGCTACAAAAACATTATACTGTACGATAACATTAAAACAACTATACGTCAGTGTATATTCATATTCCATGCACTCACACGAACTGATAGGTTGGTCTTATCAAGAGTAACCTGAAACAAAGAAAAAGGTTGTTTAGCATATACATCAGTGTATACATACAATATACATCAGACCCCAATAAAATTGATGCTATAGAACAGTGTTTAGTATCGTCATATTCAAACAATTATACATCGGTGTATAGTCCAATCATTGCTACAAAAAACATTTTACTGTACGATAACATTAAACAACTATACGTCAGTGTATATTCATATTCCAACAATTGTACATCAGTTTATAGTCCAATTAGTACTACAAAAACATTGTACTGTACCATAATATTCAACAAATATACGTCAGTGTATATTCATATTTCAACAATTACACATCAGTGTATAGATGAATGTTAGTGTATCTGTACGCTTCAACATGATCTGAATTATACATCGGTGTATACTTCCAAAAACTAAACTAATATACGACAGTGAATAATTGTATAACTCTTTGTACGTATGAAAACTGCTATAACGCAACATGATCTGAATTATACATCGGTGTATAATTCCAAAACTTTGTACGTACGAAAAATTTTTGCACGTAAAAAAAAACTGCTCTGCAAACTGAAACCCTAATTGCGAACAAAAAAAAATTAAAAAACTAAAAAAACATTACACAAATACCTTGATTCTCTGCAAACTGAAACCCTAATTGCGATCAATCATAGATTCATCAATTCTGGTACATATCATAAATATCTTTAAACTATGTTGATATATGTTTCCTTTTGATCATACTCTGTTTTTACAAAAAAAAAAAAAAAAAAAAAAAAAAAAAATGAAAATTTTGAAATCTAGACACACGCAGAAACGAATTCTGTGTAAATTCGTTAACATAAAACAGAATCTTCGATTAAAAACTCTTTTCCATAACAAAACGATCACAAAGGAACAAGATTCTAAGGCCCGTAACCGTTTATAAGAACTTGATCGGAAATTCAGAAAATTTTGGCCAAACTCCGGCGAATTCAAAACGGACCATCTAATCACGATTCGTCGCACTAGCGTTTTAACCCCCATCCCTTAATCATATTTGCTTAGCGAATACAAAAAGATTATTTGTTCTAGATTCATTAGTCAAAAAGACAATATTTGTGATACTCTGTTTTCAATTTTTTTTGAAACTAAGTTTTAAAAGAATCTGTTTCTCTCAAAATCAAATGGTTTTTCAAATATTTATGCTTTAAAGGAAAAGGAATCAAAACTTGTTTCAAAATAGAACTTTGAATTAAAGAGTCAAGAACATACTTTCGGATTGTTGTTTACCGAAAAAAAAAAGTTTATATATTTCGGTTTCGTTATAAGATCTGATAAGAATATCAGATTAGTTTTTAAGAACGATTCACAAAAATTATAACACCTCGTACGAGAAGGGTCTCGAAGGAAGGAGACGGTGGTTAGGGTTTGGAATTGGGGTCTCGCAGATAAGGATGGTGGTTCACGGTGGTGGTTTTGGTGGATCATTGTAGCGATGGTGGTGGAGATTGATGAAGATTTGGGATTGATGAAGTTGTGTTTGATTGAGATTGATGAAGATTTGGGATATAGTTTTGATAACTGATTATTGGAATTGGGGAATATATAAGGGAGCTTTTTTTTTTAAATTAAAATATAAAACATAATTGTTCAATTACCATCCTACCCTTAGATCAAGATTAAAAGATGAATGGCTTAGATTGGTTCCTAAGTTCCTAACTAGTACCTTGGTTCCTAAATGATCTTTTTCCTATATATATATATATATATATATATATATATATATATATATATATATATATATATATATAGGAAAAAGATCAAATAGGAACCAAGAGCCTAGTTAGGAACTTAGGAACCAATCTGAGCCATTCATCTTTGATCTTGATCTAGGGGGTAGTTATGTAATTAGACAATTAAATATTATATTTTAATTTAATTAAAAGTTTTATATATGGCAGTTAATTATCTTCCTGCGATTAACATGCAAGTTTTTTTTGACTTTTCTTAAATCTCTCAATCTATTATCATCTCTAATCCCAAATCAAAAAAAAATCACGTTCGATTGAATCGAAATAACTTCCAGTCGAATTCAGAAGATTTAAATTGATTGAATTGAAAAAACTTTGGATTTAAAAGAATCTAAAATCGGCCAACGATTCTGATTTCCAAGTTATGGATAATAATTCTATACATGAAAACATTGAATCACAATCTCATGTGATAGAAGATCATGAAACACAATCACAAGCTTTGTTTCTAAATAGTGTTGAAAATCAAGGTATTTATGTATTGTTTTTATTTTTTAATTGTTTTTCGTGCGAGAATCACGTTTTTTTGTGATTTCTATTTGGATTAGCCTTATAGTGTGGTTTATTATTGATTTGCAAAATAGTTGTTTTGTATTCTGTAAGTCATATTTTACGCACAGAATTGGAATGAGTAAAGAGTTATACACTGGTGTATCATATATAGTTATTGGGGTTGTACAGATACAATAAGATTTGTTCTTAGTTTCTTAGTTGTTATACACCAGTGTATAACAACAAATCTATTAATTATTATACACAAGTGTATTATAGGTGGTAAAAGATGTTATAATAAACTGATAGTATTTTGTTTGACGTTAAATATACGCAGGTGCATATTCATTATAAAAAATGGAATGTGCAGTATGACACAGCCTGTGTGTTACTCAATATACACAGGTGTACCGTATATGAGTTGTAGCATGTCTAACTATATTTTTTAAATATTGTAAAATTCATTTTTAATTTTACATTTTTTTATTGTAGGTTCCTCGTCGAGCAACGTATATGAGTCTCCCGGTGGGACGAGATATTGGACGCCTATTGTACCAGACGATCTAAACCATTTGTAGGTGCCAAGTTTAGAACGTTGGACGAAGCTATCATAATGTATGAAAATTATGAGTTTCTTATCATAATGTATATCTGTGTTGATGATGTTGAATGAAAAGAAAAAAAATGATATACATCAATGTATAACTGATGTACACCGTTGTATATATGTGTTTGATGATGATGATGAATGAACAAAAAAAACTGATATACACCAATGTACACTTCAAAAACGAATATACACCATTGTATATCTGTGTTGATGATGAATGAAAAAACGAATATACACCAATGTATATCTGTGTTGATGATGATGAATGAAAAAACCAATATACACCAATGTATATCTGTGTTGATGATGTTGAATGATGATGAATGAAAAAACGAATATACACCAATGTATATCTTGTGTTGGTGATGATGATGAATGAAAAAACGAATATACACCAATGTACACTGTTGTATATATACCGAAATATAATTTTAATAGTATATACAATAAATACGTTTGAGTATACCATAAACACTAATTTGCTGTTTCCAAATATACAGGAGTTTCTTATTAATTACCTAATAAATGATATTGAACAAAAGACATTAATACCCCTTTATTAAAATAACAATTAATTTGTCACACCCTCAAAATCCACTTGCGGAGTTTTACCGCGAGGCGCATGACAAACCAGGATCCAAACCAACGATCACAATAAACAAGTCAAAATGAATATAAATACAATTTCAAAACATAGTTTAAAATCCCGTTTACAGCGGAAGCTTATTCAAAACAGTATCTCAACAATGAAACAATAGTTCAACGTTTATAAGACCATGCAACCCTAGTTAGACGCCGTGCAGACGCGTGCGCCCTAGTCCAGTCGTGCTACCTTAGCGACCTGAGAAAACATGTAAAAGTTTACGTCAGCACAAAAATGCTGGTGAGTTTACAGGTTTTGTAATCCAAGTACCAAGTCCACCTGTCCATACTATAACAAATCGAAAACCAGTATACGCTAGCTAGGCGTACGTTTTGTTACTACCACGATTGGAAAACCATTACTAACTCGAATACCAGATGTTGTGCCCGATGTAGTAACCCTGTTGTTCCTGTTTGAGACAATATGCACCCGCCGACCCTCCAAGTCTACGAGCGGGGTTGGTCACTCCCAATAGCGCTATTCACATTTCCCCGTTGTGCAAACCCGCACATTCATGGTTCCCCCCGGGACTTCCAAAGATCGTGTAGTACACAATAGAAACCCATAGTATGACAGTAGTTACCAAATAATCGTTTTAACACATGTTTTCTCCCCCGAAAGTATAAAACCAGTTTAAAAGAGGGGCCGTAAACTCACCTTAAGTTGCGTTACTCCTTAACCCGAGTAAACTCAGCTGCTATGCTAGTCCCGTAAAGCGGCGACCTAACATATGACAGTTACAAGTACTTAGACTAATAACCCGCAGGTTAATTAGTCCATAGATGTCCAGACCATAACCAAGTTCGTTTGAAAACACCGTGACTGTTTAACTGACCCAAAGTACAAGACTCGACATCCCATTGGTGACCCGAGACTCCCCGTGTTATGTTTACGCTCTCAAACAGACAATCATGCAATCACACTTAACATACGTTAACGCACAACAAGTTATAGCACATAGTTCACGTATCACCGAATTACATCCAAACATATGTTACCAAGTTATTATATATGTTACGGGGTTCCTAGCATGTTACTACATGTCAAATCGGGTCTCGGAATGCTAATTTACGCTTACAGCAGCAGTACACGCGATTAGGAAAAGTCAACTAGCATTTAGGTTGGTCAACTAGCATTTAGGAAAGCTAATCGCATGAATTACTAGCATTTAGGGCTATACCACATGTAACTACTAGCATTTAGGGCTATACCACATGTAAAACTAGCATTTAGGGCTATACCACATGTAAAACTAGCATTTAGGGCTATACCACATGTAAAACTAGCATTTAGGGCTATACCACATGTAAAAACTAGCAATTAGGGCTACTCGCATGAAAAAACTAGCGATTAGGCCTTAATCGCATGAAAAACTGGCGATTAGCAATCCTAATCGCCTGTAACCTTGCTGTTCCAGTTTTTCGCGCGTTTAACGCTCCAAATCAGATCCAGAACGTGTGTAACTACCCAATATCATCCCAAACACTATCCTAAACATGTTTCAACCAAAACCCTTCGTTTTGCCTCGTATTTTCAGCCCTGCATGCAATCATGTAATCCAAACACCATTCACATAGCATGCAACATCACCTTAACATGCATAACAATAACCCTAATAATCAATTACTCAGATATTATCATCATAACATTAATATTATTCTGATTTAACCTAATAACATGTTAATCCATCATTATGAATCATAAAAACCCTAGCTTTCTAATCATAAACACCCATAACACATGTATACTAGTTAGAATCCGATTAACAACCCTTATTAACGATTTTCAGAAAGCTTTTTCGTTTTAGAACAGGCCTGGACCATTAGGGATTGATTAAAAACGTTTATAAAGATTCATGGATGGAAACCAAACCTTAGGATTATGAAAGAACGATGGATTATGCTTGAATCCTTGTGTTTTGATCAAAAATCGCGTTCCAGAGGTTGTGTGTGTGTTGGGGCAGGTTATGGGACGACTAGGGTTTGTATAATGAAGTTTATGAGGTCAAGTATGGTATTTATAGTCGTTTTTAGTCGTCCAGCCCGTAACACGCGATTATGCAGCTTTACACGCGATTAGGAATCCTAATCGCATGAACAGTAATGCATTTGGGCCTAATCGCATGAACAGTCATGCAATTGGCCCCCCAATCGCATGAACAGTCATGCATTTGGGCCTAATTGCATGAACAGTCATGCATTTAGCCCCCTAATCGCCCATAGGGGCTAGTTTCGTGTGTTTTGCGCGTTAAACCCCGTTTTAACATATGTTAACACATATTCACATACCGACAAGTCACATAATGATTGTAAACACATAACACTTGTAAATACACATATTCACACTCGTTCACCAATTCCCGGGACTCGAGACTTGTATGTTCCGTATGCCTTGATGATCCTACAAATCGTCACCGTTTGTACACTTGGTTAAGGACCGACATCTAATGAACCTCTAGACCAACATCCAATGATCCTCTAGACTAAACCGATAGTTCCCGAACCATAACCCGACTTAACTAACCCAGTTAAGTACAATATACGCGTGACTCGCTAAGGTAGACTTTCATCTAGACAACGTTTTTACCAGAATTTGCCGGGTGTCACATCATCCCCACGTTAAAAGAATTTTCGTCCCGAAAATTGCACAAGTACCAAAAGAACAAAAGAAATAACGAAGGGAATAAACAAAAGATAGAAACCAAAAGAGAGATTTACCCGAGTTGTCACATCATCCCCACGTTAAAAGGAATCTCGCCCCGAGATTCATTCAGCTGCAGAAGAGACATATCTCGACTCGAACGCTTCCTTAGGAAAGAGGTGAGGATATTTAGACTTCATCTGATCCTCCCGTTCCCAAGAGTACTCTGGTCCCCGGTTCGAGTTCCACCGAACCTTAACGATGCGAATCTTGCTATGACGTAGGCTACGAATCTTGTAATCAAGGATCTCCACAGGTTCTTCCACTATCCGAAGACGATCATCAACCTTGATCTCTTCCAGTGGAACAATGAGAGACTCGTCAGCCAGACACTTCTTCAAGTTTGACACGTGGAAGACGTTATGTACGTTACCGAGCTCCGTCGGTAAATCAAGACGATATGCCACCGGCCCAATCCGTTCCAGGATCGTAAATGGGCCGACATACCGCGGATTGAGTTTGCCACGCTTCCCAAAGCGTATGACGCCCTTCCACGGTGAGACTTTTAGAAGTACTTTGTCATTAACTTGGAATTCCAATGGTTTGCGACGCTGATCGGCATAACTCTTTTGCCGATCCCGTGCCGCTGCCAACCGGTTACGAATCTGTACGATCTTTTCCGAAGTTTCGTACACTAGTTCAGGCCCAGTGAGTTGACTCTCACCCACTTCAGCCCAACAAAGAGGAGAACGGCATTTCCGTCCGTATAGTGCCTCGAACGGAGCCGCCTTGATGCTCGTGTGATAACTGTTATTGTACGAGAATTCTACCAACGGTAGATGAGCTTCCCAACCCTTGCCAAAATCGATCACACATGCCCGCAGCATGTCTTCTAAAGTTTGAATCGTGCGCTCACTCTGACCGTCAGTCTGTGGATGATAAGCCGTACTCATGTCTAGTTGGGTACCCAAAGCCTTGTGCAAAGACTTCCAGAAGTGAGAAGTAAAATGGGAGTCACGATCCGAGATAATAGAAACTGGCACCCCGTGTTTAGAAACAACTTCCTTCAAATAAAGACGAGCCAAGCGATCCATGGTGTCGGTCTCCTTAATAGCAAGAAAATGGGCTGACTTCGTCAACCGATCGACAATCACCCATATCTTGTCATTCCCGCTTGGTGATTTAGGAAGTTGTGTGACAAAATCCATAGTAATTCGTTCCCATTTCCATTCCGGAATTTCAGGTTGTTGCAAGAGACCCGACGGTTTCTGGTATTCCACCTTGACCTTAGCACAGGTCAAACATTTGCTCACGTATGAGGCTATGTCCGACCTCATGTTTGGCCACCAGTAAAGCACCTTCAGATCTTGGTACATCTTATCCGAACCAGGATGAATAGAATACCGGGACTTATGAGCTTCATCAAGGACAAGCTCCCGTAGTTCCCCGAATAAAGGAACCCATATACGTTCTGCGACATAGTGCAGGCCATCAGGCCTTCGTTCGAGGTGCTTGTCGGCACCGTGCATAGTTTCAGCTTTAAGGTTTTCCTCCTTCAAAGCTTCTAACTGGGCAGAACGGAGTTGATCAGGTAAGGATGAATGAATGGTGAGCTGCAATGCCCGAACGCGACGAGGTTTAGTCGATTCCTTCCTGCTCAAGGCGTCTGCTACAACATTCGCCTTGCCAGGATGGTACTTAATGGCACAATCATAGTCGTTCAGGAGTTCAATCCAACGACGCTGTCGTATGTTCAAGTGTTGTTGGTCGAAAATATGTTGGAGACTCTTGTGATCGGTGTAAATGGTGCATTTGGTACCGTACAAGTAATGTCTCCAAATTTTCAACGCGAAAACCACTGCACCCAATTCCAAGTCATGGGTGGTGTAGTTCTTCTCGTGCACCTTGAGTTGACGAGAAGCATACGCGATCACTTTCTCGCGTTGCATCAACACGCAACCGAGACCATGAATAGAAGCATCACAGTAAACAACAAAATCATCAGGGCCCTCAGGTAAAGACAAAATAGGAGCAGAACACAGTTTAGATTTCAGTTCTTCAAACGCTGACTCTTGTGGTTCACCCCAGTCGAATTTCCTATCCTTCTGCGTGAGAGTGGTCAGGGGTTGAGCGATCTTCGAGAACCCCTGAATGAAACAACGATAGTAGCCCGCAAGGCCTAGGAATTGCCGCACCTCAGTTGGCGTCTTTGGTGCTTCCCAGTCCTTGATCGCTTCGATCTTAGCTGGATCGACATGAATTCCTAGTTCATTAACCACATGTCCTAGGAACTGAACTTCGCGTAACCAAAAGTCACACTTTGAGAACTTGGCGTAAAGTTGTTCCCGTCGCAAGAGTTCCAAAACTAACCGCAGATGTTCCTCGTGTTCGGTCTCGTTCTTGGAGTAGATCAGAATGTCATCAATAAACACAATGACGAACTTGTCAAGATATGGTTTGCAAACGCGGTTCATCAAGTCCATGAAAACCGCCGGTGCGTTCGTGAGACCGAAAGGCATGACCAAGAATTCGAAATGGCCATAACATGTTCGAAAGGCAGTCTTTGCAACGTCAGCTTCCCTTACCCGCAACTGGTGATAACCGGACCTCAAGTCGATCTTGGAATAATAACTGAACCCCTGGAGCTGGTCGAATAGATCATCAATACGTGGAAGAGGATAACGGTTCTTGACGGTCAATTTGTTCAGTTCTCTGTAGTCCACACACAATCGGAAACTTCCATCCTTCTTCTTAACAAATAGAATCGGGGCTCCCCAAGGGGAAGAACTTGGTCTGATGAAACCCTTGTCCAAGAGTTCCTGTAACTGACTAGACAATTCCTGCATCTCGGGAGGTGCAAGACGGTAGGGGGCCCGAGCAATAGGAGCAGCCCCTGGTACGAGATCAATACCGAACTCGACTTGACGATGAGGAGGAAGACCAGATAAATCATCGGGAAAAACATCAGGAAACTCGCGTACCACCGGAATGTCGTCGATCTTCTTCTCATCACTAGAGGAAACAGATAAAAGCGCCAAAACGGCTGGATAACCCTTTCGAAGACACTTAAGGGCTTTCATGCTAGAGATGATGTTTAGCGGAACACCACCCTTGATACCGTACACAGAAAGGAATTCTCCATCAGGGAGAGGAATCCGAATAACTTTATCGTAACAGACAATCTCCGCGCGATACAAAGATAACCAATCCATTCCTACCACAACGTCAAAACTACCCAAAGGTACCGGCATAAGGTTGATGGGAAACGATAAACCCGACAACTCTAATTGACACTCCCGAAGGATACTAGTAGCTTCAATCGTTTTCCCCGTCAGCCAACTCAATAATATACTTGGTCTCTAATGGTACGGGTACTACATCTAGCAGTCGACTAACCCCCATGGATACAAAACTCTTGTCGGCACCAGAATCAAATAACACACTAACAGAACGATTATTGAGAAGAAACGTACCGGTGACTGTGTCAGGGTCCTGTCTAGCCTCAGCGGCTCCAATGACGAAGGCACGTGCATTTCTGCCGCCGCCCCCGTTGTTCCCATTACCGTTGTTTCCACCCTGCTTCAGTTTTGGGCAATCCTTCTTGTAATGCCCAGTCTCTCCACAATTGTAACATCCTTGTTTTTGTAACATTACGCATTTAATAATTATACGTTACCAATAATTTGGATTTAAACGACTAGTTTTTAGCATTTTATATATATATATATATATATATATATATATATATATATATATATATATTTATATAAACAAAGATTTATAATAATAATAATAATAATAATAATAATTTTAACATATACTAGATAATTTGAGTTGTGATTGTTTACCCAAGCCATCCCAGCCCAAACCTTTATAATTCTGAGCCCAAACCTGAGCCCAAACCCCATACAGAAGCCCACAACCAGGCCCAACCCCCCTTACACGTTAAATTTAAAAAAAAAAAAACTTGTTCCTGCCAGGTTTCGAACCTGAGCAAACAAGCCAGCAACAAACACAACCAACCATCTGTGCCACACCAGTCTTTGTTACAATAAGCAGGCCCAAATTAATTAAAAACCATCTTAATTATCGACAGTTGACTTGTGATAGTCAACTGTCACGAATCAATTTACCATAATCAGTCATATTAGACGCGTTTTAATCTCAAAAAGGCATGATTGCATGATGACCGGCCTGTTATAACTATGATGCACGTCTATTAGCAGTTAATTGATACACGAATTAACCATATACGCGTATACATTAAAGGCACGGGTCAAAATTTCCTAATCTATGAGACCGTGTGTTATAGTATAAATAGAACCCTCCTTGACAAGCTAAAAGGGCCGAACATCACACCCTCATCCTCAATTCACCCTTCCATTCACTCAAAATAATCAAAATTGAAGGTTGTTGACTTTTTCGTTGACCCTCGATTGAAAGCATTGCACGACTGGTATGATTATTCTCTTTGTTTGCGTGTGTTAGTCGGCCCCATATAACCCATAACCCCATGATTAATTAAACTCTAACAATGTATATGATGCGATTGAAAACTAGGGTTCTTGGGATCTTGGATTGGGGAAGATGATAGGAAACAGAACTGTTATTATATAAAACCAACCAAAAAATATCACCAACTCGTTTACAGACTAGTTGGTGATACCATTGGTGTTAAGTCTTGGACCGGCAGTGGTCCTGGGTTCGAGCCCAGGCACACCATTTTTATTATTTTCCCATTTTTGTGTTTATTCCAATGAGTGCTTATAATTAATTGGATCCAACATAAACATGTTCTCAGGGTCAGCCCAGTTGGTGCTGGCTTGTGATTTAACACCTAGACCGGGTTTGACCCGGGTTCGAATCCCATGAACCTCAAAACAATTTTTTTTAAAACCTTTCCTTTTATATTTTTGTTACAAATTTTAAAATAGTTTTAAAAATGTCAAAAGAAGGTTATAAATTCTATAAAATTTATTTTATGTTGTTCTTATGTTAAAAGTTATCATACAATTTTTAGTTTTCAAAAATCATTTATTTATTATATATAATAAATATTACAAGTTTTTTTCCCTAAAACTTTTAAAATTCTATAAAAATATCAAAACGACTTTATAAATTTCCACAAAAATTAACCTGAGTTTGTACCATGATAAACTTTACTGAAATGATTTTTAATTCTGAAAAATCATTTATTTTATATTTTTAATCAATTTTTGTTAGTTTTAATCATAATTAAATCATAATAAATCCAATTTTTATTATTTTTACACCAAAATTTTATACAATTTATTTTTAAATATTTAGAACAGAAATGTGATTTTTAATATAATAATTCTTTAATTTTTGTATTTTTGAAAATTAAAGTTAAATTTTGGCAATTTGTAATAAATAGATTTAAAAATCTATTTTAAAAGAAATAATTTTATAAAAATTATTTTTATACTTCGAACACATTATTGTGAGTATTCTAAATTCAAATTTTATAAAAAGGCTTTCTTTTATTTAATTATCAAATTTCCCTTTATTTAATTAACATTTTATTTTAAATTCAACAATTGGATATCCCCAAATTCGAAGCCCTAGAAACTTATACATTTATAGACTTGGTAGACTTAGACATATATATTACTTCATTATAGGGTGATACTTGATACATTGGGCAACACACTATTTTTCAAGAGATAACGTTTTGCTAAGGTGAGTTTACATAGCCCCTTTACTCTATTTTCACTATTTTTGGGGTGAAACATGTTTAAACATTTTATACTATCATTTACTCATATTTACTTGTGATTCAATTACAACATCATTCTATCATTTGACTGTAACAAAAAGACACAGTACAATCATTAACAATGATCAAGCCGCCTGTTTAGATTATAGCGCTATAGGCCTGACAAACCCATCCCCCGCATAGACTCAGGGATGATCGATAACAGTAATAACATTTAACTAACTTGCGAGTTAGTCATCAGTCGACACAAGGTTTGGTTGTACATAGACGCATTGCTACATGTCGGTATCATACTCTATCATCACACAACCCTGAGTGTTGTACAAATTATTGTTATCAACTATTTATCAAAAACCTATGTAATTCTCACAAACTTTTGTTGACCCAAAATATTTTCAAACTTAACATGTTTCAGGTTTTACTTGCTTGAAGATTTGCTTGAAGATTTGCTTGAAGATATGTGCATAGTTTTCTTGTAGAACGATTGTATGTAATTTATGTAAATCAATTAATGAAATTTATTATTCACCATGAGCTACTGAACAATCATCAATACGTGGCACCCCGATGTTTCCGCCATCGGTTGGGGTGTTACAGATTGGTATCAGAGCCATGGTTATAGGGAATTTGGTTATTAGAGAAATAATCTAGTCTATAACCATAGGACTTAATCAGTACTTGCTTCTTTACTTGCTAATCTCTATCTCCCTCCTACTTCTTACCCCTACTATCATCCTTACAAGAAGATGCTCTACATCACCAGACCTACTCTTAGACTAATAGGACAAAATCCTCAGGTTTAACCTGAACCACCTTGAGATCTCGTCGAAGTTCTAGATTTTAATAACGAACACGTGCAATCTGGAAGGGTGAACGCCTGTATTCCGAGTCTTCTGTCTAGGCTGGCATTGCGCATATATCCCAATCAGACGAGGGACCCGGATGCCTACCTGGGAATTCTCGGGATGAGTGTTCACTTATAGGCTAAAGCATGTCTTCATATGGTATTAGAATTGAGATTCTTTGATAAGTCAACGTTTTCGTTTATTCGTTTTAATTAATGAATAAATGATTACACTCCTTATATAATCTCATTCATTTCACTGTGTCTCTTACAGATCATGCCTCCTCGTCGCAGCACTCGCAACAGCAATGGTGAGAACCACGAAGAAGGTGGTGATAACCATAACCATGACCAAGTTCCTAACCACAACAACAATGGTGTTGATGCCCAATTGGCTGCAATCATTTCTCAACAAATGGCGCAGCAAATCGCAACTCTGGTTCCCAACTTACTCGCTCAGGTCATCCAACTGAACGGCAACGGGAATGGTCACGGTAACGGGAACGGGAACGGCAATGGCAATGGTAATGGACCCCCAGCCTGCACCCTTAAGCATTTCAACTCTTGTAACCCCCCAAAGTTTAGTGGTGAAGAAGGAGCTACAGGACTCCTCCAATGGTTTGAGGGTATTGAGAATACCTTCATCAACAGTGAGTGCCCCGACAACTTTAAGGTCCGTTATGCCATGAGTGTTCTTCACAAACGAGCACTCACTTGGTGGAATGAAGAAAAGCGTACTCGTGGGGCCGAAGTTGCTCTTGCTATGACATGGGACCAAGTCAAGGAGGTCATGAAGGAAGAGTTTTGTCCTCGCAATGAAGTTAAGAAGCTTGAGGATGAGTTCCACACCTTAGCTCAAGATAGTGGGGAAAACCTTGCCTACAACACCCGCTTTCATGAGCTTAGCTTATTGTTGCCTCACAAAGTCACTCCCCTGCCGGTAGCCATCGAGAAGTACATCGGTGGTCTGCCCATGCAGATCCAGGATACGGTGTGGGGAAGGAATCCTGCCACCTTGGAGGAAGCCAAACGTTTAGCAGCTACCTTAACTGATAATCACGTAAAGAACGGGACCTTAGTTCGGAAAGGCAATAAAACAAGTATTGTAGCCGCGGTAACCACTGAGAACCAGAAACGTAAGACCAGGGATCCTGATGCAAACCTCACTCCACAAGCTTCTAAGAAGAAACCTTATACAGGAAACCACCCTTTATGTAATACCTGCAACCGACATCATCCCACTGCTTCAGCATGTCGCATATGCACTAATTGTGGAAGGTATGGCCATCTGGTCAACACGTGTCGTGAGACCCCAAATCCAAATGCCAACCAACCCACCAACCCTGCTCAAGCTACTAACCTTAATCAATACAACTATGGTCAATGCTATGAATGTGGAGACCCAAATCACTTCCGTAACCGATGCCCTAAACTGAACAGAGATCAAGACCCTCCAGCTACTTAAAGCCCTACCATTTGAATAATGTCTACTTTCCCTTTAATTCCATGTATTGCACTTTTGATTCAAATAATAAATCCAAGTATTATCAAAACATTTGTGTGCATGCTTGTTTGAATGTGAACTAATTGCTATATCTATAATCATACATGCTTGTACAACAATTAGTTAACTACCAAACAACCAGCTTAACGATTAGTAGAGGTCATCATGTCATTCCAACAGTCGGGAGAGGCCCTACCACCTGAACGACTGGCGGAGACTATCAGACTCGCTTAACAATCGGTAAAGTCATAAAAGGACGCAAAACCCTAATGTAAGGTAAATTGGTAATTACGGTCCGGAACGTAATCATGAATTTACAGGTACGTTAAGGTAGTGTGAAATTTATTCAAGGTTCCCGGTGGTTGACCAATGGTAAATCTAGTGTTTCTCTTAACTTCGGGACGAAGTTCCTAAAAGTAGGGGAGACTGTAACATTACGCATTTAATAATTATACGTTACCAATAATTTGGATTTAAACGACTAGTTTTTAGCATTATATATATATATATATATATATATTTATATAAACAAAGATTTATAATAATAATAATAATAATAATAATAATAATAATTTTAACATATACTAGATAATTTGAGTTGTGATTGTGACACCCGGCATGTTCGGCTTAAACATAATAGTAACATCTAAGTCTACCTTTGCAAGAAACGTTTATGAACAAACTTAACTGGGTTAGTTGAGTCGGGTCAAATTAGGATTGTCCAGGGTTCAATGATCTGGAGGATCATTGGGAGTCGTTTTGGGAATACATTAGTACCGGGTTCCGTTGTTGGTGACATTACATGAACTAATTAAGTATATGTGTAGATTATGGGTCGTGTGGTGGATTGTATACTTATACTTGCTTAAACGATGTACAAATGATTATACGTGCCTAAACATGCTAAGTATAGACTATGGATGCATGCTTACGTGTTAAGATGTGTTAGAATGCGTTAAACACGACAAACTGGAAAAAGGTTAACATGTGTTAAAGAGTGCTGTTAACATGTGTTAAAAAGTGCTGATGACCTGAATGTGGAAATAGTGGGCGAATGTGGAAATGGAACTTGAGAAATGGGCGAATGTAGAAACAAAGTGGGCGAATGTGGAAAGATTCCACATTCGACCATTACAAGTGGGCGAATGTGGAAAAGTTCCACATTCGACCACATAAAATGGGCGAACCTGGACCTGGTATAAATACCATCCTTAGCCATTTTTCACCATTTCACAAACCCTAAACGCCTCCAAACACTCTCTATCAGCTATTATCATTGGGGAAGGAGTTTTTGAGCTTGTTTTTCATAACCTAACTCTCTAAATCATTACAAGTGAAAATCTAAGGTGTGTTCTTCATTCCAAATCCTTTTTAAACAATTTTGACTTGTTTTCATCTAAACCCCAAGGGTCCAGATCTGATATCAACATGTTTTATGGGTAAAAACCTTCCTAATATCTTTCTAAATAAAACCTATTCATAAACAATGAGTTTTTATGCAAACTAAACATGTGTTAATATGATATTATGCATTGTTTGATGATTACTTGTTGTATAGATGATATGACAACAACCTAGGGGCTGTTATTAATGATGGGTTATGATTGAAACATGTTACCTTTGATTGTTGATGGTGTTTTGACGATTAAAGGGGTTTTTAGTTAGATTTAGGGCTTGTTTTTGGATAGTTATGATAAGGTTATGATAAGGGTTTCTTGTTCATGATGAATCAAGTATGATGAGCTGATTATTGATTGATTTCAGAAAGTTTCCTAATTGGGTAATATTTTCATGCATGATGATGTGACATCTCCATAATTTACTATTTTAGGAAACTTGTAAAACGGATAGATTTTGGGGTAAAATTGGTAGGGTTTCGTAGGAATATATTAATGATGCTTGACTGCTGTAACTCATGAGGTTTCGTGATGTTTTAGGATGTTTTTGGACGCGTTTTTGAGTAAACAACACAGCAGGGTCGAACCTGGAACACCTTCGGCCAGTCAAACGGGCGAAGGTGGGTTCCAGGGGTCGAACCTGGAATCAAAAAGGGGCGAACGAACTAAAATGGGCGAAGGTGGGAGGAAAAGGGGCGAAGGTGGAGGTTCAAAGCCACATTCGACCAGTTAAGGCCACCTTTGACCACCCCAAAGCCACATTCGACCCTATGTTAGCAGAAATGAGATTTTTGATACAAACTAAGTGTTTTATGCTTGAACCTTGCATGTAATCTATGTGTACTTGATTAGTTAGGGTAATGGGTCACCAACGGGATGTCGGGTCGGTCTAGTGTGTCGGCTAAACATTTAAACACGTTTTAAAACATACTTGGTTGTGATCTGGACAATCGGGGACTAGATAACCTTATGGTTATTAGTCGGAACACTTATGTGAACATTTTGATAGATCTCCGGTAGAGGGATTATCAAGGGCTAAACATCTTTACATATATTTGAGGAACGCTATCTAAGGTGAGTTCACGGCCCCACTTTTACTGCTTTAACTTTTGGGGGAGAAAACATGCGCTAAACTGTTTTGGTAATATATGTCATACTATGGTTTTGAACTTATGTACTATGCGATCTTTTGAAAGTCCCGGGGGAAACCATGAATGTGCGGGGTTGCACAACGGGGGAAATGTGGATAGATCTATTGGGCGTGACCTGCCCCACTCGTCGGCTTGGAGGGCCGGGCGGGTGCATATTGTCTCGAACAGGAACATTATCGTGCTGAACATTACGGGCTGCTAAACATGCTAAACATTGCTAAACGTGTCCAGTAATGGTTTCCAATCGTAGTAGTAACAAAACAGACGCCTAGCTAGCGTACTTGGTAACATTGATATAGTATGGACATGGTAACACTTGGTAACTCTTTTTGAACAAACCTGTGAACTCACCAGCATAATATGTTGACGTCTTTTGGCATGTTTTTCTCAGGTCGCTAAGGTAGCTACAACGGGAACTAGGCGCACAAGTCTGCACGGGCGTCTAGAGTTAGGAGCATGGTCTTGTTAAACATTAAACAATGTCTTTTGGGTTGTAAACATTTAAAGCTTCCGCTTCAGTTTATGCTTTTATAATTATATCTTTTGGGTATTGTGTTATGCATATAGTGTTGTTTATTGTGACCGTTGACTTGAATCCTGGTTTGTCATGCGCCTCGCGGTAAAACCCCGCTAGTGGAATTTGAGGGTGTGACAGATTGGTATCAGAGCCAATGGTTATAGTGAACTAGGACTGCATTTAGAGTCTAGTCTATAGCCGAGTCGCACACACTAGACGGTCACATACTTGAGTCGGTTTGGAACATGTACTAACTTTGTCGGGGTGTCTTTACATCATCATCGCACTTCTCTGTTACATCATCCGTCCTCGCTCTTGGCTTTACACACTCTTATGTTCTTCTTCGGGGATTGAAGGAGAAGGAGTTGACTCGTTGGTTTTTGCACGGCAGTGTCGTGTATTGGGGTAGTCTTGCGTACTCTCGAGGTCTGTCCAGGATTCGGACGTCTCCCTTTCGTACCCCAATAGACGCACTTGCTTACACATTATCTTGTGCACTTATGCTTGTGATAGCATGATGCTAGATGCCGACATTCGGCGACTTGAGTTCAAGCTGAGGGAAAGCTTGGAGGACCATGTAGAGCAGTTTATCATTTCGGGTGCACACGAAATCATAAACTGAAATGCATGAGAATTCAAGTGGACTCTGAACTTGGATGCATAGTCCCGGATTGGGTCTAGGCGTAACTTTTCTAGCTACTAGTGGTTGACACTAGCAGTGAATCTGAATCTCTCGATTTCTGATTTGTCAGATCATGTCGGGCGCACGTGGTGGTGGACGTCGTGGTGGTGGTCGTGGCGGCGGTGGTCGTGGCGGTGGTCGTGGTAACATCAACATGACCCAAGCAGAGCTGAACAACTTGCTTCAATAGCAAGTGAACATAGCCTTGGCTGCTTTCCAGGCCGGGCACAATGCTATGGGTGGTAAGTTGGTTCTTACCTGCCTTGTTTCGTTCTTGGGTGTCATGTTTCCTTTGTGGTTTATCTTTGTGTCGTGTTTCAGGTGCTGCTGTCAACCCGCCTCCACCTCAGTGTTCTTACAAGAAGTTTAGGGACTGTCAGCCCCACAACTTCGCTGGAACTGAAGGGGCAGTGGGACTGCTCCGATGGTTGGAGAAGGTTGAATCTGTTTTCTTGATGTGTAACTGTCCTGTTGAGGACCGGGTCAAGTATGCCACTGCGACATTTGAGGGTCCTGCTTTGACATGGTGGAATGCTACGACGCAGAACATGGGCTTGGGGGAAGCCCATGCTATGCTTTGGGCGGATTTTGTTCAGTTATTGAAGAGCGAGTACCGTCCCAGGGAGGAAGTGCAGAAGCTGGAACATGAAGTCTGGAACTACAAGATGGTGGGGTCCGAGATTGAAGAGTATACTGTGCGACGCAATGAGCTGGCGGTGTTGTGTCCTGACATGCACACACCTGAGTACCGTAGGATTGAGCACTACATCTCTGGGTTGGTGCCGGAGATTGCTAGGTTAGTGGCTGCTGGGAACCTCCCTACACTGGCTGAGGTCGTCCGTTCTGCACACAAGATGACCAACATGAAGATTCTGGAAGGTGCTTTACCTCCCAAGGGCTCGACTGTGAAGGGTTCTGAGGGCAACAAGAGGAAATGGGAGAATGTGAGTAAGAGTGCAGTGCCGGCGCCGTCTCAACCGGCCAAGAAGATTGAAGGATCTGGGTCGTCTTCTTCGCAGAAGACAGGTGGATACATTGGGAAGCATCCCAAGTGTAACAAGTGTGGCTTTCACCATTCTGGGAATTGTGATCGAGCTCGTTGTCATCGGTGCCATCAGTTGGGGCACCATGCTAAGGATTGCAAGGTGGCGCTCACCCCAACTCAGACTCCTGCGGCTACTCCTGCTCCTGCTGCTCAGGGGACTCAGGGGAGGCAGGGGTGTTACAACTGTGGTGACACGGGACATTTCAAGCGTGATTGTCCCAAACTGAAGCAGGGCGATAACGGGAGGGGCGGGAACGGTAACGGGAATGGCGGCGAAGGCAGGACTGCGCGTGCTTTCGTCATTGGGTCTGCGGAAGCTAGGCAGGATCCAGACACAGTTACCGGTACGTTCCTTCTCAACAATCGCTATGTTTCTGTTTTATTTGATTCTGGTGCCGATAAGAGCTTCGTATCTGTGGATATTAGTCAGTTGCTAGATATAATACCCACACCTTTAGAGGCTAAGTATTTGATAGAATTGGCTAACGGTAAGAACATCGAGGCGACTCATATCCTTAGGGAGTGTCACTTGGAACTGTCGGGTCTGTCATTCCCCATTGACCTTATGCCTGTACCTTTGGGTAGTTTCGATGTCGTTGTGGGCATGGATTGGTTATCGTTGTATCGTGCAGAGATTGTTTGCTTTGACAAGGTTATTCGGATCCCTCTCCCCGATGGAGAGATTCTTTCGGTTCATGGCGAGAAAAGCGGTGCTCCGCTGAGTATCATTTCTAGCATGAAAGCCCGTAGGTATCTTCGAAAGGGCTGTTCGGCCATTTTGGCACTTGTAAACGTTTCTACTGACGATGAGAAGAAGATCGAGGATTTCCCGGTGGTTCGTGACTTTTCTGATGTGTTTCCTGACGATTTGCCTGGTCTTCCTCCCCATCGTCAGGTTGAGTTTGGTATTGATCTCGCTCCGGGAGCAGCTCCTATTGCCCGAGCCCCGTATCGTCTTGCACCACCCGAGATGCAAGAGTTATCCAGCCAGTTACAGGAACTCTTGGAAAAGGGTTTCATTCGACCGAGCTCGTCCCCGTGGGGAGATCCTATTTTGTTTGTGAAGAAAAAGGATGGGAGCCTTTGTATGTGTATCGATTACCGTGAGCTGAACAAAGTGACCATCAAGAATCGTTATCCTCTTCCTCGCATTGATGATCTCTTTGACCAGCATCAGGGCTCCAGCTACTACTCGAAGATTGACTTGCGGTCCGGTTATCACCAGTTACGCGTCAGGGAAGCTGACATACAGAAGACTGCTTTTCGCACTCGTTATGGCCATTTTGAGTTCTTGGTCATGCCTTTCGGTCTCACTAACGCACCGGCAGTGTTCATGGATTTGATGAACCGTGTTTGTAAGCCGTACCTTGATAAGTTCGTTATCGTGTTCATTGATGACATTCTGATTTATTCCAAGAACAAGGCGGATCATGAGGAACATCTGCGGTTGGTCTTGGAACTTTTGAGACGGGAGCAGTTGTATGCTAAGTTCTCAAAGTGTGATTTTTGGTTACGCGAAGTTCAATTCCTAGGGCATGTGGTGAATGAACTGGGAATTCATGTCGATCCGGCTAAGATCGAAGCTATTAAAGACTGGGAAGCACCAAAGACGCCATCTGAGGTGCGGCAATTCCTGGGTCTTGCAGGTTACTATCGGCGGTTTATCGAGGGATTTTCGAAGATCGCTCAACCCCTCACTGCTCTCACCCAGAAGGACCGAAAGTTCGACTGGGGCGAACTACAGGAATCAACATTTCAGATGCTGAAGCTTAAACTTTGTTCTGCTCCTATCTTATCCTTACCCGAGGGTACGGATGATTTTGTGGTGTACTGTGATGCTTCGATTCGGGGTCTCGGTTGCGTGTTGATGCAACGCGGGAAGGTTATCGCTTACGCTTCTCGTCAACTCAAGGTTCACGAGAAGAACTATACTACTCACGACTTAGAGCTGGGTGCAGTAGTCTTTGCGTTGAAAATCTGGAGACATTACTTGTACGGTACCAAGTGTGAAGTTTACACCGATCACAAGAGTCTCCAGCATATTTTCGACCAGAAGGTGTTAAACATGCGGCAGCGTCGTTGGGTTGAACTTTTGAACGATTACGACTGTGCGATCAAATACCATCCTGGCAAGGCAAACGTTGTGGCGGATGCCTTGAGCAGGAAGGAGTCGGCGAAGCCTCGGCGAGTCCGAGCCTTGCAGCTTACCATTCATTCCTCCTTGCCTGACCGGATCCGTTCGGCTCAGGCGGATGCCTTAAAGGAGGAAAACCTTAAGGCCGAAATGATGCACAGTGCGGACAAACACCTTGAGCTTAGGTCTGATGGCCTACACTACTTCGCTGGGCGTGTTTGGGTTCCTTTACTCGGGGGATTACGGGAGCTTGTCTTGGACGAGGCTCACAAATCCCGGTATTCTATTCATCCAGGCTCCGATAAGATGTATCAGGATCTGAAGATACTTTATTGGTGGCCGAACATGAAGGCTGATATAGCCTCCTATGTGAGCAAATGCTTGACCTGTGCTAAGGTCAAGGTGGAGTATCAGAAGCCGTCTGGTCTCCTACAGCAACCTGAGATTCCAGAATGGAAGTGGGAGCGGATCACGATGGATTTCGTCACCAAACTACCGAGATCACCAAGTGGTTGCGACATGATTTGGGTGATCGTCGACCGGTTGACGAAATCGGCACACTTCATACCTATTAAGGAAACGGATGGACTCGAGCGGTTGGCTCGACTCTACCTTAAGGAGGTGGTCTCTCGGCACGGGGTGCCTGTTTCTATCATTTCTGATCGTGATTCCCGCTTTGCTTCGCGGTTCTTGAAGGCTCTTCATAAGGCCTTGGGTACTCAGCTGGATATGAGTACGGCTTATCATCCGCAAACTGACGGGCAGAGTGAGCGGACGATACAAACACTGGAGGACATGCTGCGGGCATGTGTCATCGATTTTGGCAAGGGTTGGGAGACTCACCTGCCGTTGGTGGAGTTCTCCTACAACAACAGCTACCACTCCAGTATCGGGGCAGCTCCGTTCGAAGCTCTGTATGGACGGAAATGCCGATCTCCCTTGTGTTGGGCCGAGGTGGGCGAGAGTCAGCTCACTGGCCCGGAACTGGTGTACGAAACTTCGGAGAAAATCGTACAGATCCGTAACCGTTTGGCAGCTGCGCGGGATCGTCAGAAGAGCTATGCCGATCGCCGTCGCAAACCGCTAGAGTTTCAGGTTAGGGACAAGGTGCTTCTGAAAGTTTCACCATGGAAGGGCGTCATACGCTTTGGAAAGCGTGGCAAGCTTAACCCTCGTTACATCGGACCGTTCGCAATCCTGGAACGAATTGGGCCGGTGGCGTACAGACTTGATTTACCGACGGAGCTCGGTAATGTTCACAACGTCTTCCATGTGTCTAACTTAAGGAAGTGTTTGGCTGATGAATCTCTTGTTGTGCCACTGGAAGAGATCAAGGTTGATGATCGTCTTCGCATTGTGGAGGAACCCGTGGAGATTCTGGACTACAAGATTCGTAGCCTTCGGCGGAGTAAAATCCGCATTGTTAAAGTTCGTTGGAACTCGGATCGTGGACCGGAGTTCACATGGGAACGAGAGGACCAGATGAAGGCTAAGTACCCTCATCTCTTTCCAAAGCGCGCGTTCGAATCCAGGCATGTTATTGCTGAAGCAGAGTGAATCTCAGGGCGAGATTCCCTTTCAACGTGGGGATGATGTGACAACCGGTAACTTTTCTTTTCGTTTTCTTCCTTTTCGTCTTTTTCATTTTTGGGCTTCGTGCAATTTTCGGGACGAAAATTCTTTCAACGTGGGGATGATGTGACACCCGGCATGTTCGGCTTAAACATAATAGTAACATCTAAGTCTACCTTAGCAAGAAACGTTTATGAACAAACTTAACTGGGTTAGTTGAGTCGGGTCAAATTAGGATTGTCCAGGGTTCAATGATCTGGAGGATCATTGGGAGTCGTTTTGGGAATACATTAGTACCGGGTTCCGTTGTTGGTGACATTACATGAACTAATTAAGTATATGTGTAGATTATGGGTCGTGTGGTGGATTGTATACTTATACTTGCTTAAACGATGTACAAATGATTATACGTGCCTAAACATGCTAAGTATAGACTATGGATGCATGCTTACGTGTTAAGATGTGTTAGAATGCGTTAAACACGACAAACTGGAAAAAGGTTAACATGTGTTAAAGAGTGCTGTTAACATGTGTTAAAAAGTGCTGATGACCTGAATGTGGAAATAGTGGGCGAATGTGGAAATGGAACTTGAGAAATGGGCGAATGTAGAAACAAAGTGGGCGAATGTGGAAAGATTCCACATTCGACCATTACAAGTGGGCGAATGTGGAAAAGTTCCACATTCGACCACATAAAATGGGCGAACCTGGACCTGGTATAAATACCATCCTTAGCCATTTTTCACCATTTCACAAACCCTAAACGCCTCCAAACACTCTCTATCAGCTATTATCATTGGGGAAGGAGTTTTTGAGCTTGTTTTTCATAACCTAACTCTCTAAATCATTACAAGTGAAAATCTAAGGTGTGTTCTTCATTCCAAATCCTTTTTAAACAATTTTGACTTGTTTTCATCTAAACCCCAAGGGTCCAGATCTGATATCAACATGTTTTATGGGTAAAAACCTTCCTAATATCTTTCTAAATAAAACCTATTCATAAACAATGAGTTTTTATGCAAACTAAACATGTGTTAATATGATATTATGCATTGTTTGATGATTACTTGTTGTATAGATGATATGACAACAACCTAGGGCTGTTATTAATGATGGGTTATGATTGAAACATGTTACCTTTGATTGTTGATGGTGTTTTGACGATTAAAGGGGTTTTTAGTTAGATTTAGGGCTTGTTTTTGGATAGTTATGATAAGGTTATGATAAGGGTTTCTTGTTCATGATGAATCAAGTATGATGAGCTGATTATTGATTGATTTCAGAAAGTTTCCTAATTGGGTAATATTTTCATGCATGATGATGTGACATCTCCATAATTTACTATTTTAGGAAACTTGTAAAACGGATAGATTTTGGGGTAAAATTGGTAGGGTTTCGTAGGAATATATTAATGATGCTTGACTGCTGTAACTCATGAGGTTTCGTGATGTTTTCGGATGTTTTTGGACGCGTTTTTGAGTAAACAACACAGCAGGGTCGAACCTGGAACACCTTCGGCCAGTCAAACGGGCGAAGGTGGGTTCCAGGGGTCGAACCTGGAATCAAAAAGGGGCGAACGAACTAAAATGGGCGAAGGTGGGAGGAAAAGGGGCGAATGTGGAGGTTCAAAGCCACATTCGACCAGTTAAGGCCACCTTAGACCACCCCAAAGCCACATTCGACCCTATGTTAGCAGAAATGAGATTTTTGATACAAACTAAGTGTTTTATGCTTGAACCTTGCATGTAATCTATGTGTACTTGATTAGTTAGGGTAATGGGTCACCAACGGGATGTCGGGTCGGTCTAGTGTGTCGGCTAAACATTTAAACACGTTTTAAAACATACTTGGTTGTGATCTGGACAATCGGGGACTAGATAACCTTATGGTTATTAGTCGGAACACTTATGTGAACATTTTGATAGATCTCCGGTAGAGGGATTATCAAGGGCTAAACATCTTTACATATATTTGAGGAACGCTATCTAAGGTGAGTTCACGGCCCCACTTTTACTGCTTTAACTTTTGGGGGAGAAAACATGCGCTAAACTGTTTTGGTAATATATGTCATACTATGGTTTTGAACTTATGTACTATGCGATCTTTTGAAAGTCCCGGGGGAAACCATGAATGTGCGGGGTTGCACAACGGGGGAAATGTGGATAGATCTATTGGGCGTGACCTGCCCCACTCGTCGGCTTGGAGGGCCGGGCGGGTGCATATTGTCTCGAACAGGAACATTATCGTGCTGAACATTACGGGCTGCTAAACATGCTAAACATTGCTAAACGTGTCCAGTAATGGTTTCCAATCGTAGTAGTAACAAAACAGACGCCTAGCTAGCGTACTTGGTAACATTGATATAGTATGGACATGGTAACACTTGGTAACTCTTTTTGAACAAACCTGTGAACTCACCAGCATAATATGTTGACGTCTTTTGGCATGTTTTTCTCAGGTCGCTAAGGTAGCTACAACGGGAACTAGGCGCACAAGTCTGCACGGGCGTCTAGAGTTAGGAGCATGGTCTTGTTAAACATTAAACAATGTCTTTTGGGTTGTAAACATTTAAAGCTTCCGCTTCAGTTTATGCTTTTATAATTATATCTTTTGGGTATTGTGTTATGCATATAGTGTTGTTTATCGTGACCGTTGACTTTAATCCTGGTTTGTCATGCGCCTCGCGGTAAAACCCCGCAAGTGGAATTTGAGGGTGTGACAGTGATTGTTTACCCAAGCCATCCCAGCCCAAACCTTTATAATTCTAAGCCCAAAACTAAGCCCAAACCCCATACAGAAGCCCACAACCAGGCCCAACCCCCCTTACACGTTAAATTAAAAAAAAAAAAAAAAAAACTTGTTCCTGCCAGGTTTCGAACCTGAGCAAACAAGCCAGCAACAAACACAACCAACCATCTGTGCCACACCAGTCTTTGTTACAATAAGCAGGCCCAAATTAATTAAAAACCATCTTAATTATCGACAGTTGACTTGTGATAGTCAACTGTCACGAATCAATTTACCATAATCAGTCATATTAGACGCGTTTTAATCTCAAAAAGGCATGATTGCATGATGACCGGCCTGTTATAACTATGATGCACGTCTATTAGCAGTTAATTGATACACGAATTAACCATATACGCGTATACATTAAAGGCACGGGTCAAAATTTCCTAATCTATGAGACCGTGTGTTATAGTATAAATAGAACCCTCCTTGACAAGCTAAAAGGGCCGAACATCACACCCTCATCCTCAATTCACCCTTCCATTCACTCAAAATAATCAAAATTGAAGGTTGTTGACTTTTTCGTTGACCCTCGATTGAAAGCATTGCACGACTGGTATGATTATTCTCTTTGTTTGCGTGTGTTAGTCGGCCCCATATAACCCATAACCCCATGATTAATTAAACTCTAACAATGTATATGATGCGATTGAAAACTAGGGTTCTTGGGATCTTGGATTGGGGAAGAGGATAGGAAACAGAACTGTTATTATATAAAACCAACCAAAAAATATCACCAACTCGTTTACAGACTAGTTGGTGATACCATTGGTGTTAAGTCATGGACCGGCAGTGGTCCTGGGTTCGAGCCCAGGCACACCATTTTTATTTTTTTCCCATTTTTGTGTTTATTCCAATGAGTGCTTATAATTAACTGGATCCAACATAAACATGTTCTCAGGGTCAGCCCAGTTGGTGCTGGCTTGTGATTTAACACCTAGACCGGGTTTGACCCGGGTTCGAATCCCATGAACCTCAAAACAATTTTTTTTAAAACCTTTCCTTTTATATTTTTGTTACAAATTTTAAAATAGTTTTAAAAATGTCAAAAGAAGGTTATAAATTCTATAAAATTTATTTTATGTTGTTCTTATGTTAAAAGTTATCATACAATTTTTAGTTTTCAAAAATCATTTATTTATTATATATAATAAATATTACAAGTTTATTTCCCTAAAACTTTTAAAATTCTATAAAAATATCAAAACGACTTTATAAATTTCCACAAAAATTAACCTGAGTTTGTACCATGATAAACTTTACTGAAATGATTTTTAATTCTGAAAAATCATTTATTTTATATTTTTAATCAATTTTTGTTAGTTTTAATCATAATTAAATCATAATAAATCCAATTTTTATTATTTTTGCACCAAAATTTTATACAATTTATTTTTAAATATTTAGAACAGAAACATGATTTTTAATATAATAATTCTTTAATTTTTGTATTTTTGAAAATTAAAGTTAAATTTTGGCAATTTGTAATAAATAGATTTAAAAATCTATTTTAAAAGAAATAATTTTATAAAAATTATTTTTATACTTCGAACACATTATTGTGAGCATTCTAAATTCAAATTTTATAAAAAGGCTTTCTTTTATTTAATTATCAAATTTCCCTTTATTTAATTAACATTTTATTTTAAATTCAACAATTGGATATCCCCAAATTCGAAGCCCTAGAAACTTATACATTTATAGACTTGGTAGACTTAGACATATATATTATTTCATTATAGGGTGATACTTGATACATTGGGCAACACACTATTTTTCAAGAGATAACGTTTTGCTAAGGTGAGTTTACATAGCCCCTTTACTCTATTTTCACTATTTTTGGGGTGAAACATGTTTAAACATTTTATACTATCATTTACTCATATTTACTTGTGATTCAATTACAACATCATTCTATCATTTGACTGTAACAAAAAGACACAGTACAATCATTAACAATGATCAAGCCGCCTGTTTAGATTATAGCGCTATAGGTCTGACAAACCCATCCCCCGCATAGACTCAGGGATGATCGATAACAGTAATAACATTTAACTAACTTGCGAGTTAGTCATCAGTCGACACAAGGTTTGGTTGTACATAGACGCATTGCTACATGTCGGTATCATACTCTATCATCACACAACCCTGAGTGTTGTACAAATTATTGTTATCAACTATTTATCAAAAACATAATGTAATTCTCACCAACTTTTGTTGACCCAAAATATTTTCAAACTTAACATGTTTCAGGTTTTACTTGCTTGAAGATTTGCTTGAAGATATGTGCATAGTTTTCTTGTAGAACGATTGTATGTAATTTATGTAAATCAATTAATGAAATTTATTATTCACCATGAGCTACTGAACAATCATCAATACGTGGCACACCGATGTTTCCGCCATCGGTTGGGGTGTTACAGTTTTCCTGTAGTCCCCTGAGTAGTCGGAGCTGAGTTAGTAGTCGGGGCCTGGGTCGATGGAAGTGTAGCCCGACAATCCTTAGCAAAATGCCCAATTCGCTGGCAGCGATGACAACGGTTACTGTCGCAGTTCCCTTGATGATGACGTCCACACTTGTTACATTTGGGCAGTTTCCCCGCATAACCACCCTGCTTGTTACCCGAAGAAGAAGAACCCCCATTATCAAACCTCTTACCCTGCTGTGTTGGCCCAGATCCTTTCCCGTCATTTTCCCACTTGCGCTTGTTGTTCTCTGGGGCCTTAACAGTCGAACCCTTCGCAGGCAAAATACCCTCATTCACCTTTAAGTTGGTCATCCTATGAGCCGATCGAACCACCTCTGCGTATGTAGGATGATTTCCCGCAGCCACTAATCCTGCAATTTCCGGTACTAACCCCGAGACATAGTGTTCAATCCTACGGTATTCTAGCACATGCAGATCGGGACACAGCACTGCCAACTCATTCCGCCTCACAGTATACTTCTCAATTTCCGACCCAGTCATCTTGAGGTTCCACACCTCGTGCTCCAGCTTCTGTACCTCTTCCCTCGGGCAATACTCACGCTTCAGCAACTGCACAAAATTCTCCCATGGCATAGCATATGCCTCCCCAATACCCATGTTCTGGGTGATGCCATTCCACCAAGTCAATGCCACATCCTGGAATAACGCAGCAGCATACTTAACCCGATCTTCTGGGAGACAGTTACACATCAGAAATACTGACTCCACTTTCTCCAACCACCTAAGCAAGCTCACCGCACCCTCAGTGCCAGAGAATTCCTGGGGCTTACAATCCCGGAACATCTTGTAGGTACACATGGGTGGGGGTGGGTCAACAGGACCACCGAAACGTATGAGAAACCACGAATAATGTAAACAAGGTTCACTAATGAGGCAAAGAAAATGGATAAATCAACTTACCACCACCGTTGTGCCCTAACTGAAAGGCAGCTTGGAGTAAGTTGTTCAGATCAGCCTGCGATAGGTTAATACCTCCACCACGACCACCAGCACCACCGCGACCACCACCACGTCCACCATTGCGACCACCTCCACGTCCTCCTCGTACTCCAGACATGATTCTGGCAGAAAGAACGAGAAAATTTAGTTTCGCAGATAAAGATAACCACTAATGTTCACAAGATCAAAGCTAGATCCAATCCAGGACTATCCCTTCAAACCCAGAGTTCACCAGGGCTTCCATGCATTTCGGTTTATGATTTTGTGTGCACCCAAAATGATAAACCGCTCTACATGGTCCTCCAAGTGTTCTCCTAGTTCAAAGTTCAAATCACCGAACATAGACTCTTAGCTACACACCGTAATACTACGGTAGTTTATGGCAAGTGTTTCTATTGGAGTATGAAAGGGAGATGTCCGAGCCTTGGACAAATCTCAAGAGTACACGATTTACTCCAATATACTACCCCGCCTAGAAAGTACGTAACCCGACCTAAGATAGAACGGATGATGTAACGTAGAAAGACCAACAATTTAGAGACACCCCGACAAGACCATACGTAAACCACCATAATGTTTAGTACCATGTGATCGTCTAGTGTGTGCGACTCGGCTATAGACTAGACTCTACATGCAGTCCTAGTTCACTATAACCATTGGCTCTGATACCAATCTGTCACACCCTCAAAATCCACTTGCGGAGTTTTACCGCGAGGCGCATGACAAACCAGGATCCAAACCAACGATCACAATAAACAAGTCTAAATGAATATAAATGCAATTTCAAAACATAGTTTAAAATCCCGTTTACAGCGGAAGCTTATTCAAAACAGTATCTCAACAATGAAACAATAGTTCAACGTTTATAAGACCATGCAACCCTAGTTAGACGCCGTGCAGACGCGTGCGCCCTAGTCCAGTCGTGCTACCTTAGCGACCTGAGAAAACATGTAAAAGTTTACGTCAGCACAAAAATGCTGGTGAGTTTACAGGTTTTGTAATCCAAGTACCAAGTCCACCTGTCCATACTATAACAAATCGAAAACCAGTATACGCTAGCTAGGCGTACGTTTTGTTACTACCACGATTGGAAAACCATTACTAACTCGAATACCAGATGTTGTGCCCGATGTAGTAACCCTGTTGTTCCTGTTGTTCCTGTTTGAGACAATATGCACCCGCCGACCCTCCAAGTCGACGAGCGGGGTTGGTCACTCCCAATAGCGCTATTCACATTTCCCCGTTGTGCAAACCCGCACATTCATGGTTCCCCCTGGGACTTCCAAAGATCGTGTAGTACACAATAGAAACCCATAGTATGACAGTAGTTACCAAATAATCGTTTTAACACATGTTTTCTCCCCCGAAAGTATAAAACCAGTTTAAAAGAGGGGCCGTAAACTCACCTTAAGTTGCGTTACTCCTTAACCCGAGTAAACTCAGCTGCTATGCTAGTCCCGTAAAGCGGCGACCTAACATATGACAGTTACAAGTAATTAGACTAATAACCCGCAGGTTAATTAGTCCCTAGATGTCCAGACCATAACCAAGTTCGTTTGAAAACACCGTGACTGTTTAACTGACCCAAAGTACAAGACTCGACATCCCATTGGTGACCCGAGACTCCCCGTGTTATGTTTACGCTCTCAAACAGACAATCATGCAATCACACTTAACATACGTTAACGCACAACAAGTTATAGCACATAGTTCACGTATCACCGAATTACATCCAAACATATGTTACCAAGTTATTATATATGTTACGGGGTTCCTAGCATGTTACTACATGTCAAATCGGGTCTCGGAATGCTAATTTACGCTTACAGCAGCAGTACACGCGATTAGGAAAAGTCAACTAGCATTTAGGTTGGTCAACTAGCATTTAGGAAAGCTAATCGCATGAATTACTAGCATTTAGGGCTATACCACATGTAACTACTAGCATTTAGGGCTATACCACATGTAAAACTAGCATTTAGGGCTATACCACATGTAAAACTAGCATTTAGGGCTATACCACATGTAAAACTAGCATTTAGGGCTATACCACATGTAAAAACTAGCAATTAGGGCTACTCGCATGAACAAACTAGCGATTAGGCCTTAATCGCATGAAAAACTGGCGATTAGCAATCCTAATCGCCTGTAACCTTGCTGTTCCAGTTTTTCGCGCGTTTAACGCTCCAAATCAGATCCAGAACGTGTGTAACTACCCAATATCATCCCAAACACTATCCTAAACATGTTTCAACCAAAACCCTTCGTTTTGCCTCGTATTTTCAGCCCTGCATGCAATCATGTAATCCAAGCACCATTCACATAGCATGCAACATCACCTTAACATGCATAACAATAACCCTAATAATCAATTACTCAGATATTATCATCATAACATTAATATTATTCTGATTTAACCTAATAACATGTTAATCCATCATTATGAATCATAAAAACCCTAGCTTTCTAATCATAAACACCCATAACACATGTATACTAGTTCGAATCCGATTAACAACCCTTATTAACGATTTTCAGAAAGCTTTTTCGTTTTAGAACAGGTCTGGACCATTAGGGATTGATTAAAAACGTTTATAAAGATTCATGGATGGAAACCAAACCTTAGGATTATGAAAGAACGATGGATTATGCTTGAATCCTTGTGTTTTGATCAAAAATCGCGTTCCAGAGGTTGTGTGTGTGTTGGGGCAGGTTATGGGACGACTAGGGTTTGTATAATGAAGTTTATGAGGTCAAGTATGGTATTTATAGTCGTTTTTAGTCGTCCAGCCCGTAACACGCGATTATGCAGCTTTACACGCGATTAGGAATCCTAAACGCATGAACAGTAATGCATTTGGGCCTAATCGCATGAACAGTCATGCAATTGGCCCCCCAATCGCATGAACAGTCATGCATTTGGGCCTAATTGCATGAACAGTCATGCATTTAGCCCCCTAATCGCCCATAGGGGCTAGTTTCGTGTGTTTTGCGCGTTAAACCCCGTTTTAACATATGTTAACACATATTCACATACCGACAAGTCACATAATGATTGTAAACACATAACACTTGTAAATACACATATTCACACTCGTTCACCAATTCCCGGGACTCGAGACTTGTATGTTCCGTATGCCCTGACGATCCTACAAATCGTCACCGTTTGTACACTTGGTTAAGGACCGACATCTAATGAACCTCTAGACCAACATCCAATGATCCTCTAGACTAAACCGATAGTTCCCGAACCATAACCCGACTTAACTAACCCAGTTATGTACAATATACGCGTGACTCGCTAAGGTAGACTTTCATCTAGACAACGTTGTTAACCAGAATTTGCCGGGTGTCACATAATTAAAGTTTTACTTATTTACAATCATGCCATTGAAGATGATGACTCAGATTGGTTCCTATAGTTCCTACTTAAGAGTTGGTTCCTATTTGAACCCTACCCTATACATATATATATATATATATATATAATAAAATCATACTAAAAAAGAACATATCTATACAACTAATATATGAAACTCAATGTGGACACATGGCACTCCCATGTTGATCCTTCAATTATCTAGCCTATCATATTGTGCCATGTGTCACAGTGTGAGAATTTATAAGATTTTCCTTTTTTTTAAATAAAAAATCCAGAAAATTTAAAACCCTAAAAAAAACACGAACATAACATCTTCCCACATTATCGTCCCCTCCTTCAAAGAAAACCCTAATCTCACAAGGGCGATTCAAGGGCGATCGTTCGATTATATTGCAATTACAAAGGTTTCTTCCCTGTTTCTTCTTTTTAATCGATGTTAATAATCATTTCAGATTAAGGTTTCTTCCCTGTTTCTTCTTTTTTCTTCACCTTCAACAACAGCAGCAACCATGGTTAGTTTAACACTTTCACCCAATAAAACATGTCACTTTCAGATTTTTCTCGATTAATTTGCTAAGTTATTGTTGTTTATAATCATTTCAGATGAAGTATTCTAAGGAACCGGAAAACCCTACCAAATGTATGTCTTGATTTACGTTTATTCATTTATATATTCGATGTATGATTAAATATGTTACTTTCAGATTTAAAGTATATTTAGATCGTAGATGTTTACTTTTTTTTTATTAATTGAATGTTTATATTTATGTTTTAGGACAAAATGATTGAAAAATAGGTTAACTAAGCTTGCAAAGCCAGACAATCTGATCTCACTATCTCAGGTGCCATTTCAAGGTATTTTGATTATATTATGTAAATAAAAACTTAATCGGTCATGTAATATGTTTTGATGTTTAGACGATGGAGGTGGTTGTCGTCTGCTATTGGTGGATTTGGCTATTAGTTAATTCTGGTGACTTCTATACTTTTCAGAACAATAACAACTGTTCAAGGGGCTCATAAGTCATCGAGTGTTAAAACGAGGCGTAGGCATAACAAGGTTAGTTTCAACTAAGTGTTTAATCATCATGTACTTTTAATTTAAGTGTTTACTGCAAACCTTGATAATATATCATGAAAGTGAAGGGGGTAATTGTCCTTTGCATTGTCAACAATTGCTTCTAATTTTGACCCATGGATCTCTTATGCAGGAAGAAAACAAAATTTTGGATAAATGCTTAAATCTCTTATTTTCTTTTTATGATTTTATTTCTTTATATATGGATATGATATAAACATAATAGCATGTGATACAGCTATATGCATATTTTGTGTATCAGTCCAATTCATGAATATAGAGGAAGATGGTGAAGTTAAAAGACTGAAGCATCTACAATTGGATGTGGGTCACCTTTGAGAAAGATTATAGATGAGCAGGTAAGATATAGTTTTATGACCTGCTGGAATATTTGTCATTGCTATATATTTATCAAAAAATTGTAATATTAATATTGATTACCTTAGCATTGTTGTTTATTGTAGACTGATGCTAATCTTGGGTGCCGTTCTTTGCTCACGTCTAATGCTATCAGTAACTTAGCTGATAAATTGGGATCGGTGCTTAAGTAGTTGTACATTGACGAATGTTTTGGTATCGATGCTAAGCGTATTCTTTTGGCCTTGTTTAAGCTATAACATTTGGATGTGCTATCTATTTCTAGGTCTGAAACTGTTACTGATTCTTTTATTACACAATTTGTCGTTGTTCAAGGTCATAAAATGAAGGACCTTGTCTTGTCAAATTGCACCTGAGTTTTATATCTTTTTTTTTTTGTTGCAGGATCTGTGCTATAACTTCATTAATTAGTAAGGTTTGCTATTGTTTAGTTCTGGTGGGCTAGGATCGGATTGTAGGGCTTTAAAGATGGAGCTTAATACAGGTCAGTTAATGTATTTTTATGTTTAGTTCTGGTGGCTAATTTGTTTATAGATACTCGATTTAGTTAAAACCAATGCAACAAATTCTTTTTTTCCCATAGATAACTGTTACAAAATATTGAAAACGTAGTTACTTGCTAGATGCAGATTATTTGCTATTTTAATAGTTGCTTTCTATAGTTTAAAAATGCGGCTGGCAAGTTTTCTGCATTGCACTTTTAGATTGGTTCATGAATCCTATGATGTAGGCACATTACTCAACCATGTAAAGCCATGTACTGTTTTCTTTTCAAGTTATTGTCTTGGTATTAGAAAGAGCTAGGCGCTCTGAGGCATTTAGTCCCAAAATGCCGAGGCGCTCGGTGAGAGCTTCAAGTACGCAATGCTTTGCTCTATGGACAACAAAATAAGTTTTATTTACAGCCAAAAACCACATCTCTCTTATCTTTTTACTTATTAGTTTTTTTTCATCAAGTAAATAGTTCATAACTCTTCGACCGTTTGTATGTCTTTACATATCAACATCTTTTACACCCTAAGCATCAAGGCCTTGAGGCCTATTCTCCATCGCCTTGCTCATATGTGCGCTTTTCAAAAGAAAGGTTGTCGTGATTTTGTGCAAGTATGATTGTAGATCCAAACAATAAATTGTTTCATTATGTCTTTTAGAGTTAAAGTTTCTTACAATTCTTTGACAACTTAGTGAGGTTATTATTATCCTTTGCTTAAATTTAATCTTTATTACTGATACTCAGGTCTACCAAAAGATTTGGCCCTAACAAGGAGAGATTTGAACATTTGGCATTCTTAAATCTAGCATAAAGTGTTGTTGGTTTACTATGGTCATTCATTCATGAGTATTTTACTATTTATTGTCTTCATTTGATTTATTTGCTAATTACTTTAATTTTTGTTGAAACATTATAACCATTATACTTATCTTTAGCACATATATGTTGCCATTTTAGTTGCATATATTAATCATTTCTAAAATTTATATGATGAATATACTGATAGTTTCTGTTTATTAAATAGTGATAAAGCTTTGGGGCAATTGTAGCGGTGGTCATGCTCCTTGGCGGAGTTATTGGAGTGCTGGAATTACAAATACAATCGGGCCAGCTATGGGAATTGAAGCCGTAAAATATATCAGTTATCCTGTTCAGGTTTGTTAAAAGTTTATTAGGGAATGTTATTGTATTATAATTATATTAGGATATTTTATGAGAAAATCCTAGATTAGCCATTTTTCTAAGTTAGTTATGTCTGAACAATTTCGCGCATATAGCCAGCCATGAGATACACGAATCTTTGGTTGTGCCTCATGTATAAAAGTTATGTCCCTTTTTTTACCCACCTAAGTTCTAAACGCTGTCACTTTTTATGCAAATAAAAGTACATAGGCGAATGACAATACATGTATGAATCTATGCGCGCTATGATTTGTGTAACCGACTTATGTGAGTTACATTGTTTTTCAGATCATTTATTTTTGTTCCCACCAAAGTCTGTGCAAGTGCGGTTTAAAGGTCCGTTTTTGGATCTTCTATGAGTCGACTCAGACAATACTTATATAAACTCTTTATTCAAGAATCTAAATGATTAAGGTCAAGAACGATACAAAATATTCTGTGTTAATATGTTATATAATCACTATTGATTAACATTTTGATTGTTCGTTTGTTTCAAGAAAATTGGATCAAAACGTGAAGGCTGACGAGTACCGATTATTGGATCTAAGGTCGCTAGCGTACCGGCTGATGATTATTCATGGAAGAAGTAAGGCGAGAAGACGTTAGGTATCATTTCTTATTTTCCTTCGAATGTTTAAATTTGGTATAGAAATCTGTGAATTTTGATCAATGCAAGTGGTTTTATGTTTTGCTTTAGTGATACAAGTTGATCATATGTTTCAATTATAGTACAAAGTACGGTAATTACTTATACTCTTTAGTTTTCGTTTGATTATGGCAGTATACATGGGAGCAAGCAGGATTTGACATTGTTCAAAGGAAAACAAGAATCATTCTGCATTATACTTAGCATAAACATCAAAACAAGAAACTTCGCCACACGTTTTCTTACAGCTGGAGATTGTAATGCTTTGTTTATTTCTTTATCGCTGAATGGTATTTTAGACATTCGACTAACTGCTAAAACATTGATTAATTTTTGTGTTAGGTGGTCGTTACCAGAGATAAAAGATTCTTTGGAAGAAGCAGGATTTCGGTCTGTTCATTTATGGATTCGTCAAATGCTCGACAGTTAGAATATCAAGAGAATTCAAGGATTTGGTGACGGTAAAGATATTATTGAAATAATCTAAATCAGAGATTGTTTTGCTTCATCAGTAGTTAACTCTTTGTTGAAGCAAACGACTGATGAGTGATAACTATAGATGAGGCAACTACTGATCACTCATCAGTGGTTAACAGATCAACTATATACGATTGTAATGTCTAATTAATTTCAGATCAACTTTAATTTTTTAACATACAGAATTTACCAACACCGCATGGATGACGACCGATTTGGAAAAACGACAAGCCGACGCTGCTATGGCCAACATACTCTCCTTGCTCACACACTACAGCCAGTTATTGGGCAAGACCACTGATCTACTTCAACAACTGATGAAGCTACTGTTATAGCAGAAATGCAGACCACTGATCTACTGCAAGAGCTGGTGGTGCAGCACTGATGTGCAGCACTGATGTCCAGCAATCTGTCTGACAGCAAGCAATCTGATAATGCAGCAATCTGAATGGCAGCAACTGCTGCTTGATTTAAGCGAAGTGAGGATCTCGGATGCAACAGATAAGTGGGAGCGGACAAGTCTACCATCCTAGAGTGACAAGGTGAAACATTAACTTATAATGAATGTTCTTTTCTTGTGTGAACAGAGGTCGAGTGTCATGAGGGTTAAGTGATGATGCTTTGGCTCGAGCTCTTTTGGATCCACAGTTTCCAACTGAAGCTCATGAGAATTTCGATGAATGGACGATTGATTTAAGGAAACTGAGTATGGGGCCTGCTGTTGCACAAGGGGCGTTTGGGAAGCGGTATAAAGGAACTTACATGTTGGTGATAGTCGAGCTGTTTTAGCGCACTGGCTGGTACAACACATCTATGGTGGCTTAAGGGCAGGTATTTTTTTAACTGTACTGTTTGGTCATTATTGTTTTGTAAGGAGAGTATTTTGTGGCAGTATCTTTAATGGTTGGTTGTTAATGATGTCCTGCACATAGGAAGTGGAAAAAGTTACATGGTTAGTATATTAAACAAAAGAGTCAATAATATTTGAAGTCCTTTAGCATATTTTTGGAAGCTAACATTTTGTTTTGTAACATCTGACATTTTATAATTTTATAAATAATTAATATATGTTGACTATGATTATAAAACAAAGCTGAATTACTGTTATACATTAATCTAACTTCTAAAAGAATAACAGCGTTGTAAAAATCTAAGCTTGATATTCCCACAAGTTTTGCAACAGCTGATTGAACTTGAACAAATGTTACTAAGCTGTTGAAGCAACATATGTTCAAGTTCAATCAACTGTTAGAAGCAACAGCTGTTGCTTAGCTGTTGTTGAAGCAAATCTAAGTCTGTTTGAAGCTGTTTGAAGCAACAGTTGTTGCTTCAAACAGCTTCAAACAGACTTAGATTTGCTTCGACAACAGCTAAGCAACAGGTGTCACATATTTTTCTCTCTTTCTAAGTTTCCCTTATAGTAAGTAAACCTTAATTATTACACATCTCTGTTTTGTAGACAACATCAGCTCTCAGCTGAAGTTGCACAGGAATTAATTAGTAGGGAAACGAGTCTCAATCGAAGTTTAAGAAATTGGAGGTTAGTGCTATCTGTTTCAACAATCACAATTCAGGCCAGATAAATTGTTCCCTGAATATTTAGATTATAAACACAACTATGCTATTTGGTACACATATAAAACTAAACAGTAAAATTCTGATTCTTTGCAGGTATTGCGTCAGTGGCACTCTAAGCGATAAGTCGACTGATGCAGCGATGCTACTCTACGACACAACTTTGGTATTTGAGGTCGATTGATGCAGCGATGCTACTCTACGAAACAACTATGGTATTTGAGGTTATAATTATCTGATTTACTTTTAATTGTTGTCTTGATTTTTATGTGTTTTTAGAGGCACTATTTAGTAAATTCGTCTACTGTGTCCAATGATCTAAAGTTTTATATGAATTTGAAGTGGGATTTTGGTGCTTTGTTGACTTGAGGGTTTAGACAATTTAATCGCTACAATTATGTTATCGTCTATTGTAGTATTTTCACTTTTAGTCAAATTTAGCTTTTGATCTAATGTAAGAAGATACGAAAATAAATGGTGAAAATTGATATGAAGTAAATAAATTTAGAAGAGTTAACTTTAAAAAAAATAGTATCTTATGGCCATGTGTTAAGAACCTGTAATATATAATATGTTTATTCATGTATTGGGTTTGCATTATCCTTTTTACTTCAATGTAAGTATAACTATATGTAAGAGGCTGGATCCATGTGAGCATTATGCTTTTTTTTTTTTTTTTTTTTGGCTAAAAGGTAGTATAAAAGATGTCTCAATTTTAATTTGAACAATGCCTAATTTTAATTTATAAAGTCAACTTGATTGAAATTCTTTAATTTATGTTAGTAAAGGTTGACGAAGATGGATCAGTAGCTAAAATCAGGCATGGGGAGACTTTTGAAGATCATATGAGATTCCTTACTCGCCTACTATTATAGCAGAATAGGTTTCCAAAAACAAGACAAATGTTATAAATCCATGCCCAAGATTCTATAGGAATAAAAGACAAAAATATGAAATGTTGTTGGATGCAATACATGTCCAGGAAACATAAAATTTGAATGTATTCAATCATTGTAAAGTCTGTTAAATGATTGTTTAGTAAGGTATGTTTACTAAGGTCTGCTTTAAATCAGTGAGTCTGTTTAGTAAGGTCTGTTTAAAACATATAGATCATTCAAATTCATCATGAATTAGTAAGGTCTGTTTAAAACAAAGATGTTAGATATGTTCACTTGATCAGCTTAAAATATTCAAGAAAAAATATGTGGGCCATTCATTAATATATTTAATCTAACATCTGTTAGTATATCAAAGCTTAAAATATTAATATATCTTACATCTGTTAATACATCAAAGCTTAAAATATTAATATATCTAATATCTGTTAGTACATCAAAGCTTAAAATATTAATATATCTTACATCTGTTAGTACATATGTGAGCCATTTATTTATTGGTTTGGGGTGATGTTAATATAATAATGTATATTATAATCATCAGTTGTTGAAAGTGGAATATAATTCATGGGTACATACATTGAATAATGTGTAGCCAATCTATTGGTTGGGCTTAAAGTAGTGTGAAGTTACTTATACTTGATGCTGATGGGAAGGTGAAGACTAAAACAAAAAATGTGGTGTATAAAGAAATATTTAGTGATATTTGAATAAAATGTGTGTTGGTTTCTTTTACATTTTAATAAAATATTTCTACTATATATTTTTTTACGTCTTACCGCTTAAAATAATTGTTCTCTCGATTCCTATAAAGTTCCAAAGGCGTCAATTTCCAATAAGCGTATGTTTCGCAATGACCATCAACAAAAGCCAGGGTCAGTCTTTATCTAAGGTTGGATTGTATTTAAGAGAACCTGTATTCTCACATGGCCAACTTTATGTTGCTTTGTCAAGAGTTAAAAGCAGGGCAGGAGTGAAGTTACTTATACTAGATGATAATGGGAATGTGAAAACTAAAACCAGAAATGTGGTGTATCAAGAAATATTTAGTGATATTTGAATAAAATTTGTATTCGTTGTTTTATACTTTAATACAATATTTTTACTGTATTTTTCTTATACGTTATAATTCCCTAAATAGATGTACGTTGGTGAACCACGTGTACACGCGGGCAAAAATCTAGTATGATTATATACACAAACAGTTTGGAAAATTGAACCTGTAAAAAAAAAAGTTGAATACAAGTTATTGGAAAGCTATTTTTGATTTCGAGACCTATATAAATGTAAGGAAAGGTATAAGATTAAAGAAAGAGTAGTTACCTTTATACAATGTAGAAATGAGGAAAATTGGATTAATAGGTAGGAGATACTAACACTATAAGTTGTTATTTGATTGTATAGAGGTGATTAAGAAATCCAAGAATTAAGAGTTGTTTATATACAGAAAATTAAAATTAAGTAACCGAAAATTAAAAAATTCAAATTCAAATTCAAAATTCATTTACGAATTCAAATAAATTAAAGAATGATTTTAAAATTAATTAACATATTAAATACATAATAAAAAATGTTTTTTGATTTATTTAAAGTATGATATTAAAGTTGATTGGAATATACATATATATATATATATATATATATATGTTTAAAAATGGAAATATATTAAAGTAAATAAATTATTTACGGTTTATTTCATAATTATGACTGATTATCGTACAATAAATAACTATTACTAATTATGATTGATTTATTTAAAGTAACATATTTATTATGTAAAATTGAATTTTTAAATATACGTTTTTTATCATATAAAAAAAATATGATTTGGATTTTATTGTATTTTATAAAAAATAACGTATATTTTAAATTACTGACTTTTGTATAATTAAGATGATGATATTTGAAAAGAAATTATTAATGTGACAGATTATATGTAGTAAATAATGAGGTTATATGTCTTATTATTATTATTATTATTATTATTATTAAAATGTTTTGAAATAAATAAGATTTAGACATGGTTAGTCTTGTACCAAAGAAGTTTAATATAAGTAAAGTGGTAAATTTTTTTTTACTAAATTAATAATTGAGAAAAATACGCGATGTTACAGTCTCCCCTACTTTTGAAAACTTCGTCCCGAAGTTATTAAAAACACAGGGTTGAGGGTGATTAGGTGGAAATTAGGGCAGCTATGGTTTGGGTTAAGGCATGACAGGAATTTATAGGTAATAGGATAATCTGTTTTGAATAATTTGGGTAAGAGGTTTGATATGTGTGAGTTTTAAGGTTTGGATTAGGGTGGTCTGAAATAGCAAGGAAAATAAGAATCTAGCAAAACACTAAAGTTAAGTTTTAGGAATCCTAAAAGAATTGCATGAGTTGATTAACTATAGAAAGTCTAAATGAACTACTAGGTAACTAGAGTTTATAATTGGTTATCCATTTTGGTAGAATTTCACACTACCTTAACGTACCTGTAAATTCATGATTACGTTCCGGATCGTAATTACCAATTTACCTTACATTAGGGTTTTGTGTCCTTCTATGACTCTAACACACATGTAAGTACTGCAAAAATAATCCTGTGGTTGAATCTTGGTATTAATGAGTCCAACTGTTGAGCAGGAAAAAGACTCCTACTAGTTAGTGAGTAGGAACCTCTACCGATTGTTCAGCAGGTTCGATAGCCTACACCAGTCATTGAGCAGGTTGTAGGGCCTCTCCCGACTATTGAAAAAGGCATGATGACCTCTACCAATCATTGAGTAGGTTATTTGATACTCAACTAACTGTTGAGCAAGTACTTCATCCTCTATCGGTTGTTTGATTAAATGTAGCATTTATTGCAAATTGATAGTATGTTTATGTAAGCAAGTTTATAAGTATAACGAGTATAGTATGTGAGTTGTAGTTGTATAGATTTAGATATTGATATAGCAATTAGTTCACATTCAAACAAGCATGCATCCAAGTGTTATGATCATACTAGACAAACGTCTCTCATGTAAAAGACAAAAATTTCGATGCTTGAATTAAAAAGCGTCAATACATAGAATTTTAATAGCAAATAACATTCAAACGGTGGAGCTTGTTGTTAAGTAGCTGGAGGGTCCCTAGAAGGATTATTCTGAGCAGTAGGGGCATTAGCAGGAGGAATTCGACAAACATTCACGAGATGCCCATACCTTTGACAATTGGTACACTGACGACAGGGCACTTGGGTTGGGTGGTGATACTGACAGGTGTCACACTTAGGTTGGTTCCCGATATACTGTTTCTTGTTGGGTGGAGGGGTGGTATCTATTGCGAAATTCCTGGCCTTGCGCCTTCCATTGGTTGAGGACTCAGTTTTAGTCTCGATAGCAGGTTGAGGAGTATCATTCCCAACAGTTTTCTTTTCCCCTTTCCGAGTCAGGGTTCCTGCCTTCACATGGTTATCCGTTAGGGTGGCCACCAAACGCTTTGCTTCCTCAAGAGTAGCAGGGTTCCTTCCCCACATCGTGTCCTGAATCTGCATGGGTAAGCCACCAATGTATTTTTCGATTGCAATAGGCAAGGGGGTGACCTTATGTGGTAGCAGTAGACTAAGTTCGTGGAAACAAGTGTTGTAGGCTAGGTTTTCTCCACTGTCTTGGGCAAGATCGTGAAACTCATCTTCCAATTTCTTGATTTCATTACGAGGGCAGAACTCCGCCTTCATAACGTCTTTAGCTTGTTCCCAAGTTAAGGCCAGTGCGACTTCAGCGCCACGAGTTCGTTTTTCTTCGTTCCACCATGTGAGTGCTTGTTTTTGAAGAATACTAATAGCATAACGAACCTTAAGGTTATCGGGACACTCACTATTTATGAAAGTATTCTCGATACCCTCGAACATTGAAGGAGACCAGTAGCTCCTTCGTCCCCGCTAAACTTAGGAGGATTGCAGGTATTGAAGTGTTTGAGGGTGCAGGCTGGGTGAGCGTTCCCGTTTCCATTTCCATTCCCATTATGATTCCCATTGCCGGTTCCATTCATTTGGATGACTTGAGCCAGCAAATTAGGAACCAGAGTTGCAATTTGTTGCGCCATTTATTGGGAAATGATCGCAGCTAGTTGGGCATCACTTCCATTGTTGTGGTTAGTATTGTGGTTGTGGTTGTGGTTGCTGCTCCCTTCATCATGATTGTCGCTACTGTTAAGGCGAGTGCTGCGACGTGGAGGCATGATCTGTAAGAGACACAATCAAGGTTCAATGAGACATGAAATGAATGAGGTAATATAAGGAATGTAATCATTTATCCATTAATTAAAACGAATAAACGAAAACGTTGACTTATCAAAGATTCTAGATTCTAATAACATAGTGAAGACATGCTTTAGCCTATAAGTGAACACTCATCCCGAGAATTCCCAGGTAGGCATCCGGGTCCCTCGTCTGATTGGGATTTATGCGCAATGCCAGTCCTAGACACAAAACTCAGAATACAGGCGTTCACCCTTCCAGATTGCACGTGTTCATTATTAAAATCTAGAACTTCGACGAGATCTTCAAGGTGGTTCAGGCTAAACCTGAGGATTTGTCCTATTAGTCTAAGAGCAGATCCAGTGATGGTGAATAATCATCTTGTAGGGGTTGAAGTAGAGATAAGAAGTAGGATAGAGAAAGAGAAAATAAGCAAGTACTGGTTATAATCCTATGGTTATAGACTAGATTATTTTTCTAATAACCTAATTCCCTATAACCATGGCTCTTGTACCCATTTGGAACACCCCAACCGATGGCGGAAACATCGGGATGTCACATATTGATGATTGTTTCAGTAGCACATGGTATATATTGAAATTTTAAATACTTTATTGATAACATAAATATCCAAATGAAACGATGTCTAAAAATCCCAAAATACATAACATCAAATAAAACAAATAACTTCATAGAATCCATCACGCATACTCTAAGCCTCAGCTTCATTGTTACCTGGAACATGTTAATTTTGAAAATATTTTTGGGTCAACAAAAGTTGGTGAGAATTACATAGGTTTTGATAATTGAATAAAAACTTGTACAATTCGAGTGTCATGGCAAGTCTAGTCCATATGTGAAAACAAAACCATCAGGTAAATCGAGTGCATAATCAAACCTTGTGACTAGAATATTGTGGTCCATCCCGTACGCATATGGTTCACTCGATTTTGTTATAAATTCGATAACAATCACCTACGCTACCTATGTAGAAGGTACACGTATCCGGGTGGGGTTGTCAGTCCAATAGATCTATCATTGTATATCGTCGGCTGATCAGTGTTAATGATTATGCTAGAATATTGTGCTTACCCTAGTAATCTTTAAGACATAATGCAACATAGAACAACACATACACACTTATGATTGAATTGTAAATTGAATGTTGTAACATGTTTCACCCCAAAATAGTGAAATGGAAAAGGGGCTATGTAAACTCACCTTAGTGTTAGAATGGAGACCCTTGTTATATACGTAAATGTGGCTCGTGTGTATCCAAATATCACCCTATTTCAAGGTAATAATAATTAAGTGTTGGGGAAGACTTAATAAGTCTAAGTTTTCTAGTCTAAAATGTGCTAGGGTTCCTAATTTGGGGATTAATAATTGATTTATGATTAAATTTGAAAAATTGCTAATAACTTTAATAATTAAAGAAATAATTAATAAAACTATTTCTGACCAATATTAACTAAAGGTAGTTGAATTATAATGTAATAAATGTGAAAATAATTTTTATAAAATTATTTTCTTAATCAATGAATATTTATATATTAATACTTATTTGACAAAATATAGACTTAATATTTAAAAATATTAAAATTTATAAATTTCGAATCAAAGAAATTATATTTCTGATCTAAATGATTAATAATAATTTATGTGAAATTTTGATGTAAAAATAATGAAAAATGAATTTATTATGATTTATTTTTGATTAAAATAACAAAAATCGATTAAAAATATCAAATAAATAATTTTTCTGAAATAAAATTTATTTCAGAAATGTTTATTGATTTATAAGTTTAGAGTAATTTTTGTGGAATTTTATAAAGCCATTTTGATATTTCTATAGAATTTTATAATTATAATTGAATAAACTTGTAATATTTATTATATATATTAAATAATCAAATTTTCTGAAAATAAAAGTTGTATAATAAAGTTTACTAGTCATATAGTATAAAATAAATTTTGTAGAATTTATATATCACAATAACTATTTTAAATGCAATTTACATTAATAATACAAAAGAAATAAATAAAACGAAAATAATAAAAAAATGCAGCTTATGGGAGTCGAACCTGGGCCCTTGGCCGGTTCATGGTTTTATATCACAAGCCTAGACCATCTGGTCTAGACTCTGAGAACGATATTATGCCAAAACGATTTGTATAAATACAGTTTAGTTTAGGAAAGATATGTTCCTTAAAATAAAAACTGATGTGTGCCTGACTCGAACCCATGCCCAACAGTTTAAACAATACGCGCTCCACCATCTGATCTATAAGTCAAATGGTGTTTTATTTCAGTTTTAAAGAATTTTATACGCTAATGGGTTCGTGTCATCTTCCCCAAATTAAGCCTTAGAACCCTAGTTTTCAAATTAAACAAATTACCAAGTAATAACCCCTGACATCAAAGGGTTATTGCTCGCATGATGTTACTGGACCAAAACAAGGTAGGAATCATGACTTACAATGTGCAGATGGTCGTGAATCGACGTGTCAACGTGAAGGTCAAAAACTCTTGATTTGGTGCGATTAAACATAAGAGCAGAGCTAATTGTGGGTGAGGTTTTGTTTGTCGGCCCGTTTAGGGTTAGGATTTGTGTTCAATTTATATTATAGTCAACAAAAAGGAAAGTCTCAATCTTTGACTTGTGATGGTTTAAACCGTGTAATAAGCTGCAAATTAGGGACTGTTTCTTCAGCATTAATAGGTTGATCGGCCGCGGGAGTAATGTCTCAGCCATTAATCAAAATAAATTGTGATTTGTGTTTCCAAATTCAAGATCTAATACACGGTTAGTATTAAAAAAAAAAAGTCAATGGATAATAAAAAGGAAAGGAAGCAATGGTTGTGTCTGCTGTGTCTTCGAGTAGCAGGCAAAGAAAACAAAAATAAGAGGATTGGGCCGAGTATTTGGGCTTGAGGTGGGTTGGGCCTGGTTGGTGGGCTCCGAAAATAAATAAGGAATGGGTTTTATGTTTATGTTTTGGTTTGGTTAATAGAAAAAGATAAAGATGTATAACTAAAGTCTAGACTTTAAAAAAAAATCTTATTTATTATTTTTATCATTATTATTATTATTATTATTATTATTATTATTAAAATGTTTTGAAATAAATAAGATTTAGACATGGTTAGTCTTGTACCAAAGAAGTTTAATATAAGTAAAGTGGTAAAAAATTTTTTTCACTAAATTAATAATTGAGAAAAATACGCGATGTTACATTACCCAAGTCCTAACCGTGGTTAGGTTGTCTCCATCACCCTTAATTATGTTAGTGAGGTGATATATGGAAAGCATAATTAATGGGAATAGTGGAACATAATACCGCCTTTATTGCTAAGTCAACGTGCTTGAAGGCTTAATTCATGCATGGCATTTGACCATGCATGACTTCCGTCTTGACCAAGGTATGACCATTGATGTGATACCCCGCAAATTCAGGTTCTCACTTTAACTAAACTCTAGTTACGTTCCTTGCATTATACATAACTAGGGTTAGCGAGATAGGACACACGTGCATTGTTGTGAGTTAATATCTGGTTACATGATTAGTGAACCTCGGACGCTGGTGAATAATGAATTTATGTGTCTCTGTGATATTTGACAAACTTATGTGAAAACCATACGTGATTGTGTGAACCTAAACCGAATACGTTAATAAAAATCACTAAAAGTGGAGTATGAGGTTGATTAGGGTCTTAACGCATGGGGTTGCACTTGTTACGGTCCGAAATAACGAAAACATCGAAGGATAACGCGTCGGGTGACGAAACGGGAAACTCACGCGGGCCTCGGGCCTATGAGCGGCCGCTGGCCGCTCACAGGGCCCGAGCGGCCGCTCGGATTCGTCTGACGGGTCTAAACCGCCTTACACTCCTATTTAAGCATCCTTAACCCCCATGCAACCCCTAAACTCAACCCTAATCGCCCCCTTACTGCCCCACACGAAATATTAACCCTAAAGCTCCTGCTAAGGCTCAAGATCATCAATTGGGAAGCTCCAAAGGCACACGGTTGATCGAATCGAAGAGCTAAGGGTATAATCTTTGATTCCTTACACTTTTATCTTGTGTTTTTGTTATAAAAATCACGTAACAAAGTTTGTCCAGGTCTGAAAGTTTTTAATAATCATTAAAACATGAAGTTTTTGAAGATTAAACGGATCAAACATAATAATAAACGATTAGTAACATCATAGGATACTTGTTGCGCAAGTTATTGACGTTTTGGTCTTTAAAGTTGTGATCTTTGCATGTTTAGTAGTAGAATCTGATCAAAATAAGTATTAGGGATGTTTGGTAATGATGATTGATGTTTGTTGATTGTTTTTATGCACACGGTAGTCGATTAAAGTATGATTTAGGCGAAACTAAAATCTGGACAGAATGATTAGACGAACTTGTAGGAGCTATAACACAGCCTTAACATAATGATTTTCGTATTTTCTTTGCATGGTTGAGTCACACCTGGTCTTAGCTTTTCATAATGGGTAAAATCAAGTGTTTTGGACGTCGGTTGAGTCGTTTTTGGAATTTTCATTGAAAATAGGTCAGGTCAGAATTTCGGGTATCAAAATGAGTCAACTTTGAAACATCATAACTCAAGTTTTATAAAAATTTGGGTTGTGAAATTTTTACAGAAGGTTAATATTGGAGTAATTTGAGTTTTCCAAGTGGATTCATCCCGTTTGGATGAATACACAATTTTTGGGAAATTATCTACCAAACTGACCTGTTAGGAAGGTTTTCTGAACATAGCTGAATTAGACGAATTTTAATTATTTTTGTGTTTGGATTTAAGACAAAAAACAAATAAGTGTTAAGTGAATCCCAAAGAAAATTCAGTAAAAATTTGGGAGGTTAACTCACTGATTTACTATTTTAAATAAATTCGTTTTGATGGCGCACAATCTGTCCTGAAAACACAGATTGTGTATTATGTGCTTATGTGATTAATTGAGGTCTTAGGTGGTATGGAATTGACATGTAACTGAAGTACACTTGTTTGAGACACATACGGAATGTAGAAGCTAATTGTAACCAATACATTCACCAACGAGTCCGTAGGGATTACTATTGCATGTAGAATCACTAGGCGTCACATACACACTTTTGAACGTTTAAAACGCCTTGGACAAACGAGTTATGTGGTGTAGCAATATTACGCCTATACTCACTTAGTGACACTATTATTAGGGTGTCGGTAGCATACTTTACTTGCGGTTCGGATTTCTTTTGCTTGCACGTTAAGGTGAGTTTCACTACTCTTTTTCTCAAAAGCACGCGTCTCGGATTAGAGACAACTTTGGTAAACATTATCTAGTCCATTTGGGACTACTCAGGTACGGACTCCTTGTGTGGGTCGGTTTTACGATTCCTTGTGTGGATCGGGTTTTCGGTCAGTTTAAAACTTATTGGTCCTTTGTAATCTAAACACTCTATCATTTGAAGTCCTTGCATATTATTGGGTTAATCGCTGGAGGCGAACGGGGTATTAGTTGATAGCGCTATTAGGTTGATGCAGCAACCTCATGTCTGAGGTGCTTGAGGCACGGGCATGAACTTCTGACCACAATTTCTGACTGGTGTTGATAGACGCCAGTCATTGAGGCAAATAACTATTTTCCTGAAGGTGTCCCAATAATCCTGTTTAGTTACATTGAGTGGGCTAGCTACCCCTGACACACTTAAACTGACAACTCTTTAACTTTTTGGTCTGGAGGACCTACGTTATTACTTACTTACGTGGTTTTTGGAAACCAGCGCATTTGCATATTAAATTACTTTACTTTGTGAACTCACCAGCTTTATGTTGACACACGATAGCATGCTTTTGCAGGTAACTAGGAACGGAGCACAGTTAGGTCATGCATCATATCATGGGTCTCAAACATTAAACTATTTTGCACATTTACTATTTATTTGGTTTTGGGTGCGGTGTTTTGCGCAGACTTTATTTACTATTTTTCATTCGCTTCCGCTATACTATTATTGGTTTGGTCAAAACTTTAAAACTTGGTTTTTACAATAACGAACTAAATGGTTGGGCATTTAGAGTCGTTCATGTGACTTATGGCTATGGGATCCTGGTTTGTCATGCGCCTCGCGGTATAAACCCCGCAGTGGAAATTTGAGGGTGTGACAATTGACTAGTCATTAATGTACTTTGACTGTTCGCTGCGCATGAGCTCTTTCCGCATGGCGATGTTATTCCGGGTTTGGGTATGCGGAATAGTGTATTCGGTACCCAATCCCATTAGATATACTTAAAATAACAAAAAACTTCACATCTCATACAACATACTAACACTATTTATTGCATTTTATGACGTATTAACTTGATGAGCAACATCAACAGATTCGTAGATAAATTGTCAACCACGATACATGTAACAATCAGTATAACTTAATTCCTCATAATCAGACGCATTGTCAAATTCTTCATCAGATGTATTGTAACTTACTTCAGATAAGTCAGACGGAATTTTTATAACTTCATCAGCATATTTGAATTTTGATAGTACTACATAGAACATAATTAAAAAAATATATTAGATTGAAAATATAAAAATTAACGTTTTTGGAGATATGTAATAACTAATAAAGCATCATTAAATGATAGTTATAAAAATACAAACGTATACATAGGCAAAATTAGATATAGGAGTATAAACATATATTTAAAACGTAAATCAATAAATTCAGATACAGAATTATAAATCAGTATCGCTAAACTTATATGTTCAGCTATCACATAAAAAAATAGACATACATTTAGTTGAAAACATCTTATGAACATATTATGACATTTTAAATACTCTGTTTTGCCTTATTAGCGTGAGCATAAAAAAAGCTTAAAACTAAAGTAATATCAATGGTAACTTATAATATTATAGATCATATAGTTTTTTATAGTCAATCAATATTAAAGGTGAAGTTTTTTAAGAATTCGATTTCAATAAAAATGCAATGTAAATTTATGCTAATTTAAGTATTAACAATAATAAATATTTTACAAATATGTAGTCACAAAAAAAAATACAAATCAATCAAACTATTTAAAGAATGAGAAGCAAACAGAAAATATAAGATAACTTAACTGAAAAAACTAAAATAATTGTTCAACATCCAAAGGAATAAAAAAAAACCACAATTGTCTAACAATAATAAAAAGACTTATTTCATAGAGTTGTCAATTAAGATATGACCTAAAACTTAAATTTCTATTTGCTTTTCAACGATGTGACAGTGACATTGGTCTTTGGTGTCAATTCAACATCATTGACGTCTTTAGCTTTGTGACTACTCTCGGCTTGTCCTGCAGTATTAATACAACTTTGAGGTTCTTAACTTCATGTAGTTTACGCTTTGACAACTGATACTTGGAGCTTATGGATAAATTTTCACCTTCAACGCTTACTCTTGCGGTCAGATTGTCAGCATTCGACAACGTGTTCGGTTTTTATTTTTTTTGAAAACCGTTCGGTTTTAGTAACGGTTCAGTTCGGTTTTTGGTCTTTTCGGTTTTTGAAACTTAATTTCATAAAAATTAAAAATAGAACTTATAATCCAAGATTTAAGAATCTTTCTTTTATGTTTATATTTATATAAATATACTTAACCTTTTAAATTAATATTGTTCACATAAATCGAACATTCTAAACGATTTTCATACATAAAACGAACATTCTAAACAATTTCATGCATAAACCGAACAATCTAAACGAATTCTATGTTTTCCTAAGTTTTTATTAAGACATTTCTTTTCTAATACTTTGAAAAGTAATTATTTTTAAGAATAAAACTAATAATTCCTAAATCAATGTATAAGGTATATTAAAAAAATGAATTTTTTGGGTTATTCGGTTCGGTTTGATTTTTTTCGGTTTTTATAAAATGTAAAACCAAAACCGAAACGCTAATTTCGGTATTTTTGGGTTCGGTTTTCCTATTTTTTATGCGGCGGTTGTTTTCCTATTTTGTTTCGTAAGTTATTAATGCAACATTTTTTTCCATCTAGAAAAATTCTTACAATTTGGTGTTTATATATTATAGATTGTTCACATATTATTTACATCTTCTTATTTACACATTTGACATTATTCAACCCGTGTAACACACGGGTATTTAAACTAGTGTTATAACATATGAGTATGTATTAAATATAAACAAAGAAATTAATGATACAAAACATACAATGTTGGCTTCAAGCAAATCAGAAACACTATGATTTATAAGCTGGGAAGCAACTCGATGAAACAAAGTAAGGGAAACAACACCATTGATATCTTGAACACGAACTTGGATCTTAAACCTGGTAAAACGTGTAATACATAAGATAAGCATATTTCAAGAAAGTGTATACACAAATAATATTAACATTAAAGCCTAATACGTTGATGAGTAAAAGATGATTAAAAAAAACAAACAAACCTTGGAACAGGCTTGACAATCTTGTTGCTGCACTTTTGATTAACACAATGAAATACTTTTTCCTCATCAAATCCACTACTCCCTTCACCAAGCTCACGTATTATATACTCGGTATTAACCTTCTTGGTACATTTTTGACATGCAAGGTAATACCACCCAACCTCTTTGCACAGAACTTTAACATTACCCAACAACACAACATGCCCATCCTTCATAAAATAAAAAAAAATTGTAATAAAATAAAGAAATAACAAATAAATGAAGAAATATATATAAAGGAAAGAAAAAATATTGTAAATTACCTTCTCTATGGCAGAAATATCACCTATGCTTGTAAACGGATTGTTGTGCAAAAAGTCATCTTCATTAGAAGAGAACATAGACACTCCAAATGGACGATGGATATCATTGGGATTCTCAGACAAATGTTGAATCAAACTATATGTATTACTCAAATTATTTAAAAAGTGGTAAATTTCAATAATAGACAAAAAAAAATACGGCTTACCTTGATCTGTAGGAGTTTATTTCAGGAATATCTTCATTAATCAACAATCGGCTAACAGCATCACCAAAGGAGTAAGAGACATAAGGTTTACCTATAATTAATTTAAGAAATTTACGTTAAAAATATAACTTTTACCGATTCAATATTGTAAAAAATGTTAACTATGTATATGAATTATGATAAAAAACCAACTTACCATTGTAAAATTTCAGCCTTCCAAACTGTAAGACCAATATAATTTGCTCTTCATTTGAGTTTTCAGCAACATAATTTGACATTCGATTTGCATAGTTGTCCCAAAAAGTAACGTAAATGGTAAAACCCCTTAAATAATTATAAATCTATATCATAATCTATATCTTAATACGTAAATGCAAGAATATTACTAATAATGCAAAGTAATATATGAATAAAAATAAAAATCTTATATATACGTAAACATATACATACTCATTATCTTTAACTTCCATTGTTAATCTCTTTTTAGTACTTGAACTATTTTGTTCTCTATCCTCATTGTTGAAGAACTTGAGAATATGTCCAATGATATCTAACATAACAAAGATAAACAAACATTTAAAAATATATAATTATTTAAATACAATGATAGATCACTACTCTTACCAATAATAGTGATTTCTGATTCTGTATCTTCGATCTGTATACTTTTAAATGAGACAAAACAAAAACCGAAAGGTGGACCCTTAAAATCTTCACAATTATAAACTCGAGTATCAGGATTCAAACATAGTTTGTGTGAATTTGATACATAATTCCACCTGGAAGTATGTTGGCCAATGTCACACCCTCAAATTTCCACGTGCGGGGTTTTACCGCGAGGCGCGTGACACACCAGGATCCAAGTCAACGGTCACAATAAACAACACTATATGATACGTAAAAATGACATAATCAAACCATTAAGTTTTCATAAATGATCCAACGCTGCGAAGCGTAAAACTTTATTACAACGTGAAATCAAAAGTACGAAAATCTGAAAATACTAAATGAGATGCACATGAATCCTAGACGCTGTGAGACTCCGTGCGCCTATCGTCAGCTGCTACCTTAGCGACCTGAGACAAACATGCTAAAAACGTCAGCAAATAATGCCGGTGAGTCCACAGGTTTTTAAGTAAAACGTTTCACGAACTTTTGAAAGACCATCATGATACTACCGACCGATGAAAACACTCGTTAAATGTTTGAACTTCATAACGAACCTCCCAAACGAACTATCGCCCACCGAAGATAACGAACTACCATCCCATGGTCAACGAACTGCTTTACCATAGCTAACGAACTACCATCCCATGGCCAACGAACTACTATAACATAGCTAACGAACTACCACATAGAGGCTAACGAACTACCGCACCACGGCTAACGAACTGCCACAACATAGGCCGTATAATACGGAACATAAATGAATACCTTGAGCCCAAATGAACATTCCCAAAACGTAGTGAATACATGAGTACCCAAAAACATAGTTGTCACGCCTTTTAGGAAAAACACATTTGACACACGTTTAAAGAACACAGCATGTTTTCTCCCCCGAAATTGTAAAACCAGTAAAAGAGTGGGGCCGTGAAACTCACCTTAGAGTGCGTCTTCTGGTAACTAGAATTCCAACACGTGTATGATAATCCCAACTAATGACAACCTATCAATGAGTTTACATAAGTGTGATGACTATTAACCCGAAGGCTAACTAGTCCCCGATTGTCCAGATCTTGACTACGTATGTTAAAAAGTGTGTTTAAACGTTAACCGGACACTCCAGACCGTCCCGACATCCCGTTGGTGACCCATTACCCTAACTAATCAAGTACACATAGATTATACACAAAGTTCAAGCATAAAACACTTAGTTCGTATCAAAAATCTCATTTTTGTTATCGTAGGGCCGAACGTGGCTTTGAGTGGTCGAAGGTGGCTTTAAACTTCCACCTTCGCCCCCTTTTTCCACCTTCGCCCCTTTTTATGGTTCATTCGCCCCTTGGTTTCCAGGTTCGACCCCTGGGAGTCCACCTTCGACCGTTCGGCTGGTCGAAGGTATTCCAGGTTCGCCCCTGCTGTTAGATTTTCCCAAAAACGCGTCGAAAACATCCGAAAACATCACGAAACATCATGAGTTACAGCAGTCAAGCATCATTAACATATTCCTACGAAACCCTACCGATTTTACCCCAAAATCTATCCGTTTTTACAAGTTTCCTAAAATAGTAAATTATGGAGATGTCACATCATCATGCATGAAATCATTACCCAATTAGGAAACTTTCTAAATTTAATCAATCATCAGCTCATCATACTTAAATCATCATGAACAAGAAACCCCTATCATAACCTTATCATAACCATCCAAAAACAAGCCCTAAATCTAACTAAAACCCCTTTAATCGTCAAAACACCATCAACAATCAAAGGTAACATGTTTCAATCATAACCCATCATTAATAACAGCCCTAGGTTGTTATCATATCATCTATACAACAAGTAATCATCAAACAATGCATAATATCATATTAACACATGTTTAGTTTGCATAAAAACTCATTGTTTATGAATAGGTTTTATTTAGAAAGATATTAGGAAGGTTTTTACCCATAAAACATGTGGATATCAGATCTGGACCCTTGGGGTTTAGATGAAAACAAGTTAAAATTGTTTAAAAAGGATTTGGAATGAAGAACACACCTTAGATTTTCACTTGTAATGATTTAGAGAGTTAGGTTATGAAAAACAAGCTCAAAAACTCCTTCCCCAATGATAATAGCTGATAGAGAATGTTTGGAGGCGTTTAGGGTTTGTGAAATGGTGAAAAATGGCTAAGGATGGTATTTATACCAGGTCCAGGTTCGCCCATTTTATGTGGTCGAATGTGGAACTTTTCCACATTCGCCCCTTTGTAATGGTTGAATGTGGAATCTTTCCACATTCGCCCACTTTGTTTCTACATTCGCCCACTTTCTCAAGTTCTATTTCCACATTCGCCCACTATTTCCACATTCAGGTCATCAGCACTTTTTAACACATGTTAACAGCACTCTTTAACACATGTTAACCTTTTTCCAGTTTGTCGTGTTTAACGCATTCTAACACATCTTAACACGTAAGCATGCATCCATAGTCTATACTTAGCATGTTTAGGCACGTATAATCATTTGTACATCGTTTAAGCAAGTATAAGTATACAATCCACCACACGACCCATAATCTACACATATACTTAATTAGTTCATGTAATGTCACCAACAACGGAACCCGGTACTAGTGTATTCCCCAAAATGACTCCCAATGATCCTCCAGATCATTGAACCCTGGACAATCCTAATCTGACCCGACTCAACTAACCCAGTTAAGTTTGTTTATAAACGTTTCTCGCTAAGGTAGACTTATGTGTTCATAAAGTGTTGACTCAAACATGCCGGGTGTCACAGCCAATTCCTGGATTTTTTATCCTAAGACAATTATTTTCAACCAGGTACTTTTCAAACATGAAGAAGCAACGCTTAAAAACATTGGCTTGAATTTTGTTCCCCTGTAAAAAAACAAACATAACTTAAGAATTATATCAAAAATTAGAAGATTAAACATAATTAATAAAAATAAAAATTAAATATAAATAAATTTTACTAAAATTTCTTACATTTTCATCGATTAGTATCATTTCAATAGAGTATGATTCATTTGGATTTTTCCGATCATGCTGACGCCAAACACGAATAATTCTAAGTTTCAACAAAACCTAAGACTGGTTCACATTTATATTGTCTAGCATGATGAATTCTTGTGGAGCAGCCATTGTTAAACTACAAAATAATAACAAATTATTTATTCACATTAGTATAGTTCATAAAAAAAACATATACAGTATTCGTACTTGATTAACAAAAAAAAAAGAGTATAAGAAGAAGAAGAAGACAGTACCTTTATATGATGCTATACTTGCTGAAATATGAATATGGATATGAAATGTTTTTTGTATTGTTATTTATATTGATAACAGGTATGGTTTATTTTCGGATGTCATTAAATCGTAATTTTTCAATTTACAATTAGTTTGAAAATATAACTGTAAATAAGTAAAGTACTTATATTTTTTTAATTAAAAACAAAACGTTATTTATTATGATTGATAATTATTTTAAGTAGTTTGACTAATATATATTTTATTTTGGAAAGATTACCAAAAATATACATAAAAAAATAAATTAAAAATTGATTAACAGTTATTATTATTATTTTTTACTTTTAATTAAGGTAAAAATAAGTAGTTGACAATAAACAAACCTAATTAATGAAAATTCAAATATAAGAAAATTTTTTTTGGAAATTTATTCTGTATATAAAAATTTAAAAGAAATTTATGTAAAATGAATTCAATTACATAAAATTATTCTAGCAAAATAGTTATTACCAAACAATTTCATTAACCAACAGATTTTATTCATAACAAATGTAATTACCAAAACAAATAACATAAATAAATAACATGTATCAACAACTAATTTTTTTATTAATTAATATTACATGCTTTAATGAATTTGAAAATAGGTTAATCCTTTTTTATGACCCTTTTCTATATGTTGTTAACAAATTGTAAAATTGCAAAAATTGGTATAAATAAAGGAAGTTACACAAAAATACTAAATACATAACACTGAGATTAAGTTAAAAACTTTGTTAAGCAACTTGTTCAAATTCACAATCGGTTTCACATAATTGAAAACTCATTATCCTTTATATAAGTACAACCTGAAAAAAATGGTATGGTTTAAATTTGTTACAATTTAATACATGTCATTACAATTTAAACTTATAGAGGAATCAGTTTATATTTAATTTTTTTTATTTTTAATCATCTTTTACTCATCAACGTATTAGTTATAACCATTGTATATAGTTAAAGCATCAAAAATAGGATTATCAATTTTGTGATAATTATGATTTCTCTACATGTCTCTAATAAAAAAATAGAGTTAATGATATAAACATAAATAAAATCTAATAAAATTGGTTGAAAAGTAAAAAAACATAATCATTATATTAATCTAAAAAAATATATTATTTAAACAAAATGTTAGATTGAAAAGTGATAACACATTTAAGTAATTTCATTAGATTTTCCAAAATGATTATAAAACATGTTATGTGAAACCGGCTAAACACATTTCATCATACAAAAGCAATAATTTAAATAATAAACTGCATGAAATTATGTAACGGCCCACTCCCGTACCGCGATATTGTTCGGGCATGTCCCGATTTTGCATTGGTTGTAGGCAATTCCTACGCCAAAACGCATCACGATAGGGAAGGTATCCCACCTCTTATAAAGAAGTGTTAGTTCTCCTTCCCAACCGATGTGGGATCGTTACAATCCACCCCCCTTAAGGAGCCCAGCGTCCTCGCTGGCACAACGGCCCGGGAATTGCCTTCCCTAACACTTCTTTATAAGAGGTGGGATACCTTCCCTATCGTGACGCGTTTTGGCGTAGGAATTGCCTACGACCAATGCAAAATCGGGACATGCCCGAACAATATCGCGGTACGGGAGTGGGCCGTTACAAATGGTATCAGAGCCAGGCTCGGGCCGTTGTGCCAGCGAGGACGCAGGGCTCCTTAAGGGGGGTGGATTGTAACGATCCCACATCGGTTGGGAAGGAGAACTAACACTTCTTTATAAGAGGTGTGATACCTTCCCTATCGTGACGCGTTTTGGCGTAGGAATTGCCTACGACCAATGTAAAATCGGGACATGCACGAACAATATCGCGGTACAGGAGTGGGCCGTACAAATTAATTCTAACCATTGTATGTAGTTAAAGCATCAAAAATAGGGTTATCAATTTTGTGATAATTATGATTCCTCTACATGTCTCTAATTAAACAAAATAGGGTTAATGATATAAACATAAATAAAATCTAATAAAATTGGTTGAAAAGTAAAAAAATACATAACCATCATATTACTATAAAAAAATATATCATTTAAACAAAATGTTAATTTAAAACGTGATAACACATTTAAGTAATTTCATTAGATTTTCCAAACGATATCAAACATGTTCGGTGAAACCGGCCTAACACATTTCATCATACAAAAGAAATAATTTAAATAATAAATTGCACGAAATAAATACGATACCAAAATGACATGCATTACGAAAAAGTTTAATACCAAACATCACATATCTCCATAATATATTCAACATCCTAAATAGCAAAATATATCAACATCCAAAAACGTTTAGTTGTACCAAAAAGTAATATAATATTAGACCACAAAAAAACGCAAGACCATAAATCAGTTCATTTTAATGTCTATTACTTCTTTCTTAACAAACTTGTCAACAAACAACTTACGATGGATCGAGGACCACTTGAACATATAAAATTCGCCCAACGATATTCCTTCAGCTTCAATTAAATTACTCCATCCATTAACAACGAACCTGTAAATATTCAAATAGTTATCATGTACTCAATAATATATAAATTTTGCTAAATAAAATTGTATTAATTGAATATATAAACTGATCAAATGATGTACATACCTTGGATTACCAGCAACAACTTCAACATGAACATTGGCATTCCAACAAAAACCATTGATGAATTTAATTTTCAAATTCATATTCTTGTTTAAGCCAATAATATCAGCAATATTGTTTGGAATCACCTATGAATGTGTTAGACGACTAAATGTATGAAGACTATAGATAATCATTTGTTAAATTTCATTAATTATAAAATGTATCAAATATATAATAATTAGTTAGTTTAATACCAGTTCAGAAGTAACGTTGCATGCAAAGCCAGGCCAACTTGGATAGTGCTGGATGTTTGTACTTGAACTGACAACATTGTTAATCTGCTATGGATTTCCATCAGACATTATTTTAAAAAGCTTCATCTGTCGCCCAGCCTTGCTAAACGTAGTAACTTCAAAACGTCCATTTTCAGTTAGCTCAAATGTGACATCCGTCACTTTTCGTATTTATTTTAACATTTCGTATTTTTTAAATTATGTACGTTTGTTATTTGATCAATAAAACGCCATATCTTCTTGTATGTTTTAAAAATGTTTTGTGATAATTTTGGACATATATAATCATACCATATACACAAAATAACATTTTAGTTGTGAAATAATTGCCAAAAAAATAAGTGTTTGGGCCGGGATTCGAACCTGCGCCCAAAACGGCCCGAAGCTTAGCACCAAACACAACCACCAGCTGAGCTGCATGTTATACCTGTTCCATATTCTACGCGAATTATATTTAAGGGATGCTGGAACGTGCAGTTGACTTAAGAAAAGTCAAACTGCGATTCAACCTTTCCAATTCGAGCATCAATCCCCGTCTATAATCCTAATATGGTAAACGAGCTTGATTGACAGACCCTTACACGTATGATACACGCTAATCAGCATCAAAACATACCAAAAATTGGCGATTGACGCGTTTCTAATTAAATGGGGGTCAAACTTTCTAAATCATTCGATTCACGGGTGTTAGTATAAATTGATACCTCCTTCGTAAGCTCATAGCACCGAAAAATCTTTACCAACCATCAATTTCTGTTTTGAAACACGTATAAACCCATGCGATTGCGTTTTTACCTTCAAGCTTTATCGCATCAATCAAGCATTAATCCCCACTATAAGAATCAATTGTTTGTTTCTAATTGTTAGTCGGCCCTTGATGATCATTAACCCTATGGTTAATCGGCCTTTAAGTTCGTTTTTAATCGTATTGAAAATCTAGGGTTTATAAGTAACGATTTGGGGATAATCCTATCCGCAGACAAGTTACCAAATATAAAAAGGAATGAATCTTATCACCAACTGATCAGTAGATCAGCTGGTGTTTCCCTCTGTTGCATAAAACACGAACCAGCCTGAGGCCAGGGTTCGAGTCCCGTTTGAGTTTTATTGTTTTTCTTTTCCAAATCAATTACAAAAAAACAAATCAGGTAACCTATTTAATTAATTAAAATCCAGATTTAAACGTTCTCAGGGTCTAGACCAGATGGTTAGGCTTGTGATTATAAACATTGGACCGCCCAGAGACTCGGGTTCGAGTCTGGGCACATGCAACTTTTTTTTCCTTATTTTATTTAAACTCTTTTATACTTATATATTCAATGTTATCTTTAAAAATAGATTTTAAATACTAATCATGGCTTAAAAATTCTATAAAAATTATTTTGAGTTATTCTTGTGATAAAGTTTAATATCCAACTTTTAGTTTTTCAAAAATTATTTATTTATTATATATAATAAATATTACAAGTTTATTCAATTATAATTATAAAATTCTATAAAAATATCAAAACGACTTTATAAAATTCCACAAAAATTATTCTAAGCTTATAAACCAATAAACATTTCTGAAATAATTTTTATTTCAGAAAAATCATTTATTTAATATTTTTAATCGATTTTTGTTATATTAAATTATAAATAAATCATAATAAATTCATTTTTCAATATTTTTATCCCAAAATTTTACATAAATTATTTCTATTCATTTAGAACAGAGATATAAATTTTAATTTGAATTTTAATTAATTTTAATATTTTTAGATATTAAAATTATATATTTGACAAATAAGAATAAATATACTAAATATTTAATTCTTGATGAAATAATTTTATAAAAAATTATTTTTATACTTAAAACCCTATAATATGATCATCCTAAATCAAAAACCTACTATAATCTTTTATTTAAATTATTTACCGAATTTCTCTCACTTATTAACTATTTACTTAATTAATAATTAAACAATTACATATCCCCAAATTAGGAACCCTAGAATTACTTGCATCGTAGAATTATTTCCCTTACACATTATCAAATTCTTTAGGTTAACCCTTTGGGATAATCTCAATTCAAATTACGTTGTTCGGTAGAATTTCAAGTTATTACGCGAACTGTGAGTATTTCCTATCCCCTTTTTTGCTTTTATTCATTTTTGGGGTGTTACATGTACACTATTACAAATTACAAATACAAGTTTACATTTTCACAATACAATTCTAGTACTATGTGCATTTGCTTACAACGTGCTTTATGCTTAGACAATACATGTAAAATACATTTGTACTTAGTGAAATCATTAACATGGTACAAGCCGACCTTAACATTGGATAGCGCTATTGGATTGATAACCCGCCTAGGTTGATTCTCCCCCTTTTCATCGGAAAATCCGTGGTCATTGTTAAGATTTTATCCATTTATTGGATAAGTACACCGCCGTTCATTTAGTACATTATACAGTCACAGGATTGATTTCGCTCATTTGTATGATACATAGTTTACATATTTGCACTGTAGCATGCACTTGAATTGTATATCTTTTTCAACTTACTATATGTATTAAAACTAGGAATGCTCACCAACATTTCATATGTTGACCAAACCTATTTTGTACATGTTTCAGGTGCAGTTTGATCTAGTACTATAGCATGGGACTTTTAGTGCTTGATTTTTAATAAGTTATTTCAATATTCATGTTTCATTCAGACTTTGTATTTTTCGTTTCCATGTAAGACAATTTGGATTATTCAATAATATAATTACATTTTAGTACCATGTGCTTTTGAACAATCGTCACTACGTGACACCTTGATGATTCCGCCATCGGTTGGGGTCTTACATCAAAACAAATAGCATCACCAACAGTCAGTCGAAGATCAGTCAGGAAATTCATCCAGCCATCAGAAAAAAAAAAACATTGCTACCAATGTTATGAATGTAAACATTCCACTGAAAATCATGAGATACGTATAGGTTAACTGGTCTGACAGGGAGTCCATTAGGGTAGTGTGTCTTAACAAACGAACATGGTATAACCTGGAAAAAATATAATTAAAAATTCAGAAATGATAAAAAACAATTTAACTATAAAAAAATTGATACTTACAGGAGGAGTAGTCAACTCATGTTCGATAATCTTGAAAAAAGAATTTCCTAGTTGTTGATGAGGAGAATGATTAAAATACTTCATGAGAAAAGTCTTGTGGCCAATGTAATTGAAAATCATAACAAACATGCCAAAAGATAAATCCTGGACCAGTTCTGACCATCCATCAGTAAAACACACTATATTTTCTATCACGGAAACACGAACGGACCATGATTTACACAAAACAGTGGTTATGGTAATCATTGTGTTGTTCAACTTATTAGCAGAGAAAAACTTATTCATAGATTCTGGAACAGTCTGCATATATAATTTATTTAAGTATAAGCCTAAAAATTCATGTTATATTAAACATCTCTAATTATAATTGAGTAATAGAATACAGATAAAGGTTAAAGCTTACCAACACAGAAGCTGAAGAGTCATACAGAACCTTGAAAAACTGATTTCCATTGTGGTAAGACATGATGTAAAATCTGCATTTTACATGAGCAATATGGAATTATGATAAACATAAAAAACATATGGTAAGTGTGTAATGATAAACAAATCTTAAAAGAATCAAAACAATTCAGCCAAACGTATCTGTTTCAAATCTAAACATTACTATTGCAAAATCACATATAGATGGATTCATTTAGGACACAAAAAATTGTGTTAGTAAATTAAGAAAAAACATATTAATGAACGTTGGGCGAAAACTATATTGTAATCTAAATAACCGATTAGTAATAATCCAGATACTAAAAACAACAAATATTATTTATCTGTAACCCTAAACATAGAATCAAAACGAAGATCGTAAACAGAGAATAATAAAGAAAAAAGAATCACAATGACAAAAACACTATTTAATCTGGATCTGGATAAATAAACGACATCAAAGAATCACATTACGAAATCTAAGATTCTTTAAACAACACCTCATAACTATCTTTTACCCTAATCATATAACGACAATCATAAACATACGCTGAGATTACAAAAAAAGAGAACCCTAATAACCAAAAACTTTATTAATATGGATTTTCAAGAAATAATGTTAGATTTCTTGCTTATTAGGGTTTTAATTGACTAAACGAATTTGAAAACTATGATTACGAAATCTAACAATGTTTATAACATACAACTAAGAAAGAATACTAATTTGGTACAAATGATACCTGATTCCGATGGTTTGAGGAAATGATCCGTCGTTTGAAGGAGGCTATCTAGGGTTTAGGTTATAATCAAGGGTGAATTGATGGATAGCTAAAGGTGTATAAGAAAACCGAGATAAAAAAGAGTATTCATACCCAGGTTGGCGGGTACCATATCCATAGTTTGGGTCGGGTCAGAGCAACCATTTGATAAGAAAATGTGTCCCTTAGCCCTAGTTACTCTTTTATTAGATATATAGATATGTGTATATATATAGGTGTGAGAAGACCCACCTTTTAACCCATCCGATCAAGTTTGGGAATCCGACCAGTTGGATAAGCGAACATAATTGTACGACACCTCCAGCGGTGACGTGGTGTCATACCATTCTGGACGACACATAACCACATGTTTAATGGCAATGAAAGTGTTCTTAGTATTTCAAGTTACGTAATTAGAAGAATACATTATTAGATCAGGTGTAATGGTGGGTGAAATGGGAGTGAAAGGGAACCTTTCACAAAGGTATTTCATTAAACCCAAAAAAATCTATCCACTTTATCAATCAAACATCCATGTTATTAATTAAACACTACCAAACACACATGTAGGAAGCTTTAGGGGATTAACCTTGTGGCATCTTTTGACAGCAAACAATAACGAATGAAGGTATATCAATTCAGTTGAGTTACCAAAGACCTATTAATCGACCGTCATAACCATAAATCAAAACATTGGGAAAGCAATAACCTTGTAGGGAAGATGACTTCAAATAAGAGACCAGGGGTTTGAAACTGAGAAGAGGAGGAATTGGATGTGATGAATGAGTATTCATTTCAGTATGATGTTGGGATTGAATTGGGGGAAATTGAAAAAATGAAGGTTTCTTGCATTCAAGAGTAAGAGCAGGTTAAATCAAAGAAGGCAAACGAATCGATTGATTGTAGGGGCGGGATGGGAAATGAAGGATAGTATTGTAATTTTGTTTTGATATTGTAAAGGAGGTCTATATTACCCTTCTAAGTGTCTTAATTGTCACAACTATCCCCATAATACCCTTAAATTTCTTGCTTAAATATGTTGTACATGTGGCTTCTTAAGTTGTACGGTGATTCAAATTACTATGTTGCCCATCACTCCTCTTTAATAAGATAATATAGATTAGGTTAGAATTTTGTGTATTTATTCATTTATGATAACCACACAATAACATACAATACATTAAGTTATTACATCCTCACCCTAAGACATTAAATTTAAATTATAAGCTAATATTAAGAGGGTGTTTGGGATTGCGTTTTGAATCTGATTTTTAGGTTATTGCGTTTTGAGAACGCAGATGATCAATTTTTAGTGTTTGGGTTTGCATTTTGAAAACGCAGATAATCAGTTTTTTAGGCGAACAAAACGCAATAATCTATAAGCAGTTCTACCCCTGCTTTTTCAAAACGCATAATCTGTTTTGAATAATCAATCCCAAACACCCCTTAAAACTTGGTTTTATAATTGTAATTTTAAATTTTTAATGAGTAGGATCATAAAATACAAAAAAAAAAAATAAATAACAATAAGAATCACGACCTTTAAATACATAATTTAGATCTTTAAAAAAAATACATAATTTAGATATTTAAAAGTGAATTCTATTGAATCAAAATTTTATTATGAAAATAATGAAGTTTACAATAATGAATTCATGCAAGGTTGATGAAAAACTAAATAAGGAATGCATTAAATATAATATTGGGAAGAAAATCAGTTAAATTTGAAAAGGGTAAAGATCTGCGTGTAGATTAAGTAAGTATATGGTTTAGTCATGAAAACAAAAATTAAGGATGCCTAGAATTATGCATGTGTTTCATAAGATTTTTATTTATCTATATCTATATCGATACTACATTATAAAGGATGAGAGATGGCTAAAATAGTCACTTCATGTCAACTTTTAAGATGGCATACAAAAGGTCATAAGGTAAACAACTATCTTTTTGCCAAATCATTCCCTTTATGCCCCTGTGTGCAACATTTGATTACAATTGTACAAATGACTAATACAAGTCATCTCTATTATTATTGCTTCACCTTTTGATTTTCTCATCTTCAATGATGAATTAAAATCAACATCCCTCAATTTAATCTCTAAAACCCCTCATACCATTGCTTTATCACACCATTTTCTTTATTTCTCTTGGAAGTTGTCATCGAATGATATTGTTCAACACTTGTAGTCTTGCACTATCGATTATTATGTTGGTAAGCCAACACTTGTAATCTTGTATATTTATTTAGTTTTTAAGCTTTTTGTTAGTTCTTATATATGTTTTTTTCATTATTTTGTCCGTGTTTTCTTTTACATTCTTTTTATTTCAATTTCTGTAAATTGTGGTTTCATGTTTATCATTCAATTGAATTGTTTATTTTTTAGGATCAAATTTGTTTTGTTTTGGAGACATCACAGTTAGGGATGGCAATGGGTCGGGTTTGGGACGTGTTTAGGTTATCCCAACCCCATACCTGATTAGGTATGCTTGTTCCAAACCCGTCCCAAAACCCGTCGGGTTTGTATCGGGTAATTACCCATCGGGTATCGGGTATACCCGTGGGTTTCAGGTAAACCCGTTAATTTTAAAAACTTATCCATTGGGTATATTTGACTAAAAACCTATCGGGTATCTATTGCGTGACTACTAATCAATACATTTAGCATTATCAAATATGTATGTAAATAATTACAATGTATAAATATAAAATAGTTAAATCATATAATAACAATAAAAGACATAGATGACATATATCATACACAAATAATTGGTGTTTTTTGATAAAGATGACAATCTAGATGGACAATTAGATATATTACGAATACATATTTTAAAAGATATATAGGAAATTACATCGGGTATCTAATCGGGTAAACTGGTATATTTTATCGGGTAATCGGGTCGAGTAAATGGGTATATCATCAAATCCCAAACCCGTCCCAAACCCGCAAAAAAAATAAAAACTAATCCCATACCCAGACCCATACCCGATTACCCGACCCCAAACCCATCCCAAATGTGTCGGGTTTCGGGTTTACCCATCGGGTTCTGGTTTGATTGCCATCCCTAATCACAGCTCATCAACCCATTTTCCATGTACATACATATTTTAGTTTATGTTATATTCTCTAAAGTACACTTATTTTCTTCTACGGTTATAATGTGATATTCGCTTCCAATTGTCATTTTTGTTTTACCCGCATGGTTTACAATAAGGAGATGGAAGCAAATCCCAGCTTATTGACATTTGATAGTGATGTGTGTGAAAGATTTATATTGTAATCTATCTTGTCAAGGCGCATAAGCACACTCATAAGAGAGTTAGAAACCGTGTCTTTTAGTTAACTACTCATATGGTGCGTTGAGCTGACCTTGAGCACCGCGCACCTTTGACAACTTAGATTATAATTGGTGCTCACAGTCATGCATTCCTATGTCATCATTTGAGTATAAATTTGAAGTTTTGTTGATTTCACTTGAAATTTTAAAAATAAATTACAATTTTTCTCAATTTATTTTGAATGATAACATGAGAGCTTTAATGGCAATTTTCATTTTATATAGATCCTAACATTATTAGGGGATGGCAAAACAATCCGAGCCCAATAGGAAGTTTGAAATATCACGTCTGTATATTGCATTGGCGTGTTCGATGGGAAGTTTGGTTGGGCAAATTGTGATTGTGTATTGCATAAGTGTGTTCGATAGGAAGTTTGGTTGGGCCAATTCATGGGAAAAATAATCTTTGTTGTGTAAAGAAAAACATTACAAACAAAGAATAAGATTACAACTACGACTCACCTATATAAATAAAATAAGAAACATAAATGATCAAATAAGACATCTTACAATCAATTACATCGCAACTTGTGACACCCGGCAAACTCAGGTTAGTAACGTTGACTAAACTAGTAAGTCTACCTTAGCGAGTCATGCATATTACGTCCTTAACAGGGTCAGTCGAGTCGGTATGATGATTCTGGGAATCATCGGGAGTCGTTATGATGATCCGTGGGGTCATCGGGAGTCGGTCCATAACTATGGGTACAAGGATCGGCGATTCGTAGGATCGCCGGGTTTAATGCACACACGAGTCTCGAGTCCCGGGAATTGGTGAACGGATGTAAACGTGTTAGTTATCATGCATTATATGTTTGAAATCATTATGTGACTTATCGGTATGTGAATACGTGTTTAAATATGTTAAAATAGTGTTTAACGCGCCAAAAACTCGTTCCAGCACCACAGGGGCGATTAGGACCCCTGATCGCCTATATGTTGGGGCGAGTAGGACACATATCAGGCGATTGGGACCTAATCGCCTGATGTTTCATGCGATTAGGCCCCCAATCGCATGATGTGAACTGCTAATCGCATGAACAGCAGGGTCCGGGTCAAAACACCTATAAATAGAACCCTTAACTCCCCAAACACCTCTAGAACAACCCTAGCTGCTCCCAAACCACCCACACACCTTGAAACACCTCTGGAACTCTTTTTGCTACAAAAATCACCATCTCCAAGCTTACACACCTTCCTTTAACAAAACCCAAGGTGTGTTCTTCATCCCTAACCTTTGTAAAGTTGTTATTTTGAGTTCCCCAAAGGTCCAGACCTTGTTTTACTAAATTGTGTCTTTAAAAACCTTTCAAAAGAGTTCTAAACCAAGTCTACACCTTAATGCTTGTTATTTGTGAAGTTTACATGCATATGTTGGTCTTCTTGGTGATTATAACATGAATGGTTTCAAGATATGATTGTACTTCTGCTATGTAGAGATTATTAGGAAGGTTGTCTTAGAATTTTAGCCATTATTGTGGTGTTTTGAAGAAAATGTGTATTTTGACCCATTTGTATGTTCTTGAGGATTTAGGATGATTATGGTATGATTGTTGATGCAATGTTGTTAGGATTCATACTAGGAAGATGTTAGATCAGAGGTTTGATGATTTACATGTTTGTAGATGTTGAAATCTGATTGTTTCCATTTAAGGAAAGATAAGGTTGGTAGGTGAAACCTAGTACTTTGCCATTTTAGGAAATAATTGCATAAAACATGCTAGATCAGTGATATGTCGGGGGTTTTTGCTTGAAATAGGTTGGTAAATGATTTAGGTTTGATATTGGGTGTTGTTGCATGTTTCGGATCTGATTTGGAGGGTTAAACGCGCGAAAATCCCTTACACAGCAGCAACAGGCGATTAGGGATCCTAATCGCCTGATGCTATGCGATTATGCAGACATATGGGGCGATTAGGACCCTAATCGCCTCATGCTTCATGCGATTAGGCCCTAATCGCCTGTAGGCTGATGCCTACTCACGTGTGACCTTCCTAATCGCATGTACTGCTGTCGTGAACGCGTTTTGACATCCCGGAACACGATTTGACACCTAGGAACATGCTAGGAACCCCGGGATACACCCAATGACTTAGTGAGACGTGTTCGGACCTGTTTATGCGTTAATTGGACATTATGCTAGACTAGGTGAACTCTTGCGCGTATTAAGTGTTTAATTGCATATGTTGCATGATGTCTTGCATTTATCTAACACGTGGAATGTCGGGTCACCAATGGGATGTCGGGTCTTGTCTGGCACGGTCGGTTTAACAAGTTAAAGGTGTTTTCAAACGTTTATGGTCACGGTCTGGACATTCGGGGACTAGTTAGCCTGCGGGTTATTAGTCCAATACTTATACACATCTTATGATAGGTCGCCGCTATTTGGGGCTATCATAACATAATTACTTAACTGTTTTCAAGTAACGCAATCCAAGGTGAGTTTCACAGCCCCACTTTTACCGTTTTACTTCGGGGGAGAAACATGCTACTTAGTTACCTATTAAAGGTCATGTTATACTATGGTTACTTTACATATACTATGCGGCTTTTTACGGAAAGTCCCAGGGGGGAAACCATGAATGTGCGGGGATGCACAACGGGGGAAATGTGGATAGATCTATTGGGCCTCACAAACCCCACTCGACGGCTAGGCCGGGCGGGTGCATATTGTCTCTTATTACTGGCTCGCCGAGGCATCGGTTATAGCCAAAACTGCTGGGCAAGCTTCAACAACTTATAAACGTATAGTAATGGATTCCCAACCGCAGTAGTAAACAAATACTTAACGTCTAGCTAACGTTCTTATAACCTAGTAGTAACGGATATGATCTTCACAACTTACAGAAAACGCTTTATAAAAGAAAACCTGTGAACTCACCAGCATTATACGTTGACATTTTTGGCATGTTTTCTCAGGTCGCTAAGGTAGCAGTCAATGGGCTAGGCGCACGGAGTCATGCACAGCGTCTATTATTTTGAAGCATATTAAACAATGTCTTTGTAAACAATGATATGTCTTTTGGTTGTAAACAAGAATGCTTCCGCTGCTGGTTTACAGCTCAAAGCATGATATTTTGGTTTTAAATATAATTATGAATGCATGTTTGTTGTATGTTTATTGTGATCGTTGACTGAGATCCTGGTGTGTCACGCGCCTCGCGGTAAAACCCCGCACGTGGAATTTGAGGGTGTGACAGATTGGTATCAGAGCCAACGGTTATAGTGAACTAAGACTGCATGTAGAGTCTAGTCTATAACTGAGTCGCACACACTAGACGGTCACAATTAGTCGAGTCTTAACAAGTGGGTAACAATATGACTTGTCGGGGGCGTCGGTGTCATCATCTTCTACGCTACATCATATGTTTGCTCTTTATCATTCTATTTCTTGATTCATCATTACTATGATTCGGCGGTGAACGATATACTATTGAACTTTCTTGACGGCGGTGTACATTGGGGTAGCTTCGGCGTGCTCTTGAGATCTGTCCAAGGATTTGGACATCTCCCCTCTATGCCCTAATGGACACGCTCGTTCTTATGCATATTGCCTTGTACTTATACTTATGATAATACCATGATTTGGCGCTAGTGTTCGGTGACTTGAACTTCAAACTTAAAGCGCGCCTAGAGGACCATGTGGAACAGTTTATCATGTCGGGTGCACACGAGATCATAAACTGTGATGCATGGGATCCCTGGCGGACTTTGGGCTTGAACGGATGGACCCGAGCTGGGCTCTGTCTAGTTTCTTGAAATTCCTAATGGGTTATACCACGGGCGAGCCTAAATCTTTTGTTTCATGTTGTGACAGAAGATGTCGGGAGCTCGTGGAGGTCGCAGAGGCGGCCGTGCTGGCGGTCGTGCTGGCGGCCGTGGTGGCGGCGGTGGCCGCGGGAATATTAATATGACCCAAGCCGAATTGGATAACTTAATGCAGCAGCACGTGAATATTGCTCTGGCTGCATTCCAAGCCACTCATAATGCTATGGGTGGTACGTCGATTCTCACCTATCCTACCTTGTTCTGGGGTACTTTACCTTTTCTTGATTCTCACCTGCATGTCTGTTCCAGGTGGTGCTGTCAATCCTCCTCCATCCCAGTGTTCCTACAAAAAGTTTATGGATTGCAAGCCCTACAACTTTAGCGGCACTGAAGGGGCAGTGGGACTGCTCCGTTGGTTGGAGAAAATCGAATCTGTTTTCTCGATGTGCAGCTGCCCAGAAGGCGACCGAGTGAAATATGCTTCTGCGACCCTGGAGGGTCAAGCTTTGACTTGGTGGAACTCCACCACCCAGACTATGGGCATTGGGGAAGCCCACGCTATGCCCTGGGCGGAGTTCATTCAGTTGCTGAAAAATGAGTATTGCCCGAGGGATGAAATCCAGAAGCTTGAGCATGAAGTCTGGAATCATAAGATGGTGGGTTCTGAGATTGAAGCTTATACTGCTCGGCACAATGAGTTGGCGGTGTTGTGCCCCGATCTGCACGCACCCGAATACCGAAGGATTGAGCATTATGTCGCTGGGTTGGTACCGGAGATTGCGGGGTTAGTTGCTGCGGGCAATCTCACTGTTTATTCTGAGGTGGTTCGGTCGGCCCACAGGCTGACCAACATGAAGGTGGCTGAAGGGGTCTTGCCTCCTCGAGGCGCTGCTGTGAAGGCTCCTGATAGTAACAAGCGGAAGTGGGAAGCTGTGGGGAAAGGCTCGAGCTCGGCTCAGCCTCAGCAGGTGAAGAAGTCTGATACTGGGGATCGTCGTCTGAACAGAAAATAGGGGGTTATCAGGGGAGGTTGCCAAAGTGTGAACGATGCTGGTTTCATCATACTGTTCGTTGCGACAAGAGCCATTGTCGCCGGTGCAACAAGGCCGGGCATGTGGCTCATGACTGCAGGGTTAATCTTCAGGGTAACCGGAACCCTCCTGCTACATCTACTCCGGCCCCTCCTGTTGCTGCTCCCCAGGGAAATCAGGGCAAACAGGGGTGCTACAATTGTGGTGAACTTGGTCACTACAAGCGTGAATGCCCCAAGTTGAAGCAGGGCGAAGCTGGGAAGAACGGGTCGGGTAATGGAAACAATGGGGGCGGAGGCAGGAATGCTCGCGCCTTCGTGATTGGTTCGAGCGGTGCTTGACAAGATCCTGACACTGTTACTGGTACGTTTCTTCTCGATAATCGCTATGCTACGGTTTGATTCGATTCCGGTGCCGATAAAAGTTTTATATCTCTTGGGTTTAGTCAATTGCTTGATAGGGTACCTACACCTTTAGAGGCTAAGTACTTGATAGAATTGGCTAATGGTAAGAAAGTCGAGGCGACGCACGTCCTTAGGGAGTGTCGCCTTGAGTTGTCGGGTTATTCCTTCCCTATTGATCTTATGCCAGTGTCCTTGGGTAGTTTCGATGTTGTCGTGGGGATGGATTGGCTGTCTCTGTATCATGCTGAGATCGTTTGTTTTGATAAAGTCATTCGACTTCCTCTCCCTGATGGAGAAATTCTGTTGGTGCACGGTGAGAAGAGCGGGGTCCCATTGAGTATCATTTCGTGTATGAAAGCCTATAAGTATCTTCGGAAGGGGTATTCTGCCATTCTGGCACTTGTTTCGGTTTCGTCTGAAGAAGAGAAGAGGATTGAAGATATTCCTGTTGTCCGTGATTTTCCCGATGTATTTCCTGAAGACTTACCTGGTCTTCCGCCTTATCGCCAGGTCGAATTTAGTATTGAACTTGCTCCGGGTGCGGCCCCTATTGCCCGTGCCCCTTATCGTCTTGCACCTCCCGAGATGCAGGAGTTATCGAACCAGTTGCAGGAGCTGTTAGAGAAGGGTTTCATTCGACCTAGCTCGTCCCCGTGGGGAGCCCCTATTTTGTTTGTCAAGAAGAAGGACGGAAGCCTACGGATGTGTATCGACTACCGGGAGTTGAATAAGGTCACCATCAAGAATCGCTATCCTCTTCCTCGCATCGATGACTTATTTGACCAGCTTCAGGGTTCTAGTTTCTATTCGAAGATTGATTTGAGGTCGGGGTACCATCAGTTGAGGGTTCAAGAAGCTGACATTCTGAAGACCGCCTTTCGAACTCGCTATGGCCATTTCGAATTCTTGGTCATGCCTTTTGGTCTCACCAATGCACCTGCCATCTTTATGGATCTGATGAACCGTGTTTGTAAGCCTTATCTTGATAAGTTCGTGATTGTCTTCATTGATGATATTCTAGTCTATTCCAAGAACGAGGTGGACCACCAGGAACACTTGCGTCTTGTTTTGGAACTTCTGAGGCGGGAACAGTTGTACGCCAAGTTCTCTAAGTGTAGCTTCTGGTTGCGTGAAGTCCAATTCCTTGGTCATGTCGTTAATGAGAAAGGAATTCATGTTGACCCAACTAAGATTGAAGCCATTAAAGACTGGGAAGCACCAAAGACGCCATCTGAGGTGCGGCAATTCCTAGGCCTTGCAGGTTATTACCGTCGTTTTATCAAGGGATTTTCGAGGATCGCTCAACCCCTCACCTCGCTTACCCAGAAGGACCGAAAGTTCGACTGGGGTGATTCGCAGGAGTCGGCCTTCCAGTTGTTAAAGGCTAAACTCTGTTCTGCTCCTATCTTGTCCTTGCCTGAGGGTACGGACGATTTTTTGGTTTATTGTGACGCTTCTATCCGGGGTCTTGGTTGTGTACTGATGCAGCGTGAGAAGGTCATCGCCTATGCTTCTCGTCAGCTCAAAGTTCATGAGAAAAACTACCCCACCCATGATCTGGAATTGGGTGCGGTGGTCTTTGCTTTAAAGATTTGGAGGCATTACTTGTACGGTACCAAATGCACTATTTACACCGATCACAAGAGCCTCCAGCATATCTTTGATCAGAAGGTGTTGAATATAAGACAGCGTCGCTGGGTCGAGCTTCTTAATGATTACGAGTGCGCCATCAAATACCATCCTGGCAAGGCGAATGTGGTCGCAGACGCCTTGAGCAGGAAGGAAACGGCTAAACCTCGTCGTGTTAGAGCTCTTCAGCTCACTATCCATTCCGGCTTACCCGATCGAATCCGTTCAGCACAGCAAGAAGCTTTGAAGGAGGAAAACCTTAAAGCTGAAACCATGCATGGTGCTGATAGCCACCTTGAACTTAGGTCCGATGGGTTACACTATTTCGCTGAACGTATTTGGGTTCCTTTATTTGGGGGCTTGCGGGAGCTCGTTCTTGATGAAGCTCACAAGTCCCGGTACTCTATTCACCCTGGCTCCGATAAGATGTATCAAGACCTAAAGATACTGTATTGGTGGCCGAACATGAAGGCGGACGTGGCTTCGTACGTGAGCAAGTGCTTGACCTGTGCCAAGGTCAAGGTCGAGTATCAAAAGCCATCCGGCCTTCTGCAACAGCCCGAAATCCCCGAGTGGAAGTGGGAGCGGATTACGATGGACTTTGTGACCAAACTCCCGAAATTGCCCAGTGGTTGCGACATGATCTGGGTAATTGTCGATAGGTTGACAAAGTCTGCGCACTTCCTCGCTATCAAAGAGACCGATGGTCTCGAGCGTCTGGCACGGTTATATCTCAAGGAAGTGGTCTCTCGGCACGGGGTGCCTGTCTCTATTATTTCCGATCGTGATCCTCGGTTCGCCTCTAACTTCTGGAAATCCTTGCATAAGGCCCTGGGTACTCAGTTAGACATGAGCACAGCGTATCATCCGCAAACTGACGGTCAAAGTGAGCGGACAATCCAAACGCTAGAAGACATGCTTCGGGCATGTGTGATCGATTTTGGCAAGGGGTGGGAGAGTCATCTACCGTTGGTAGAATTCTCCTACAACAACAGTTACCATTCTAGCATCAAGGCAGCTCCGTTCGAGGCTCTTTACGGGCGGAAATGCCGGTCTCCTCTTTGTTGGGCCGAGGTGGGTGAGAGTCAACTCACCGGCCCGGAACTTGTGTACGAGACTTCCGAGAAGATCGTACAAATCCGTAACCGCATGGCAGCAGCTCGGGACCGTCAAAAGAGCTATGCCGATCGTCGCCGCAAGCCTTTGGAGTTTGAGGTTGGCGACAGGGTTTTGTTGAAGGTATCTCCGTGGAAGGGCGTTATACGTTTTGGGAAGCGGGGCAAATTGAATCCTCGGTATGTGGGACCGTTCGCAATCCTGGAACGGATTGGACCGGTAGCATACAGGCTTGATCTGCCAGCTGAGCTCAGTAATGTTCATAATGTCTTCCATGTTTCTAATTTAAAGAAGTGTTTGGCGGATGAATCTTTGGTTGTTCCTCTCGAAGAGATCAAGGTGGATGATCGTCTGCGTATCGTGGAGGAACCGGTTGAAATTCTTGACTATAAAATCCGTAGCCTTCGCCGGAGTAAAATCCGCATTGTTAAAGTCCGTTGGAACTCTGATCGTGGACCGGAGTTCACGTGGGAACGGGAAGATCAAATGAAGGCTAAGTATCCCCATTTATTTCCTAAGCGCGCGTTCGAATCAAGACATGTCTCTGCTGAAGCGGAATGAATCTCGGGTCGAGATTCCTTTCAACAGGGGGATGATGTGGCAACCGGAAAATTTTTCTTCTCTTTCGTCTCTTCCTTTTTGGCCTTGGGCAATTTTCGGAACGAAAATTCTTTCAACAGGGGGATGATGTGACACCCGGCAAACTCAGGTTAGTAACGTTGACTAAACTAGTAAGTCTACCTTAGCGAGTCATGCATATTACGTCCTTAACAGGGTCAGTCGAGTCGGTATGATGATTCTGGGAATCATCGGGAGTCGTTATGATGATCCGCGGGGTCATCGGGAGTCGGTCCATAACTATGGGTACAAGGATCGGCGATTCGTAGGATCGCCGAGTTTAATGCACACACGAGTCTCGAGTCCCAGGAATTGGTGAACGGATGTAAACGTGTTAGTTATCATGCATTATATGTTTGAAATCATTATGTGACTTATCGGTATGTGAATACGTGTTTAAATATGTTAAAATAGTGTTTAACGCGCCAAAAACTCGTTCCAGCACCACAGGGGCGATTAGGACCCCTGATCGCCTATATGTTGGGGCGAGTAGGACACATATCAGGCGATTGGGACCTAACCGCCTGATGTTTCATGCGATTAGGCCCCCAATCGCATGATGTGAACTGCTAATCGCATGAACAGCAGGGTCCGGGTCAAAACACCTATAAATAGAACCCTTAACTCCCCAAACACCTCTAGAACAACCCTAGCTGCTCCCAAACCACCCACACACCTTGAAACACCTCTGGAACTCTTTTTGCTACAAAAATCACCATCTCCAAGCTTACACACCTTCCTTTAACAAAACCCAAGGTGTGTTCTTCATCCCTAACCTTTGTAAAGTTGTTATTTTGAGTTCCCCAAAGGTCCAGACCTTGTTTTACTAAATTGTGTCTTTAAAAACCTTTCAAAAGAGTTCTAAACCAAGTCTACACCTTAATGCTTGTTATTTGTGTAGTTTACATGCATATGTTGGTCTTCTTGGTGATTAAAACATGAATGGTTTCAAGATATGATTGTACTTCTGCTATGTAGAGATTATTAGGAAGGTTGTCTTAGAATTTTAGCCATTATTGTGGTGTTTTGAAGAAAATGTGTATTTTGACCCATTTGTATGTTCTTGAGGATTTAGGATGATTATGGTATGATTGTTGATGCAATGTTGTTAGGATTCATACTAGGAAGATGTTAGATCAGAGGTTTGATGATTTACATGTTTGTAGAGGTTGAAATCTGATTGTTTCCATTTAAGGAAAGATAAGGTTGGTAGGTGAAACCTAGTACTTTGCCATTTTAGGAAATAATTGCATAGAACATGTTAGATCAGTGATATAGGGGGTTTTTGCTTGAAATGGGTTGGTAAATGATTTAGGTTTGATATTGGGTGTTGTTACATGTTTCGGATCTGATTTGGAGGGTTAAACGCGCGAAAATCCATTACACAGCAGCAACAGGCGATTGGGGATCCTAATCGCCTGATGCTATGCGATTATGCAGACATATGGGGCGATTAGGACCCTAATCGCCTCATGCTTCATGCGATTAGGCCCTAATCGCCTGTAGGCTGATGCCTACTCACGTGTGACCTTCCTAATCGCATGTACTGCTGTCGTGAACGCGTTTTGACATGCGATTAGGCCCTAATCGCCTGTAGGCTGATGCCTACTCACGTGTGACCTTCCTAATCGCATGTACTGCTGTCGTGAACGCGTTTTGACATCCCGGAACACGATTTGACACCTAGGAACATGCTAGGAACCCCGGGATACACCCAATGACTTAGTGAGACGTGTTCGGACCTGTTTATGCGTTAATTGGACATTATGCTAGACTAGGTGAACTCTTGCGCGTATTAAGTGTTTAATTACATATGTTGCATGATGTCTTGCATTTATCTAACACGTGGAATGTCGGGTCACCAATGGGATGTCGGGTCTTGTCTGGCACGGTCGGTTTAACAAGTTAAAGGTGTTTTCAAACGTTTATGGTCACGGTCTGGACATTCGGGGACTAGTTAGCCTGCGGGTTATTAGTCCAATACTTATACACATCTTATGATAGGTCGCCGCTATTTGGGGCTATCATAACATAATTACTTAACTGTTTTCAAGTAACGCAATCCAAGGTGAGTTTCACAGCCCCACTTTTACCGTTTTACTTCGGGGGAGAAACATGCTACTTAGTTACCTATTAAAGGTCATGTTATACTATGGTTACTTTACATATACTATGCGGCTTTTTACGGAAAGTCCCAGGGGGGAAACCATGAATGTGCGGGGATGCACAACGGGGGAAATGTGGATAGATCTATTGGGCCTCACAAACCCCACTCGACGGCTAGGCCGGGCGGGTGCATATTGTCTCTTATTACTGGCTCGCCGAGGCATCGGTTATAGCCAAAACTGCTGGGCAAGCTTCAACAACTTATAAACGTATAGTAATGGATTCCCAACCGCAGTAGTAAACAAATACTTAACGTCTAGCTAACGTTCTTATAACCTAGTAGTAACGGATATGATCTTCACAACTTACAGAAAACGCTTTATAAAAGAAAACCTGTGAACTCACCAGCATTATACGTTGACATTTTTGGCATGTTTTCTCAGGTCGCTAAGGTAGCAGTCAATGGGCTAGGCGCACGGAGTCATGCACAGCGTCTATTATTTTGAAGCATATTAAACAATGTCTTTGTAAACAATGATATGTCTTTTGGTTGTAAACAAGAATGCTTCCGCTGCTGGTTTACAGCTCAAAGCATGATATTTTGGTTTTAAATATAATTATGAATGCATGTTTGTTGTATGTTTATTGTGATCGTTGACTGAGATCCTGGTGTGTCACGCGCCTCGCGGTAAAACCCCGCACGTGGAATTTGAGGGTGTGACACAACTGTAAATACTCGAGGTTGTCTTTTTAAGTTTGGGTTCAAGAGTTCTCTGAAAAAATTACTGTCACACCCCGACTTTTCCCTCGTCGGTTGTGACGTTTGGTAGCTTCGCCGCGCAGCGGAAAGATGCATCTAAGACTCTTATTTCCTGAATGCCATTGCTAACCCTCTAGGATCCCCGATCCCAATACGTCGACTACTCCAACCGTGCCGTTACCAAAGTTTAAACCTGAAAGACATACTTAAAAAGTCAACATATAATGCTGGTGAGTTCATAAGTTTTACAAAAGAGTTTCCATAAGTTTGAAAAGATCATATCTGTTACAACTAGGTTATGAGAACGTTAGCTAGACGTTAAGTGTTTTTACTACTACGGTTGGGAACCCATTACTAAACATGTACAATGTTGAATCCAGCCCAGATTGACTGGGTTACCGATGCCTCGATAACCCAGAAGTTAGAGACAATATGCACCCGCCCGGCATCCCCGCCGTTGAGTGGGGTTTGTGAGGCCCAATAGATCTATCCGCATTTTCCTCGTTGTGCATCCCCGCACATTCATGGTTTCCCCCTGGGACTTTCCATAAAAGCCTTATAGTAATGTAAAGTAACCATAGTATAACATGACCTTTAGTAAGTAAGTATGTAGCATGTTTCTTCCCCAAAAGTAAAACTAGTAAAAGTAGGGCCGTGACACTCACGCACCCATTTCATTTTTCAAAAACTTGTTCGTTTGGAATTCCTCAGGTTTTCATAAAAGAAGCATGTCTTCCACCCCGAAAACATTTATAAAACAGTAAAAAGTAGGGTCATGAACTCACCTTAATTTCCTTGCTTAGCTAGCAAACAAAGCCTAAAATCTCGACCGACTTCCTCATGCCCTATTACAACAAAGGACACCTTAAAGTCTAACACATATAAACCTAGCCTATCATCCGGCTAAAAGACAGTATATCCAACTATCTAGACTCGTGTGTATTAACCCGAGTCTTAAGCGTCTTAACTCGACGAACCGATCGTGACTTATCTTACTTATGCGTTAACACACGACATAGTGCCCAAGTTGCACACTTGTCACTATTCGTGTGTACACCACGTTGGACCAATACTATGAAACGTATAACTTATCCTGAGCCGTAGCTCGTATTATAATTATATTTTAGGAAAAATGCCCTTTGATAAAAATGTAAGTATAGTTATTTAAAACCGATTAATAACAATATCGCTTCTTTTCCAAATCTATGTCTTTAAAGGTTTCGAACATAAATTTTTATAGAATTCTTTCTCAAATAGGCTGAGCGTTTTTGTAATTCAAAACCGTTTAAATAGAAATGTTTAGTTACTAAAATCTTTAAAGATTGACACAATTGACGCTCAGTAGATATTATGTATTTGTTTTGCAAATATTGTTCGACGTTTTTCTTTAAATGTAGCAATAAATCATTCGTCGAAAACCTTTTGAGATATCATAGAAAACTACATTTGTCAAAATACTTGAAGGTTGTTTATAATGAAATATACAAGAAATATCGCCTTCGTTTATGCTTATAAATTTTATAAAATTTCGGCAGAGTTCCTCTGTTTTTGTGCGAACCAGACAACACAAGTTGTCTAAAAATTCCCAAAATCAACTTCAAAACACAAGACTACAATTTGTTTATCCGCAATTCCCAAACAAACGAGACTTATACGTTTCGACGCTTTTATATGAAACTACATTTATTTATATAAAGACACAACAATATATATATATATAATACATTATAAAGGAGGAGTGATGGCCAACATGGTCATTTTCATTTCCATACAACTTAAGAAGCAACATGTACAACATATTTAAGCAATAAATTTAAGGGTACAATAGGCATAGCCGTGAAAATTAAGACACTTTGGAGGTTATGATAGTAATTTTGTATTTTATTTTTAGTTAAAACTAAAATCTCATCCCCATAATACCCTTCCACCTTTCACCTTCCAAGAAATCAATGATCCATTGATGAAAAGTTATTGTTTCAATTTAATTTGATGACAACTATAAAATCATCATTTTGAATCATAATATTTACCTTTAATCCACCAACTCAAACGTCTACTATCGGTTCTGAAATTCCACAAGCATTTTATGATATTGATTGTCAATCCTAGAAATCGCAGGCCTCAAATCCATGTTGTTCAATTGAACCTTTTTAGAGGTATTTCGTGAACTCAATAAATCTGTTGTTTTTTAAAACATTTAGTATGTTTTTTAGAGGTACTTTGTGCGTTTGTTTAATTGTTTGTGAAGTGGTCATGTATGTTTTATGGAATTTTCACGTTTTGGACAGAGGATTTTTGTGAAATTAGTTGGATTTTTCCTTCTAATTAGGCCTTAATTTATGTGTAGGTTAATCTATAATGGTGTTTGTTGTGCTTCTTATCAGATGTTTTGATTTGCAACCAAAAAATGAAAAAACATGCTTGATTAATAATGGTAAAGGCATGAGTATTTAAGATATGCTTAAAATCTTGTTTGGTTCATTTGTTGCAGAGTGATATTTGCGGATTGGTTTCATGGCTACAAGAGTTGTAGAAAAAGAATTTAGAATTTGATGAAGCAAATAAAAGACTGACGTCAATGTTTAAGAACTTTTTGATACATTCTTGTGGTTTAATCCATCTTATTAGTTTGTAATTGGTGATGTTAATATAACTTATGATCTTCTTTATTGTTAAGCTTAATTCATAATTTAATGATTCAATATCAACTTTTGTGTTTTTTTGTATTTCCAAGTATATACACGTTAGGCGTTCTCATGTTTATGGGTTCTTAAGGTGTGTCTCACTAAACTTAGAAAAGTTTGCGTAGACGTTTCCTTCATGTGGCATATGTTTCAACCAACTTATACCACATGCAAGCTACAAAACATATATTAAGATCCATATTCTTTTTTTCTAAGAAAAAATTGATTTAATATTTAGCCCTTCATTAATATTTTCCATAGGTTACATCTTTGTTGAATAATTAATTATAATTAAATTAGTTTATTGTAAATAAATTTTGGAGTCCAAATTAAATCTTTAGAGTTGCAACAAAGCTCAAACGAAGAGTATCTCTTAGCCATATTGGTGTAATGAAATGCATTTACTAAATACCCGATCAACATATTAGCTTCTATTTATTGTGACAGGCTAAACATTGGGCATGACTAACTTTATAAACCCAAGGGATCTTGTAACTATGAGGTAAGTATGTAGCACATGTATGTATATATTAAGTTTCTTATCCTTTTCTAAACATGTGTTATCATAGTATTCATATGATTAAGCATTATGATGATGTAATTTAATGTTGATAAATTTTTCACCGAACTCATACAGAAAATAAGAGAGATGACAGAAGGTGGGGTAGACTTCAGCTTCGAGTGTTGTGGAAATCTTGATGTACTTCGTGAAGCCTTCTTATATGCTTAAAATCTTGTTTGGTTCATTTGTTGCAGAGTGATATTTGCGGATTGGTATCACGGCTACAAAGTTGTAGAAAAAGAATCTAGAACTGGATGAAGCAAATAAAAGATTGGTGTCAAAGGTTAAGAACTTTTTGATACATTCTTGTGGTTTAATCCATCTTATTAGTTTGTAATTGGTGATGTTAATATAGCTTATGATCTTCTTTATTGTTCATTCATAATTTAATGGGTCGATCTCAACTTTTGTATTTTTTGACCTAACTCATATGAAAAACTTTTTATTTGGGGTTATATTTCACTTTTTAATTTAAACAAAGTAGTTAGTATAAGGTGAACTGTTAGTGTATAATCTATATAACATGCTCTTTTTCAATTAGAACACCATTTAGTTGTGCTATTGATCTACATCATACTATAAAATTAAGCACCAATTAATTGTGATATTGATCTATCATCTATATTAGATTTAGGTACAGATAGTTGTTTAGTTGTTTTTGAATTTCATCTACATCAGATTTACGCAATATGATAATTAGTAACTCCATTAACAGAAAATAAAACAAAGCATGTTTCATAAGTCATAAGATTGTTCCTTCTAACAATTAGAATTCAACGTACAAAAAGTAGTAAACAAAAGAAAATAAGAGGAAGAAGTTATAGAAAATAGATAACTCTTTCTAGCACAGTTCGAACCGAGGACATGAAATTACCCTTCGAATGGTAATTCATTTCATGATATACGAGTGTAATGGTTTTACCTGGAGGCGAATTCATTGCAATTTTTGATGTTGGGTGAGTGGTTAAATGTGAATGTTTGGTCGTTCTAGAGTTAACCAGGATCTGCAAGCCTTTTTTAGGAAGTCATCATGGTTGAGGCCTAAAGCTACAAGATCAAACTCCAGCAAGATTATTTGATTTGCTACTGTTTGCTTTAGTTACTCTTTTGAAGTAACTCTCCATAGTCCATAAATTCAATTGGTTTATTGCGCTATATTATCTAGATAATGACATGTTAACTACGTAATCACAATAATAATTATACAGTTTGTCATGTTGAATGTGCATTAATTTTGTACTTTATACATATCTAATGTGTTACATGTATTGATTTATTTTGTTTTTCTAATAAAATGTTGTTTATGATAAAGTAAATGTCTTATTACACGGACATTTGAACATCATAATTTAGCGAAGTTCTTCTTACCCATCCCCTTAATATACAACATACATATTAATTTTATCTTTTTTTTTTCTTTCAAAAAACACAAATTTGATTTCTTTTCTTTAAGAAAACACCTGTGGATAATAGATGTTTTGCGGTCCGTTCTAACGAAAAAGTTTGGCTGATAACTATGGTTTTGAATAACGGCAGCGTCAGATCACCGAATCAAGATGCTTCGGTTTGAAGCAATTTTATATTTGAAAGCTTTTTTTTAGGAAGTCGTCATGGTTGATGCCTAAAGCAAATATGGATGACACTAGGGGTGAGCAAATTAACCATCATAACCGATAATCTAACCATAACCGACATAATCAAACCGATTTTAACCGATAACCAACATAACCAATGGTTATGGTTATTAAGTTTTGGTTAACCAATATAACCGAACCGTACTTGTAATGTTAACTTTATGTTTTACATTAACTATGTAAAGGTTTTTACTATAATAAAAGTATGTTATTAACAAAATGATCTTGACGTAATGCTCTTTTTGTGATGAATTAAAATTATAATCAAAGGCTAAGTATGTTTTTTGTTAATATCTTATTAAAAGGAATCACACATTGGTAGTATAACTAGAAAATGTAGTCTGATTGCTTTGTACAAAATAGCACAAACTAAGTACAACATTGTAGGTTTCGGTTTTCCTAGATCCATTGACTTTTAATTTTATACTTTACCCTAAAGTTAGTTTTAGTTTATTTTTTTTTTTGGTTAATAACCGAAATAACTATAACCGAATTCTTAACCGAATAACCATAACCGAAGTTTGTTATGGATATGGTTATGATTTTTTGTAAAAACCGAACCAAGCCAAACCGACCCATGCAGATGACCATAAATACCCGCAGCAACGCGCGGGCAATCCTACTAGTATATATATATAGTCCAACTAATTTAGTCCAAGGTCCAATAATACCAAGTCACGCTTTATATACTTATCAGTAATAATATTGCCGGTTCGTTTCGCGAGTCAAAACTATTTCATCAATATCAACATATTTATAAATATACAATATCTATAAATAAAATAATAATAACACGAATATAAGTTATACTGAATCACACGTGCGTAACCCGAAGCCACCTCGAACCACGTGCAGACCGGGACGCTGACCCGTTGACTAGCATTTGACCAGGTTTGACCGCGTGTTGACCGAGGCTTGACCATCCAGATCTGACCCGAACAAGACCCGAACCGAACCCGATCTCGCACCGAATCTGACCCGAAGACCAAAACCACCAAACTTTGACCCGAACTTAAACCAAACACGATTCGGAGCTAACCCGGGCACCATGACTTGAAAATAACCAAAACGAGCTCAAAATGACCCGAGACCCGAAACCCGAGCACAACCAAACCTGAACCAAAACTGACCAGACCTTGACCCGAGCCACCAACCAGACCCGAAACCACCGCCATCTTCTTCCTTGAACCACCGCACCACTCGACTACCACCGTGACCATCAACCATGAACAACAACCTCTTCCACAGCCTGAACCTACCCAGATCCGGAGGATCCATGACCAAACAAATCCGTCACCACCCTCTAACCACCAACCCGGCTGTCACCTACCCACGCAACCACCACCGGATTGTACCTCGGTCACCCAATTACCCCACCGCCTTGAACCACCTGCAAAAGCTGTCATCACAGCCACGAACCACCATCTTCATCAATAACCCGAGCTCCACCACTAAACTTTTGGACCTCACCACTCAACCACCGCCTACCGCCATCCCCATGAACCCACAACCATGACTGAACCGGATCCCACTGACCACCAAAAACAACCCCCATAAGCCACCACTACAGCCCGATCTAGGCCTGAAACCAAGCGCCGCCACCACCATAAGAAGGGTGGTGGCCGGCCGCCGCTGCACAGAGGGAGGAGGAAGAGAGACGCGAGGAGAGAGAGAGAGAGAGGAGAGAGAGGTTGCAGAGAGTTAGGGGGGTGTTGTCTGCGGGTGTTAATGGAAGGAGGAAGAAGATAAATGGCCCTTTTATAGCTAGGGTTTGTTGATAGGTGATGTATACCGCGTTTCGAACCCGTATAAACGTAAAACGTCCCGGTTTTATTCTAGGCCCGATAATTAATTATAAAAAGTAGTCGGTTTTGTTCGAAATACAAAACCGAGCATAAATATAAATATTTTCGATGTCCGACGCGTGTTTTCAGAACACGCGTTTAAATCGCGTTAATTAAATCGGTCGCAGTTTCGATTGTAAAAACGGTCAGTAAACTTCCGAAACTTAATAATTAACAATATTTGTAATAAATATTTATTTTTAATCATAAAAAAAATCACGTCAGTGTAGATCGAAAATTGTCGGTTGTCACAATTACCCTCTTCTAATTTGGAACTAATGCTTTAATGTTGAATTTGCCCGGTAAAAATTTGTTTCCTAGAAGGATTGTCCTCTCAAATTCTGGTGTTGCTTTAATTGATCAATGACTGTGTGTGTATATGAGCAAGAGGAGGACTTGCTTAAGAAGCGTCAATAACTACGCTTCCCATATCATTTTCTAAGTGATGTGCTTAGAATTACACATATTTATCACACAAATTTACTCCTATTTTGTGCATGTTCATTGGAAATTTCAAGAGGTTAAATGCTAATCAAGTGATATTTGTTGATTCTTAGGTTTGGTGGTGATTTATGAGGATTTAAGAGAAATCAAGATAAAATGAAACTAGATGAAGGTTGTTGTATGATGTTAAAGGTTCAAGCACAATTATGCCACACCTAAGCACAACCATGCTCATTCCTAAGCACAACCATGCTTGGGAATAAGCATGATCATGCTTAGTTTTGTCAGACACACACGCCAAGCCCTAGATCTAACTTTTGCAAGCATGATCATGCCCACAACTAAGCATGACCATGCTCATATATCTAGAAATCAAAGCCTACTATAGTAAGAGGAATAATGTTTCTTGGGTATTGAACGACCAATGGGCTTTCTAGATCAGTCAACACATGAGCACAACCATGCTCACCCACAAGCATAATTGTGCTCCTCCTTTATCTTTTTTTTTTTTTTTTTTTTTTTTTTGTATAAAACATCCCATTTGGGGTGTGGAGTCCAGGTAGTAAAAACCCACCATTTCACTCCCAAATATTATTGGTTACTTTCACCCATTTGCAAGCAACTTTGAAGGATTCTAACATTAAGAGAAGCATCATCTATCATCTACCTTATCTAGCTTGGATTGTTGGTTTGGTTATTCTTAATTTTACCATGAACCTTGTAACTTTCTTAAGCTTGTATGTTGTTTTTGAGCTCATAATGAGCTAAACTCTTGTTAATCACTTTGATTTAGATGAAGTTTGGTTAACATTTGGTGATATTATGGATTATTGGCAATGTTTATGTTGATGTTGTAGTAGTATCATGATTATTCTTCAACGGTTTTGTGTATTTAAAGGTTTGTTACTAAGAACTTTATACTATAAGTCGACCAATACGAACCAAACTTTAAGGAATACATGTTTGTCGACAGGATTTACCCGCTGCAATGCGCGATGGAAAAACTGCTAGCGTATTACAAGTTATTTTGAATCTCACCGTAACGCGCGGGTAAACCCACTAGTCACATATAATAGAGATAGAGATTATATAACTTGATTGATAATAGTAATGGTGACATAAGATATGAAACAATTTTCAGTAATGATGATTTAAGATTTTAATTCGAGTAAATTATTAAGTTATCAAAACTCTTAATATTATAATTTATTATTTATTTGATACTAAGTAGTACTGAGAAAATTAATTTTTTAAGGGTGTGTTGTAATTTTTAAGGGTGGTTGAAAAAATATGTTTATTTAAAGCATATATTTTTCTTATACCTTAGTCTTTTGGTTGTAGTATTATTAGCAATGAATTGAAGGTATCGAATATTTTTTATAAAGACAAGATTTTTTGATAGCTTAAGGATCTTACCTATACCTATGACATATATACTTATAATTTTCAAGATGCATACTAGAGTCGAGACAATACATATGGCATTCCATGTTAACTCAGTTGTCAATATAGCAACACATAGCTTGCCATATATGCCATATGACACTATTTTCTTGTGTGGTAGTGCATATCACATATCTCGCAACAATTTGATGTTGCAGGATCATCAAAATTTAAAATATTTGAATCTTAGGTAGCGTTTGGTATGATGGAATGGAATGGGGAATGGAATGGATCATTACGAGGTAATGAAAAATAGTGTGTTTAGTTGGTTAAAAGAATGGAATCACCATTCCACAAGGCATTCCATTCCCTCAAAATCATTCCATTCACACCCCATGTTTTTTTTTTTCCATTTCATCCCTCATTCACCCTTTACTAACAACACCATAACCCACCACTCACCACCACCATCATCACCACCCACCACCGATGACGCCACGACCCACCACCGTCGCCCACAACCCACCACCGTCACCTACTACCTTCACCCACCCACCGCCGCCTCCACCACCTGCCATTGTCACTCACCACAATTTCCTTTACCCACCGCTATCGTCGCCAACAACCACCACCCACCACCGCCGCTACTCTCCATCGTCACCCACCCACCATCACCTCCATCTGCCTTCACACATCGCTAACGTTGCCACCACTCACCAACCTCGTCGCCACCACCCACCACCGTTGGCGCCACCCACCACTACGCTACTGCCACACACCGCCACCACCCACCACCGTCACTACTCACCATCATCGCCTACCCACCATCACGGCCATCCACCTCCATCTTCCACCACCGCGGCCACCATCCACCACCACCGCTACCCGCCACATATCACCACCCACCATCACCGCAACTGGCCACCACCCACCACAACTAGTCACCACCGATTTTTTTTCTTTCGTCTTTTCCTGCATATCCAACAACACAAAGTAATTTTTCTTTCATTCCCACATGGCAACCAAACAAGACAAGGAATGGTAATGATCCATTCCATTACCTTATCCATTCCATTACCTCATCTATTTCATTCCCTCTTCCATTCCATTACCACATACCAAACAGACCCTTAGTTATTTTTACGGGTTTATTTGTTTGAATTATCTTTTATTTTCAGGGTTATCTTTTATTTGTTTATCATTATCTCCAGCACGCTAAAGCTTGTGCAGATAACCAACATGCCTTTGTCCCCTTGGCATTTGATACCTTCGGCTCCCTAGCACCAGAAGCTATTCGTTTCTTGACCAGGGTTCAACGGGTTGTCTACAGCAATAGTTCATCTTCAGGGGGCAGGAGTTTGTATTTGGTAGATTAGGATTCGCGATTCAGAAAGGGGGTGGCGGCGCAGCTTGTTGCCCGTCTACCTTCTATTTTAATGTAAGTTGGGAAGTTTAAGAAATGAAATGAAATTTAATTAAAAAAAAATATCTCTTAGTTGTTGACTTGTTTAAATACGTTTGTTTGATACATTCGGCTCTGTTTGGTATGGGGTAATGGAATGAAAGAGGGAAAGGAATGGACGAGGTAATGGAATGGACAAGGTAATGGAATGGATCATTACCATTCCATGTCTTGTTTGGTTGTCATGTGGGAATGAAACAAAACATTATTTTGTGTTGTTGGATAGGCATGAAAAGATGAAGAAATAAAATCGGTGGTTAGTGGCGGTGGTGGGTGGTGGTCAGTGGCGGTGATGGTGGTGGTGATATGTGGCGGGTAGCGGCGATGGTGGGTGGCGGCAGCGACGGTGGAAGGTGGAGGTGGATGGTCGTGATGGTGGGTGGGCGACGATGGTGAGTAGCGGCGGTGGTGGGTAGTGGTTGGTGATAATGATGGTAGGTGGTGGTGTGTGGCGGTAGCGTGGTGGTGGGTGGCGGCAACGGTGGAGATGGATGGCGGTGATGGTGGGTGGGTGACAATGGAGAGTAGTGGCAGTGGTGGGTGGCGGCAACGGTGGCGATGGGTGGAGGTGGATGGCGGTGATGGTGGGTGGGTGACGATGGTGAGTAGTGGCGGTGGTGGGTGGCGGCGGTAGTGGTGGCTAAAGGAAATTGTGGTTAGTGACGGTGGCGGGTGGTGGAGGCGGCGGTGGTGGGTGATGGTGGTGAGCGACGGTGGATTATGGTGGTGGGCGACAGTGGGTGGTGTTGGATGGCGGCGGTGAGTAGGTGACGGTGGTGGGTGGCGGCGACGGTGGTGGGTAGGTGGGTGAAGGTAGCGGGTGGCGGTGACGATGGTGGTGGGTGGTGGCGACAACGGTGGTGGGCGACGGTGGTGGGTGGTGACGACGGTGGTGGGTGGTGGCGACAACGGTGGTGGGTGGTGACGATGGTGGTTAGTGGTGGGTGGGTTATGGTGTTGTTAGTAAAGGGTGAATGAGGGATGGAATGAAAAAAAAAAGCATGGGGGGTGGATGGAATGGTTTTGAGGGAATGGAATGCCTTGTGGAATGGGTGATTCCATTCCTTTAACCAACCAAACACACTATTTTTCATTAACTCGTATTGGTCCATTCCATTCCCCCTTCCATTTCATCATACCAAACGCTACGTTAGAGCATTAACATTTGACACTCCATCTTAATTTTTATAATTAAATTAAGATTATGTTTGGTAGGGAGCTTTTATGAGATTCAAGCTTAAAAAAAAAAAAAAAAAAAAAAAAAAAAAGTCTTGTTTGGTTGAAGGAGCTTGAAACTTTTAGGGTCTGTTTGGTATGAGGTAATGGAATGGAAGAAGGAATGGAATGGACGAGGTAATGGAATGGACAAGGTAATGGAATGGATCATTACCATTCCATGTCTTGTTTGGTTGCCATGTGGGAATGAAACAAAATATTATTTTGTGTTGTTGGATAGTCATGAAAAGACGAATGAATAAAATCGGTGGTTAGTGGCGGTGGTGGGTGGTGGTCAGTGGGGATGATGGTGGTCGTGATATGTGGCGGTAGCAGTGGTGGTGGGTGGCGGCAGCGACAGTGGAAGGTGGAGGTGGATGGCCGTGATGGTGGGTGGGCGATGATGGTAAGTAGTGGCGGCGGTGGGTAGTGGTTGGTGGTAGTGATGGTAGGTGGTGGTGTGTGGCGGTAGCGTGGTGGTGGGTGGCGACAATGGTGGCGATGGGTGGAGGTGGATGGCGGTGATGGTGGGTGGGTGACGATGGTGAGCAGTGGCGGTGGTGGGTGGCGGCGGTGGGTGGGTGATGGTGGTGGGTGGGTGATGGTGGTGGGTGGCGGTGAGTGGTGTTGGATGGCGGTGGTGGGTGGCGGCGACGGTGGTGGGTAGGTGGGTGAAGGTAGCGGATGGCGGAAGTGGGTGGCGGTAGCGGTAGCTGTTGTGAGCGACAGTGGTGGGTGGTGACGGTGATGGGTGGTGACGGCAGCGGTGGTGGTGACAACGGTGGTGGGTGGTGACGATGGTGGTGAGTGGTGGGTGGTGGTGGTGGGTTATGGTGTTGTTAGTAAAGGATGAATGAGGGATGGAATGAAAAAAAAACATGGGGGGTGGATGGAATGGTTTTGAGGGAATGGAATGCCTTGTGGAATGGGTGATTCCATTCCTTTAACCAACCAAACACACTATTTTTCATTACATCATAATGGTCCATTCCATTCCCCTTTCCATTCCACCATACCAAACGCTACCTTAGGTTAGATGAAAAAACTCATACTAGCTACAAGCTTTTATTGAGTAAATGACACATATACCCATTCTATCATAAACAAAATAAAAAAACATGCATACAAGCTTTTAGTTAATGCCCATTTTGGTCATTTTATACAATTTATTAAAAGTTTCGGCTTCTCTACCGAACACCAATATATATTTAAAAAACTACAGCTCACCAAAATGTATTTTAAAAACTACAGCTACCAGGTTCCAACCACCAGCTACCAGCCTCTAGCCACTAGTTAGTTTTGCAAAAAAAACCCCTAAAACTTACTATATTTCTCTCTCATTTTCGGTTAAATAACATATTTTTATACTTTTATGATGAGCCAGTAACATTTTCTCTCTTTTTTACTCACAACCATTTATAACCACTCTATATATAACCACTCTATATAATATAGAAAACACACTCACCTAAATTTAGAGGTCCAAATGTGAATGCTCTTAATGAATAATGATTGAATTATAATTTGTTTTATAATCCACATGTGATATGTCTAAAACCTTAACATTAAGAAATGCTGATGAATGAATAAATAAATAATAAACCCCGTGATCAGAAATTGTGAACACGCATTCAAATACCGAATCCAATTCAAAGTTTAGAATTGTTAATAATGAAAATATCATGCATGTCAAACTTAAATCCAATTCCTTAGGATCGTGATGAAAATTGAAACATAGACTCGTCTTACCAGCAATGGATCCATAAATTTATATGCCATATTTTCTTGAATCTGAACACAATTTGGGCTTTACTTGAAAGGCCTTGGGTTTGTTTTGTGGGCTTTTATTATTATTATTATTATTATTATTATTATTATTATTTTTTATGAATTAACAAGAGAGTTTCCCTTCTAGTGGGCTCGATGCCTAGAAGCCTAGAATACTTTAATTCCGAAATGGACTCCATTTGCCTGCACACTTATAAACCGATTCGATAATAGTCATAGCTGAGATCAAAATTTTCATATACAAAATTAGCTTATTTGAAATGCCTTGGTATATTAAAAAAAAATAAAAGGTTAAATCTTAACAACCTAACTGACCCATGACAAACGTTTGTTGCCCGGTCTGTCACGCAAGAGTTAAATCAAACCCATGACTCGTTGCCCAACATGGTATAACCAAAGTGAACCAACAACATATAAGAAAGTTTTTTAATTGATTCCTACTTCTCTAGAGTGTTGAAAATTGAACCTTATCAATTCTCAAATCCTCAATCTCCAAAACCAATTCGTCAACACATTATATACTTATTCCAAACATTCCTAAGATAAAAAATATTGTATGATTGCTCGCATATCATTTCTAAGTTGGCTTGACATGATAGGGAGTTTGTTTTTACTACTCCGCAATTATAAACATAGAAATGTTTTATTTGGTTAAACTTTTTTATCTAATATGTTTGCTTTCTTCTACGATTTTAGTTATGAAATTATAAAATGTCCGTTTGGTTCATCTATATAATGCTGAAAACATATAATCAAATATGAAGATCACACGGTTCCAACAAATAAGACGAACAATAGTCGTAATGAACTTTTTTAACCAAAACATTGTGAATAATTATGAATCTTTTCTAAATGTTTAGTATATTTTTGTTATGTGGTGGCATAAAGCAGGAAATGAAAAATAATACGTGATAAATGGTGGATAGAAATTGTAAATGGATGATTGGATAGTGGGTTCACATTCGATATTCTATTAGCATGTTGTAAAGTCAACTTCCATTTTAAATAATTCATGTTTCTAAGAACATAGTATCATTTTGTTTTAAGTGTTTAATGTACACATGTATATTCGATCCACGACGAGTACTTATATAAGATGGTTTTGACTTTTGATATACTTTATTTTAATATACAAAACATATTAACTGGATTCAACCACCTAATAAGATGTTTTGACTTTTGATAATGGGTGGTGTTAATTGAATAATTGAGCACAAACTACTTCAAGATCAATAAACTACTTCAAGATCAATATGGAAGAAAACATATAAAATAGTTCATAAAGTTTAGTTCTATCTATACAATTTTAATTAATAGAATTAAACACAAAAATATTATTAAATGGGGAGTTGCAATTAAAGAATCTTAGCTTTGTCGGATTGTAAGGCAATAATCTCAACTTGAAAATTAGAATATAACAGGCTTGACTTGTCTTGGTTTTTAATTCACTAGACTAAAATTAACTAGGGTTAACTCAGTTAGTTTTCTGCCTACGTGCATGCCACGTTGGCAGATGGCGTGTAAAAAATGTCCTGGTTGGCAAAAAAAAAAAAAAAAAAAAAAAAATCAAGCAGAAAACTAATTGGGTTAACCTCAGTTAGTTTTGGTCCAGTGAAATAAAAACTAAAATAAGTTAGGCCTATAAGATTCCAATTTTCAAATTGGGATTATTGTCTTCCAACCCGACAAAGTTGAGATTATTTAATTCCAACTCCTCTTGATCTTTTAAAAGACATAACGCAAAGGTTAGTTATCAAATAATTAGCATATAAATATGACAGGCCGGGTTATAACCTTTAGATTTAAATAGGATTAATTTTGATAGTTTATTTAGAAAATGTAAAATTAAAAACAATATGCTTTTTATTGATAATTTAAGATTAAATTATATAACTGGTTTTTTAATTTGACTATTGTCACCCAAGTATCAAAATCTACTCATATGTCATGCATATATACTCCACAAGTAACATAAGATTTGAAGTAAATTAAAAACCTACCAACATTGGTGCATGATAGCTGGTAAGCTAAAAAAATTATTTACTTGAATAAGATTTGACTTTAGTTGGTATACTTGAACCACCCGTAGGTACCGTTCGTTGATGTGCAGGTATATGATCAGTATTCAGTCATTGTTCTTTCATAGGTTTCTCACCTGTCATGTTTGATGTTTGATTTGAATCTCCTTGTAAGACTATCAGCAGTGGGGGGGACACCGCCGCCGGTAGGGGCGGGAGCATGGCGAGGGGGGTGGGGCGGGAGGGAAAGCACCGGCGTGGGGGGAGAAGTTGGTACACGTGGCAGCGATTTATTGGACCATTTAATTCAAACGGTCACTTTAAAAAAAAAAATTAATTATTTTAACGGTAATATGTAACGGTCAAATATATATATATATATATATATATATATATATATATATATAAAAATTACCCCCATTTCACTACAAAACACCTACTTTAACCAAATTTTATACACTTTTCAACCAAATTTTATACACTTTTCATCCAAATTATATACACTTCCTCAACCAAAAATGAACCCATACAACCGAGGCTTCGACCCGAACAACCCATACGCGTACGTCCCAAACCCGAATACACCACCGGTTCGCCCGATCCCAAACCGTCCACCCATTCCTTCACCTTGTCCCGACTACGTGGGTTATGCGGGTTTCATTAGTGGGCAAATTTATCCTAATTTCCCATTCAATGATTCTCCCGTTCCTTCATAACTTCCTTTACCGCAAACCGTACCCGAAACACAACCCCAAAAATGTTGCGGGATCATCTTCGGGTAAAAACCCCCCTGCAAGAAGAAGTCACAGGAGGAAGACCGCGGAGGAGAAAGCAATAGCCGCCGCTAACCGCCAACCACTTAAGTGGACACCCGATGAAGAGCTTGCTTTAACGAAAGCGTGGATAAGCGAGTCGGAAAAAGAGCAAGGTATTTCTAATAATTTTTTTAACATGATTTCTAATAAATTTTTTTTAACATGATTTTTATTTCTAATATTGCTAATATTTTTTTTTTTGTAGGAACTAGTCGCCATAAAAACGACTTTTGGAACGACATAAACAATGCGTTCCATGGGTTGATGGGACGAGAGTTCTATCGAGTAAACGATAGTCTCTCGTCCAAGTGGACAGAGATAAACAGGGCAATGAACTCGTTTCAACCGCATTATTATTACGCAAGAAACAATCCAAAAAGCGGTGAAACGGACACCGACAGCCTCAGCCGGTCGCTTTTAGCGTTTCGTAACGAAACCGGTCTCGAATTCAAGTTTCTTCATTGTTGGGAAATCGCCAAGAACCATTCAAAATGGGCGTACATCCCCACTGCAAGCAACTCCGCAAAAAGGTCGAAAACAAATTCGTCAAGAAACCGTCAAACTGATCCTGAAAACATAGAAGCCGTTAATTTGGATGAAGACGAGTTTGAAGAGGAATTGAGTCGCCCACCCGGTCGAGATAAGTCAAAAAAGAGGGCGCAAAAATCTACTGCCTCGGGTTCGGGTTCTGGATCGACCGGCACCTACAGCGCTGACTTGTAAGATTTAAATGCCACCATGATTCAGTTCAATACGATTCAAGAAAAAATGCTCGAGGAGAAAAAAAATATTCGCGAAGCGTTTGAAAAAAAGTTGACTATGAAAGAGCGAAAATTGTCTATCAAAGAGCAGCGCGAAAAACGCGAGGATATGAAATTTCTCGCCATGAACACCGAGCATCTTCAAGGGCCGGAGTTAGAGATGACGCTTCAAATGAAGCGTGATATTATGGAAAAATATAATATGAACTGATTTGTTAGTCTTTAATTTTTTCGGTTTTTTTTTGTATTTTTTTTAATTTTCTAGGTTTTTTTTTGTATTTTTCTAGGTTTTTATTAATTAAAAATATTTATTATTATTATTGTTTTATATATCAAAGTTAAAAAAAAAATGTCACGTGTCACTTCCCCCCACCTCTTCCCCCCTTCCACTCCCCACAATTATTTTCCCCCCCACAAGGGTCCCACAAGTGCCACATGACGTTTCATTCCCCTCTTCCCCCACCACTCCTTATAGTCTATGAATCACTAACAACTACACATATTTTTTCTCATAATAAAAAAACCACCTTGATCATGTGTACGTTTCTTTCATGTGTGGTTTGTTATGGGAGGGGTTAAAGATTCTCCTAAATGGACCAAAACCAATATAATCCAATCTATGTAGGTTTAAGGGAGGGGCGTATCCGCAAACTTTAGTAAACTATTTTAATTTCACTAATCTTGTACATGCTATATCACTTTACTGATTCACTACACTAAAACACAATTTTAGAGGTAACACTACCCTTGACTACCTAACTCATTAAAGACAAAAACCATGCTCTCATTCCATCCGTGGAAATCAACCCGTGAAACATATCAGCACCCGCTATCCTGCCACACGAGGCGGTGCTGCCGTTAGTGAGGTACCAACTCCATTTGTTAGTGTCACATTTAGGGTTAAAACTCACAAGGCATCTATAAATCGAAGTCTACTCAGTTTTCTACGGGCTGCTATTCCTGTTAACCATGCTTGTACATTAGGGATGAGGAAATGGTATCGGCCATCAGTATCAAATTTTCCATATCGAATTGTTTTTTGTACCAATTTGGTACCAATTTTTATGCTTTTTTTTTATACCAGTTTAGTATGATACTGCTATTTTACTAATTTTTCCTTCAAATACCAGTACCCAAATTAGCGATTTGTGGTATCAATACTGAGCTTATCCATAGTGTACTTTAGACTAAGTGTTGTGGCTCACTTCTAGGTAACACTTTATCCTATCAAAATAAGACAAGTAAGCACTGACGTGGTACGGGCTAAAGTGTGACTTTTGCTCACCTAATCCTGTTGTCGCTCACCTTGTGCGATAGCTTTATCATGTTTTTTTTCTTTTGTATTTTTTATGTTTTTTAATTTGTTTTTAAAAACTACATTGCATAAATAGTCAAATAAACGTTACATAAATATTAAAACCATAAAATAACATCAAACCATAATTTAAAAACATAAATAAATAGTAGAAACGCGACTATTGTTAAAATCGTACTCTCATAGCTCTCCAATCCTCAACCTTCAGGTAGTTATCATTGTGTATGTTTCGGTATTAGTTACGGGCCTCTTCAATCGCTTCATCATCGTTTAAACCAGGATTGTCGTTCATCGCGTTTACGAAGAATTGCTCAAATATTGTGCAATTCGTCCGTAAAGATACATACTTTTCATATGTTGTGTCCGTTGAACAAATGTTGTCACCCATTTTGTCACACCCTCAAATTCCACGTGCGGGGTTTTACCGCGAGGCGCGTGACAAACCAGGATCTAAGTCAACAGTCACAATAAACGACACTATATGATAAGTAAAAGTGACATAAACAAACCATCAAGTTTTCATAAATCCATCGCTGCGGAAGCGTAAACTTTATTACAACTCAAGCATGCAAAAGTACGTATGTTTGAAAAAGATAAGTAAAATGCATATGAATCCTAGACGCCGTGTGACTCCGTGCGCCTATGATAAGCTGCTACCTCAACGACCTGAGACAAACATGCTAAAAACATCAGCAAATAATGCCGGTGAGTTCACAGGTTTTATGTTAAATGTTTAAGTAGTAAAAGCCATCATGTTATCACTACGTTAGAAACGATAGCGTTAGCTAGACGCATGAATAATACTGCTACGACCGGAAACCATTACAGACAACGATATATGATTTTGCCCGAAACGATTTAGCTTATGACCGAGACAATATGCACCCGCCCGGCTCCCAGCCGACGGGTGGGGTCTGTCAATCCCAATAGATCTATCCACATTTCCCCCGTTGTGCCCCGCACATTCATGGTTTCCCCGGGACTTTACGTATCGTATAGTATGTAAATGAATTAACACTAGTATAACATGATAATTTATGTAATAAGTATAAGCATGTGTCTCCCCCGAAATGTAAAGCGTAAGATGGGGCCGTGAAACTCACCTGATGCTGCTTTTCGCACTAAGACAAGTAAACCTGCTTAATAGATGGCACCAAATACCGGTGACCTATCATGACGAGCGTATAAGGTGTTAGACTAACAACCCGTAGGTTGATTAGTCCCTAGCAGTCCAGACCATAACCGTGTACATATGAAATGATGTTTAAACGTTTAACCGACCACACCAGACAAGGCCCGACCTCCCATTGGTGACCCGACATTCCACGTGTTCATCTCATACTCAAACATACACAAATCATGCAACTTAGTACTTAACATGTGTTAAAGTTCAACGAGTCTAACACATAGGTCAAATAACGCACAAACAAGTCCATACATGTGTTACCATGTTACTAGGCATGTCACGGGGTTCCTAGCATGTTCCTAGGTGTCGAATCGGGTTTCGGAATGTCAAAATACACTTATAACAGCAGTACACGCGATTAGGAACTTAGCATGCAATTAGGAAAAGTCAACATGTGATTGGGGATGGTCAACAGGCGATTGTGAGGCTAATCGCCTACCTTAGCATGCGATTGAGGGGCTAATTGCATGCTAAGAGGGTTAATCGCTTGACTTAGCATGCGATTAGGAAAGCTAATCGCCTGCTAAGGAGGCTAATCGCCTGTAGCTGCGCGACGCAATTTCGCGCGTTTAACCCTCCAAATCAGATCCGAAACATGTGTAAGCACCCAAAATCAACCCTAACACATTAACAAACATATTTCGAGCAAAACCCCTAAGTTTTCATCATTCTAACAGTCCCGAACGCGAGCGTTTTCCCAAAATAGTAACTTAACATGTAAACATCACATCAACATGCAAGAACTTGCCCTAAATAGCAAATATCCAGATTTCATCACATAACCACGTTGTCCGATAGCATCCTACTGCTCTAGCATCATCCTAAAGCAAACCCTAACATCATACAATCAACAACACACCTCATAGGATCCTTAATCATTCAAAATCATTCAAATGGGTCAAAACATCAAACATCAACAATATACAACCAAAACCATTCAAACTCCTAGAACATCATCATACTAACTTGTAACAGCCATAAACACTTTAATAACACAAAGACAATCATGTTTCAATCCTAAAAATCCTACCTTTAATCACATATAACACATATAACACACATAAAGGTTTGGGTTTGTTTAAAAACGGTTTTTAATGGATTTTCAAAGACAAAAACATTTATAAGTCAGGTCTGGACTTTTAGGGAACAAAATATAATCATTTAAAGGTTTGGGTTTGAAGAACACACCTTGGATTTAAGAGGAAATGATGGAATAAGCTTGGAAATGGTTGTTTTGATGTAAAAACGAGTTCCAGAGGGTGTTTGTCTGTTGGTATGGGTTATAGGACGGCTAGGGTTGCACAAATGGTGTTTTGGAGGTCAAGGGTGGTATTTATAGGCGTTTCTAGTCGTTTAAGACACGTCAGGCGATTGTGCAGCCTTATCAGGCGATTAGGGCTGCTAATCGCCTTCACTACCATGCGATTAGCCCCAATCGCCCATTAGTTAAGCCCAATCGCCCCTTAAGTGTTGCCAATCGCCCCCCTGAAGACGATTAGGGCTTCCTAATCGCCTGCAGGGTCTGGTTCTGTGTATTTTGCGCGTTAAACCCCGTTTTAACATATGTTAACACGTTTTCACATACCGACAAGTCATATAATGATTATAAACACATAATACATGAAAATAAACACGTTCACACTCGTTCACCAATTCCCGGGACCCGAGTCTTGCGTATGTGCGTTAAATCCGACGATTCCACGAATCACCGATCCTTGTACACATGGTTATGGACCGACACCCAATGGTCCCTCGGACCATTGTAACGACTCCCGATGATTCCCGAATCATCGGTACGACTCAACCGACTCGGTCAAGTATGATATTAAGTAGTTGTTTTCAATGTTTTCGTTGAGATAGACTCGTATGTATGCAAAGTATGAAACGCATGTATGTAGAGTATGAAAAGTATTAACCTGAATATGCCGGGTGTCACACATTTGTTCATTGAATCTTGTCACAACCGCGCTCCAAAAAGTGTTCGTTCGATCAATTCCTCATTGTTCTTGAATAGCAATATAACTGTTGACCAACACGAGTTCTTCCTTCACGTTCCAGCTTGGTGGTCGCACACGGTTTTGTGGGGGCTGGATTGGATTTGGATTTGGGTTTTGGTTTGCCATTTGTGATCAACTTGAAGATGGAAAATTGATGTAATATTTTTTGGTTGAAAAAAAATAGTGTTGATACATATATATATATATATATATATATATATATATATATATATATATATATATATATATATATATATATTATTGTCAAAATTTGATCCGTTGGCTGGCAGCCAACGGCTACTTTTTTTAATGTGGCCTCGTTATCTCACGCGAGCTAGCTTGCTTGGCATCGCTCGCGCCAACGGTCACTTGCATAATAGGCCGAGCGATCCACGTGGACAAGGTTGTAACTCGCGACAGCTTGCTCGCTGGTTACAATGGACATTCTTAGTGTTTTCATGTTTAATCTTGTCCGTTCAAATGTGTTGACATTAACAAATTACAAATCCTTCAAGTTTGGAATATGTGTAAATGAGGTTAGTTTAGAAAATTGATTTATCATATGGGGAACATAGGAAATAGGTGGATAATTACCCAACTTATGTACAGTGTCATATTATACACGTAATAAGCAACCAGTATACACAACTAAGTTATATATACATAATCACACGACCATATATTCATAGCTACACTCTTTAGTTTTTCATGGTTGTTCTAATTAGTTTCAAACTACTACATAGTGTATACCCTTCCTTGTATATGGTTTGTAAATATATCTTCTTACCTACCCATTTATTTTACATGGCTTCTTTTTTTTTTTTCAAAATTGTAGGCTAAGTTTGGACATTCACAACCAAGTCTTATCATTCTGTATCGCATTATACCATGGCTATCTCATAATATTCTATACACAATAGCTGGATATCCAAAGTAAAACATTTCACCATCACGTACTGACATTACCTGTTCAAACACTCAAAATTGATCACCTTTTTTACATACACCCAAAAGAATACCATCAAATAATTAGAAGATTATGATATTTCCCTGTCTATCACTTTACATGACTAGTTCTATTCATAAAATGTTTATCGTACGTATTTTCATTTAAACCTTTTGAAATGCAAACATCAAATATTTTTTTAAATAAAGCTTATAACAATTGCCACAAGGACGAGGGGAAGTGTGCTCGCGGTCATCCAACGTGGGAACACCGTGCCACAACCCACATATCCCCATCCTGTAAATTTGTTTCCGAAAGGTTGCCTAGCCCCCCCCCCCCCCCCCCCCTCTCTCTCTCTCTCTCTCTCATATATAAATCAATTGCTTTTTACGATGAATGCTAAATGGTGAGTATAACATGGTTCATACGTATGGTATGGACGCCTAATGATAGGTGACTTGAGGTCTACCGGTCACAAGTTCGAGCCTTGAAGGATACCAGGTTTTACCGATTATTCACAGTCGTGCATTCGGGCGGGTGGTCAGGTTTTCCATGGATTGGTGGACCTGGAGGACCGGGTGCCCAGTGAGTCACCTGAATTCGTTATAAATGGATTCCCACATAAGCCCGTGACGAATTTGTTAGCCTTTCAAAAAAGTTTATAAGATTATGGGGTTGTTTGGTTGATTAAGTGCTAAATCATTAAGTTGAACTTCTTAATGATTAGTTTTCTTTTCCCACATTGTTAGGAGAGCCTCATTATTCATTAAGGTTCAGCCTAGTTCAGTGCTTAATGATTTAGCTACATCACAAGTCTTAATGATTCAGCCTTAACCATTTCATTTAGAAGTTGAAACAAACGTGCTGAATATTAAATCATTTAACACTGAATAGTTCAGAGCCTCATTAAGAGACTAACAAACAAACAACGCATATATCTTATGCCACCTCCATCATTCACCCTCATTGGCATATCAATAATGCATCATGTCCACCATTTATATTCATCTTTAAAATTCATCCATTTTTTCTATATTTTTTAATTAAATAGAGAGAGAAAGAGAGAAGTTGTGTGCATGTGTGAGAGAAAATGGTGCATGATAAGTGAAATGGGTCCTTCGCTTACCTAAATTTTGGTGTTCAAACATAAAATGACTTCGATAAAACACATCTAACATAATTAATAAATATTTATCTAGTAAAATAACTTACATAAATCTACAAGACTCTAATTTTTTTAGGTGAGGAAGTATTTTATTAATATGTTCCACAATAAAAACCAAGTTACATCTGGATAATGGGTAAGCAAGCAAGAATTTACGTCGCTATCCCTTTTTGAATCGCAAAACCTATTCTACTGAATACAAACCCTTGGTTCATCGGGCTCTGCGAGTCACTGTGGACCACCTTCTGCACCCGCTCCAAAACGCGAACCGCCACAGGTGCTAGGGATCCAAATGTATCTAAGGCAAAAGGAACACGTGTTGATTCTCTAAACATGATGTCACGTGCTTAGCTACCTTCCTAGCTTTTGGATTCAAAACCGTCTGTCTCGAAACGAAGCCACTGTCTCTCAGCCCCACAAATGGGGACACCCCAATGAGGTCGACGCACGCATGCTTACCCCCACCCAGCCAAACACAAGGACGTCCGTAGGACGTAGGGTAGATCTTCCGTACCGCAAATCAGCTAAAAAGTTAACAGAGCCTTCTTTCTTGGCTGAGACTTCGGCACGCCTAAGCACATCCTATAAAACATCTCTAACCCAGTCATGACGATACTTGAACCCCGACAATTCCTTACAGTGGAGGGCATGCTCGCTAAATCGATCCAAACAAGCTTTTTTTACAAATGGGGCATGAATCGTCTGGAGGGAAAAGAGGGATCATGAGTCGGTATTTGAGGATGGCTTTGTATTCAACTGTTGACATCCGTTGCCCAAGACCTTCAATGGGCACAACAGTCAAAAAATCCTGAGCATTAGCCCCCTTGAGACAAGCAAAAACTGCTTTTTGACGTGGGGTCATATTGAACCGCTCCTTCATATCTTTTACGTGTTTACCATAAATAACACTCACCAAAGTTTGTTGAGGTTTCTTAGGGGCGTTCTCCTTATCAGTAAAACCGCCTAGATCAAGGTCTGAGAGAGTTGTTTCAATATTACCAAGCGCAAGGGAGTAGTCAGGATCCACCCCACAACACCAGCGCTTCGTAGTACGTGGTCCTGCAACTTCCATGACTGGGCCCTGGACACCACAAAGGCATATGCGGAGACGTCCTTCACCAAGACAAGCCCTAAGCCCCTGCAATGCCTATGGAAGGAAGCCAACCTCTATTGGAGGTCCCTAAAATGCGGTACCCCACATACAACAATATCTTCAACTGCCCCTCGCAGGCCTGCATCAAAGATAGACATAGCCTCTTTTACATGTTCAGGTTGGCAAGTCCAGAGCCCAAACACTAATTTAGCAACCCCCATGCACAAGCGCAACAGAAGGAGCTCACTTTGGGGGTCTCATAAGTTCGACCGCCCGCAGAGCTCTTTTAGCTGCCAAATATCGAATAAACCCTGCATCCCGATTAAGCGCCCCACCAAGGAGTTCAACCCCCCCCCCCTCGGGCCTGTTAATCTCGCTAGGGAATAAACCCATCACTTTCTTCGAACCATTGCATGACGGCCAAAAAATCTTAGTTTTTTTAATATTAAACCTAAGCCCCAAAGACGCCCTCTCTGAGCGAATAATGCCCAACGCCCTAGAAACTTCCTTAGCCTTACCAATGATAGTGCCATCGCCCGGATACCAAGCATGGAATGGCAAGGAACAGGCGCCCTGCACACAAAGAATGAGCGGATGGAGGACCAGCGCAAAAAGAAGGGGGCCGAGGGGGTCCCCTTGCTGCACCCCTGTATAACCTGGCGGGCTGGACACATATAAACTGGACCCATGGGAAGATGGATGGGTATGTGCAACTAATTTCCTTGAGAAGGGTCGTACGGTCCACCTCGTTGAAAGCGTTAGAAAAATCAACAATGAGCATAGCTAGGGACCCATCAGAGTGGAACGCACTTAGAAACCTGTTAGCATTGTGCAGCACCGCTTCTGCCCCAATAGGGACTCCAACCCCAAATTGAAAATCCTCTAAATAGGGAGCCATCTCCTTACCCACTGATGGGTTGGTAAAAGCTGGCGTCGCCCACTACAAAAACTGGCGTCACCGACTCCACCCGTGTAGGAGAATGGTACCAAGGTGCCGTAGGACAGCGAGATTCCTTGTAGCCAAAATTGGTCTGGCGTCGCCCACTACAAAAACAGGCGTCGCTGACGCCACTCGCGAAATTTTCCCCCAAATTTTTATACATAAAAGCCCTTATTTTATACATCTTTATCATTAATTTTATACAAATGTGCTTAAGTCTTTATTTTCCAATCACACAACTTATATATATAAATGTATATATAATTATAATAATAATAATAATAATAATAATAATAATAATAATAATAATAATAATAATAATAATAATAATAATCAGATTTTTTTTCTTCTTCCAAGAATATTATCATCTTTTTATAACCAAACTTATACACCTATCTTAACCCATTAGCATAACCCAACCAAGCCCACAACCAAAACCCAATACTTAAATCTAATACCCCTTTATTTTTGAAGCCCAAACCCCCAGACCAAAACCACCAAACCCGGCCCAACTTTGCAATAAAAATATATATATATGTTAGAAGCAGGACTCGAACCGGCGTCCGACCAAACAATGCTCACCCAAACAACCATCTGAGCTATACTCTGTTAGTGTTATTATCCAGACAGAAACAAATATATACATTTTCCTACATTAACCAGTCAACAAAAACAAAAGTCAATCACCATCAATCCATTCAATCAAGCTACAATCACGTGTCCATTTGTTCTGATTTTGGAAGTTATTGAATGGCCAGGACCTACGCGTTCTTTACACGCCAAAAACCTCGACTAAACCCTACCAATTATAGATCAATTCACGCGCTTTTATTAAAGATGGGTCAAACATACCATTTCGTCAATTTCACATGTATACTATAAATTGAAATCTCCCTTAGTGCCTAAATGTGCCGAAAATTCTATCCCCACCTTCAAATCTTTTTTTCGATCAGTCTGGTTTGCGAATTCATAAGAGTTTGACTCTTTTGTTGACTCACGATTTAGAAGCAATCCGATCGGTATGCTTTAATTCCTTGTCTCTGTGTTTATATCGGCCCTCCCTCAGTAATAACCCCATAATTAATCGGGTTATAATTGAGTAGTGAATTTGATTTATAAAACTAGGGTTCTTGTCACGATTTGGGGAAGATGACCTTTGACTGTCATCATTTATATTCAAAACAAACCAAAAACAATCACAAACTGATCCACAGATCAGTTGGTGACACTCGCTGCGTTTAAACCTGGAACCGGTGTGTGACATGGGTTCGAATCCTGTCACTACCACTTTTATTTTGATAATAAATGGTTAAACTCAAGGAGCCTTTATAATCATTTGAAACCAAAAACCTACGTTCTCAGGGTCTAGACCAGATGGTCTAGGCTTGTGATTATAGACAACGAACCGGCCAGAAGCCCGGGTTCGAATCCCACAAGCAACCATTTTTTTAACACCTTTTATTTATATACATTTAACCTTTTAATTTTTTAAAATAGTTTTTAAAATACCAAAAGAGGTTTATAAATTCTATAAAAATTATTTTATGTTATTCTAATGCTAAAGTTTATCATATAATTTTTAGTTTTTCGAAAATCATTTATTTAATATATATAAAATATATTACGAGTTTATTCAATTATAATTTTAAAATTCTATAAAAATATCAAAACGACTTTATAAAATTCCACAAAAATTATTCTAAGTTTATAAATCAATAAAAATTTCTGAAATAAATTTTATTTCTGAAAAATCATTTATTTAATATTTTTAAATCGATTTTTGTTATTTTAATCATAAATAAATCATAATAAATTCATTTTTCATTATTTTTACATCAAAATTTCACATAAATTATTATTAATCATTTAAATCAGAAATATAAATTTTTGATTTGAAATTTATAAATTTTAATATTTTTAAATATTAAGTCTATATTTTGTCAAATAAGTATTAATATTCATTAATTAAGAAAATAATTTTATAAAAATTATTTTCACATTTATTACATTATAATTCAACTACTTTTAGTTAATATTGGTCAGAAATATTTTTATTAATTATTTATTTATTTATTAAAGTTATTAACAATTATTCAAATTTAATCATAAATCAATTATTAATCCTCAAATTAGGAACCCTAGCACATTTTAGACTAGAAAACTTAGATTTATTAAGTTTTCCCAACACTTATTTATTACCTTGAAATAGGGTGATATTTGGATACACACGAGCCACATTTACTTATATAACAAGGGTCTCCATTCTAACACTAAGGTGAGTTTACGTAACCCCCTTTTCTGTTTTACATTTTGGGGTGAAACATGTTTAAACATTTTATACACTATCATTTACTCATTCTTACATTGTTGAAACTTGTGATTCAATTACACTATCATTCTATCATTTGACTGTAATAAAAAGACACAGTACAATCATTAACACTGATCAAGCCGCCTGTTTAGATTATACCGCTATAGGTCTGACAAACCCATCCCCCCGCATAAATTCAGGGATGATCGATAACAGTTACACTTTTACTAACTTGCGAGTTAGGTCTCAGTCGACACAAGGTTTGATTGTACAAAAGACGCATTGTTACATGTCCGACTCATATTCTATCATTACTCATTATTATACTTCAACAATGATTGCTATACAACATATTGTTTTCAACTATATGCAAAACCTATGTATTTTCACCAACTATTTATAGTTGACCCCCCCCCCCCATATTTCCAACTTAACATGTTTCAGGTTTTGTTTGCTATTGGAAGTTGTACGAGTCTTGGAACACGTAGGAGCTTTGGATCTAGTTTATATTAATCAACTTTTGTAATCATTACTTGTAAGGCAAAATTGTAAATTGTTTAATATTATTCAACTTTCATTTAGTACCATGATCTATTGAACAATCATCACTGCGTGACACCTCGATGTTTCCGCCATCGGTTGGGGTGTTACAGATTGGTATCAGAGCCATGGTTATAGGGAATTAGGTTATTAGAAAAATAATCTAGTCTATAACCATAGGATTATAATCAGTACTTGCTCCTTTTACTTGCAACCCTACTTGTTTCTATTCTCTATCTCCCTCCTACTTCTTATCCCTACTTTAGTCCCTACAAGAAGATTGTTCTCCATCACAAGATCTACTCTTAGACTAATAGGACAAATCCTCAGCTTAAGCCTGAACCACCTTGAAGATCTCATCGAAGTTCTAGATTTTAATAACGAACACGTGCAATCTGGAAGGGTGCACGCCTGTATTCTGAGTTTTCTGTCTAGGACTGGCATTGCGCATAAATCCCAATCAGACGAGGGACCCGGATGCCTACCTGGGAATTCTCGGGATGAGTGTTCACTTATTGGCTAAAGCATGTCTTCACTATGTTATTAGAATCTAGAAGTTTTGATAAGTCAACGTTTTCGTTTATTCGTTTTAATTAATGAATAAATGATTACACTCACTTTCCTTGAACTAAGCTCTAAAACCTCAAAATTTTACAGCTTAAATCAATCTCATTTCATAACCATCTATGGATTTCACAAACACACTTCACCTTACCATCTTAGCCACTTTTTAAATATTCAACACCCTACCCAAATCATATTATTTCATTTCTCCACATGTTACTTATTTTTAAAAAAACTATAACCTCATACCTTAGCACAAACTAAAGATTTTTAAATCCTGTTATATTTTCATTACCTAGTAACTTTACAAAGTACATATTTTTGTCAAAAGATGTCCTCGAACTTAAATTCAATTGTTTATTTATTGACGTAACAAACAATTTTCTATATAATGCTTTAAACTATTGATCTTCAAAACCTAATGTCATGTTTGAAATCTCCAACTAACGGGAATATTTTAATCAAAGCCCACTTAGCTTGTACTATTTAACAACTTTTGCTTTATGTATAAAACCAATTTTGAAAATAATTTTTTTTTATCCATAGGAATAATATCTAGTCTCTAAATTCTCTATCGACACTCACTCATTTTCAACTTGTTCAAATTTTTACAATATTTGGCATATACCACAATCATGTTTTCTTATACACTTGATTATAACCTTTGATCCAAACCTCAAAATTTACACTGCTACATAATCTCCTTACTATAAAATAAACTCTTTGCCAACTATCTTCACATTCACTATCTCTTACAACCTTGATTCTGCTTCAAGATTTTTCATCATCCTCTCAAGAACTAAATTCGTATCCTTCACCTTCTCACACATGAGCTAGTTACCCATGATAACCAAACTATTGAAACTTGATTGTGTGTTGCATCAAACATAATCCTTAGTTATACACGAGGATTCGACTATCTACCATATTTGAACATTTGAAACTAGAATTCATGGAATATAAACTATTTGCTATAGACACACCTAGAGTCATTAACCTTTTCTAGGGCAACTCTATTACAACTCGTATGCTATACTTGATACTTGATTGCTTACATGTACATATTATTAATTTGCACTAAATGCCACACTGATAGAGGATGAAGTACTTGTTCCACAGTTAGTTGAGTACCAAATAACCTACTCAACGATTGGTAGAGGTCATCATGCCTTTTCAACAGTCGGGAGAGGCCCTACAACATGCTCAACGACTGGTGGAGGCTATCGAACCTGCTCAACAATCGGTAGAGGTTCCTACTCACTAACTGGTAGGAGTCTTTTTCCTGCTCAACAGTTGGACTCATTAAATACAAAGGTTCAACCACGTGATTATTTTACATTACTTATATGTGTGTTAAGAGTTATAGAAGGACACAAAACCCTAATGTAAGGTAAATTGATGATTGCGGTCCGGAACGTAATCATGAATTTACAGGTACGTTAAGGTAGTGTGAAATTCTATCAAGGTTTCGGGAGATAACCAAATGTAAACTCTAGTTACCTGGTATTTCATTTAGTCTTTCTATGGTCCATCAACTCATGCATTTCTTTTAGGATTCCTAAATCTTAAGATTCTTATTCTCCTTGCGATTTCAAGACACACCTAATTCTACCCTTAAAACTCACAAATAACCAACCTCTTACCCAAATTATTCGAAACAGATTATTCTATTCATGTCGTGCCTTAACACAAAATTTTCCAGACCACACTTGTCCTAATTTCTACCCAATCACTTTCAACCCTGTGTTTTCAATAAACTTCGGGACGAAGTTTCCAAAAGTAGGGGAGACTGTAACATCGCAAAATTTTTCCCCAAATTTTTATACATAAAAGCCCTTATTTTATACATCTTTATCATTAATTTTATACAAATGTGCCAAAGTCTTTATTTTCCTAACACACAACTTATATATATAAATGTATATATAATAATAATAATAATAATAATAATAATAATAATAATAATAATAATAATAATAATCAGATTTTTTTTCTTCTTCCAAGAATATTATTATCTTTTTATAACCAAACTTATACACCTATCTTAACCCATTAGCATAATCCAACCAAGCCCACAACCAAAACCCAATACTTAAATATAATACCCCTTTATTTTTGAAGCCCAAACCCCCAGACCAAAACCACCAAACCCGGCCCAACTCTGCAATAAAAAAAATATATATGTTAGAAGCAGGACTCGAACCGGCGTCCGACCAAACAATGCTCACCCAAACAACCATCTGAGCAATACTCTGTTAGTGTTATTATCCAGACAGAAACAAATATATACATTTTCCTACATTAACCAGTCAACAAAAACAAAAGTCAACCACCATCAATCCATTCAAATCAAGCTGGAATCACGCGTCCATTGGTTCTGATTTTGGAAGTTATTGAATGGCTAGGACCTACGCGTTCTTTACACGCCAAAAACCTCGACTAAACCCTACCAATTATAGATCAATTCACGCGCTTTTATTAAAGATGGGTCAAACATACCATTTCGTCAATTTCACATGTATACTATAAATTGAAATCTCCCCCAGTGCCTAAATGTGCCGAAAATTCTATCCCCACCTTCAAATCTCTTTTTCGATCAGTCTGGTTTGCGAATTCATAAGAGTTTGACTCTTTTTTGACTCACGATTTAGAAGCAATCCGATCGATATGCTTTAATTCCTTGTCTCTGTGTTTATATCGGCCCTCCCTCAGTAATAACCCCCTAATTAATCGGGTTATAATTGAGTAGTGAATCCGATTTAGAAAACTAGGGTTCTTGTCACGATTTGGGGAAGATGACCTTTGACTGTCATCATTTATATTCAAAACAAACCAAAAACAATCACCAACTGATCCACAGATCAGTTGGTGACACTCGCTGCGTTTAAACCTGGAACCGGTGTGTGACATGGGTTCGAATCCTGTCACCACCACTTTTATTTTGATAATAAATGGTTAAACTCAAGGAGCCTTTATAATCATTTGAAACCAAAAACCTACGTTCTCAGGGTCTAGACCAGATGGTCTAGGCTTGTGATTATAGACAACGAACCGGCCAGAAGCCCGGGTTCGAATCCCACAAGCAACCATTTTTTTTAACACCTTTTATTTATATACATTTAACCTTTTAATTTTTTAAAATAGTTTTTAAAATACCAAAAGAGGTTTACAAATTCTATAAAAATTATTTTATGTTATTCTAATGCTAAAGTTTATCATATAATTTTTAGTTTTTCGAAAATCATTTATTTAATATATATAAAATATATTACGAGTTTATTCAATTATAATTTTAAAATTCTATAAAAATATCAAAACGACTTTATAAAATTCGACAAAAATTATTCTAAGTTTATAAATCAATAAAAATTTCTGAAATAAATTTTATTTCAGAAAAATCATTTATTTAATATTTTTAAATTGAATTTTGTTATTTTAATCATAAATAAATCATAATAAATTCATTTTTCATTATTTTACATCAAAATTTCACATAAATTATTATTAATCATTTAGATCAGAAATATAAATTTTTGATTTGAAATTTATAAATTTTAATATTTTTAAATATTAAGTCTATATTTTGTCAAATAAGTATTAATATTCATTAATTAAGAAAATAATTTTATAAAAATTATTTTCACATTTATTACATTATAATTCAACTACTTTTAGTTAATATTGGTCAGAAATATTTTTATTAATTATTTCTTTATTTATTAAAGTTATTAACAATTATTCAAATTTAATCATAAATCAATTATTAATCCCCAAATTAGGAACCCTAGCACATTTTAGACTAGAAAACTTAGATTTATTAAGTTTTCCCAACACTTATTTATTACCTTGAAATAGGGTGATATTTGGATACACATGAGCCACATTTACTTATATAACAAGGGTCTCCATTCTAACAATAAGGTGAGTTTACCTAGCCCCCTTTTCTGTTTTACATTTTGGGGTGAAACATGTTTAAACATTTTATACACTATCATTTACTCATTCTTACATTGTTGAAACTTGTGATTCAATTACACTATCATTCTATCATTTGACTGTAACAAAAAGACACAGTACAATCATTAACACTGATCAAGCCGCCTGTTTAGATTATACCGCTATATGTCTGACAAACCCATCGCCCCGCATAAATTCTGGGATGATCGATAACAGTTACACTTTTACTAACTTGCGAGTTAGGTCTCAGTCGACACAAGGTTTGATTGTACAAAAGACGCATTGTTACATGTGGGACTCATATTCTATCATTACTCATTATTATACTTCAACAATGATTGCTATACAACATATTGTTTTCAACTATGTGCAAAACCTATGTATTCTCACCAACTATTTATAGTTGACCCCCCCCCCCCCATATTTCCAACTTAACATGTTTCAGGTTTTGTTTGCTATTGGAAGTTGTACGAGTCTTGGAACACGTAGGAGCTTTGGATCTAGTTTATATTAATCAACTTTTGTAATCATTACTTGTAAGGCAAAATTGTAAATTGTTTAATATTATTCAACTTTCATTTAGTACCATGATCTATTGAACAATCATCACTACGTGACACCTCGATGTTTCCGCCATCGGTTGGGGTGTTAAAAGAATCTCACATCGGCTACAGCATGATCGCGTGTCGAGAGCTAATCAAAAAATATTAAAACAACTCCTTAGCTACAAGGACTGCAGTATAGGGAGTAGGGTTGTCGAACCACGAGGAGTATGTGGTTAGTGTTAATAGTATTTTATTAATTAACTAACTAATTAAAAGTAATATTTTATGAAGTAAAATATTGCGGTGCTTGCAAAAGTTGAATTGATTTGATTTGAAAAGAAAACAACAATAATAAAGAAGTAACTCCCTCTAAGTTTCAGGTTCTAGGTTTTACACAGTATTCACTTTATAGATTGGGAACCATATAGACATAGTTCTGGAAATTAGTTAATTAACTTGTAGCACAAGTTCTTGTCATCAAACTCTATTATCTACCCAATTGTAAGCGTCAAGTCAACCCTCTTTATGTCACCCAACCCGCTACTAAGTTTTGTCATCAACCGAACAAGTTGTAAAGAAAGGACTCAAAACACAAATCAATTGTTTGCTTAACTAATGCATCAATAATGTTTTAATTGTTTGTCATCACACAAAAACACAATCCAATACTGAAAATAAATAGAAAAAGTGCAAAACCTATACGAACCATTCACCTAGAGGAAGTCAAAAAAAGATTTAGCCTAGCATCTTGCCCCTTAAAATTTCTTCCTCTATTTTCTTCATTCGTGCGATGGTCTTCTTGTGCGATGTAACAACAGCCTTTGGCTGCTTCTTCGAACCCCTTGTCAGCCGTGTCCCACAAACAAATAACAATACCCTTGATAATAATATATTGCCCTAATGTTTCTCCTCCTATTGGGCCTTAGGCCATCAAAACCAAAAGTGACGTTTGTATTTTTTTTTATTTATTATTATTATTATTATTATTATTATTATTATTATTATAACTCTATGTTTCAGACTCGGGTGTTCTTGGCTTGACCAAAATTTCTCGTCTACGCTCCAACATTCATGAACACCTACAAAACACATGCGCACTAATAAATAACTAAGACCGACTAAAAGTACACAATAAAAGACTAAAATATATACAAAACTAACATATTAACCAGGTGTGTTTCACAACACATCACACCCCCACACTTATCTTTTTTCGTCTCGAAAAAATTATATTCACTCAACTCAAAACATTATCACAGACCAGCACCCCAGTCGCCCTATCATACCTTAGCTAAGGTCCAAAGTCATACCCCATTTATAGATTAGCATTAGATGTGTTAATTCAGCAAGTCAAATTGATTTCCATTTAAAAACATAATTTACCCAACTAAGCCTAACATGCTTCCGGTTTTTATTTAATGCAACACACCCCTCACAATTTTTCACTCCACTCGGTTTAATATCTGGACTAGCATATAATGCGATAGTATTATTCACTCAAAAACCAAGTATGTAACGCTGTTATCATAGGCTTGTATAACAATCACACCTCAACTGTAGACAATGCACGTATCTAAAGGACTTACGGGTTTTGGGCTTAGGGTAAAGGTATGATAGATTTGGCTAGAAGTGGCTAAAATGGTGAAACAACTTGAATGACAATCCTTATTCACGATACGGCTAATAATCACAACTTCGGCCATATTCGGCCATAACAAACAACTTCTATTTTTGTATTTATATTTTTTCTCTCTTTTTTTTCTCTTTTTTTTTTCTTTTTTTTTCACACATATATATTTTTTCAACATATAAACACAATCACTTAACATTTTGGATGTCATCAATACTTGGTAAAGGTACTGGTTTATTTGGGTGATTATGTGGTTTAACAAACGAAATTGTATAAGGCTCAAAGTTGGCTACTAATGGCAATGTTTTTGGTTAAACGGGTCAACACATAACAAATAAAGGGTGTCAAACAAAAAGGGAATCCTAAAATCGCCTTTGTCATGTACATGCATATCTAGTCTACAACCTCAGCATGTATCAAATCACACAAGTTCTACAACAGAGAAACATTTGGCCTACTCTTAACAAACGAAAATATATATAAATCAATATATCAACTAGTAGGCTCAAGATCTCACAAAAGTGGGGAAATGGGTTACCGATGTGTGCATGCATTTATTACCAATAGCTTGTTAAACCTCGTCAGGAAATTCTAAACTTTTTTTCTTAAAAATACCTGCTGAAAACGGTTCATATTACTTTTCCACAAATTAGACCATGACTAAGGACCTACTGCCAAAACAATCAAGAAACAACCGGTATGTACTGAAAGACCTGCTTTATGTCTGATTAGAATGCTTTTTTAGGAACAATTTTCAAGACATTTTCAATTTTCAATTTTTTTTTTGATTTTTTTTAATTATTTTTTTTAGACTCAAGAATAAATAAAAACGAAGTTTCCCCACCCCCACACTTGAACGACACATTGTCCTCAATGTGAGCTAGGAATAAAATAAAGTAGAAAAAAAATGTACAACAATAATAAAAGGAACAGACTCCCCTGGATGTAGGCAGTGCACGTATAGGTCTCGTTCAGTTCCTCCTAATGCGACCGTATAGCATTTCATTCGCGGCCGTTAAATAAACCTGACACGTCTACTCATGGTGGTCTAGTGGGATGTTTGTGTCCCCACACCTCCAAGTGTGTGCTCCTCCTACACCCAGGTAACTCATCTATAGTTCTCCCTATTAGCCCTAACAATGCCAACTTTTCCTTCTCACTATCTGGTTCAGGTGGCTTCTTGACCTTCTTCTTCCTTCTCCTTCGTTTTCTCTTAGTGTTATTCTTGCTCACTAGTTCCATCCTGTCAATCACAAAACATTCTTTCTTTTCTTTTCCATTCTCCTTCATAGGAGATCCACTTTTGTCAGTTTTATGATTAACGATATTAGAGAACACCTTAAGATTCATCTTCCTATCCCCAAACCTCATCTTTACCGTCCCCTCGGCACAATTAATAATGGCTTTAGCAGTAGCCAGGAACGGTCTACCCAGAATGACAGTTGGTTGTGTGTTTTTGACACAATCAAGCACTAAAAAATCTACTGGGTAATAAAACTCTCCAACCTTAATAATCACATCCCTTACAATCCCCCTAGGACACGAAGGAGTTTGATCGGCTAACACCACAGTTGTGTTGGTTTTCTTTAATGGACCAAAGTTATACCGATCATATAAACTCCCTGGTAGAATACTCACACTAGCTCCCAAATCTAGAAGCGCTCTATCCACTTGAAAATCACCTACTTGTATAACAATAATAGGCGCTCCTGGGTCTTGGAGTTTTGGGGGAAGGGTACCCAACAATACGGCATTCACACTGGCACTTAAATCTAACTGTTTAGGAAGTTTATGCCGTCGTTTTTGGGCACTTAATTCTTTCAGACACTAAACCTGATCGGGACATTCTTCAATTTTATTAATTAACGGTAAATTGATTTTGACAGTTTTAAAATTTTCCCACTTCTCATCCTTTGGTGGGTCCCGTTTAATTAAATCTTTTCTCTTAGCAGGATCTAATAAAGCCATAGGAAAGGGTACATTTTTCACCTTCGCACCCCCACACTTAGCCTCATTAGACCCACTCTTCACATTCTTACTCTCAAGATTTAATTTGAAAATTTTTTCTTGTTCAGGTTCAGACTCAGATTCAGTGTTACACTCCTCCACCATTCCCTCAACAAACTTTGGTGGAATACTGTCTACACTACCTATTTCAGAAGTGGGGGAAATACTTACGGCGTTAATGTGCAAGCTTCTGGAGGAAGACTGGTGAGCAGGATTTAGTGCAGTATCACTAGGGAGTTTACATGGGTCTCTCCCTGACATCTGAGCAACTAGTTGGCCTACCTGTTTTGACAAGGCTTCCACAGTCTTGTCCCGCACTTCATTATCCTTCCTAATTCCCTTAACATCCTCTTGGACTGCCTTGATAGCTTCCAGAATCACATGTAACTGATTACTGCTTCCATCTGAAGTGCCCTGCTGTTGGTTCCAGTGCTGCTGCTCATTTCCACCCTGCACATGAGAATTAGAAAAATTAGGATTTAATTGGTTATTCGGGTTACCATACCTGAAATCGGGGTGATTACACAATCCAGGATGATATGTATTTGAATTCATGTCATACTGTTTTCTTTCTCCATAGACTTGATTTACCTGTTCACCCGGTTTTTCCTGTCCACCTGCACATTCAGCTGCAATATGACCAAATTCATAACATTCAGTGCAAACATTAAAAGCACTACCTACCTTCACCTCATCATTTTTTCTTACTCTCAACTGGGCTACCTGTTTTTCTTAGATCAAATTCTGATGCTTAAGTTTTTCTATCCTCTCTTCAGCTTCATAATCAACAGCCCTAACAGAAGATGATCTAGATTTCCTACTAGACTGTGTGTGTCTCTTAGAAGTTGCACTCATCCTCTCTAAGTACCCCCAATCTATAGCTACTGTGTTAGTGAAAAAAGTACCACTGCTAATAACTGTTAGATCCCTAACCTCATCAGGCAATAATCCATCATAAAATGCTTTAATAAGCTCCCAAGTCTCAATGCCATGATGTGGGCACTTCCTAAGCAACTCCTTAAATCTAGTAAAGGCCTCATGAAATGTCTCACCGGAATTCTGTTCAAAGGCTCTAATTGCTTCTCTAGCCTCAGAAGTCTTACTCATAGTGTAATACTCTTCTAAAAACACCTGCTGCATTTCTTGCTAAGTAAAAATGCTACCTGGAGTCAGGGTTGCAAACCACTGCCTAGCCCTATCCTTCAAAGTGAATTGAAACAACATAAGCATAACCTGATCCTTAGTAAACCCAGCCCCTCCTACAGTGTTACAAACAGACTCAAAAGCTGCAATATGTAAGTAGGGCTCCTCTGATCTCTTACCATAAAACTCAGGTAGGTGGCCTAAATAATCGGGTTTAACCTCAAAAGCTCTACCATTCCTACCTAAGGGTGTCACTATAGCTGATGAATTAGACATAATGACTGGCCTAAAGTGACTATCTACCCCACCCCTAGCTGGTGCCCTCTGAACAAGCTGTGGGACACCATCTACAAACTCTAAATCATCACCCATATCACCCGCATCAAATTGTGGCACAGCTCTTGGTACCTGGTTATTTACCCTTTGCCTTCCAACCCGGTTCCCTTGATTAAATTGACGTACCTGATTACGTGGGACTAGACGTCTAGGATGCAAGTCGAACCCATCCTGATCAAAATCATCATACCTGACGTCGGCACATCTGCCGTCATACTCCTCATGCTCAGATTCTCTGTCCCAGTCAGTCTGCCATGTACTATGAAAACTTCCCTCATTAAATTGTTGAGGGATGTGATGCAGCTGTTGGTTTCCAAAGTTTTGTGGCTGTTGTGGTATGACTGGTCGGGTGTTTCGGGCGGGTTGGAATTGTGGTACTGGTTGTGGGTTTTGTGGTTGTGGTGGTATAGATGGAATATGTGGTGGTGGATTCTGAGAAGGTAGATCCTCGGGAACACTGTGGTGGCTGTGGTGACTCATGGTAAGTTTACATTGGTGTAAATATTGGTTTCTTTTAGCAGTTTTTTCGAGGCATACAAGTATAATAACCTGCACACACAAAGACAAGAAAACCAGAGTAATACTGAACGAGGAAAATAACTAAATAAAGAACAAAAGTAAATAATAAAAAGGATACTATTAAAAAAAATTTAAGTTTTTTTTTTTTTAACTAAAGACAACTAAAACTAACAACACTAAGCGCACGCACTCCCCAGCAACGGCGCCATTTTGATCGCGTGTCGAGAGCTAATCAAAAAATATATTAAAACAACTCCTTAGCTACAAGGACTGCAGTATAGGGAGTAGGGTTGTCGAACCACGAGGAGTATGTGGTTAGTGTTAATAGTATTTTATTAATTAACTAACTAATTAAAAGTAATATTTTATGAAGTAAAATATTGCGGTGCTTGCAAAAGTTGAATTGATTTGATTTGAAAAGAAAACAACAATAATAAAGAAGTAACTCCCTCTAAGTTTCAGGTTCTAGGTTTTACACAGTTTTCACTTTATAGATTGGGAACCATATAGACATAGTTCTGGAATTTAGTTAATTAACTGGTAGCACAAGTTCTTGTCATCAAACTCTATTATCTACCCAATTGTAAGCGTCAAGTCAACCCTCTTTATGTCACCCAACCCGCTACTAAGTTTTGTCATCAACCGAACAAGTTGTAAAGAAAGGACTCAAAACACAAATCAATTGTTTGCTTAACTAATGCATCAATAATGTTTTAATTGTTTGTCATCACACAAAAACACAATCCAATACTGAAAATAAATAGAAAAAGTGCAAAACCTATACGAACCATTCACCTAGAGGAAGTCAAAAAAAGATTTAGCCTAGCATCTTGCCCCTTAAAATTTCTTCCTCTATTTTCTTCATTCGTGCGATGGTCTTCTTGTGTGATGTAACAGCAGCCTTTGGCTGCTTCTTCGAACCCCTTGTCAGCCGTGTCCCACAAACAAATAACAATACCCTTGATAATAATATATTGCCCTAATGTTTCTCCTCCTATTGGGCCTTAGGCCATCAAAACCAAAAGTGACGTTTGTATTTTTTTTATTTATTATTATTATTATTATTATTATTATTATTATTATTATTATTATTATTATTATTATTATAACTCTATGTTTCAGACTGGGGTGTTCTTGGCTTGACCAAAATTTCTCGTCTAAGCTCCAACATTCATGAACACCTACAAAACACATGCGCACTAATAAATAGCTAAGACCGACTAAAAGTACACAATAAAAGACTAACATATATACAAAACTAACATATTAACCAGGTGTGTTTCACAACACATCACAGCACTTCCAGTCAACATCCTATTTTAATGTTTTTAATGCGTATCAAAACGGGAATTTCATAATTTTTGGTTTAAAAACACTTTGAAGGCTTATGATGAGGTATCTCTTTCACTACCACTCCATCCTATCAATCTCGGTCATTCCATACAATTCAAGAACATCAAATCATCCTATTATTCAAGATTTCAAAATTCAAGACCCGATTATTGAAGAATCAAGCTCCATGGCCATGAGTGGATAATCTCTCTGTATCACACTTGGGAGTAGACAATTGAGGTTCTAGGGTTTAACATTTGGGCATTTCTTTAAACTTTTGATTGTGTGTTTGAACTATTGTGTTAGATTGTGATTAATCTTATGTTGAATACATTTTAGCTAATTGATCTTTTGCCAATTTCTAGTGTCATGAACATGGTTTCTTGCTCTAACACAAACATAGGGTTGTATGTTCTAGTGTGATGAAGTATATTATTGTCCATCTTTGAATGTTGGTGATTTTTGATACCTAAGCCTATTGAACAATTAATCCGCTAACACCAATTATATTATAATTGTTTGACCCATTTGTGATAACCTTAGACTTCAATTGTTGAAACCCGGGTGTGGTCTTTTTAATTAATTGTTTACAATCTAAATTGTTTTCCACCATTTTTATTACAATTCAATTTCAAGTTTTGTTAATTTTATCAAAATCCCTTTCAATTAAATTTCTTAAATGAACAAATTGCAATCTTCATAATTAACCCAACACCTTCATAAGTAATATTTTCCAATCAACTAGACAACATTCGCTAACCACACGCTCCTTGGATTCGATACCCTATTTACCCTAACTACCTAGGTTATTTAGGTTTTGTATGACCCGTGACGACCGACTCATCACCCACTTTACGCATAGCGACTTTCAACACCAACCTTCTTCAAATGGCCCCTACCGCGATAGGCCTAATCCCGTTGTCAGGCTTTAACATGGGGTCAGCGGCGCCGAAATAACATCGGTAATGGCTTTATGGAGCCCAGGGGCGGTTGGAGATCCCTAGCCACATAAAGCGTCTAAAAGATGCTAAGCCCGCAGACCATCCCTCCCACAAGATGTCCCTTTCGGGAAAGTTTTTATACATTCCAACACACAATCAATGTCCACCTGTAAGGCTGGTTCCGACAGCAAGGCGTAGGGCATGGTTGGGGGGTCCATAATAGGGTGTTTATCTATCAAGGCTCTCAAGATATCCCTCCCCCCTCCCCCCCCCCCCCCCACAGCAGGCGCGACCCCGGATGAACAAAGGACCTTGACTGCCGCTGTGTAATGGCCATCTGCTACCTTCTAAAGGCACTGCTTAATATTGCTCCCTCCTTCTTTAGCATGGTCTCCTACCCTCCCAGAACCCCATGTCGCAGGGAGCTCAAGGAGGGGTAGGACCAACTCTTCTAAACCTAAACCTGCCCCATCTTCCAAATCGCCAACGCCTGCATAACAGAGCTACATTGAAACGATTTCCTATTACCCGACCTTCGTTCCTACCTAAAAGCCGGTTTGACCACACGTAACATGCAACAAGGCAACAACAAAAGTTTAGCCCACGCCTCAATAGACCCCGTGCATCCAGCACTTTACGAAGACCCCCAGACAAAGCATGGGCAAAATCCATGCAAACGCGGGCAGATAATCTTGACAGTAGCAAAATCAACATATTTCTTAAGGAGTGGATTGTAGTTATTCGATGTACACTTGCGTAATAAGTCAAAATGAGATCAAATAGAAATATATAATTAACTAGCTGATTACCCCGGGAGGGTCCCGGGGTTGAAAAATCTACTTTTACGTGATAACCTATTACAAATGGCTCAAGTTTACTAACCACAAAATCTCTCACTCATTGCATGTTCATAGTATTCTAATCAGTAATAACTCATATTCCCCACAAAATCTAATTTTATTTGATAACATGAACACTTTGTGTGTTTTTTTCCTGTATGAACGAAACCCCATAAAAAATAGTCTATTTTTTCTCCATTTTTTATATAGCACTATGGTAATCGTTGGAAAGATAATAAAACGCTCGCTAATTTGGTGTAATTTTTTTCTTTAAAAAATCCCGTATATAAAAGATATAAACGTTTAAAAATTATGGGAGGAAATATGAGAGAGAAAATTTTAAATTTATTTTTAAATTCTTTTTTCCTAAAATAACTCAATTTAATTAAAAAATGAAACAATTCAAAAACATCAAAAACTCTCCATTTAATTGGTTTAGAGTTGCCACATCACATCCTATGTGGCATCTCTCAAAGGAGAGATTGCATAAGAGTATGACATGTAGGATTAATCACTTTGCAATATATATATATATATATATAGATATATAGATATAGATTATCAGGCTAAGTATCTACAAAAAACCTCCAAAATGAAGAAACCCCCACAAACCCTTTATGTGGCTCTCATTGTTCCACCTCACCATGTCATTTAACATTAGTTTATTGTTGAGAAGGGTAGAGTTGTCAATTACCATGCCTTGCAAATCTTTCAAATCTGCCAACTTTTGTACTCTCTGCTACTTGAATGTCCATCAAGATACACGTTCCATAATTACTTCACACAACCCCATATCTTTCCCCCCATTTCTAATATCTCTTTCACCTTTTTGGTTCTTTTTCAACCCTCATTTACTCCTCTCAATATTCTTCTCCCTTCATTAACTTCCCTAAATCTTCTTCTCCCCTCATTAACTCTTCATGTTATGAAATCGAATCAAGGAAATCCGCCTCATTTATTAAGCCCTGATCATGGGAATAATTATGTACCGCCTGATTTTCAAGGAAATTCCCCTATTGCATCAGAATCAGAGCAACAAAGTGACGATGATGGATCAGAAGGTTTGTACATATTTTATTAACATCGATTAAGTTTTTATATTTTTAAACCCTATGATAAGATACAGACACAAGTTATGGTCTGATCATGATCATTAGTTATGTTCATATGTTTTCGCGTAGGCTTATCAGTGTTATTTTTAGGCTAAGACATGGATGTTGTTTTTTATATATGATAATAAGTTATTTTTGTTTCTTTGTACAGGACTTAATGTTGGTTCGTCATCTGTGTTAATGAACGTTGATGAAAATTACTATGAAGCAGGGGATGGAATAGGTAAGTTATTTTTGGAAAACATGTGACTATAAATAGTTGGTGTTTTGTGTGTTTGTTTTAGCATGCATGAGCTTTTGTTTGATGAAGCATTACGTGTTTTATTTAGAGTTTTGTGCTGACTAATGTTTCTTCATAGTCACTTTTTTATGGAGACTTGTGTGTTGATGAATCTTTTTTAACCTAATCATTATCGTTTTTTGTCTTACCTATTTTACCCACAAGATTACAAGTAGAATATCCAAAGTTAACGTACGTAACACACGTTTGCCTTTGCACCCTCGCACAGTAGTTGTTAATATTCTTTTTTTATGTGTTTTCATGTAACTTTTGTTTTTGTTGTTTGCTGTTTTCTTAACAGTTTATATGAACGATTTTACTTTTAAAGCTTTTAACTTAACTTTTTTGTACAGGTGAAGCTAAAGATATCGAGCCGTACTATGTTATTGCAGCCCCTAATGGGACCCAATTCTGGATCCCGAATGTGAGCCCTCGGTATTTGCCTATTGTTGATCAGACTTTCCCCACGTTCGAGGCAGTAATGGCCATGTACAAGGAGTATGCGCAACAAGCTGGCTTTTCAGTTAAGAAGGGGCAAACTAAGGTTTGGTTGGGTACCCCAACACACAAGTACCTGCGTTGTTGCAAATACGGTAAACCTCAGGTTAATAAAACCTTTGACACTCTAGACGAACCTTCTGTTAAACCGCGTAAAACTTCATTCAGCCTTTCCAACTGCCAAGCCCACGTGTTAGTGTCAATTACTTGTGGTGGTTCGTGTTTTAAAGTTATTCGTTTCAATGATGTTCATAATCATCAGCTTTGGGATAAAAATAACCTTGATCTTGCTAAGATTTCTCGGAAACTTTCTTTCTCGACAAAACAGTTTATTCATAATATGAGTCTAAACCGTGTTGGCCCCGTGAAAGCTCATAGGTACTTAGTGTCTCTTAAAGGCGGCCACCATAATGTCTATGGTACTGCGGTTGATTTCAAGAATTTTAGTAACAAACTAAGAATTTTTATCGGCGAAAGGGATTCGTCATTGTTCCTTGATCGCTTGCGTGATCGGCTTGAAAATTTGCCAGACTTTTTTTACGACTTTGTTGTGCGCGATGGTAAATTACACTCTGTTTTCTGGGCGGATGAAATTTCGAAACTGAACTATAAGACGTTCGGTGATGTTTTAGCCTTTGATGCAACATACAACACAAACAAGTATGTTATTTTTCTTCCTAGCTTAACGTGTGTTACAACTTTCTGGCAGTCAGTGTTTGTGACTTCTTAACATACGTATCTTTATATAATGTTTCAGGTACAACATGGTGTTTGTGCCTTTCACTGGTGTGGACCACCATAAACAGTGTGTTACCTTTGGCGCAGGATTGATAATTAATGAAACCATAGATTCGTATGTGTGGTTGCTTGAAAGCTTTTTAAAAGCTCATGGTTCACAGCCTCGTCTAGTGTTGAGTGATCAAGACCCTTCAATGATGCAGGATGTACCACAAGTGTTCAATGAGGCTCGCCATCGGCTATGTATGTGGCATATAATGAAAAAACTACCCACAAAGGTAATGTTTTGTATTTTATTATTGCCTTTATTTTAGACCTAAATACACATGTAGTCGGGTACTAGTTTGTCAGTTTTCTTTTTGTTTTGTTTTTTTTTTGTTTTCGCTTGCACCTAGATTTCTGGAGCTGTTTTAGAGAACACTTAGTTTCGATCTTGCATTCACAAACTGGTGTGGAACATTTTCATTAAACCGGCGACGTTTGAAGCTCGATGGCATGCGCTGATAGAGACATTTGGTCTTCAAGAAAATCAGTGGTTGAACGATATGTTTGCAATCAAAGAATTATGGGTGCCGGCTTATTTTAGGGAAATTCCAATGTCTTGCTTGATGAAAACAACATCAAGAAGCGAGAGCTCCAACAGTTCGTTTAAAGTCAATTCAACCAGTGCAAACACACTTGTTCAGTTTATGTTGTGTTATGAATCTCGCCTAGATAGTCAGCGCTACCGTCAGCGGGTTGCTGAGTACAAAACCTCCTCGACAGTCTTTGTTGGGTCTACTGACTTAGCAATTGAGCAGCATGCCTTTACTCTATACACAAATAATGTATTCAATGAAGTAAATAAGGAGATAGTGAAGGGGAAGTTTTCCTGCTACATATCAAATGTTGACGAACAAGACAACATGCCTGCCGTAATCTCTGTCACACAACTTGACAAGCGTAGTGATGTCACCAATGTTTACAAGGTACCCCATTTTGAAACTCCTGGTACTTAGTTTACTGACCACTATGAAAATATTGTTTGTTACATATGTTAAAATAGGCTGTTACATCTGTTACAGATTTAAGTTTATAGCTAAAAAACCCACTACTTTTTGTACTGTTAATTCAGTTTTTTTCCCCAGTCCAGCTTTTTTATTCTGTTAATTTAGTTTACACAACATCCCTTGTTACATATGTTAACTTTTTTTATTTGTTGAAATAGGTGCGATTTGATAGCCTGGATGCAACGGCAGAATGTTCATGCAGAGGTTTTACCCGTCTTGGCTACCTTTGCCACCATGTCTTTGCGACTTACATGATTAAGAAAGTTGACCGCATCCCTCAACAATATGTTGTTGATAGATGGTTACGTGATATTCTACCGAAGAAAGTCTTCTCCATTTGCAGCCGTTATGGTGTTGACACCCATCTAGGTTCTGTGATTAGAAATGAGATTCTTGAACTCGTAACTGAATGTGTCGATGTTGCTAGGACAGATGAAACCACGTTGGCGGACTTGGTTGAGCAGCTCAAATCAATCAAACTCAACTTGTTATCAAGGGAATCTATTTCTGTTCTCCCTCTTGAACCTAATGAAGCTGTTGTGGAGGACATAATTGGCCAACCACTTTTGCAAACCTTAGTCTAATTTACTTCTGTCAAAATACTCTAAGTATATAACTGCTGAAGACAAAGGATCAAACTGCTGAAGAAGAGATTCAGAAGTGCTGAAGAAGAAAAGTCATCAGAAGTTCTGAAGTTCAAACCAGACACTTCTACTGAAGAACTACTGAAGACAAACTACTCATCAGTAGTTTGTCATTCATCAGTACTTACAGAAGATCTTTTCCACCACCTTTGTATATCTGTAGTTTAATACTTTAGTATTTCTTTTTGCTTTATGTACAAGTTCCAAGACTGCAACTTGTTGCAACTTGTTTCTGAACTTGCTTTTGGCAAGGTTCATGTATTTGTAAAGTCTATAAATAGAAGGGTTCATCCCTCTGTTTTAGACATTGATTTTAATACAAGAAATCCTTCAACACTTATTATTGTTATTTCCATTTCGTGTTTACTGAGAATCTATCAAAGTGTTTCATTCTCATTCAATACTTAGATTCTCAATAAAAACTTTTCATTTATTAGTTCTTGAATCCAGGGGGAGTAATAACTCCTGTTGATAAGTGTAGCTTTAAACTTATAAACATTCCGCTGTGCTATCACTCATCAAGAACTTGCTAAACACTTAAGTGTCAACTAGCAAGTTCAACTAAAAGAGCATAATACTGATCCAACAATTGGTATCAGAGCTCTGGTTTATCTGATCACATATCAATCTAACACATTGAGAATCAGACACAGGCTCTTATTGATATTCAATAAAGGATTATAAGCTCAGTTTTATCAACATCCATCACTTTAAGAGATATTTGACAAATCAATACTCTTTAAAATGGATCCTCATAATACTGGTTCTGCCACTAAACCTGCCATGCTTGTAAGAAATGAATATAACATATGGCAAAAGAGAATGGCACATACGTTGTCACAGACCAACACAGGTTGTTGGAGATCTGTGATATATGGTCCTCATAAACCAGTAAATATAAATCTTGAAACTAAGGAAGAGATTCCAAAAGAACCAAAAGACTATACTGATGATGATTTCCTAAAACTTGAGCTTGATGCAAAAGCTTTTTCTATGTTGGCAATAGCACTCCCAAAGGAAATCTATTCTGGCCTATTACATTGTGATAGTGCCAAAGAGCTTTGGGACTGCCTAAAAGAACAGTTTGGAGGAACTGAAGAGGTGATTGCCAACACCAGAGAAATCCTGGCTCAACAGTATGAAACTTTTGCTCACATTAATGGGGAAACTTTAACTCAACAATTTGAAAGATTCTCCTCATTAATATCTGAGTTAAAACTAAATGGTCAGACCTATACAACTGTATCTATGCTTCATAGATTTTTAAGGTCTTTACCTGATAAATGGGAAACATACTCAATAGTCTTAAGATCTTCACCAGATTTTAGCTCCCTCACTCTTACAAAACTTCATGGGAGATTACTTACTTTTGAAAGAGAAATTGATCAAAAGAAAAGGTTACAAAATTCTGGTAAAACTGCTGATGACTATCTACCTGGTAGTACAGCACTATTGGGACAAGACTCACCAACTTGTTCAAATAGTTTTGGATCTTTTGACCACATTGACATAACTGCTGGGATCTCATCTGAAAGATCATTCCCAGGTTATGACAATAATGACTTTGGTCAAACTGCTGATAACATGTGTTTTATCATGGATGACTTAAATAGTTTCAGCAGTGATGACCTTGAAGAAATGGATATTTTGCACCAACTGGCCATGTTAAGTTTAAAAACAAATAAATTTTACAAAAGGTCAGGAAGGAAGTTTCCAGGACTTAACAGTTCTACAAAAATTGGTTTTGACAAATCTAAACTTAGATGTCACAAGTGTCAAAAGTTGGGACACTTTGCTAGAGAATGTAGAAGCTCTGGCTTTAACCAATCTCAGTCTGGAAACAATTTTAACCCCAATTATAACAGGAATAATGGAACACAAGGGAGTGCACATTTTGTACAGGCACAAGCTCCACAACACCAATATGTGCCACAAGTACAATATGTACAGATGCCTGCTCAACAGATGCAGAGCCAACAATCAATCCCTCCCTTTCCAGCTGCTCAACAACCTCCATAGCAACAACAACCCTCTCAACAAAGTCTATTTTCCTCAGGGTATGTTGACTGGAGCAGTCTTCCGTTTGACACCACAGAGTGCAATCCTGATGCAGACAACAAAATGTTTAACATCAACTGGGGAGAGCCTGACAATGGCAGAAAGAACTTTGCCTTAATGGCATTTGAGGGATGCTCCTCAAAATCTGCCTTGTCACAGGTATCAAAAGAATCTTTGACAAAACTATGTTCAAATTCATGCAAAGAATCTTTTGCTCTCATAAGAGAGACAAATGTGCACTTACAAGGAAAGGCTAATGATTCTGAGAGAAAACTCACTCAGATAAAATGTGATTTAGAAAGAAAACTTTCTGCAAAAACAAAAGAAGTTTCTAAATTGATTAACTCTGCTATTGAAACCCAAGCACAAATCAAAATAATGATTAATGACCTAGGAAATGTCAGACAAGAGCTTGCTGACACCAAGGTCACATGTGAAAAATGGGTGGAATCTTATAAGGGGTACCAATTATTGCTAAACAAACAAAGTGCTTCAAATGTTAGGTTTGGCATAGGGTACAATCACACTGAAACACCAACAGATTTCTCTCCCAAAACTACTGAAGATGGGAGAAAAATTGTTTCAGGTGAAACTTCTGAAGAGGAAGAATGCACATCTTTCCATGAAAACTTTCTAAAATCACACAAAGAAAGTTCTTCAGAAGTACTGATTAAATCTGACTTTAAGCCATCAGTAGTCTCAACTACATCAGGAGTTGAGAACCTGAAAACTACTGATGACTAAACTAATCAAAACAGTCAGAGATTTGTCTTTGAAAGAAAAGACAAAAGAATGTGAAATTTGTGGTCTGTTCAACCACAAAACAGAATTTTGCAGATATAGAAAGGGTATTCAGTTCAATAAGAAAAATCAACAACTGGTTGTGGGGGAACAAATCAAAAATGATTATGTAAAAACTTTTTCTCCCAAGAAACAACAACCAGCAAAAACCCTTTCTCAGAAAAAGACAAAATCTCAACAAAAGTCTTTTTCTCAAAATTCTCTGTCAGTAGTTAGACCTAAATCTTCAGCAGTTTCACAAACTGCTGAGATTAAAGATCTTATGAACATGGTACAACTACTGATGACCAAAGTTGATGGTGGTCCTCAAAAGGATACCACCATTGTACTTAATGCAAAATCCATTGCCAAAAAGACATGGATTTCTAAACTTGGTCAAGAAGAAACTGTTAATGTTCTCAAGAGAAAACCCAAAGCCAAACTGGCTTGGGTTCCTAAATCTAACTAATTTGCTATCTTGTGCAGAGAGTTTCCAGAGGCTTAAATAGCATTTGGTACGTAGACAGTGGAGTCTCAATGCACATGACAGGATGCAGATACCTGATAAACAATTTTATCAGTCAAAGAGATGGATCTGTGTCCTTTGGGAACAATGCTAAGGGATATGTGCTAGGACATGGCAATGTCTCCTCTGGCAAAATACAGTTTGACAACGTCAATCTGGTTGAAAACCTTGAGTACAACTTGCTAAGTGTGTCACAAATGTGTGATAAAGGATATTCTTCCTTTTTCACAAAGACAGCATGCAAGATCATATCACCAGAAGGCCAGAAGTTGATAGAGAAGATCATTGAAGATCATACTTTGTTAATTGCCAAAAGATGTGGCAATGTCTATGCAGTGGACATTGAAAAAGACAAAGTACTGAACAACACTGCCTGTTTCTTCTCAAGGGCATCAACTTCAGAAACTGATCTCTGGCACAGGAGACTTGGCCATGTGAACTTTAAAACCATAAATAAAGTCACAAAAATGGGCTTGGTCAGAGGTCTACCCTTAAAAGTATACCAGTGTCAAGAACATTGTGTATCCTGTTTAAAGGGTAAACAGCATAAGTCCTCCTATAAGTCTATTGAAGAATAAAAAACAACTGCATGTCTTCAACTACTCCATATGGACTTATTTGGGCCTGTAAAGATCATGAGCCTTGGTAAAAAGAAGTACTGCTTAGTCATCATTGATGACTACTCAAGATTTACATGGGTATTCTTCTTATTTTCCAAGGATGAGGCTGCTGAAATCATCAAGTTCTTTATTCTACAAGTAGAGAAGCAATACTCTCTACCTGTCAAAACCATTAGAAGTGATAATGGGACAGAGTTCAGGAACAAAACTCTGAATGACTTCTGTCTGTCTAAAGGGATTATTAGACAATTCAGTGTTGCCAAAACTCCTGAACAAAATGGTGTGGTAGAAAGGAAGAACAGAACTTTAATAGAAGGAGCAAGAACAATGTTAGCTGATTCTGGCCTACCTTTATACTTCTGGGCAGAAGCAGTTAACACATCATGTTATGTTCAAAATAGAGTTCTTGTTGTCAAGAGACACTCAAAGACTGCCTATGAAATTCTTCATGTCATGAAGCCCCTTATCTCCTTTTTCAGGGCTTTTGGGTGTCAATGTTTCATCTTGAACATCAAGGAATCTATTTCAAAGTTTGCTGCCAAAGTTGACTCAGGTTACTTTCTTGGTTATTCCTCAACTAGAAAAGCCTACAAGGTTTTTAACTCAAGAACCAGGATAGTAGAAGAAACACTGAATGTCAAGTTCAATGACTCAAAACACACTCTCATTCCAGCACATCCTGCTGAACTCTTTGACCTTGACAACTTTCATTTTGAACCTGAAAAGACTGTCACTTCATCCAAACCTACTTATTATGGTGATCAAAGGTTTGATGATGAGGATCCAGCACCATGGACTCCTCAAACAGTCATTAAGTCAACTTCAAAACCATCAGAAGTTTCACAAACTTCTGATTCAACAAATACCGAAGGCCAAACTCAAACATCTGCTTCAGCACCTGCAACTACTGAAGACACTGAAACTACTGAACCAGATATAATAGACCTCAGTAGTTTGTTTGAAGAACATGAGCCACCAACACCTGTCAGTGGTTTACTACAACTGATCGAACACAAAGACCATCCACTTGATCAAATCATGGGTGATATTGCATCAGGTGTTCTTACAAGAAACCAGCTTTCCAACTTCTGTCTATTCTCAGCATTTATTTCACAGTTGGAACCAAAGAAGTACCAGGAAGCCCTCAAAGACAACAATTGGGTGCAGGCAATGCAAGATGAATTGCTTTAATTCAACAAGCAACAGGTTTGGGAAATCTGTCCCTTACCACCAAACAAGCAACCAATTGGCACAAGATGGGTTTTCAGGAACAAACAAGATGAAGCTGGTATTATAATAAAGAACAAGGCAAGACTGGTAGTACAAGGTTACTCTCAAGAAGAAGGAATTGATTATGATGAAACCGTTGCTCCAGTTGCAAGGCTTGAAGCCATCAGGTTATTTCTGGCCTATGCCATTTCCAACAAAATAAAAGTTTATCAAATGGATGTCAAGAGTGCATTTTTGTATGGAAAAATAAAAGAGGAAGTGTATGTTTGTCAGCCACCTGGGTTTGAGGATCCTTCTCATCCTGAGTGGGTGTACAAACTAGACAAAGCTCTTTATGGGCTCAAACAGGCTCCAAGAGCCTGGTATGATACACTTTCAACCTTTTTACTAAAAAATAACTTCACAAGAGGTGCCATTGATAAAACTCTTTTCATAAAACATGTTGGAAATCATGTCTTACTTGTTCAAATATATGTTGATGATATCATTTTTGGTTTAACAAACACAAAATTGTGTGATGAATTTAAGAAACTTATGCAATCAAAATTTGAGATGAGTACAATGGGAGAACTGCAGTACTTTCTGGGACTGCAGATTAAACAACAAACAAATGGAACTTTTATACATCAATCAAAATATGTTAAAGAATTATTAAACAAATTTTCTTTACAAGACTGTAAATCATGTTCCACTCCCATGACACCAACCACACAAGTTGAACCAGATGATCAAGGAAAACAGGTTGATCAAACCATGTATAGATGTATGATAGGTTCCCTTTTATATCTAACTGCTTCTAGAACAGATATTATGTTTTCAACATGTGTCTGTGCTAGATATCAATCAGCTCCTAAGGAATCACACCTTATTACAGTCAAAAGAATTTTCAGATATCTGAAAGGAACTCCCACACTTGGAATTTGGTATCCTGCTTCAAGCAATACCAAGTTATCAGCTTTTTCAGATAGTGACTATGCAGGGTGTAAAATGTCAAGAAAATCAACATCTGGTGGTTGTCAATTCTTGGGAAACTGTCTAGTGTCCTGGCAATCAAAGAACCAAACATCTGTTGCAACTTCAACTGCTGAAGCTGAATACATTGCAGCTGCAAGTTGTACATCACAGATACAATGGCTCCAATATCAACTTCTTGATTATGGAATCAAAGAGACTAAGACACCATTGCTTGTAGACAGCAAATCTGCCATTAGCATCATTCAAAATCCTGTTCAGTTTTCAAAGACTAAGCACATTGAAATTAGGTATCATTTCATAAGAGATTGCTATGAAAAAGGCAAGATTGAAGTGAAACATGTAGCAACAACTAATCAAATAGCTGACATTTTCACTAAACCCCTTGACACATCAACATTTCAGAAGTTAGTATCCATGCTAGGGATGCTAAATTTGTAAGTGTTTCTCTTTATTTTTCTACACAAATTTTTTATTTTTCACTTACATCTGTTTTCAAAAACTTGAAAAACTTCTGAAAAGAGAGAAACTACTGATGAACAAAACATCAGTATGGGGATATTTTCTAAAAAGTGATTAACTTCTGATAAAACAACCTTCAGAAGTTATGAATAAAGTATTTATAAAATGTTTCTCATAAGGTGTTCAAAAACTGCTGAAGAGAAAATGGGAACTACTGATGAAAATAATTCTTCATCAGCAGTTTAGTCAAAAAAGGCAAATCTGACTTTTCCTATCATCAGAAGTTTGACCTAGTCAGTTTAAAACTTCTGATAAAGAGATTTTTAATCTAGGCGGTTTAAAAACTTCTAATAAAGAAGATCCAAGCGGTTAAAAACTTCTGATAAATATCTTTTTTCAACACTTATCCATTCAAACACAAAAATTCCCTCGTTCTCTCTCAAGAAAGCTCTCAAACCCCTGAACCTGCAACACAAACACTGTTCGATTCATCAACACACACACAAACCACATGGCTTTAGTTCTTAAACAGGGACACAATCTCAGAGCCTACTTAGAAAAACAAGAAGGCTTGTCCTAATACGATGAGATCATTGATCTCGTCGTCAAATCCCAATATTTCACCGCTCTCACCATAGACCCACCAATACATCCTGAAACTCTCAATGAGTTCTGGGCTAATGCTGAGACAGTGATGGTGGATGATGAAGTTATCTCCCTCAACTCAACAATTAAAGGGAGACAAATGGCCATAACACCGGCCATACTCTCAAACAGACTGGGGTTGAATGATGTGAATGCCCCTGAGAAGTTTGACAACTCTGCAATCCACCTAACCATGACTGAGTGTGGTTATCAAGGTACTCTCTCACAAGCTACTATCTTTAAAAAGTATTTTGAACCAAAATATAAACTTTTGTTTCATTATATTATTATGTGCTTGAGTCCTAAAACTGGGTCTTATGACCAGATGCCCTCAACCTTTCAACCAATCTTTCACTCTATTGTGAATGAAACAAATTTCAGGGCATCAAAACTTTTCTTTAATGAGTTGGTGTTACATCACAATAGCACTAAGAAAAAGTTTTTGTTATATCCAAGGTTCATTATGCAATGCATAATATCTGAACTGGGTAATGAGGTTGTGACACCCCAGGAAAATCCCACATCGGCCGTGGCCAGGAGAGATCCTTGGTTCATAAGTAATGTTTTGCCTCTTAAATAACCAACGCGTTTTGGGGCTTAATGTTAGTGGATGAGAGGAGAACTCCACAGTTAAGCGTGCTCAGGTGAGAGAAATTTCAGGATGGGTGACCTCCTGGGAAGTCTCCACTTGGGCAACCAAAAACAAATCCGTGAGCTCTGGATGGGCAAAGCGGACAATATTGGTGATGAGAGGGGCGGGGTGTTACAGATGGTATCAGAGCCACTCCTGTGTCGTTCGGGATGGTGGGTGCACACCTCATCAGGGACGATGAGACTCTAACGGGGGGTGAATGTGACACCCTAGAAAAATCCCACATCGGCCGTGGCCAGGAGAGATCCTTGGTTCATAAGTAATGTCTTGCCTCTTAAATAACCAACGCGTTTTGGGGCGTAATGTTAGTGGATGAGAGGAGAACTCCACAGTTAAGCGTGCTCAGGTGAGAGAAATTTCAGGATGGGTGACCTCCTGGGAAGTCTCCACTTGGGCAACCAAAAACAAATCCGTGAGCTCTGGATGGGCAAAGCGGACAATATTGGTGATGAGAGGGGCGGGGTGTTACAGAGGTGCTTGTGGGTAAAACTGAAATTTTAAAACCCTTAACCTCACAAGCATACTCAAGGCACAACAAACAGGCTGCCTGGTCAGAAGATGACCAAGGGGAACCAGAACCAGTCCCCATGGAACCCTCATCTTCCAAACCTACTCCACCAAAGGCCAAGAAACCCAAAATAACAAAACAAAAACCCACCAAACCTAAAAGAAAAGCTGTTCAGGAGGTTGAGATGCCTGAACAACATGTTGTGCAATCTGCACTTGTTAAAGATGTGACTGAAACATCCTCTCAGTCTCATCCATCTCAAACCCCACCAAGAGCACCAATAACAATCCTTTTCAAAAGAAAAAGACTTAAGAAAAATATTCCAATAGATTCCTCTTTTGAAACTGCTGAACCCACTGCCCAAACTACTGAACCAGCACCCCAAATTTCTGAACCAGACATTGAAATAGCCAAACTTCTCTCTGAGCTAAAAGAGAAAGTCTCATCTACACATGTCAGTCCCCATCAACCACATAAAACAGGGGACATAGCCTCAGAAATTGACATGGATATGGACACTCAAAGCCCTAAACCAAAGAGATGAGGATGAACCAGAGTCTCTAAGCCCAAACTTAGAAACTTTTGGTACTTTTGAGGCTGCTACTACTCATTTACCACCCAGTGGTGGACCTGAGGACAGAAATAACATAGCTAAGACCTCAACTGTGGCAACTACTGATGAAGGCTTAATGCCTGAGGTAGGAAATCCTCTGAACCAAGAACAAGAGGTACATGAGACAACTGAGTTGGGCTCAGCTCATGATGTAACTGATACAGTCCTCATTGAGGATGTAATCAGGGATTCAGATGATTCCATTGATTTGGATGATGTTTCAAAACACCAAACTACTGAATTGACGGCTACAAGTGAAGGTCCTGCACCTGGTGTCTCTAAGCTCAAGAAGCTAGTCACACCATCTCAGGTTAAAGCCCACTCAATCCATGATTCCCCTAGAGTGGCATCTTCTGTACAACAAGAAGATCAACCAAAAACACACCCCTCACTACAAATGCCTACCCAATTCCCTGGGTAAACAAGCATAGACCTGAACCAGCTATGCAGCCCAGATGGTCCCTTGTATCACATGATGAGCACCCTCATCAAGAATCACATCCAAACATACACAGCTAACTTGGAGCTGTCCATGAAGAACCAATTTGGAGTGATACAGACGAAGATGAATGATCTGTCCAACAAGATTGATCACAACAGCAAACAGATTACTCATCTTCAAGGTCATTTCTCCCAAGCTTCAACTTCAAAGGCTGATGAAGCCAAAAAGGGGGAGAAAATCAAGGTACCTATGGATACACTTGAAGCCAGAAGAAAGGCAAGAGTGGCTATCCTAGCAAGAGATCAAAAAGATCTAGCCAGAAAAGAGAAACTGGCTCAACAATTTGGTGTCTCTATTCAAGAAATAGAAGATACTAAAAAGTCTGATGAATCCCAAGGGCACAATGAAGAAACCTCTGATGGCCAAACTTCTGATGAAGAGCTTACAGAAAGTACTGAAGAAAATCCTTCAGTAGTTGACAAACCTTCAGCTGTTGTCAACCCATCAAAGGTCAACACTTCCAAAACTAAAACTACCAACCCTTCCGGAACAACTGCTTCCATTCAACCAACTTCTGCTCCTACTAGGCCTACTACAACAGTTACCACAATGACTGGCTAAACCCTTCTCCAATCTCTCAATCAGCAGAATTACTTGAGAAGAGTTTAGTGGCATCCCAAAAGAAGGCAAGAGAAGATCAGATCTGGAAAACACTGGAAGAAAGGGATGACTTAGATCTAAGCCATGAAGAAAAACTTCAGGCTTATGAAGCTGAACTTCAAAGGCAGGCTAGCCTAGATCAGATTGCTGAAGAAGACAAAAGACATCAACTGATGTCTTACATTACAAAGAACAGCAAAATCAAAGCCCACACACTGAAGAGACTCTCTGTGGAAGAGCTGACAAGAAGAGCTCAACTTATTGCAGATAAACTTGCAACAAGTAAAGACACAAAGGCCAAGAGAGCTCAGATGATAGAAGAACTGGTAGCTAATGGTTATGGTTCAAAAGCCTCAGTGTCCAAATGGAAAGAAGAAATATTGGTGGACACATATAGAAAATACAAGGCTGCAAGGGCTGCTAATCCAGAGAAGTTTCAAACTGCTGAAGCTTCAACTTCAGTAGTTAGAACTTCTGGTGTTCAAAGAAGACCAGCTACACAAAGAAAGAAATCAGAGGACAAAGTAAAGACTGATTTCAGAATGGTACTACTAGAAGGTAGTACAGTAGTCCATTCTGATTTTGATATAGAAGAAAAGCCTCTGCTCACACAATTCAGGGATCCTTCCACCTTTGCATATCAAATCCAGAGGACCATCACAGACAAACTGCACACCAAGGTAGTAACCGAACATCATTTGCCAACATTTCAGATACCTAATGTGATGGAACAACAGCAGGGAAGTGAATCCCACCTGAGAGTCACTGAAGTAGAAAACATTCAACACTCAGGAGAAACCCAGGTACCACCATGGTTCCCTACACTGCAGACTTTGACAAGTCTAAAGTACCAATCATCAGATGGTCCTTTACTGATAACAACTCAGTACTTGTGACAAGAAGAGATCAAACAAGCAGGGAATATAGTTCGATGAATGAACTGAAGAAACTATCAACCAAAGACCTGCTTACAATCCAACACTTAGAACTACAGAAAGGGTCTCTTACTGATGATCAACTGAACCAGCTCAAGAATTCCATGTTAAAAGGAATATGGAAAATTGTGAAGGACAGAAAAGAACAATAAGGAATTAGTAAGGTTTTGGCTTCATCAATCCAGGGGGAGATTGTTAGGACAAAAAGGATTGGTGAAACCACTTTTGCAAACCTTAGTCTAATTCACTTCTGTCAAAATACTCTAAGTATATAACTACTGAAGACAAAGGATCAAACTGCTGAAGAAGAGATTCAGAAGTGCTAAAGAAGAAAAGTCATCAGAAGTTCTGAAGTTCAAACCAGACATTTCTACTAAAGAACTACTGAAGACAAACTACTCATCAGTAGTTTGTCATTCATCAGTACTTACAGAAGATCTTTTCCACCACCTTTGTATATCAGTAGTTTAATACTTTAGTATTTCTTTTTGCTTTATGTACAAGTTCCAAGACTGCAACTTGTTGCAACTTGTTTCTGAACTTGCTTTTGGCAAGGTTCATGTATTTGTAAAGTCTATAAATAGAAGGGTTCATCCCTCTGTTTTAGACATTGATTTTAATACAAGAAATCCTTCAACACTTATTATTGTTATTTCCATTTCGTGTTTACTGAGAATCTATCAAAGTGTTTCATTCTCATTCAATACTTAGATTCTCAATAAACACTTTTCATTTATTAGTTCTTGAATCCAGGGGGAGTAATAACTTCTGTTGATAAGTGTAGCTTTAAACTTATAAACATTCCGCTGTGCTATCACTCATCAAGAACTTGCTAAACACTTAAGTGTCAACTAGCAAGTTCAACTAAAAGAGCATAATACTGATCCAACAGCCAATCCCTCTGTTGCACGCAACAAGGGTTGTGGGAAAAATCGCAGACTGGCTGGGCCTGGTGAGAAGGCCATATCAAAGCGTCCCAAAATGCCCAAAGCGCCGCGTCTATGCAACAACTGCCACCAATATGTCACGGATCATGATGCAAGGAACTGCGAGAAGGTTGCGGCAATGAAAAGGGCCAAGGAGGAGGCCGCACGCGGCCGCAAAGCCTAGTACATGATCTATGGTACTACGGGGGGAAGCATAAATGATCACTGCTGTTTTGAACCAGGTTATACACTGGTAACAATTACAACCCGATGCAGTTACTGTTTTGTTACGTGTGTAACATGGTTGTCATTTTCAATTCTGCACCCCCCAGCTACTTCTATGTTTTTTTTTACTTATGGTTATGTATGACGTTTATCCACTAGACATGTCGTTTTGTGTTTTATAATATAGCATGAAATGTGGTTTTTATGGAAATGTTCTTGTGTGTTTTACAAAAGTTGTTGCCTAGATTAGAACCAAAAAAGGGCCGACCACCTGTGCATTACATTGGGTAGTTGTGGTATGGAAGAATTATTTTTAAAGTGTGATATAAATAATAATATTTGACAAGTACAAAGTACAAAAAGAAGAAAATATAATATTACGTTAACTTCTATCACTATCACCTTTTTAAATAGTGATTTGACATAAAGATAAAATACACCACTAACCACAAATTTACTTCTTACCAACTACCCACTTACCCACACTTAAATATACTATTTATGGCCCCTACTATTTATATCCATCCCTATTCTACCTTCCACCCCTTACATGGCAAATTTGCATAACAAATCTGCAAATCAAATGGAGATCCCTTCAAACACTCATGCAGCTAAACGCCAAAAGATCAAAGATGAAGATGAGGTAACTTCCAAAAAAAACTGATGCGCATGGCTTAATGGAACACAACAAAGAAGTAGGCGCCGATGGTGCCCAACATGGTGCTAGTTCCGAAGATAGGAAACCACGTAAGAAAGGCGTCGACGACACCATGATGGTAGATGATTCTAATAACAACGTGACCTATAAACGGGATACATATATGGAGATTGATGGCGAAGGGTCAAGCACGACTGCGTACTCGGTAACCAAAGAGGACGTAAAACGATCGGGTTGGGAATGTACAGGAGCTGAGTACGACCACGAGTATTGTGGTTGTCCTTTGTGTCCAAATTCCCCAAATACTCTCGCTCGGTGGGCAAGCTACAATCCGTGGGAAGGTGAGGACAGTGAACAGTCTGAGCTGAGCTTGGGAGCTCAGTATGGTACGTTCTCGCCATGATTGGGGCCAACTTAACAACGTTTATGTTTCGCTGTTTCAGTGTATGTGTTGTTTTCTATTTACTTTATAGGGTCAAGACAGTTTCATTTTGTGTTTCTTTTAACATAGGCACGATATGGAAGTGCCCCCTGTAACTGTTTGACCCTCGAACTATGTGTTATGTATGTAACAGAATGTTTGTCATGTTGTTAATATCTTTAACTGTGTGTTCTGTAGTATCCTAAAAACCATCTACAACCCTACTCAAAATAGTGGCAACATTTTTAACACATTAACATATGTAACATTCATACATTGTATATGGAAAACAGTAAACATAAGCAAGTCCGCCCGATTCAGTATTCTTAAAATACGGATAGACAAAGTTGTATATGGTTAACATATGTAACATTCATAGATAGTATCCCCAACAAAATAGTAGAATGTACATCTGCCTAGCAGGTTAGTAGTGTTAAACTACAGATACACAGGGGCATGTTTGTCTGGCTAGTATATTAGCAGACTTAATAGGTGTAGATGGTTGACAAAAGACGCAGTAGGTTAGTAACAAAATAAATGTCATACATGTTACCCAAAAGACAGTTCAAACATGCTGCTGGAACCGACTTGCTCCCGGTTACTTCCTAAGTGCTGCGGCAGCCTCCACCTGCCCTTTCTTTGTATTAACCGCTGAACGCAAAATATGTGCCGCATACTTCGTCCGCAATTTCTTTATATCCCCGTCCTTTGCGCGCCAATGTTACTGAAATTGCAGTCAAAAGGCACATTAAGCCCCATGAACTTCTCCATGTGTCTCATCAGGTAGACACCACAATCTATGCCATTGCCAGCCGTAGCCCATTCCACATCCAACCTGTGTATCTCTGCCCCTCCAATCGCAGCTGCCTTCGGATGATTCATGTTTTTTAGAAACTTCACAAACATGTGCTTCTACAATAAACGTGTAGGTTGTTAGAGATACCAAGACTAACAAAACAAAGGGGCAGGTCACAAAAACAACTTACGTATTTATACGCCGTATCTTTCTTGTGGAAATCTATGTGATCCTTGCAGCTACGCCTCCCTCGCTTTTTGTCACTATCAATGAGCATTATGGCAATGTTTTTCAGCTCAAATACCAACAAGTAGAAGTGGGCCCTTTCAAGTATAGGGAAAAAGACGATATCAAATTTCTTGAAGTCATGGTTCTTCTCATAAGATGGCACCGAAGCGACCATAGCTGCCGAAAACCTTGTCATCCGTCTATTCTCATCACAGTTGGTCTTATTAAGCATCCATGGAAACTATTTCGAGTTTTTTAACAACCAACAATAGATACATAAATATAACAAGCTGACAAAATTAATAATCATGCAAAACTACATGTTTTGAAATTAACATACCACTGCCTTTGTGCTCACAAACAAGCGAAGAGGTGACCCTTCCGATTTCAACCTCTCCTCGTAGTTTAATACATCAACCCAACAATCTACTATCCCATCTAACACCTGCATACCCGGCTTCAAAGTTTTGAACATGCTACGCGTTGCCTCCACATTAGATAAGCTTCTAAATTACACCTCACTATAAAACGAACCCCAAAGACAATGTTAGAAGGCAGTTTTTACCTCTTCACAAACAATTATATGTGACTTAAAATTTAAAAATTCTATTACTTAGCAAGTGCGTTATCTGTAACACCCCAACCGATGGCGGAATCATCGAGGTGCCACGTAGTGACGATTGTTCAAAAGCTCATAGTTCTAAAATGTAAATATATGATTATTGAATATTGTTTTACAACATGTGAAATTAAATACAAGACAACAAAAATAAAGATAATTGATTTGTTTAATCTAAGTCCAAAGTCCTATGTGAAGCGTCAAGCAGCTTATCCTGAAACATGCACGAAAATAATTTTGTCAACATATGATGTTGGTGAGTACTACTTAATTTTGTACATATAGTATAAGTTTGAAAAAGTATTACAATTCATGTGTCTAGCATCACCAAGGCATTATGTAAACACGCAAGTAACCAAACAAGACAAGATCAAATGTAAAGTTTGTACCATAAAATTGATAATGAGCACCTCAACACGTGTGAGTCTAAAAGAGCACCATAACATAAGTTATGTCTAAATGAGCACCGTAACATAAGTTACGTCTAAATGAGCACCGTAACATAAGTTACGTCTGAGTGTAAAGAGCACCATAACATAAGTTATGTCTAAATGTATGATTTTGTATGTAAGCTACGTTCATGTTCAAGCATAAGCACAAAGATAAACAAGACACGTATATGAATTGTAAATGAATAAAATGTATGTGTAAATGAATACGAAAGTTTTGTATACTTGTGCATGAATCACCCCAAAAATTGTAAAAGCGGAAAAAGGGGATAAGTAATACTCACCTTAGCAAGGTGTTAAGTCTTGTGAAATTGAATAAGTGTAATCCAACGTTGCTAAGTATCACCCTATGTATAATGTAACAAATAAGTCTAAGTCTATTTGGTCTATGAGTATTTTCTAGGGCTTCGAATTGGGGATAAGTATTTAATTGATTAATAATCAAATTGTTTATTAAATATAAGAAATTTAATAAATAAATGAATAAAAGTCTTTTTGTAAATTTCAAATTGAAGATGGTCACAATATAAAGTTTTAAGTGTGAAAATAATTTTTATAAAATTATTTTCTTGAAAATAGAGTATTTAATCTATTTATTTCAATTTGTCAAAATATAACTTTAATATCTAAAAATATTAAAATTAAAGAATTTTTAAATTAAAAATTGTATTTCTGTTCCAATAGAAATAATTTATGTAAAATTTTGGTGCAAAAATATTGAAAAATGAATTTATTATGATTTATTTATGATTAAAACTAACAAAAATTAATTAAAAATACAAAACGAATGGTTTTTTAGAAATAAAAATTATTTCTGAAATGTTTATTGTTATACAAGTTTAGGATAATTTTTGTGGGATTTTATAAAATCTTTTAGATATTTTTATTGAATTTTACAATTATAAATGAATAAACTTGTAATATTTATAATATATATTAAATAAATTATTTTTGAAAAACTAAAAATTGGATGATGAACTTTTCTACTAAAATAACATAAGATAATTTTTGTAGAATTTATAAAGTTGTTTTGGTATTTTAAATGTAAAATAAAAGGTTAAAATGCAAATATATGTTTAAATCTATAATGAAAAGGCTAAAAAAAAAAAAAAGATGGTGGTCGTGGGAATCGAACCTTGGTTCAAACCCGGTTAAAGCATTAACACCCATGACTTCCACCACTGGGCTACACACCCTTGTTTGTATTTACAACAGAAAACAACAATTAAAAACCCACGTCTGCAGGTTGTTCTTCCCCAAAATATCGATTTAAGCCCTAGATTTTCCAATTAATCGAATTAAAGATCCACAACGTAATTAACCATAGGGCTTTCATTAGGAATGGACCGATAAACACACAGAGATAAAGAATCAAGGCTTACCGATCATGATTCCTCCTAATCGTTAGGTCAACCGAAAAAGTCAACGAGGCGATTTGCAGATTATAAGGAGGGTCTTTAGGTGGAATTGGGTATGGGGGTTTGTTGTTCGGCACCTAGAGGTTGTCAACTGAGGTTCAATTTATAGTGTTCGTGGTCTGATTCGTTGTTTAGGAAAGGATTGACCGGGTATCACTATTATCGCATAAATTGCCTAATTTTGGTGTGTTTTTACATGATTGTTGTGTGATAATTACGCGTGTTGACTGTCATACTAAATTATCGATACACTTATGACTTCTTACCATGTTCGTTTGGTTAATTGGTCAATCAACGACAATTTAGGCTGAATCTTCGCAGCAGCGATCAAGGGAAGAGGAACAGACAAGGCTTTAAAGATGTTAAATAGTTTACGAACTGGGATTAAACCAACAATGAGCTGTGGCTCTGTTGGTGTAAGTGTGAGTGTGCTTGCTGCTAACCCAGGTTCGAGGCCGGGCAGCAGCATGTATTTATTATTTTTTTTTCTTAACTGATAAGGGAGTGGGCCTGTGTTTGGGCCGGTTCTTGTGTTGGATCAGTGGGGATCTGGGCTTAGGTTGGGCTTCAAGATTTTTAAAAGAGAAATAGGTTGGGTAGTTGGTTTGGGCTCAAGTTTTTGGACTAGACTATCATTATCATCATCATCATCATTATTATTATTATTATTATTATTATTATTATTATTATAGATGCGGATAAAATGTGGCGTACAAGATAGGTGGTACGATATAAAAAATGTATATATATATATATATAATAATAGTGATAAAAGTGACGGATGTCACAGCATCCCCTACTTTTAGAAACTTCGTCCCGAAGTTATTAGAAATATAGGGTTATGGATGTTTGAGTAAAATTTAAGATAACTGTGGTTTGGAAAAATTCGAATGATTAGGATAAGGGGTTTGTTACGTGTGAGTTAGTGATTGGATTAGGTTTGTCTCGAAAAGGTAAAGAGAGTAAGAATCTAGTAAATCACTTCACTTCAAGGTTTATGAATCCTAAAATGAATGTATGAGTTGATTGACTATAGAAAGACTAAATGAACTACTAAGTAAACAAAGTTTGTTCCTGGTTCGACCCCCGGTCTCACGTTCAATGCATCATTAGTGTTTATATATAGGGTGTACCGCAGCTAACCCACCACACCTTTGATACCTTGAAAACGTACTGGACGTCTACCCAAAAACTCTAATAGAATTTCACACTACCCTAACGTACCTGTAAATTCATGATTTCGTTCCGGACCGGAATCATCAATTTACCTTACATTAGGGTTTTATGTCCTTCTATGATCCTAATCTAACACACATTAAAGCAAATAAGTTTCACAAGAAGATGTCACAACAAACACGTTGAGTTACAATGGGATGTTATCAATGAAATGAGGCCATGTAATAATGAGGTCAATTGCATTGGTTTGCAATGACTTGTAAGCATAATAGTATTTAAGTATGGGCTACCACTCGTCCGAGGATCCCTTTAGATGAAATGTTTATCTGAGTTACGTGAATAATACACACATGCAAGCAAGTTTATAAGTACGACAACCATTAAGTATGAGTGTTATCTTAGTGGCCTATAGAAATAGTTTACGAGTATCATGAATAATTAAATGTTCAATGGATAGTCAGATTAAGCGAAAAATCAAGTTTCATATATCAAACCATGATGTTTCTAGAAAAGCTCTGTAGGATCAAGTATCGAGTTTTTAGTAGTTTGGTTTTCATGGAAATCAAGTCCAAATGTTTCAATAAAATGTAAGGTAGATTCTGAAGCTTATACAATTTAAAATAAACGTAATCAAATATGATAAATTTCCAATCTGCGTTCGTACACAATAGTATGCAAGAAATTTCTAGATGTCATATGCTTATGAGTATGACATAATTGGGTACAAAATGATAATAGGATCAAGAAAATGAAAACACGAGTATTGGATTCTCGAGTCTTAGGAAGGTTTCATCCATGGCTTAACCAGTGGGATTAACGTCATCCTGACCGTTTGCTTCGTTGATATTGATATCGAAAGCTCGTCCATGTGCCACCAGGTTTATATTATTCAATTTAGGGCATTGAGGTCGCATGTGGTTAGGGTCTCTACAATAATAACATGCCCGACCGTTAGTAATCTGTAGTGGTTCCTGGGCAGCTGTTTGATGATTACCCTGTGTCCCAACCATTACTCGACAAGTGGTGACAAAGTGTCCAAACCTTCCACATCTAGTGCATTGACGGCATGGAATATTTGCAGGGTGATGATACTTGCAAGTGTGGCATTGAGGATGGATTCCCATGTAGGCTTTCTTGATAGGAGGCTGAGTTACAGGATCCACAACAGCATGATTCTGATTATCGCCCATTCGTTTCTTAGAGTTCGAAGCAGTAGTGGCGGCCTTTGCTAAAACAATCTTAGATTGTTCAACAACATGGGTGATTTTCTCAGCAGACGTCTTGGTGCCCTTCCTAACCAGGTTTCCTTTCCTTACATGTTTGTCTGTCAAAGTGGCTGTAAGTTGGATGGCTTCTTCTACCGTAGTGGACTTGCTCCCAGTGACTACGTCTTGTATCAGGTCAGGTAATCCCTCGATATATTTCTCGATTGCTCGAGAAACCGGGGTGACCATGTGTGGAACCAGTATGCTAAGTTCATGATATCGAGTATTATACGCAAGATTCTCACCACTGTCTTGTTTGAGTTCACGAAACTCATCCTCCAGTTTCCTGATTTCGTTCCTAGGGCAGAATTTGGCGATCATGACTTCCTTAACCTCAGCCCAAGACAAAGATAAAGCGACATCAGCGCCCCGATTGCGCTTTTCGCCATTCCACCATGTTAGCGCCCCCTTTTGAAGGACACTAGTAGCATAGCGAACGCGGAGTTCATCAGGACATTCACTATTCACAAAGGTGCTCTCCATGCTTTCAAACCATTGGAGGAGGCCAGTAGCACCCTCCTCACCAGTGAATTTTGTGGGGTTGCAGGAGTTAAAGTGTTTGTAAGTGCACCGAAATTGAGTCGTACTCCCTGTGTTGGCACTGTTACTATTCTGGGTTATCTCACTGACAAGGTTTGGGATCACTGCAGCAATTTGCTCAGCGACTAAAGATGCGAGGCGTCGATCAGAACGTTGTCCAGAAGCATGAACAGGGCGTCGGCGGACGTCACGGAGCATGCGGCGAGCAGACATCTATGAGGTAGTCAATGAATAATCATGAGATTAGAAAATGTAAGTGTATAATCGTACAGATGATTATGAAAGTATGAACTTGTAAACAATATATAAAAATTATGATATACAGAATATCGTATATGAAACGAGAGAGTATTATTGAAAAATTTGCATAAGATGCTTGGAGTGCCCTTGTATAGCTGTAAAGCCCAACAAGAACGTTGACTTTTCAAAGGAATTGAACCCAATGGTGATCAAAGAAGACATGCTTTATCCTATAAGTGGACACTCACTCCAGGAATCCCCAGGTAAGCATAACAGGTCCGTAAATGGATTTATGCGCTATGCTTCCCTATGCCAGAAAACCCAGTGTACAGGCGTCCACCCTTCCAGATTGCACGTGTCCTTATCACACTCATTAAAGTTCAACAACTTTGAAGGAGCAGAATAAGAGTAGGCATTATGCCTAAGAGTGTCTTCATGAAAGGTACTGCTCTCGTTCCATGATGATGTAGACTTTCCACTCCTTGTAGGACACCATCTCTATGCACCATGATGAAAGATGAGAAGAATGGAGAGAGAGAAGAAGGGAAGGATAGAAGAAGGAAAGTAGAGGGAAATGAGGGGTAGGGTAATTCAGGAAATATTATGCATGAAAGTTCGGTTATAGTCTAGGCCATTTTATCTAATAACCTAGTTCCCTATAACCATGGCTCTGATACCAATCTGTAACACCCCAACCAATGGCGGAATCATCGAGGTGCCACGTAGTGACGATTGTTCAAAAGCTCATAGTTCTAAAATGTAAATATATGATTATTGAATATTGTTTTACAACATGTGAAATTAAATACAAGACAACGAAAATAAAGATAATTGATTTGTTTAATCTAAGTCCAAAGTCCTAAGTGAAGCGTCAAGCAGCTTATCCTGAAACATGCACGAAAATAATTTTGTCAACATATGATGTTGGTGAGTACTACTTAATTTTGTACATATAGTATAAGTTTGAAAAAGTATTACAATTCATGTGTCTAGCATCACCAAGGCATTATGTAAACACGCAAGTAACCAAACAAGACAAGATCAAATGTAAAGTTTGTACCATGAAATTGATAATGAGCACCTCAACACGTGTGAGTCTAAAAGAGCACCATAACATAAGTTATGTCTAAATGAGCACCGTAACATAAGTTACGTCTAAATGAGCACCGTAACATAAGTTACGTCTGAGTGTAAAGAGCACCATAACATAAGTTATGTCTAAATGTATGATTTTGTATGTAAGCTACGTTCATGTTCAAGCATAAGCACAAAGATAAACAAGACACGTATATGAATTGTAAATGAATAAAATGTATGTGTAAATGAATACGAAAGTTTTGTATACTTGTGCATGAATCACCCCAAAAATTGTAAAAGCGGAAAAAGGGGATAAGTAATACTCACCTTAGCAAGGTGTTAAGTCTTGTGAAATTGAATAAGTGTAATCCAACGTTGCCAAGTATCACCCTATGTATAATGTAACAAATAAGTCTAAGTCTATTTGGTCTATGAGTATTTTCTAGGGCTTCGAATTGGGGATAAGTATATATTTGATTAATAATCAAATTGTTTATTAAATATAAGAAATTTAATAAATAAATGAATAAAAGTCTTTTTGTAAATTTCAAATTGCAGATGGTCACAATATAAAGTTTTAAGTGTGAAAATAATTTTTATAAAATTATTTTCTTGAAAATAGAGTATTTAATCTATTTATTTCAATTTGTCAAAATATAACTTTAATATCTAAAAATATTAAAATTATAGAATTTTTAAATTAAAAATTGTATTTCTCTTCCAATAGAAATAATTTATGTAAAATTTTGGTGCAAAAATATTGAAAAATGAATTTATTATGATTTATTTATGATTAAAACTAACAAAAATTAATTAAAAATACAAATGAATGGTTTTTCAGAAATAAAAATTATTTCTGAAATGTTTATTGTTATACAAGTTTAGGATAATTTTTGTGGGATTTTATAAAATCGTTTAGATATTTTTATTGAATTTTACAATTATAAATGAATAAACTTGTAATATTTATAATATATATTAAATTAATTATTTTTGAAAAACTAAAAATTGGATGATGAACTTTTCTACTAAAATAACATAAAACAATTTTTGTAGAATTTATAAAGTTGTTTTGGTATTTTAAATGTAAAATAAAAGGTTAAAATGCAAATATATGTTTAAATCTATAATGAAAAGGCTAAAAAAAAAAAAAAAAAAAAAGATGGTGGTCGTGGGAATCGAACCTGGGTTCAAATCCGGTTAAAGCATTAACACCCATGACTTCCACCACTGGGCTACACACCCTTGTTTGTATTTACAACAGAAAACAACAATTAAAAACCCACGTCTGTAGGTTGTTCTTCCCTAAAATATCGATTTAAGCCCTAGATTTTACAATTAATCGAATTAAAGATCCACAACGTAATTAACCATAGGGCTTTCATTAGGAATGGACCGATAAACACACGGAGATAAAGAATCAAGGCTTACCGATCGTGATTCCTCCTAATCGTTTGGTCAACAGAAAAAGTCAACGAGGCGATTTGCAGATTATAAGGAGGGTCATTAGGTGGAAGTGGGTATGGGGGTTTGTTGTTCGGCACCTAGAGGTTGTCAACTGAGGTTCAATTTATAGTGTTCGTGGTTTGATTCGTTGTTTAGGAAAGGATTGACCGGGTATCACTATTATCGCATAAATTGCCTAATTTTGGTGTGTTTTTACATGATTGTTGCGTGATAATTACGCGTGTTGACTATCATACTAAATTATCGATACACTTATGACTTCTTACCATGTTCGTTTGGTTAATTGGTCAATCAAAGACATTGGGGCTGAATCTTCGCAGCAGCGATCAAGGGAAGAGGAACAGACAAGGCTTTAAAGATGTTAAATAGTTTACGAACTGGGATTAAACCAACAATGAGCTGTGGCTCTGTTGGTGTATGTGTGAGTGTGCTTGCTGCTGACCCGGGTTCGACGCCGGGCAGCTGCATGTATTTTTTTTTCTTAACTGATAAGGGAGTGGGCCTGTGTTTGGGCCGGTTCTTGTGTTGGATCTGTGGGGATCTGGGCTTAGGTTGGGCTTCAAGATTTTTAAAAGAGAAATAGGTTGGGTAGTTGGTTTGGGCTCAAGTTTTTGGACTAGACTATCATTATTATCATTATTATTATTATTATTATTATAGATGCGGATAAAATGTGGCGTACAAGATAGGTGGTACGATATAAAAAATGTATATATATATAATAATAATAGTGATAAAAGTGACGGATGTCACATTATCTACTTCTTCTTGAGGTATTTCTACGTTCTCTACGCCTTCCCCGCGTTCTAGCCTGGATAAACACAAACAGAAATGATATGTTACACATGTTACAAAAGACAAACATCGTTGGTAAGCATATTGATGAATAACGTTACCTATTCTGTTTCGCCACCCTTCTTCTGGCATCATCACCACACAACATATTCAGCGGATCCTCGTCCATGTAAACATACTTCCACATAGCATTGTCATCCTTTGTCACCCCCTCTGTTAAATCGACCCCCCTTATGTGAAAAGGTGACTTATGAACATAAGTCACATTCCTTTCGCGTAGGGGGTTTCGCTTGGTTGCATCGATCTTTGCAATCATCTGTTGACGCATCGCCAACGTCATGTGGTCATCATCACAATCCATATTTCCACCCAAACCATACTCATTGTATATATTGTTTTGCGCTTCATATGAACTAATAGGGGACACCATTGGATATATCGGTGTGGTATCGCTTACTGATGCACCAACTCCATCCGCATCTGCATATGCAACATTTTTCTATTTATGTTAAACCGATGTATAGGAAAGAGAGTATTAAATTACAATTAGCGGTGTGGACTTACCTATACTATCATCGGCCTTCTCCTTTCCACGCGCCTTGCTTGCAGCCAATCCTTGCTCCACAGACTTATCTGCACACTCTGTAACACATGCAACAGGGACATTAGTATGCATGTTTACCATTTGTATGGTTTAAAAACCAACCCTACCCCTACCTGGCTTAGCAGGCAAATCCTTGACATTTGATTCTGCTTGCGGACCCACACCGGCAGACCCTGTAACATACGTCACAACCATTGTTAGATATAACTCTGTATCTGTTTCTAGGTTTGAATCATCCTATCACAAACTGGGACGGTGTACCTGATTCAACTGCTAGCGCGTTCATACCGGATCCCATTTTTGGAGAAGGAGCCACAAATTCTGTATCATACGTAACATTTTTATATAGTTTTTTTAAAAATATAACTCAAACCTGAACCCCGCTGACCTGCTTCTTCTGGCTGTGTTAGGCCAAAGCTAAAACTTGGTTCATCATTTCCATCTAATTTCGTCATATATGGAAGTATCCAGGAGCATCCTGTAAATGTAAGTTAAAACCACATTACTTGACGATTGTGGCAAAGGTAGAAATATATTTCATTTGTCTTTAGCGTACCCGCGCTTGTGTCTTGACCCGCTTCATTAAGCTGTGACCCCCTATCTCCAAACTCTGCCCTGTCCGGTTGCGTTTCTGTAGGTGTTATTCCCACAAGGCCTGTAAAAAAGAAGTCCCCGTTCATCATTGTCTATCTAACAAGTGCCATATGTTTACATCAAAATGACATTACAATACCTGTTTTTGTGCTTGTTCATCTTTTTTCGCAGCATCAAAAATCTGACTTGGTGCATCCATGGTGTTGGGCGCAGCCTCTGCGCTTGCCTGGGAGTCTGCTTCACATCATGTAACAACATAGGTAAGGTTACAATTATTCTATATGAATGTCTGTACTTACGGACTCTAACACATCATACCTCACTCATCATTCTTGTATGTGGACACTTCTGCCTCTGCTGTGCAAATCCCCTCACATCCTGAAACTAAATCTAAGATTACCGCTAGAATCTGATCATTGTGTGACCCTTTTTTACTACTGTCAAATATTGAAACGTCACAACCATACCTGTTTTGCCATCTTCCATTTGCACATCTACCGGTGTTACCCCAACAATACTGTCATCTTGAATTTCTTCAACCGTCCCTTCTTCGTTTAGATCCCCGCCTTAACATAATGTAACATACGTCACAACAACAGAAAAAACACACCCTTAAGTATTTAGGAATTTGTTAAATGGACACCTGGCCCCTCGTTGTTGGTGGGCACCTCAACTTCCAGTCCTGAAACATAAGTAACACATTAGAAAAACAGTTTTTTCCTTTGATTTGTTGTATATGATCTACAAGTTTATTAAAAACAACTCAGGTATACCTAGTTGATCGTTTTCTGTTTCTACCACTGATTGTGTGCTCACTAATTCCTCTTCAGTAGCATTTGGTACCAGATCGTCTAACTCATCATGCACATCTAAGGAAATATTATTAGTAAAATACCCCCCACTTTGACTTGGGTTCACACTGTGCGTATTTAACAGATTTAGACGGTGTGTGGTCTGATTACCTCTTTGTTGTGTTCCATCTCTTCCTGCTAAATTCTTCTTATGTGTTCCATCTTCACACACCTCTGCAAATTCGCTTGTTAAATTCTTGGCAAGATCTTCATTTCCTGTTAACACATGTTAATTACATAAGCATCTCCTGTTAACACATGTTAATCAAATGTCCATTTTTTCAACAGCCTTTTCTTACCAAGTCCTAACATACCACCAATATTGTACTTAGCACTGTCATGCAGATTCTTCCTGTATTGGCTAAGAATTGGACTGTCAAACGCCCCTCCCTCGTCCGACGTGCCCTGAGTTTTGCTCGTTTTTTACCGTGTCAATGGCGACTTGTCCAGCGCCGAATCACCCAAGTTCAAACAATCATCCTCCTCTACACAATAGCATCAATTTAACAATGACTTTGGCCATTTGAAAAACCGGATGCTCAACTGATTTCCTAGTTTACAAAATAATTTAGAGGATATAAACAACTGACTTACCAACTGCAATGCTTTTCCCTTTACTTATTGCTTCTAACACATTGCCGATTTGTGCATCAGCTGTTACACGTTCAACAGATGCATCCACATTCGCCTTCACCATTTCCTTAATAAAAGCATCGTACCTTGACTGCAACAACTTCTTCTCTACCTGGATAATCATCACATAACTTACCGATGGCAAATTCGGCCCTTTTTTTGGTTCTAATCATCACATCTACCAAATCCCCAACAGCTGATACCCTTTCCTGTTTATGATAGAATGATTAGGATACAATCAAATGTAGTTCATGAATTATCTTTTTGTAATACATTAAATGTTACCAACCTGGACGCTTGGTTGATCTAACCCGACCTTCACATCGTCATATGAAGACAAAGCTTTTAGCGTTCCCCTTCCAAAACCCCCTCCTTTTATTTCAATTTTTTCTCGGTCTCTTAACCTTTGGAATGTCCAGAAACTCATAGGATCCATCGAAGTATCAGCATCAAGCCCTTTGCATTTAAAACTATCCACGTATAAAAGCTAGAAATAGAAAATCGCTTACGTGGTTAGTAACAAGTAAACAAATAGTGTCACTAATAAGCAACTAATTAAAAGTTAACATGCGTAAATAGCAACATACCGTTAAAAACGTAAGTGGCCCGGTAAAAGGTGGATCCAAGCTGTCTCGTCTCCAACCATTCTTACAACTCATTAGTACCTCAAGTACTAACTCACACCAGTCCATACCAGCAAACTCTAAGTCATCCGTAATATACTCGAGTATGTTATCCTTCAGACTGCCTTGTTTGTGGCAGTCAATCATGATAGTATAGAAGCACATTATAAAATCCATACGGAAATTACAATCATCCTCACCGTTTGACTCTTTTTCAATCATGTCCACCATTTGCTTAGCAGATATAAATATGCTTGGTGGGTATCTCTCTCTCCATTTGGCTATGCCTTCATCATGCGCTTCCCTACGCTCCAACGCATTGAAAGACACCCCTCCAATCGGTATACCAAGGACCTTGTGCACGACCTCAGCATCAATGCAAAGTGTCCCAAATGGCACAGTCAACTCTAAACTTTCCTGGTTGAAGTTATCTACAACATAATGCCCTAACTTCGCAGGTATCCCATCCATTTTAAGATTTAGCAGCCTACCCAACCCCATATCCTTCACTGCTAAACGTTGTTCGTCACTTGGCATCTTTATGCATCTTGTTAACTGTGTTGGTGATGATCTAATACGTATCCCCAGCCACTCGTTCAACTTTGACCTTTTGCGTTGCCTACGAGGCTCAAGGGCATCATTCCATGTCTTGTCTACCCTCTTCCGTTTTTTCGCCTTCAATGCTTTCTCTTTTTCCCCCTGTCTATTTTCGCTGAAACTTCTAACGCTCGTGTTTTTGCTCTTGTTATCCTAACTGGTGCAGATGAAGACAGATCATACACAGGGATTGCCTGCTTACCTGCTACACATGTAACAATTATCAGTTCAAACTAACTTTGACCCGATATCAGTATAAATAACTATTTATTATGTTGTATCATCGCACCCTTTTTATTTCTTGTCTGAATTTCACCAACTGCTATATTTGGGTCTGTTTTTACATAACATACAAACACCCAATGTAAGCAACTGATCGCTTAACCAGACGATAACACCTGATTTTACACATATAACACCGAAACTATTGGAAAACCACAAAACACCTCACCTTTGGTTTTGGCCGCTTGACGACGACGGCGGTTACAAAAAAAGGACAACTTTTCCTTCTGTGGCTTCACACTTGAATCATCATCATCAGACTCCACCCCAGTTGACAGTCCTTAATCATCATTATTGGAACCTTCATTCAATGATGGTCCTGCATCCTCATTATATGAAGTTTGCACCATCGACGGCCCTGGATCATCATTATGAGCCGAAGCTTTGCCAATTCCTTTACGCAGCCTCTTTAGGTTGATAAGTGGCGTATTCGAGTCATAGTCTACATATTTAAAAAAATGGCACTCTAAATAAATTTACAGGAGCCTAAAATTACATTACTAAGATTAAAAAATAAATTATCTTCATTACTATCCAAAAGTCCCTGTAACACCTACCTAGATGACGTTTTACATCTTCAAACTCACTAGCTGATAATCCAATGTCCTTACCATGCCTGGTTCCTGCTGTGTCATCAGACAAAACGACCAATTTTCTTTTCCTCCTGTCTCAAACATTATATTGATTACGCTTTCATGAGGGGTATCACATTTCATAAACTACAATCTACTTATCCACTCAATAAAAAATAAATGATAACAACGCTACTTATCAAACTCGACAAAATCCCCATTTTTTCCTGTTTTACACCATCAATGTACTTATCCCTGATTATTCATGAATACGTTGTACCATATATGAGAAACCCCAATTTTATACAGTAAAGGGACAGAAAACAACGAGGCACGTACCTTTTAGATGATTTCTTCGACCCCAATCGTCGGCTAAACGAAGATAAGGTCCACATGAACGATTTCATCGTTACGGGAGACAAAAAGAGTACAGGGTTGAAGGTTTCAGGAAGAAGGAAGTATGTTGATGCTTCAAATGGAGAGAGAACAGGGATGAAATTTTGAATTTGGGAAGATGGTATACGAGTAAGTGAGAGGGAAAAAGGTTATTGATGGAGAGAGACTATGAAGTGACTGATTTGCAGAACCATGCAGTTACCAACACCTTTGTAATGTCAAATTACCCATATGCCCTTTTTTGTACTTCTCACCATTATAATATTAAGCATTTGATCCACACCATTGATCTAGATTGATCAATGGTTGAAATAGGGTTTAATGGGTTTCTTCAATTTAAGTGGGTTTTTATTTAATCCTCCCCCTAGATTATCATACTATAATCTTTTCAATAACACGTTTTGGATCGTCTTTATGAATCCCAAATACTTTAAATAAATTTCCAATGGTTAGAATGATGGTTCCACCCCAACCACCGATCACATTTTTTTTTTTTCATTTTTGTTAAACCACTATACCTAGTTAGTATGTAGTTTAATTATTGTTTCTTTGCTTACGTGACACTAGTTATTGCATCATTTAGTTATGTTACTAAACTTGGTTTTATATATCAAAGGGCTTGTATCGTAATAGTAATAGTACCAAGAATGTATTAAGATGTTGTCTTTTCAAGTTCTGGGTTTCTAGTTCCATGGTGAATAAAAGTCAAGAATTTATTAGTAAAATTACCGGTTGTGTGAGAATACCATTCTAAATAAAATTTTATGTTAAATGATAAGCTCGGGATAATGACACACCTAATAAATATTTAACACTCTCACAAGTATAAGTCATATATCATTTTGCATAAACTATATGGCTCGAATACAAATCTATGATGTGTATATAGACACCTCATCTAACAAATCATATACGACTTGTATATGTGAATATTGTAACACCCTAGGCCAATTACAGAAAACGTGCAGCGGAAAAACCAACCGAAAAATTCATTTCTTTAAAAACAATCTTGAATGTTTAGAAACCAAATCTACTAAGTATTTTAGGTCTTACATCTTTTAAATATATCCTATTACATTAAACGTGACCCATCTATATCACGTTATGTGGCCGTGTCCACATACAATCCGCCTCCTCGCTCGACCTCAATCCTTTCCTTACTCTATTAAGTAGACAAGACAACCTGCGATCACCAAATAACCGTTTCGATAGTTCATTTAGTGACTTAATGCACATTACTCATAATGCGGAAATAATGTTCATTGATACTCCATGACTCGTTCCAACGCCTTTTTGCAAGTTCGGGTGTGGTACCCCGAACCGAACCTGCAAGTCTCATGCATTCATATTTTCATACATGAACCTTCATTACCATTCTCATAACAAAGGTTAATAACCCCACAATTTCAAACAAGCATACAATTTCCTCAATACCCCACAATTCATACAAGCATACAATTCCCTCATATAACCCCACAATTCATACAAGCATACAATTCCCTCATATGACTTACTTTAACCCGTCATGTTACTCTTTCTTCGCTATTCTCTAAGACAATATGACGTTTCTAATCCTATACTCAATCTACACATAATTACCAACCCTTACATACATGAAACTCTCACTCAAACCTGAGTATGAGTACCCATATATATATATATATATATATATATATATATATATATATATATCACATTTTCAATCTTTACATGAGCATGACAATCTACTTACCGTATTTGATACCATCAAACAACGTATCAATTAAGCTACATGCACGTGTATCATCCCGTACTAGAATCATATTTGTAAATCCGACATTCCTATTACTTGCTACACCCTTACATAGCATACACAAGGTCCAACAATGTTATTTGATGCGTTAAACGCAATTACGGGTCGCGCACATAAGCGAAACATCAATGTACGATAGAATAAACAACATAAAAAATAAAGTTCCAGGTCCCACCGTAACTTACGGTGGACCCCCAAAATCCCACGCCAGTTCCCTACTGGCCTACGGTGGAAAAATGGGTGCAGGGGCCACCGTAAGCTACGGACCACCGTAGCTTACGGTAGACTCTGAAGTCCACCCTCTTGTTTCTCCTTTCCATTCTTTCTTAAACCATTCCACGCCGATCCAACCGAAGTCGCGTTTTACCCATTATAAGTTCCAAAACATGCCTTAGCATCCTTACTAACGTTCCATCATTTCATGATTCCCATTCTACTTGCACACATAAATACATGTTAAGATTCATTATCCTAAATGGAGTAAGAATCACTTACCTCAAGTTCTCCAAGTTCATGCTTGTTTACTTGCTTCCTCTTGACCTATTAGCTTCCCATGCTTGTGTCCATCATTCCTATCCTTTCATATCATCATGTTCACATCATTGTTAGCATACATGTTCATTCATAAACCAATCATATCCAACTCATATATCACATTGACTTGCATAGGTCAATTTCTAACATGCATACAACATAACTTCCCACTCTTTTGATTCATCATTCAAGCAATTAGACTCAACAACGTATGTGACACATAACCAAGCTAACGTGTCTCACAAGAATCCTCAATCTCACAATCATGCTAGAAAAAATACCACATTATTTCCATGTCAGTTGACTTTTCAGAAAGTCAACTTTCAACCATACAAACTTTCCTTTTTACAAACCTATGTCTACATTAGCATACTAGGTTTTATGAAATTCACCCTAAAACGATGGCGTGCATCATAGTATTTAAGCATAGTGTACATACTACTAATGCATACTCCTTACCACATCATATAACCAACTAAATCCCCATATGATTACTCTCTAAGACGCAATCCTCATGTTAACCTACTATCAATTGTATCCATTATCATATTACTTTCATACTTGTCCAATCTTGCCTTCAATTTCACAAGTTAAACTAATCTAGACATTTCATCAAACACTTGGTGTGCATACAACATTTAAAGCACAATATACAAGCATTTCACGCATAATTTCATAGCTCATAACATAAATCATCCTATTTCTTCCCTACATTACATACCATTCATTCAATAGTTATCAACATAGCAAATCATCACTTTCTTTTCAATGCATTCAATAATTAACCAAGAATGGTCTTGGATTACACCAATGTGACACCCGGCACGTTTAGGTTAACATTTTATAAAACACATAAGTCTACCTTAGCGAAAAACGTTTTCAAACATACTTAACTAGGTCGGTTGAGTCGTGTCGATGATTCGGGAATCATCGGGATTCGTTACAATGGTCCGAGGGATCATTGGGTGCCGGTCCATAACCATGTGAACACGGATGGGGTGATTTGTAGAATCGCCGGGTTTAACGCACACACGCAAGTCTCAAGTCTCGGGAATTGGTGAACGGACGTAAACGTGTTAGTTATCGTGCATTATATGTTTGTAATCATTATATGACTTGTCGGTATGTGAAAACGTGTTTATATATGTTAAAATAGGGTTTAACGCGCCAAAAACCCGGATACATATGCTATAGGCGATTAGGCCATCTGGGATAGCCTAATCGCCAGTAAAGAGGCGAGTAGGAGGATTTTAGGGGCGATTAGGGGCTATTCGCTAGTAGCTACTAGCGATTAGCAGCCCTAATCGCCTGTAACAGCTGTGTACTCGCCTGACCTGCATGTGACGACTAAAAACGCCTATAAATACCACCCTTATGTTTTAAAACATCATTTGTGAAACCCTAATACACCCCAAAGCCACCTCACACCTTATCCAACCTCTGCAACACGTTTTTGAGCAAGAAATCACATTTCCAAGCTTTACACCTCATAATCTCACCATTTCAAGGTGTGTTCTTCATCCTAAACCTTTGTAATGATATTGTTTTGATCCCTAAAGGTCCAGACCTGATTTCTAAACATTTGTGTCTTTGAAAACTCATTAAAATCAGTTTCTAAACAAACCCAAACCTCTATACTTGTTATATGTGATGTATTCATGCAAGATAGGATTTTTATCGCTTAAACATGATTGTTCTTGTATTATTATTGTGTTTCTGATCTAAATGAGGTAATATGATGATAACCTAGGAGTTTGAAGGTTCATAGATGTGTAATATTGATATTAGGCGTTTTGACCCGTTTGAATGATTATGGTGGATTGATGATGATATGTTGTGTTTTGTTGATTGTTTGAGGTTAAGGTTTACTTTAGGATGATGCTAGAATAGTAGGATGTTGTCGGACAACGTCATTATGTGATGAAATCTGGATATATGCCATTTAGGGTAAGTTTTGCATGAGGATGTGATGTTTACATGATAATTATGCTATTTTGGGAAAACACATGCATTCGGGATGGCTAGGATGATGATAAATTAGGGGTTTTTGCTTGAAATAGTTGGATTAATGTTTTAGGTTTGATATTGGGTGCTTCCACATGATTCAAATCTGATTTGGAGGGTTAACGCGCAAAAAGGCGGAACAGAACAGTAGGGGCGATTAGGGGTTTCTAATCGCCTGTATTATAGGCGATTGGCCCCCAATCGCATGAACTATAGGCGATTGGGAACCCAATCGCCATTTTGACTAGCAATTACAATGCTACTTGCTAGTTTGACTCTCCTAATCACCAGTTGACTTTTCCTAATTGCATGTTTGATTCCTAATCGCGTATACCGCTGCTATATGTATATTTTAACATCCCAAAACACGGATTGACACCTAGGAACATGTTTGGAACCTCGTGACATGTCTAATAACTTGGTAACACGTGTTCGGACTTGTTTATGCGTTAATTGGGCGTTATGCTAGACAGGGTGAATGTTTGCGCATGCTAAGTGTTTAATCGCATATGTGCATGATACCTTGTATGTGGCTAACACGTGGGATGTCGGGTCACCAATGGGATGTCGGGTTTTGTCTGGTTTGGTCGGTTTAACGTTTAAACATGTTTTCAACATACACGGTCACGGTCGGGACAAATTGGGGACTGGTTAGCCTTCGGGTTAGTAGTCATCACAGTTATGTAAACTCATTGATAGGTCGCCACTAGTAGGGACTATTACACACGTATCAGATTTCTATTTTACTGAGGACGCACTCTAAGGTGAGTTTCACGGCCCCTCTTTTATACACTTTTTCTCGGGGGAGAAGCATGCCACACGTTTTAACAAATACAACGTTTATGTTTTGAAACGCAACGTTTATGAAACGCAACACTTTTGAAACGCAACACTTATGAAACGCAACACTTTTGAAACGCAACGTTTATGAAACGCAACACTTTTGAAACGCAACGCTTATGAAATGCAACGCTTGTTTTAAATTACTATACGACGCAACGCAACGCTAAGTCCCTGGAAAACCATGAATGTGCGGGGCACAATGGGGGAAATGTGGATAGATCTATTAGGCTTGACGAACCCCACCCGACGGCTGGGAGCCGGGCGGGTGCATATTGTCTCTATTTTCGGCAACTCAAACACGGACGGCAACACACGCAACGCTTGTCAGTAATGGTTTCGGAAATACAGTCGTAGTAGTAAGGAAACGTTTGTTATGTACTTAAAGATTTTGCATACTTGGTACTTTTGAGATGAAACTCTTTACGCTTGAAACGCTTTGTAAACTTAAAACCTGTGAACTCACCAACATTATATGTTGACGTCTTTTTGGCATGTTTTCTCAGGTCACTAAGGTAGCAGCATTGAGTTTAGGCGCACGGAGTCTCACGGCATCTAGGATCCATTTGCATTTCATTTTGAGTATTATCAGACTTTCATGTTTTACTTTTGGGTTGTATTAAAGTTTTACGCTTCCGCAAGCGATGGTTGAATTTTTGAAACTTAATGGGCAATTTACGTTGTTTTCATATCATATAGATGTCGTTTATTGTGACCATTGACTTGGATCCTGGTGTGTCACGTGCCTCGCGGTAAAACCCCGCACGTGGAATTTGAGGGTGTGACAACCAAGACCAATACCCACTTCCAACATAGGTGTAAAACAATCTAATTAGCGCATGAATCAAGCATAGCTTTATGTAGTATCATGAATTATGGTTCCTTTAGTGTCTATCAACATCTAGACACCTCCATTCATCCTTGATTCACGTTTTTACACACATCCTAGGTTTCACCAACTCCAAAATTAATCTTAACATTAAAATCTACCAAATAGAAGGTACATTTGGGTTTGATTGACCTTAAATGGTCCATTTCTGGTTCATGCATCGATTTCCCATTGATTTCTTACTAGATTGAGCTTGGTAGTTGGGTTGGGGTTGGAACCCCTTTTCTCCTTCTCCTGAGGTCGACCAAAACACACACCAATTGTGTGTTTTTGGTGTTTTCATCCTATTTAACAATTTTAATATGGACTTTGGGTAATCGACATATTCCACCCTCCAACTTATAACCTCTTGACTCAATATCATTTTTGTTAATCACGCCTATCAACGTCTTTAAATGAAATGGGTTTTCGGGGTGTTACAAATATGAGTCATGTATCATGTGTCAAAAGATCAATTAAAAGTAGGTGTAGCATGACATAGGGATTAGCAAATGGTACTGGAAACCGAGCCGACACCGGTAGCGAACGTACCAAATCAAACCATTTTTCATCCACTTCAACAACCATTTTTTTACGTTTTTCGGGTTCGTTACTTTCATTTCATTACCGGTATTATTTACCTTTAAATACCATATTGTAATTAGCGTTTTCAATACTAAGAGCATGTTTGGCTCTCCAGTTTTTTACCTCCTTATGACTTATGACTTCTCCAATAAGTTAATAAGTTGAAAGAAAATGTTTGGCAAACTAAAAGTTCTTATTGTTTTAACTTTTCATTTTGTCATTGATAAGTTGTTTTGGAAAAATAAGAAATTTTGACTTATCAAAACTCCTTTTAACTTATTGGTGAATGTTTAGTTGTTTACCCATATGTCCTCCTTATGTACTTATACACAATATAAGCTAAATCAAACACTTTTTACAAAATAACGTATTGACTTATTAGCTTTCACCACCACTTAAGCTAATTCAAACACTTTTTTAAAAAAATTATTAGTTAATAAGTCATTTTAACCAAAAATATTTTCGAACTTAAATAAATTTATCCAAACATACACTAAATACGCTATTTCACGATTTTTGAGTCATACCAAGCTCATCTCTAGTATGACTTAATGATCATCATGATATTAAAATTGTTTTTCAAAATTTGAAATAATAAACAAATAGAAGAGGGAAAAAATCCGAGTGTATAGAACTGGAAGGAGGTTGTCAGAGGAGATTCCCTGATGAAGGAAAGCACACCAATCGTCTTAACACCTTTTTTCATTCACCCTCGTGAACCTCTGCCATTCCAAATGGAATATATACCTACCCTTCATTCACTATACATATATACATCCCTCCTTTGTATCTATATATTCTTTCAGTGCCTGCACCCTCCCCTATGCCATTCGTCTTGTCGAATTACTTTTCCCTACTGCCCCCACCCTTCCTTTTTTTTTTCCGTTCTCAATAACTTTTTCTTTTCTAAGTCTAATTATATTAGTATGTTATATTAGAGCATTCACAGTAGGTTATGCATATTTATGTAAGAGAAACCTCTATGTTTTGATATGTGGTAGTAAATGGTTGTAAATGAATGATATAGAGAAGTTACTTTTCATCTCTATATTTGATATGGAACTGTTCATCCTTCATAATTTTTTTAATATTTTTTAAAGTGGTTGTGAGTAGAAGAGAGAGAAAATGTAATGATAAAAGTATAGAGTAAATATTATTTAATTGAAAGAAGTGAGAAAAAGTAATATTTTTAAAGTAATTATGAAGAAAATTTGTAGAAGCTACTGCGAATGCTCTTATTCTCTCTTATTTGAGTATCTCATATAACAGCACTCACAATTGTCTCACAAGTAATATTTAATATGGGAGAAAACCCTGTATTTTTATTGGGTTGTGAGTAGTTGTAGGTGAAGAAAATAAGAAATCTACTGTTTATCAATATATTTGAAGATATTTGAGAATATTTTGGGTAAGATAGTTTGTTGTATATATTTTTTTAATATTTATTGAAAGTGGTTGTGAGTGAAGCAGAGAGAAACTATAATAATTTTTAGTATAATATGTGGTTCTGAGTGGATGTGAGATGAGGATGCTAATGTGAATGCTCTAAGCATTGAGGAAAGATTGAAGAAGCCATGGGTGTCTTGGGTCCTCTTGTTTTTTGCCTGAAAATTTTATACTCAAGCGTTGGGGAACGATTGAAGAAGCAAGGTGTCTTGGGCCCTCATGTTTTTTGCCTGAAAATGTTACACTCATTAAGGGTATATTTGGCAATGAGTTTTTATGAACTTTAAGCTTTTAAGAAAAAACCCTACTCAATAAAAAGCCTTGTTTGGTTGAAGAAACTTGAAGCTTTTAGGTTAGGAGAAAAAGCTTTATATTGAAACGCTACCACTACTGGCGACTACAAGTTTTTAATGAATAAATGACACAAATACCATAACTATCATAAAAAAATAAAAAAAAATGCATACAAGCTTTTAGTTAATATTCATTTTGGTCATTTTATATATTTTATTAAAAGTTTCAGCTACCCTGCTAAACACACCAACATATATTTAAAAAGCTAAAGCTACCCGCTACAGCTACAAGCTTCCAACTACAGCTACCAGCTTTCAGCCACCAACCACTAGCTAGTTCATCTCCCAGGTTAAACTTGATTTGTTTATTAAAAATAAATGTCTTGTTGATACTTCTTTACTTCTCTGTTTACTTGTTTATACTGATATCGAATGGTTGTGTTTTGCTTTATCTATCCTGTTTTGGTTTCTATGCTCATATTTGGTTTTGATTTCATGCTTGACAATACGTATCCATATGGTGGTTTGGTCTAAATTTGTGAAAAATTATATAGAAAGATTTGGGAATAAAAATTATCTATGCTCATATTTGGTTTTGATAACAGTGTCGATGACTGAATTTTGATGGTCAAGGAAGTTCATTTTCATATATAGTGAAATTTTTTTTATACTTGGGTGTCCTGTGTACACATCATCTCTTAGATGTTGGAAGTTAAGGACATATGGTTGGACAATTTACATAGTGTGGCATGAAAAGTTATAAGAACGTATATGTTGGATATAAAAAAATATAGTTTCTTTTCAAAGTTTAAACAATGAAGAGAAATGGATTAATTTCATATATATCGTTTCGCATTCAAAGACAATTACGTTTTTACACTTTTCCTACAGCTTGGTGGGCTAACACGGCTATGCTTGTGCATTGTTAAAAAAATATATATATTTATCTTAACCGTCCCGCAGCAATGCGCGAGTTTCCCACTAGTTTCTATAATGTTTGTGTTTGTGTGTAAGACTATTTTCCAGATTTGTTTGTTTTATTTTCCTTTTAAACTTTCTTTTACAATATATTGCGTGGTTTGATTTTTTGGTTTATATTAATTGCTAACTTTCTATTTGGATTTCGGAACAAAAAGATATATAAATTAGAGAAAAAAAACTTTGGTTCAATTCGGTTGAATTTGGTTATCGGTTTGTTTGGTTTTAAATCGAAACCAGACCGAATTCAATTTTCTTGAATTTGGTTTGGTTCGGTTTTTGGTTTCGGGTACAAAATGTTGAAAACCGAATAAACTGAATCGAATAATCCAAGTAGTCCGTAAACCGAACCGATGAACACCCCCATGGCTGGCCCTTGGGTGGGCCGGGGAGGCCAACTGGTCAGGGTCCAAAAATATCGATGGCACATTTAAAAAAAATCCTATATATATATATATATATATATATATATATATATATATATATGTATGTATGTATATGTTTTTTTAAACACATCTTTAAACATTTAAATTTGGGTCTATTAAACATATCTTTTAAATTATAAAATAACCCCAGTACTAGTAATCCATAACAAGTTTAAAAGGTACTACCCATTTAATTTAACTAAGTTTAAAAAAAGGCAAAAAAATAAATAAATAAATAGAAGAAACCTACGACACACAGAAGCAAAATTTTCCCCCAACCCAATTCAAAAGCGTTTAGCTAAAAAGAATGTTAAAGAGAGTTTCACTCATACTCGGTTACCTATTCGCATATTACAGTATATCATTAACTTATTGTAATACTTTAATCGTCGTTTAAAGAAAATAGTTTACGTTATTTGTTTCGTCAAGGCTTAAGGGTAAGAGACACATTTTTCGTGGCTTGACCCGGATACTTAAATTCTCAAGGACGGCCCTGAACACCCCTACAAACTTCGCCAGTGCAGTGCATATAAGATGTTACGGGGATGGATACTTTTACAAATGGCAATCACTCTTGGTTGCAAAAACTCGAGAACTTCAATTAAACAAATGATTTTATTCATATGTTTTTCTCATTTAAGAAAAAAAGAAAAAGAAATTAGATAGAGAAATTACACACATGTAATTTATCCTACGTGCATGTAAACCGAATTTGTATACAGCTTCTTGTAATTTTTTTAGCATCATTTACATCATTTTGTATTGAAGAGAGAATTAGTGGCCGGCTTGGTCCGAGCAACGATGCATGTAGTGTTATTATTATCACTACGTTGTGGATCATATCCTATAAGAACTGCACCCGTGCTATGCAACGGCGATGAAATCATATAATTTTTGACAACTCCACTATAAACATTAGGGTTGTGCAATGGGTCAGAACTGACCCGACTCAAACCCACCAGAACTGTTTACCATTTTAGTGTTAAAATTAGGAACTACGAACCAAACCTTAAAAGGCTATGTGGTTCCAGGTCCTTAAAAGGTTATGTATTTCTATTCTTTTACCATGCTTCTAAAGGGATTCCTCTAATGGTTCTAACAATAGTCCATGAGATTCATTTTAAGTCACTTTTCGTTTCTCGACTTATATTTTCATAACAATTTTCTCATTCTCATCACTCAAAACGTTATGCGAATTTGTTATTGTATACATCACAAATAGTCAAATACACACACATATATCCATATATATATATATATATATATATATATATATATATATATATATATATATATATGCACACACACACACTTCAAAACAACATATTTCACGAAAAATACGTTGTGATTCTTATAAATAATATTTTTTAATATTGTATGAACATTACGTGAAATCGATTACAATAACACGTAAAAAAATAATGAAAAGACAAAAAAGGAGTATTATTTTATTTTTTACGTTAATAATACATATCTATTGGATCATTTTTATAAATTATAGGTTTTTGTTTGTACATTATCAATCTATTAATAAGTCATGTTATAATTAAAACACAAACGGTTTTTGTGGTTCTTATATTAGAACCGTGGGTTTGGAACTGACCCGACCCGAAACCGATAATTCATATAAAGGTTCTCAAGGGTCTTGAGTGTCAGACACTTTACCTGAATCATCAAAACCCTTAGGACCCAAAACCACATAGTTTTCTAAGATTCGGTTTGTGGTTCCGAATTTCATCAATAAAAGGATATATGGTTTCAGTGGGGCTAGATTAGATTGGGTCCGTTATAACCCTTTGCACAGCCCTCCAGTATAGATTGTAGAATGGCCTCTTGCCTATAATTGACTAACTAATTTACAAATTAAGAACAAAACAAAAATATGGAATTGGTGTTGGGAGAGAGAATGTATTGAAGCTTCCGCCATCTAAGGGTTTGGAAGGCCTCAACTCACTCATGCCCAACGGCATACCGCTTTAAATATTCAAATGTTACCTTTTTTTTTTGTTACACTTTTTCATATTAAAAAAAATATGTTGTTTTTTTTTTTATATTTTAAAAGGTTAAAACATAAATAGGTTCTACTATTTTATATTTTAAGTCCTAATTGAAATAAACAAAATCAAATTCATACTTGAAACCCATGTAACTTTATTTTGATACCTAAATAAACAAACCCATATTTTGTAGCTATGGATGATGTGAATATCTTAAATTTTAAGGCCAAAACATAAAAAATTCATTCAAATACTATAATATTCAATCATACTATAATAAAACAACTTTTGTTTTCCTCAATTACTACAAAATAACACTATACACCACCAGTGATCAAACCACACCTTAATTCTTTTTCAAGACATAACACGTTTTCATTATACAATACAACCAGTGGGTGAAACCACACGTTCCAGTGGGAATATCAAAATTTGTAAGCATCAGTTTCGACAACTACTAAAAAAAAAAGTTTATTTATAATGGTTTTGTTACATAAAATTTTTGTGATGTAACTCGAAAAATAACAATATACAACGATTGAAACCATAAATACGAATGCCAATATCAGTTTCGAAATGCATATCAAATACCATCCGAGGCCCTACTTCGAATACAACTTTGTTTCAATAAAAACTTATATCTGAATGTTGAGGAATTTATAACGCTTAGTTTCGATGACTACAAAAAATAGTTTATGTACAGTGATAAATTTTATTACACAAAAGTTTTATGATTAACCCATAAAATAAAGTCGTGTTTTACATTGGTAAAAAAATTATTAAAAAACGAATATCGATACCGTTCCGTTAACACCGGTATCAATGTTGTACGATTAGTACTAGCCTTGTTCGTCATATATCGCTATTTTGAATACAACCGCGTTTTCGAAAAAGAAAAAAATATCGGCATGCCAAATTAAAAAAAAAAAAGGCAACCTTGTAATTAGCTTTAATATAAAAAAACTAACGGTGAATGAAAGTTATCAGAGACAATTAAAACTATTGGGTTAAAAACGTATATTATTTGTAATATAAGTGGTAAATTAAACACCAAAACTATGGACTGAGTCCTTTAAAACTTTTACTTTCAGTCTTTATCCTTTATATGAAAAGTTGCCACGATTTTTGTCCTTTACACTTAACCCAGTTAGTGTAATCAGTTAAGTCCCCCACGTGCAATGCACGTGAGGGTATAAACGTAATTTCCACCCCATTTTCCCCCTTATAAAGTTGATTCACTTTAACAAAAAACCCATGTTCCATTCAAAATCAAACCCCCAATTTCTAACCATAATTAACATTCACAGATCAAACCCACTGATGGATGAAACTAGACCTCGTTTTATTATTCGTAATCTATTACAACAATTTGATGTTGAAGAATTATACGGTATGATCTTCCTCGACCTCGATTCAGTTTTTTTTAAACATTGGTTTTCTAATGTTCGATTATCATGCTTGCAGTTGGTTGTCGACATTTGTTTTCAATCAAGTTGCATCATGGTGGTGTGTTTTCAAAATTTCCAGGACAGATGTATGAAAGAGGCTTGGAAGACATTGTAGACATAGATAAGTTTTCTATTCACACTATGGATGGTATTTTGGAACAGCTAGGTTATGATGCCAGGTGTCTTAGGTACTACCACTATTTAATTCCAAATGGTGAGTTAGATTTTGGACTAAGAGCCTTAGGTAGTGATGTTGATGTCCTAGGTTTTGCACAATATGTGTTAGAGCAACAAAATAGGATGATGACTATATATGTGGAACATGACCAAACAACTGTACACACCTAATTCTGTTCACCAGGTAAGGTTAGAATTGAGGAGATAACTGATGAAGAGATAATGGCAATCCCTGATATTACTACAATTAAGAAGAGACTATGTTTGGGTTGGACAATTGATGAACCTGATATGGGGGGTAATTTTACTTTAGATGATCCAAACTTTGATCCATTTTTGGTGAAAAAGCTGATAATGTAACGACCCGATTTTCACCGAGTCGTTACCGATTGGTAGTTAGTTTCCTAACTAGTTTTATAGTTTTCATTTTCACACTTTTAAAAACCGGTTTCTTGCACTTGTATCACAACCAACATTTTAACTCAAAACATCATTATATTATACATCAAAAACCATAATTTCCACATCATGTTCGGCCGAAGCCTTACAACCTTTAGTTTTGAAAACGTCACACTACAACACGATTCTACTTTATTTATAAACATCAAACTTCATTCGACAAGTTCACTAACACCATAACTGAGCTCGGGTTCCATGATAATCTCCTGAAATGTATGTTTAAAATACGTTAGTCGAAACTAGTGAGTGATGCCAAGACTTTAACAATCTTTTAGACACATGCATGTAATCGTCCGGTCATTCTATTTTGCGAGTATAGATCGATTATGCATGGTCCCGTAGCCTTTAATCGGCCCGGGTCTATACTCTTTGATACCGAATGGATCCACTCTACGTAGTTTCTATTCGACCGGTTTCTATTATTTCTATTAGATCATGATCGAGTGATGATTTTCAAAGACAAACAAACATACATCTACCCCAAATCATTTAAAAGCTATTATGGGGTGCAAACACTCACTTGTTGTTCTTCCACTTGAGTTCTAAGATTGACGACTTGCTCGGAAATTATGCGGACTACCTGTTTATTACATAAACACGATTACAAATACACACATATACGTTAGTTAGCTGACCATTACAGCTTAGGTATATAAATACGTAGGTAAGCTGGCCATTACAGCTTGGCGCTCGTGATTTCTACAAGTTAAGGTTTAGAACTTACCCGGATTTAATCTCTATAACAGGCCGGTTATCTATACTTCCAACCGTAGCCTATTTTATATGGATGAAGCTTAGTGTTCTATGAGAGTAGGAGGTTTAAAGAGGGTTATATTATTACTTTGAAGGGTTTACGATTAGAAGGTAGGGAGAAGAAAGAGTGGTTTGCATGTTGAGGAAGATGAAGTGAAATGGTTTGTGGTGGTTTCGATGGATGCAGGTGGTTTTTGGAGAGATTTCATGCAATTGTAATCATGTTCCTATAATATAGGGTATCTAGGTGTTGTTAAATGGTGAGTTGGAGTGTATAGGTGGTGCATCCTTAATGAATGGCGGCATCCATTCATCTTCCGAATGGGCCGAGTAGCATACAATTGAAGATGGGTCTTGATGTTTCACTTAATGGGCTTTATTATCATCTAAGTCATTAGCCCAAATTAATAACCGGACTCCATTACCTAGCCCAACCGGGTTGTAACTATAGGCCCTTAATTAGATCCAAAAGCTTGACCCATTATATCGAGTCTGATGATCCATCTATATCTTAAATGGGTCGGATACTTGTTGGGCTACTATGACTTAACTGGGCCGGACTGGTCCAAGCTTTATCATCCGGGTAAGGATATTGGGCTACACCTTAAGGTGGCCCAACATTATTTTAATAATTTTTATTTCGTTTGGTCGTTACATTCTTCCCCCCTTAGAAAATTTCGTCCCCGAAATTGTTTTTATATTGTACCTGATTCATAAATAGGTGGGGGTATCTTGCTCTCATCATATCCTCACGTTCGAATGTGAATTCATGTCCGCGTCTAGAATTCCACTTAACTTGTACTATAGGTATCTTTCCCCTTCTTAGTCTTCTTTCTTGTTGTGATACAATTTCTATAGGTTCCTCTGTGAATCGTAATTGGGGATTTACCTGAATATCATCTAAAGGAATGATGGCTTGTGTATCCACTACACATTTTCGAAGGTTGGAGATATGGAAAACATCATGGATCCCGTCTAGTTCTGGAGGTAACTCTAGACGATAGGCTACCTGTCCAATTCTTTCCTTTATTTGATATGGTCCTATATATCGTGGGTTAAGTTTTCCCCGTTTTTGAAATCGTATAACACCTTTCCATGGGGATACTTTTAATAGGACATAGTCTGCTATCTGGAATTCTAACGGTTTTCTTCGATTATCTGCATAACTTTTCTGGCGACTCCTGGCTTCCTCTAGTTTCTTCTTGATTTGAACTATTTTGTCTGTGGTTTCTTGAATAATTTGTGGTCCGGTAAGTTGGTTTTCTCCAATTTCATTCCAACAAATTGGAGATCTACACTTTCTACCATATAGTGCTTCAAAGGGCGCAGCTTGTATAGAAGCGTGATAACTATTATTGTATGAGAATTCTACTAACGGTAGATGAGTGTCCCAACTTCCCCTAAATTCCAAAACACAAGCTCGTAACATATCTTCTAGTGTTCGAATGGTTCTTTCACTTTGTCCATCTGTTTGTGGGTGATATGCAGTGCTAAGCCTGATTTGAGATCCTAAGGCATCTTGAAACTTTCCCCAAAATCTAGAAGTGAAACGGCCATCACGATCTGAGATAATAGAGAGGGGAATTCCATGCCTTGTTACTATCTCCCGTATATATATATTTGCTAATTTTTCTACTCCAAAATTTTCTTGTATGGGTAGAAAATGGGCTGATTTGGTTAGTCTATCTACTATCACCCAAATGGCATCATTACCACTTGTAGATCTTGGTAATTTAGTTACCAAATCCATGGTAAGTTGATCCCATTTCCAAAGAGGAATTTCGGGTTGTATCAATAACCCGCTAGGCTTTTGGTGCTCAGCTTTCACCTTAGTACAGGTTATACATTTTGCAACAAATTCTCCAATACTTCTTTTCATACTTGGCCACCAAAAGTTCTTTCTAAGATCCTTGTACATCTTATGATTACCAGGGTGGATTGAATATTTCGAATGATGAATTTCTCTTAGAATAACTTCTCTTTGATCACCATAACGAGGTATCCATATTCTGGCATCGTGTCTTAAAATTCCGTCTGCACCTTCTATTAATCTTTCTTCTTCCCGATTAAGATCTTCTTGTTCTATTAAGGTAGGTTCTAAAGCTCTTCTTTGATAATTTCTTAAATGACTTAAGAATTCATTTACTAGAGTAATCTTAAAAGCTTTAGCTCCTAGAGGTTTTTCTTTTCGACTTAATGCATCAGCCACAATATTTGCTTTTCCTGGATGGTATCTTATGTCGCACTCGTAATCGCTTAAGATTTCTATCCATCTTCTTTGTCGCATGTTTAAAAGTTTTTGGTCAAAAATATGTTGAAGGCCTTTATGATCAGTGTAAATGGTACACTTTGTTCCATATAGGTAATGCCTCCATATTTTTAAAGCAAATATTATTGCCCCAAGTTCTAAATCGTGTGTAACGTAATTCTGTTCGTGTTTCTTCAATTGTCTTGAGGCATAAGCTATTACTTGCTGTTCTTGCATTAGAACACATCCTAAGCCTTGTTGAGAAGCATCACAGTATACTATGAATGTTTTTCCTTCTTTTGGTAGGGTTAATACCGGGGCTTCACATAATTTATTCTTTAGATTCTGAAAGGCTTGTTCCTGTTTTTCCTTCCATTCAAACTTAGAAGTTTTCTTAGTTATAGTGGTAAGGGGTAGGGCTAATTTAGCAAAGTTTCTAATAAATCTTCTGTAATAACCTGCTAGCCCTAGAAATTGTCTAATTTCTGTAGGATTCTTAGGCTGTTCCCATTTTTGAATAGCTTCTACTTTGATGGGATCTACTTGTAGTCCTTCTTCATTGATCACATGTCCTAAGAATTTAATTTCCTTCACCCAAAATTCACACTTAGTAAATTTTGCGTATAGTTTTTCCTTTCTAAGGGTTTCCAGAACTTCTCTTAAATGTTGTTGATGATCTTCCTCATTCTTAGAATAAATTAAAATGTCATCTAAAAAGACGATCACAAACTTATCTAAGTAAGGTCTACAAATTCTATTCATCAGATCCATAAATACTGCAGGGGCATTGGTTAGCCCAAATGGCATAACTAAAAATTCATAGTGGCCATATCTGGTTCGAAAAGCAGTTTTTAAAACATCTTCATCTCTTATTCTTATCTGATGGTAACCTGCCCTAAGATCAATTTTGGAAAAATATTGGGCACCTTGTAATTGATCAAAGAGATCATCCATCCTAGGTAATGGGTATTTGTTCTTAATAGTTAGCTTATTAAGCTCTCTATAATCTATGCACATTCTCATGGTTCCATCCTTTTTCTTAACAAAAAGTACCGGTGCTCCCCAAGGGGAGGTACTTGGTCTAATGAATCCTCGATTCATGAGTTCTTCTAATTGCTTCGTAAGTTCTCTCATTTCATTTGTAGCTAACCTATATGGGGCTCTAGCAACTGGTGCAGCTCCAGGAATTAGGTCAATTGAAAATTCTACTTGGCGAGGTGGAGGTAATCCTGGTAATTCTTCTGGGAAAACGTCTCTGAATTCAGATACTATTTTAATTGTATCTATTTTTTCTTTGTTTTCTTTTTCTGAATTCAAGTGTATCAAAAAGAGTTGGTGTCCCTTCTTCCAGTACTTCATCATTTTTAGGCTGGAAACTAAATTTAGGGTTCCTTTTGGTTTCTCCCCGTACACGATTAAAGTCTCCTGTGTTAGAAGAGGTATCTTTATTATCTTTTCTTTGCAAACTATTTCAACCTGATTTGATGCTAACTAATCCATTCCGACTATAACGTCAAATTCTCCTAGGCTCATAGGAATGAGATCTATCAGGAATTCTTGATTTTCAATAGTCAATGTCAAATTTTTAAAAACTTCGGTAGCTTTTAAAATTTTTCCATCGGCTATCTCAATTTCATATATTTTATTCATAGGTTCTGGAAGTAAGTTTATCTTTTCTATAAAGGTTTTTGAAATGAAGCTAAGATTAGCTCCAGTATCAAATAAGACGTAAGCGGGTAATTGGTTAATATAGAACATACCCGTGACTAAATCGGGCTCGTCTCGGGCTTCTTCCGCATTGATCACAAAAGCCCTTCCTCTTCCTTGTTCTCCTTTGGACGCGTTTTTCAGCTTAGGACAGTCAGCTTTGTAATGACCAGGTTCTTTGCATTCATAACAAGTTCTGGGACGGTCTGGGTCAAATCTGCAATCTCTTGCCACGTGTCCTACTTTCTTACAGTTCTGGCAATGAGGTCCCTTGCAATTGCCGAAATGAAATCGGCCGCATCGATCACATTTCCTTCGACATTCACCAGTGTGGTAATATTTGCATTTTGAGCAGAAAGGGCTATTTCCACGGTAGGGTCGCTTTTCAGGGTTTCCCTGATCTCCTGAATTTTCTTGACTTTTACCAGACGTATTGAAATTTATGGTTTTAAAGGTTTCATTCCACCCTCTTTTACTACCTACCGATATTCTCTCTCGTTCTTTATGCCTTATTATGTCATCAGTTAGGCTTAAAGCTAATTCACAGGCAGTATCAAACTTTATTGGTTTTGCCCCTCTAACTATTCCCTGAATTTGGGGGTTCAATCCCCAGATAAACCTTCTAATTCTTTTAGGTTCAGGGTTCACTTGATGAGGTACTAAACGGGCAAGTTGATTGAATCGGTTTATATAGCCTATACAATCTAGGCCCTTCATTTCCATTCCTAGGAATTCCATTTCTATCTTTTCAATCTCGTTCATGGGGCAGTATTTCTCAGTGATAAGTGTTCGAAACTCTAGCCATGTCATAGTAGCTACCACTTCCCTACCTCTTACCTGCCTTATCATATTCCACCAGTTTAAAGCTTCTGCTTTTAACGAGTGGGTTACAAATTTCACCTGGTCACTAGGGGCACAATTGCTTATTTCTAGTATAAATTCCATCTCTTCTAACCAGCGGGTAGCCCCAGCAGCACCCGTACTACCATCAAAGGATTCGGGTCTACAGGCCATAAAGGTTTTGTAGTCACAGTATCGAGATCTTATAGTGTTATCTTCTAAGTTAACTATGACCTCATCTTGATTTTTCTCTACACTTTTGGAACCTGATGGTTTTTCTAACATTGTCATAATAGTTGGTATCGAATCTTGAAGACTATCTAAAACTAACTTCCTCATTTTCTCTTCTAATTCACTCATCTCATTTGTTACAGGAATATCTTCTTCTACGGGGGTTTCTTCAGTCATGGGTTCTTCAACTGTTTCAGTTGGTTTCGAGGAAGAAGCTTTATTTTTCTTGGTTTGTTCTATTTCTGGTTCTTTTCCCGTATTTCTTTCAGATCGTCTCGGCATTTTCTATATTTAAAAATTTTCATGTTGGTTAGTAATAATTTATTTCATAACCTTTTTATTTTTGTCGAATTAATTAACCAAAACATCTAGATATATTTATATCATAAGAAAATTTCTAGATGTTTAATACAAACTACTAATCACATAAGTTAACATACTACCACACAATACTACCACATAAGTTTTTACAACACATAACATTTTAACTACTACTTCACCACCTTTTTATTTAATACTAGCCTTCTACCTTCACTTCAACCTTCCCACCATCTTGGCTCCCATGCACCATCACCCTACAACATTAGAGGATACTTGGATTCCTCAAGGACTTGTCTTGATTGATATGCGAACCTCCTCACCAACTTCCTTAGCTCTTCCACCATGTTGCGAGCTTGATCACGTTGGGTTTTCATTTGATAATAACTTTCTACCAATTCTAAGTAATCCTTCCGGCTCACATACTCCGATTGTGATAGCGCTCCATTTGCCCGGTTAATCAAAGTAGCTTCAAGATATGGGTCAATTGTCGGGGTCATGGGTGGTATGGTTGGAAGGATCGGATAAGCCGTGGTAAATGGATTATAACTAGATTCTTCTATTGAGATGTTGCTAGAAGTACCAAAACAATCACTAGGAGATGGGTTCGGATAATAGTAGTGGGGTATTGGATCAACTTGAGGGTAGGAGTGGATGGTTTCGGATGGTGTGAACACGGGCTCGGGTAAAGGGCCGACTACCCCTATGTTTTCCAAATTAAAATCCCACCCGCTACTCGTCCACCTTAAACCCGGTATCTCGGCTAACAAGTCTTGAGTACTCGGAAACTCTTGTGACTCGTTATCCATCACTTCCTCTTGGTTGGGTATCTCCCCTTCTTCAATTTCCATTTTCACTTCGGCTTGTTCTCCGGTGTTCGACATTCTATTCCACATAATCATATCAAGCAAATTTCAAATTAGTTCTATAAAAATTCCACTACTTCCCGAACCCGAGCTCTGATACCAACCTGTAACGACCCGATTTTCACCGAGTCGTTACCGATTGGTAGTTAGTTTCCTAACTAGTTTTATAGTTTTCATTTTCACACTTTTAAAAACCGGTTTCTTGCACTTGTATCACAACCAACATTTTAACTCAAAACATCATTATATTATACATCAAAAACCATAATTTCCACATCATGTTCGGCCGAAGCCTTACAACCTTTAGTTTTGAAAACGTCACACTACAACACGATTCTACTTTATTTATAAACATCAAACTTCATTCGACAAGTTCACTAACACCATAACTGAGCTCGGGTTCCATGATAATCTCCTGAAATGTATGTTTAAAATACGTTAGTCGAAACTAGTGAGTGATGCCAAGACTTTAACAATCTTTTAGACACATGCATGTAATCGTCCGGTCATTCTATTTTGCGAGTATAGATCGATTATGCATGGTCCCGTAGCCTCTAATCGGCCCGGGTCTATACTCTTTGATACCGAATGGATCCACTCTACGTAGTTTCTATTCGACCGGTTTCTATTATTTCTATTAGATCATGATCGAGTGATGATTTTCAAAGACAAACAAACATACATCTACCCCAAATCATTTAAAAGCTATTATGGGGTGCAAACACTCACTTGTTGTTCTTCCACTTGAGTTCTAAGATTGACGACTTGCTCGGAAATTATGCGGACTACCTGTTTATTACATAAACACGATTACAAATACACACATATACGTTAGTTAGCTGACCATTACAGCTTAGGTATATAAATACGTAGGTAAGCTGGCCATTACAGCTTGGCGCTCGTGATTTCTACAAGTTAAGGTTTAGAACTTACCCGGATTTAATCTCTATAACAGGCCGGTTATCTATACTTCCAACCGTAGCCTATTTTATATGGATGAAGCTTAGTGTTCTATGAGAGTAGGAGGTTTAAAGAGGGTTATATTATTACTTTGAAGGGTTTACGATTAGAAGGTAGGGAGAAGAAAGAGTGGTTTGCATGTTGAGGAAGATGAAGTGAAATGGTTTGTGGTGGTTTCGATGGATGCAGGTGGTTTTTGGAGAGATTTCATGCAATTGTAATCATGTTCCTATAATATAGGGTATCTAGGTGTTGTTAAATGGTGAGTTGGAGTGTATAGGTGGTGCATCCTTAATGAATGGCGGCATCCATTCATCTTCCGAATGGGCCGAGTAGCATACAATTGAAGATGGGTCTTGATGTTTCACTTAATGGGCTTTATTATCATCTAAGTCATTAGCCCAAATTAATAACCGGACTCCATTACCTAGCCCAACCGGGTTGTAACTATAGGCCCTTAATTAGATCCAAAAGCTTGACCCATTATATCGAGTCTGATGATCCATCTATATCTTAAATGGGCCGGATACTTGTTGGGCTACTATGACTTAACTGGGCCGGACTGGTCCAAGCTTTATCATCCGGGTAAGGATATTGGGCTACACCTTAAGGTGGCCCAACATTATTTTAATAATTTTTATTTCGTTTGGTCGTTACAGATAAGGGGGGGGGGGTAATGGTAAAGAACATGATTTGAATGATCAAGTTAATGAAATTGTATTGTAAATTATCAAGTAAATGATATGGGGGTAATGGTAAAGAACATGATGAAGACAACTCTACTGATGACGATTACTTGAATCCTGAAGATGGTATAGATGGTAGTGAGAGTCAGGGTGAAAGTCAAAGTGGAGATGAGAGTGAGAGTGACAATGAGTTTAAGTTAGATGATGCTGATATTGTTAATGATTATGAGATGAGACCAAAATCGCTGGTACCCTGTATGTAACGAATAATGCGCTTTAGCGCGTTCCAACGATCAGTCTTGGGAGCATGCATGTGGATACAAATCTGCTGAACAACATAGCTAATATCGGCACGTGTGTAGGTTAAATACTGTAGTGCGCCCGCGAGACTCCGATACAAAGTCGGGTCGTGAAAGTCGTCACCCGCAAGAGAGCCGATTTTGCTGTTGGTTTCAACTGGTGTGTGAACCGGTTTGCACGAGCTCATGCCAGCATGCTCAATTAACTCCTAGGTGTAGGCGTGCTGGGAAAGGAACAAAGAATCTTGTTGCCGTTTGACAGAAATGCCGAGAAAGAAGCTAAGTGGGCTGAGATCTTTCATAGCAAACTCGGTAGATAAGTGAGTCATAAGAGTGGAGCGAAGGGTGTCGGATGAGGTTACCAGAATAATATCGTCGACATATAGTAATAAATAAGCAACTTGAGACCTGTTGTGAAACGTGAATAAGGAGGCATCACACTTGCTTTGCACGAAACCTAAGGTGATGACGAAATCCATGAAGCGCTGATACGACGCACGTGGTGCTTGTTTCAACCCATATAAAGACTTCTTAAGACGACAAACATGGTCAGGGAAGTCCTTGTTGCCAAACCCCATAGGCTGGTACATATATACTGTCTCGTGTAAGTGACTGTGGAGAAAGGCATTAGTTACATCTAACTGGTGTATATGCCAAGACTGAGCTAAGGCAATAGACAGTACAGTATGAATAGTGGCCGGCTTAACAACAGGACTAAACGTCTTGTCGTAGTCAATACCCACCTATTGAAGGCGACTATCACAAACGAACCTCGCCTTGTACTGTTCCAATGACCCATCAGATTTGTACTTGTGTTTGAATAACCACATGCTCCGAATGACGTTCATATTAGGTAACCGTGGTGTTAATTCCCAAGTCTCGTTCTTAATAAGAGCATGGTATTCGTTAGTCATAGGCTGTATGCCATTCCAGTATGGACAAGACCTCGGATGGGTTTTTTGGGTATAGGGATTATGGTGGTCGTGTTGAGGTTAAGGCGGGTTTTTGGTTTGGTGACGCCATCCATGGCGCGTGTGCGCATGGTGCGTGGTGGAGGATGTGATTGGGGTGGGGCCGGTGGAGGTGAGTTATGTGTGTCTGGGCTATGTGGTTGGGTTGAGGTGGGTGATGTGGCCGAGTGGTTTGGGGGGGGGGTGGACTGGGCTGAGGAGAGGGGACTGGTTTAGGGCCAAATGCAGGAATTGGTGTTGGGCCGAGGGTGGGGAATGTGGAGGAGAGATGTGGGCTGGCTGTGGTGGGTAGTGGGCCGGAGATATGGGTGTGTTATGTTGGGCTGGGGAGTTTGTAGGAGATGAGGGGGTCGGGTCTGTAACACCCCAACCAATGGCGGAAACATCGGGATGTCACGTAGTGATGATCGTTCAGTAGCTCATGGTGAATAATAAATTTCATTAAATGATTTAAATAATTTACGTACAATGGTTCTACAAGAATTCGTACATCAAATTGAATAAAACTATGCACATATCTTCAAGCAAATCTTCAAGCAAGTAGAACCTGAAACATGTTAAGTTGGAAATATTTTGGGTCAACAATTGTTGGTGAGAATTACATAGGTTTTTGAAAAATAGTTGATAACAATAGTTTGTACAACACTCAGAGTTGTATGATGATAGAGTATGATACCGACATGTAACAATGCGTCTTTGTACAACCAAACCTTGTGTCGACTGTTGACTAACTCGCAAGTTAGTTAAATGTTGTTACTGTTATCGATCATCCCTGAATTTATGCGGGGGATGGGTTTGTCAGACCTATAGCGCTATAATCTAAACAGGCGGCTTGATCATTGTTAATTATTGTACTATGTCTTTTTGTTACAGTCAAATGATAGAATGATGATGTAATTGAATCACAAGTAAATGATAGTATAAAATGTTTAAACATGTTTCACCCCAAAAATAGTGAAAATAGAAAAAAAGGGCTATGTAAACTCACCTTAGTATAGTATTAGGTATTGAGGAATAGTATAAGTGTAGCCCAATAGTTTGCCAAGTATCACCCTATGTATAAGGCAACAAATAAGTCTAAGTTTATCTAGTCTACAAGTATATTCTAGGGTTTCAATTTGGGGATATTCAATTGTTGAATTTATAATAAAATGTTAATTAAATAAAGGGAAATTTGATAATTAAATAAATGATAGTCTTTTTATAAAATTTGAATTTAGGGTGTTCACAATAATGTGTTTGAAGTATAAAAATAATTTTTATAAAATTATTTTCTGTAAAATAGATTATTAAATCTATTTATTACAAATTGCCAAAATTAAACTTTAATATTTAAAAATACTAAAATTAAAGAATTATTATTTTAAAAATTATATTTCTGTTCTAAATATTCAGAAATAAATTGTATAAAATTTTGGTGCAAAGATAATAAAAATTGAATTTATTATGATTTAATTATTATTAAAACAAACAAAAATTGATTAAAAATATAAAATAAATGATTTTTCAAAATTAAAAATCATTTCAGTAAAGTTTAACATTGTACAAACTCAGGATAATTTTTGTAGAAATTTATAAAATTGTTTTGATATTTTAATGGATTTTTATAAATATAATAGCATAAAATTGATTTAATTATTATAAATATTAAATAAATGAATTTCAGAAAACTAAAAAAATTGTAGATAAATCTTTTACATCAGATTTGATAAATATAATTTTTTTAGAATTTATAAAAAGGTTTTAATAATTAAAAATAAATTTACAAGATTAAATGTAATATATATATATATATGTGGTTTGTTTAAAAAGATGAAAATAAAGGAAAAAGGAGCGCCCAAGCCGGGACTCGAACCCGGGCGGCTAAGGTTACCAGCATCAGTCACAACCACTTGGCCTAGGCCTGTGGTTGTGATTTATCTCTGTTTTTAAAAAAATATATACATTACGCGAAATCAGTTTTATCCCCAAATCATCATCCACGAACCCTAGTTTTTCCAATCAAGCAATTCACACATCAATAACCTGATTAATCTTAGGGTTTTTAATGTCTGAATGCCGATGATCAAAACCGGCAGAAATAATTAAACTTACAACGTTGTTTTGATCTCGATTGCTCGGTCAAGCTCAAAAGTCAAAATTGGACTCGCGTAGAACAGTCAGTGTATAATAAAGAAAATTGGAGATAGAGAAAGGATTAATGGCGAGTTGAGGAGGTCCAGAAGCATTCAATTTATAGGGTGATGATCTGGTTATTCGAATTGGTATGCGTTGACCCATCTTTGAATACATACGCGTATAGAGATCAATTTGACAATCAATGAATGTTAATTGATGAGTAGATTACGCGTATTATACTTTAAATTCCATAACACGAATCATTAAGTCAATTGTTTCCAAATTAATGTTCAATCAAAGCCAAAAATAGAGAAAATGGAGGCTGTTTGCGCGCTGGCTCAAAGCAGCGTGCAGTAGCAGCAGCGAACAAGGATATTAATACAATACGAATTGGATTTAAAACAGGTTATAGGTGTGGCTCAGCTGGTTTGGGCGCGTGGTGTTTGTATGTCTGGCTCCGGTTCGAGCCTCGGCGGGAACAAAGAAATTTTTTTTTTTTTGTTTTTAAACAGGCACAAGGAGGGGAGGGGAGGAGAAGGGAGTTGGGCTGGGCCTAATGGGCTTCTTGCTGGGCTCAAGCTTGGTATTATCTAAGGGTGTTGGGTTGGGTTCAAGCTTTTGTGTTTATGGGTTTAGTCATCACATTTTGTCATAACAACATTTAAACAATATTATTATTATCATTTTTATTATTATTATTATAAACTTATATATATATATACATATGAATGATAAAAAAATAAAATAAATAATATACGTATTAAAATTTGAAAATTTTTGCGATGTTACAGGGTCTGTGGTGTTGAGGGGATTGACTTATGGCTATAGGACAGTGGGGAAGTTGGTTAAAAAATCATAGTTGGGTGGTGGGTTAATTTTGTTGGCAAATGGGAAGGTGGTTTCGTCGAAATCCACATGACGGGATATGATAATTTGTTTGGTAGTTAGGTTAAAGCACTTGTAGCCACGGTGAGTGGAAGGGTAGCCCAAGAAGACACATGGGGTGGAGCGTGGGTCAAGTTTGTGAATGATGGTGGACGGGGTTAATGGATAGCAAAGGAAACCGAATACACGAAGATGGTCATAAGAAGGTGTGCGGTGATATAAAATTTCGGTGGGTGTTTTATTTTGTAAGTGTTTGACGGGGAGGATATTTAAGAGGTAGGTGACGGTTTCGAGGGCATGGTGCCAAAAAGTGTTGGGTAGTGATGCATGGGTGAGAATTGTGCGGATCATGTTATTAATTGTGTGAATCATGCGTTCCACTTTTCCATTTTCAGACGACATGTGGGGACACAGACGTCTAAAAAGGATGCCATTGGACGAGAAAATGGTGTTAAAAAAGGAGTTTATGTATTCGGTGCTGTTGTCACATGGAAAGGTTTTTATAGGTCGTTCAAATTGAGTTGTTATTTGTTTGTGAAAATGACAAAATATAGTGTAAACTTGTGATTTGTTTGACAATGGGTAAGTCTATAAAAAATAAGGAACATCATCAAGAAAAAATATGTAACATCTATGGCCATTAGAACTCAAGATAGGAGAAGTCCATAAGTCACTATGAATTAAGTCAAAAGGATTAAAATTGCGAGTATTAGAACTAGCAAAGGGTAGTCTAATACTTTTGCCAATTACACAAGATTGACAAACATTATTATTGAAATTTGAAAAATTAACAAAACAATTTGACTTTAATGACTATAGAGGAGCACGTCCAGGATGGCCTAGACGTTGGTGCCATAGAGAGGAGGTAACAACAGCAAAAGTGGATGGGAAGGTGGTGGTTCCAGGTCCAAGCACAAGTGGGTAAAGATCACCGCTGCTGTTACACTGGAGGATAGGGATCCGACTCTTGTAGTCCTTCACAAGAAAACCAAAAGGGTCAAATTCGACAGAGACAGAGTTGTCGGTGGTGAACCGACGAACAGATATTAAGTTTTTAAGCAATTTGGGTGCATAAAGAACGTTTTTAAGTACAAGTGGGGGTAAGGTTTGTTGGCCATATCCAAGTATCGGGATGACTGAGCCATCACCAACGACTATTTGTTGTCCCATACTATTATTAGAAAAATAATCGAAATTAACATAAGTGTTGGACATGTTACCCGTGGCCCCCGTGTCCATGTAGCCAGTGGGCTCTTGCGCGTTGTTCAGTGACATGGCATGAAGAGCTTGATCAATGTAAGTAGGAGTATAAGCTGTATGGTGCGCTTGAGAGGGCTTGGATCCAAGTATGCGTTGATCGATGTTGTTGGGGTTGTGTCGAGGAGATGAGGTAGGGTACGGGCACGGAGGGGCGGCCCACGGTGATGGGTACTAAAATGACTGTTGGGCCGAGAAATTAGGCTGTGTGGGCCATGGGCTATAGGCTGGTGGATGAGGCCAGTAGAGAGGATAGGCGGGCCATTGATTGTAGACTGGCTGGCCGCGTCCACGACCCCATGACTGACGACCGCGGCCCCTAGATCTACCCCTTCCTCGGGAACGGTCATAAATTGGTTCAGTTTGTGGGTGGGATGGTGCGGATCGGGTAGAGGTATTTAGGGCGGTACCGGCTTGTTTCGAGGCATGGAGTGCTTGCTCCGCTTTTTGGGACTCGACCATGTAAAGCTTGGAACGAGCCTTGTAAAACAGAGATAGGGATTCTTGCCCTTGTTGGATAGTGCCAATACTTTCGTATTGTTCGGTTAACCCGGCGATGAGTTGTAGAACCAGATCATCGTTGTCGATGGGGTGACCAACACTAGCCAATTGATCGGCCAAGGTTTTGAGTTGTTGACAATAAGCTGTCATGTATTGAAACTTTTCAAGGTGGGTGTTTGTGAAGCGGTGTCGAAGATGAAGAGCACGAGCACTCTTATTATCTTGGAAAAGGTCTTCAAGAGAAGACCACGCTTGGTAAGCGGTCTTAATTTGGCCCGGTTCGATCACGGTGTAGACAAGGTCTTGGGAGATCGTACCATACATCCATTGAAGGACAATGGAGTCGAGTTTTTCCCAAGCCTCATCGGTGGAGGAGGAGGAGGCCGGTGGTTTATCCTTATCGGTGGCGGTTGGGGCGGGTGATGGTGGGCGGGGTAGGAGGTGGTCGTAGACTTGATAGGCCTTGCAATGGATCTCGAATTGTTCGGACCATGATGGCCAGTGGGCGGTATCAAACTCAAGTTTGATAGGTATGAAATTGGAGATATTGGAAACAGTGGTTGCGGGATGGATTTTGTCCATGGTGGTGGGGAAAGGAGAGTCGAACAGAAGTGAAGTAGGGAAGGCAAGGAGTACAGACGGTGAAGGGAAAGGTTAAGGGATGAATGATGAGTGGGAAGGAAGGAGGTGTGGGTAGGATCAATGGATGGTCAGCCGAGAAAGAGTGGTTGCCTTCATCTTTGAGTTTTTCCTTCATCTTTGCATTCAATATATAACCATAACTACAATCTCTATTTTTGGGATGATTACAATGTGATAATGGAAACAATTCAAATTACAAATCATTGCTATAATTACATTATCTATTACTATTAAAAAGAAACTATAACATTACCCCAATCAATGTAAAAAAAGTTTCATTGCATCCATTAACTTGATATTGAACTTCGGGATTCGGGGTTTGTGGCAGGGCAAGCAGTCTTAAAGGCTGAATCCAAGAAAGTTGACAAACATGAAGCTGCTTGTCTTGAAAACCAACATGTCTTTGTGCCCTTTGCTTTTGACACATTTGGGGGCCTTGCTCCCGATGCAATCCGGTTTTTAGATCGAGTGCAGAAGGTGGTGCAGAGTAACTCTCCTGCGGCCAAGGACACAAGCTTTATATTTAATAGAGTATGCTTTGCTATTTAAAAAGGGGTTGCGGCGCAGCTTGTTGCCCGTCTACCCGCGCCTCACTTGTAATTCTTGTTGCTTTTAGTATGGAATAAAAATGCTTTAACTAAAAAAAAAAAAAAAAAAGATATTGAACTATTTGTAATGTTATGTTGATATAAAATTTAAATATATACATTATCTTTTTTCTTTGTTTTCTAGGAAGAAAATGTTTTCATTTGTTTACATGTCATTAATCAGACAGATGAATTAGAAGCACCAATGATTAAACAAATGAATATAAAATTACGCTAATCATACGGATTTTTTTCAACGGTATTGTTAAAAACCTATGTCTTGTGACTATTGATCATATGAATTATTGACATCTAAGGCCAAATTTCCGAATAAAATTAATGTTTTTTTTAATGAAAGATATTAACACTTTGGTTAAATTAAATAATACATGTTTAAATGCTCATTTAAGCAATTTTAACGTCAAAGATATTGAGGCGTTTGAATCTTCGATATATTTAACATGGTTGACGTAAATAGATTTATTGAGCGTATTTCATATCCACGTGTATTTTTTGTTCATGTGTCTATGTTTTTCCGCAAAAGTTGAGTATGATAAAACGGATAAATGTAAACATTTTGGTATAAATATATATTAAACTAGTTTTTATCCCGGGAGCGTCCCGGGTTAAAATATATAATATGACATAATAAAATATATTATTATTATTATTATTTTAAACAAATCTCTGCCATAAGTTATCATATTCAAATATAAAAAAAACGAATCTCTGCGTCGAGGTATAAATCTAGTGCTATTACAAATGAATTCGAAAGTTTGTAATCGATCATTCTAAAAAGAACTAACATGAAATCAGAAAAAAAAGTTAATTATTGAAATATCGAACGCATTAGTCTAAGGGTTATGTGATGCGTTAAAAAATTCATGGATATATGATCGGGTATATAGTTCGGGTATTTGGGTATGTTGTTTCGGGTAATCAGGTCGGGTATCACCTAATCCCAGACCCGACCCAAACCCACAATTTTTTTAAACTAATCCCAAACCCGACATAATACCTGTCGGGTTACAAAAAATAGTTATTTTTTTCTCCGTTTTTTATATGGCACTATGGTACTCGTTGGAAAGATAATAAAACGCTCGTTAATTTGGTGTAATTTTTTCTTTAAAAAATCTCGTATATAAAAGACATTAACGTTTAAACGTTATGGGAGGAAACATGAGAGAAAAAATAGTAAAGTTTTAATAGTTAGATTTAGTAGATTAGGTATTTAATAGATTAGGTTAATGATTATAATAGATTAGGTTAAATCATATTTATTCATTTTTTTAAATTGGTTTACACTTGCCACATCACATCCTATGTGACATCTCTCAAATAAGAGATTGCAAAAGAGTATGACATGTAGGATTAATCCCTTTGCAATATATATATACTAGCTGATTACCCCGGGAGGATCCCGGGGTTGAAAAATCTAATTTTACGTGATAACCTATTGCAAATGGCTCAAGTTAACTAACCACAAAATCTCTCAATCATTGCATGTTCATAGTATTTAAATCAGTAATAACTTATATTCCCCACAAAATCTAATTTTACGTGATAATCTGAACACTTTGTGTGTTTTTTTCCTGTATGAACGAAACCCCACAAAAAATAGTCGATTTTTTCTCCGTTTTTTATATAACACTATGGTACTCGTTGGAAAGATAATAAAACGCTCGTTAATTTGGTGTATTTTTTTTCTTTAAAAAATCCCGTATATAAAAGATATAAACGTTTAAAAATTATGGGAGGAAATATGAGAGAGAAAATTTTAAATTTATTTTTAAATTTTTTTTTCCTAAAATAACTCAATTTAATTAAAAAAGAAAACAATTCAAAAACACCAAAAACTCTCCATTATGATGCCACGTGACACTCTCAAGGAAAGGTTGAGACCTCCATTGCACGCCACGTCAGCATATACGTTTTCTTTTATATATATAGATAGATATAGATATAGATTGGATTCAAGATGAGCGGTCCTAGCGACGAAGTTTGCATAATCGATAAAGTTTTTTAGAGAGTTCACAATGTCATTCATCAATTTCATAGAAGAAACAAAAGAGTACACTTTTATTTGGTTTGAAATTTGGAATAAATTTGAAAATAATTTGGAATCAATAGTTGGGTCTAAATGTTATTTTTTTAAATAGTCTGTTGTTGCTGTACATTTGCTTTCAACCTTAAAAAGTTTTTTTTTCGTTAAAATATATGGGTTCCCTTCTCTCTTTTCTGCTAAAAAAAAAAAACTTAAATCGGATGAACAATGAACAAAAATTTATTCTATAGTATTAACTTAAAAAAATTAAATTTTCCCTAAACACTTTCAAAAATAAAACTCTTTTACCAATTCAGTTTTAGTTTAATTTGATTTCCCTTAGATATCCTCGTGTTGGTTATTTATTTAAAAAAATATGAACAAGTGAATGTGCTAAATATCTTTTTCAATGCTTTTATGTTATTGTTGGCTATACGGGTACCAGTACCCTCAGAAACCAAACTAATTCTTACCAAACATTAGTGACGGTATCATTTTTATTTTTATGATCGATATAAAACATATGTAGATATTGTTTTGTGCATATCATCATTTGATTCTTTTTGCAATTTTTTTCAGCTATTTTAGCTAGTACATGTATCATAACGAATGAAACTGAAATTGACTGAATTCACACCGCGTATTGAAAAATAGTGGTTTAGATTTTATTTAAAAGTATGCTTTAATAGGACAAATTGATTAAACAATTACTTGAAGAAAGTTCCCTCATTCTTCTTGGTTTCCTTCACTTCATTTTAAACTCCCAAGGCCATTGGCATTGAGAAGCTTTTTTTTTTTTTTTTCCTTTTTCTTGGTGGTGGTGGCCGGTTGTGGTGGAGTGGTGGCAGTAGTTGTGGTGGTGTCATGTGCCACACCAAAAGGTGGTGTTGTTGTCATGTCATGCGGGACAAACTTAGCCAGCTCTTCTGCCCATGGTAGAATTAGATTCCCTAACTCTTGTTCCCATCTTCTTCTACAACCCTTTTTTTAATCCTATTTTATCCTTCTTTCTGTCCCTTTCGATATCTGTCTCTAGTTCCTGTATTTCACCACATTCCATTATTCTTACTACATTCGGGTCGGGCCATCGGTTGACCCGTTTAATAATTTAATGCTTCCAATCATCCCATATTAATCGTCCATCAACTCACCATTAATTTAATTTGTGTTACATGCATCATGCATTATCAACATTAATTTGTTTATTGTATTTATTCTTAGCTAGGAACGTGCCTCCAATCATACAAGTCTTATCTATTTTAACCTCTTTTATTCCCCCAAATCCTCACGTATTCCTTAATAATGGAAGTTTTTTTTTTTATATTAAAAATCAGAGTAAATATTAAATATTTCCCACTAGCTTATACCCCGGGAGCGTCCCGGGTTAAGAAATCTAAGTAAAGTGAATAAAATTAGAAGTATCTAAACTATAAAAATGGCATCTATGTATCAACTTACATTAGAAACTTTAAAAAAAAATATACCAAAATATCCATTTCACCTTACAACATCAACACCTAAAACAGAATATTAAGATCTCAAGCACTTCAAGGGGACAGAGATTGTTTAGCACCAATACATTCAGTCAAATGTCTTTAACTGCATACAATAAGATTTGAGCTATTTCAGAATATGGTAGAAAAAGAAAACATAGCAATTACTTGTTGGAGAGCGTCCCGGGTTGAAATATCTAATATGACATAATAAAATATCTAATATGACAACATAATTAATGACTTGCCAATATATGATTATTATTATTATTATTATTATTATTATTATTATTATTATTATTATTATTATTATTATAAACAAATCTTTGCCATAAGTTATCATATTCTAATATAAAAAAAATGGTAATTGGGTCGAGTATCACCTATCCCAGGCCCAACCCAAATCCACAATTTTTTTTAAACTAAATCCAAACCTGATACAATACCTGTCGGGTTACAAAAAATAACCGTTTTTTTCTCCGTTTTTTATATAGCACTATGGTACTCGTTAGAAAGATAATAAAACGCTCGTTAATTTGGTGTAATTTTTTTCTTTAAAAAAATCTCGTATATAAAAGATATTAACGTTTAAAAGTTATGAGAGAAAACATGAGAGAGAAAATAATAAAGTTTTAATATTTACATTTAGTAGATTGGGTATTTAATAGATTATATTAAATCATATTTAAACAATATTTATTTCTTTTTTTTAATTGGTTTAGAGTTGCCACATCACATCCTATGTGGTATCCCTCAAAAGAGAGATTGCATAATATTATGACATGTCATTAAAAATGCTTTGGTTTATTATAGATATAGATGTGTTTAAACATACTTTCTAAATGAATAATAAAAAAAAATTAGTGTAATTACGTCATTAAAGTAAATACATTAGTTTACACTAGAGTAATTATGTAATTACTCTACAACAGTAATTACGTAATTACTCTACACCAAAATGTATTTATTTTTTGTTTTTTTAGATTTCAATACTATAATACATGTTTAACAATATGAGAAAAAAAAATTCGAAAAATAAAAAATAAAAAAATATACTCATTTGATTCTCACAATTTTTACAAAAAAAAAAAAAAAAAAAAAAAAAAAAAAAAAAAAAAACGCTTTGTACATGATCTTTCCCCTTAAAAATCATTAATCTCGCACTTTTTTTTATAAATAATAGACAATATATTTAGTAATAGGTTAAATTGTAATTATTGTCACTAACTGTTTCCATAGTTACGGATAATAATTGTATTATTTACCAATGTAATCAAGGAGATAATCAAGGTTTGAGTCCTATCAATAAACATATTATATTTGTTTGAACTTCTATGTTTGAACTTTTAGAATAATTAACACCTAAGAATACAAAAAGTTATACATCGTAAAAAAAAGTTATTAGACTTTCATTGTTATAGATGTGTACTTACGTGTTTAATAGATATGGTGGTATAGTAGGGTCATAAAATTTACTAAAACTATGTTATCCTCTAATACTAATCCCTTTTTGATTTTGGAAAGTTTACGTTGCAAGCTTAGAAAGAAGAAAAGATTCGAAATAAATCATACAAAATTGTACAATTTCAAGTATAAAAAACACGCGAATGATTCCAACCCAGCTGGTTTGAGGTGGATAGTTTACCTCTTCAGAGGGTTTCTGTCCGGGGTTGGTTACATGTTCGATTCCCGTCCATCGAAAAATCATACCCATTAAGGTTGAAAGGACCCGACGTGTGGGAGGACTCGAACTTATAACCTGGAGGTTGTTAGGACTAGGATTTTACCATTGAACTACGTCCAAAAAAGTATAAAAAACATGTAAAAGAAAACAATGAGATGAAGATAAAATGCAAATTAAATTGCAAAAGGATTAAAGGTATACTCGAGTAAAAAACAACTAAAAAAATTATCACATATAACATGCCTGGACATAATTTTGAGAGTGAAATGATGTACATAAAGTAGCTAAGTAGATGAGGATATAATATGTATATCATAGGATTACCCCGATATGTATAGTTAATTACATACAACGATGGTTAGGCGACATGCATGATTGTTGTAAGTGCAACATTAAAATCTCGTATCACCGTAGATTACACATTACAATTTAAACAATCAAAACCATTTAATGGGAACTTGTTTCATCATGACGCAATTCAAGGAGGAGTATTCATTTTGTAGGAAATCTAATACAATTAGCATGATTTCTTAACTTTGTAATAAAGTATACATCTCTATCGTAGTTCAAGTAAAGATAATTAATTCAAACTAAACAAACTTCAATAGAGTTTACCTCATACTTTTGTGGTAAAACTAAAGAACATACTTTTTTATTATCACTAACTCCTCAATGAGTTCATATAATCTTCAAGATGGTGAAATAAGATATGGTGAATGTGACTATCACCCTTGTGATAGGCCATACCAATAATCTCCCCCTTAATCATGTAAAACCAAAAGTGTAACGATGAAAACAACAAACACACCAAATGTATATATTCTATTTTTTGTGGTTGAAGCTTTAATGAATCTAAAGTTTTCTTATTCCCACTTTTGGATTTGCAATTCCTACTAGATCTAGGAAATTGATCTAGCAACAAGGCTATGCCAACACACAACAACAACAACCAAGCCCAGTAAATCCCACTAAATAGCACAGCTATTGGTAGGGTCTGGAGAGGGTGAGATGTAGGCAAACCTTACCTTTACCACATGCGGCAAAGAGGCTGCTTCCAAAGAGACACTCGGCTCACACACACACACTCAATCCCCAAAAAGAGGTATAAAAACACACACTCCCACTCACACACAACTACACATGACAGTATAGATAGTGAAAAAAGAGTATGGCAAGAATAGACATGTATACCATCATAAACAATCTATAAATAAACAAACGTACAAGCAGACAAACATATGCAAGTTCTATGTAACGTAAAGGCTAAGGTAGCACCTTCCTACACACCTAACAAAGAATTTGTCCCAAAACCTAAAAATCCTTGACCTTAATTCTAAATCTCCATAAACTCCTATCATGGACCATGTACTCAAAGAGATGCATCCCTGGTAAATCTTGTCTAATCTGCTTGTCCCAAATCAATTTTGGTCTGCCTCTATTCCTCCGACTTTCCACAGTGAGATTTTCTACCGCTCTAACTGGCTCAGTCACCCGTCTCCTCTTCACATGCCCAAACCATCTCAGTCTCGCCTCTTTTAACTTATCCAATATACTAGCTACCCCCAACCTATCCCTAAAGACCTTATTTCTAATCCTGTCTAGTCGCGTGTGCCCACACATCCACCTCAACATCCTCATCTCGGCTACCTCCATCTTTCGAGCTTGCATTTTCTTGATTGCCCAACAGTCAAAGCCATATAACATCGCCGGTCTAATTGCTACCCTATAAAACTTCCCCTTTAGTTTAGTTGGAAACCTTCTGTCACACAAAACCCCAGTAGCTGCTCTCCACCTACACCATCCAACCTGGATACGGTGGGCTACGTCCCTATCTAACTCACCATCCCTTTGTACAAACGATCCTAAATACTTAAACTTAGTTACCTGCGGGACCACTTGACCCTCAATGGTAATATGAGTGCCATCATCATTGCCCATCCCACTGAAGTCACAGTATAAGTACTCAGTTTAGATCGACTAATCCTTAAACCCTTACCCTCCAAAGCTCTACGCCACTCCTCTAACCTCGCATTCAAGTCTTGATTGCTCTCAGACACTAACACAATATCGTCTGCGAAAAGCAAGCACCGCGGGACCATCTCCTGGATTGACTTCACCAACTCGTCTAGGACAACCGCAAACAGGAAAGGGCTCATTGCAGACCCTTGGTGAAGCCCTATTTCTACAGGGAAAAACTCAGTGTCCCCTACAGGCGCCCGAATGCAAGTCTCAGATCTAACATACATATCCCTGATTAAGTGAACGAGGCACACTGTCATATGCCTTTTCAAGATCAATGAATACCATATGCAGATCCCTCTTCTTCTCCCTATATTTCTCCATCAGTCTCCTAAGGATATGTATTGCTTCCGTGGTAGACCGCCCTGGCATGAAACCAAATTGGTTTAAAGAAACTTGAGTTTCTCTTCTAAGTCTAGCCTCTATTACCCTCTCCCAAAGTTTCATAGTATGTCCTAGCAATTTAATCCCTCTATAATTCCCACAACATTGGGCGTCTCATTTGTTCTTATACAAAGGTACTACTACACTAGTCCTCCATTACTCTGGTATCCTTCCAGATTTGAAGATGAGATTGAATAAATTAGTCAGCAATTGAAATTCTTCTTCTCCCAAACACTTCCATACCTCAACTGGTATGTTGTCTGGCCCAACCGCCTTAGCCCTTCCCATCTTTTTAAGTGCTGCTCTTAACTCTCACTGAGTTATACGTCGACAATAACAATTTATCTGTTGGATCCTTTGAGTAGACGGGTTTTCATGATCTAGTTGGTAATCCCTCCCGCTATTGAAGAGATTATGGAAGTATGATTTCCATCGAAACTTAATGTCATGATCTTTGACCAAAACTTGCCCATTCTCTCCCTTTATAAACTTCACCACTCCTAAGTCTTGCCTCCTACGCTCCCTAGCTTTTGCTATCTTGAACATATCGTGCTCCCCTTCCTTTGTTTCCAGGCGTTCGTACATACGTCTATAGGCTACGTTCTTCGCTTCCATCACTGCCTTCTTCGCCTCCCTCTTAGACTTTTTGTATTGCTCCCTCAAAGTTACCCGTTCCTCCTCATCTGTGCACCCCCAAAGGTCCCTAAAACACCGTTGTTTATCCCTTATTTTAGCAAGAACCTCCTCACTCCACCACCATGACTCCTTATGCCCACCCACCTTTCCTGTTGTGACACCCAAAGTCTCTTTCCCCACATTTGTAATAGTATTCGCCAAAACATTCCACATTTCGTTAGCATCCCCCTCCACTGAAGTTGATGTCATCGAGATGACCTTATCCCTAAACGTTTCAATCTTGACCCCCTTTAAATATGACCATCTAATCCTAGGTCGCAAAACTTTATCTCCCTTGGTTAGCGTATCTCTCCATACTATATCTGCCACCAATAAACGATGTTGAGCCACTACTGCCTCTCCTGGTATGACCTTGCAGTCCCTCCACCATTTTCGGTCACCAAGCCTTATCAAAAGATAGTCAATTTGAGTGTTTCGACCACCACTGCTAAAAGTAATCAAATGTGACACTCTTTTCTTAAAAAAATAATTTAAAATACCTAGGTTGTGGACCACCACAAACTCTAGCAGATCCCTACCCTGATCATTCCTATCGCCAAAAACCAAAACCTCCGTGTACCTAGTTTGGTGGCGGTTGTCACAGCATATTATAGGATTACTTCAATATGTATAGTTAGTTACACACAATATACATTAAGATGGTCAGACGCCATGCATGATTGTTGTAAATGCAACATTAAATCTCGTATCATAGATTACACACTACAATTTAATTAGCAAAAACGGTTTAATGGAACTCGTTTCATCATAACGCAACTCAATGAGGAGTATTCATTTTCGAAAATCTAAAACAATTAACATGATTTCTTAACATTGTAATAAAGTATACATCACTATCATAGTTCAGCCAAAGATAATTCAGACTAAACAAACTTCGGTCGACTTTACCACACATTTATGTGGTAAAACTAAAGCATATACTCTTTTATTACCACTAAATTCTCAACAATGATTTCATATAATGCTCAAGATAGCAAAATAAGATATAGTGAATATGACTATCACACTTGTGATAGGCCATACCAATAATCTCCCATTTAATGTAAAATCAAAAGTGTAAGGATGAAAACAACAAACACACCAAATGTATATGGACCACTTTTGTCACATATTCTATTTTTTTGTGGTTGAAGCTTTGAAGAAATCTAAAGTTTTCTTATTCCCACAAACTCATCAAATCCTAACATACTTCCCACCTTATACTCTCTCTCCTCGCTCTCTCTCTCTCTATAAAACAAGGTCTTTGTTGCTAAATATTCTTTCTTTCTATTATTTTTTTTTTTATAAATTTTGTTTTTTTTAATATTTCCGGCGAGAAAGTTATATATATTATTCAAACATGGCAGCACCAAACATGGCGGCGATCACCGCATCATTAGAAAGATCTCTCCAAAGCTTCTCCTTAAACCACCGTACAACCACCACCAGCAGCGGCGGAGAAGAGTCAACGAACACGCATTATGACACGTCAGCAAACTCCTCCGACGCCACCTTGGAGCTCAATTCCAATATAACTCTACCTTACAATTGGGAGCAATGCCTCGATCTAAAGGTATTATGATTCTTCTTTGATTATTTACTTAGACTATTCGTTGTCAGCCGCGGCTGTTTGCGTGGGGCTATTGTGGCTGGCAGCGTGAACACCGGGATGGGATGAAACCTCCCTCGCGGCCCACAACGAACAGTCTTACACATGTTTTATATTATCTTAATTAAGATCCTATTAAAACGTAGACATTTATTGAAACATTTCACATGTTTTGGTAAATTTGATCAATGATATATTTGATTTATTTTAATTGATTACATATAATTTACGGCCATATAATATAAATTAATCAATTATGTTTTTGTTTTCGTTATTTACTTTTACTTATTAGATCGCTTAATTCACACATCCTCTAAACTTACTTTTATATTTGTATTTATATTTGTATATTTGTCCATCATGATACTAGAACCCTCAAACGCTCGATCGAAAACACCTTCTTCACACTTTTTGACAACGCTAGCCGTAGTAGTATCTAGCGGTATTAAGATGTTTAGTAAAGTTGTTTTTTTTCGTGGTTAAAGGTTCTAGTCCCATGCGAAGAATAATTCGCATAAAGTTGTAGATTTCGAGGTGGGATTAAATGTTTGTTAATTAACGGGTTAAAAAATAATAAAAAAATCTTTTAAAAAAATAAAAGATACACGCACTTTTGGTATGAATTATGTATTTAACGTCTAATTAAATAATATTCTGCATTAAAATTCACAAAATCTGAAACATGGATCTTGCAAAATTTCCACCACTTTTTGTTGTTACTTTCTTGGGAAAAAGTTACCGTATTTAACATTGAAACCCTAAAAAAAGCCCATACATAAGGTTAGAAAATACAAAAAGCCCGTAACTTTTTTATGGGCGTGTGTGTGTATATATATATATATATATATATATATATATATATATTCTTCATCACAAAATTTTAATCACACATATTCTTCCTTAATTCAAAAACCAGACCGGAGAAATGTATTACATAAACTGGAGAACCGGCATGAAGTCAAAAGAACATCCTCGTACACTTGACAACAGTTTTAGCGGCTACTATTACACGGACGAGGAGGAGGAAGAAGAGGAAGATAACGAAAGCTCGTACGCGGAAAGTGAAAGCTCGTCGGTTGAGTCATCGCCTGCGGCTTCATCGTCTAAGAAGGAGAAAGAGGATGAGGATGAAGGAGAGAGTAGAATAGGATCATCAGGAGAGCATGTGTTGGTGGTTGCTGGATGCAAGGGATGTTTCATGTACTTCATGGTGCCTAAACAGGTGGAAGATTGCCCCAAATGTAGTGGTCAACTGCTACATTTTGACCGATCTGATGATAATTAAAATATCTTTGTCTTGTGTTTTGTTGGTGGGGAGAAGTTGGAGTTGAATGAATGATATGGGTTTTATCCTATGCGGGTTTTTTGTGTGGATTTTGAAATCAGATTAACTTATGGTAATTCTTTTTGTGCATTGTTGATGAGTTGGTTTTGTTTTTTTTTTTCTTTTTAATATTTGGTTGATTAAATGGGTGTTTAAATGATTAAAATCCGTAATTAGTTGTAAGTTGTAACAAACTCATTTGAGTGTCTTGCAATACTAGTATAGTTTTTTTTAGAATTTAATTATTTGATGTGAAAATTTAGTGATTAGATGTTAAATTATTGTTATAACAAAGTTAGGATAGTTTTTTAGTTATATTGGTAGTTGGTTTCTTGATTTACATGGTCGGCCGTAGGATGAGATCGAACATGATAAAAGATAGAGAGGTTGAGGACCGCTAATTAGTGTGATATCATGTAAGAAATCAATATCTCAATTTATTCATTCAGAATAATTACAATAAATAGGAAGGTGCATATAGTCTATATTAGGAAATAATATATTCACACTGAATTGAAGATACTCAGCAATTAAGGTAAAACAAAGCCTTAATTTATGGTAGGCTATTATTAACATTGAAGTTTCTTCAAGTAAATCTAAAGTTTAATGATGGAGATAAAAGTCAACAAACACTCTCAAATACTATATATTCATATTGAAAACTAGTGCATGAGACGTGTAACTTTTGTTCTCTATTTTTAATTAGAAAGTTGTATGCAATTATGGGTAGACTGACTTAGTTTGTTTATCACACGTTAAAATGGTTATATTTAAATATTTATTACGTGTGCATGTTTGGAGTATTTTGGCTAATGATTTTAGGGATATATTGAATTATTTTCATTCACACGGGTCGATTAGCAAGGGGTTCGGTTTTTTTGTTATTACTTTGATTCCTAGTAAACGATCGCACAGGTTTAGGTGAGTATAGACCTATTAATTTGATAGGGGTGATAAGTAAAGTCATTTCTAAAATATTGGCTTATAGATTGAAAAGGGTTACAGGGAATATTATGTCGAAAACCTAATCGGCTTTCCACAGATATATTATTGACGACCTATGATGATGAATGACTCTTTATCATGCAATTATTATGGGTTTAGTTTTAAAACTTTTGTACGTTTTCTTAGAGTTTTTTATTTATGCTCCGGACTTGAAGATAAATTTCCATAAGTCTATTCTTATGGAGATTGGAGTGAGTAGTGATGAGGTAGGAAGGATGGCGAATTACTTGGGGTGCAAACTGGGGAGGTGTTTCCCCAAGTTTTTGGCTGGTTTGCGTGTGGTGTATGGCAAATTTCTAAATAGTGAGGTGTTTCTCCAAGTTTTTGCATTCATGGTTAGAGACCTTACGGAGATTCTTGATTATTTTGTTTTGGCTCAGGCAAAAAAGGAGGTCTTCCATGGGATTGTTTGAGCATTCACATCCCGCCCACCATATTATATGAGTGGGTTCTTCATATTTTATAAAGTGGGTTTGAGTGGTTGTAAGTGGATGTGAGAGAAATTGTTTCTGTTTATCTATATATTTGAAAAACTATTGTTCATCTACCAAATTTTTTATAGTAGTTGTGAGTGAAGGAAAAAAGGTAATGATAAGGGTATAAAAAATATTATTTAATTGGATATGAGAGAGAAAATGTAATGGTTTTTAGGCAATTTGGTGGATGGATATGAGGGATGGGATGTGAATGCCCTTATAGTGGTTTGTTAGAGAGTGGTTTGTTAGAGAATTTGGAAGGCAAGAAACGTGTGGATCTTTAAAGATAAGAATGTGAAGATGGCAAAGTTGATTGCTAAAGTGAAAGCTCATGGGTACCTTTGGTTTAAAGGTAGTCACAAGTTAAGACTTAAGATCCTTAGAATTGGATAAATGGTGTAAATTTGAATTTATGTAAAGTTTGTTTGTTTGTTTGGTGGCAGCTTTCTCGGTCTTGTAAATTTTGCTTGCCGGTTTTTAATGAAGTTTATCTTTCAAAAAAAAAAAAAAAAAAAATTTGAATTCTTGATGTATTGCAAAATACATATGTTTTCGGTCTATAGTTTATTGATTGTCCCCAATCAAACTATCTCAAAACATGACTCACCTTATTAACAAGCCACCTCCAATTCCATTACCTATTTATTATCCAAGATCCCTAATCATACCCGTCCCATAGACTTACACAATCGAGATTGACAAACTGACGAGCAAGTGCTACACATTTTCAAAACACAAGACTTGCCTAACAAAACCTAACATGCTTATGTTTGTACACATACACTACACACCCCTCACAATGTTCGCTCCTCTCGGTTTTATTTCTGGACTAGCATGTAATGTGCTAGTATATGTCACTCAAAAAACCACGAATGTAACCTTGTTATCATAGGTTTGTATAACAATCACACATAAGCTATAAATTGTGCACACATCGAAAGGACTTACGGGTTTTAGGCTTAGGGTAAAGGTAGGATAATTTGGCTAACAAGTGGCTCAAAATAAAAGGTTTCAACACAATTGAATGACCTTCCTTATTCACGAATCACAATAACACACGAACTTGGGCATAATTGACCCATAACAATCACTTCTATTTTTGCATTTTTTTTTTCTCTTTTTTTTTTTCTCATATATATTTCTCGTTTCTTTTTTTTTTCAACATGAACAACTAAAAACAATAAACATCACGAACACAATGGATGTCAACATTCTTTATTCAAAAAAAAAAAAACGTAAACGGGTCGATTTGGGTGATAATGTAGGTTTAACAAATGAAAGGTCTAGGCTCAACATGGTTTACTAATGGTGAATTTTAACGAACGAGTCAACACAAAACAACAAACATGGGTATCAAACAAACAAATGGGTTCCTAAGTTGCCTTTCTCATCTATGTGCACGTACAGCCTACAGCTTTAGCATGTATCAAATTACACAAATTCTGCAACAAAGAAACATTTGGCCTACTCTCAATAAATGAAACATATATATCAATTTAGCATCTAGCAGGCTCAAGATCTCACAAAGTAGGGAAATGGGCTGCCGACATGTAGCATATGCAAATCCTATAAGCATGTTACCTCTAGTTAGGCATCTCTTTTCATTTTCTCTAAAAACGCTCACCAGAAACACTCTCATGAAACTTAAAGGGACAACCATGATTAGGGATCTCGTATTTAAATATTTGGCAAAAGATTCTTTGGTAACTGAAAATTCGGCTTTTATGCTTGATCAAGCAGAAAAGGGACTCATTTGCAAGATTTTTTTTTTTAATTAAAATTGTTCAAAATTTTTCAAAATTCTCAATTTTTCTTGCAACGGTAGGTAATTCCGCCTTACTTCCCTAGGGTCCCCCATCCCCACACTTGGGATACATTGTCCCCAATGTATGGTGCTTTTAATGCTTACCCAATTCTTTCCCAACCACCAATCTCAACATACGCGACTATTAACTACCACCCGCAATGATTAGTTACTTAGCAAACAACCACAAAAATAAAAACACAAAACAAATAAAGAAACAAACAAACAAACAAACAAACAAAAACAAGAAAATAAATAAAATTCAGGGCTGCCTCCCGGTAGCGCTAAGTTTACAGTCTTCAGCCTGACTTTACCTTGTGTTCTAATCATGGTGGGCGAGTGGGATGCTTGCATCCCTCAGCTGCTAAGCATGCATCCTCTCTATCCTGCAATAATGCATCAGCCATCCCATAGCTAGGATCTGGAGCTCTTACTATCATGCCCTCCTGGTTGACCTTAGCTCGTTTCTTGATATTTTTCTTCTTCTTCTGCTTACCCTTCTTGACTCCAGCTTCTTCAATCCTGTCAACCATGAAGCACTCTTCCTCGGCGTTTGGGTCAGTTAAACTTAGAAACACATTTAAACTCAGTGTTCTTTCTCCAAACCTCATATTTACCGTCCCATTGGCACAATCAATCACAGCATGTGCCGTTGCTAAGAACGGTCTACCCAATATAACCATGGGTTGTGTCTCTTTTATATTCGGGACACAATCCATTACTAAAAAGTCCACTGGGTAAAAGAAATCCTCCACCTTGACTATTACATCCGTTAACATTCCCCTAGGATGTATCGCTTTTTGATTTGCCAACACCATGGTGATGTCGACCTCTTTCAGAGGACCAAAATCATATTGGTCGTAGATACATCCTGGGAGAATGCTAACACACGCTCCAAGATCCAACAATGCCCTGTCAACTTTAAGTTCTCCAACCTGTATTGGAATCAAAGGCGTTCCTGGGTCTTGGAGTTTAGGTGGACACGTACCCAATAAAGCGGCTCGAACATGCACCGGTAATTCAAACTGTTTTGGCAGCTTATTCTGCTGATTTTGGGTACTCAACTCCTTCAAACTCTCAGCATGAGTAGGATCCTTTTCTAAAACATCAAGTAATAGTTGATTTGTTTTCACTTTTTTAAGTTCTTCCCACTTTTTATCCTTTGGTGGGTTTTCTCTCAAAATAGATGTTTTATTTTGTTCCACTGCAGCTAGAGGGAATGGGGCAGGTTTAACTTCCCCACACTTATCCTCAGCCATAGTGGAATTTTCACTGAAAAAAATTTCACAAAATAATTTTTTTAAGTTTTTATGAGTCGTTTGTGAAATCAGATCCTGTTCACCTTCACAATCTCTAGAACTAGACAGAAGACATATCGCATTGATCCGCACATTTCGCGTGTTTGATGATGATTGATGTGCCGCATTGACCTGAGTATCGCTCGGTAACTTCCCAGCTGCCTTCTTCATCTCTGCCACGTCTCCAGCTAACTGCCCAACCTGCGTAGTTAAAGCCTGCACAGCCTTATCATGTACCTCACCTTTCAGTTTGATGGCCTGCAAGTCCTGCTGAATCGACTTCAACATCGCCATCATCTCATTACCTCCATCACCACCTGACCTAGACGACTGATTGCTTCTAGGATAGCCTTTGTTATTACCTTGATAACTATTCTGATTATTCGCATTCCCATAACTAAAGTTAGGGTGGTAATTGTTAGAGTTCGTGTTTGACCAGTTTCTATTACCCCCTTGCACCTGGTTCACCCCTCCAAACTTCTCAACTATACTAGGAAGTAAGGCGGAATTTGTGATGATTGGGTACTGGATTGTGATGGCGGTTCAGAAGTAGCGAATGTATTGGGTGATCGATGGTTTTGAGTGGGTGAAAATTGAGGTTGGGGCATTGTGTGACACCCGGCAAATTCTGGTTAACAACGTTGTCTAGATGAAAGTCTACCTTAGCGAGTCACGCGTATATTGTACTTAACTGGGTTAGTTAAGTCGGGTTATGGTTCGGGAACTATCGGTTTAGTCTAGAAGATCATTGGATGTTGGTCTAGAGGTTCATTAGATGTCGGTCCTTAACCAAGTGTACAAACGGTGACGATTTGTAGGATCGTCAAGGCATACGGAACATACAAGTCTCGAGTCCCGGGAATTGGTGAACGAGTGTGAATATGTGTATTTACATGTGTTATGTGTTTACAATCATTATGTGACTTGTCGATATGTGAATATGTGTTAACATATGTTAAAACGGGGTTTAACGCGCAAAACACACGAAACCAGCCCCTATAGGCGATTAGGGAAGCCTAATCGCCTATAAGGGAGGCGAGTAGGCAACAATAGGGGCGAGTAGGGGGCTAATCGTGTGCCCTAGGGGGCGATTAGGCCCCAAATGCCTGAACATCATGCGATTAGGATCCCTAATCGCGTGTACTGGCTGCACAATCGCGTGTTACGTGCTGGACGACTAAAAACGACTATAAATACCATACTTGACCTCATAAACTTCATAATACAAACCCTAGTCGTCCCATAACCTGCCCCAACACACACACAACCTCTGGAACGCGATTTTTGATCAAAACACAAGGTTTCAAGCTTAATCCATCATTCTTTTACAAATCTAAGGTTTGGTTTCCATCCATGCAATCTTTATAAACGTTTTTATTCAATCCCTAATAGTCCAGACCTGTTCTAAAACGGAAAAAGCTTTCTGAAAATCGTTAATAAGTGTTGTTAATCGGATTTTAACTAGTATACATGTGTTATGGGTGTTTATGATTAGAAAGCTAGGGTTTTTATGATTCAAGATGAAGGATTAACATGTTATTAGGTTAATTCAGAATACTAATGATATTATGATGATAAAATCTGAGAATTGATTATTAGGGTTATAGTTACGCATGTTAGTGTGATGTTGCATGCTATGTGAATGGTGTTTGGATTACGTGATTGCATGCAGGGCTGATAATACGAGGCAAAACGAAGGGTTTTAGTTGAAACATGTTTAGGATAGCTGCTGAGTTATTCTTATTACGAAGTAACGCAACTTAAGGTGAGTTTACGGCCCCTCTTTTAAACTGGTTTCATATTTTCGGGGGAGAAAACATGTGTTAAAACGATTATTTGGTAACTACTGTCATACTATGGGTTTCTATTGTGTACTACACGATCTTTGGAAGTCCCGGGGGGAACCATGAATGTGCGGGTTTGCACAACGGGGAAATGTGAATAGCGCTATTGGGAGTGACCAACCCCGCTCGTCGACTTGGAGGGTCGGCGGGTGCATATTGTCTCAAACAGGAACAACAGGGTTACTACATCGGGCATACATTTGGTTTACGAGTTAGTAATGGTTTTCCAATCGTGGTAGTAACAAAACATACGCCTAGCTAGCGTACACTGGTTTTCGATTTGTTATAGTATGGACAGGTTGACTTGGTACTTGGATTACAAAACCTGTAAACTCACCAGCATTTTTGTGCTGACGTAAACTTTTACATGTTTTCTCAGGTCGCTAAGGTAGCACTACTGGACTAGGGCGCACGCGTCTGCACGGCGTCTAGTTAGAGTCGCATGGTTTCATATGTTGAACATTTGGTTTACTTTTGAGATACTGTTTTGAATAAGCTTCCGCTGTAAACGGGGATTTTAAACTATGTTTTGAAATTGCATTATATTCATTTAGACTTGTTTATTGTGATCGTTGGTTTGGATCCTGGTTTGTCATGCGCCTCGCGGTAAAACTCCGCAAGTGGATTTTGAGGGTGTGACAGATTGGTATCAGAGCCAGGTTTATAGTGAACTAGGACTGCATGTAGAGTCTAGTCTATAGCCGAGTCGCACACACTAGACGATCACATGGTACTAAACATTATAGTGGTTTACGTATGGTCTTGTCGGGGTGTCTCTAAATCATTTGGTCTTTCTACGTTACATCATCCGTTCTATCTTAGGTCGGGTTACTTACTTTCTAGGCAGTGTAGTATATTGGAGTGAATCGTGTACTCTTGAGATTTGTCCACGGCTCGGACATCTCCCTTTCATACTCCAATAGAAACACTTGCCATAAACTACCGTAGTATTACGGTGTATAGCTAAGAGTCTATGTTCGGTGATTTGAACTTTGAACTAGGAGAACACTTGGAGGACCATGTAGAGCGGTTTATCATTTTGGGTGCACACAAAATCATAAACCGAAATGCATGGAAGCCCTAGTGAGCTCTGGGTTTGAAGGGATAGTCCTGGATTGGATCTAGCTTTGATCTTGTGAACATTAGTGGTTATCTTTACCTGCGAAACTAAATTTTCTCGTTCTTTCTGCCAGAATCATGTCTGGAGTACGAGGAGGACGTGGAGGTGGTCGCAATGGTGGACGGGGTGGTGGTCGCGGTGGTGCTGGTGGTCGTGGAGGTATTAACCTATCGCAGGCTGATCTGAACAACTTGCTCCAAGCTGCCTTCCGGTTAGGGCACAACGGTGGTGGTAAGTTGATTTATCCATTTTCTTTGCCTCATTGGTGAACCTTGTATACATTCTTCGTGGTTTCTCATGCGTTTCATTTCAGGTGGTCCTGTTAACCCACCCCCACCCATGTGTACCTACAAGATGTTTCGGGACTGTAAGCCCCAGGAATTCTCTGGCACTGAGGGTGCGGTGAGCTTGCTTAGGTGGCTGAAGAAAGTGGAGTCCGTGTTTCTGATGTGTAACTGTCTCCCAGAAGATCGGGTTAAGTATGCTGCTGCGTTATTCCAGGATGTTGCATTGACTTGGTGGAATAACATCACCCAGAATATGGGTATTGGGGAGGCGTATGCTATGCCTTGGGAGAATTTTGTGCAGCTGCTGAAGCGTGAGTACTGTCCAAGGGAAGAGGTGCAGAAACTAGAGCACGAGGTGTGGAACCTCAAGATGACTGGGTCTGAAATTGAGAAGTATACTATGAGGCGTAACGAGTTGGCGGTGCTGTGTCCTGATCTGCATGTGCCAGAGTACAGGAGGATTGAACACTATGTCACGGGGTTAGTACCGGAAATCGCAGGGTTAGTGGCTGCGGGAAATCATCCTACATACGCAGAGGTGGTCCGATCGGCTCATAGGATGACCAACTTGAAGGTGAATGAGGGTATTTTGCCTGCTAAGGGTTCGACTGTCAAGGCCCCAGAGAACAACAAGCGCAAGTGGGATAATGAAGGGAAAGGGTCTGGGCCAGCACAGCAGGGTAAGAGGTTTGATAATGGGGGTTCTTCTTCTTCGGGTAACAAGCAGGGTGGTTATGCGGGGAAACTGCCCAAATGTAACAAGTGTGGGCGTCATCATCAAGGGAACTGCGACAGCAACCGTTGTCATCGCTGCCAGCGAATTGGGCATTTTGCTAAGGATTGTCGGGTTACACTTCCATCGACCCAGGCCCCGACTACTAACTCAGCCCCGACTACTCAAGGGACTACGGGAAGACAAGGATGTTACAACTGTGGTGAGACTGGGCATTACAAGAAGGATTGCCCAAAACTGAAGCAGGGTGGAAACAACGGTAATGGGAACAACGGGGGCGGTGGCAGGAATGCACGCGCCTTCGTCATTGGAGCCGCTGAGGCTAGACAGGATCCTGACACAGTTACCGGTACGTTCCTTCTCAATAATCGTTCTGTTAGTGTGTTATTTGATTCTGGTGCCGACAAGAGTTTTGTATCCATGGAAGTTAGTCGACTGCTAGATGTAGTACCCGTACCATTAGAGACTAAGTATATTATTGAGTTGGCTGACGGTAAAAAGATTGAAGCTACTAGTATCCTTCGGGAGTGTCAATTAGAGTTGTCGGGTTTGTCGTTCCCCATCGACCTTATGCCGGTACCTTTGGGTAGTTTTGACGTGGTGGTAGGCATGGATTGGTTGTCTTTGTATCGCGCGGAGATTGTCTGTTACGACAAGATCATTCGGATTCCTCTTCCTGATGGAGAATTCCTTTCTGTGTACGGTATCAAGGGTGGTGTTTCGCTAAACATCATCTCTAGCATGAAAGCCCTTAAGTGTCTTCGAAAGGGTTATCCAGCCGTTTTGGCACTTTTATCTGTTTCCTCTGGTGATGAGAAGAAGATCGACGATATTCCAGTTGTATGCGAGTTTCCTGATGTTTTTCCCGATGATTTATCTGGTCTTCCTCCCCATCGTCAAGTCGAGTTCGGTATTGATCTTGTACCAGGGGCTGCTCCTATTGCTCGGGCCCCCTACCGTCTTGCACCTCCCGAGATGCAGGAATTGTCTAGCCAGTTACAGGAACTCTTGGACAAGGGTTTCATCAGACCAAGTTCTTCCCCTTGGGGAGCCCCGATTCTATTTGTTAAGAAGAAGGACGGAAGTTTCCGATTGTGTGTGTGGACTACAGGGAACTGAACAAATTGACCGTCAAGAACCGTTATCCTCTTCCACGTATTGATGATCTATTCGACCAACTCCAGGGTTCTAGTTACTACTCCAAGATTGATTTGAGGTCCGGTTATCACCAGTTGCGCGTAAGGGAAGCTGACGTTGCAAAGACTGCTTTTCGTACACGTTATGGCCATTTCGAATTCTTGGTCATGCCTTTCGGTCTCACGAATGCACCGGCGATTTTCATGGACTTGATGAACCGCGTTTGCAAACCATATCTGGACAAGTTCGTCATCGTGTTTATTGATGACATCCTGATTTACTCTAAGAACAAGACCGAACATGAGGAACATCTGCGGTTAGTTTTGGAACTCTTGCGACGGGAACAACTTTACGCCAAGTTCTCAAAGTGTGACTTTTGGTTACGCGAAGTTCAGTTCCTAGGACATGTGGTTAATGAACTAGGGATTCATGTCGATCCAGCTAAGATCGAAGCGATCAAGGACTGGGGAGCACCTAAGACGCCAACTGAGGTGCGGCAATTCCTAGGACTTGCGGGCTACTATCGTCGTTTCATTCAAGGGTTCTCGAAGATCGCTCAACCCCTGACCACTCTTACTCAGAAGGATAGAAAATTCGACTGGGGTGAACCACAAGAGTCAGCGTTTGAGGAGCTAAAGTCTAACCTTTGTTCCGCTCCTATTTTGTCTTTACCTGAAGGCCCTGATGATTTCGTTGTTTACTGTGATGATTCTATTCATGGTCTCGGTTGCGTGTTGATGCAACGCGAGAAGGTGATTGCATATGCTTCTCGTCAACTCAAGGTGCACGAGAAGAACTACACCACCCATGACTTGGAGTTGGGTGCAGTGGTTTTCGCGTTGAAAATTTGGAGACATTACTTGTACGGTACCAAATGCACCATCTACACCGATCACAAGAGTCTCCAGCATATTTTCGACCAACAACATTTGAACATACGGCAGCGTCGTTGGATTGAACTTCTGAACGACTATGATTGTGCCATTAAGTACCATCCTGGCAAGGCGAATGTTGTAGCAGACGCCTTGAGCAGGAAGGAATCAACTAAACCTCGTCGCGTTCGGGCATTGCAACTCACCATTCATTCATCCCTACCTGATCAACTCCGCTCTGCCCAGTTAGAAGCTTTGAAGGAGGAAAACCTTAAAGCTGAAACTATGCACGGTGCCGACAAGCACCTCGAGCGAAGACCTGATGGCCTGCACTATTTCGCAGAACGCATATGGGTTCCTTTATTCGGGGGACTACGGGAGCTTGTCCTTGATGAGGCTCATAAGTCCTGGTATTCTATTCATCCTGGTTCGGATAAGATGTACCAAGATCTGAAGGTGCTTTACTGGTGGCCAAACATGAGGTCGGATATAGCCTCATACGTGAGCAAATGCTTGACCTGTGCTAAGGTCAAGGTGGAATACCAGAAACCGTCGGGTCTCTTGCAACAACCTGGAATTCCGGAATGGAAATGGGAACGGATTACCATGGATTTTGTCACGCAACTTCCTAAATCACCAAGCGGGAATGACAAGATATGGGTGATTGTCGATCGGTTGACGAAATCAGCCCATTTTCTTGCTATTAAGGAGACCGACACCATGGATCGTTTGGCTCGTCTTTATTTGAAGGAAGTTGTTTCTAAGCACGGGGTGCCAGTTTCTATTATCTCGGATCGTGACTCCCATTTTACTTCTCACTTCTGGAAGTCTTTGCACAAGGCTTTGGGTACCCAACTAGACATGAGTACGGCTTATCATCCACAGACTGACGGTCAGAGTGAGCGCACGATTCAAACTTTAGAAGACATGCTGCGGGCGTGTGTAATCGATTTTGGCAAGGGTTGGGAAGCTCATCTACCGTTAGTAGAATTCTCACACAACAACAGTTATCACACGAGCATCAAGGCAGCTCCGTTCGAGGCACTGTACGGACGGAAATGCCGTTCTCCTCTTTGTTGGGCTGAAGTGGGTGAGAGTCAACTCACTGGGCCTGAACTAGTGTACGAAACTTCGGAAAAGATCGTACAGATTCGTAACCGGTTGGCAGCGGCACGGGATCGGCAAAAGAGTTATGCTGATCAGCGTCGCAAACCATTGGAATTCCAAGTTAATGACAAGGTACTTCTAAAAGTCTCACCGTGGAAGGGCGTCATACGCTTTGGGAAGCGTGGCAAACTCAATCCGCGGTATGTCGGCCCATTTACGATCCTGGAACGGATTGGGCCGGTGGCATATCGTCTTGATTTACCGACGGAGCTCGGTAATATACATAACGTCTTCCATGTGTCCAACTTGAAGAAGTGTCTGGCTGACGAGTCTCTCATTGTGCCACTGGAAGAGATCAAGGTTGATGATCGTCTTCGGATTGTGGAAGAACCTGTGGAGATCCTTGATTACAAGATTCGTAGCCTACGTCACAGCAAGATTCGCATCGTTAAGGTTCGGTGGAACTCGAACCGGGGACCAGAGTACACTTGGGAACGGGAGGATCAGATGAAGTCTAAGTATCCTCATCTCTTTCCTAAGGAAGCGTTCGAGTCGAGATATGTCTCTTCTGCAGCTGAATGAATCTCGGGGCGAGATTCCTTTTAACGTGGGGATGATGTGACAACTCGGGTAAAAATCTCTTTTTGGTTTCTATTTTAGTTCCTATCTTTTGTTGTTTCCTTCGTTATTCCTTTTGGTACTTGTGCAATTTTCGGGACGAAAATTCTTTTAACGTGGGGATGATGTGACACCCGGAAAATTCTGGTTAACAACGTTGTCTAGATGAAAGTCTACCTTAGCGAGTCACGCGTATATTGTACTTAACTGGGTTAGTTAAGTCGGGTTATGGTTCGGGAACTATCGGTTTAGTCTAGAAGATCATTGGATGTTGGTCTAGAGGTTCATTAGATGTCGGTCCTTAACCAAGTGTACAAACGGTGACGATTTGTAGGATCGTCAAGGCATACGGAACATACAAGTCTCGAGTCCCGGGAATTGGTGAACGAGTGTGAATATGTGTATTTACATGTGTTATGTGTTTACAATCATTATGTGACTTGTCGATATGTGAATATGTGTTAACATATGTTAAAACGGGGTTTAACGCGCAAAACACACGAAACCAGCCCCTATAGGCGATTAGGGAAGCCTAATCGCCTATAAGGGAGGCGAGTAGGCAACAATAGGGGCGAGTAGGGGGCTAATCGTGTGCCCTAGGGGGCGATTAGGCCCCAAATGCCTGAACATCATGCGATTAGGATCCCTAATCGCGTGTACTGGCTGCACAATCGCGTGTTACGTGCTGGACGACTAAAAACGACTATAAATACCATACATGACCTCATAAACTTCATAATACAAACCCTAGTCGTCCCATAACCTGCCCCAACACACACACAACCTCTGGAACGCGATTTTTGATCAAAACACAAGGTTTCAAGCTTAATCCATCATTCTTTTACAAATCTAAGGTTTGGTTTCCATCCATGCAATCTTTATAAACGTTTTTATTCAATCCCTAATAGTCCAGACCTGTTCTAAAACGGAAAAAGCTTTCTGAAAATCGTTAATAAGTGTTGTTAATCGGATTTTAACTAGTATACATGTGTTATGGGTGTTTATGATTAGAAAGCTAGGGTTTTTATGATTCAAGATGAAGGATTAACATGTTATTAGGTTAATTCAGAATACTAATGATATTATGATGATAAAATCTGAGAATTGATTATTAGGGTTATAGTACGCATGTTAGTGTGATGTTGCATGCTATGTGAATGGTGTTTGGATTACGTGATTGCATGCAGGGCTGATAATACGAGGCAAAACGAAGGGTTTTAGTTGAAACATGTTTAGGATAGTGTTTGGGATGATATTGGATGGTTACACACGTTCTGGATCTGATTTGGAGCGTTAAACGCGCGAAAAACCGGAACAGCAAGGTTACAGGCGATTAGCATCCTAATCGCCTATGTTAGAGGCGATTAGGAGGCTAAATGCCTATGTTTCATGCGAGTAGGGCTAAATGCTAGTAGTTACATGTGGTATAGCCCTAAATGCTAGTAGTTACATGTGGTATAGCCCTAAATGCTAGTAGTTACATGTGGTATAGCCTAAATGCTAGTAGTTACATGTGGTATAGCCCTAAATGCTAATAATTATATGTGGTATAGCCCTAATCGCCTATATTATAGGCGATTAGCTTTCCTAAATGCTAGTTGACCAACCTAAATGCTAGTTGACTTTTCCTAATCACGTGTACTGCTGCTGTAAGTGTAAATTAGCATTCCGAGACCCGATTTGACATGTAGGAACATGCTAGGAACCCCGTAACATATCTAATAACTTGGTAACATATGTTTGGATGTAATTCAGTGATACGTGAGCTATGTGCTATAACTTGTTGTGCGTTAACGTATGTTAAGGGTGATTGCATGATTGCATGTTTGAGAGCGTAAACATAACATGGGAAGTCTCGGGTCACCAATGGGATGTCGAGTCTTGTACTTTGGGTCAGTTAAACAGTCACGGTGTTTTCAAACGAACTTGGTTATGGTCTGGACATCTAGGGACTAATTAACCTGCGGGTTATTAGTCTAAGTGCTTGTAACTGTCATATGTTAGGTCGCCGCTTTACGGGACTAGCATAGCTGCTGAGTTATTCGTATTACGAAGTAACGCAACTTAAGGTGAGTTTACGGCCCCTCTTTTAAACTGGTTTCATATTTTCGGGGGAGAAAACATGTGTTAAAACGATTATTTGGTAACTACTGTCATACTATGGGTTTCTATTGTGTACTACACGATCTTTGGAAGTCCCGGGGGGAACCATGAATGTGCGGGTTTGCACAACGGGGAAATGTGAATAGCGCTATTGGGAGTGACCAACCCCGCTCGTCGACTTGGAGGGTCGGCGGGTGCATATTGTCTCAAACAGGAACAACAGGGTTACTACATCGGGCATACATTTGGTTTACGAGTTAGTAATGGTTTTCCAATCGTGGTAGTAACAAAACATACGCCTAGCTAGCGTACACTGGTTTTCGATTTGTTATAGTATGGACAGGTTGACTTGGTACTTGGATTACAAAACCTGTAAACTCACCAGCATTCTTGTGCTGGCGTAAACTTTTACATGTTTTCTCAGGTCGCTAAGGTAGCACTACTGGACTAGGGCGCACGCGTCTGCACGGCGTCTAGTTAGAGTCGCATGGTTTCATATGTTGAACATTTGGTTTACTTTTGAGATACTGTTTTGAATAAGCTTCCGCTGTAAACGGGGATTTTAAACTATGTTTGAAATTGCATTATATTCATTTAGACTTGTTTATTGTGATCGTTGGTTTGGATCCTGGTTTGTCATGCGCCTCGCGGTAAAACTCCGCAAGTGGATTTTGAGGGTGTGACACATTGGTTCAGCGGTAAGGTTCTCCATTGATTTGAAATGTGAAATTGGAGATTGTAAAACCTTCTTATCTCGATAAAATACTCGATTCTGCCGAGCTGTTTTCTCAATCTCTGGATCGAACACTAGTGGAGATGACTTCCCTGAATGTCTTGTATGATGCATGCAACTGAAGAGTTACCTTCACAAAACAAACAAGAAACCCGAGCGTAATACTGAACAATAAACTAAACAAACAGAAAATAATTATTTTTGGATTTTTGAGTTTTTTTTTATATTATATTAACTAAGAAAAAAAACACTTTGCGCACGACTCCCCGGCAACGGCGCCAAAATTTGACCGATGTCGAAGGGTCAGTCAAAAATAAGATTAAAATCAGTTCCTTATTACCTTATTAGATAGGGTAAGTCAGGTGTCGAACCACGAGGAGTACTGTGGAAAGTGTTTGGTTTACTTAATTTATGACTAATTAACTAGTTGCAAGAAAAGTAAATTTCGGTTGTTTGAGAGTGATTGTGAAAACAAATAAAAATTAAGATGTAAACAATTAGAGAAAAGGTGATTCCTCTAGGTTTTGGATTCAAAGTGGCTTCAAGTAATTAGTTTTTATCGAGAAAATCACATAGACATGATTAAGATAATTAATTAGTTGATTGTGATAAACGAGGACTAAGTACTTTGATTGCAAAACAACGAAAGGTTATCACACGGTTATCAATTAAAGATTACCAAACCCAATCCCTATCTAATATATCCCAATTACTAGAACTCTCGGGAATTGAAAGAATCAAATCTAGGTTTTAAATAAAAATCAACCATTTACAATCAAACTAATAAATCATTAAGCAAAAAGCATCGAATGCTTAGATTGCTAATCTCAAATACAAAGAAAAACTAAAAACAATCATCCACTTACAAGAATCCTCCACCCGGAGGAAACCACAAAAAGATTAGCCACTCATGTTCTTGATTTGATCTTCAATCTTGATGTTTGATTGCATGTTTGATGTTAGATTGATGATTGGAATGGTTAGAATGGTGAAAAGATCTCCAAGAATGCTCCTAAATCGCCTCCTAAGTCCCCAAGAAAAGTTAGAATGGAATGGTGGCCAAAAACCCTATTTTTTATGACTTTTAATGAGTTTCCCGTCTCCCAGCGTCGTAGCCTACACCAGTCAGCACTAGAGCCGTAGGCTACGTTACTGCACATTCTGATGTGATCAGCCAAGGGTTTGTTGTAAGCTACTCCAATCAGCAACAGATTCGTAAGCTACGCCGCTGACAGCTTTTTACCAAAACTTGTTTTCTTCATAACTTTTTCATTATAACTTCGTTTTCTTCACCGTTTGCGACCACGTCTTCGTCTTTTGACCCTCTATCATGTCATCCCTCATAATCTTCAAATCCATTCCATGTATTTTCTTCAAACACGTTCAATCTTCGTATTTAACCTACGAATACACGAATTCGCGTAGTTATCTTGTTCAAGCTATATAATCATCCAAAATACAATAAAACCAACCATTTTAATCACATTAACACTCGGGTTTTAGCCTCTCCATCACATTCCCACACTTACCTTCATAGACATGATTAAGATAATTAATTAGTTGATTGTGATAAACGAGGACTAAGTACTTTGATTGCAAAACAACGAAAGGTTATCACACGGTTATCAATTAAAGATTACCAAACCCAATCCCTATCTAATATATCCCAATTACTAGAACTCTCGGGAATTGAAAGAATCAAAACTAGGTTTTAGATAAAAATCAACCATTTACAATCAAACTAATAAATCATTAAGCAAAAAGTATCGAATGCTTAGATTGCTAATCTCAAATACAAAGAAAAACTAAAAACAATCATCCACTTACAAGAATCCTCCACCCGGAGGAAACCACGAAAAGATTAGCCACTCATGTTCTTGATTTGATCTTCAATCTTGATGTTTGATTGCATGTTTGATGTTAGATTGATGATTGGAATGGTTAGAATGGTGAAAAGATCTCCAAGAATGCTCCTAAAATCGCCTCCTAAGTCCCCAAGAAAAGCTAGAATGGAATGGTGGCCAAAAACCCTATTTTTTATGACTTTTAATGAGTTTCCCGTCTCCCAGCGTCGTAGCCTACACCAGTCAGCACTAGAGCCGTAGGCTACGTTACTGCACATTCTGATGTGATCAGCCAAGGGTTTGCTGTAAGCTACTCCAATCAGCAACAGATTCGTAAGCTACGCCGCTGACAGCTTTTTACCAAAACTTGTTTTCTTCATAACTTTTTCATTATAACTCTGTTTTCTTCACCGTTTGCGACCACGTCTTCGTCTTTCGACCCTCTATCATGTCATCCCTCATAATCTTCAAATCCATTCCATGTATTTTCTTCAAACACGTTCAATCTTCGTATTTAACCTACGAATACACGAATTCGCGTAGTTATCTTGTTCAAGCTATATAATCATCCAAAATACAATAAAACCAACCATTTTAATCACATTAACACTCGGGTTTTAGCCTCTCCATCATTTATATTATTTTCGAGTCAGTTTGTGTCGTTTTTTTGTGGTATTTTCGTATTCTATTTAGTATTTTGTGTTGCACAGGAGTTCGGGCAAGAAAGGAAGTCAAATGGAGCTTAAACGAGAAAAAACGAGCCTCCGGACGAGTCGTGGTTGATCGGGTAGTCGAAAAAAGAAAAAAATGAAAAATTATGTCTCGTCACGCGACGTGACGGATCCCCCTGATCCTGAAGCTCGTCACGCTATGTGACCACATCATCTGAAGCCCGTCACGCTACGTGACGGGAGTAAAATCGTGAAAAACTTAGTTTTTGGCCCAATTTCGATATTAAAAACCCTAGAACGGCCATTAATCAATTTTATCATCACTTTTGACAAGAAGAAGCTGCTCTGGAGCACTAGGAGGTGAGAGAAAGGCCAAGGGTCAAGATTTTGAGCATTTGGATCGAGAGTTTCGGGTTTTAATCATTCGGGTTCTTCGTTCCTTTGTTCTTTTGAGTTGCAAACTATGTTTCATGAACTTAGAATTGATTTTATTCTTGTTTTGAACGTGTTTATTGGCTAGACTTTCATTACTACTTAGGTTATGATGAATACTCATGATTGAATGAACGTTTTTTATGGTTTTTTGGAACTTTGACTATGGGTTGATGATTTAGTAAAGACTTTGATTATTTTTGATCTGGTGTATATGCGTATCTAGTTTTATTCAATTAATAATTATTTACTCCACATGCGTTTTTGTGAATGTCTTTCATGTATGAATGCGTGTTAGGTTGTGGACTGCGTGTTAGCAACTAGTTTATGGTAAATTGCTAGTGTTTTCCATAGGAGTAGTTTTTGTTGATTGAGTAGTTCTAGGTATTCTTCCAATTCCAATAGCTGTAAGGTGCGGGATTGTCAATATGTTTAGGGTGTTAAATTGCTAGATCTAGATACTTTGTAAGAAGATCTTCCTAGTTTCCTTACCACTACTTGCGTATCGAGTTAGGTCAAGTTTTCTATAGTTACCCCTTGCACTCTTAGTGTAGTGAGGCTTTCGCGCTGTAAGGTAGACTGTCTAGCGGGTACTTTATCATCAGAGTAGGTAAGCCTGTAAGGGTAACCTCTCAATCGGTAGTTTAACGGCTTATAGGTAACCTTAGGTTTCTCCTTGAGAATGGTCGAGGGTCCTCTAGTTTATCCTGTAAGTTTAGTATCTGAAGATCCCGGTTCCATAGCTAGTTCCATAACCATAGAAGTTCGTAAGTCATGAGTAGGATTCTAACCTATGTAGTATTTCCACCATCATTTGAATTTGGTTCAGCTCGTTTCACGTCTTAAGTTCAGTTTAGTTTATTTTAGTTAAGCTTTATTTTTCTTGAATTTAGTTTTAGTAAACCCCCCTCTAAAAATAATAAATAGTTTTATTTCAGTTTTAGATAAGTTTTCGAGTCTAGTTACCGTCTTCCATTAGAGTCTCGTGGGTTCGATATCCGGACTTACTTTAGCTTTACTAGAGTCGATAAGTTCACTTGCCTGTCAGTAATTTAGTTTTGGAGAGTCTAGAGTATTACTAGGTGTCTAGTTTTAGGTTTAATTTAGTTATTTTTATTAAACTACTTTTAGCACATCAATTCTCAATTGTTTCTTAGTCATGTAAAGTGAGGCGGGTTAATAATCCTGCTAAATATGTTTGGTCATTCGTATTGTTGAATGTGTTACATGAAATTATGTTTTTTTTTTTGATCGGCGAACAACTGTGTGGCAACCATCCTTGCGGGGCGCCGTGCCCAAGAATCGACTACTCGACCTCCAGCAGCCCCTGCCTTCTCCTGATGCGCGGAAACCCGAGCCCCACCCGCCCGAAGGCACGACAGTGTTATAGAACTCGGTAAAACCTCGCCGCCCGTCAGATTTGAATCGGCGCCACCCGTATTCGAACTTCACCCGGATACCAAACCATAAATGATGGAAGTAGGAATTGAACCTTTGATCACATAGGTGAAACAAAAGCTACTCCACCACTATGGATGGATCGCTTACTAAATATGTATCATGCGCTGGCATTGATATTCAAAAGACAAGGTGTTAGATGCGCCAATCGGGCTTGTCCCGATTGCTAAGTGTTATGTGCCTTATGTCTAAGGGTTGATATAAAATGTCCAAGGCTTGATACAAAACCACTATCGAGTCAGGGGTCTCACTGGAAGCAGCCTCTCTATTCCCACGTAGTAGAGCTAAGGTTGTCTATATCTTACCCTTCTCAGACCCTACCTTAGCTTTGCTATTGGTAGGATTAACTGAGTATGATAAAGATGATGTATAAGTGTTTAAGAAAATGACAGACTGAGTTAAACATATTGTGTTTAGTTGCAAACTTTCAATAGTCGTGTTGAAAACGTGTTGCTTTTCTTTATTTATAATGTCTATCAAATATTTATTTATATGAAGTTCGAAGTGTATGTAATTGCTTTTCTTTTAAAAAAATAATTGTATATGTTTAATTTACCAAATTTGTGGTGTTCATTAAAAAATCAGACGATGAAAAAGGAATAAAATGGATGGGAAGGGAAGGGAAGGGAAGGGGTGTGTTTGTGTTTGTGTTTGTTATGTCAGTACTGGGGACAACACTAAAATCACAGCATCAATCTCTGTCTAACAGTGATGGTGTTGCTGTGGTACCGTACAACCCTCTTTCTGCATAGATTCCTTCGTCTTTGGCTCTTTATGAAAGGTTCTTTTTTTTTTTTTTTAACCTTCTCTTTTATCACTTGGTCAAAACCTAGTTCCAGTTTCTAATAGAGAAAAAAAATGTTGGTTAAGTGTTGTTACATACAAAAGTAATATCTTAAATCTATCATATGAATAAATTGGTCATGTGTAAGTAAACCTTGATTGAAATATCGACTCATGAAATGGATAACATTTAACGTCTATACAACTACCCAAGTATATTTGTATAAAGAAAAGGGAGATAATATATTTACTATATTTTTTTTTTACTTCTATATCAAGCTTAACGTTCAAAATTTTGGAAGTTGTCATATCACTACTTGTTTATTTGGTGAAATAGTTTGTTGTGTTGCAACTGAGCTTATTTTATACCTCATGAATCATCCCAAAGAAAAAAAAAAGCAACCAAATAGCTAGTGGGATCGTTGGCAACTTGATTCTCATGTCTTGATTCATCAATTATTGGTGAGTAATTTTTTTCAAAATGTGGGTAGCTTGTGGTTGGGCACTTTTTGAAAATTTGATTAGCGAAATTTCACAAAATTTAGATTTAAATAATGTATTTATATATAAGTTATATAGATAATTACTTTCGGGTCTTTGTTCTACAACGTGAGAATATCATAACGAAACAAAACCACAGAGATGTTGTATAAGACATTGATGTTTGAAGTTGTACGTGTTATTGCAACAACCAAAGAGAAGAAAAATGGACTGAAGTTCCCCAACTTATCTTACATAAGTGAGATGACAAAACTTAAGGTGGTATATAAGGTGGAATGCTAATTTTAAGTTGTCTCCTAAAAGGCAAACACTAGACAATGTTATGTGCCGTTTGAGAATGAGGAAATGATCAGATTCTTTTTTAATTGTAGTTAAATCCATAACCCCAATTCTACCCTTTAAATACTCCTCATTCTTGTATACTAGCAGAAACCCGCGCGTTACGACGATGCCGCATAATGTTTGGATGTTATGTTTGGTTAAATTTGTGATTTTCGATCCGATTCGACCTGAAAATTCAAACATAAATCAAACTGTAATTTAAATAACCTTAATAACCTGAAAATAGTTGCTCTAAACATCAATATTCCACCTATTGCTTTTACCTGTAATTTTATAGAGATTCAAACTAACTTATAACTAGATCACATTTTTTTTCTCTATCAAAAGAATATTATGTTGTTACCCAAAAGCATGATGTAGAAATTGCCTTCTTGCTAGTTGTTTGACAATCTCCACAAGCTAATTCCAAGAATTATATAATGAACATGTGAGTTTGTTTTCAGTTAATTTATTGTAGACAAGATGTACAAAATATATACATATTCTTCTGAATGTGTCGATCTAGTTTCAAAGTTAACAATTTTTTTTACCCGGGGAGGGGGGGGGGATTAAAATTGTGAATAGTATTGTTATACAAACTATTTTTTTTTAGTTTCTTATTTTTGCCTCTTTCATTTAAACTTCAACCATTAATCAATAGAAGTTTATTGTTGTATTAATAACCATTAAACTTCTTTTTTTTTTGTCTTTTTTTTAACTAAGTGTAATCAATAGAATTAAATTGTTGTATTTAATTTGTCTTGTCATTTTAAGGAAATTACAAATTTGCCCTTATATATGAATATGAAATGACAATTTTACCTGTCCAGCACCCATCATATAGAAGTACAGATATAGATACACACTTAAAATAGAGGCGGAAAGCGCCAAAATAAAAGAAAACTAGTTGTGAGAGAGAGAGAGAACGCACCAACTTGGTTGCCACCGAAAAAAAATTAAGCTTTTATTATTATTTTTTTACTACAAAAATTGAACATGTTTCTAGTAATGTAGTAATGATTTATTAAAAATATGGCCAGGCCGTGACATGGGTACATGGTGTTGGTCTGGGCTACTGTCTCGGATAGGAGGTACCCGAGCAGCTACACATTCCGGGTGTCATGGGTAGGCTTTGCATTTGTTAGAAGTCGTAGGAGGCTGGTGGTGTTTGTGTGTGTTGCAGGGTTAGGTATGTGAGTGGTTGGCTGGTAACACCACAAGTTTCATGGCTTAGGTGATCAGGTGGTTGAGGTGATGGGGGTACCTGTGATGCTTTTCATTGGTTACGCTCCAACCACAGTGATTCACTTGTTATTAGACTATGCAAAGCGGGTGGGGGGAGGGGCATGATGCGCTATTTGACACATATAGGTCCATGTTTTATGGGGGAAAATTGTGTGTATATCAATCAAAGGAAAAAATTTGTAATCCCGTCAAAGCCTTACCCAAACATAAATTAAATAGTGGAACCCACAAATTGGGTTGACCATCAATGTTCTTAACTTCTTATTTTTATGTTTTTCAAACAAATCTTAATAATACTATGTGTAGTGACTATTAATTTTAAGGACCTAAGTTGGATAAATTGTGGCATGTGGCATCATAGTGAGCATAAGGGCTTTAAAAGAAAATTGGATTTAGTGGTTTAAGGCTCCATAACCCCCCCCCCCCCCCCCAATGATTACCTAATAATTATTTTATTTTTTTAAATTAAAACAAATAACATTTCAATATCAAAAAAAATAAATTAAAATACCATAAATAAAAAAATACCGAAACATACTAAAAAAAGAAGTATTTCTAGAGGTTGTATTTCTCACGGATTTGTTGCCTATGAATTTCTGCTAGGCGTAATGCGTCTCCTTGGAGGTAGTCAATCGGTTTAGACAAAAACTAAATATCTTTTTCCATTTGCCTTGATTCTTGGATCGCCACGACCTTTTTATGTTCGACCAATCTTTGTTGCATAGTTTCCAAATGTCTTTGTCCAAGTTCTCGAATATCTTGAAGTCGTCGGTTCATTTATTCGAAATCTTGTTTCATGTGGCTACCCCCGAAGACGACTCCGCCCTTCCACCTTTTCTCACACTTCTTCCACTGGGCGGAAGAGCCAATTCATTTTCATCCTCTCCTCCTCGTCGACATTAAGAGGATCATTTAAGTTGGCGTATCAAGCATCAGAAGTGGGTGTTTCGGGATCTCGCGACGAGGAGGTTTTGCTCCATTTTGCTCTGTGCCTAATAGTGGACCTCATGGCCGGTACGTTAGACCACTTAGGACTTTGTTTTAGGAGCTCCCAACACCTCATACATGTGAATGTCCCACGGGTTTCGTTGAATTCCTCCAACGCTTTTGCTACCATATCCCCATCCCCATCACGAGCCCCACTACCCCTATTGACCTCCACACGTTGGTAAACTTCTAAAAACGCAGGACATCTATTATTAATATCAGTCCATTTTTGCGAAATCGAATCGTTGTCTCAATATTCCCCTCTACCCATTGCATTAAAAAGGTATCTCGAATTCTCGCCCAAAATAATGATTTGTCTTGATAATTTGTTACAAAAAAAATTAGCGCATATATATTATTACGCTTTATAAAAACATACGACTATAAAAATTAGAACATATATATTTTAATGATTTTTACAAAAAAAAAATATACGACTATAAAATTAGAATATATACTATAATAATACTAACCAACTTCGGGATCCTCTGAGATGTCGGCCCAAGCCCGTGCGAGTGCATATTCCTCATCTTTATCCCAAGGTTTATACTTCTTTCTTTGTCGAGGCCCGGTAATTTTTTTTTGTGCGAGCGTCTTCCCCCACGTTGAGAACCCTCGGGTTCGCGCTCGTGTGAATATTTGGCACGATCTCCGGTTCCTCTTGAGAACCATGGCCTAAGTTTATGTTCATATTTGGAGGAAAACCCATTGGCCTATGAAAGTATTGCCCCGACATGTTTAGTAGTTGTGTGTAACCCATTATGTTCAGGTCACAATCTTAGGAAATCAAAAGTTGGTGGCGGTGGGGTAGTGTTTGGGTGCAACGCATTCGGGTTGCTCGGGCGAGACGGGACGCCAAATATTGGATGGTATGGAAACATTGTAATATTTTTAGAAGAAAGGTTTATAAAAAAATGAGAAGAATTGAGAGAAGTGTGTATGAAAATGGATAGGAGTGAGTTATATATAGGTAATTAAATTTGATTTAAATATTTTTTTTCCTTTTGTGATCGTTTATGGCCGTTGTACAACGGTTGGATTTTGAAAACATAAAAAATTTTGGCGTTTAAAAATTGAGCCGGTTGTGAAATTTTAACACGGGGGGGGGGGGGGGGGGGTGGTGTTTGGGGCCTTAAAGGGCACTAAATTGGGCTTTCACGTCTCAATTACCGCCCACAACGAGTGCTCTAACGAATTTCCTACTGTGTAGTTGTCTTGCATCCATGTATTTATTGTGTAGTTGTATGTATTAAACTTACTTTTAAGGAAATAAGGATGGATGGGGTGGTCATCACACCATCACATTCAATAATATTGTTTCACTTTATTTCCATCACACTTAATCACATTTATCACTAAAACCATGGGATGGAATGATAACCATCACACTAAACTTTTTTTTAAATAAAATAAAAACATTACATTAAATAAAATACAAAAACTTACCTTAAATAAAATAAAAAACTTACATTAAATAAAAAAACATAAAAAAAACATAAACCGATACTTTTCCAACATCTATTTTTCAAACGGATACTTTTCCAACGACTAGTTTTCTAACCCTATAAATACAAGACAGATTTACAATTATCACTCACAATTCAATCTGAATACAAAAATTCAATAATATGAATGGTGGTTATACTACTAAAACAGTTGGACCTTTGTGACATCCGTCACTTTTATCACTATTATTATTATTATTATTATATATATATATACATTTTTTTTATTTCGCACCTCCTATCTTGTACGCCACATTTTATCCTCATAATAATAATAATAATAATAATAATAATAATAATAATAATAATAATAATAATAATAATAATAATAATAATAATAATAATAATAATAATAATAATAATAATAAAGTTAGTCATTATATTTTACCACCTCTAAACCATAACCAAACTTATACCCAAAACACTAAAGCCTAACCATAACCCAAAAACCTTGTCTTTTTTTTCGGAACCCAGACCCGACCCGAAGACTGTGGTCAACACCCAGTCACTTTCCACAATTACGAGCCTTGTTTTTGGTAGAATTTTAACTCCCTTTGACCGACTAACATACCCTCATAAATATAATCCATGATTTCAGCTTGAATTAATCATCCTTGACTTGGTTTTGACCGACTTTGGTCAAGACTTCAAAACCTTCCATTTCACCAACCCGAGCCACATAGTATAAATTGAGGTATCCACAACCAACTAAATGTGCCAAAAAAAAATCATTTCCCTTCTCTCAAATCTTTCTGTCCAAGCTTTAATTCACGATTTCAAGACCCGTTGACTTTTTGTTTGACCGAGCATCATATACGAATTAGTGTTTGTAAGTTATTTATTTTTTTTATGGGTTTTATTATTCATGATCAATCGATCAATAGCCCTAACATTACTGAGGCTATTGACCGTTAATTGATTTGATTCAAGAAACTAGGGTTCTTAATTATCATTCAAATTGGGGAAGATGACCAATTCACGCATGTGATAAATATTTTCAAAACTGGAACATTTACAAATCTGAGGTACAGACCAGTTGGTTGGGGTGTTTGGCTAAAGACATTGAACCGGGTCTGACCCAGGTTCGACCCCCACCATAAACAACCTTTTATTTTATTTTTATTTTTTTGTGTTATCCTTTACACTTATATTACCTTTATTCTTTTGAAAATCGTTTTAAAATACTAAAACTATTTTATAAATTCTACAAAATTTATTTTATGTTATTTCAATGATAAACTCTGCTGTCCAATTTTTAGTTTTTCAAAAATAATTTATTTAATATATATTATAAATATTACAAATTTATTCATTTAAAATTATAAAATTCAATAAAAATATCTAAACGATTTTATAAAATTCCACAAAAATTATACTAAACTTGTATAACAATATACATTTCAGAATTTATTTTTAATTCAGAAAAACCGTGCATTTCATATTTTTAATTAATTTTTGTTATTTTTAATCATAAATAATTCATAATAAATTCATTTTTCAATATTTTTGTACCAAAATTTTACATAAATTATTTCTTTTCATTTGGAACAGAAATACAATTTTTATTTCAATAATTCTTTAATTTTAATATTTTTAGATATTAAAGTCATATTTTGACAATTTGAAATAAATAGATTAAATATTCTATTTTCAATAAAATAATTTTATGAAAATTATTTTCATACTAAAAACTTTATTTTGTGACCATCTTTAACTTAAAATTTACAAAAAGACTTTTATTCATTTATTTATTAAATTTCTTATATTTAATAAACAATTTGACTATTAATCAAATAAATACTTATCCCCAATTCGAAGCCCTAGAAAATACTTATAGACTAGATAGACTTAGACTTATTTGTTACCTTATACATAGGGTGATACTCGACAAACGTTGGATTACACTTAATCAATTACACAAGACTTACCACCTTGCTAAAGGTGAGTATTACTTATCCCCTTTTTCCGCTTTTACAACTTTTGGGGTGATTCATGCACAAGTATACAAAACTTTCATATTCATTTACACATACATTTTATTCATTTACAATTCATATACGTGTCTTGTTTATCTTTGTGCTTATGCTTGAACATGAACGTAGCTTACATACAAAATCATACATTTAGACATAACTTATGTTATGGTGCTCTTTACACTTAGACGTAACTTATGTTACGGTGCTCATTTAGACGTAACTTATGTTACGGTGCTCAGTTAGACATAACTTATGTTATGGTGCTCTTTTAGACTCACACGTGTTGAGGTGCTCATTATCAATTTCATTGTACAACTTTACATATGATCTTTGTCTTGTTTGGTTACTTGCGTGTTTACATAATGCCTTAGTGATGCTAGACACATGAATTGTACTACCTTTTCAAACTTATATTATATGTACAAAGCTAAGTAGTACTCACCAACATCATATGTTGACAAAATTATTTTCGTGCATGTTTCAGGATAAGCTGCTTGACGATTCACATAGGACTTTGGACTTAGATTAAATCAATCAACTATCTTTATCTTGTTGTCTTGTATTTAATTTCACATGTTGTAAAACAATATTCAATAATCATATATTTACATTTTAGTACCATGAGCTTTTGAACAATCGTCACTACGTGGCACCTCGATGATTCCGCCATCGGTTGGGGTGTTACAACCTTCCATTCTTAGGCGATATTCTCGCCGACGTGCCAGCCGATGTTCACAACCAGTGTCGTCTCCTCCTCCTGCTCAACCAGTGTACAATTCTTCTCAACCAGTGTACCCTTCTCGTCGTCTACTCTATACTCCTCCGCAACTAATAATCACTCATCCTTTACCAACCTACACATCTACTCAATCAAGTGTCGATTCAAATCCTCCTCTTACACACGAGGAATTTCATTGGGCTTATGAGTACACTATAGTTTTACTCCAATTTAATCAACTACAAGTTGGGGAGATGCAAACAAATTTCACCCCAAACCTTCCCCTTTCAAACATCCGTCTAACACAAATCGTACCCAGCTGGGCTGAAGGGTACGAAACTGACCCGGATGAGGAGTACGTCACTATGGATGATGAACCGTATCGTCTTCCAAGTTCTGACTTCGGATGCATCCGTCAAGACGCTAAGTCGGACGGTCGTGATAGCGATCATGACGTGTCGTTTCCAGAGACTACTCTAGAGGATTGTGATCGCATGTATTAGTTGGTGTGTTTAAGTAATGTTTTAATTAGGTTTATGTTTAAGTAATGCTTTAATTAGGTTTATGTTAAGTAATGTTTTAATTTTAGGTTTATGAGTATATACTATATATTTAGGTTTATGTAATGTTTTTAATTTTCTTTGTATAATATTTGATTTTTTATTTTAATTTTTTCTTTTAACGGTTGGTTTTATTAATTTAAAAAAAGAAACATTAATTAGTCAAAGTTTAAAGGTTTAGAATGAAGGGTGAGATGAACTTTTTTTTTAATCTAAAACAAAAGAAGTGTGATGGTTGTCACGGTTTTCACTTATCACGAGCATGATACAAATGGTGGGCGGTGTTAATGATGGTCACAGCCATCACGGCCAGCTCATTACGGACCGCCCCGTCCACCTTAACATTTTGTTCCATATCAAACTAAACAGTATTAAAATAAAAATATGTATATTTATTATTAGAAGTTGTTTTGTATATTATACTTATAGCAACTTTTACCTGTTTATGTATTCGCTGTTGTCCTCCAACAAATTAAGTTGTATTTATATTAATGTTTTAAATAAAATATGAAATAATTTTAATTTTAAAGTCATATTGGGATAAGTAATACAGAAAATAGTAAGAAATTTTTTTAATTTGATTGGTTAGTTTATTTGTTGCCCACGTACTTCTTTCAATCAACATGACATATATGTCGTATCGTGTTTTCGAATTAATTACCCTCGGAATGCATGTTTGTGGTCTTTTTGCATGTTTTTTTCACTTGTCGCTAAACGTCAATTTGTATTCATTATAGAGAATAAAATGTCCATTAGATTGTTTTATTTTTTGGTATTTAGAAAATATTATTTAGATACAATAAAATGTGAAGAAAAGGATGCAACAAGTCATTCACCCAAACTTATATAACGGGTAAGTGTTTGTAGCGATCTTAATATTTTTTCTCTATGAGGTTTTTTCTTCTTTAGAAAGCAACTTAGTACGTCTCTGTTTGAAACATTGTCAAAACCATAGCACATGCCACTCAGATATTTGTGTAAACCCGCAGTGTGACTGTGACAACTTAGACGGATTTCACATTATTGTGCTGTGGCGAAATATATTGTTATAAGAAATGCTTCATCTCATATATTTTCAGCACATGTAGAGAGGACGACTTATCAAAAATCAAACGAAGTTTGAGGATTTAACTACTTTCTTTTTTTGAGATTGTGATAAGTGTGGAAGGATTATCAATTGTAGTTTGCGAATTTAAATATCCTTAAACTATTTCCTGTTTAGTGAATTGAAGAGAATTGAAAACAACACTAAAAGTCCAAAATTTTGGGTATGTTGAATTTGTTTTGATCAAATTAAGATGAGATGTAACATAATGGGAAAATTTAAGATGAAATATGTAAAGTTAGTTTTTTGTTAAGATCCGCTTACGGCTGTGCGCATATAATGTATATATGTGTGGCATTCGGGGAGCAAAAGTAAAGTTGCACTAATTTTAACGTTATTTTACTAATTTCGTGAAAATAACGTTAAAAAAAATGACGGACGATTAAACAATATCAAGTGGTGGCGTTGATAGCCAAAAGACAAGGGGGTACATGCACCAATCGGGTTTGTCCCGATTGCTAAGTGTTGTGTGCCTTAAGTCTAAGGCTTGATACAAAACCACTATTGAGCCGGGAATCTCACCGGAAGTAGCCTCTCTATTCCCACGGGGTAAAGGTAAGGCTGTCTACATCTTACCCTCCTCAAACCTTACCTTAACTTTTGCTATTCATGGGATTAACTGAGTATGATGATGATAAGTTTTTTGTTATGCAAATTATATGCCTAAACATTGGCATATATAATATGTGCTCAAGTGGAAATGCTGAAAATTAAGCGTTAGGACTTAGGAATGGACACAAAATCAACAAATTAAGTTGATTATAAGATGATTTTAAAAAAATGTATGTATAACTATTTTGTTGGCTGAATTATATAGCATTTCATTTTTATGTAGAAGTGATAAACTTTGATATAAAGTAGTATGCTACTTTGAATGTTTGAATTATGTTAGTTTTAAGTATTATACTAATTCAACCGAACTGTGTTGATAATACAATTGCCGGAGCAACCATCCCCAAACTATTCATTTTATAAAAATAAAAAATTAACAATAACCAAACATCTCCACAAAATCTATGCCTTTAATCTTGGCTTGTTCAACTAACGCATAACTCGCTCAAAACTTGCTTGAAAAAATTGGAGTTAATTTGGTTCCAGAGGTGGCTCGTATATAAACGTTTCGAGCCGAGTTCAAGTAGATATGGGCTTACTCCGTAGCTTACTTGATTATAAAGTCTACTTGTTAAATTCAAAGGTTCCACTAGTGAGCCCAACCTTCCATGAGTTGGCCCACATATCCCAACTAAATGAACTAAATACTAATATCTATATCTCTACTTCTCTACTACCTTATTAAGAGGAGAGATGGATAAGAAGGTAATTTCATCACCATTTTAAGATGGCATACAAAAAGTCTCATGTTTTCTTCCATCTATGCCCTTATGTACAAGTCACTAATGCAAATCAATTGCACCATTCAATACATATAATTCATGTATTAACTTTTTGTTACCTAGAACTATTACCAAGTAATAGATTAATTCATGTAACTTTTTTTTAATGGATTAACTTTTTGTTACCAACGGAATTTGAATTATCACCACAAGAAAAGGCTAAGCCTTTGTAACCAGTAGGCTAAAGGCTCTTTGGTTCATGTGTGTAACTAAATGTTGCGAATAAAAATCAAGCACTGATCGGATTGGATAAATGACAGTATGGTGTATAAAGTTTTGACAATTTAAAATGTGAATAAAAATACATACTCGCGGCAACGCGCGGGCATTCAACTAGTTATCTTATTAAGGAGGAGTGATGGCTAAGATAGTCATTTTCATTTCCGTATAACTTAACAAACAAGATGTACAACATGTTTAAGCAAAAAAATTAAGGGTATTATTGGCATACTTGTGACTATTAAGACACTTAAGAGGGTAGATTAGTAAATTTAACATAATCCAATACCTCATATCCTAAAATCTTATCCCAATTATGCCCTTATGTCCAACTTTTAAAACACAAAATACAACCTAACTTATGATGCATCCTAAATGTGAGACCTTTCAACCCCCCTCTATATTATTATATATACTTCATTATAATCAATTTCTTGAATGCTAATAGTCTTTTCATAACCCCAAACAAAATCTTAGAGCTAATTTCATGTTTTGAAACATTGTTTTGTCCAAAAAAAACTATGTCTTCATTAGATGAGAAGAGAAAAAAATCAATGAGAAGTTAAGACGCTTGCAAGATATGGTTCCCGGATGCTACAAGGTATAAAGATACGAGTTAATCTTTATATACATATATACATTTTTTTTCTACTTGTTCATATGTTCTTTGACAATTACAAAAATTTATCTTTATAATATATCATTTTTTTGCTCCATTTAAATTTAGTTATTTTCTATAGACAATGGGAATGCCAGTTATGTTGGATATAATAATCAACTATGTTGGATCGTTGCAGAATCAAATTGAGGTAATTTAATTGTGCAACTAACAATTAAAACAATAAACAAACAATATTATGAATTATTGATGAGAAAATATTTTTTAAAATTAATTAGTGCAGTTTTTTCTCTTCTTTGTGCATTTTTAGTTTCTCTCCATGAAGCTTTTCAGAAGCAAGCATGTTCTATGACCTATTGACCTCAACTCTACTGAATTGGATGATATGGCCCCTATGAAGGGGACATATGGCTTTCCCAACAATCCTTGTTAAGAAGTTGTGTACCTTGAATCATATATATTGTTAACTAAATAAAACGGACAAAATTATAAATATAACATTCTAGATTTGCTAATATGTTTCTAAAATATTATAAATATTACTTCCACTTACTGCATGGGATGAAACTGATGTCGCAGGGAACAAATGGACATGAAGGATAGATGATGGAGAGGATGGTTGGAGAATGGTATGGAGACTTTCCTCAATTTCAATCAACATGGTCTCCTTGAACGCCGTGAAATAGTTAACTCGATCTATACGTAAACTATATTTGTTCTAAGACTTTTAAGGTATTTGTTGATCTATTTAATGTTTTTGTTAAACGTTGTATGTAGTGTGGTTCGCAATATTATTTTGCTTTCGGCAATTGTATATTTTTTAAGTTCTAATTCTAATTAATAAAATAAATTAAACACTAGCATAAAGAGAAAACAAAAACTTAACTATGTGTTAATTACTTATGTTATTTGTGTTAAGAAATAAGAAATCAAAAAGCTATAAATTCATGCTCACGCTAATGAATCAACCCGAATTTTTATTTTCTATACTATATTATAAAGCATCAGTGAAGGATACCTGCAAAATTTTAGTAAATACAGCCTTTATTATGTTTGTATCAATGTTTTAGTCTTATAAATAGTGGGTAAAATTGTCTTTCTACTTAAATATTAAATTGTTGAAGAAATTAATTTAAACATAATTATAAAATTGATGAGAAAATTAACAATGGTGACTCTTTACATTCATAACCTTCATGTCTTTATTATGTTTGTATCAATGTTATAGTCTTATAAATAGTGGTCATGAATTTGGTATATAAATAATGTGGTGACTCTTCACATACATAACTTACATATCTTTCAATGTTTATAGTAAATAAATTACATCATATATTATGCATTTATATATTCTTTTTAAATTTTTGTGGTTGCAGATGGTATGACGTGACACTTTTGCACACAAATGAATATGTAGGCTTGAAGTTTGCCAACACACCCAACCCATGACACTTTTCAACCCATTAAAGTGAGCGATATATGTAGGCTTGACGTTTATAAAAGCAAATATGGTATAAATACTTCATGAGCAACGTCATCATCTTCCTCGATGGTTTGTTTGTTTTCTCTACTACTATAAGCTTCTAGGAATAGAATTTAAGTTTCTGATCTCACGAAGTCACCAATTGTTTACATATCCAAAAGAAGACAAGTTCTTATCAGTCGATTTGGTAGTTTTAACTATATTGATTACTAATTTGTTTGGTCATAATTATTTGTTACGGCGCTTGTCAAACTAACATAAAACGAAAGTATCTATGCAAATCATTGACTCCGCTGCATCTCGCGGGTGCCCTAAAATAATAGAAATATGCTGGACACTACAAACTGCATTTTAGTAATTACATCACTTCCACTACAATCTTATGGTCATTAAGAGATACAACGCCACTTCACTACGCTAAGCACCGCTCTACGATGACATACTTATCTGCCTTCGAGATACATAAAAGGGTCCCACCAAAGGACGTGGGCCAATTTAAAGGTGTTGCAAGGAATAGTACGGCCTATTGTTATGTACCCATTTAAAATTTTCAGAAGATATACTTATGAGTTTCAGTTTTTAGTAACATATATTTTATACATCGTTGTTTTCTACTTCATCATAACGAATAACCAACAAACACGATGCACGAGGGGCAAAACAGATGAACCCGCCGCAATGCGCGGGCATTCCTACTAGTTATATATAATACATTGTCTCATTTAGTGACTATTGAGCCCTACCTTCTTGGGTTCTTAGATTTGTGCTTCTTTAAAGTTAAGTTAGTTTAGGGTTCTTCCGTATTATGTTTTTTAAACGAGTGATGTGTTGAGAAATTGACATATTTTCTACACATAATTCTCACCTATCTTATACTCAAAGTTGTGCTTTTATCTCTGTTTTATCATGATTTATCTCTTTTTGTTGATAATTGCAGGATTAGAGGTCAGAAGGTGAAAAGAAGTGAAAACCAGCACAAAACGGCACTAACAGACGAAGAATTGAAGACTTTGAAGCTCCGCTAGGTGCGGCACGGCCGTGTTTACGGCCGTGCACCTATCCCGGGTCAACAAGTCAACATTCCAAGTCAACAAAAGGCAAAAGTCAGCTTTACAAACATGCACGGGCGTGCCTAGGACCCTAGCACAGCCGTGCTCCTTCAAGTGTGTCCCCCAAGGCTCAAACCGACCAAAACTGACAAGATGGTTACAAGTATTGGCCTGCACGGACGTGCCTAGGACCCTGGCACGGTCGTGCTTGTCCTAAGGACATACAGCTTCTGCATAAAGGACTCTGCAACCGTACCTACTATCGAGCATGGGCATGCCAGGACATGAGCATGGGCGTGCTTAGGTTGATTTGCATATAAATCGAGGCATCCACTCCACATTTTGGGCATCCCTTCCCACTTCGAAAACCAACACTTCTCCACGAAGTTCCAGCCATCTTTAAGAATTGTGAGTGTCCTTTGGAGCCTGGGATCACTCCATAAACACCACAATTAAGAGAGAAACAATTTGAAATCACCCAAAACCTCTAGAAATCTTCATACAACCCCTCATCATGTCTTGTACACAAACCCAACCTTGTGAGCTTGTTGTATTAACCATGCTAGGCTAGATTTCTTTTGGTGTTGCTAGGGTGATGATGGAAACTTGGTATGAATTAAATAGTTTATCTTTTATTTAAAAGCGATGTTTTGTGTTCTTAATAATTCTTTATATTCTAAACTTTGTTTAATGAGTTAATTAATAAATCACTTAGTCTTTGGTTTTGTGGGTGTCTTGATTGGAACTGGGAGGACTCATAAGTGTACCCATGGTGTGTAACAACCCATGTACTTGTGAGCTAACCTAATCCCGCGAGTAGTGATTAGCCCATTTGTGGGTAGAAATATACACACTTAGTGGCTTAATCCCATACTATCAAGATCTCACTTAGGGTCGGTACGGTCTTTATACTCGGTTCTGTTGATAAGTCAAGACTTAATTCTGCGACTTAGCTTCATTGTCTATGTGAAAGCTTTGGTGCAGGTTAAGGATTGATGAACTTGTGTTGAAAGAAAACGGTCTTTATTTTCTTTCATTACTATATTGCCACACAATTAGTAATAGACCACTCACTTTTTGATAGATTAATTAAATCAAGTAGGGGATGCACGTGTTTTGGTTAGTCACGGCTCCTCTATGATATTAAGTGGTAACTTTCTCGGTCATGCTCCGGCCACCGACAAGTTATTCATAAAAGTCTAGAGTAGTTAGATGTTTATATCGCAACACTAAGAAGTGGATAATTCGGGGTTAGGTCAACATAGTCTCTAGTCATTTTCTTTTCATTATTGAGAGGTGAGCTACCTAGTTTGGGAGACCCTCATAAAACCTTAAGAACACAAGTCGTTTATACAGTTATGCGAAAGCAGTCACCTCTAGAGAATGTAGTTATGCAACTCTAAGTTAAGCGCAAGTGCGCAACTTAAACACACCACTTTAATAAAAGATTACTATTATCATACCAGGTCTCATCTGATCCCAAAGCAACACTTTTGTTTTGTCATTGATTTCTCTTACATTTTACATCTCTCTTTTTTACTTTTCTTCTCGCATTTTAAAAGTCTCTTAGTAATTTTTAGGAAAGCTGAGTAGTAAAAATTGTGTCCTTGGATTCGATACTCGGTACTTGCACATTTCTATACTGTACACGATACATACACTTGCCTGTTGTGTAACACCCCAACCGATGGCGGAAACATCGGGGTGTCACGTATTGATGATTGTTCAGTAGCTCATGGTAAATAATAAATTTCATTATATGATTTAAACAAATTACATACAATTGTTCTACAAGAATTCGTACATCAAATTGAATAAAACTATGCACACATCTTCAAGCTTTAATTCAATCTTCCAGCAAGTAGAACCTGAAACATGTTAAGTTGAAAATATTTTGGGTCAACAAAAGTTGGTGAGAATTACATAGGTTTTGATAATCGAATAAAATTATTGTACAATTCATGTGTCATGGCAATCTAGTCCATATGTGAAAACATACTAGAAGTAAATCGAGTGCATAATCAACCATTGTGACTGTTATATTGTGGTACATCCCATACGCTCATGGTTCACTCGTTTATATTGCAGTAACAAACACCCACGCTACCTTTGTAGGAGGCACGTATCCGGGTGGGATTGTCAGTCCAATAGATCTATCATTGTATACCGTCGGCTGATAAATGTTTATGCTAGAATTGTGCTTACCCTATTCATGTTCAAGACATAATGCAACATAGAAATACACATAGACACATTGATGATTGAATTGCATAAATGATGTTGTAACATGTTTCACCCCGAAAATGGTGATAAATAGAAAAGGGGCTATGTAAAACTCACCTTAGCAAAATGTTATATCTGTTGAAAAATTGAATAGTGGTGTTGCCCAAATGTGTCAAGTATCACCCTATAACAAGGTAATAAATATGTCTAAGTCTATCTAGTCTACAAATGTATATGTTCTAGGGCTTCGAATTGGGGATAAATGCTTGTTTGATTAATACTAAAAATGTTTGATAATTGAGAGAATATTAGTAAATAAGTAAACAAAAATCTTTTTACGAAATTTAAATTTAAGATGGTCACAATAATGTGTTTAAAGTATAAAAATAATTTTTACGAAATTATTTTCTTTAAAATAGAATATTAAATCTATTTATAACAAATTGTCAAAATTTAACTTTAATATTTAAAAATACTAAAATTAAAGAATTATTAGTTTAAAAATTATATTTCTGTTCCAAATAATCAGAAATAATTTGTATAAAATTTTGGTGCAAAAATATTAAAAACTGGATTTATTATGATTTAATTATGATTAAAACTAACAAAAATTGGTTAAAAATATTAAATAGATGATTTTTCTGAAATAAAAATCATTTCAGAAAAGTTTATTGTTATAAAAACTTAGAATAATTTTTGTGGAAATTTATAAGATCGTTTTGATATTTTTATAGAATTTTATAAATAAAATGGAATAAACTTGATTTATTTATTATACATATTAAATAAATAAATTTTTGAAAACAAAAAATTGTAAGTTAAACTTTTTCAGTAGATTAACTTAAAATAATTTTTGTAGAATTATTAAAAGAGTTTTAATAATTTAAAACGAATTTATAAAATATAGGTAATATATATTTAATGTTTGTTTGTTTTTAAAATAAAACAACAAAAAGGAAAAAAAATTCGCCACAGCCGGGGATCGAACCCGGGTGGCTCTGATAGTGGGCACCAGACACAACCACTTGGTCCAGACCAGTGGTTGTGTTTGATTTCAGTTTATATAAAATAAATAAGATAATTGCAATCGTGTTCTTCCCCATTCGAGCCCTAGATTTGCAATCGAGCAAATTACACAACGTTAATCTAATTGACCATAGGGTAAACGCTGTGTACGTGCCGATGAGTGAAACCCATAATAGAAAACAAACTTACAATTATGTTTTGATACTGAATCGATCGGTCAAGGGCCGAAGTCAAAAATTCGATCAAAATCCAAGAACAGAAGGTTTTTAAGAGAAATTGGGGATTGAGAAAAGATGTTCGGCGAGTTGAGATGGTCCAGTAGTGATCAATTTATAGCTATGATGTCTGGATCGTATAATTGGAATGGTTGACCTCGACTTGAATGTGTACGCGTAAATATAGAAGAATTGGTACGAGTTAATGCTAATTAAACGTGTTTTTGACCTGTAATGGACCGGAAATCTCGAACCCATACCAATTCTGGATCAAAAACGCGTGGAATTTGAGATGATTATGGATCCCGTTTGACACAGTTGACTTTTCTGAGTCAACTGTCACCATAAAAACACATTATATATTTAAAATAGGTAGGGGGATTGACACAAATGCCTTGTAGACCAGCTGGTTGGGCGTCTTTAGCTTGTGACCCGGCTGAGGGCTCGGGTTCGAATCCCGGCCCCAGCGTATTATATTTTTTTTTTGTAATCAAGCAAGAGGGGAGTTGGGCCGAGTTGTGGGCCCAGCTTCTTGGGTTTCAGCCCTTGGGCCTGCAGAATGGTTTCAAGGGGGTTTGGGCTTTGGGTTTGGTTTGGAGATAACTTGTTATGGTTTAAAGAAAATAATTCTATATAAATAAATAAAATCTGATTTTATTATTATATTTATTATTGTTATTATTATTATTATTATTATATATAATATATATATATATATATATATATAGGTTGTGTGTTAGGCATATTAAGGATAAAATATATATAATGGGGGCTTTATGTATAAAAATTTGGGGAAAAATTTTGTGATGTTACATGTTGTGTTGGGTCTAAAACGTTGAGCAACTATCGTTTTAATTTATAAATTTAAAACTTATAAGTATCTTACTGTTTTCTCACTTAATCACCTTTTCACCAAAGCTTTTGGCACCTCCTTCGGGACTTTGCCCTTTTTAAAAAGAAGTTTAAGTTTTGTTGAAACCCACGCACCTATCAACGAGTCAACTCGAATTGACAAGCCGAGTTCAAACTCGATGCGGCTTGGCGGGTTGGGCCTTCTTTCGGCCCGGGATGTGGCCACCTATGCTTTTGCAGCGTCCAGATCTCAATCTTGGGAGCTGCAAGACCATATCCTGCGTAATAGTGGGGTTGTTAACATGGATCCGGATTACGTCTTCGTTTTGGAACGCCTGCATGAATATCTTTCTGACTTTGATCTTGGGGGTTTCTCTAACGAGGACACCGCCTCCAAAAATCCATAGAAAACTATGGCGAATGCCCTTTATTTTCGAATCGCACAAAGTCTTGGGGAAGATTTATGCTTGACCCCTCGCCAAAAAGCTGTCATCGAATGCTTACGGATGCCTTACGCTCAAGATTTCTTAACTGTTATCCCTGTTGAAGGTCTGGGGCAACGTTTGTCAGCGGTGGAGTACCAGGCATTCCTCAAATATCGTCTGATGATCCCTATGTTTCCGTATGACGAAACTTGTCCGGTCTGCCGTAAAGCATGCCTAGATAAATATGGGGAACATGCGCTCCATTTTAGAGAGTTGTCAGGGTTTAAGTACCGACACGATTTTGTCCGAGACGCTTTAATGGACATTCTCAGACGATCGAGGATCTCGGCAAAGAAAGAAGCACATGTCAATTTTCTTACAGACCCGACAGAAGGGAGGTCTACTTTACGTCCGGCTGACTTGCTAGTGTTTGGTTGGGAGGGCGGGAAACATGCATGCGTGGACGTTACGGGTGTATCTCCGTTAGTTGGGTTCCGGGAAAATGGGTTCATGGCGGGGCTTGCAGTTCTGAGAGTAGAGTCGAATAAGGTGGCAAAGCACGCTAAAGCATGCGAGGACAATCAGCATGCATGCTTTCGTTCCTTTGGCCCTCAATACTTTTGGTTCCTTGGCGCCCAAAGGCGGTCTTGTTCCTGGCTAGAGTTCAGCTGTTGATCCACGCAAACTTCTCGACTCCCTAGGGGCAATGATTTATTTTCAGTAGATTAGGGTTCTTTATTCAAAAAGCGGTGGCGGCGCAGCTTGTTGCCCGTTTACCTTCTATCCCTATGTAATTTGCCCGTTGTTTTTCAATGAAATTATAAATCTAAAAAAAAAAACCTGGAACTGAGTCCAGCTATGTCATATGGCTTCAGTCTCACATTCACCAATGTGAGGCTTGAACTCAACTCGTGAATAATCCTGATTTCAAATGTCTTTTTTTTTTTGTTTTTTTTTTTTTTTTCACATGCTACCTCATGATTAATAATTAAACCTGACTAAGTACGTAAAGGTAACTCAAGTTAAAAAATAATTTTTTTTACCAAAATGGTAATTTTAAATTAAAAGTATTTGATATATATAAATCAGGATATTAAGTTTTCTTTTAGATAGTTGTAATATACAGAGAGGAGGAGATAGAATTATTGGCAAAAAATACATATATTATATGAGGTTAGACATTATGCTTTAAAGAGTTATATAATTCAACAAACAAAAAAAAGACAAAAATGTCCAATTACTACAATGTTTATAAGCTCCAACAAAGCCTATTAGAACTATCACAAACATTGCTTGTTATTATTAAATTAAATAGATGTGTAGAAGGATTTAATGAAAAGCTTGGGTTTTATTGAAATTGAATTGGGGTTTAATTAGGTGTTGGAGTTACATGTTAAAATGGATATGAAGTATGCATTACACATATATACAATGAGCATTATAGGTTGTACATAAGGGCATAAAGGGAACAAAATGACCAAATATTGGAAATTTGTGAAGGGACTCTTCAACTCCCATCTTAAAAATTGTATAAAATTACTTTTTTACCTATCACTCCTCCTTAATAAGGTAGTAGAGATATCTTTCAAAAAGTATTATTCATGAAAAGTAATTCAAACGTGATTATTAGTTATTACTAGTCTCTGAATATTTTAAGCAATAACCTATATTATTATAGAGCTTATAAAACACAATAAGATCATTCAGATCCCATTTCTTATACTCATTCAAACAATAAAATTTAAGAAAACTACATAAACCTGTCACTTCATCTTATTACTTATCCTTATACTTTATCCGTATGCATTTAAAGAAAATCAAAGTGAGTTCAAAGAAAAAAATCAAAACAAAACCTTATATTTTTATTAGGGGTGTAAACGAGCCGAGCCGAGTCGAGCTTGAGCCTGACTGGGCTCGAGCTCGGCTCGTCATGGTTTTATGAAGCTCGAGCTCGAGCTTGGCTTGGTTCGAGCCTACAATTTTGAGCTCAAGCTCGGCTCGCTAGCAAAATCAAAAGCTTGAGCTCGGCTCGGCTCGGCTCGAGGTGATTTTAGAACAATCTCAAACGAGCTCAAAGCTTGACTCGAGATCGCAAAAGCTCGGCTCTGCGAGTGTTATTAAATGGGCCTATGAAATAAGGACTTGGGCTTTGAATATGTGGGCTATAAATTATAAGAGATATATAAATAACTTATAATTATGTTTGGGCTCGTTTAGGCTCGCGAGCCCAATCGAGCTTTGTATATAGGGCTCGAGCTCGGGCTCGATAACTAAATGAGCCATATTTCAGGCTCGAGCTCGGGCTCGGGCTCGTTAAGGCTCGACCCGTTCAAGCTTTTTACCGAGCCGATCCCGAGTAGCTGCTACGTATCATTTACACCCCTAATTTTTATGGATAAGAAATGGGACTTAAGAGGGCTTAAAAAGATAATAAAGAGTGAAATGTAAATGCTCAAATAAATATAAATAAAAAACTCAAAGTAGATGTAGAACAGTTCTATAAAATATCATTCAACTTTCTTATTTTCTTTAAAGAAGCCCAGATCGGCCCAGCCCATAGAAATCGTATTATTAAGAAAAAAAAAATCCTCAAAGTAAAACATATAAAACTGTAAAAAGACTGTAGAAGTGTTTGTGAACTAGAAGATTAAGATAGTTATTTTCTTCAAAGGATCGGCCCAACCCATAGAAATCGTATTCTCGGTATTCGTTCATTTGCACCGACTCCGGTAACAAACAAAATCAGTCGACCGCTATTTCTGATTCACCGACTATAACTTATTCCATTATTATTTGGTTCACATATTATTATTTGGTTCATTCTTGTTTACAATTCAATCCATTTTAAAACTATGAGCTACCGCCATGAACATTATCCTCCACCACCAGGCAAGTTATACCTAATTCTATTACTACTTCCTATATTTTTTTATTTTGTTAGTTGCTAATCTATGTTATCTTATTAAGGAGGAGAGATGGCTAGGATAGTAATTTCATAACCATTTTAAGATGACATATCAAGAGGCACAAGCATAAATCCCTAACTTTTACCATTTTCTTCCTATTGTGCCCCTATGTACAATATTTGATGGCACATTATAAGTCACTAATACAACTTGTATAATCCTCCCTATCTAAATAAGTAGTAATGTTGAAAAGCAATTGTCTTTTTCAATTAGTTGTAAATCTTTAACAAGTAGGGGTTAAAAGTCCTAAAAAAATAGAGGATACACACATACATGCATACATACATATAACTTCTACATTATTTTTTTATTCATATTAAGGTTTAAATTATATTCACCAATGTGAGGCTTGAACTCAACTCGTGAATAATCCTGATTTCAAATGTCTTTTTTTTTTTTTTTTTTTTTTTTTTTTTTTTTCACATGCTACCTCATGATTAATAATATCTTTCAAAAAGTATTATTCATGAAAAGTAATTCAAACGTGATTATTAGTTATTACTAGTCTCTGAATATTTTAAGCAATAACCTATTTATTATAGAGCTTATAAAACACAATAAGATCATTCAGATCCCATTTCTTATACTCATTCAAACAATAAAATTTAAGAAAACTACATAAACCTGTCACTTCATCTTATTACTTATCCTTATACTTTATCCGTATACATTTAAAGAAAATCAAAGTGAGTTCAAAGAAAAAAATCAAAACAAAACCTTATATTTTTATTAGGGGTGTAAACGAGCCGAGCCGAGTCGAGCTCGAGCCTGACTGGGCAACACCGGGTTCCCCACTATTATATAAAAGCTCCATACTAGCAAAAACATAAGAGGATTTTATATGTTAACATTTTGTTACAAGTATTTATGTTATTAATTTATAGGGTATGGGCCACCACCTCCACCAGGGCCCGGTTTCTTTGGCCCACCGCCACCGCCACCACCTGTCCATCTCCACCATCACCGTTCTCCTCCGCCACCGCGCCCTCTTGGCTATCAAGGTTACTTCAACCGTCCACAACCGCCACCATCTATTTACAACAACGACCCGTATTATGATTCCGGTTGTTCTCCATTGCTAACGGCCTGGTACGTTCATGTATTTATATTCAATGACGGACCTAGGAATTTTTTTACCGCGGTCGGTTTTCTTTATCTATGGTTAAATGTCACTAAACGTCCCAATTTTTGGTTCAATTTGGGTAAAGTCACATAAGTAACGATGATTTGTCTTGTTAACTAGTAAAACTAAGAATTAAAATGAGAGGTGATCATGGCCACTAAAAGATTACGCGCCATCCAATAACCATTTAGAAAGAACAAATGAAGTGATTAATCAAATTCATGCGCTTTTTTTTTTTTATTTTATTTTTTTTTTGCGATTCATTTTGTTTTTTTTTTTTTTTTTCAAATTCATCATGTAGAGATTTGATACCCATCACCTATTGGTATAGTGGTATGATGTCTCCGTCTTATGAATGTAAGGCTGTGGATTCAAATCCTTAAAAGTGCAAAAGGTAAAGGTAAAATTAAGGGTGCCAAAAAAAGTTTGTCGTTCAAAAAAAAAATAAAAAAATTGTAGAGATTTGATATTTTCTTAATAACTTAAAAAATCTACAGTCGGTATTCAAAAACCTCGGGGTTGGTTGACCCTGCACCCTATATAGTAGGTTTGGCCATGGCCAGGGATGTATCAATTTTGTAATGTGTGTTAATCTGATCAAGTATTTAAAGTTACAATCAAGTGGTTGATCAATTAACCCTTGTTTTTGTAAAAATTGTCAGTTTGGCAAGTCTTTGCTGCTGCTGTCTGTTGAACCGCTGAGTGGTGCATTAGAACTTAGAAGTGTCAATAATGTTGAATTTATGTTTCTGTAAAAATAAGCAAAATAGTTTGCACCTTGTACCTTCCTTGTATTTCCAGAAGTAAAATATAAATCATGTACCTTGATCTTTTATGTGTGTACTAGTGGTAATGCCCGCGCGTTGCTGCGGGTTCGTTTGTTTTATTGCATCGTAGTTGTTTTTGATGTTTGTGGTGTGGGTATGACGTTTATTTTTTAAGAATGTTGTAAGCAACAAAACTAATGTAAAATATAATGAAATAATAATATATTAATAATAGACTGTCAAGGTTAGAACAGGCAAGAGAACATACTTAGAGTTGATACTTGATGAAACCAATGACAATTTTGATACAGTAACTAATAATAAGAAAAACTGAAAGATAAGACTGTTGTTTTGATTATTTTGTTTTCTATTATAGTCATGTGACCTACAAATAAATACTAAATGAACCTATATACAAAACTAATATTGTGTTCCAACGGAAAAACCTTATGTTCAATACTTGAGTTTGCCAGTATGATCCTATCACATGCCATGCCACTTTGTATCTTCTTTCTATTTTATGTATGGAAAACAAGCCGGAGGATGTTGTCTTTGAAATCATTAAAAAAGGCACTTAGCGCCACAAAGTCGAATTTAGCGACTTGAATAAAACTTATTGGCCTCTAAAGAACACTTTTGTTAGCCAAAAACTACAAATAATGAAGCAAGTCAACAATTATATACACATAACACTATATATGTGTGTGCGCATGCAATAAAGAAACCATACTTGAGATACATTAAGCTCTGGAAGACCATGTGTGCCCAAATGGCGTGGCAACGCATTACAAAGTATTTGCATCTCAGCCTCATAGCCTAACAGATGATGGTACATATATATTAGTGTAAAGTATATATTATCCAAATTAAAAAAATGAGTACTCGAAAATGCATCAATAAACGCATGTAAAAAATGCATATGCAAGCCAGTGATGTATAACCTACCCGCTGACACTTACCGCATCAACAACAAAATTATCATAGTCCCTGCAGTTGGTCAGAACATGTGTTTTTCCATACAAAGTCAACTCTAAACCATGATTAAAGTCAAGAAGAACAACCTACAGATAAAACCATTATAAGTATTACTACTAAAAAACAGTTGTAACATAACACAGATCATGACATGTTGATATCAACATAAAACTAACCACATGACTTGCGCGAAGCTCAGGCTTTATCTAAAGCAACAAAAACCAACAGTTAAGCAAGGATGGCAACAAGAATCTAAACCCGAAACATGAGAGACTGATAATAGGATGTGTTTTCGGGTATGGGACAAGGTATGATATTAGTTTTAAAACTTTCATGGGTTAGACAGGCATGAAACGCTATTTTACAATCGCATATGAGTGTAAATACTAAAACTCGTCCCATACACAACTCATTGGCATAAAGTAACAAGTGAACATGCATCTAAGAAATATAGATTAAATTTCAACTAACCCGCTTCTCTTCTTCTATCTTGGCCTTGATGAGGGAGTAGATTGCAACTCCAGCAATCGCAATGGATGTACCAATGGCTGTTTGCATGGAATGTTTGTTACCTGCACAAATCATATAATTTTGCTTTGTGGTAAAACAGGCCAAACACTCGTTTCAACGCATAAATCGATGATAACTCGAAACGAAAGATTACCGAATATAATGATTGAGAAACCAATCACAAACACTTATTTTAACACGTTGCCCACTGCGCGTGCGTAAGAGGCGCCACCCTTTCAAGTGTGTTGGTTGCAAGCTAACGAGCCGAAAAGGAAAAAAGAAAAAAAGAAAAGTTCATTATTTAGTATTTTCAGTGATATTATATTATAATAGGTAGAGAATTTCAATAATTCAAGCCTAACTTTGAACTTTTGACCTAACTATGTAACACAAAACAGAAAAATATGCTACTTTGTGATATATAAATTATTAAATTGTAATACCTGGTTGTAGAGGTGATAGAACATTCCATCTACTCCCAACCCATCAATCATGGTTGCAATCAAGCAACAACAACAACTTCTAATCCTTTTGAATCTCAACCATGGTAATCAACACTTCAGACTTAGAAGTATATAACACTTGTCAAGCATAAATAGTCGAAAAAAGCACAATAATTTTGCAGCAAAACTTGTTAGAATATGCAAAATAAAATCCATAAACATACTTTTTTATATCAATTCTTAAATTTAAAATTATCAAAATAAAATGCTATAGCAGTTAAATATTCGTTGTATTGATCGATTGTAAAAAATAACTTACATCATGAAACAGATCAATTGTTGCATATACCGAACGGACCCCTGATCGACAACTCTTCACATACAAAAAATAAAATACAAACAAATTACTTATATAGAAATAAGCAGGTGAATTCGTAAACCATTGAATCAATATGAACCTGACGTACTTACGAGTTGATCTTCTATTAAAATGATAAACTGATTTACTGTTAAATAATTTATATTTATTAAATTTAATTACCAAAATAAGATGATCATCCTTGGTACACACTTACTCTAGTTGTTGCATGAAGTTAGCATTTTCACCCTACCTGAAACCACACAATTAATTAATTAATATCAAAAATTTAATAAATTACATTGTGTATTAATCATGTTAGGAATATTTAGACCATTAGGTGTGGAGGAGGCCCAACTTTCATGGCTTGCCTCCACCTCAGCTGCCACGTCAGCGTGGGGTAGGAGCATCCATGAGATGATGCTCCTAGGGGTGTGGAGGAGGCCCAACATCATTTAATGCTATTTCCTTTTTTTTTCTTTTTTTTAATTAAATAATATTAATGTTACAATAAAAAAGTTAATATTCTAATATTAATATTAAAAAGTAAATATTACATAAACCATTACAAATAATTAAAAAAAAAATAACTAAAATTAAAGTAACGTACTCGACATAAAAAAAAAAATACAAATAATCTACTCTTGCCCGTTGTTCCAAATATATTCAACCAAGTCTGCTTGAAGATTTTTATGCGTGAACTCGTTATGTAACGAGAACTCGTTTAAATCTTGTTGATGTGGGTTGACAGGCACCGTATTCTCCGGCGGGGCATTCTCGTCATACACACAAATGGCGGCGCCTTCGTCTTCAAGTATCATGTTATGCAACAAGATACAGGCATACATACAGTAACGTAATTTTTTAGGGGTGAACATACGTGCCGGGTGTGAAATGATGTGCCATCTTGCTTGTAGAACACCAAAAAATCGTTCAATGTCCTTTCTTGCCGCCTCTTGATACTTGGAAAATTTCTTTCTTTTTTCATCGAACGGGTGGTGAATAGTTTTGACGATTGTCGAGTAAGGTGGGTAGATTCCATCAGCAAGATAATAACCGCGCCTATACTCCACCCCCAATACTGTAAAGCTGGTTTCCGGACCGGTGCCTTTTATGACATCGTCAAAAATATGCGACTGGTTAATAACATTAATGTCATTGTTCGAACCAGGAATGCCAAAGAAAGCATGCCAAACCCATAGATCTTGTGAACACGCCGCCTCCAATATTATTGATGGATAATCTTGATCCCCTCGTTTGAACATTCCGCGCCATGCTACGGGGCAGTTTTTCCAAGGCCAATGGTAGCAATCAATGCTACCGAGCATTCCTGGAAAACAATGTTGTTAGTGGTGAAACTGATACAATTGTTGGACCTCACTGGAGTTTGGTTTTCGCAAATATTTCTTGCTGTAAAGCTTCACCACACACTTGCTAAACCTGTACAGGCACTCTCGTGCAGTTCTTTCCGACATTTGTAAATACTCGTCCCACGCATCCGCCGTGGTCCCGTACGCTAGTTGCCGAAGTGCCGCCGTGCATTTTTGTAAGGTGGTGAACCCCCTTTTGCCTCTAGCATCGTATCGTAAGGTAAAATATGGCTCAAAGTTAGCCATGTCGTCGGCTATACGTGAGAACAATCTTCTACTCATTCGGAACCGACGCCTAAATAATTCCGCCGAGTATAAGGGTTCGTCGGCAAAATAATCGGCCACCAATCTATCATGGGCACCTACACATATTTACAAAAAATATAAACACACTAAAAGTCTACAATATATTTACAAAAAATATAAACACACTAAAAATCTACAATTTATTTACAAAAAATATAAACACACTAAAAATCTACAATATATTTACAAAAAATATAAACACACTAAAAATCTACAATATATTTACAAAAAATATAAACACACTAAAAATCTACAATATATTTACAAAAAATATAAACACACTAAAAATCTACAATATATTTACAAAAATATAAACAAAATAAAATTCCAAAATGTTTAAAAAAATAAATATAATACTTACCCTCTCGGTCTCTATTTATAGCCGCTTTCCTAGTTCGATGTGCCGAATCGACTTCATCTCCTTGCTCCTCGGCAATAATCTGCGCCGCTTGCCCCACGATGTTTATAACAAAATTTACGGCTTCGTTTGTAGATGACGAACCCGAAGAAGATGAAGACGTCGTAGAAGATGATAACGACATGGTTGTTTGAGGGTTTGTATTTTATAAATATAGTGAGAGTGTTTGAGAGATTTTATAAAAGTGAGAGAGAGTTTTTAAAAATTGTGGGGAAGAATGTGGTATTGTTTGGTTTAAATATTGTTTGAATTTTTTTTTTATTAAGGTCCCAACGTTCTCCCAACGGTCAAAAAAAGTGGTCCCCACCTGCAAAAATGGCCCGGCTTCAACGGCACCCTCATGCCGGTCTTGCCCATGCCGGCCCGGGGGGCGGTGTAGCGAGGCCCGGCATAGGCAGCATAGGCATGTTGCCCCTATACCGCCCCCCATACCTAATGGTCTTACAACATCATCAAAATCAAAATAACATTTCTTAAATTCTTCATCAGTCCTAGATTGCATATGAGAATATGTTTTACAGTCAAGACTAAGATTGTTAAGCACACCCACAACCAAAGCAAGACACATTTCATAATTTCAATTCAAGAAACATCACTTTCGCTACTACCCACAACCATTATGTCCTGATAAACTTGACCAGAATCTTTGAAATGAAAAACACTACCAACCAATTGTAGTTTGTGGTAGAACCTAATCACAAGTCTTTGCTTCTACTCCCTTCATTTTTGTAATCTAGTGGGAATGCCCGCACGTTGCCGCGGGTACGCATGTTTTATTGCCGCACTATTACATGGATCCAAGTCTAGCTATATTAGAATTTTGGTTTGTTGCGATAACAAAACACGCTATAACAAACGAAAGGCACGTGAAAATGAAAACCAAAAAGATAAACGGCTTGGTTCAGCAAAATTAAAACATTAAAAAAAACACATTTCATCGTAATTTTCAAAATTACAATATAAAACCCTCTAAGGTTAAACGTGTCTGGCAAAATTATCAACATATAACTATAGAAATTCATCATAATAACCAATGACACTACCAAGTCGGCCCCTACTGGTTACCTTGTGAAACCAAAATTGAAAAAGAGGATTATCTCTCCTAAAGTAAAAATAAAATTTAAACGCAAAACTTTATAAATAATCCAAACGGCAAATCATTCAAAACTGTAACGTCAATGTTCATTTTGCACGATTGCCCTATATCAAATTCAGCTTATATCCCCGTGTGTGTGTAAATTCGATATTCCGTTAAAATACAATACCTTTGAGCAGAGGACGCATGAAGATTAAGAGTTAGGAAATCATCCAAAGCACCTAATTGTGATTAAAAATATTGTTTATCCATATAGATTAAACAATTATAATATATTAATATCCATAAAAAATAACTAAAAAATCTCAAATACACACAAAACATCTAAGAGATTCGTGGACTTACTGTCAAGAAGTTGGTCTAAATCGCCTGAATGGTCGATCTGATCCATGATGAACATGCGGCAAAGAAAGACACCGCAATTTACATTAATTTCTATGGATTCCTCGTACCACAATTTCTCAATTAGTCTCTACCACAAGAAACAACACATTTTCATCATCGATCCTCTCCCATCGGCGATTGAAAAAAAAAACTTTTACAATTGATACATCCGGATCCCGTTCTACCAACATCGTTGAAGAAACAATAAGTATACCGGAGATTAAGACTAATCACCGGAGGGTTAATACTTATGTCACTGTCAGATTAATCCTTTACCCAAACCGTGATGGTAACCCGTGTGAGTGTTAATGCAAGTGAGTGTGTGTGTGATGTGTGTGAGAACACAAGAGTTAAGTGGTTCGGTCATTAATGACCTACGTCCACTGTAAGTACACCGGAATATTATTGATAACAAGAGAGATTACAATGGGTGAGTATAGTGGTGATGGTTATTTTCTGAATGAATCTACAAGGATTGCCTCTATCCCTATTTATAGGCACCGCAGTGGGCTGTATGGAGTGGCCCACAGGTGACACCATTGGTCTGGGCCCAACCGAGGCCCAAGCCCATGGTTCTTCTGAAAATGGCGGGAAGAAGCAGGTTACTGTTGATGACGTCACGCTATGGTGCGGTCGTTGTTGTAGCCGGACACGTGGCGGATTCCTGGTGGTGTACAGTAACGTCGTACTTGCTACAGTGTTCAGGCTATCCATGCTGTCTGATGTGACGTCTGACAGTTGGCGAGGTAATGCCTGCTGGTCACTATTCACGACAGCATGCACAGTGTAGCTGTTCACCTTTTGTACTATCTGCCACATGTCCTTCTCCTGCTGGTGTGTACTCTGACATGGATCTTTATGAATCTTCTTTCTGCCGTTCTTTGTACTTCGTATGAGAGGTGCCAAGGGAAGATTTCGCACGTAGTAGCACGCGCGTATCAGGTGTTGTATGTTGCTTATCGTATGCCTTGGCGCGGGAGACATGTTGATTGCTTGTCCCTGCGCGAGTGTGTTCCCGCGCCATGATCCGGCGTGGGGTTGCTGTTTCACGGGGATAGGGACGCCTTTCAGATTAGGCTCCCTATCCCTTCAAGTCCCCCTAGTCTAGGACTTCTCCTGCTCGCTGATGAGGAGGTGGAGTGCTAGACTCAAAATGTGATAGTCGCGGATGAAAGCTCATTTGCTTGTGTTGTAGTTCTTGGAAATGTTCATACACGGATTCTTGAAAAGTCCAGCGGGGAATGTCTTTTCCAGTTTTACGTCAAAGTTGCGCCGAGAAGGACGTATTCCGCCTTAACTTTGCAGAATTTAGGCGGGGGACGTCTTTTGCCAACTTACGTCAAGTTTACGCCATGAAGGACGTTCTCCGCCTTAACTTTGCAGAATTTAGGCGGGGAACGTCTTTTGCCAACTTACGTCAAGTTTACGCCATGAAGGACGTTCTCCGTCTTAACTTTGCAGAATTTAGGCGGGGAACGTCTTTTGCCAACTTACGTCAAGTTTACGCCACAGAATTAAATGCTGTTGGAGTGATTTAATGCGGGTCTTGAGTTGGTGATAAATTCTGAATCATTGGCATTCAATTTGTCTCTCATGAGCTGGAGTGAATGCGCCTGGAATTCGAATGATCAGTTACTTCTGATGGAAGTTTAATGGTTGCTGACGTGTTCAGTGACTGTCTGGTTGTGCAGACTAAGGCACGTCACGTCGTGGTTGCAGTTACCAACTTCTCGTCCGTGTCAGGAGCGTGGGACGCCACGCGTCTGACGTTTTGTCTTCGTGGTTAAGATTGTGCCATGTGTCAGTGGGCACGTGCTTTCTGTCAGGCGCGTGGGTTGTCACGCGCTCACTTTATTGAGATCGTGAGATCCTTCGACACGTGTCGATCATCCGGCGTGTGTGTGGCACACAACTGTCACACACTACCACCTGAGCCGCTCGTTTGTGTTGTTGACACGTGTCGCCATCTGGTGTCTGGAATTTGAAAAGGTGTGACGGTTGGCGCTTCCCTGGTGGGTCCCTCTGTCATTAATGCGATGAGTATATAAACCTCATCGTGGTTCATTTGAACGGTTATTCTCTCAAAATTTCTTCTTCTTTTCTTTGCTTTCAGTTTTCTCTCAAACTTCCGGCCATCTTCCGTTGAAGTTTCCGTTCAATCTTCAAAGACTTTCCTGGTCTTGAAGATTTATTGTTGAAACTTCAAGTGTCTTTGCTTCTTGCTTCCTTGCTGTTCGTTTGTGAATCCTTTGAAATCCGTTCTTCTTTCAATTTCCGTTGAAGATTCCGGTGGATCTTCATATTTTCCGGCACTTTTTCCAGATTTGTTGAGTTTTCTGTTATCATGTCTGAAGTTCCGGTGAGTCCACCGCTATCCACCGAGGATGTTGTGATGGAGCCGGCTGTGGAGGAGGTGGTAGAGGAAGAGGTTCTTGTCGAGCATGGCAAGATAAAGGAGAGGAAACTGATGTCCAACACCTACTGTGTTTGGAGTCAGGAGGCCTTCAACCGGTTCTGCATCATGTATGGGATCTTGCCGGAATGGGAGCCCACTCTTCCGTCTCCGACCAGCACCGTCCTTTCTGCCGGTAGTGGTCAGTTGGCGCTGTACGAGGCCCACTTTACTAAGTGTGGGTTCCGTCTGCCCTGTACGTGTAACATTTCGTATTTAACTATTTATACGTTACGGATTAAAACGACAAGCCCTATTATTTTTGGTGATATTTTGAACCCCTATACAATGATAATTATATATCTATATGTGTATATATTTATATATATATATAATAATAATAATAATAATAATAATAATAATAATAATAATAATAATAAGTTTAGTGTGTAAAAAAAAAGAGTTTTTGATAAACAACCCACAAACAAATCACTTTTCATCAGCCCAGCAGCCACCTCCTTTCTTACCCTTAGATCTGAGCCCACAGACCTGAGCCCACAACCAGGCCCAACCCCATCCTTCTCCTTTAAACTGTTAGACAAAAAAAAAAAAAAAAAAAACTGCTCCACCCGGGGTTCGAACCCGAGCCGAGCCAAACCACTCACACGCACCAAACCATTGAGCCACAGCTCACTTTCTGATTCAATTCAGAATCAAAATGTATTTAACACCATTTTCACCTTGTCCCTTCTCCTCCTTTGTAAGCAAACGCGACAGACAGCAGATCCAACTCGTAATTGGTCACTAATTTTGACAAGAATCTTTATAATTAAACCATGTTTAATTACCTCTGACCTGCACGCGTTAACTAGACCACTAATTTCGCTTAAACGGCCTTTAATTGAGTTTATTGCTCGGTTTGACCGAGCCTTGGTCAAACCTTCCATATTGTTGATGTAGCAATTACACTATAAATTGAGGGCTCCAAGAGCATCTATATGCGCCGAATAACTGATCCCAACTACAAATTCTTCCTAACCAACCCTCTGTAACAACGAATCTAAGCTTTAAGGCTCGTTTTCTTATCCCGTTCATTCCACCTCAATCATCAAGTAAGTTTTACAATTGAAAGTTGTTATAGGCCGGTTTTTATCTAAGGAATAAAAGCCCTGTCGTTTATGATATTAATTGTGTCGATTACCTAGTTAATTGAACGATTGGGATGTTAGGGTTTATATGAGCTAATTTGGGGATTTTCAGGATAAACTATAAATCGATTTTGAAACTGAATCAGGTATCAAACACACACCCAGACCAGTTGGTCTGGGCGTGGGTTTTCACTCCACTGGCCGCTGGTTCGAGTCCAGTAAGGCCGAATTTTTTTTGTCTTTTATTTTTAATTTCCTTTATACATATAAATCTACAATTATTTTAAAAATAGATATTAATTACTAAACATGGTCTATAAATCTTACAAAATTTATTTTAAGTCAGTAATGGGATAAAGTTTAATACCCAACTTTTAGTTTTTCAAAAATCTTTTATTTATTATATATAATAAATATTACGAGTTAAATCTATTATAATTATAAAATTCTATAAAAATATCAAAACGATTTTATTAAATTCCACAAAAATTATTCTAAACTTATAAAACAATAGACATCTCAGAAATGATTTTTATTTCTGAAGAATCATTTATTTTATATTTTTAATCAATTATTGTTAGTTTTAATCATAATTAAATCATAATAAATTCAATTTTTATTATTTTTACACCAAAATTTTATATAATTTATTTTTAAATATATAGAACAGAAATATGATTTTTAAAATTATAATTCTTTAATTTTAGTATTTTTTTGAATATTAAAGTTAAATTTTGGCAATTTGTAATAAATAGATTTAAAAATCTATTTTAAAGGAAATAATTTTATAAAAATTATTTTTATACTTCAAACACATTATTGTGACCATCCTAAATTTAGATTTCATAAAAAGATTTTTAGTCATTAATTTACTAAATTTCTCCCAATTGTCGAATATTTTTTTAATATTAATCAAACAAGCATTTATCCCCAATCCGAAGCCCTAGAAATTTATACATTTGTATACTAGATAGATTTATTTATCATATTATTATAGGGTGATATTTGGCATTGTTTGGGCAACCCCATTGTTCAATCTTTTCAAGAAGTATAACATTTGCTAAGGTGAGTTTACATAGCCCCTTTACTCTATTTTCACTATTTTTGGGGTGAAACATGTTTAAACATTTTATACTATCATTTACTCATATTTACTTGTGATTCAATTACAACATCATTCTATCATTTGACTGTAACAAAAAGACACAGTACAATCATTAACAATGATCAAGCCGCCTGTTTAGATTATAGCGCTATAGGTCTGACAAACCCATCCCCCGCATAGACTCAGGGATGATCGATAACAGTAATAACATTTAACTAACTTGCGAGTTAGTCATCAGTCGACACAAGGTTTGGTTGTACAAAGACGCATTGCTACATGTCGGTATCATACTCTAACATCATACAACCCTGAGTGTTGTACAAACTATTGTTATCAATTATTTTTCCAAAAACCTATGTAATTCTCACCAAATTTTGTTGACCCAAAATATTTTCAACTTAATATGTTTCAGGTTCTACTTGCTTGAAGATTTGCTTGAAGATATGTGCATAGTTTTATTCAATTTGATGTACGAATTCTTGTAGATCAATTGTATGTTATTTATTTAAATCAATTAATGAAATTTATTATTCACCATGAGCTACTGAACAATCATCAATACGTGACATCCCGATGTTTCCGCCATCGGTTGGGGTGTTACAGATTGGTATCAGAGCCATGGTTATAGGGAATTAGGTTATTAGAGAAATAATCTAGTCTATAACCATAGGATTTAACCAGTACTTGCTTCTTTTGCTTGCTATTCTCTATCTTCCTCCTACTTCATGTACCTACTTTCATCCCTACAAGAAGGTTGCTCTCCATCACTGGATTCACTCTTAGACTAATAAAGCAAATCCTCAGGTTTAACCTGAACCACCTTGAGATCTCGTCGAAGCTCTGGATTTTAATAACGAACACGTGCAATCTGGAAGGGTGAACGCCTGTATTCTGAGTCTTCTGTCTAGGCTGGCATTGCGCATATATCCCAATCAGACGAGGGACCCGGATGCCTACCTGGGAATTCTCGGGATGAGTGTTCACTTATAGGCTAAAGCACGTCTTCATATGTTATTAGAATTTAGAATCTTTGATAAGTCAACGTTTTCGTTTATTCGTTTTAATTAATGAATAAATGATTACATTCCTTATATAATCTCACTCATTTCACTGTGTCTCTTACAGATCATGCCTCCACGTCGCAGCAGCAATGGTGAGAACCACGAAGAAGGTGGTGATAACCATAACCATGACCAAGTTCCTAACCACAACAACAATGGTGTTGATGCCCAATTGGCTGCAATCATTTCTCAACAAATGGCGCAGCAAATCGCAACTCTGGTTCCCAACTTACTCGCTCAAGTCATCCAACTGAACGGCAACGGGAATGGTCACGGTAACGGGAACGGGAACGGGAACGGCAATGGCAATGGTAATGGACCCCCAGCCTGCACCCTTAAGCATTTCAACTCTTGTAATCCCCCAAAGTTCAGTGGAGAAGAAGGAGCTACAGGACTCCTCCAATGGTTTGAGGGTATTGAGAATACCTTCATCAACAGTGAGTGCCCCGACAACTTTAAGGTCCGCTATGCCATGAGTGTTCTTCACAAACGAGCACTCACTTGGTGGAATGAAGAAAAGCGTACTCGTGGGGCCGAAGTTGCTCTTGCTATGACATGGGACCAAGTCAAGGAGGTCATGAAGGAAGAGTTTTGTCCTCGCAATGAAGTTAAGAAGCTCGAGGATGAGTTCCACACCTTAGCTCAAGATAGTGGGGAAAACCTTGCCTACAACACCCGCTTTCATGAGCTTAGCTTATTGTTGCCTCACAAAGTCACTCCCCTGCCGGTAGCCATCGAGAAGTACATCGGTGGTCTACCCATGCAAATCCAGGATACGGTGTGGGGAAGGAATCCTGCCACCTTGGAGGAAGCCAAACGTTTAGCAGCTACCTTAACTGATAATCACGTAAAGAACGGGACCTTAGTTCGGAAGGGCAATAAAACAAGTATTGTAGCCGCGGTAGCCACTGAGAACCAGAAACGTAAGACCAGGGATCCTGATGCAAACCTCACTCCACAAGCTTCTAAGAAGAAACCTTATACAGGAAACCACCCATTATGTAATACCTGCAACCGACATCATCCCACTGCTTCAGCATGTCGCATATGCACCAATTGTGGAAGGTATGGCCATCTGGTCAACACGTGTCGTGAGACCCCAAATCCAAATGCCAACCAGCCCACCAACCCTGCTCAAGCTGCTAACCTTAATCAATACAACTATGGTCAATGCTATGAATGTGGAGACCCAAATCACTTCCGTAACCGATGCCCTAAACTAAACAGAGATCAAGACCCTCCAGCTACCTAACCACAAGTCTCACCATTTGACTATTGGTTGCTTTTATTCTATGTATTGACGCTATTTGATTCAAGTAATAAAATTCAATTATTATCATAACATCTGTGTGCATGTCTGTCTGAATGTGAACTAATTGCTACATCTATAATCATACTTGCTTATACAACAATTAGTTAACTACCAAACAACCAGCTTAACGACTGGTAGAGGTCATCATGTCATTCCAACAGTCGGGAGAGGCCCTACCACCTGAACGACTGGCGGAGACTATCAGACCTGCTTAACAATCGGTAAAGTCATAAAAGGACGCAAAACCCTAATGTAAGGTAAATTGGTAATTACGGTCCGGAACGTAATCATGAATTTACAGGTACGTTAAGGTAGTGTGAAATTTTATCAAGGTTTTCGGTAGTTGGCCAATTGTAACCCTGGTTTTCCCTTAACTTCGGGACGAAGTTCCTAAAAGTAGGGGAGACTGTAACATTTCGTATTTAACTATTTATACGTTACGGATTAAAACGACAAGCCCTATTATTTTTGGTGATATTTTGAACCCCTATACAATGATAATTATATATCTATATGTGTATATATTTATATATATATATAATAATAATAATAATAATAATAATAATAATAATAATAATAATAAGTTTAGTGTGTAAAAAAAAAAGAGTTTTTGATAAACAACCCACAAACAAATCACTTTTCATCAGCCCAGCAGCCACCTCCTTTCTTACCCTTAGATCTGAGCCCACAGACCTGAGCCCACAACCAGGCCCAACCCCATCCTTCTCCTTTAAACTGTTAAACAAAAAAAAATAATAATAATAAAACTGCTCCACCCGGGGTTCGAACCCGAGCCGAGCCAAACCACTCACACGCACCAAACCATTGAGCCACAGCTCACTTTCTGATTCAATTCAGAATCAAAATGTATTTAACACCATTTTCACCTTGTCCCTTCTCCTCCTTTGTAAGCAAACGCGACAGACAGCAGATCCAACTCGTAATTGGTCACTAATTTTGGCAAGAATCTTTATAATTAAACCATGTTTAATTACCTCTGACCTGCACGCGTTAACTAGACCACTAATTTCGCTTAAACGGCCTTTAATTGAGTTTATTGCTCGGTTTGACCGAGCCTTGGTCAAACCTTCCATATTGTTGATGTAGCAATTACACTATAAATTGAGGGCTCCAAGAGCATCTATATGCGCCGAATAACTGATCCCAACTACAAATTCTTCCTAACCAACCCTCTGTAACAACGAATCTAAGCTTTAAGGCTCGTTTTCTTATCCCGTTCATTCCACCTCAATCATCAAGTAAGTTTTACAATTGAAAGTTGTTATAGGCCGGTTTTTATCTAAGGAATAAAAGCCCTGTCGTTTCTGATATTAATTGTGTCGATTACCTAGTTAATTGAACGATTGGGATGTTAGGGTTTATATGAGCTAATTTGGGGATTTTCAGGATAAACTATAAATCGATTTTGAAACTGAATCAGGTATCAAACACACACCCAGACCAGTTGGTCTGGGCGTGGGTTTTCACTCCACTGGCCGCTGGTTCGAGTCCAGCAAGGCCGAATTTTTTTTGTCTTTTATTTTTAATTTCCTTTATACATATAAATCTACAATTATTTTAAAAATAGATATTAATTACTAAACATGGTCTATAAATCTTACAAAATTTATTTTAAGTCAGTAATGGGATAAAGTTTAATACCCAACTTTTAGTTTTTCAAAAATCTTTTATTTATTATATATAATAAATATTACGAGTTAAATCTATTATAATTATAAAATTCTATAAAAATATCAAAACGATTTTATTAAATTCCACAAAAATTATTCTAAACTTATAAAACAATAGACATCTCAGAAATGATTTTTATTTCTGAAGAATCATTTATTTTATATTTTTAATCAATTATTGTTGGTTTTAATCATAATTAAATCATAATAAATTCAATTTTTATTATTTTTACACCAAAATTTTATATAATTTATTTTTAAATATATAGAACAGAAATATGATTTTTAAAATTATAATTCTTTAATTTTAGTATTTTTTTTGAATATTAAAGTTAAATTTTGGCAATTTGTAATAAATATATTTAAAAATCTATTTTAAAGGAAATAATTTTATAAAAATTATTTTTATACTTCAAACACATTATTGTGACCATCCTAAATTTAGATTTCATAAAAAGATTTTTAGTCTTTAATTTACTAAATTTCTCCCAATTGTCGAATATTTTTTTAATATTAATCAAACAAGCATTTATCCCCAATCCGAAGCCCTAGAAATTTATACATTTGTATACTAGATAGACTTATTTATCATATTATTATAGGGTGATATTTGGCATTGTTTGGGCAACCCCATTGTTCAATCTTTTCAAGAAGTATAACATTTGCTAAGGTGAGTTTACATAGCCCCTTTACTCTATTTTCACTATTTTTGGGGTGAAACATGTTTAAACATTTTATACTATCATTTACTCATATTTACTTGTGATTCAATTACAACATCATTCTATCATTTGACTGTAACAAAAATACACAGTACAATCATTAACAATGATCAAGCCGCCTGTTTAGATTATAGCGCTATAGGTCTGACAAACCCATCCCCCGCATAGACTCAGGGATGATCGATAACAGTAATAACATTTAACTAACTTGCGAGTTAGTCATCAGTCGACACAAGGTTTGGTTGTACAAAGACGCATTGCTACATGTCGGTATCATACTCTAACATCATACAACCCTGAGTGTTGTACAAACTATTGTTATCAATTATTTTTCCAAAAACCTATGTAATTCTCACCAACTTTTGTTGACCCAAAATATTTTCAACTTAATATGTTTCAGGTTCTACTTGCTTGAAGATTTGCTTGAAGATATGTGCATAGTTTTATTCAATTTGATGTACGAATTCTTGTAGATCAATTGTATGTTATTTATTTAAATCAATTAATGAAATTTATTATTCACCATGAGCTACTGAACAATCATCAATACGTGACATCCCGATGTTTCCGCCATCGGTTGGGGTGTTACAGTACGCGCTTTCAGGTTGACACTATGGTGGCCTATGGCGTTGGGCCTACATAACTAACCGCCTTCGGGCTTCTGAGGTTAGTTCATTTTGAGGCTTCGTGCCGCGCTCTGGACATTGAGCCAACCGTTGAGCGGTTCAGTGTCTTCTATTTCATGGTGCGGGACGAGATGTGGTTCTCGTTTAAGCCATGCCCAAAGGTGCCGCCTATGGCTACTCACACTCCTAAGTCCTTGCATTGGGCGAAGTAGAAGTTTTTGTTTGTGAAGAGGGGTGTGATCCCCATCAGTCTCCCCTGGAAGGTTATAGGGGATGGGCAGCGTGTGGCGGACATGCCTGTGCCCAAGGACTTCAAGAAGCAGGCTTGGTTTCTTACCCTCACCTCTAATGCCACTAAGCTGGAGTTCCATAATTTGACAGAAGGCATCTTTTTCCTTCTTGGGATGAGCCGCTATGGCATCCGGGCGGGTAAAGAGCCCTATATTGCGGAGGAGGGTATGTTTCTCTATTATCATTATTATATTATTATTTTTTTCTGCGCCTTTTCCCTTATTGTGTATTTTTGTAGGTGTGGACAAGTTCCAGTTCTATGCTGCCCGCCAGGAGAAGGGTATCAAGTGGAGGCCTTTGGCGGAGGGTCAGACCTCTTGTATAGATGAATTTGCTGACCGCTTCTACTACCCTGGTCTCACCACCGCGCCAAAGCCTTATTATACAACCGGTGAGTCTTCAGACCCTTTCGGCCCAAGCATTTTCGGAGATGATTCTACTGAGTTTTCAGTAGAGATTATTCCGCCGGTGAGCTCGTCCGCGGGGCGTGGACGTTGGAAACACGCGCCGCGGAGGCATGGGTATCGAGCAAAGGTTGCTCTTTCTGACTCGGGTTCTTCCGTTTTAGCAGGAGAGGTTGTTAAAGGGCGTCGACGGCGGAAGGATGGCCCGCCCTCCGAAGATGAAGAAGAAGAAGCTGAGTCCTCTCAGCTAGAGAAGAGGAAGAGGGCGCGTGTTGATAGCGCTGCGACCAGCAGTGCTGCTGCTGCGGAGGATGTGTCTGCTGCCCCGGTTGGTGGGGGCGAGAGTGGGGGTGCCACTCAAATGCCTGAATCAGTGGCGGCTTCGGAGGCTGCTACTGAGGTTGCTGGCGCTCAGAAGGTCAGCTTTGCCGGGGAGCAAGGAGGGAGCGCCCCTGTTTTCTCTGTAGGGATTCGCGCTGCTCCGACTAGGCAGCCGTTGTTCCAGAAGCTAATAAAGAAGAAAGCACCTGGTAAGCAATATTCATTGTCTTCTTGAATTTTTAACTTTGAATTCTTCTCTTAATATTTTGTTTTGCTTCTACAGTGTCGCCCAAGATAACTCCCACTCCTCCTCCAGTGTCTCCATCCGCGGAGGCAGCTCGTATAGAGGAGGAAAGGCTATGGCAAGAGCAGGAGGTTGCTCGTAAACAGGCAGAAGCCGATGAAGCCTTGCAAAAGGCTGAGGCCGAACGGGCCGCCGCTGCTGCAAAGAAGCGGGCGGAGGCTGATGAAGCCTTGTTAAAGGCTGAGGCCGCTAAGACAGCTGCTGCCAATGAAGCCAAACGAAAGGCTGAGGCAGAGAAGAAGGCGGAAGCTGATCGCCTTCGCCTCCAAGAACAGCAATTCTTGGAGGAGCGAGCCAGGTTGGCCAAGGAGCGCGAGGCGAAGGAGCGCGCTGATGCTAAGGGCCGGGAGGTGGCCCTTGAGGGAGATGGTTTTGAGAGGGCCCTGTTTGAGCAGGGCACTTCTGTGGCTGGTGGCTCGCGCCAGGATAGGCGCGAGTCTTCAAGGGTTGGGGAAGCATCAGGAGCTTATGATGGCTCCTGTTGGTCTGGTGGTGACGCCATTTGGTGCCCTCGCTGGGCAATCAGGGAGAATACATTGTTCTCTAACTCCCTGGCTGCTGAGGAGTTTGTCAGCGAGGTGGTGCCTCCCTACGGGCGCACTCACCAAGACATGTTGAGTCGTCAGGACCTTATTGCCGCCTTGTGTGTTAATCAGGCGACTCAACTGTCGATGATGGACTCGCTGCGGCGCCGTGACTCGGCGTTGTGGCGAGATATGGAGAGGGTAGAGGCGGAGAAGGCAGACCTCACCGAGAAGGAGGCTGCTTTCAAGGCGGAAATTGCCAAGTACCGCCGTCGTGCTCATGATGCGGAGGCAAAAGTCTCCAAGCTTGAGGAGGAGGCTGTTGCTGCCAAGCGCCGTTGGGCAGAGTCCTGGAAGAAGGCCAACCTTGAAACAATGAAGGTTAAGGACACTCTGGCCGAGGTGCAGGAGGAGAGGCGGACGGCGGTCCGCAAGCTGGAGGAGAAGAGCAAGGCTCTTACTGAGAGGACCGCTAAATATGTGGAGATGCGTAAGGAGCTGGAGTCTAAGGACTCGGCCCTTGTTGCAGCCACAGAGCGTGTCTCTTTCTTGGAGCAGGAGAAGGTTCAGATCCTTGGCGCAAAGGAGGATCTGGAGAGGGATCTGGACTCTTCTGACCAAGCTCGCCTCGAGGCTGTCAAGGAGTGTGAGGCGGCCAAAGTCCTATTGGAGGAGGCGGTCTCCGCCCAGACCCAGATGCAGAATTCCATCAACTGGTTGATGACAGATGGAATGAATGGGGTGAGTTCTAGCGCTCTGCTTGTTTTTGATAGTTGTCTTTCCAGCCAGCATGCTAACTTTGTTTTCTTTGTAGGTCTTCAAGAGGTTTTGGCAGGAGCCCAAGTTGGGCGATCAGGTTGCCTCCATTGCCGCCGCAGCCCAAGCTTTCGGATATGGCGAGGGCTATGGGGATGGTTTCTTGAGTGCCCAAGGTGGTGGGCGGCTTAACGATGCTGAGCATTATGGCAAGCCGCTGAAGGAGGAGTATGAGGCGGAGCTAGCCAAGTTTGAAGAGATCGATTTTCCTATCATTCAAGTTATTGCCGACTGCAACAACAACGCGGATCCTCTTGGCGCCTTGAAATATTTCATTGACAAATCTGACGAGTTGGCCAGGGCTTCTGGCGGAGAAACCTCCGGGGCGGGTAGTGGGTAGGCGTTGTCTTTGTTTTTTGTAATCGTTAATGTAAATACAAAAGGGTTTTTAAGTCCCTTCCTTTAATGAAATTTTAAGTTTGTTATATCGCGTTGTCTCGTTCTTAACTTACTTATTTAACCAAGTCGTCACCCGGTGTGTAAGTAGAAGTTAAGACGCGCGCTCGGCTAGACAATCCGGCGTTTAAGTGTTAGCACTTTTTTGCCTTGAAGACCGTAGCGGAGATCGACTTGTGCCATTAAGTCCGACTTAGGCGCGTGATAGCCTTGCCTAGAAGACCTTTTACCGCGTTTCGCGCTGCGCGTTGTTCTCTTGTCCGAGTTGCAACGACTCTAGAAGACAAGAGTTTATGCGCGTGGCGTTGTTATGCGGGGTTGTAGGTCCGGCAAGTAAATCCGTCTTGAAGACCATGCACTGTGTAAGGAGTGTAAGCCCGACGTGCACGTGGCGCGTCTTGAAGGCACACCTTGCTTTTTTAGCTAGCGGCTTTGGTCCGACGTGATTTTGCCCGAGTCTTGAAGACTTTGGCGCGAAAAATACAAGTAGAAACACAGATATAGGAAACGTTTTCAGTGATAGTGTGGCATGTGTAGCCATGTTACATGATTACAAATAACAACGCCGCAGCTGTGCGCCGTTCCATGATCGCGGAATGGGAGTGCCATCTAACCTTTCTAGCGCGTAGGCGCCTTTGCCTAACACTTCTTGTATCTTGTAAGGACCTTCCCAAGTTGGGGCAAGTTTCCCCGGCTTTTCAGCATTGGAGGCTTCGTTGTTGCGGAAGACGTAATCCCCAATCTTGAAGGTTTGTTCTTTGACACGCTTGTTATAATATTGTTCCAGTTGAGTTTTGTAGCTGGCTTCCTTTATTGCCGCGAGGTCACGGCGCTCTTCTAGTAGATCGAGGTTTATGCGGAGTTCTTTATCATTGTCGGTTGTATCGGCCATCAACACCCTTGCCGTGGGGCAAGTTATTTCTGCGGGAATCACTGCTTCAGAACCGTATGTTAGGCTGAACGGTGTTTCTTCGTTACTTGTTTTCGTGAGGGTGCGGTAGGCCCACAAAACGTGTGGGAGTTCGTCTACCCATCCTGTTCTTTTGGTTCCCAGCCTTGTCTTGATGCCTTCTACAACTGTGCGGTTGACCCTTTCTACTTGACCATTGCCTTGCGGGTGTGCAACGGATGTGAATATTTGTTTAACCCCCATCTGAGCTAACCATTGCTGAAGGGATTGGTCTTCAAATTGTGTTCTGTTGTCGCTGACCAATTGCATTGGTAAGCCGAACCGACAAATGATGAACTCCCAGAGAAACTTTTTAACGTGCGCGCCATCGATCTTGGCTAGAGGATGGCAACAATCAAGTATTTCACATTGCCCGGCGCCGTCGGGAATGGCCCCACCAGGTCGATGGTCCATTTCTGGAACGGCCAAGCCGCTGTGACCGGCACCAGGTTGTTCTTGGGGCGCAGGGTATTTGGGGCGTGGCGCTGGCAGCTGTCACATTTGCGTAATTCGTTGACCGCGTCGACGTGCATACCAGGCCAGTAATACCCTGCGTTCATCAGCTTTGCTACCACCATCCTTGGGCCTGCGTGTAACCCGCAGGTTCCCTCGTGTATGTCTCTGAGGAGAAATGAGGCTTCCGCAGGGTCTACGCAGCGCAACAGCGGCCCTAGGTAGGAGCGGCGATACAGGATGTCTCCTGTCAGTTGATATTGTAAAGCCTTGTTCTTGATCTTCCGGGCTTCTAACTTATCGTCAGGTAAGGTTCCGGAGGATAGGAAGGCTTTGATTGGCGTCATCCATGACGCGTTGCCTGTTTGGGTGACATTGACTTGGCGCGGGGGAACGGACGGTTTGTCTCGGACCTCGATTCGGACCTCTTTGGCCATGTGCTCGAAGACTGTGGACGCCATTTTGCTCAGCGCATCGGCTGGTTTGTTCTCGCTGCGCCTGATGTGTTCAACAGTGCATGTGTCGAATCGGCGCATGAGTTTCTTGGCTTGTTCCAGGTACATAGCCATGGTCTCGTCTTTTGCGTCGTAGGTCCCGTTGATCTGCCGTGCTACTAACAGTGAGTCCACGTGCGCCTCCACGTGCCTGGCCCCCATTTTTTCCGCTATGCGGAGGCCTGCCAGCAACGCTTCGTATTCCGCCTCATTATTTGTGCTTTTGAACTCTAGGCGGATGGCATATGTGAACTCGTGTTTATCTGGGCTGATAAGGCGCAGTCCGGCGCCAGCGCCATCTCCGTTGGAGGCCCCGTCAGTATACAGGGACCACTTTTGTGACGGATCGTGCGCTGGCGCGGGCGATTCTTCTTCGAGGCATTCTTGTATTTTGTCGGTAGGGATCTCAGTGACGAAATCTGCTAGTACTTGACCTTTGATTGCGGGTCGGGGCTTGTAACTGATCGTGTGTTCTCCCAGCTCGATAGCCCATTTCGCCAGTCTTCCTGACAATTCGGGTTTGGCCAGGATATCGTTTATCCGATAGTCCGTGAGGACATTTATCGGGTGACCTTGAAAGTACCTGCGTAGTCTGCGGGATGCATGGATGAGGGCGAGGACCAGCTTTTCCATTATTGTGTATCGAGTTTCCGCATCTAACAGCGTGCGGCTGATATAGTAGATTGGCGTTTGCACGCCTTTACGATCAACCATCAGAACTGCGCCTATTTCCCGCTCGGTGACTAAGAGATAGAGCGTGAGCGGTTCTTTAGGGAGCGGCGTTGTTAGTGTGGGGAGATTCATTAGGCATTGTTTCATTTGCTGGAATGCTGATTCCGCCTCTGGGGTCCAGCGGAAGTTGCTCTTCTTCAGGCAGTTCTTCAAAGTGTCCACGAATGGGAATGACTTTGAAGCATAATTGGATAGGAAGCGGTTTAGGGCGACTAAACATCCCATGAGCGTTTGTACCTCCTTGATAGAGGCCGGTGATGGCATCCTTTCGATTGCCTGTACATTCTCCGGGTTAGCGCGGAAACCATCCCGCGTGACAATGACGCCCAAAAATTTTCCCTCTTCCATCCCGAACGAGCACTTGCCGGGGTTCAACTTCATGCGCACTTTGCGCAATTGGTTGAACGTTTGTTGGATCTCCCGCAGCATGTCGCTTTCTTCCTTGCTTTTAATCACCAAATCATCGACGTATACTTCAAGTCGTACGCCGATTTCATTCACAAAAGCCGTGTCCATTAGACGCTGGTATGTTGCGCCCGCGTTTTTTAGACCGAAAGGCATCTTTGTGTAGCAAAAGATACCTGTCTCTATGCGGAACGCTGTTTTGTCTTCATCCTCTTTGGCCATCTGTATCTGGTGGTACCCTTTGTAAGCGTCCAGGAAACATTTGAACCGGTAAGGGGCAAGAGAATCCACTTTTAAGTCGATTTCCGGTAGAGGATAACAATCTTTTGGGCACGCCTTGTTGATGTATTTGTAGTCAACGCACATGCGCCATCCTCCATTCGCCTTGGCGACCATGACAGGATTGGCCACCCAGATCTGGTATCTGATGGGGCGGAGGATGCCCGCGTTGAGCAGCTCGGTGACTTGTTCATTCATGGCCTTTGTTTTCTCCGGGCCCATACTTCGTTTCTTTTGCACTACTGGCTCCGCGGAGCGATACACATTGAGCTTGTGTTCCGCTATTTCCCGGGGAACACCCACCATGTCCGCTGGTTGCCATGCGAAAATATCCATGATAGTGATCAGGAGTTGTTTCAGGTGACTGCGTATGGTCTCGGAGATTTCATGGCCAATGGTCACCGTTTGCTCCGGAAATTTAGGTTTTAGTCCCATTTTTCCGGCTCTGTGCGGGCATTTGTTTTGACCATTTTTGGCGGTTTGGCTGTATCCGTGACATGGCAATCCTTGTTTCCCCGGATGAAGGCAACGCCTGTTTTGGTGGGGAAGCCTACCATTGCGTGTGCCGTAGAGGCGTTGGCGTTGAAGCGTGCAATGCCTTCTCTTCCCAGGAGTATGTCATGATTTGATGTGGCTGGTAAGACCATGAAATCGCATATTTCTGTGCGTTTATGTGTGCCATCGGTCCACGTTACGGGCAAGGAGAGCATGCCGGGGGGCATGATGGTCTCATGGATGAAACCGGAGATGGGTTCGTTGACTGGAATAAGCTTTGCTTTGTCTTCCTCATCAAGCTGTTGAAAGCATTGATCGTACATAATATCCGTGCTGCTGCCGCCGTCTAGGAACATATACCGCGTGCGGTAATGTCCGAAGACGGCGGTTATCACGAGTGGAGCTGTACAAGAGGCGCCGCCTCTGACCCTTGGCATGAGGATGTCAGCCTCTTTCTAAGAGTCGTTCAAAGGTTGTACCCGGGTGCGCTTCCCCTGTTGGGTGTTGTTCCCCCGTCTTGTCATGTTGCATTGGTGGTGAGGAATTAGCGTAGCTGTGTGAGTATTGAGGTCTCGGATCTTTTTCCGCGACCCCTCGCCTTGGGTTTCCTCATTAGCGTGGCCTTTGCCAGCTCGGTGAACGTTCTTGACCAAGTGGCCCAGCTGGCCTGATTTCAGCGCAGCTTCAATCTCCATCTTTAGACTGTAGCAGTTGTCAGTGAGGTGATCGTAGTCGTTGTGAAATTCGCAAAACTTGCTACGATCCACGTTCCGCCGCTTTCCCAAAGGGTTGGGCTCTTTCAGGGTGACCTGCTCGGTTTTCAGAACTTGGGATGGTGTTTTCGTTAGCGGGGTCCAATCGTGGTTTTTCTTGGAGTGTCCACGTTGGTCTCGCGTTTGTTTTGAGCTGATGATTTGGCGGGCATCACCGGCGGATGAATATTTCCCCTCGTCGGTGGTGCCCGTGATGCGGCTCCAAACGGACTTGTTTTTGTGCTTATTATTACTATTATTATGGTGTTGTGGTTGGAAGCCATGCTGCTGGTTGAAAGATTTTTCGGAGGAAGCATATATTTTTGCTGAGCGGATGAGTTCATCCTAAGACTCTGGGATACCATCCTTGCCAGTCAGGCATTTCATGAGGTCTGGACTGCGCACATTGTGGATGAACGCAGCCCGCGTGAGCTCCTCTCCGCAGCCTATTTGCAAGGCTTCTTTGTTAAACCGAACAATGTAGTCCTCAATTGTTTCACGGTCGTACCGACGACATAGCAGAATGTCTGCTTTGTCCTTCTTATGTTTGCGCAAGTGCGAGAAGTGGCTGCCGAACTTGTCTGTGAGGTCATCGAAATCTTTTACGCTTCCCGCCGGGAGGTTGTCGAACCATACCCTGGCGGCACCCGTAAGGGTTTGAGCAAAAAGGTGGCACCATACTTGGACAGGCCAGTCCACGGACATACCTGCGCACTCGAATTCGTGCACATGGTCGTCTGGGTCACGCAGGCCATCGTATCTACCGATGCTGCTTGGGAGCTTGGCCTTTCTTGGGATTTTGGCAGCCGCTATGCGGGTGACAAACTTGGACTTTTCGGCAAAAGCTTTTGGTCGGAATGGTTTGACCAAGTCATCATCCATCTCACTGTCTCGCGACGCGTGAGCGTGTTTCTTTCCTCTGTAGCCTGAGTCGCTACTTGATGATTCATAGCCATCTGGCTCGTCACGTGGTTTGGCGTAGCCCCGAGCTCTGACGTTTCTGCCGAGCTCCCCGCAACGACCATCACCGTGATCGGCCGTGTCTTTCTTTTTGTGCCTTGCTTTTGACGGTGTGTCGAAAGCAAGGGTCTTGCCCTTCTTCTTAGCTTGCTGCAGGAGCTTCCGTTGGTAGATTGCAGCACTCTTGGCGTTCTGACGGAGGAGCCATTGGTCCGGGTCCTCCTCAGAGAGATCTTGGCTGTCGTCATCTGACTCGACGTTACGGATCTCAACGGCTGACCTATCGAGTCGTGAAGTCGTTTGTTTGACGACGGTGTTGGGTGTGGTTTGGTCCTCCGGCTATTGGAGGTCATCTTCTCCGGCTCGGTGCACGCCGGAGGTGTTGGGGTTGGGTTCAGCCATGGGTGGGTTAAAAGATGAGTGAAAAAAGCTGTTCTAACCGTTGGATGGCGCCAATGAAGAAACAATAAGTATACCGGAGATTAAGACTAATCACCGGAGGGTTAATACTTATGTCACTGTCAGATTAATCCTTTACCCAAACCGTGATGGTAACCCGTGTGAGTGTTAATGCAAGTGAGTGTGTGTGTGATGTGTGTGAGAACACAAGAGTTAAGTGGTTCGGTCATTAATGACCTACGTCCACTGTAAGTACACCGGAATATTATTGATTACAAGAGAGATTACAATGGGTGAGTATAGTGGTGATGGTTATTTTCTGAATGAATCTACAAGGATTGCCTCTATCCCTATTTATAGGCACCGCAGTGGGCTGTATGGAGTGGCCCACAGGTGAAACCATTGGTCTGGGCCCAACCGAGGCCCAAGCCCATGGTTCTTCTGAAAATGGCGGGAAGAAGCAGGTTACTGTTGATGACGTCACGCTATGGTGCGGTCGTTGTTGTAGCCGGACACGTGGCGGATTCCTGGTGGTGTACAGTAACGTCGTACTTGCTACAGTGTTCAGGCTATCCATGCTGTCTGATGTGACGTCTGACAGTTGGTGAGGTAATGTCTGCTGGTCACTATTCACGACAGCATGCACAGTGTAGCCGTTCACCTTTTGTACTATCTGCCACATGTCCTTCTCCTGCTGGTGTGTACTCTGACATGGATCTTTATGAATCTTCCTTCTGCCGTTCTTTGTACTTCGTATGAGAGGTGCCAAGGGAAGATTCCGCGCGTAGTAGCACGCGCGTATCAGGTGTTGTATGTTGCTTATCGTATGCCTTGGCGCGCGAGACATGTTGATTGCGCGAGTGTGTTCCCGCGCCATGATCTGGCGTGGGGTTGTTGTTTCACGGGGATAGGGACGCCTTTTAGATTAGGCTCCCTATCCCTTCAATCGTGTCCCACTTTGCAGCCATTACTGCCTCACGCTTGCCTAAAATAACACAAACACAAAAAAAAAAAAAAAAAAAAATAGATGAAAATGAAAAGGAAGCATGAACAATTAGTTAATTAGTTAAAGTGATTGTGAGTTCTGTTTTGCAATTGGTAATTTGGATGAATTGCAAAGAGGCAAAAACGTTTGAATTTATGAGAGAGAATTTAATATCCTTAAAAGTTGGCCATATGTATGAATTCAATTGTTCAAAAGGTAACTACTTAGTCGATAACAATGAATGCAACCTGTTCGACTACTCACCCATTGAATGATGCTAAGGGGGTAAAGGATGGGTGGGGTAGAAATGGGATGAACTTTTAGGTTTGAACTAAAGGCTTTAGATAGAATGACAATAATAACCTTCTAAGTGACTTAATGTGCCATTAAGTGACTAATTTACCCCTATAAAATATGTTTTATTAACTTGTATATGTAGCAATAAAACTTGTACCCATAATAAAATGACAATCTTGTACATCACTCCTTCTTTATAATGTACTAGAAGGAATGCCCGCGCGTTGCGGCGAGTGCAACTGTTTTGCCCCTCGTGTATCGTGTTTGTTGGTTATTCGTTATGATGAAGTAGAAAACAACGATGTATAAAATATATGTTATTAAAAACTGAAACTCATAAGTATATCTTCTGAAAATTTTAAATGGTACATAACAATGGGCCGTACTATTCCTTGCAACACCCTTAAATTGTCCCACGTCCTTCGGTGGGACCCTTTTATGTATCTCGAAGGCATATAAGTATACCATCGCAGAGCGGTGCTTAGCGTAGTGAAGTGGCGTTGTATCTCTTAATGACCATAAGATTGTAGTGGAAGTGATGTAATTACTAAAATGCAGTTTGTAGTGTGCAACATATTTTTATTATTTTAGGGCACCCGCGAGATGCAGCGGAGTCAATGATTTGCATAGATATTCTCGTTTTATGTTAGTTTGACAAGCCCCGTAACAAATATATTGGACCAAACAAATTACTAATCAATATAGTTAAAACTACCAAATCGACTGATAAGAAATTGTCTTCTTTTGGATATGTAAACAATTGGTGACTTCGTGAGATCAGAAACTTAAATTCTATTCCTAGAAGCATATAGTAGTAGAGAAAACAAAAAACATCTAGGAAGACGATGACGGTGCTCATGGGTATCTTTACCATATTTGCTTGTATAAATATCAAGCCTACATATATCGCCCACTTTAATGGGTTGAAACGTGTCATGGGTTGGGTGTGTTGGCAAACTTCAAGCCTACATATTCATTTGTGTGCAGAAGTGTCACATCATACCATCCTGCAACCACATAAATTAAAAAGAAGATATAAGTATATAATATATGATGTAATTTATTTACTATAAACATTGAAGGATATGTAAGTTATGTATGTGAAGAGTCACTACATTATTTATATACCAAATACATGACCACTATTTATAAGACTATAACATTGATACGAATATAATAAAAACATGGAGGTTATGAATGTAAAGAGTCACCATATTATTGGTAATTTCCTCATCAATTTTATAATTATGTTTATTTTAATTTCTTCAACAATTTAATATTTAAGTAGAAAGACAATTTTACCCCCTAAATGACTTCAATAAGCATTGTACTATAAGCAATAGAGGTTGTATTTACTTAAATTTTGTGGGTATCCTTCATTGATGCTTTATAATATAGTATAGAAGATAAAGATTCGGGTTGATTCATTAGCGTGAGCATGAATTTATGGCTTTTCGATTTCTTATTTCTTAACACAAATAACATAAGTAATTAACACATAGTTAAGTTTTTGTTTTCTCTTTATGCTAGTGTTTAATTTATTTTATTAATTAGAATTAGAACTTAAACAATATACATTTGCCGAAAGCAAAAAAAATATTGTGAACCACACTTCATACAACGTTTAACAAGAACATTAAATAGATCAACAAATACCTTTACGTATAGATCGAGTTAACTATTTCATGACGTTCAAGGAGACCATGTTGATTGAAATTGAGGAAAGTCTCCACACCCTTCTCCAACCATCCTCTCCATCATTTGTCCTTTATGTCCATTTGTTCCATGCAACATCAGTTTTCATCCCATGCAGTAAGTGGAAGTAATATTTATAATATATTAGAAACATATTAGCAAATCTAGAATGTTATATTTATAATTTTGTCCGTTTTATTTAGTTAACAATATATATGATTCAAGATACACAACTTCTTAACAAAGATAGTTAGGAAAACGATCTGTCACCTTCATATGGGTCATATCATCCAATTCAGTAGAGTTGAGGTCAATAGGTCATAGAGCATGCTGGCTTCTGAAAGCTTCATAGAGAGACTAAAAATACACAAAGAAAAATATTTTCTCATCAATAATTCTGAATATTTTTTGTTTATTGTTTTAATTGTTAGTTGCACAACTAAATTACCTCAATTTGATTCTGCAACGATCCAACATAGTTGATTATTACATCCAACATCACTGGCATTCCCGTTGTCTATTGTAAATAACTAAATTTAAATGGAGCAAAACAATGATATATAATGAAGATAAATTTTTGTAATTGTCAAAGAACATATGAACAAGTAGAAAAAAATGTATATATGTATATAAAGATTAACTCATATCTTTATACCTTGTAGCATCCGGGAACCATATCTTCCAAGCGTCTTAACTTCTTATTGATTTTTTTCTCTTCTCATCTAATGAAGACATAGCCATTGGGGTTGGTGGCCCAATGGTAGAAGCAAAGTTTCTAGGAACACCTAAGGGGATGTCATGGGTTCAAGTCCCACAAGGAGTAGAAATTTGTCGTTCAAAAAAAAAAAAAATCTAATGAAGACATAAAATTTTTGGACAAAACAATGTTTCAAAGCATGAAATTAGCTCTAAGATTTTGTTTGAGGTTATGAAAAGACTATTAGCATTCAAGAAATTGATTATAATGAGGTATATATAATAATATAGAGGGGGGTTGAAAGGTCTCACATTTAAGATGCATCATAGGTTAGGTTGTATTTTGTGTTTTAAAAGTTGGACATAAGGGCATAATTGGGATAAGATTTTAGGATGTGAGGTATTGGATTATGTTAAATTTACTAATCTACCCTCCTAAGTGTCTTAATAGTCACAAGTATGCCAATAATACCCTTAATTTTTTTGCTTAAATATGTTGTACATCTTGTTTGTTAAGTTGTACGGAAATGAAAATGACTATCTTAGCCATCACTCCTCCTTAATAAGATAATATAGATATTATAGATTATAGATAACAGAATTTCCCTGGTCCTCCATCTTACAATAATGCTAAATATAAAACTAACGAATATGGTTGCGATTTTGTCTTAGCATCAAGCTTATCACGACGTGTACACCAGGGAAGTGGATTTGTGATCAATTTGTGATCTGAGTGTTTGTGCTTGGTACATTTCATGACTTAATGTCCGTGCTTACACATTTCATCATATATTGTTTGTTACATATACTATCAACAAGGTATATATCCTAGAAAATCATGGAATTGCTTTTTTTAAAAACGTTACAAGAAAGATTGATTTGCCACTTGTAATTTCACTAAAATAAAATTATTCAATGATATCTAACTGTATATGTTTTGTAGCTACAATTTTGTACGGTATTCATAAATTATATAGACTCGTATGCTATTTGAGCTCAAAGATGACTAATTGATGTGCTTTTGTGTTGGAGGTCAAACTCAAGCGACCTAAATTAAATACAAAGTGTAGGTCAAACAAATACAATCATTGTCCAAATATCCATATAACGGAAAATATAAGAATCGATGGATAATGATACATAGTATAAACTGTCTGTTTGTAGATCAACTGTGATACACCGTAAACAAGCCAAAAATCACTATCGAAGTAAGATTAATCCTTCTATATATGAAATGTGAGAGTGACATCCAGGTGAAGAGTGAATACGGGTGGAGCCGGTTCGACTCGGATAGGAAGTGAGGTTTTACCGATTATTCCACTGTTGTGCCTTCAGGAGGGTGGAGGTCAGGTTTCCGCGCACCTGGGAGAGCCAAGGGGCTAGCGGCGGTCAATGGCGAAGGATTGTTAGGTCCAGGGGGTGCCCAGGCCCCCGCCGTGTTTTTGGTCCGTGGTGTAATTTTATGCTTTTTCTTCCAAAAAAAATATACATATTAAATCCGGCACCCTCCGTTTAAGGTTATTGTGAGTTTCGGCCTTCACGAATTTTTTCTCTAAGCCTCGTCACTGGCGGGGTCGAGTAATCGACCTTGGCCACATCGTCCGTTGTTATGGTGGTTGGCACGTAATTTATTGCCATTAAAAAAAGTACTTATTACGAAGTGCAATTACATATTTTTATAAATTAAAAATAAAAATACAAAGGTATGAAATTAACACAAGTACGCTGGTCATGCTTGTTGATGGCTTGATTCAAAACTCAAAAGGTATAAAGTTGAAGTGTTAAACGTTTATCACATTCAACTTATAAGTTGGATGTAAAGTCGCTAAAAAGTAAAAGTGTACCTAATTTATTTCTCGTGTTCAAAAAAATTTGTTTCTCTCTGTTAAAAAAATATATATTTCTCGTGTTTCATGATTAATGCAGTTGATTTACGACTAATAGTTGTATTATTTTGACAACATTTTCTAAAATTAGTCTTCATGCCCTAGTTGTTTTCCATTTATCTCCGAGCACTCTCTAAATACTCACCGGACAAAGAAGTACACCGAGAGTAACACGTGTCCACCAGTAATTTCACATCAATTCTCGGAGAAAATCCGCTGCCCGAAGGCCCACTGCGGTAAAACCCGGCCCAAGAGTAGCATTTTGGTGCCGGTAGGACCCGAACTCTCCACCTCTCAATAAGGGAAACAAGAAGTGTGACACTCCACCATAAGCGGATTTCTAACTTATTTTAGAGTACGCCACTTACCATACCCTTAGTCCCTTACCATATAAGAGGGGACGAGGAGCCTACCGATTTGGTCACGGGCACCAACTACCAGCACGGTAACATCGTCGCCACCCATGCTGGTAGTGTTCCTGTTAGGGCTGTTCAAAATCGGATAATCCAAAATTCGAATCCGAAAAATCCGAAAATCCGAATCCGAATTATCCGAAATTTTGGATAATCCGATTTTCGGATATCCGAAAATCGGATTATCCGAAATTTCGGATTCGGATTCGGATCCTGATTTTGAAAATTTTCGGATAATCGGATTATCCGAATCCGAATATTAAAAATATATAATATTATATACACTACATAACACAATACACAATCCTAAATCCTTAATCCTTCTAACTCTAAGTCCATACTCCTCTAATACATAGCTGTTGCTCCCTCTTCTCTCCTCTATAACAGCCCCCGTCCACCTCGTATCCGACCTCCACAGCCCCCTTCCATCAAAATAATAAGTTTTTTTTTATATATATTTTGTTCAAATTCCGTTTATCTAACTTCAATTTTTGTTTTTAATAGGTTCACGTTTTAGGCATAAAGGAGAACGTTTTTTATAGTTTTTTTTTATTATTTTTTATTTTTTTTTTAAATTTTTTTTAAGTTTCGGATTATCCGTTGGATGATCCGAATCCGAATCCGAAATTTCGGATATCCGAATTTCGGATATCCGAAATTTCGGATTCGGATTCGGATCTCAATATTGACTATCCGAAATTTCGGATTATCCGAAATTCGGATATCCGAAATTCGGATTATCCGATTTTGAACACCCCTAGTTCCTGTGAACCATTTTGCTGGTTGTTTTTACCGCATGGTAAGCACGGTATTCAATGCAAAGATCCAATCTTTCTTTCTCTCTCTGTTGACCGTCCTTTGACCACCACTACACCATCCAGCCCATGCGTTTGATTTTTTAGTTTTTCTTTTCGACGAGTTTTTAGTTTTGCAGGTTATTAGAGATACATTGAAATGAAGAAGAAGACCATTAGTTTGATTTTTTAATGTTAAAATAATAATAAAGCAAATCTTCTTTGTCTTTTATTCTATTTAAATACAAATTTGTTTTCATTTTTAGCATATGCCGACAAAAATATGAAGTGAGAATTTTACATCTCATTTTAGTTTTTAATAACAATAATTATTATTAGAAAAAATTACGCCGTTAGTCCTTATGGTTTACACCAAATTTCAATGTAAGGTATTAATGTTTTATTGTTTCTTATTAGGGTATTAGACTTTTAATTTGTTTCAATGTAGGGTATTAGGCTGTTAATTTGTTTCAATGTAGGGTATTAGGCACTAACTACGTTTAAACTTAACTGAGATGTGACCCTCACGTGATTTGCACGTGAGGGTAATATGGTCATTTTATCTCCAATGTTTATACACCATCAATCATCCGCCTTATTAATCAATTGATCTTCACCCCTGTTTCAAAGCCATCAACCATCACCAATCAACCCCAATCGATCATCAGAATCACGATCATCCAACAAACATGGTGTTCTGCAGATGTGGTAGGCAAGCTGCAATCAAAATCTCGTGGACTGAACAAAATCCAGGGCGTCAATTCTACACATGTGCTACTCTGGTATGTATTTCAAACCCTAGAAATTAGGCGATTTTAATGTGACATTTTGACCATTTGATAATCGAATGAGTATTAATGGTAATACATTATATGTTTCAGCGTTCAAGATGTTCCTTTTTTGCATGGGTTGAGCCTCCATTGTGCAATCGTACTACCAACATCATTAAAGGGCTGGTGAACTCGAGGTCTGTTCTTGAGATGCAAGTGAGGGATTTGAAAGCTTAGGTGGTAATGTATGAAGACTCACTTAAAGAAATGAAAGCATCAGTTCAAAAAGTCAAAGAAAGTCATGCCAGGGATGTTAACAACAGGGATTTGTGGTTGATCATGAGTTGGATGTTCTTTGTGGTGATGTTTTTTTATCAGTTAATGTAGAAGAAGGTCTGATAGTCTTTTGTGGTGGATGATCACCAGTTAACTTAGGTATAGGTAGTCTTTTGTGGTGGTTGATCAGGCGGTAATGTATGAAGATTCACTCTAATCTTTTGCTAGTCTTTTGTAGTAGGTTGTAATGTAAACAACTCTCATTTTTTGGTAAATGTAATGATGTTTTGAGAGTTAGTTTTGGTATTGTAATGTTTGTGACATATTTTGATAATGAAAATATTATTACAAGTATATTGTGTGTATTGTAGTGTTTACATTTGACTCATTTGAATGAAGGTAAACTATTACAATACCATTTGACATCAGTAAACATTTGACCCATTTGACAACAATGTGCAATCAACTGTTACCCCATAATACAATAATCTGGTCACCCATTTGACACCAATAAACTGTTACATCAGCAACCATATTTGACCCATTTGACAACAATGTGCAATCAACTATATGTAACATATCAACCAAAATAATTCAAATGACATTCAACCAAAAACATGTTCAAAACATTAAACCATAACATAGTCAACAGAACATAGTCAAAACATTAAACCAAAACATAGTCAAGACATTAAACAGCACTTTGTCAAAAACAATGTGTAATCAGCAGCCAACTGCAGTCTTCTTAGTTGCAGCCTTTCTTTTCTTGTTTCCTGGTGCAACAGTAGTCTTCTTAGCAGTCTTCTTAACAACAGCCTTTGGAGCAGTTGTCTTCTTCTTAGGAGCAGTTGTTGTCTTCTTCTTTGGAGCTGTTGTTTCACCACCTTGTCCTCTACATGCCCTTTTGTTATGTCCTTTGTTCCCACATATTCCACAAGTTGTTGTCTTGCCCTTTCTGCTCAGCTTGTTACCCTTGATCATAGCATCTTCCTTCTCCAAAGCATCCTTCCTTCTCTTTTTTTTTTTGGCCTGTCAGTTAGTTTGTGATATATTGGTTGAAGTAGTTTAGTTGGACATTGAGATTTAGGCCACATTCTTCTTCCATTAATGGGCCCTATCTTATGTGAGTAAACCTGTTTCCAAGTACATAGCCAATAACATGGGTCCACCCATTTCTCTGGTATGTCAACCTTTGCACCATGTAGTGCCATATCCCAATTAGTGGCCACAACATGTTTACAAGGGATGCCTATCAGTTCCCATTTCCTACATGAACAGGTCTTGTCCACCACATCCACAACACATTGTTCTTCATTATACCCAGAGTTAGAAACCTGAAATTTTGAACCACCATGCCATTTTACAATCAACTTTGAAGCATGTTGTTTAATTTCTTCAAACTTTTCACTGACTTTGGGAGTTAACACACCATCAGTCCTCTCAATGACTTTGCAGACATTAACTATCCTTTTCATCAAGTATTCCCTAACAAACCATTGTTCCCATCCATAGCTACAGCTGTCAACAATTGTCCTTGAAATTGACCCTTCATGAAAGTTCCATCCAACCCTATTATCTCCCTTTTACAAGCTTTGAAACCCTCCTTCAATGGCCCTAAACATATATAAATTCTTCTAAATACTCTAGTATCAGAAGATGGATTTACCTCAGGCTCAACATCAATTTTCACTGTTGTGTTAGGATTTGTTCTCATCAACTCTAGTGCATAATCCCTTAAGACCCTGTATTGTTTACTGTAATCACCCCTAACCAGTCTAACAGCTTCTGCTTTAGCCCTGAAAGCCTTCATTTTAGATACTTGCATCTGATACTTCTTCTGCATTTGGTCTTGTATAGCCTTGACAGGTATGTTAGGATTTGATTCCAGTTGTTGGATAACCTCCTTAGAAAGCCAGTTAGCAGTAAAAGGCCTCACAAACCTGCTTTGAAGGCACCTATGTTGTGGGTTATATGTCCTAACTTGCCAAGTTGGTTGATTCTCAAGTTTAGCAACATACACACACCATGGACATTTACTAGGGTCTTCTTTTGTTTTCCTACCACCATCTTTTTGGCTCTTTGGCTCTTTAACCTGTTTTACACATTCTGCTTTTACAATTTGACTACTTGACCCAGCAGTATCATCAAAAGATGGAACTAGCCCATTGCAGACAGCCCTGACCCTCACTTGATCATTCCTTTGAAACCCAATTTCCCTCCTAGTTTCTATTGCATGCTTCCTTATTAACTTCTTCACTTCACTATTATCCCCAAACTTCTGCCCAACAAAAAACAAACACTTTTGACTCCCTTTTTCTGCATTTTTCCTTAGTCTTCTTATTGCCTTATTCCTAATGTCTTCAAATCCACCACCTTCTTCTGATTCAGAGGTCCCAAAGGAATCATTACTTAAACACTCATCTGCATCATCATTATGATGTGACTGGATATTTGCTTCATGTGTGTCACCAAGTATGTTCTTTCCATCAAAGTTTGACATATCAACTTCAACCTCAAACATCTGATTATCAACATCAACTATTTCATTTTCATCAATTTCAACTTCAGGACTTGTGAACTTAGGTACTATTGTTTCATCAACATTTGCTTTTCCTTTCCTATCTACTTCATCACTAACATCTCCATTAGTTAGCAACTTAGGTTCAGGATTCATAACTTCACTAAAAATGCTTTCAAACACTGCATCTATAACTAGTGATTCTCCTACATCTATGTTATCAGTAGTTTTTTTGACTGGTGTTTTAGGCTTTATCCCTACCATGCTCTGCCCTTCTTCAATATAAATAGTTATTTCCTTATGAGCATCCGCATGCCTCAACAAACTTTGTACATCACTATATGTACGTAATGGCCTTAACCCAAAATCTAAATCATGATAAGGAACTACATAATGACAGTGCAGAAACCCCACATCTTTAAACCAAGTGATTTTGCAATTTCATTCAACTCTGTTATATTAAAACCCTCCCTGTTAAGCAAATCAACATAATCACATATACCATTCTCATAATCCATATTAGGAAACTCAGTAAACCATCCACCGTAATATATCTTCAAACAAAACAACTCTTCATACAGACCTGAAAAGTAAAGATTTTTATAAAAAAAAACGTATTTTTTTTAGTTATCATCAACGAATCTTATTAAAAGAATGATTACCGTAAACGTCCTTGTGATACTCGTCTCCAGGCTTTCTGATAATCCATGAGGTTAACATATTTGACCTATCTGATGATCGTATTCGTGGAAGGAAGGAAGACGAATGGTGCAATTGAACAGGTTATGGGTTTTGAAATGGTGGGGTTTTTTTATTAATATTATGGGTTTAAAGGTGTAGGAGATGAAATGACCATATTACCCTCACGTGCAACTCACATGAGGGTCAAGTCAGTTAAATTTAACTTGGTTAATGCATAATACCCTACATTGAAACAAATTAAAAGTCTAATACCCTAATAAGAAACAATAAAACATTAATACCTTACATTGAAATTTGGTGTAAACCATAAGGACTAACGACGTAATTTATTATTATTATTATTATTATGGTAAAGAATCAGTGGAGTGTTGCCTCTAAAAAACGGTTTTAGTGAAGGAAATCAGTAATGTGACAGTATATTATTGGTTGAAATCAGTGAAGTTAAAAAATCTCACAGGTAGTGCCCCTTCCCCCCTAAGTTTCACTAAACACATGTTATTGGTGTGATGCTTGCCTATAAAAATAGGTGTGTTTAAATTTTTGTCAGTGTAAAGTTAAGATTTGATGTTATTTAGGTGTAAAAATATAAATTCCAAAATATTATTAATAGTAACTATGCCGCCATTCAGGAACTAGAACTTCCTAATCGGGAGTCTGGAGTCATCATAAGCTTCTTATATCCACCAGCTACAACCAAAGGGATAGAGAGTTCAAGTTATGTTTTTTTTTTTCTTCTAGAGATCCAACAAACATAAGCTTATTATTATTTTTTTTTTTTTTTGAGTCCTCTCTTGTTTCGCCCCTGCATGATGGTGCTCTCACAAAAGAGCATTGTTTATGGTGTCAGAATCAAAGCTTACAAGTATTTGAAGCACCTGGTACAACTCGTAAATTTGAAAATTAAGTTATAATAATAACACCCTTTGTAAACTAATTCAACAATACATGAAGTACTCTCTTTTAAAGGGTCTAAAAAACTATTATTTAAATTGAACGTTATATTTTGTATTCTAAGTATGGATTCTAAGAAAAAACAACTATTGGTGAGATTTCTATACAATATTATAAATCATATACAAAACAAACTATATTACTATTTATAATTTTTACAATTTTTGGTAGTTAATCACTTAATCATGACCTATTTTTTCAATAATGAGCTGACGCAGGCAAAAATAAATTAATAAATTATATTTAGGTTCATTTGAGTCATCTTAAATTATTGTAACATCCGGCTTCTCTCACCATTAATATTGTCCACTTTGTTTCTAATGGGTTGCCCATCCATGAGCTTACGAATTTGTTTTTTCGTTGCCCCGGTGAAGATTTCTCATGAGGTCACGCATCCTAGTACTACTCTCACCTGGGCAAGCTTAACTATGGAGTTTTCATATGCTCCACCGTCAATATTGTCTGCTTTGCCCTCAATGGGTTGCCCACCCAAGAGCACACAGATTTGTTTTTGTTGCCTCGGTGAAAACTTTCCAAGAGGTCACCCATCATATATCCTAGTATGACTCCCATCTGAGCATGCTTACCTGTGGAGTTTTCATGTGCTCCACCGCCAACTAAGCCCAAAACGCGTTAGTGATTTAAGATGCATTGGATTACTTATGAATCAAAGATATCTCCTGTCATGGCCGATGTGGGATTTGCCTAAGATGTCACAGTGGTCGATGTTAATCTTCTCGGTAATCGGTATCGTTACAAGTTAACTAGACAATATGTATCTACTTAAATTAGTAACCAGTCAAAACATACAATTATCATAAAAAAAAACACTTGTTGACTTAAAGAATTCCAAATAGGTTAGCATACATGTGAATTTTGTTCATCTCCGTCGCTCACCCATCGTGACATGGTCAGTGTTGTAACCACTTTGATCACTGCCATTGACACTTCACCATCAACCTTGGACCATTGCCACAACTGTCTGGTCATCACCGCTGCCATGCCACGAGTGTGCCCACCACTGTTGTCCATAACAACACCTCATAGTCGTCCTGAATGCTGTTGCAAAAACCTCCATTGTCACCACTAACCACCACTAAAAGATATAGCTCTTAAAAATGTTTTGTTATTCTTTTCTAAAAAGAACTCATTTCAACCTAACTCCACTTTGACTAGAACTCTCATTTACCTCAACCAAAATAATAACTTTAAAAAAAGACGTGTTTTGACCGAAACTCATTTTGCTAAAAAAACCACTAGGATCTGAATCCGTTTTGAACCATTACCCAAACTTACCCGACCCACGTAATTTGCCAAGCCTAGTTTTTACTACTAAATTTAGCTATTAATCAAACTTTCTATAAATATCTAAGTGTTGTGAAAATTCAACTCGTTATTTAAAATATTCATGTGTTATAGCATGTCGTTGTAACTAACTTTTAATAAATAAAAAAGGTCGAGCATGAATATCAGGTGCGTATTAAAGAAAGGGACCCATAAACCGTGAAATATATTTAATTTGTCACTCCTCTTCCACCTCCCTTTGATCAAACCAAACCAAACCAAACCATGTCTGGTATCGAACTTAACCATTCCCCACCACACAAAAACCTCTTTCATCGACGTCAAAGCTTCCGAGGTTAATTTTTTATCATAAAAATCCCATGTTTTATGTTCTTCTATGTGTACTAGGTTTTTTGAAATTATTTTTATGGTAATTTTTTAAAGATATTCAAGGTTCGATTTCGAAGATGAATCCAGAGCTTGTTAAGACCGTGATTGAATCAGGAAAAAAACCAACTTCAGTTGCTTTCAGGTGGTGACATTTTCTGATTTTGTTTTAATATTATTATTATTATTAGACAAATTAAAATGATTTTAATTGTTGCAAGTTTTGGTCATGAGATGTAGCATGCAGGAGACAACTCCTTTGACAATCTTCTACAATGGGATCGTTAGCGTTTATCAAGTTTCTCCTGGTCAGGTATATATTGTTAACTAGTGATTCAATCGTGCTGACCGGCTTAATTCAGCTCGGGCTTTAGCTTGAAGTTAAACAAACTAGCTCGGCTTAACTCAGGTCATTTTGTTTATTCTTAACGTGTTGAAATTTGAGCTTGAGCTAACTCCTTTAAATTTGAAAATTTAATAAATAATAATAATATTCTTTTTTACATCAATGCAAAATTAATACCAAGGTACTATTTCACCAATATTTTACACGTGCCTTGGCTCTAACTTTCGTGCTTGCAAGCTTTTGAACACCAGTCATATAGAGAAAGGACTACTTTAATGTGCTATTTATTTTTATTTAACCACTATTGCGACTCACCCGCATGGTGTTGCCGGAATTCGGTTCCATTGGAATCAGTTTGGTTTGTTATGGTACCAGTACGGTAACAATATTGGTATGGTAACTGAAAAAGATAACCCAAAAAATAAAGTCATGATATGCATAAAAGAATATCAAAACATGTTGTATATTCGATTGAAAAAAACAGTAAAAAAAATAAAGTCGCAATATGCCCAAAAGGGAAACCAACATGTTTTTTACTTAATGAAAAATCATAAAAATGAATATTGATACTAGTTCCAATAATACTTGATACTGGTACCCGTATCATTGTCGGTTTGGTTCGTTGCATAGGCAATCGCTATAGCCTACCACCTACTTTGTCAAAAAAAATTATCTACTTTAAATACAACTATGTATTCAACAAAAATTATACCGGAACGACGATAAAAAATTAAACAAGCCTGGCTATTCAGGTTTTTTAGGTTAACGAGCGCAAGTTATTTGAGAATAATCAAAATTAATGAAATTTATATTGGTTAAAGATGTATATTGTTTAAGGTATAAGGTGTGATATTAAAACTTAAAGATAAATGATATTTTGTAGCATAATGTTCTTATTAATAGTCCACACAAATTAATAGAATTAATAAATATAGATGTGAGATTAGGGATGTAACACTTTTAATTATTCAGGCAGAGACTCTCATAAAATTTGCATATGGAAAAGAAACCCCAACATCTCCATCACACCACAAACTTCAGACTCTTAACCGAGGTACTATCTTCCACAATTGTACACTTGCCTAAAACCAAGAAGTATATATAATACCTAGTTTATAAAACTTAAATTGCTAAGCATTCATCGTTTATTTGATGCAGGGAAGCTAGATTGTGATGAATCATGCTCGGATCTACCGATAGCGCGTAAAAGGTCATTGCAAAGGTTCTTGAAGAAACGCAAGGGAAGGTCCATCTCGTCTTTACTAAATATCTATATAAAACAAGACTCGGTTTTATGAGTAAAATCAATCTAGTTACGGAACTCGTTTGGTAAAAAAAATGTATAATTTAGAAGCAATTATAAACCATGGTGCTCTCTTGACACACGCAAAAAAGGAAGTTGCACATAGTGTCGATCAGTTATAGTGAGAGAGATAAAGATAAACGGTTATTGCCTCTGTATCACACTAAAAGTAATAGATATATGTGTTTATGTTGTTCTCGACTTATGACGCGTTATGGATTGAATGACGTGTGAATCCCAAGCATTTGCATGTAGTACCACCTACACATTGAGAGAGAAGAGATAGAGAGTGATGGAGTTATAAGGTTTACCTTCTCTTATGTATCACAGTTAAAACAATATTATACGATGTTATTCAATTCTCACAAACTTTAACAATTGAATGTAAATTCATGAAATAATTTATAGATTATTTTAGCTTCTTTTTTTATCATTTCAAAAGACTTTTGACACTACAATTCACTAAATGGTTTGTGGTTTAATTTCTCAGGATCAATTTGGGAGCTCCGTACTAAAATAAAAGGGTTGGCTATCATTAGAGATTTAGAGGTGGTTACCGTGTTTATAATAAGTGGATTCATATCGTTTTTTTGTAATTATGGACTAGTGGGTTGGCCCGCGCGATGCAGCGGGTACATAACCCCAAATCTAACGCCACCATATGCAATCTAAAAAAACAGGTTATATGATGGTAGTGTGTGGCGGACTTGACCCATGAAATGTCACCCGTAAGCTGACTAAAAATCCAAGCGGCACAACAATGCAACCTTCAATATGACCTATTACGGACCCAATACAAAAAAAAAAACAGAGAATCTAATTGACAAATAGCTTTATTATAGGTGACTATATTGTAAAAATCCAATTCATAGAACTCCACTAACACGTAAAATTATGTTAACTTAAGTATAAAAATCGTTAACAAGAAAAAAAATTAAATACATAAATAAACCCAAACCCGTTGTATAATCAAATGTTGATAATGCTAGTCTTATTTTGAGGAGTGATTTCAAATTTTTTAATGTTAAGTGATTTAGTTTTTGAATTAAGTTCTACCAAGTATAAATGATGTTACCTTAATAGTGTTGCTATAGTGAGATGTAATCAATGCGGATTGTGCTATAATATAAACATCAAGAAATGCTCTTATGATTTGTACATAATCCTTTATTTATATTTCACTTCATCTATACTTGAATTTGATAAAGCAATGTGATTTTTTATAGAAACAAAACTTTTGGAAAGCCCAAGATGCTTCTGAATAACAACAGATGCTTCTGATTAACAACAGATGTTTCTGAGTAACAACAAATATATTGCTTTTCATTGTTTTCAAGAATCATATATGCTTCTGAACCATCAAATTTTACTAAAGAGAAGTTGCTTGATTTGTATATTATCATATTTAAGTACAGTGTATGTACATGCAAGTTGAAGACATCTAAGCCAAAAGCAAGAAACTGGCCTTTTAACAACAACACAGTAATGTTCGGTGCTCATCCTCACCACAAACCTAACGTGTTAAATTCCACCTCTAAAAATTGTTCATTTTTCCACCTCAAAACAAGGAAAATAATGTCTAAAAAAAGAAGAATATACGGGGCATTTGTAAACAGGGTTAGCCTTGCATCATTCCAATACAGTGTTGCATATTAATGTCCTCTATATTGACATGTATGTTCTAATCTAACCAAGGTAAAGGAGTTATAAACCAAACAAAATGCATACCCCTGGTGTATAATGTTTACTTTCTAGTAGAGCCAACTTATTTGGGACATTCATGAGCTTGTCTATTTCATCAAACATTTTGACAGCTAAAATGTGTGATATCGCGATTGCAGACGAAGAGACCCACTTGGTACATCAACCCCAGGATAGGTTCAACCTCATTAAAGTTGACGGGGTGATTGACATGAAGATGCATGGTTGACAATATCAAGTTAAATAGGAAGAACATCGACCTCTTGGAGGAGAAACGACTCAACTTGCATAAATTGATGATCGCATTAAATATTATTGAATCTCTGTGCGAAAACAAACAATGAAGCGGCGATGTACCAAATTTTGTGTGGAGCTGGAAACCCTTCAAATACTAAATTACCACTTTATCTATCTAGTTTAATGTTATATAATGGCACCATAAAAGACTTAATTAAGAGCATGGTTTTATTGAAATTGAATTGGTGTCATTAAAGGAGGTTACATGTTGAGTGTGATATAAAGTGTGATTACACACATATACAATGAGCATTGTATCTTGTACACAAGGAGCATAAAGGGAAGAAAATTACCAAAGATTAGACATTTGTGAAGACACCCTTTAACTCCCATCTTAAAACTTTGATAAAATTACCTTATTAGACACCTTTGGTCCTTAATAAGGTAATAGAGAAATAGAGATATATAGATATTTTCCAAAGAAAACATAGAATTCATGATGATAGAAAAGTACTAAAGAGTTAAGAATCAAAATCAAGGGAATAAAAACATAAAGAGATAGCACGTATTGAGTCTTATAAACAACAGGTAGCAAAATGCTTGATACGTAAAAAAATTGGTACTTCAAACAAAAATCACCTCTGCTTTTGAAACTCTTTATAAGAGTATAAGGAGATGATGAGACCTTTCGCGTTATCCCGGTGATCTCGAATCCATCTTTTGCCATTTAGAGACAATATTAATCCCACCTGTCAATTATCATCAATCACCATAAATCCACGAGCTCATTTTTTTTTCCATTAACACAGTTTAATGGTTAAAAAAACTATTTGACCAACTAAATCAAGATTCCTAAAAAAAAAATACTAATTAACATCACAATGTTTGCGTATCAAGCTTCAGTGGAAATAATGTTTGCGTATCAAGCTTCAATGAAATGCCATAGAGGAAAAAAAAAAAGAAAACAATAAATAAAATGAAAGATATGGAAAGAAAATAGTGTTTGCGTATCAAGCTTCTAGAAATGCCATAGAGAAAAAAAAAAAGAAAATGATAAATAAATGAAAGACACGGTAAGGAACCTGTGATAGTAAATGGTTTTGAGGCGGGAAACCAAAGAATTGCCTTTGGTGATTTATGTGATGATTGTTGTTGTTGTTGTTAACCCATATAGATAATATATAGATATATAAGAAAAAGGTGTTACTAATGAATTGATGATAATGATGATGAAAGGTTGATGATTATGAGTATAAGGAGATGATGAGACCTTTCGCGTTATCCCCGGTGATCTCGAATCCATCTTTTGCCATTTAGAGACAATATTAATTCCACTTGTCAATTATCATCAATCACCGTAAATCCACGAACTCATTTTTTTCCATTAACACAATTTCATGGTTAAAAAAACTATTTGATCAACTAAATCAAGATTCCTAAAAAAAATACTAATTAACATCACAATGTTTGCGTATCAAGTTTCAATGAAATGCCATGGAGAAAAAAAATTAATAATAATAAATAAAATGAAAGATACGGAAAGGAAATAATGTTTGCGTATCAAGATTTAATGAAATGCCATAGAGAAAAAAATGATAAATATATAAATTGAAAGATATGGTAAGGAACCTGTGATGATAGAAGGGTTTTGAGGCGAGAAACCAAATAATTGCGTATGGTGATTTATGTAGTGATTCTTGTTGTTGTTGACCCCATATAGATAATATATAGATATATAAGAGGAATGAGTTACTAATGAATTGATGATAATGATGATGAAAGGTTGATAATTATGAGGGGTTGAAAGGTCTCACATTTAAGATGCATCATAGGTTATATTTTGTGTTCTAAAAGTAGGACATGAGGGTAGAATTGGGATAAGATTTTAGGATGTGAGGTATGAGACCACGTAAAATTACACTACTACCCTTCTTAGTGTCTTAATGTTACAAAAAGTTCCAATTATACCCTTGTGATATAAGCTTAATTTACTTGTACATGTTGCTATAATAGTTGGATGATGTACAAAATTACTATGTTGTACATCACTCTTCCTTTATAATGTACTAGTAGGGATGCCCGCGCGTTGCCGCGGGTAATGTTGGAGAGACGATTTGAGATGAAACAAAGAGAAATTAAACTACAAAAGAGAAAAGATTTAACAACCCAAAATCAAATACATGGCATGCAAATAAAAACACAAGTTGTTGTGTCAAGAAAAAGTAAACCACAACCGTCAATGAAGAAATGAAGTCATATGTTAAAAAGAAATGTTCAAATTTATCCCTGTTTAATAGTATGGTAATTAATTAGCGTGTTAAATATGATACAAAACTAAATACACTAAAAATACATTTGGGCGAATTTTGACCCATTCGGCATGTTCCCTTTTCAATTTTCTTGTTATTATTGTGGCCATTGACCATTAAAGGGGAAAAAAAGCCGAAATTATTTAGCTAACATTAGAAAACAGGGTCGAGATTGGTCGTGTCAACCCACTACTATATAGCTAACATTATTTATTTTTAAAATAGTAATCTTGTTATTAATATAGTTAACAGTAAAAATTATAAAAATAATTAATGTTTTTGTTTTACTTATTTTGCTTCCCAATTACTTTTGCTAGTCATGGCAAGGATGATTGTTCAAAGAAAAAAATCACTGATATTTGAAAATAGTAAAAAGTCAATAGACAAAATGCCTTTTCAATTACCCAACCTTCTTTAAATCTTTAGCTCGTCTAAAAGATTGCATTCGGGCCTCCCTAAAAATCACTGATATTTGAGTAGTAAAAAGTCGATAGCCAAAATAGCTTTCCAATCACCCAGCCTTCTTTAAATCTTTAGCGCGTCTATAAAATTGCATTTAGGCCTCCCCAAAAGTCACCATCAATTTCACTTTGTCCGTTATGAACTGTGCTCAACCTTTATGACCCGTTCTTTGTTTTGCTTGTTTTTGGTTGGTCCACTTGGACACGTTCTAAAATTTAGGCGTAACCCGATTACACCCAAAATGTATCAAATTTTACCCAAACTAACCTCTAACTATAACTATAGGCAGCATGATGAACCTGGTTCAATAATCTTGTTGCCGCTTCTATTATCATTATTTCTAGATGACCATATCATAGTAATTATATTGTCAACCTAAAGAGAACTTAATAAAGATGTGGTAAAACACAAAGAGAACTTGTCTTCCCTAGAGTAGTTTTCTAGTTCTTATAATCTTCAAGGCTCACTAATACTAAAGTTGCTTACCTTGTTTCATACAAAAGTGTTAAGACATAGCAAATTAAAAAATTGCGAGAATTTAGCAGCTGATAGAGAATACGACAAACAATACAGGGGAGAATAAATAACAGGAACAAGTGACAAAAAAGAACTTACAGTAGGTGCAAGCAGACCTCCGAAAATGATAATTCCAGAGATAAGAGAAAAGCATGTGGCATAGTATTGTTTGAGATTTGCTGAGGACTGCTAGAAACAAGTCATATCTTAGTGACACATGATGATCATAATAGAGAAAGAAAAACAAAGAAGGCATCAATAATAGATCTTCCTATATTTCTAATTTCTAAATTCTAATTGCATAAAATTATAAATTGATACTGCCTAGTGCCACCAACGTGAAAAGTCAATAAACTTGCTATATGGATATCAAAAGTTATATACCAGAGGAGGCAAGAAGGGGATGAACGAAGGAAAAGCTGGAAGTTCACTGTCTTGGTCATCGTTTACAATTCCAAGTTCGACACTTTTTATTCTCTGTTGTATTCTTAGCCGACGACCCTGAGAAAAGTATGACATTACGAAGTATCCTTAGTCGTGTTGTTCATCTTCAGTCCAACACTTTAAAACAAATCATTGCATAAAACATTAGTAGTTTATCTCATAAACATATACACAAATGCAAGCATACTATGTGTGTGCATGAGTCAAGCATTAATGTTTGACCATAGTAAATATTAAGTATTACCAATAGAGTTATTAAAATAGACTATGAAGCATTGGCAGTTGAGATTTAAGAAGTATTTAAATATAAGATTTTAACAGTATTTATATATATCAAGTCAAATGGTGACAAATAACACCATTTTTACTTCAGAACATGTATAAAGAGAACCCGTCGCATGTGGATATCCAACTAAAAGGCAAACAGGTAACAAAAATAGAATAAAACTAATATAGATTAGAGTAGTTTAAACTATATACAAGAGAAAACTAAGATCCAAATACTAAAAAAATCCATATCAAAATCTACTTTGGAGGGTCTGCCCCACTGTTCTGAAGGTAGTAATGGGCTTCTGAAATTCCTGTTAAGAGAGACGCAAAATTACTAATGTACAAATAGCTTACATAGTTTGTCACATAATATTTAAGATTTGACCAACACACTTGGACAACTAATTATTGTAGTCGACTTGCAACTCTTCATGACCGGTAACAAAAGCAACTATTCGTGAATCAGATCAGGGGAATATAAAAAAAGAGAAACAAAAAAGTTTGGTACGAACTTGATGCCTCAAGGAAACCAGGAAATATGTCAATCACATAAAACATCACATACTATACCAACATCATATGAAAGAACAAACATGAAAACAAAGACACTCACCCACGTTGATCGATCGCAATGACCCTCAAATGTTTAGCAAGAGCATCAAGATTCCTAAAGAAAAGCCCCTGAGCAGCTGCAAATCCATGACCATTACAAGAATACAAGATTGGGCGCTTCCTTGTTGCTTTTGAATGTAACCGTGTGGATATATCTCGGTTCATTACTTGTAGACCGAAACCACCTGACTTTCGACCCCGGTAGACCATTGCCAATGCCAATATTAACATGCTCTTGAGTATATGTAGTCCTAAATATTCAACGTAAAAGAATCTTAATCAACAACTTTACACCAACAGTTTCTCATTTTAAATACATAATTTGGTTCAAACCTAAATCATGAATAGCCTATCCATATACAGAAAAGTTAAAAGTATAAATTAATGGAGGATTGGGAACAACGGCGGTTACTTGACAATAGAAAGAAGGCGTTTTTCAGCGTTAATGACGCGATAAGTTGAGCTTGGTATCCAACGAAGAACAGAAGGCAATAAACACTTCTTCGTCCTTGATGTTGTGGTGGTTGCTGCTGATGAGTTGAGTCCTCTGTCATAGTCTTTGAACAAAAACTCGATATAGAGAATTTGGTGTTGTGGTTGATTGGAATCAAAGGATATGATGGAAAAAACGCAAAGAAGGGTATGAAATGGAGGAATTTGGGTTGTCGGGGGTTATGTATGGGTCGCCGACAGAGAACGTCAACGATGGGTTTTTGGGGTCGTGATATTGATCTCCGGTGAAGTTCACGTCAGTCAATTTTGGGTTTGGTACAGCGCCACTGGGACCGGGTTCAACCTAATTTAAGCTGATGGGGCAATTGAATTGAATATGCAGATTCGACAAAAAACGAGCATCAACCCATTGAAGAAGATGCAACTGACTTCCATTGTGTACTTCTTAATATGGGTAGGATGGACACGAACAGGGGATTGAGATGACGAATTTGAGGGAAGAACTCTGTGTGTGAGATTGTATAGATTTAATAGCAGTGTCGATTCGTTTGAGAATTTAATTCTCATTAGTTTCTTATTGACGGTTTCAAGAAGATGAAAGAAATGTGGTGAGAGTGGGAGGGTAGTAATGGAATCACATTTGACTTGTTAACTAAAAACAAAATATAAAATTACATAAATAACCTTGTAAGTGTCTTAATATACCTTTAGGTGACTAATTTACCCCTATCAATTAAGCTTTATTAAGTTGTTTATGTAGCTATAAAACTTGTACTCATAATAAAATTACAATCTTAGCCATCACTCTTCCTTAATAAGATAATATAGATTATCTAATCATCACCTATGATTGATTTGGATTCATATACTTTTTTCGTTATTATGATTATTTTAATTTGGATTCATATCCTTCTTTTGTTCATTTTGGCTTATCTAATATCTCAATTTCTCCCTTTTATCTATATGATATTTCCTAACTGATATACATCATATATTTATCAATGAACCTCAGTATACAAATATTATCTATATGGATGTACTATGAAAGACAGATCAAACTTCAAAGGTTGTTTATTCAAAACCGAGTTGGAAGTAGGTATACGTGTGTGTCGGACGTTTATGGTCCTTTGTAGTCAAGATTAGATTTGTACATACAGTTTGTGAGGAGAACCAACACGTTTTCGTACCCCTGACATTTGATACCTTTGGCTCCTTGGCACTGAAAGCCATCTATTTTCTGACCAGAGTCCAGCGGGTTATTCATAGCAGTGTCTCGACTCCAGGGGGCATTGGTTCGTTTTTAGTAGATTAGGGTTTGCCATCCAGAAAGGGGTGGCAGCGCAGCTTGTTGCCCACCTGCCCGCTATCTTGATGTAATATTCCACGATTATGTGTTAATAAAAGGATTGACATTTACAACAAAAAAAAAAAAAAAAAAAAAAAAAAAAAAAAAAAAAAAGTATGTTAGGTTGGTTAAACCACCTTATTCACAATTACGTATCTACTACTTCAAACAATGACAACTGAGTAATGTTACTTATTGTAGCGTAAAAATACTTCTTCCTCAAAAGACTGTTAAACTTATAAATAAAAACCTTATCCAAATCCAAAATTACTCTAATTATCCAGTGTTGCTTTCGATTATTGGTTGATATTCTTGATGTGACGTGTTGGTAATCACATGTTGGTTTATGAATTGTGGATAACTAGGATATCTCGGAAAAACATATGAGTACTTTCCGATTGAATTATTACGATCTTACTCACAAATATTCAATAGGATCATGGTTGCAAAATTCATTAGGCGGTGTTAACTAAGTTGACTAGGGAGTTGCGAGTACTCGGCCATAGTCGAAGAGTATACAGAGATGACTCACCAAGTACTCGGGGATTACTCCTTAGTCATCAAGGCCTAGGCGAGATTTTACAACCACGAATATGATAATTCTCATATAGAAATCAAGAAAGTGTGTCTTTTGTTGAAAATTGTACCCTTAAAAATGAAAAAAAAAAAAAAAAAAACAAATTTCATCCTACTTTCAGCAACACTACAATTTCGAGGGAATTTCTATTGCAACTTAATCCCAGCTAGGAAGCCCAGCGCTCTCTTTATCAGCAGATCGATGGGTTTGGGGGTGGGAGGGGTCGGGTCATTTCATAGTTCGCAATGTAAAAGGTTGCCTGCAAACTCATAGGTACTCTCTTACAAATTATAAAGCCCAACGCTCTCTTTATCAGCAGATCGATGGGTTTGGGGGTGGGAGGGGTCAGGTCATTTCACAGTTCGCAATGTAAAAGGTTGCCTGCAAACTCATAGGTACTCTCCTACAAATTATAAAATCAGGTGGAACAATTGGTTATCAAAGGTTGGAATTTTGGTTTGGAGGGCCGATCATAGGTACTCTCTTCAACCTACACAACCAACCTTAACACACATTCACAACCCAACTAAACTCAACCAAAAAATATTTTTTTAAAAAAACTCGGTTTTTAATAAAATTTATATCTGGATGTTCACAAATAATAAGGTTAAAAATACAATATTTTAATTTTTTTTAACTTAAATATTATAAGTTATTTAACTAATTAATTTAGTGGGGTATTTATTTGGAAGGTGTTTGGGATTGAGTTTGGAGATGCAAAAGTGCTTATTGTCTTATGACTTTTTAAAAATGAGTTTTAAAAAAAAGTGTTTGGATTAGCTTTTAGGATGAGAAACGTCAAAAAGTCAATAAATTGTTGTTTTTTTAAGTGTTTCGCTTAACTTATTATGAATATTGTTTGCATGGGTGGTATATTTGTAATTTTTTTCCAAGAGTCAAAAGTCAAAAATCAAGATTTCTAACTTTTCAAAAATAGTTTTTCCAACCTTAAAGCCAAAACACTATCTATGGTGAACAATCCCAAACACCCTCTTGGTTATAAACATGGTTGCGAGCACACATAGATTATGAATTTGTTTGCAAACATTTGAATTTTTTAATATTATTTGACCAAACAATCTTTAGATTGTTCACCATTGTGGACAATCTTAATGAATCTAACTGAGTTGGGATTAAACCTAAGAGAATCGTTATTTATCCAAGTTTGAATTTGTCCATTTATGATCTATAGATATTGAACTTGTTTTAGAAGAGTTCCTTTACTTTAATATTAAAATTTGTGTATGAATTTGCTCATGTTTGAGCAATAAAGATACTCAAAAGCATATATGTAAACACGGTCCGAAAAATCCAACGGCCACCAATACATTTTCTAATGCAATTACAACAACCTTATTCTTTGAAATCGCACTATGCTATTTCTTCTTCCCAGATTCTCCTTTTTTTTTTCTTACGACACAAGAATTCAATCCGGATTCTTGGATTTTTCCAACAAAAAAGCAATCTGCGTTTGAGTTCGGATGGGGGTTTGAATTCAAGTGAATAAAGAGTAAACCTATCTTTTTCTGGCTCTAAGACTAGGAGTTCTAGTGGTCAGACTCGGTTCTTTCAAATTGTTTCTCATTATTAAGAAAAGGTAACAAAGATAAAATACAAGCTTGTTTTATAGCAATAGTAATTAATCGTTGTTGTTTCAAGGTCAATCTATTTACTCGTCTAGATAATATTTTTCCCTGTTCACTAATAAACCAATATTAACTTCTTAAGAGCCAATTTAATTTAATTACCTTAAAAGTATTTTTGAACAAAAAAAAAATATAAAAAGCACCATATCACATTATCCTTCATAGATTTCAATACTAACAAAAAACTGCACCCAACCTCAATAAAAAAACTAAAAAAATACAAAAAACATTCATTTACAGTAAATGAAAAGGAAAAAAGACCCACAAAACGATCTGAAAAAAAAACATTTAAAGTAACCATAAAAAATAAATAAAACATTTAAAGTAACCATAAAAAAAAACATTTAAAGTAACCAAAAAAAAAAAAACTTGAAATGATGGAAGATTAACAATGGAATGAAGAAGCATCAGTTTTAAAAAGCTCGATTTTGGAGCCTCATGGTTTAAATCAGCCCAAATATTATAATGTTTTTCATCATATGCAACTCATATTCCATCGTTTAAACAATAATATAAACAAAACTGAACAAAATCATTAGTATTTGCAAACAATTAAATCTCACATGAAAGCCGAAAGCTGCAAAATTGCATATAGTCTAGATCGATACATCTGGTTTATATACTGAAAGAGATGAACACAGGGGGCGCCGCATAAAAGATAAAACCCTAGATTTACGTTTTGGAATATGGGCTTTCTAATGCTGAAGAGCCCCTATACATTGATTGTTATGTAACTTGGGCTTGGATCTGCTTTGCTTTGGGCCTATAACTGAATAAATATATCATCTTTTGTGCAGGTGTGGGTCTCTGGCTTTTTTTTTTTATTTAAAACTCTTGGATCTAGAGATGGACACAAAAAACCGGTTTTTCAAACTGGCCCGAAATAATAACCGGTAAACCAGTTGGAAAAAACCGGTTTTTGGAGTAACCGGTCCGAACCCGAACCTAAGGGTAGGTCCTTGGGTCGGTTTGTTGTTTCAAGCATCGGATTGGTTTGAGAACCGGTTTGGAAAAAAACGGGGTTTTTTTTTTCCAAAAAACCGATAATATTATGGGTATTTGGGTTTTTTTCACCTGTTTGAGAGAAAAAACCGGTCCCGATAGGGTTGGGTATTGGAAACCGGTTCTTAAACCGGACCGGTTTTTGAAAAAAAACCGATTTCCTCGACATCAACCTAAACCGGTTCAGTTTGAGAAAAAAACCGATTTCTCCATCTCTACTTGGATTTATAATAGAGCTGCTATTATTATGACTGAATTACAAGTTGTGTCACTTTAGCTTTATACCATATTGCAAAAAATGTCCTTTAAGTTTAAAATTGATTGGTTTTGTACTTTATCTTTCAAAATCTTGCACGTTATGTCCTTTATGGCTAACTCAGTTAGTTTTCTTCGTTAAGTCTGATCACTCAAGGGGTTGTTTAGTCCTTTTATAATTTTATTTAAAATATGTTAATAAATAAAACAAAAAAAATTAAAAATTAAAAATATAAATACATATATAAAACTTTCATCCTGATAACACCAAAAAACCTACCTCAACCAGCCACCACCGTCCCACCTACCATCACCAATAGAGGCGATGGTTTCTTAAGGCCAGGGGTGGCCCTGCACCCCCTCCCCCCGTTTTCTGGCGTAGTAGTAGAAATTCACGATTTTCATATGTAAAATTAAGTCCGGGTTGAGTCCGCCCCCGCCGATTTCCATTACCGATCGAAAAAAATTGAGTCTGCCGCCCGACTCAACTTCCAAGCTTCGCCCTTGATCACTAACCACCACCGCCACCACCCTCCATTATGAACACTACCAGCATCGCTTGAAGCCTAGTTGGTTAAGTTATTGGGGTTTGAAAGTACAAGTCTTTGTCGAATAAGGCTTTAGCAGGAAATTTAAAGTGGCTGATGGTGGGTGGAGAACGCGATTGTAGTGGTAAAAAGTGGATGCTAGTATGGTGACTATTATTGTACGAGAACTCGATCAATGGTAGATGTGCATCCCAATTTCCACCGAAATCGATTACACAAGATCTAAGCATATCCTCGAGAGTCTGGATTGTACGTTCAGTTTGACCATCAGATTGAGGATGAAAAGCAATGCTAAGATTAAGTTGAGTTCCCATGGCAGCTTGAAATGTTTCCCAAAGATGGGAGGTAAATCGACCATCACGGTCTGAGATGATATCAAGAGGAATACCATGACGACAAATGATTTCCTTGGTGTAGATATGGGCTAGCTTTTCAACTTTGTAATCTTCATGAATGGGAAGGAAGTGAGGTGACTTGGTTAAACGATCAATGATCACCCAAATGCTATCGTGACCTGATGATGTTCGGGGGAGCTTAGTAATGAAATCCATAGCAATGCTTTCCCATTTTCACATCGGGACTTCGGGTTGTTCGAGCAAACCCGATGGACGTTGGTGCTCAGCTTTTACTTTGAAACAAGTGAGACATTTGGACACAAAGAGAGCAATATCCTTTTTCATACCAGGCCACCAATAATTGCGACGGAGATCCTGATACATTTTATCTGTGCCGGGATGAATGGATTATTGGGATTTATGTGCTTCATTCATTACAAGGGCACGAATGTCATCACGATTCGGAATCCAAATACGATCAAGATAATAAATAATTCCATTTGCTTGGACTCCAAGTGTAACTCGGCACCACAAGACATTTCTTCGTACAGAGTATTTTCATTGACCGATGTGTGCTGTGCATCTCGAATACGATTGAAGAGGTCATTTTGAAATTGAGAGCTTCGCAGGCGGTCGGTTTCTCGGATATTGCACAGAACTGCATGACCATTCTGACTAAGAGCATCGACTACTATGTTCGTTTTACCAGGATGATAGCAAATTTCGTAGTCGTAGTCGTTTAACAATTCGACCCATCGTCGTTGCCGCATGTTAAGATTCTTTTGATTAAAAATGTGTTTGAGGCTTTTGTGGTCGGTAAGGACAACACATTTTGTATCATAAAGGTAGTGTCTCCGGATTTTTACGGCAAAAACAATAGCACCAAGTTCGAGATCATGAGTGGTGTAGTTCTTTTCGTGGATTTTGAGTTGCCTTGATGCATAGGCGATGACTTTGCCTCGTTGCATAAGAACGCAACCGAGACCTTGGTTTAATGCATCACAATAGACCACGAAATCATCATTCCCTTCGGGAAGAGCTAGAATAGGAGCATCACAAAGCACGTTCTCGAGGGTTTGAAAGGCTTCTTCTTGTTTAGGACCCCAAATAAAAGGTTTGGATTTTTGAGTCAAAGCGGTGAGTGGTGTAGCAATTTTGAAGAAGTTGGAGATGAACCGACGGTAGTACCCCGCCAATCCTAGGAAAGAACAAACTTGAGTAAGAGATTTTGGTGCGATCCAATTCTTGACAGCTTCGATTTTGGCAGGATCAACATGAATACCCTTTTAATTTATAATGTGCCCAAGGAATTGAACTTCTTTTAACCAAAATTCACATTTAGAGAACTTGACATAAAGTCGTTCGGCTCGTAAAAGTTCCAAAATCAAACGGAGATATCATCAATGAACACAATCACAAAGCGATCCATATAAGGTTTACACACACGATTCATTAGATCCATGAACACTGCATGTGCATTGGTTAAACCAAAAGGCATCACCATGAACTTGTAGTGACCATATCTCGTGCAAAAGACGGTTTTTGGAATATCTTCTTCGTGGACTTGGAGTTGATGGTATCCCGAACGAAGATCAATTTTTAAGAAACAAGTAGCTCCTTGGAGCTGGTCAAAGAGATCATCAATGCGTGGAAAAGGGTATCGATTTTTGACAGTGAGTTTGTTAAGCTCACGATAATCGATACACATGTGAAAAGATCCGTCCTTCTTTTTAACAAACAAAACAGGAGCACCGCATAGGGAAGTAATCGGGCGTATGAAGCCCTTTTCAAGTAGTTCCTGGAGTTGACTAGCAAGCTCTTGCATTTCGGAAGGTGCAAGGCGGTATGGAGAATTTGCAATAGGTGTTGTATGAGATCAATATGAAATTCAACAGAACGAGCGGGTGGAAGACCGGGTAAATCTTCGGGAAAGTCACAAACGACATGAATGCCTTTTATGCCTTTTTCCTTGTCCTTGGTTGTTACAACGTGAGCCAAAAAGGCCATGTATTCCTTGCGGAGATACTTTCGAGCTTTAGTACAAGACATGAGTTTAAGTCCCTTAGAGGGTTTCTCACCATAAATTTGCAAGGTATCGCCATTAAGAAGCCGTATACGGATAAAAATTTTCAAAACAAACGACTTCTGCACGGTGTTTTGCAAGCCAATCCATGCCTACTATGATGTCAAAGCTTCCCAATTGCATGAGATTCAAGGTGCATTTTTTTACAATGAAGTCGATAGAGACAGGTTCACCATTTGCGACTTCAACAGTGAAGGGTTTCAATAATTTAGATCGTGCACAAGCAAGTAAAGGTTCAAATTCTAAAGAGACGAAACTCTTATCCGCACCAGTATCAAAGAGTATAGAAGCATAAGATCCATTGACAAGGAACGTACCGTTCACAACATCATTTTCATTCTGAGCTTGGGTTGTATTGAGGTTGAAAGCGCAACCCCTTGGTGGTTGATTTTGAGCTTGGGCTTGAGCCTGAGCTGGGTTGTTGCGAGTACATTGAGGAGCAAAATGGTCAGTATCACCACACCTGAAACATGCACGGCCAGTGCCGATGGTTAGAGGAGGTTGGTTGGCAGTGTGGGGTTGGTTGTTTTGGGTTCTAGGGCCAACCTTGCAATTTTGGACAAGGTGTCCATAGCGGTTACTGTTTGTGAAAAGGTGACAAGCAGTGGTTGTTGGGTGGTGACATTGGCATGTTCTACACTTTGGAAATGGTCCGGTGTAAGGTTTCTTGGCAGGCACTTGATTAAGAGGGCTGGAGCTTGAGCTCCGGTTGATGGAGTGGTAACGGCATAGTTTTGGATTCGAGACTTGCGTTGTCGGTTATTGTTGTTGGCTGTGGGGTTTTGGTTTCCTTTGGATTCTCGGTGGGAATAGTGGTGGTTTGGTTGACGGTTTTGATGGTGCTTGGGATAGTTAAGGTTCCATCTTTCACTTGGTTATCAGAGATTTTGGAAGCTAAACGAATGGCTTTTTCTAGGGTGGTTGGTTCGGCTCGTTCAACGATATCACTGTAACACCCCAACCGATGGCGGAATCATCGAGGTGTCACGTAGTGACGATTGTTCAAAAGCACATGGTACTAAAATGTAAATATCTTATTGAATAATTTAAATTGTCTTACATAGATGAAATGGGAAAAATACAAAAGTCTGAACGAAACATGAAAATTGAAATAACTTATTAAAAGCAAACACTAAAATCCAATGCTATGGAACTAAGATCAAACTGCACCTGAAACATGTACAAAATAGGTTTTGTCAACATAAGAAATGTTGGTGAGAATTCCTAGTTTTAATACATATAGTAAGTTGGAAAAATGGTATACAATTCAAGTGCAAACTACAGTGCGTTTATGTAAACTATGTATCATACAAATGAGCGAAATCAATCCTGTGACTGTATAATGTACTAAATGAACGGCGGTGTACTTATCCAATAAATGAATAATAACTTAACAATGACCACGGATTCTCCGATGAAAAAGGGGGAGAATCAACCTAGGCGGGTTGTCAATCCAATAGCGCTATCCAATGTTAAGGTCGGCTTGTACATGGCTAATGATTTCACTAAGTACAAATGTATTCTACATGTAATGTCTAAGCATAAAGCACGTACGTAAGCAATGCACAATGTACTAGAATTGTATTGTAAAAATGTGAACTTGTATGTGTATTTTGTATAAGTGTACATGTAACACCCCAAAAATGAATAAAGACAAAAAGGGATAGGAAATACTCACTTTCGCCAAATGACTAGATGACTAAGCGAGCGTGAAAATACGAGCAATCCAAAGATTCAACAACGTAACTAGTCCAATTTAGAAGAAAAGAAACCGAATAGGAAAAATATCAAGCTTCCAATTCGCCAATTACAAGAGCTTATAATCAAAGCTTTAAATGTAGAAGTAATATACTCTAGAAGAAAGGTATGAGGGAGAGTTTAATCGAATTGAAACAATCGATTTAGAGGTGCAAAGTGTAATGGGTCATATGTGGGTTTTTATACTAGTTTTAGATTCAATTAGGCATTAAAATTGGTCAACACAATAAAGTAAGGTTTTAAGATGAATTGACTATTTGACTAGGACTTTGACTAAGACTTTGAGTAGAACTTTGACTAGGATTTTGACTGAGACTTTGACTAGGACTTTGACTGGAAGTTTGACTGTCTCAGCGGACCGCGAGGGCTAAAAAAAATAATTCTAATTTAATCAATTTTAAGTTATAGACTTGTTTCCTTCTGTTTCTAAGTTATTTTAGGACAGAAAATTAAGGGCTTTGAGTATCAAGGTCTGAAACATACGTGCTCAGGTGTAGATGTGAGTATAAAACGTGCATACTTTTACTTATAAAAATTAAAGTTTTATTAAATTGTGAATTTTGGTCCTATTAAAATACGAGGGTTAAAAATGAAAATTTTGAAATAGTTGAGGAACCAATTATGCACATTTTTGAAAAGTGAAGGGTGCAGGTTGTCACAATCACGAACACTCGTTGGGAGGCGTTTGAGATACCTAGCTATGATTATTTTAGTGGTGTTGAATTGGTGAGGTACAAGGACAAGGAGTTGCTTGAAACGATTGGTATAGGTTGGGTTATCACCATTGTTTTGCTTGAGTTTCCAAAACTCATCTTCGACTCGCTCAATCTCTTGCGCGGGACAGAACTCCTCAATCATGAGTTGCTTGAGTTCCTCCCATGGTAGAGCTAAAGCGGCTTCGTTCCCACGGGTGGCTCTCTCGCTTTTCCACCGCTCGAGTGCCCTTGATTTGAAGACACTCGTGGCGTGATGTGTAACACCCCAACCGATGGCGGAAACATCGGGGTGCCACGTATTGATGATTGTTTTCAGTAGCACATGGTATAATATAAATTTTAAATAATTTATTCAAACATAATATCCAAAATGTGAAATATTGTCTAAGAATTCAAATACATAACATCCAAATAATAACTTCAAAAACTTCAAATAACTTCAAGATAAATCCTCATGCTAACTCAAGCCTCAGCTTCATTGTTACCTGAAACATGTTAATTTTGAAAGTATTTTGGGTCAACATAAGTTGGTGAGAATTACATAGGTTTTTGATGATAAAATGAATAAAATGTTATGCAATTCATGTGTCATGTTAATCTAGCCCATATGTGAGAAACATATTAGAAATAAATCGAGTGCATAATCAACCCTGCTGACTGTTATAAAATAATACATACCATACACTTATGGTCCCAATGAATAATGTTATGCGATAACAAACACCCACGTAACCTTTGTAGGAGGCACGTATCCGGGTGGGATTGTCAGTCCAATAGATCTATCAATGTATACCGTCGGCTGATCAATGTTAATGATTATGCTAGAATGTGCTTACTCTAATCATGCTCAAGACAATATGCAACATAGAAAACACATAAACACATTGATGATTGAATTGCAATGAAAAGTGTTATAACATGTTTCACCCCAAAAAGTGGTGATAAAAGGGGCTATGTAAACTCACCTTAGCAAATGTTAACTTGTTGAATAAGATATGATAATTGTGTTGCCCAAAGTGATTCCAAATATTACCCTATAATGAGGTAATATATAATAAGTCTAAGTCTATGTAACTAATATGTGTATTCTAGGGTTTCGATTTGGGGATAATCAATTGTTAAATTTAATTTAAAAATGTTAATTAGATAAAGAAAATTGGATAATTAATGAAAAATAGTCTTTTTATAAAGTTTGAATTTTGAATGAGTACAACAAAGTGTTTGAAGCAATAAAATAATTTTTATAAAATTATTTCATTTAAAATAGATTTTTAAATCTATTTATTTATAAATAGCCAATTATTAACTTTAATATTCAAAAATACTAAAATTAAAGAAATCTTATTTTAAAAATCATAATTCTGATCTAAATGATTAAAAATAATTTGTATAAAATTTTGGTGCAAAAATGATGAAAATTGGATTTATTATGAATTAAATATGATTAAATCTTACAAAAATTGATTAAAAATACTAAATAAATGATTTTACTGAATTAAAAATTATTTCAGTAAAGTTTAACTTTATAAAAAGTTAGGATAATTTTTGTGGAATTTAATAAAACTGTTTTGATATAATAATGGATTTTTATAAATATAATAGTATAAAAATGATTTAATTATTATAATTATTAAATAAAAGAATTTCTGAAAAATAAAAATTGTAAATAAATCTTTTATATCAGATTAACAAATAATAATTTTTATAGGGTTTATAAAACAGTTTAGGTATTTTTAAAAAGAATTTTAAAAGATTAAAGGATTAATATATATATATATATGTAATTAATGTTTGTTTAATAAAAAGAAAAGAAAAGAAAGCACAAAACCGGTCACAGCCGGACTCGAACCCGGGTGACCACGATACAAGACCAGAGTCACAACCACCTGGCCTAGGCCGGTGGTTGTGTTATCTTCTGTTTAAATTAAATAAATACAGTATGAACCAAAAGCCTTATCCCCAAATTAAGAACGCGATGAACCCTAGTTATGCAATTTGATGATCCAGGCAACTATAGCCCAATTAATGTTAGGGCTATAGTTGCTTGGATGCCGATGAATGAAACCCACCAAAACAATTGAACTCACAGTGTGGTGATGATGATTATGATCGGGTCAATGAGAAAAGTCAACCACGAACAGAAAACAACGATCAGAGCAGTAATAGAGAGAAATAGAGATTGAGGGAGAGGTATGAGCGAGTTGTCAAGGTCCAGGAAGCCTCAATTTATACTAATAGATTAGGGTTAGGGTTAATTGGATTGTTGACTTTCCTTATTAAAATAACGCGGCCAATTCAATGATTAGGGCAACGATTGCCGTGTAATTTGTGTGCAATCGTGTTGTAATGGGCCGGTTATAGCACGAGTATACCAAAAATAAAACAACACGCGTTAATTCTTGGATTGATCAACAAGGCAATACCACAGTTGACTTTTCCTTGTCAACTGTGGGATTTTTAAAGCGCGTATAAGATTAAAGTGAGTCCGGGTTATAACAAAACAAAGGCTCAGCCCAGTTGGTTGGGCTCGTGTGTGTAGGTTTGGACCGGACCGGCCATTGGCGCGGGTTCGAACCCCGGCCAAGGCAACATTTTTTTGATTTTTAATTTATCACACACACTTATATATATAATATTATATATAGTATTAGGGTTCCATAGAAGCGACAAAAATAATAAATGCGAGGATAATTACGAAACTTGACGTTTTATTAAATGTCGGTGCGTAACGTACAAGAATTAAATGCGTAATGTTACAGTCTCCCCTACTTTTAGAAACTTCGTCCCGAAGTTAAAGGAAATACTAGGTTTGCAAATGGTCAACTACTGAAAACCTTGATAAAATTTCACACTACCTTAACGTACCTGTAAATTCATGATTACGTTCCGGACCGTAATTACCAATTTACCTTACATTAGGGTTTTGTGTCCTTTTATGACTTTACCGATTGTTAAGCAGGTCTGATAGTCTCCGCCAGTCGTTGAGCAGGTGGTAGGGCCTCTCCCGACTGTTGGATAGACATGATGTCCTCTTCCAATCGTTAAGTAGATTGTTTAGTAGTCAACTATTTGTTGTGCAAGTAAGCAAGTATTGATAAAGCAATCAATTAAAACAAACATACACACAGATGTTATGGTAATACTTGAATTTATTATCTGATTCAAAAGTGTCAATACATGAAACTAAGGAGAAAGTAGATATTATTCAAATGGTAGGGTTTGATGTTGAGCAGTCGGAGGTCTCAAGCGGGATTATTTGGAGCATCAAGAGCGTTTGTAGCAGGGATTCGACAAGCTTCTGCAAGATGCCCATACCTCTGACAATTGGTGCACTGTCGACAGGGTACTTGAGTTGGATGGTGATACTGGCAGGTGTCACACTTAGGTAGGTTCCCATTGTATTGTTTCTTGGTGGGTGGAGTGGTAGTGTCTATTGCAAAATTCCTGACCTTGTTCTTCCCGTTGGTTGAGGCCTCGGTTTTGATTTCAACGGCAGGTTGGGGAGTATCCTTTTTCTTTTCCCCTTTACGAGTCAGGGTTCCTGCCTTCACATGGTTATCTGTTAGGGTGGCAGCCAAACGCTTTGCTTCTTCCAATGTAGCAGGGTTCCTTCCCCACACTGTGTCTTGAATCTGCATCGGTAGGCCACCAATGTATTTTTCGATTGCAATGGGCAAAGGAGTGACTTTGTGGGGTAGCAGTAAGCTAAGTTCGTGAAAGCGAGTGTTGTAAGCAAGGTTTTCCCCACTGTCTTGAGCAAGATCATAAAATTCGTCTTCCAGTTTCTTGATTTCATTACGAGGACAGAACTCTGCCTTCATAATGTCTTTAGCTTGATCCCAGGTTAAGGCTAGTGCAGCTTCAGCTCCGCGAGTGCGTTTTTCTTCATTCCACCAAGTGAGTGCTCGTTTGTGAAGAACACTCATGGCATAACGGACTTTGAAGTTGTCGGGGCATTCACTGTTGATGAAGGCATTCTCAATACCCTCAAACCATTGGAGGAGTCCAGTAGCTCCTTCTTCACCACTAAACTTTGGAGGGTTACAAGAGTTGAAATGCTTAAGGGTGCAAGCTTGGGGTCCATTACCATTGCCATTGCCATTGTTGTGACCATTCCCGTTGTTGTGACCATTCCCATTCAATTGGATGACCTGAGCAAGCAAGTTGGGAACCAGAGTTGCGATTTGCTGCGTCATTTGTTGAGAAATGATCGCAGCCAGTTGAGCATCGACCCCATTGTTGTTGTGGTTAGGAACTTGGTCATGGTTGTGGTTATGGTTATCACTACCTTCTCCGGGGTTCTCACCAGTGTTGTTGCGAGTGCTGCGACGAGGAGGCATGATCTGTAATAGACACAATGAAATGAATGAGAGTTTATATAAGGAATGTAATCATTTATTCATTAATTAAAACGAATAAACGAAAACGTTGACTTATCAAAGATTCTAAATTCTAATAACATATGAAGACATGCTTTAGCCTATAAGTGAACACTCATCCCGAGAATTCCCAGGTAGGCATCCGGGTCCCTCGTCTGATTGGGATATATGCGCAATGCCAGCCTAGACAGAAGACTCAGAATACAGGCGTTCACCCTTCCAGATTGCACGTGTTCGTTATTAAAATCTAGAACTTCGACGAGATCTCAAGGGGGTTCAGGTTAAACCTGAGGGATTTGTCCTATTAGTCTAAGAGTAGATCCACTGATGGAGAGCAACCTTCTTGTAGGGGTGAAAGTAGGGATAAGAAGTAGGAGGGAGATAGAGAATAGCAAGTAAAGGAAGCAAGTACTGTTTTAGTCCCTAAGGTTATAGTCTAGATTATTTCTAATAACCTAATTCCCTATAACCAAGGCTCTGATACCAATCTGTAACACCCCAACCGATGGCGGAAACATCGGGGTGCCACGTATTGATGATTGTTTTCAGTAGCACATGGTATAATATAAATTTTAAATAATTTATTCAAACATAATATCCAAAATGTGAAATATTGTCTAAGAATTCAAATACATAACATCCAAATAATAACTTCAAAAACTTCAAATAACTTCAAGATAAATCCTCATGCTAACTCAAGCCTCAGCTTCATTGTTACCTGAAACATGTTAATTTTGAAAGTATTTTGGGTCAACATAAGTTGGTGAGAATTACATAGGTTTTTGATGATAAAATGAATAAAATGTTATGCAATTCATGTGTCATGTTAATCTAGCCCATATGTGAGAAACATATTAGAAATAAATCGAGTGCATAATCAACCCTGCTGACTGTTATAAAATAATACATACCATACACTTATGGTCCCAATGAATAATGTTATGCGATAACAAACACCCACGTAACCTTTGTAGGAGGCACGTATCCGGGTGGGATTGTCAGTCCAATAGATCTATCAATGTATACCGTCGGCTGATCAATGTTAATGATTATGCTAGAATGTGCTTACTCTAATCATGCTCAAGACAATATGCAACATAGAAAACACATAAACACATTGATGATTGAATTGCAATGAAAAGTGTTATAACATGTTTCACCCCAAAAAGTGGTGATAAAAGGGGCTATGTAAACTCACCTTAGCAAATGTTAACTTGTTGAATAAGATATGATAATTGTGTTGCCCAAAGTGATTCCAAATATTACCCTATAATGAGGTAATATATAATAAGTCTAAGTCTATGTAACTAATATGTGTATTCTAGGGTTTCGATTTGGGGATAATCAATTGTTAAATTTAATTTAAAAATGTTAATTAGATAAAGAAAATTGGATAATTAATGAAAAATAGTCTTTTTATAAAGTTTGAATTTTGAATGAGTACAACAAAGTGTTTGAAGCAATAAAATAATTTTTATAAAATTATTTCATTTAAAATAGATTTTTAAATCTATTTATTTATAAATAGCCAATTATTAACTTTAATATTCAAAAATACTAAAATTAAAGAAATCTTATTTTAAAAATCATAATTCTGATCTAAATGATTAAAAATAATTTGTATAAAATTTTGGTGCAAAAATGATGAAAATTGGATTTATTATGAATTAAATATGATTAAATCTTACAAAAATTGATTAAAAATACTAAATAAATGATTTTACTGAATTAAAAATTATTTCAGTAAAGTTTAACTTTATAAAAAGTTAGGATAATTTTTGTGGAATTTAATAAAACTGTTTTGATATAATAATGGATTTTTATAAATATAATAGTATAAAAATGATTTAATTATTATAATTATTAAATAAAAGAATTTCTGAAAAATAAAAATTGTAAATAAATCTTTTATATCAGATTAACAAATAATAATTTTTATAGGGTTTATAAAACAGTTTAGGTATTTTTAAAAAGAATTTTAAAAGATTAAAGGATTAATATATATATATATGTAATTAATGTTTGTTTAATAAAAAGAAAAGAAAAGAAAGCACAAAACCGGTCACAGCCGGACTCGAACCCGGGTGACCACGATACAAGACCAGAGTCACAACCACCTGGCCTAGGCCGGTGGTTGTGTTATCTTCTGTTTAAATTAAATAAATACAGTATGAACCAAAAGCCTTATCCCCAAATTAAGAACGCGATGAACCCTAGTTATGCAATTTGATGATCCAGGCAACTATAGCCCAATTAATGTTAGGGCTATAGTTGCTTGGATGCCGATGAATGAAACCCACCAAAACAATTGAACTCACAGTGTGGTGATGATGATTATGATCGGGTCAATGAGAAAAGTCAACCACGAACAGAAAACAACGATCAGAGCAGTAATAGAGAGAAATAGAGATTGAGGGAGAGGTATGAGCGAGTTGTCAAGGTCCAGGAAGCCTCAATTTATACTAATAGATTAGGGTTAGGGTTAATTGGATTGTTGACTTTCCTTATTAAAATAACGCGGCCAATTCAATGATTAGGGCAACGATTGCCGTGTAATTTGTGTGCAATCGTGTTGTAATGGGCCGGTTATAGCACGAGTATACCAAAAATAAAACAACACGCGTTAATTCTTGGATTGATCAACAAGGCAATACCACAGTTGACTTTTCCTTGTCAACTGTGGGATTTTTAAAGCGCGTATAAGATTAAAGTGAGTCCGGGTTATAACAAAACAAAGGCTCAGCCCAGTTGGTTGGGCTCGTGTGTGTAGGTTTGGACCGGACCGGCCATTGGCGCGGGTTCGAACCCCGGCCAAGGCAACATTTTTTTGATTTTTAATTTATCACACACACTTATATATATAATATTATATATAGTATTAGGGTTCCATAGAAGCGACAAAAATAATAAATGCGAGGATAATTACGAAACTTGACGTTTTATTAAATGTCGGTGCGTAACGTACAAGAATTAAATGCGTAATGTTACATGATGAGTGCGGAGATCCTCGGGGCATTCGCTATTGATGTAGCTCGATGTGGTCAAACCATTCGAGCATAGCGGTAGCACCATCGTTTCCAGTGAAAGAGTCGGGTCGATGTAGGTTGAATTGCTTAAAGGTGAAGGAGGTAGTTTTGGATGATTCAATCTTTGAGTCAATAGAACCATGAGGGCTTGATGAGGCTTGGATCTTGCTAACCACATTGGGTATGACCTTGGCCATTTGCTTGACCATGAAAGATAGCATTTTCTTGTTAGTGCTTTGCCTTGAGTTCATTCGGTTTGACATGGAAGACATCTAAATAATAAACAAAAGGGTTATGAGCTTTGATCAATGGTTTGTTTGTATAAAGATTGCATTTTGTTTTGTTTTTAGCAATGTATTAAGCATATAAAACACATAATGTCAAGTAGTTCAAGTAGCATGAAGTTTCATATTGTTCATAAAGCGTAACACATAAGTATAAGCAAGTATAGTGCACTTAGTTAACATGAAGGAGTCTTGATTTATGTTGGTTTGCAATTATTGGTATTATTTGGAGATTGCGAGAGTAGCTTGTAATGCGAGTCTTGAGATTGTAAGCGAGTAAGTAAATCAAATATATAACGAAAATATAGCATGAAAACAACATTGAAATTAGTATTAGCATAAAAAGAAAGGCTTGTTTAAAAAAAATAATTGGAGTGTTCTGGAACGGAACTAAAACTAACCAAAGTGATTCGAATTTACCTTTGAGTTTGGAAACATGCTTTGGCCTAATAGGTGGAAATACTCTCGCCGAAACTTTCGGTTAACGGTATTCACCCTTCCAGTTACTACATGTTCCTTGTCATTAGTAAATTTGAGACTTTGGCGAGATTGAAAAAAATCAAGAATTGAAACTAGTCGCTAAGTTGCGGATTTCACTCCTATCTTAGAGATGTCGTTTCTTGAATGTGGTTTTTGCACCTGTCCAACGAGGTACGAAATTTAATTCCAACACTCAATTGGTAAGTTTCCACTAGAATGAAAAGTTGTGAAATTTCCACCAAGGTAAGGAATTCACGCCTATCTTGGTGTAGTTTCAAAAACACAAAAAGAATAACTTTGATTGAAAGTTGTCACCAAAGTGAGGATTTCACGCCTATTTCGGTGACTTCCTTTCATTTGTAGTATAAGAGTGTCTTCGAGTGTAGTAGAATCCACCATAAGGAAGGTAAATTCTATAGTCCAAAGGATTAGAGTAGACAATTTAGGGAGAACAAGTATGTTTAGCATGATAAGAGAATGGTCAATAAGGTTCCTAAATATAGTCTAGGTCAAACATGACAATTTTTCCTAATTCCCTATAGTCATGGCTCTGATAGCAATCTGTCACACCCAAACCGATGACGGAATACATCGAGACGCGACTTGTGATAGATTGTTCAAAGACTTCATGACACTAGAATTGTGACAAATAATTTAAAGATAAATTTCATTCATGCATTAATAAGTCTAAAATGGGAAATACAAATTGTCTCAAATAAAAAGAAGTACAACATCAAGAATAACAACAATTAAACTAGGGTGTGTTTCTAACTCAATCCTATCTATCATGTACTTGATCAAAGTGGTGGTTGCAACTAGGAGGATATGACTGGATTCTTGGCTTGTTCTTAGGAGCTGGGGGCTTGAAGGACATGAATGTGAAGTCTTAGCTAGTTCTTGGAACTATAGGCTTGGAAGACTTGAATGAAGAATACTTACCGATGATAGGTTACTTGGATTGTTTTTGTGGTCTATACAAAGCCCCCGAGATGGAGATTGTTTGTTTCGTAGGCTTTTGGTTGCCGACCCTAATTAGGCTAACGACCCTAAATCCCTAATTAGGTTATTCGACTCACTTAGTTAACCTAATGATTAAGCATTCAACCCTAATCTTGTACTTTATATACCTATGATGTAATTGTATTAGACCATGTGTAATGAGCATTATAGGGATATGAATAAACATGATAATGCCTCCAACACCATCCCCTTTGGCATTATATAAGCATTTAGATGGTGAGACATTTCTAGCATAATGCCCAAATAGGATAAAAGAAATATGGAAAAGTAATAATTAAAAAAGACATTAAGTGGCTTTAACCATTACACATTTTTTTAGGGGCCTTATGATAACGATGTGGCAAAAAATGCACCCTAAAAAACATCAACCATTACTTATGGTCTTAGTATACCTAGTCTTTCCTTTCAATAGAAAATCTAGCATTAAGATTCCATTCTAAGAAAAGTAATATACCAAAATCCATTTGTTCTAAAGCAACAATGGAATTGTTGTTGTGAAATGTCCATCGGGAATGTTACATTCAAATCAAATGTCATTTTTTAGGATTTATATGGTGTCTTTTTTTTCTTTCTAAAATAACTAGGGTAGTTCACGAATCAAGCAGAATTAAGGGATATTTCATAGCCTCTTAATGAGTATATTAGGAAGCTACTTCTAAACTAGTCAGTAAGTCATTTACCATTAAGTTTTAATTGGTATCTAAATGAAGATTTTACTCATTTATCAATTCACCTCTCTATAGATAACCTTTAACCCAACACTCACACACCTACTTGACCAACAACCACCTCCTCCACATAATGCTCACGTGTACGTACGAATACACCAGTTTCTCATATTTCTTTGTACGCAAACTCTTTTTGTCATGCAAGATAGATAGATTGAAATCCAGACTTCATTCGCGTCAAAGATGTCCTTTACATAGCAAGTTGCATTAATGGTACATAGAGAGCATTAATAGTTATTAACACAAAATCAAGTAGTCGAAGACTTACAAGTTGACAATAACGACTATGATAATCTAACTCTCAAGTTAAATTACATTGCTTTTACACGTAAACAAGATAATTAGTTTTGATTTTCAGTGTCACAACTAAAGAACCAAAAGAATTGATACATACCCACATGGAGAAAGACAAACAAGTTTCTCCTTTAACCCTCTAGCCAACTGTCCGTCGTGTGATCATCTGGTTAGCAGGGTAGTGTTGAGTCCCATGAGTTCACTAGGGTTTCCCACCGTAAAAAATAAAATAAAAATAAAATTGGGAAACAAAACAAAAGGGAATAAAAATTTCCCATAACTTAAAACATCAAGATATGTGGGTATAAAAACAATTTAGGTCAATCCTCATGATTTTATGCAATTCTACCGTAATTTAACACCATCAAATGATTGATAGTGGCTGAAGATCGAGGAAGCACACTAAACCCAATATCATTTCTTGGACTGTTCCATATAGTATCTCTTACATGTTGTAGGGTCAATAACGACAAGAGTTGATGTCCTTTGCATGTTATCTCTACCTGTTTTTCATTTTAAACCATTAATAAATAAAACGAATATTAGTAACGTACTAAATGAAAAAAGATCAAGTGTTAGTTTGCATGTTGTAAGAAAGAGAACCGCTAGCGTAGAAACGTAATCATTAGGAATAGTATCTATATGGACGTTTTAATCCCACGATAAATTGCTATATACATACAAGCATGAGGTAAAAGAGAGTGCACGATTGGAAAAAACAAGTCCCCTTTAATCATGACTTATTTAGCCCCACCACAACCTTTGCTCCCAAGCCAAACCCATGATCATTCATATTTGCATCTATATTTTGTATGTAGGGTTAGGATCAAATACACAGTAAAAAAAAAATAGGAAGTCGTAGAAAGGATATCAAATATACACTAGATTGAACTCATTCAAGTGGCATTGGAACCGTCTCATCGAACCTTCCGATCTTAGTTTTTAGGTATCGCTTTTTTGGAGTTTTAGCTTGCAGTTAAAAGAATTTACGTTATATCATTGTGTCTTTTATGTAGTGTTATGTCTTTTTTATTTACATCATTGTGTCATTTTTGTGATTGATTGTTTTTTTTCTTCAGCATTGTGTTATATTTTTCGGCATTATGTTATATTTTGTTGCTCATTGTGTCATATTTAGTGATTTATTGTGTTTTTTGTATCATTCTCACCCTTTTCATTTTTGTTACAATGTGTAGAATAACATCACACTGTATATATATATACGAATTTGGAATCAAATGAGATTCTTTTAATTCCATGAAAAGATCAGGGCCGGTATAAGCCATTGGTCGGACCGTCTACAGTGAAAGTAATCGTGAATTTATCGCAAATAATTCAAATAACTATGCATATTCATACATCCAAACAAACATACATACCACATAATGTCTCCCTCGTAGGTAGGTCTCGTGAGTGTAAGGCAAGGGCAAACCTTATCTATACCTCATAAGACAAAGAGGCTACTCCCAATAATTCGAAACGTTACGCTTTGTGACCGTTATTGGGAAGGTGAACACGTCCGCACCAGGACCAGGCTATAACAACGCGCATCTCCTGCGTGAGGTGGCCGTAGAAGATGTATTGTGGGTGAGACAAAGCTCGTGAAATGGGGATGAAACATTTTTTTTAATAAGCTAATGAAATCACTTTCTTATTCACCGGCAATAATGTGAAAGTGAGCTAATCTACATGAATTCTACATGACATTACTTTCACATTCATATTCACTAACTATAACATATGATCCACAAGCCCCTATTCACCAAAACCATTTTTTTAAATAAAGATACAAATAAGATAAGAGTACATATCATTAATTAATTTTATTATTAGTGTCACATTCATAGTTTCTTATTATATTAACGTGACATTAAAATGAAGGATTTTAAGAGTTTTTACCTTTATACCTAAGCACATACAGAAGGTGGCACATATATTTCTACTAGTTATCTTCAAGTATCATCATGTCTATATTTATGTGAATGATATAGCATTTTTCTTTTCAACGAGTGGCATGATTGATTTCCTCTAGATTTTCATCATATCCATGCATTGCTTTCGTTCAAAGTAAAATTATATCTTTTTTAATTTGTTTTGTCCTGTTTGAAAATGTGATTTGAAATGAACTACTCCATATGTTTCTTTTCTTCATGTAAGTGGAGCACTTACATACAAGGTATTATGATAGAACCAAACCCCCTTTAAGCAAAAAGAGCTGTGGACCCTAATAAGAGAGAGCCATGATGTTATCTCCATACCTATAATATATACATAATCTTTATTTTATTTGGAATTGAGTTGAAGCATGCGAAAGCATGACAAAACAATCATGCATGATAAAAGCCATATATGGTATTGAATTTTCAAAACTCATGTTCTATTTTAGGTCAATCTTATAGCTAAATATATATATATACATACCTATAAATATATAAATATGTATAAATTAGAGGACGCAAATTTCATAAACAATAATATGTTAAGAACTGTGAGAACCGTAGTAACTTGATAATATTTGTTATATAAAATAACTAGAATACATGTTGATTTAAACATTTTAAGATTTTTTTTAATATAGTATTGATAGTATTTTGTCTAAATGCGTACGTACACATACACTATATGTATATGTAAATGCATATGCACACATCTGTATATATATTTCTTAAATCAAGAGAAATGGTATAAACATAACGAAAGAGTAACACAAGTATACCACTATTTTTCAATTTTACCTTATATGTTCATCGAAACATTATACGCGAATCTCATGATTCTTAACATAATATTATTATTAAACGTACATGATCGTGTATATACTACGATTGTATATGTACTCTTTCGAATCATACATACGTAAGTGGCAATTTAAGAACTAACGTGTGATTTAAAATATTACATTTCCGCACATGTCACATTGCATTTTTTCAAGGTATGCATGCATTTGCATATTGATATGATGATGTGGAATATTGTAAGTTAAGGTAGCTAGTAATTAAGGAAGCAAATGATTGTATTTTGAGTTTTGGTTTCGGTTTTGTAGCATGGGTTAGTATATATGACATGGGATATTGATTCCTTCACGTAAAAGCAAACTAAATAGCTAAAGTAGCTGGCATCATCAATGATTTGCTGGATCAAATCCTTACATATATGCACATAAGGTTGACCGATTAATAATACTAATAATTAATTAATTATGTGTATAAAATACAAAATGTATATACGACCCACTAACCATGCATAGCACCCTTTGGTATCCTATTTTGTTTTTTATTCCAAACGATATATATGGTAGCTAGTTGACTAGTTCGAGGATCGGAGTACATTAGTTTACGTTGACCATCTATGTTAGTTCTTGGCATGTCGGAACTAATGATTTAAAAAAACGGTACTCGCAGCTACTTTTAACTAAAAAAATATGTTTAATGTCACATGCACAAAAAGATATGTAACCTACCTTAAAAGATCACCATTAAGTGATTTTCAAGTTTGTTATTTGTACCATGTCAACGAAGACTTCAGTATCATGTTCATACTAGGAATAAAATGGTAAAATAGCAATTTCAAATCAGTTAACCTATTTGTTTTAAGGCAAACTCACACTGCCCTTCAACTACTCCTATGTGTGGGTGGGTGGGGTGGTCATCACACCATCACCCTATCACACTTAATCCTATTGTGTCACCTCATTCTATCAAACTACATCACATTTCATCGCACTATCCATAGGGTGGTCATCACACCCATCACTAAACTTAAAAAAAAAAAAACTATAAATTTTAATAACACATGCTAATCAACCAATAATCTAAAAAAAAAACCTTAAAAGGTTAGAAATTAAATAAAAAACTGAAATGTTGAAACCTATCCATGATTGTTTGACAAGTATTTTCCAAGCCATCTTCTTCCTCCCAAACAATAACGGTCCTCTCCTTACACCACCGTCGTTCCGGCCACCAGCGATGAAATCCGACCACCGCCGGTCTGTGTTTCCCTTCACCCTTCCACTGTTTGACGAAGCTTTGCTGGGGTGATGATGACTGTGTGACGATAGGGTTGTGGGGGCGGTGGTCATGATGAAAAAGAATGGTGATATAGAATAAATGGGAGGGAGAATGGTGATGAAGAAGAAAGAGAAAGGAAAAGAAGGTCCTCGATGGTTGTCACGAGAATTGTGCCTCACGCTCGTGATGGTTTGATGGGGGCAGTGGTCGTGATGATCGCCGGCCATCACGAAGTAGCCATCACAGACCACCCTGCCCACCCTTACACCATATGTCCACAATGGAATGTAAACCTTCACCACTTTAGGAGAGGGAAATGAAGTGGTCATTTTATTCTACTTGTGTTTTCTTAAATTCAACTTTTCATTTATCTAATTAATTAATTATCTCTCATGATTGCTAGATGATAGGTCGATTGTTATGTTTAGAAGTAAACTACTGACAACATGTGTAGTGTGGGGTGAAAAATATAAGGCCCCTCTTTTTAATTGATACACGTGACAGCTGAGTCAGCATTGAGCTTGATTTCAAAATGGGGTATAGTGGGGAAAAAATGGGACGCTAGTTTGAAAAAAAAAAAAAAAGCAAAACAAAACTTGAATATCAACCCATCTCACCACCAACCTTCACCTACCTTTCTTCTTCTTCATTACACCCACCACCACAGACATTTCTTCTTCTTCATTACACCCACCACCACATATTAACCCACCATCACCACCACAGATCAACCCACCATCACCACTGTACACCACCACCACCACACACACACCTTTCTTCTTCTTCATTACACCCACCACCAGTCCACCACCTCATCTTCAGATGATAGTTGACCGTTGCAAAGGTTGGAGGGTTGGAGGAGTGAGTTGTCAACATATTATTGGTTGATGAATTTGTTGTCTGGCATTAAGAAGATAACGCTTGGGGTGAAAGCTGGTACATAGCGCCCCACTGTAATGGTGTGTCCCCTGTAATGGTGTGTGGGACGCGAAAATCGTTATAATGCCCCCAATCACGCTCGAGTACGGGTGGTCTAAGTAAAATATCTAGTACACAAAGTTAAATTTATGCATACTCATAAAACTAATACGCATATAGCCTAGTCTTAGTGACATCAATCTAAATTCAGAGGTTCTAAAGATATGGTGTATATAAGATGATTATGTTATAATAACATATTTATTTTAAGCCCTATGTTACTATGGGCGACTTGGGTTCAATTCCCACTAGCTATATTTGGAGGACATTGGTGGATGGGAAATGAGGGATGACCCGGCCATTGGCTTGGGTTCGAGTCCTGATCCCGACCGGTTTTACCGACTATTTCACCGTCGTGTCTTCGGGCGGGTGAGTGGTCGGGTTTTCCCGAGAATTGGTGGCAATTGGTGGTCCGGGTATTCTCGAGTACCTGATTCGCCAAAAGGGTGCCCGAGAGTGCTCGGAATTGATTCATTGGCCGTTCAAAAAAAAACACACACACACCCCGATATAACATATGGGTCGGCTTCTCGATATTGATGTTGTTGCTTGAAAACTTCTTAGAGGAGTCATTAAGAGGGTTGTCACAAGTCTAAAATGAATATTATATACTTCCAAATTATCTCAAAAGTTATCAAACTCAAAATGAACATGCTATTATTTTCTGGTCTTTCTGATAATAATCATATATTCCGTTACATAGCAAAACAAAATGCAAATCTTTCAAAACTCAAACCCTAATCGAACAATCTACCATGCCCTATATAACATATTAATCAACTAGCATTCCCTCCAACCGCGCGTTTTCTTTAATCAATCTGTTCCTCAAATTATAGCACATCATCTAATAAGCACATTAATAGTTTTGTAAACTAGTAGTCTAGCAATGTGTAACAAAAATCCCTCTTCACACACGTTCTAATAGAATCTTGTTGCCAAACGTTAATTAATTTGTTTTGCTTCGTTCATTTTCATATATTAGAAAGAGAATTAGCTTATGATGATCAAAGAAAGACGACATATGATCTATATATATGTGTGTAAACGCGTGTACATATATATATGTAAGTATCATATACCTACATTGATGTATATGGTAACTAAGACATGAAGCAAGCAAAGGCTAGATGTTCTTTTGTGTTTACTTTGGGAGAATATTATGATGGTGGCAAGCAGTTTTCTATTCAGCATTTGTCCTTCATTTGGGACCTACATGATTTTCTTCTTCAAGCTTTGTGCTTCCATGTTTAACGTGGGTGTCATATCCCTACCCTAATTGACACGACCAACACTAGTTAAACTATTTCCATAATATGATAATTACCTACAAATACCCTCCCCACCTAATTCCATATCACTAATTAATTAAATACTATGAACTAGAGATACCCCTCAATCCATTCTAGTTTGCTGCAACGTTTCTTTCACCAACCATATATATTCTTACATTTGTTTCATGGGGTTTCCCCCCTTTTAATCTACTCCTAAAACACAAATACATATATATTTGTGTCACCATATATGTGTATATATAATAATCGTGTATATTCGTTATCATGATTCCTATTACTTGTTGATGTTGTGTATACGATCGAATGATGAACAAGAGCTATGAACTTATGTAACTAATATCATTAGCTAGACGATTAAGGTGATAGTAGGGTTTTAATTAGTTTTAACCATATTAAATGAAAATGCAAGTGTTATTTAAAGATTAAAAATGTAGTGATAGTGAGTATAGTTTAAAAAACATACCTCAGATTCGCTTCCAAGTTCAAGCTTATTAACCAGATACTTGATTAACAATCCTACAGTCATTCTTCCATCCCTGAGTAGATAAAATAATACAACTCTTAATTAACTAATTAATATTATCATTAAGAAACATAAATATAGTAATTAAAGATTAAGGTTGTTACTTGATTCTCATGTAGCTCTTAGGTATTTGAGGCAAAAATGGTTCTTTGGCTCTGAATTAATTAACCAAAACAAACAAAATCAATAAGATTCAATCCAAAAGTGCCATGCAATGAGATATATATACCATACATTATTCAAACTATTATGCACTGGGATCGTCTTTTGTCATTGGGTTAACCTGGTAGACGGTCTTTTGTCATTGGGTTATCTCGAGTAAATAGGCTTTTATTCGTTGACAGTTAAAAAAAATACTAATAATGAATAGTAAATTAGGGTTTTGGAGTTACTGGTTTTGTGACGCTTGTAGCATAAACCAGACGCCTGAATGAGGTCTTCTTGGGGGGTTGATCACTCTTGCTACATTTAATCGACGGTGGACATGAAGCGGACGTGACCCGTGTTGATCCGATGAACCCGAAAACGAAGAAGATGAAGAAACCGGTGGATTAAGAGGTGGTGTCATCATGTTTGCCGGAAAAGGCCTAATGAAATTCATATAATTATAACTAGTGTCTTGCTCTTGTTGTTGCTGCTGTAAAGTCATAAACGGCTGCACGGAATTCATTGCAGCCGCCGTTTGGTGCGGCTGCAAAAAGAAAGTGCTAGACATAGGGTGATGACCCTGAAATTCAGGAACTTGAAAAATAACTTGAAGTGGCGGCGGAGGCTCTCTTATTTGTCTGGACGAGCTTGGCCCGCCGCCACCTGTAAAAAGATCAAGGGTGACCGACGGGGGAGATAACGTTGTCTCTCCCGTCAGTTCCTGGTTGCTGGTGGTGGATTCTATATTCCCACCACCTAGACTCAACTGCAACCAGCGCCCATGATCTTCTTGTACGTTCATATTAATATCCTTTGAGCTCGATCCCGCTTCTTCATTATTCGTGCTAGTTTCGGTTCTTGATTCATCCTCCGCCATTAGATCTGAAAACCCTCCTCCTAAACTAATAAAACAATCATACCCTCCTTTAGAAAAACCGCCATTAACACATGACTTTGATGAAGACACATGAACAGGAAACATGGTCATGTTGTAAACCTCTGAAACTGATGATCACCAGTGTATACTAATCTATGAGCAATACTTAGGATATAAAAGAAATCCATACATGTATATATCAAGAAAATAATCTTTCAGGGTTTAAGCATATGTATCAAGAACAAAAGAATTAATTTAGAACAAATGCATTGATGATGAAGAAGATTTGGATATGGTGAGATTAATTTAGAGAAGATCTTGGCTTGTTTTGGTTTCTCCTTGTACTAGAGTACTAGGAGATGAGAAGAAGATGGACCAAGAGAAAAGTACCTGATTATATTCTTGAAAATGATAAAACGAATGGATGGGTGGTCTGTATTATTGTTTTTTTTAATTGATTAATTGAATCATATAATATTTAATTGCTTTGTGTATGCGGTATTATTTACATCTGTCAATTTACTAATTTAATGGTGCAAGTATAGAAAAAGGAGGAAATAGTTATATACTACACAAATAAGACTTGATTGTAAGTTACTTTAAAAAATAGATATAACTTTTACTTAAAACATGCAAATAGTTTTACTTAAAAATTAATTGTAAGTTACTTAGATGTTATAATCATGAGTTAATTATGATATATTGATTATTTAAGCTAAAAAGAAAGGATTACTTGTGTTGAGAGAGGCTAACGTACAAAGTTCCTTAACGTACAAAGTGTAAGAAGCATTCTCAGCCATTAGATTTAGGCGGTGGCAAGATAGTAATTAACAATCCTAATCATATTTGGGTTAATCTAACCAAGGGTAAATTAGGAAAAAACACGTTTACATTTCTGTGAAATCATAACAACAGACATAATCGATGCAAAAATTTTTAACGATTGAACCTGATTTTTCATTGTTTTCAACTCGATTAAACGTTCAGAATGATTAAACAATCAAAAACATTCGATTACAAACAAAATCAAAATGTATTTGCAGAAAAAAGAAAAAAACAGAGTATGAAAATTCAATTGATAAAATTAGTAGAATCATATTCAAAAATCACTATCAATGCATGTATTATTCATTAAAAACGAACGATATTGATAATAGAAGAAGAATTAAAGAAAAAAATGGCTTTCAAAAAAGTTTCAGACACGAAGATCAGAAATTGTTAAACAGAAAATCATAAAACGCATTTGGTTTTTTATAAAACGCATTTGGTTTTTTATAAAACGCATTTGATTTTTTTATAAAACGCATTTGGTTTTTTAAACACTATTTAAACTGGTTTTTACAAAAACGCACTTGGTTTTTTTATAAAACGCACTTGGTTTTTGTAAAACGCACTTGTTTTTTTGTAAAACGCACTTGTATTTTGTAAAACGCATTTGTTTTTTTTGTAAAACGCACTTGTATTTTGTAAAACGCACTTGGTTTTGTAAAAAGCATTTAGTATAAATAAAAACTCACCTTTTCCTCACTTTTCCCCCTATTTTACTCTGTTTTCCTCAAACAAACAAAACAACTATATTCACACACACTGAGGTAATGTTTTTATGGATTGGTTGTTTTTTTCTTTTTTTCTTCTTTTTCCTTTGTTTTGTGATTAGCCAGAGACACAGAGATATTGGCTTCTTGGTTGTCTTGATAGAGGAAGTTACTAGATCTGAGCCACGATTGAGGTCGGGTTGAAGGCGAACAACGTGAAGGGTTTTGAAGGCGAACAACGTGAAGGGTTTTGAAGGCGTCGGAGGTTAGAGGAGAGAGGGATCGGTGAGGCTTTGGTCTGGCGATTGGGTCAGGTGGTAGTGGTGGTGGTGGTTAATGAATGATTGAAAAATGATATGAAGGATCATTACCTTTTTCCCCTTTTAAATCAAACTAGATTGGGTTAGGATTGGGTTAGTTAGAATTAACTAGGGTTTACACGTGTCAGGTTGTGGTGGCTTTTTACACTATGTAGGTTAAGGATACTTTGTATCCTATACTTTCTCTACTTGTGTTGATTCGAAGCTATTACTACAAGTTACCACAACAAATTATTTATCACTACAAGGAAGGAGAGTTTTAGCTGCGATCTTTGTCGCCGCCAAAAGTATATCATTAGCGGTGACATGTCATCGCTATTGTTCCGTCGCTAATGCTCAATAGCGGCGACATGTGTCGCCACTAATGCCCCATCAGAGATCTTTTCAGCAACTTTTCCGGAGACGAATTTTCAAATTTCAAACCAACGAAAACAAGATTAATTTGCAGGAAACTTTTCTTGAGATTGAATATGAAGCAAAACACGATTTATTTTTCATTAAAACGGGTATTACATTACATCTATATATATATATATATATATATTATATATTATATATTTATATATAATAAACCAAATCATTTTTGATGACATGTCATAATATTATGCAATCTCTTTTTTAAGAGATGTCACATAAGATGTGATGTGGCAACTCTAGACCAATTAAAAAAAGGATAAATATATATGGTATAAATATGATTTAACATAATTTATTAAATATCTAATCTACTATATGTAAATATTAAAACTTTATTATTTTCTCTCTCACGTTTCCTCTCATAACTTTTAAATGTTAATATCTTTTATATACAAGATTTTTTAAAGAAAAAAATCACACCAAATTAACGAGCGTTTTATTATCTTTCCAACGAGTACCATAGTGCCATATAAAAACCGGAGAAAAAAAAACGACTATTTTTTGTAACCCGACAGGTATTGTGTCAGGTTTGGAATTAGTTTAAAAAAATTGTGGGTTTGGGTCGGGCTTGGGATTAGGTGATACCCGACCCAATTACCTTTTTTTTATATTAGAATATGATAACTTATGGCAGAGATTTGTTTAAAATAATAATAATAATAATAATAATAATATTCATTAATCATATATTGGCAGATGCCATTTTTATAGTTTAGATACTTCTAATTTTATTCACTTTACTTACATTTCTCAACCCGGAACGCTACCGGGGTATAAACTAGTTATTTATATAAATAAACACTACAATGTTTAAAATCACAAAGCTTTCTATCTAATTTTACAAAGTTTCTCATTAGAATTGGAGTAGATGGTGATGGTGACGATGGCCAGAAGTTGCAGGTGGCGGTTGCTGGTGGCGGAAGTAGGTGGTGATGCAGTAACCAACAAGGTATGTTCACCAATACATTTTTGTATTGACCTATATTGTTTTCGTACATGTTTCAGTTTATTTTTGAGACGCCTTTTAAGCCTTTGGAATTTATACTTAGATTTTAGATTCATTGGATTCCAGTTTAGATTGTTAGTTTGAATCATTGTATCTTTGTATTTCATTGTAATAAACTATTTACTCAATGTATCAATATTTACACTTTAGTACCATGAGCTATTGAACAATCGTCACTATGTGACACCTCAATGTTTCTGCCATTGGTTGGGGTGTTACAGATTGGTATCAGAGCCGTGGTTATAGAGAACTAGGTTATTAGAATTCCTTTAGCCTAGTCTATAGCTAAGCTACTTCATATACGTATTTCTCTTTATCCTTATAATTGTTTTCAATTTCTTTTTCACTTCCTCTCCTTTTTCATCATCCTTTTTGGCATCATACTTGGAGAAGAAGACACTCGTATTTCACAAACGAAACGATATCACCAAGTTAGAAGTGGTATCCATACCTTGGTGATTAGTTTCACTCCTCTATATGTTATATATCTTTGAGATATGAGTGACATCCACACCTGAAGGAATATTTCCTCCATAAAGAAACTTCACCACTAAGCTAGGTGTGATATCCTTTAACTTAGTGACTAGTTTCACTACTCCGTATTGTTTGTTTAAAATAAATCTTTGAGTTAGGAGTGATATCCGTATCTCAAAGGTTTATTTCAATACCTCTTTTTTAATCTCGCTAAAGTTTTGGAATTCACTAGTGATTAGGCGCGTGCAATCGGGAAGGGTGAGCGCCTGTATCCTGAGTTTTCTATCTAGGCCTCGTATTTCGTATAAATCCCGATCAGACAAGGGACCCGTATACCTACTTGGGAACTCTTGGGATGAGCATTCACTTATAGGCTAAGGCACGCCCCCACAAGTCACTAAGAAATTTCAAATGCTTGGGTTAGTCAAAGTTTCCATGGAAACAATCCTAATATTTTATGTTATTGATATTTATGTTTTGTTTATTATTTGAAGACTCAATTTCATCACTTGTAATTTCATATGCTATTATTCATTGATCATTCGCTTTTGGATTTTTTATCATCATTATTAAAACTTTTGACCGCTATTATATCGCATTAAAAGTTACACTATTTCACTTATGCTTTGTGACTTTTACACTATAAAGTGTTACTCCTTTTTATGATTAAAACATTTTATTTTACCCACGACTCAAATTTTTAAACTTCGTGTTTAATTTCGACCACATCCTGATTTTTGGAATGTTGCGTCACCATCCACAGTTAAAAAAACAAATGTGGTTTCCAAAATTTTATTAATTAACCTGTTTTATATCCTCATGCTTATAAGCTCATTTGATCGATGTCACAGTATATCCCTAAACTATGACCTTTTGCACCTGCTTGTGCATCCATAATACTCTCAACACAATATATCCTCATTTACCCAATACTAATTTACTAATATAGCTACACCCAGTCTCTTAAGCCATAGCCAACTACATTAGTTAGCTCCTCTTGGTCATACTAAACTCATACATAAATGCCTATCTATCAGATATACACCAATACACTACTCTCTAAAACAATTGACTCATCAAACTATTTCCTGTGTTTCCTTTTCACAAGGGCACCAAACCCAAAGAACCAATTCTGGAGAAGTCTATTCACCAAATTAGTACAAACTTGGTATACTTTCGTAAAATTTTTCCAAGGTTTCAAGCTTACCAAATCCTAACGGGTAACATTTGACTTTCTCAAACATTTAATAAAAACCGAAAATTTTCAACTTTAATGAAATTTTAACTTACAAGTTAAAGAAATGTTTAAATACAGAAAATTCTATTTTCCAAAATTCGTCGAGGTATCCGGGATCATACTCAACCTTACACGTATCCTACCCACACTTTCCAAATATTATCAAAGAGAATCAACCCAAACCAAACTAGATTCTCCATTTGTATTCAACTCATAAACTGCTACCATATTATCAAAAATACCGAGCTGATTCACCCAATCAACCCTTCACGAGAAATTTATGCGCCGTGGACTTCCAACGTTGATTTTGGGTTTTTGAAGCTAGGTTACCGGCTATAGTGGAGACTAGAAACATACACGTTGTTCACAATCCTTATCATTTTCCTTGCTGTGACTCGATCTTCTTTTCAAAGCTTGAAATTTGTTTTCAGAAATGTTATGTAATTATAGGACAAATCAAATGTAAACCTTCTTGTTTTCATTTAACGGATCCAATATATGTTTTCGGGAAAGAAAATAAGGAAACTCGCGACTGATAATATGCCTTATGACAATTTTCAACACGACTTCTCGTAAACACATGAAAGCGTGTACTTACGAAGTCTTTTCATGTGAACCTATTTTGAATTTAAAACATTCTTCGATTTCTAAAAAGTTATTCTCATGCATTACTACAATTCTTTCAACTATATCACAAAATTCGAGGAAACTACGTTTTTATAAACGAAAATTTATCTTTTTACACTTGCACTCTCTCAGTCGCAAAACTTTTGGTCTAACAAAATATCGGACATATCCTCATCGAAATGTTGCTAGATGTCTTTTATCGTATAGTGCATATATGCAAAACTACTAAATTTAAACCATCATGCCAGTAGACTATACGTGTGTTCTGCGCACTCTCATTTGCAGTAAATTTCATAATTTTATTGTTACGTCATTTTATTTATATTTATGTTCGCGCATTATCTTATTTATGATTATTCTCGCATTATTCTTTTATTGGTGGTTATTCTTACGCATTATTTGCGGTTATTTTCGCACTATTTATTAGCAGTTATTCTTACATCACTGATTTTGAGCATTAATTCAACTCGTTTACTCTCATTTTGTGCAATTATGCAATTTTCTTGATTTATGTTATATTGTTCTTTTGAATCGAAATTTTATACTATACTTATATTTTGTACGCATATTGTCCTGTTTTGAGCAAGACCCTGTTATACTTTCTCATTATTTTGTTCAGCACTATGGTCAATAAACATACCAATTGATAACTCGTATGAGATATAAGCCAGTGCCCACATACGACTCGGGTCAGAGTACTCCTCCAACCCGAGGGGAACAGTGATCCTCGGAATCTTCAATGTGGGTGTTTAGAGCCTAGCGATGTGAACAGAAATTGACCGGTTACTTAAGGGAGAACCTGAAAGGGAAGGGACCTCTAACTGTGCTTTATACTTACACATTATTCTCATTTCGATTAACAAGTGAACCCGAAAGGGGAAGAACCTCTAACCATGTCATGCTTACAGATTATTTCATCACGGTATCTATTATTTAACACATTTTGGTTGCACACATTGTTTCTTATATCATTTATGTTAGTGTCGTGGAAGAGCATAACACCCTAGAGTAAGGTAAGCCGGTGATTACGGTCTGGAACGTAATTATGGGTTTACAGGTACACGGGGGTGGTGTGTGATTCTACTTAGGTTATTGGTAGACAATCAGTACGAGTCCAAAGTATCGGTAGTGTGGTGGGTTTGTTGCAGTACACCCTATGTAACACCCCAACCGATGGCGGAAACATCGAGGTGTCACGTAGTGACGATTGTTCAATAGCTCATGGACTAAAGTGTAAATTTGCATACATTGATTAAATAATTTATTACATTGAAATGAAATACAACGATTCTAACTGTCAACTAAATTGAAATACAATGAATCAAAATCTAAATATAAATCCGAAAGCTTAAAGGATGCATCTCAAAACAACCTGAAACATGTACAAATAATTTAGTCAATACAAAAATTGTATTGGTGAGCATACCCTGTTTAAATATATATAGTAGAAAAGTGTTTATCAATTCATGTGCGGTACCATTTGCAATTATGTAATAAGTAATATCCGTTCAAAACCAAACCTGAGAATAATGACTAACACATGACTAACCAACTGAATAATGAATTAACAAGACAATGACCAAGATTCTCTTAACAGAGTCTCAAGGGGGTATACCATAGTACTATTCATTGAAAAGCTAGGCCGCCCAGCGGTTAATGATTTTGACAAGTCATAGACACACCAATTAACATAAAGCAAACACACATGAGAATTGCATTTAGTGAAAGAGTAACACTTAGTAAAAGAAATAGAAACTTGATAGTAAGTACATGAGTCACCCCAGAATAGTAAAACAGTAAAAAGGGGAAAGATATACTCACAGTTTGCGAAAGTGATCAAAATCCAACTTAAGCGATCGTGAGCTAAGTAATGGGAATTCCGAGGAATTCAACCTATAATGTATAAGAATACTAATAAGGAAATGTCTAATAGTCTAAAGTATCTAGGGTCTAAGGCATTAGGGTGTGCTAAGTCGATTTGGGGAATTAAAGTTTTTATGATAAATCGCGTTAATGTAAAAGTTGTACGTCAAAAATAATATATAAAAGTTTGTAAATGCTGTTTAGGTAATATAATTATTCCCAATTGAATATTTAGGTAAACATATGTTTTGACTAATTAAGACAAAATAATTTAGTTTATTACTTAAATTAATTATTGTAAACAGTAATCATAAATATTGAAATAATTGGCTAGGAGTTACACATCGATCCAACAAATGCTAATAAAGACATTCAACCATAAGAGTATTTCTATTTTATAAAAAATAATATTTATAAAATAGATGTTTAAATTGTACAAATAAATAAATGTTTTATTATGTCTAATTAAACATAATAAGACTAATAATACAAGACACAATCCAAAAATACTATTTTCATAGAAAATGGATACTTTCTGATGTAAAGTAATGAAAATAATTTTCCCATAATTTTTATAAACTTATTTATATTTAAAACTGATTTAATGGTATTAAATCATGTTTAAATGATTAAAAATAGGAAAATCAATACAAATAAATGTTTTCTGAGCCAATAATTTTTATTTCAGTTCTTAGTGATTAGAAATAATTTATGACAAATTTTCATATTAAAATAATTAAATTTCAATTTTATATGATTTAAATATGATTAAAACCACATAAAATCAAAATAAAACACAAAACACTCTTAAAGGTAAAAGTTTCTATGAAAACTCAATCTACTTAATTAAAAAGGCTCACAATAAATTTTATAGAGTTTTTGTGACAAAAACCTATTTAACATGAATATTATTTGTTTTAAAACTAATTTAACAAATAAAATGAGATTACACATATAACCGTATCAAAATAGAGGAAAAATGACATGAAAATTATTCTAACATAATGAAATATGTTTCTACCAATTTTTGTGTTAAAATACATTTAATACGATTTTATATGAATTAAACATGATTAAAGCATCATAAAAATAATTAAAAATACTAAACAGCCTCAATAAATTCCGAAATAATTTCTAAAACTTCTAATCAGTTATAGGAGCAAGTCTACCAAGTTTCATAATTTTTGTATAAGAAATGAGTGAGTTATGAATTTATAAAGTTCTATAAACTTTTAAATCAAAATCCCCAAATAATCTAGAACACCCTAAACCATAGATTATCCAATTGAAACCCTTAGACACTATAATTAACAAACTAAATAGAGGGCTATTGATCTATAAATATGAATTATGTATCATGCAAAAATAATCGGAAAAACTCACAACGTAGCTAATCCAATTTGTAGAAATAAAACCGAAATAGAACCCAAGATTAAGCTTCCAAATTCGTCAGAAAACAAGAACTAATGGATTATGCTTGGACCTTAAACGCGTAGGATAACTACTAATCTTGTTCAGAAATTTGGGAACTCAAAGAAGAATTATAGATGCAAATAGAAATTGGTGAAATCCGCGACAGGAATATAGTGAACAAATGATTTTTTTTTTTTCCAATATAATGCCCCCATGTGTGTCTATATATATATTTCAAATGATCAAGGTTAATAAATGGAATTTATGGTGACATAAAAACAATTTCAAACAAACATAAGCATCAATAAAAAAAAATGTTGTTTCAATATATAAATGTTCATAATTATTACTAATAAAAACTTGTTGAAACATGTTGAACCCAATTTGAGTAGTGTAGGAAAATAATACATAAGGTTGGCATGTTGACTTTGTTTGTTTCATAAACCGTTGAGTTTATAAAAAAATCCATTTAACATCAAAACTTAACAACTTTCTATTTAGTTCTTTTTTTTTTTTTTTTTGGTTTGAGCTTTACGTTTTAGTTATGCATTCAATTTTCAATGTAGCAAAATTAGTTATTAGTTTTGACACTTAAAACAATTTAACTATTTTACCAAATTAAAATTCGGGCATTACAATTTTTTCCCTAAATGTTATTCCAAATTTATTAGAAATTTGCGAATGTTACAGTCTCCCCTACTTTAGAAAATTTCGTCCCGAAATTCCTTCCAAGTCGAGGTTTCTATGAAACAAAAAACGTTGCAAAAGCCAAGTGGCTTTTAAAAAAAAAATGCATCAATCATGGTTTGACAAAATTTAAAGTAGTTGTCTAATATTCGAAGTAAGAGTTCCAAAATCCTTGACAGTTAACCCAAAGTTAGAAAGTTAAGAGTTTAAATGAGAAAAGTTTTGGGAATGTGTAACGGGTGAGAGCAGACGTACTAATGAAGCAGTCTCCCCTACTTTAGAAAAGTTTCTGACTAAATGTTGGTTAGAGTGCAGCAAGTATCCAAGTAATCGAGTGTGTAAGAGTATACAAGGTTCGTGTTTTCTGTGTGGGTGGTCAAGAGAAAAACTCTAGGAAGACGGATTGAAACTCGTGTAAGAATTCTCTTATAGAAAATGTTAGCTATTAGTCAACTATCTAATGAAGAGGTAACTATAAAGTAATGGGTAGGTTCTTGGTCAAACTCCTAGTTCGTTCCCGCAGTATCGTTTATGCTTATATATAGGGTGTACCGCAGCTGACCCACCACACTCCCGATACTTTGGATTCGTACTGATTGTCTACCAACAGCCTAATTAGAATTACACACCACCCTCATGTACCTGTAAACCCATGATTGCGTTCCGGACCGTAATCATCGATTTACCTTACACTTGAGTGTTATGCTTTTTCATAACCCTATCCTAAGTAATACCAGAAACAAATGCGTGCAATCAATATGTAATAGCCACTGTAATGAAATAATGTTCAATCATGACATGGTTAGAGGTCCTTCCCTTTCGGGTTCTCCCTTTAACCGAAATGAGAATAACATGTAAGTAATAGACATGGTTAGAGGTTCTTCCCTTTTGGGTTCACCCTTAACCGGTAACTTCTGTTCACATCATTGACTTTAAACACCCATATTGATGAACTTTGAGATTTACACCGTTCCCCTCGGATTAAAGAAATACTATAATCCGAGTCGTACATGGGCACCGGCTTAGATCTCATATGAGTTATCAACTAGTATGTTCATTGGCCATGATGATGAACAAAATAATGTAAAGTATAACAGGGTTTTGCTCAAAAACAGGAAAAAAAATGCATACCAAATGTGCGTCAAGTACATAAGTATAGCATAAGACTTCGAATGAAAGAATGGTATAATATAAATCAAGTAAATCGCACAATTTTCCCAGAATGAAAGTAAACGAGTTAAATTAATGCTCAAAACCAGTGTTGTAAGAATGACTACTAATAATTAGTGCGAGAATAATTGTAAATAACGCGTGGGGATAGCCACCAATAAAATAATAATACGAGAATAATCATAAATAAGATAGTACGCGAATATAACAAAATAAAATGATGTAAGAATAAGATAATGATATTTACCACAATTGAGAGTGGACAGAACATACGTATAGTCTACTGGCCATGCGAGTTAAAATCTAGTAATTTTACATATATGCGTTATACTATAAAAGGCATTTAGCAATATTCTGATAAAAAGATATGTCCATTGTTTTGTTAAACCAAAAGTTTTGCAACTGAAAAAGTATAAGTGTAAAAGGTAATTTTTCGCAGTTTACTCGACTTTGTGATATTGTTGAAAGAATAGTAGTGATGCATGAGAATAAATTTTTAGAAATCGAAGTGTGTTTTAGATTCAAAACAGGTTCATTTTGCAAAATCTTCGTAATTACACATTTTCATGTGTTTATGAAAAGTCGAGTTTTAAAAAAATGTTATAAGGTATATTATTAGTTGTAAATTTCTCCCGAAAATATATATTGGATACGTCATATGAAAACAAAAGATTTACATTTGGTCTTTAAAATATGCAATACAAGTTTGTAAAAATGCAAAATGAAACCATTTCATGAAGTATGTGTATATCGAATGTGTTTTAAAAGACAGGATGTAAAATGACGTGAATGATAAAATTAACGTATGTAATAGATTACCAATATTCACTACTAGAAAAATACCCCTATCTTGACGCGCATTGCGCGTCATAAAAGGGTGTTTATGACACACAGCAAAGTGTCAAGGAAGAACATGTCATTAAATTTTTATGACATGCAAGCGCGTGTCATCTTTTAATGACACGCGTTCATGACACGCTTTTTTGACACACATTTATGACACGCTTTCATGACACTCTTTAATGACACTCTTTAATGACATACATTCTTGACACACCTTTGTGACACTCATTTTGCGTGTCATGTTTTTTTTTTACAAAAAATTTTTTTTGCAAAATGGCTAATATCCCTGGATTTATATTTAAATTTATAATTACAAAATCAATAAATTACATAATAAAACTGCATTTATTATATATATCACCAAAAAATCCATTACAATATAAGCATTTATCGAATCCTACCACAAGTATTAACGGTTACAAAAATATTGTGTCAATACATTACGTTAGTCTATACCTAAACATACGGATCACTTGAAAATGAAGGTTGCGGCCAGGGGCGAAGTATGCTTTGGGCCAGGGCCACGCCCCCTGTTTTTTGGCGTAGTAGTGGAAATTTACAATTTTCATAGGTAAATTGAGTCCGGGTTAAGTCCGGCCCCCGCCGATTTTCCACTACCGATTGAAAAAAATTGAGTTCGGCCCCCGCCGATTCCGAAACCAAGCTTCGCCACTGGTTGCGGCATAACTTGACCATTCTTCACGAGTGACATCAATATCCGCATCCGTGTAAACATCTACTCCTCCCCCAACCTGAGACAACAATTAAATTAATAAGATGAAGGTTAAGGTTCATGATGGTTTTAGTTTCAAGAAAACAAGGGTGGCTAAATTTGACTCGACCAACTTACATAACGTTAATTGAAGCAATTACCAAACATTACATATAAAGATATACTTATAACACAAATAAAACATACTTGGTCTTTAAAGGAACCACACGTTTACCGTCAGCAGACTCGTCAAACCCCAGCAGAACTAAGAGTAAGTCATGGTTTTTAACCTAGGTTGTAGTGGAGATGATACCGAGGATGTTTTAGATTGCTTAATAATTTTGTTAATGGGTGGATTACCTATTCATGGACCAAAGTTTCGGACATGTTCTATATAACATGCACATCCAAATTTTATAATTACTATTTCCCTGTTATTAGCAACTCTTTTCATTGCAGTTTGTATCATAGAATTAAACAAACGGTGTCACATTTTATCATCTATCCATCCTCTACTTGCATTGGCTTTTGAAAACAGATGTGAGGCTTAAAACCCGAGCAAGGAAAAAGGGTTTAACACAAGTAATCATCAAAACAACGAATTGCATTAATAGCTCGTCTGGTAAATCAATTTGTAGTTTTGATATTTTGGTATGAGAAGTAATGCAATTGGTTCTCACTATTCACATAAATGGTTCGATTGAACTTACTGAAGTGATGGAGATTCGATTCTTTTTTGTAGGTCTGAGGTACGATTCTTTCCTGTACTACAAAAAAACATAAAATTAGAAAGACCCAGATCAAAAAACCTTAAATTATTGCGTTTGAGTTACCTCGTATTCGACCTTGTGCTTTTCAGATTCTTCAAGAGGAATGTAATACTTGGCGAGTCGAGTCTTTACTTGCCTGTTCTGAAGGAGTATGAACCGTATCCGATTGTTTACATCAACAAATAATTAGAAATAATTAGAAATAATTAAAAATTGTTATTCCACAGCCTTATCAATCAGTGGTTCGAGAGAACAAAGAACTGGCGATTCATAACATATACAGAAAGACGAAACCACTATCACAGATCCAGTGTTACTCTTGCATTAATTTGAGGAAAGACGAAAGATACAAGAGTGTTGAAATTAAAAGAAACATGATATCCGATACCTGAACGGATGGGAATCACTTAACGAACTTTGGTATCTTAGATTCATCTTACAACAGTCATATAACCGAAAACAAAAACAAGTTTATCTCTTTTGTTGAAAAAGCTACCTATGAGCCGAAACAAAAACTGGTACTCCAACCGTTGGCATGTCATTATTATATTAGGCTCTACCATGGCTCCCTACCTTTGAACCACTCAAATCGAGCCTTAGATTAGTCGGATGACCCAAGATTGAGCTGATTTGATTAAGCGCTTCACCTTGATTCTAAGTCAGCATAGAAAAACTCTACTGCATTGGCTTAGGTAACTTAGATATGCCATTTGGGTACTACACTTGTATGTTAATGTTTTCATTCTCCAAAATTCGCTGTTGCAAATTAAGATTGTGACACAATCAAATTATCCCCAAATTGGTGTTTGATTGCTTCTCCAGTGCGAATAATTAGTTAATTACCATCAGCTTCTTGAAGCAAAGAGGTTTAGCATTATTATATTATAGAATAATAAAAACCTATCAAGACAGTAAACCCTAACTAAACTATAGGATAACTAACTATAAAGGAAACCTAATCAAAAGGCAATGAGTATAAATACACATGAAACATAATCGAATAACATCTTCTAATTATTATTATTATTACAGAGATTATTAAAATAAAACATAACTATATTGTTACTTGCCCAACAAAGTAACAATACTCATTGATTTGTTATCTAAATTATAAAACTAAAAACCTTAAAAGTATATTACGAAGACATATGTAATAGTTTTTAGCATCTTCTATAAAGAGATATAATACCAACCACAAAAAGCAACGAAGGAGACAATTGAGAAGTCATAATACATTAAACACAAGACAATTATGTGAACTTACTGAAGTGATGGAGGCGATTCTTTACTGAAGTGCAAAAGGCGAGTGCTCTGAAGTGCAGGGGTTTGATTATGAGGGTTTTTTAAAAGGATCGATTTAGGGGTTTGATTTTGAGGGTTTTTTGAAGGATCAATTTGGGGGTTTGATTATGAGGGTTTTTTTGAAGGATCCAATACTCTTTTGTTTATGGGAAATAAAAATCCAATATTTTAAAGCAAGAGAGAGGCGAGATAATTAAATGTGTGGGGGAGGGAAATGAAATGTTTGAAATCTTGACACTAAATATGACACCCAATTGTTATAGTGTCATTTTTTTTGAACTCTTGACATTAGATTGTTGACACACAAAAAAAAGTGTCATTTTTTAACCATTTTTAAAAAAAAACGACAATTTTTTAATGACACGTGCTTTTGAGTGTCATGAATAAGCGTGTGTCATTAAATGTGTGTCAAGATAGGTCATTTTTCTAGTAGTGATTTAAGAAAATTCATAATCAACGAGTTGTAGAAATAGATCCTTGAGATGTGGATTTCACTCCTAACTCAAAGATGTGTTTCGAAATTGAAAACAATTGTGGAATGAAACCAATCACTAAGTTAAGGATATCACTCCCAGCTTAGTGGTTAAGTTTCTTTTTGAAGGAAATACTCTTTGAGGTGTGGATGTCACTCCTATCTCAAAGGCATATTCCTAAGATAAATAACATATAGAGGAGTAAAACTAATCACCAATGTATGGATGTCACTCCTAACTTGGTGATATCATTTCGTTTGTGAAATACGAGAGTCTTCTTCGCCAAACAAAATATCGAAAGAATAACGAGAAATAATCGTAACGAAGATATCTTGAAAGAAAATAATAGGAAATAAGAGAAATATAAACGAGAGGACTCGTGAAAGTAAGCTTAGTTATAGTCTAGGCTAAAAGGCATTCTAATAACCTAATTCCCTATAACCATGGCTCTGATACCAATCTGTAACACCCCAACCGATGGCGGAAACATCGAGGTGTCACGTAGTGACGATTGTTCAATAGCTCATGGACTAAAGTGTAAATTTGCATACATTGATTAAATAATTTATTACATTGAAATGAAATACAACGATTCTAACTGTCAACTAAATTGAAATACAATGAATCAAAATCTAAATATAAATCCGAAAGCTTAAAGGATGCATCTCAAAACAACCTGAAACATGTACAAAATAATTTGGTCAATACAAAAATTGTATTGGTGAGCATACCCTGTTTAAATATATATAGTAGAAAAGTGTTTAGCAATTCATGTGCGGTACCATTTGCAATTATGTAATAAGTAATATCCGTTCAAAACCAAACCTGAGAATAATGACTAACACGTGACTAACCAACTGAATAATGAATTAACAAGACAATGACCAAGATTCTCTTAACAGAGTCTCAAGGGGGTATACCATAGTACTATTCATTGAAAAGCTAGGCCGCCCAGCGGTTAATGATTTTGACAAGTCATAGACACACCAATTAACATAAAGCAAACACACATGAGAATTGCATTTAGTGAAAGAGTAACACTTAGTAAAAGAAATAGAAACTTGATAGTAAGTACATGAGTCACCCCAGAATAGTAAAACAGTAAAAAGGGGAAAGATATACTCACAGTTTGCGAAAGTGATCAAAATCCAACTTAAGCGATCGTGAGCTAAGTAATGGGAATTCCGAGGAATTCAACCTATAATGTATAAGAATACTAATAAGGAAATGTCTAAGAGTCTAAAGTATCTAGGGACTAAGGCATTAGGGTGTGCTAAGTCGATTTGGGGAATTAAAGTTTTAATGATAAATCGCGTTAATGTAAAAGTTGTACGTCAAAAATAATATATAAAAGTTTGTAAATGCTGTATAGGTAATATAATTATTCCCAATTGAATATTTAGGTAAACATATGTTTTGACTAATTAAGACAAAATAATTTAGTTAATTACTTAAATTAATTATTGTAAACAGTAATCATAAATATTGAAATAATTGGCTAGGAGTTACACATCGATCCAACAAATGCTAATAAAGACATTCAACCATAAGAGTATTTCTATTTTATAAAAAATAATATTTATAAAATAGATGTTTAAATTGTACAAATAAATAAATGTTTTATTATGTCTAATTAAACATAATAAGACTAATAATACAAGACACAATCCAAAAATACTATTTTCATAGAAAATGGATACTTTCTGATGTAAAGTAATGAAAATAATTTTCCCATAATTTTTATAAACTTATTTATATTTAAAACTGATTTAATGGTATTAAATCATGTTTAAATGATTAAAAATAGGAAAATCAATACAAATAAATGTTTTCTGAGCCAATAATTTTTATTTCAGTTCTTAGTGATTAGAAATAATTTATGACAAATTTTCATATTAAAATAATTAAATTTCAATTTTATATGATTTAAATATGATTAAAACCACATAAAATCAAAATAAAACACAAAACACTCTTAAAGGTAAAAGTTTCTATGAAAACTCAATCTACTTAATTAAAAAGGCTCACAATAAATTTTATAGAGTTTTTGTGACAAAAACCTATTTAACATGAATATTATTTGTTTTAAAACTAATTTAACAAATAAAATGAGATTACACATATAACCGTATCAAAATAGAGGAAAAATGACATGAAAATTATTCTAACATAATGAAATATGTTTCTACCAATTTTTGTGTTAAAATACATTTAATACGATTTTATATGAATTAAACATGATTAAAGCATCATAAAAATAATTAAAAATACTAAACAGCCTCAATAAATTCCGAAATAATTTCTAAAACTTCTAATCAGTTATAGGAGCAAGTCTACCAAGTTTCATAATTTTTGTATAAGAAATGAGTGAGTTATGAATTTATAAAGTTCTATAAACTTTTAAATCAAAATCCCCAAATAATCTAGAACACCCTAAACCATAGATTATCCAATTGAAACCCTTAGACACTATAATTAACAAACTAAATAGAGGGCTATTGATCTATAAATATGAATAATCTATCATGCAAAAATAATCGGAAAAACTCACAACGTAGCTAATCCAATTTGTAGAAATAAAACCGAAATAGAACCCAAGATTAAGCTTCCAAATTCGTCAGAAAACAAGAACTAATGGATTATGCTTGGACCTTAAACGCGTAGGATAACTACTAATCTTGTTCAGAAATTTGGGAACTCAAAGAAGAATTATAGATGCAAATAGAAATTGGTGAAATCCGCGACAGGAATATAGTGAACAAATGATTTTTTTTTTCCAATATAATGCCCCCATGTGTGTCTATATATATATTTCAAATGATCAAGGTTAATAAATGGAATTTATGGTGACATAAAAACAATTTCAAACAAACATAAGCATCAATAAAAAAATGTTGTTTCAATATATAAATGTTCATAATTATTACTAATAAAAACTTGTTGAAACATGTTGAACCCGATTTGAGTAGTGTAGGAAAATAATACATAAGGTTGGCATGTTGACTTTGTTTGTTTCATAAACCGTTGAGTTTATAAAAAAAAATCCATTTAACATCAAAACTTAACAACTTTCTATTTAGTTCTTTTTTTTTTTTTTTTTGGGTTTGAGCTTTACGTTTTAGTTATGCATTCAATTTTCAATGTAGCAAAATTAGTTATTAGTTTTGACACTTAAAACAATTTAACTATTTTACCAAATTAAAATTCGGGCATTACAATTTTTTCCCTAAATGTTATTCCAAATTTATTAGAAATTTGCGAATGTTACACCCTATATATAAGCATGAACGATACTACGAGGGCGGACTAGGAGTCTGACCAAGAACCTACCCATTATATCATATTGCATTTTGGGTTATTTAATAGCATTGGGTCCGATTTCTTTAATGGGTCCCTTTGAATATTTGAAGAATCCTTGATTATCCTCAAGCCTTTTCCTTAAACTCTAAAGATATTTTAACTTTTGCTTAATTCAATTTAAATTGTTTTCCCGTAAATGAATTTCGAGACGAAATTTTCAAAAGTAGGGGAGACTGTGACATTCGTCACCCTTGCCTTTATCAAGTTGTCATTTATAGTCCTTATACCTTCGATCGTTTTCAAATTTAATAAAAGTTGAGTTTCATTCGATCATTATATTTTTCACTTGGAAACGCCTACATTTTAATCGTGCATGTTAATAGAAACGGTATTTAAACGTAATACACCTTGGCAATTGTAAAGTTTGTTTTATTTAAAAGTTTATATCAACCTTGTTTAACAATTTAAAGTTTATAAAAGTTAGAAGTTTTATAAAAGTTTAAAGTTTTAAAAGATTAGAAACATTTTTAAGATTAACTAGGAAAGTTTTGGTTAAGTTTTATATAAGAAAAACTAACTAAATTGTAAAGGAAATAGACCTAGTTAAAGTGGAGGGACTAATTTTGCCAAAATTTGAAAGTTTTATAAAAACACATTTCCCTATCTCTCATCCTCGTTTTTCCGGCGCCAACTCCGGCCAACTTCTGGCAGGATTCCGGCGATTGCAAAAAGATGATTTTAACGCTTTTTGTCTCGATATGAATCATTACTAATCCTTTATACTTTCATAACATGCTTTTTCCCTCATAAAATCGATCATTACTACGTATTAAGTGGAGCTTTAAGTCAGTTAAAATATGAAACGGCCGGAAATTTTATTACCAATCAAAGGTTTGTTTCTAATCGAAAACCTTATAAATGCTTGTTATCATTTGGTTTCTGCGCGATAACACTTCTCAAACCCACAAGAAAACTTAGCAAAATCGCATTCTAAAGCTTCCAATCGGTCTTCTTATTTCGGATCCTTGCACTTCTTTTTCGATCATAATTCGCGTTTGTAAGTCCAAACTTTTAATGCCATTTTAATCTTTTAATCTTACTCTTTGAAAGCCCTTTAATCTCAGATGTTATTGTTTACAAATTGAAGGTGTTAATATATTAGGGTTTAGGGTTTGATATGGGGAAGAAGATGAAGTTGGTATTAGTATATAAATATAATTTTTATTAAAATCTTTCAACATGTGAGTCTTGTGGTGTAGTGGTTTACATGTTGGTTTATTTGTGTATAGGCCCAAGTTCGATTCTTACAAGCCCTCGAGTCTGGGCATTTTTTTCCAGATTATCTATATTTTTTTTCTTTCTTATTTATTTATATATAAATGCATTTATATCTTAAAATATTCATAACTAATTCATTTTTGCTTCAAAAATCATGAAACTTTAGGTGTAGACTCTTGACACCATAAAGAAAATTATCATATTTTTAATATCTGGAAAATAAATTATTTTTGTATTTTTATTCATTTAAATTGTTTAAATCATAATTAATTGATTAAAAATTCATTTCTAATTATTTTAATCTCAAAATTTTTGGGGAGTTATTTCTAAGAAACATGAACTGAAATAAAATTAATTTCCCTGAAAACAAATATTTTTATTGGTTTTTCCATTTTTAATCGTTTAAATATGATTTAAATTCATTAAATCCGTTTTAAATGCAAATAGAATGAGAAAAATTGTGGAAAATTTATTTTGATTATTTTTCATCAGGATATATTTATTTTTCATAAAAATATCATTTTTAGACAATATCTTGTATTTTAGTTATATTTATGCTTATTTAAATACAATAAATCATTTATTAATTCATAATATTTAAAATCTGTTTTTATAAATTTAAAGTTTTATAAAACATATTATGTTCCAAATTCATAATTATCAACATTTGACTCATTTGTGTAACTTGTATTTATTTGATCAATTATTTAAATTATTGTAATTATTTAAGATAATAGTTTAAAGCAATTAATTAAATTGTTTTGTCCCAATTATTGAAACTGCATTTTAACTAAATACTTAATTGGTAATAATTATATTACCTAATCATATTTGTAAACTTGTCATATTATTTTCAATATACAAGTTTTGTATTAACTTCATATATCGTGAAAATTTTAATTCCCCAAATCGACCTATCAAACCCTAATGCCTTCAATTCTAGATGTCTTAGACTTTTTAAGTTACTTTCCTCATTAGTATTCTTATACATATAGATTGAGTTCTTCGGAATTTGTAACAACCGGCAAAAAATGAGGTAATTCCGTACTAATTAACTATACGCGATTAACGTAATTAAATGCAATTATGTGTTGATTATTTAACTGAGGCCTTAGAAAGATAGCAATCCCCAAATAATGCATAGGAATGCATATGTTTAATGACAAAACATGATAGGATCATGTGCAAGTAAATTTATCCGGTATGGACACTGGCGATTACCCGGTAAAAATTAAATAAGCGAAAAGGATCCCGGACACCCGGGATATAAAATAAAGAGTAATTTCACAAAATATAATGGGTTTTGGAACTCCAAAGCCATAAGTGAGAGCTTGTTATACAAATCTCCCGGTAACGAATAAAGTGCGCGTACCGCACCCGATACGCGCATAACTTATAATTTCACCCGGCAAAAGCCTAAATAACTTATCAACGCTTAAACTGGACTATGTTTAAGGGTTATTAAAGGAATTTTTAATATCCGGATGACACACGGTTAAAACCCGAAAAATACCCGGACGACACCCGAACGAGAGGGAATTAAACATAACAAATAGTTGGTAATATTTAGTAAAGTGGACCCCACCCAAACACCCCAAAGGGGCCGGCCTAGGGCCACCCCCATATGATTAATCCTTCCATTTCTTTATTAATCCAAATATAATTAAGGTTAATCATGAGAATGCATGGAATTGTATTGGATAAAAATCACCTAATCACCTCCCCTCTCTCTCTAAAACTTACGGCCCAAACACCCTCATAATAATCTTCCAAAGATTTTTCCATATCCTACATAATCTTCATTAAGATCTCATACAATCTATTAAAGATTCAAGTAATCTTTGGAGGATTTGGAAGAGATATTATAAGCAATCTTGTAAGCATACTTGAACCAACAAAAAAAAAAAAAAAACTCCTTCTTCTTCTTCCTCTTGGCCGTAGCTTATACCCCCTCCATATACATTTTCTTTTCAAGTTTAACACTTCCAAATCACTTCTAAATCTTCATCTTTCAAAACCCCATTGTGTGTTTCAAGAGCTTGGAGCTTAATCACTTGGAAGAACACACTAAACCCCACTCAAATCCAAGGTTTTTGTCTTCCCTAGCCTTGAGCTAGTAGTAAGTTTTTAACCTTGCTTTGATTATTAATGTTCATGTTATGTGTTCTTAAGAGCAAGTTGTACATGAATGGGTAAAATGTGGTTTTTGAAACATAAGTCTTAATATATTTTACAAGAGTAAAATGGAAGAGTAATAATATGTAGATAGATCATGGATTTGATACTAGTAATGTGGTATTTCAAAAAAAATATAAAAACATGTACATACACTTATGAAGGATAATGATTTGGGCATGATTTATGAAAGAAACTTGAAAATGTTAAAAGATAGTTTTAATCATCATAAAATGACCATCTAAAGTATAATATAGGATGGAATATGTTAGAAAATCACAAATGAAGAAGTTACAAAATTAAAGCCTACTCACTTAGATGAGTGAAATTTGGATATGATGGACAAATACACGAAACACACATATTAGTAGCCTTATGTATGAAATATAAGACTATTAAAAGTGGAATAATGTAAAAATAACCAAACATGAAGAAGATGATTCTTTAAAGTCCACTAGTTTGGAAGAAAAATGCTAACTTTGGAAGTTAGGATGGAAAATGCAACATTTATAAGTTAAGGGACTAATGTTGTAACTTTGAAAGTTGATGGACTAAAATAGATATTTTAGAAACTTTGGTCCAAAAATGCATTAACGGAAAGTTTGGTGTCAAAAGCATAAATAACGATTTTTTCAAGGATAGTTTTGGTAGACACTAGTAAACTACTTGTGTATTTTATAAAAAGTGTATTTTTATAAAAATGGAAGTTTATAAAAATATGGAATTATATTAAGGATTTTATAAAAATAAAGGTTTTTATAAAAATATTGGACAAAAGTAGAAACTTGAGAAAACTTATACAAAAATTGATACTTTTATATAAATGGGAATATAAAGGTGTCGGAAACATTTTTGGAATATAAGTTAACAAGTGGACTAAAAATACGAAAGTATATCTTTCCAAGTAATATGTGTTTGGAAATTGGAAGTATAAATAATATTTCTATAGAACGCATATTGGAAGAAACTTGGAAAAATTTAACTATCGGACTTAGTTACATAAACTAACTATAGCGAATAAACGGACAAACAAGAGAAAGTTGCCATTGCGGCAAAACGTGAAAATATATATATTTTAAGAAGTAAAATATATATAACATGGGTGAAAATTATATAACACTTTCCTAAGTGTTAGAGAAAATATTCGTGGGAGAAAGCATAACGTAAAGAATTAAAAACGTTTAACAACGTATGGACTTAACAAGAAAATTCACACGTTTATATATGTATATATATATATATATGCTCGTCTCGACGAAATTCTAGTATATCTATTCGAATGGGAAAGTAGATATGCGAGAAGGAAAACCGAGACGAGTAGGCAAAATATACCTATATATATGTGTACACCGACGAGATCCTAGTATATTTATTTAAAAGGGAAAATAAATGTGCGGCATGGTAAGTCGAGTCGGGCGTTAAGAATATGCTACCGAACGACAAGACCTTAGCATATTTATTTAAATGGGAAAATAAATATGCGGCAAAGTGAGTCGGGTCGGGTATTAAGAATACATTATATCGAACGATACGATCCTAAGTATAATTATTTAAATGGGAAAATAATTATACGTTAGGTAGAGTCGTGTCGAGAATAATAGTATACAAGTTACAAAGAGCATTAACGAGAATAATTACATAACTCGTAAGAAAAGGGTAATCCATCGCCAATGAACCTGGGATACGCGTCTAATTAAACGGGAATTGGAACAACACGTGGTCGGGGAGTTGGGTGTACAACTTGCCAAGGCACATGCACTATAGGTGTAGTGACTTATACGCCTAGGACGTTTGTAGGTGCGAGACCACAAAATTTGCTATCTCCCTTTTTGAGCCAAGCACAGATTCAGGTGAGTCTCACGGCCCCATTTTAAACTATTTTATATTTTTCGGGGGAAAGATATGTTAGGGAAATGTTTGACGGGTTAAGTACTTGAGTTGTGATCGCCACTCGGGGTTGAGACTGTAACACCCCAACCGATGGCGGAAACATCGGGATGTCACGTAGTGATGATTGTTCAGTAGCTCATGGTGAATAATAAATTTCATTAAATGTTTTAAATAAATTACATACAATTGTTCTAAGAACTTGTACATCAAACTGAATCAAATTATGCAAACATCTTCAAGCATCAATTCAAATCTTCAAGCAACTAGAACCTGAAACATGTTAAGTTGAAAATATTTTGGGTCAACAAAAGTTGGTGAGAATTACATAGGTTTTGATAATTGAATAAAACTGTTGTGCAATTCATGTGTCATGGCAATCTAGTCCATATGCGAAAACATACTAGAAGTAAATCGAGTGCATAATCAACCTTGTTGACTGTTGTATTGTGGTACATCCCATACGCTCATGGTTCACTCGTTTATATTGCAGTAACAAACACCCACGTAACCTTTGTAGGAGGCACGTATCCGGGTGGGATTGTCAGTCCAATAGATCTATCAATGTATACCGTTTGGCTGATGAATGTTTATGCTAGAATTGTGCTTACCCTAGTCATGTTCAAGACATAATGCAACATAGAAATACACATAGACACATTGATGATTGAATTGCATAAATATTATTGTAACATGTTTCACCCCAAAAATGGTGATAAATAGAAAAGGGGCTATGAAAACTCACCTTAGCAAAATGTTGTATTTGTTGATAAATAGAATAGTGTGTTGCCCAAATATGTCAAGTATCACCCTATAATAAGGTAATAAATATGTCTAAGTCTATCAAGTCTACAAATGTAAGTTTCTAGGGCTTCGAATTGGGGATAAATGCTTGCTTGATTAATATGAAAATTGTTTGATAAATGAGATAATATTAGTAAATAAATAACCAAAAATCTTTTATAAGAATTTTAATTTAAGATGGTCACAATAATGTGTTTAAAGTATAAAAATAATTTTTACAAAATTATTTTCTTTAAAATAGAATATTAATTCTATTTATAACAGTTTGTCAAAATTTAACTTTAATATTTAAAAATATAAAAGTTAAGGAATTATTAGTTTAAAATTCATATTTCTGTTCTAAATATTCAGAAATAATTTGTATAAAATTTTGGTGCAAAAATACCAAAAATTGGATTTATTATGATTTAATTATGATTAAAACTAACAAAAATTGATTAAAAATATTAAATAAATGATTTTTCAGAAATAAAAATCATTTCTGAAAAGCTTAATGTTATAAAAACTCAGGATAATTTTTGTGGAAATTAATAAGATCGTTTTGATATTTTTATAGATTTTTATAAATAAAATAGAATAAACTTGATTTATTTATTATATATATTAAATAAATTAATTTTTGAAAACTAAAAATTGTGAGTGAAACTTTTTCATCAGATTCACCTAAGATAATTTTTGTAGAATAAATAAAAGAGTTTTGCTAATTTAAAATGAATTTATAAGATTATATGTATAATATATATATATATATATTTGTTAAAAGGAAAAAGGAAATAACAAAAAAAAAAAAAAACAAAAGGTCACAGCTGGGACTCGAACCCGCGTGGATCTTGGAGTGTGCACCAGACACAACCACTTGGTCCAGGCCAGTGGTTGTGTTTGATTGCTGTAAATTTAAAATAAATATAAACAGACAAATGTGTTCTTCCCCAAAAAATAAATTTCGAAACCCTAATTATCCAATTGATCAATCCACACATCAATAACCCAATTAACCTTAGAGCTATTGACGTGTGGATGCCGAAGATTAAAACCCATCATAGAAATCGTACTTACAATTATATAATGATCTTGATTTGTCAGTCAACGTGAAAAGTCAAACTCGAACAAAGGGATCAAAAACAGACAATTCTGAGAGAAATTAAGGATTGAGAAGAGAGGATTGGCGAATTGTGAATGTTTAGAAGCGCTCAATTTATAGTGTAAAGGATTGGTGTTTGATTTGGCAAGTTTTGACCAATTATTCAATAATACACGCGTAATAGGTAAGATTGGTAAGAATTAATCTGTAATTGATCGTGTAATGATGGTTGATAGGCCGGTAATCACGAACACCAAGTCAACCCATGATTATTACGCGTTAATTGAGTCAGTTAGGCTGGTCAAATTGGAATTTATAGTTCATATCTACTGCTGCGCGATTACAGGGAAGAAAGAAAGGGTGACGAGAGTGTGTATATATGTTTTTAAAGTTGGGTTAAAATCAAATAAAGGGCGTGGTCCAGGTGGTGTAACGCGTGTGTTTGTGTGTGGCGTGATCCCGGTTCGAATCCTTGCATAGGTATCCCCTTTTTTTTATTTAACGTGTAAAAAGGGGAGGAGGGTTGGGCCTTGGCTGTGGGCTGCTGTTGGGCCGGGTTTGGGCTTCAGCAAACTTAAGAGGATTTAAGGTGGGCTTGGTGTGGTTTAATAAACAAATTAGTTATGGATCTAGGTTATTATTATTATTACTATTATTATTATTATTATTATTATAAACTTTTATATATATATATATATATATATATATATATGTGTGTGTGTGTGTGTGAATAATTATCTTTGTACTAAGGTTCAAAAAAATATCACCAATAAAACTTGTCGTTTTAAATCCGTAACGTACATTTAATAAACACGAAATGTTACAGTCTCCCCCACTTTTAAGAACTTCGTCCCGAAGTTAAGAGAAACACTAGGTCTACAATTGATCAACACCTGAAACCTTGATAAAATTTCACACTTCCTTAACGTACCTGTAAACTCATGATTACGTTCCGGACCGTAATTACCAATTTACCTTACATTAGGGTTTTGTGTCCTTTTATGACTCTACCGATTGTTGAGCAGGATTTCCAATCCTAGCAGGAAAAGGAGATACTTGACATGTCCCCCCCCTTCCAGGACCATCACAAGGAAAACGAAACCCAAGATTTGCTTTATCCGGTATCAAACGGGAGCTACGAGCAAATTGATTCGGATTAATATGGAGTTATTACCACACGCTCATTCTATATTTTCTCCTTATAGTCTCCACCAGTCGTTGAGCAGGTTGTAGGGCCTCTCCCGACTGTTGGAAAGACATGACGACCTCTACCAATCGTTGAGTAAATTTTTTGGTAGTCAACTAATTGTCGTACAAGTAAGCAAGTATGATTATAGACATAGCAATCAGTTCATATTCAAACAAGCATGCACACAGATGTTATGATAATACTTGAATTTATTACTTGAATCAAAAAGTGTCAATACATAGAATTTAAGAGAAAATAGACATCATTCAAATGGTAGAGTTTGTGGTTAAGTAGCTGGAGGGTCTCAAGCGGGGTTATTTGGAGCATCAAGAGCGTTTGCAGCAGGGATTCGACAAGCATCTGCAAGATGCCCATATCTTTGACAATTGGTGCACTGTCGGCAGGGAACTTGAGTTGGGTGGTGATACTGGCAGGTGTCACACTTAGGTAGCTTCCTGTTGTATTGTTTCTTGTTGGGTGGGGCAGTGGTGTCTATTGCAAAATTCCTAACCTTACACTTCCCGTTGGTTGAGGCTTCGGTTTTGATTTCAACAGCAGGTTGGGGAGTATCCTTTTTCTTTTCCCCTTTACGAGTTAGGGTTCCTGCTTTCACATGGTTATCTGTTAGGGTGGCAGCCAAACGCTTTGCTTCCTCCAAAGTAGCAGGGTTCCTTCCCCACACCGTGTCTTGAATTTGCATCGGTAAGCCACCAATGTATTTTTCGATCGCAATGGGCAAAGGGGTGACTTTGTGGGGTAGCAGTAAGCTAAGTTCGTGAAAACGTGTGTTGTAAGCAAGGTTTTCCCCACTGTCTTGAGCAAAATCATGAAATTCATCTTCCAGTTTCTTAATTTCATTACGAGGACAGAACTCTGCCTTCATAATGTCTTTAGCTTGATCCCAAGTTAAGGCTAGTGCAGCTTCAGCTCCGCGAGTGCGTTTTTCTTCATTCCACCAAGTGAGTGCTCGTTTTAGAAGAACACTCATGGCATAACGGACTTTAAAGTTGTCGGGGCATTCACTGTTGATGAAGGTATTCTCAATACCCTCAAACCATTGTAGGAGTCCTGTAGCTCCTTCTTCTCCACTGAACTTTGGGGGATTGCAAGAGTTAAAGTGTTTAAGGGTACAAGCTGGAAGACCAATCCCATTCCCGTTGTGGTTTCCATTTCCATTCCCGTTGCCGTTTCCGTTCCCGTTGCCGTTCAACTGGATGACTTGAGCTAGTAAGTTGGGAACCAGAGTTGCGATTTGCTGCGCCATTTGTTGAGAAATGATTGCAGCCAGTTGAGCATCGACACCATTATTGTTGTTGTTGTTGTTGTGGTGGTTAGTGTCATGGTTATGATTGTGATTGCTACTTCCTTCATCATGATTTTCACCACTGTTAAGACGAGCGCTGCGACGTGGAGGCATGATCTGTAAGAGACACAGTGAAATGAATGAGATTATATAAGGAGTGTAATCATTTATTCATTAATTAAAACGAATAAACGAAAACGATGACTTATCAAAGATTCTAAATTCTAATAACATATGAAGACATGCTTTAGCCAATAAGTGAACACTCATCCCGAGAATTCCCAGGTAGGCATCCGGGTCCCTCGTCTGATTGGGATATATGCGCAATGCCAGCCTAGACAGAAGACTCAGAATACAGGCGTTCACCCTTCCAGATTGCACGTGTTCGTTATTAAAATCTAGAACTTCGACGAGATCTCAAGGTGGTTCAGGTTAGACCTGAGGATTTTGTCCTATTAGACTAAGAGTAGATCCAGTGATGGAGAGCAATCTTCTTGTAAGGATGAAAGTAGAGATAAGAGGTAGGATGGAGATAGAGAATAGCAAGCAAAAGAAGCAAGTACTGGTTAAATCCTATGGTTATAGACTAGATTATTTTTCTAATAACCTAATTCCCTATAACCATGGCTCTGATACCAATCTGTAACACCCCAACCGATGGCGGAAACATCGGGATGTCACGTAGTGATGATTGTTCAGTAGCTCATGGTGAATAATAAATTTCATTAAATGTTTTAAATAAATTACATACAATTGTTCTAAGAACTTGTACATCAAACTGAATCAAATTATGCAAACATCTTCAAGCATCAATTCAAATCTTCAAGCAACTAGAACCTGAAACATGTTAAGTTGAAAATATTTTGGGTCAACAAAAGTTGGTGAGAATTACATAGGTTTTGATAATTGAATAAAACTGTTGTGCAATTCATGTGTCATGGCAATCTAGTCCATATGCGAAAACATACTAGAAGTAAATCGAGTGCATAATCAACCTTGTTGACTGTTGTATTGTGGTACATCCCATACGCTCATGGTTCACTCGTTTATATTGCAGTAACAAACACCCACGTAACCTTTGTAGGAGGCACGTATCCGGGTGGGATTGTCAGTCCAATAGATCTATCAATGTATACCGTTTGGCTGATGAATGTTTATGCTAGAATTGTGCTTACCCTAGTCATGTTCAAGACATAATGCAACATAGAAATACACATAGACACATTGATGATTGAATTGCATAAATATTATTGTAACATGTTTCACCCCAAAAATGGTGATAAATAGAAAAGGGGCTATGAAAACTCACCTTAGCAAAATGTTGTATTTGTTGATAAATAGAATAGTATGTTGCCCAAATATGTCAAGTATCACCCTATAATAAGGTAATAAATATGTCTAAGTCTATCAAGTCTACAAATGTATAAGTTTCTAGGGCTTCGAATTGGGGATAAATGCTTGCTTGATTAATATGAAAATTGTTTGATAAATGAGAGAATATTAGTAAATAAATAACCAAAAATCTTTTATAAGAATTTTAATTTAAGATGGTCACAATAATGTGTTTAAAGTATAAAAATAATATTTACAAAATTATTTTCTTTAAAATAGAATATTAATTCTATTTATAACAGTTTGTCAAAATTTAACTTTAATATTTAAAAATATAAAAGTTAAGGAATTATTAGTTTAAAATTCATATTTCTGTTCTAAATATTCAGAAATAATTTGTATAAAATTTTGGTGCAAAAATACCAAAAATTGGATTTATTATGATTTAATTATGATTAAAACTAACAAAAATTGATTAAAAATATTAAATAAATGATTTTTCAGAAATAAAAATCATTTCTGAAAAGCTTAATGTTATAAAAACTCAGGATAATTTTTGTGGAAATTAATAAGATCGTTTTGATATTTTTATAGATTTTTATAAATAAAATAGAATAAACTTGATTTATTTATTATATATATTAAATAAATTAATTTTTGAAAACTAAAAATTGTGAGTGAAACTTTTTCATCAGATTCACCTAAGATAATTTTTGTAGAATAAATAAAAGAGTTTTGATAATTTAAAATGAATTTATAAGATTATATGTATAATATATATATATATATATATATATTTGTTAAAAGGAAAAAGGAAATAACAAAAAAAAAAAAAAAAAAACAAAAGGTCACAGCTGGGACTCGAACCCGCGTGGATCTTGGAGTGTGTACCAGACACAACCACTTGGTCCAGGCCAGTGGTTGTGCTTGATTGCTGTAAATTTAAAATAAATACAAACAGACAAATGTGTTCTTCCCCAAAAAATAAATTTCGAAACCCTAATTATCCAATTGATCAATCCACACATCAATAACCCAATTAACCTTAGGGCTATTGACGTGTGGATGCCGAAGATTAAAACCCATCATAGAAATCGTACTTACAATTATATAATGATCTTGATTTGTCAGTCAACGTGAAAAGTCAAACTCGAACAAAGGGATCAAAAACAGACAATTCTGAGAGAAATTAAGGATTGAGAAGAGAGGATTGGCGAATTGTGAATGTTTAGAAGCGCTCAATTTATAGTGTAAAGGATTGGTGTTTGATTTGGCAAGTTTTGACCAATTATTCAATAATACACGCGTAATAGGTAAGATTGGTAAGAATTAATCTGTAATTGATCGTGTAATGATGGTTGATAGGCCGGTAATCACGAACACCAAGTCAAACCATGATTATTACGCGTTAATTGAGTCAGTTAGGCTGGTCAAATTGGAATTTATAGTTCATATCTGCTGCTGCGCGATTACAGGGAAGAAAGAAAGGGTGACGAGAGTGTGTATATATGTTTTTAAAGTTGGGTTAAAATCAAATAAAGGGCGTGGTCCAGGTGGTGTAACGCGTGTGTTTGTGTGTGGCGTGATCCCGGTTCGAATCCTTGCATAGGCATCCCCTTTTTTTTTTGATTTAACGTGTAAAAAGGGGAGGAGGGTTGGGCCTTGGCTGTGGGCTGCTGTTGGGCCGGGTTTGGGCTTCAGCAAACTTAAGAGGATTTAAGGTGGGCTTGGTGTGGTTTAATAAACAAATTAGTTATGGATCTAGGTTATTATTATTATTACTATTATTATTATTATTATAAACTTTTATATATATATATATATATATGTGTGTGTGTGTGTGAATAATTATCTTTGTACTAAGGTTCAAAAAAATATCACCAATAAAACTTGTCGTTTTAAATCCGTAACGTACATTTAATAAACACGAAATGTTACAGAGACCTCTCTACTATAATCATTAATTCAGGGAAATGAAACCGAAGGAATATTTGAATAGTACTATTGGTGCCTGACAAGGCCCACCCCTAATCGATAGCGTCGATTATGCATCGGCGTATGCCTGGGGTGCACGTATTCTGAAATCAAGTCGTAGGATACCGAGTAACGACTTGGAGCGGGGCATTATTATTATTTGTCTTGGTTTGGTTATAGGCTCAAGTAGAATTGTAGGAACTTGCAACTCCTATAAATTGTCATAACATGGTAATTCCCAAGAGATAAAGTTTTGATAAACTAAAACCTGTGAACTCACCAATATTTATATATTGACGACTTTTTAAACATATCTTTCAGGTAATTGATCGATGATGGATAACATGGCAAGCTGGGTCGGGGGAATCTCTCATATGGGCGTCAGGTGACTCGAAAGGGTTTCATCTTTATTTCCCAAGGATTTGGGATATATTTGAGAAGCCTCCTTAATGTATTAAAAACAACTTTTGTTTATGTGTAAACATCAAACATGGTTTTTGACATCTTAAATAAATGACCCATTTTCTTAATTACTTATGATTTGCGTTAACCTTGAATTTATGCTCTTGAACCGTCGTGCCACGTGTTTCCGCCATTGGCGTGGTGTGACAGAATTCCCAAGCTTATATGACGAACTTTGTTGGATTTACCACTTAGCAAAACTGTGAGTATATCTAACCCCCTTTTACTGATTTACTCTTTTGGGGTGAATCATGTACCATTATTATTAAACTTATGTATATTCTTTATAACGCGATGTGCTTTATGAAATGCTTATGTGAATTGTATGAACGCTTATCAAAATCATTAACCTTTGTGCGCCGAACATAACAATGAGTAGTACTACGATTAATATCCCTTGATTGACTTATGTGAACGTATTGAGTCATTGGTCATTGTTATGGTTTTTATGATCGATATTTGAACGTTGTTAGGCTTAATTTTGAGCCTTTTACATATTTCAGATATCATAACACATAAATTGCGAAACACTTTTCCTACTATATGTATTCAAAACAAGGTATGCTCACCAATACATTTTTGTATTGACCTATACTATTTTCATATATGTTTCAGGTTATTTTTAGACGCCTTTTAAGCCTTCGGAATTTATACTTAGATTTTGGATTCATTGTATTTCAGTTTAGATTGTTAGTTTGAATCATTGTATCTTTGTATCTCATTTCAATGTAATAATCAATGTATCAATATTTACACGTTAGTATCATGAGCTATTGAACAATCATTACTACGTGACACCTCGATGTTTCCGCCATCGGTTGAGGTGTTACACATGACTGGAGGTTGGACGTAATTGTTGTTTGTATTGTGATTAGTTGAAGTTTGATGGTGGTGTTTGAGAAGGATATGAGTGTGTGTTTGAGTAGGATTGTGTTTGTTTGAGAAAGAGAAGAAGCTAACCATTGGATCAATCTTTTATCAGTGGTTAGGAGCAAATCTTGCAAAAGCACACGGATCGAGCCTTTAGTGGTGACACGTGACGCGGGTCGCCGCTAAAGGCTCATTTTCTTGAAGTGTATGCAGACTTTTGGGTGGACAAAATACTTCGTATATATGTCCGTGAAGGTAAGACATCGGTGAAGTCATTACTTACGGTTCTATCCTCATGAACATATACTGTAAAGATACCGTCTATCGATAAAATTAACAAGAACCTTTGTAGCAACCTAGGCAAATCCCACATCGGTCGTGGTCAGGATAGATTCTTAGTTCATAAGACATGCTCTGCCTCTAAAATAACCAATGCGTTTTGGACTTGGTAGTCTGTGAAGCACATGAAAACCCCATAGTCAAGCTTGCTCAAGTAGTCATGTGGAAGTAGTACCAGGATGGGTGACCTCATGGAAGTCTCAATCGGAGCAACCAAAAACAATTATGTTAGTTCCTAGACGGCAACTCATCGGCAAAAAAACAGACAATATTGGTGGTGAGGGTGGTCGGATGTTACAAATGGTATCGGAACCACTCTTGTGTCGTTCGGGATGGTGGGGCAAACCTCATCGAGGACGATGAGTCCCTAAGGGGGTTGCTTGTAATGATATCGTCTATCGATAAATTTAACATGGATTATTGTAACACTATAGGCAAATCCCACATCCATAGTGGGCAGGAGACATTCTTGATTCATAAAACATGGCTTGCCTCTAAAATAACCAACGCGTCTTCGGCTTAGTTGAACGTGGTGCACATGAAAACTCCACAGTTGAGCGTGCTCAAGTGGGAGTCGTACCAGCATGGGTGACCTTATTGGAAGTCTCCACCGGAGCAACAAAAAACAAATCCGTGAGTTCCTGGATGGCTAACCCATCGGTGGCAAAATGGACAATATTAGTGGTGAGAATAGTCGGATGTTACAAAGGGAATCAAAACCACTTCTGTGCCTTCGGGATGGTGGGGCAAATCTCATCAAGGATGATGAGTCCCGCGGGGGGGGGGGGGGGGGGGGATTCTATTGATACCATCTACCAATAAGATAATTAACATGGACTATTGTAACACTCTACGCAAATCTGACACCGTCCCTGGCGAGGTGAGATTCTTGGTTCATACGACATGCTCTGCCTCTGAAATAACCAATGTGTTTTGGGCTTAGTTGACTGTGGAGCACATGAAAACTCCATAGTTAAGTACCTAATTGGTGACGATGATGTACCCAATTGGGTTCATTCTGTTTATTCGTGTTTGTTCTGTTTGTTTACAAGACTACATGTAGCATACGGGTTTCTAATTAACCTAGAAGTTAACAAAATCAGGAAAAATCCGAAGAAGGTGTTGATGGAGGTCAAAACAAATCTTTAATTTTGATTGAATTTTGCTATTTCATTGTATCTTGGATTCTTCCATTTACTAGTAACTTGCTAGTATATATGGTTTGTTTAATAAAAAAATTTTGCGGTCAAAGACAGAAAGAATTTGTTTAGAACTGTGAACATAATTGTTCGTGCATGGTTCCATTTTAATAAATAATAACCATTAACCAGAGATTGAAAGTGTGATGATTTTGTTCATTCTTATACTCCATGTTAATTGAAGGTTGCCATGATTGCCTTTTATTTTGTTTCTGTGTTCTGTCCCTACCAACCTATCTATACGTAGCCGTCACTAATCCAACACCATCGTTTGAACGAAGTGGTTTGGTGTTTGAGCCAGGATACATACACAATTACTAGACTTAAAATTTGAAAGGAGAGGTGGAGAAATGGTAAAAAAAATGGGTTGATATGGTTTGGTTTTAATAGGAAATTGGTTGAAAGTAATAAATTTTAATATTAATATTTTTTTTAAATAGCCGTTATCACCGGTCAATTTTTTCTTAAACTTTTAATCACACTTTGCCACATCACCACCCAACCCTCCCCCATGCCTTGGCCAAAACCCACGCTCGTGAGGCAACGCCAGCCTAATGACGATGAGGGGGTGGTGTTTCCGGCATGGGTGAGCAACCCACGCTCAACTCATGCCACCACTCCCCATAGTCTAAGAAAGTTACACAATAGCAATCTTTTAAAAGACTATTAGAGAAAATTGCTCGAATAGTCCCTGTGGTTTGCACAATTTTCACCTATAGTCCCCAAGTTTTTAAAATTACAGGTATAGTCCTCAACTTTTGGTGTTTCTTAACTCGGATAGTCCTTGGAGTGACTGTGAAATTACTAAATTACCCTTTTGATGGATGGAGGTTAAATAATCTGGTTAAGTAGATGTAAAATTACTAAATTACCCTTACCCCAATAAAATAATTTAAAATTATGTGGGCCCCACCCACTTCTTCTTCCACACTTCACCTTCCTCACCCATCACCTCCATAAACCACCACCACCACCACCTCCACAAACCACCACTACATTCCTCTCTCTGCCATCATCACCGATGTTCCCTTCACTGGTTTATAAACCAGAAGCCCAACAACTCCTTCTTTTGCCAACCCCCAGATCCCAAATCCAAACAAGGTTCCTTTACCACCTTGAACCATCCTTCTGTTCTAATTAATACTCGTGAACCACCTATTCAACTCATCCGATTATCCTAAATATAACACAGTGTATATATGCATTTAATAAACGGGGAAGAATAAAATAACAAAATTCAGTCCATTTGCTAGTGAGGGCCACATTAGAAGCTTAAGGAGACATAAGAAGTAAAGCATACAGTTCTCTTTATATGATCATTGAAAACAAAATTCAGTCCATTTGCTAGTGAGGGCCAAATTCAGTCCTCCGTCGTCGTCGTTTCCCCTCTTTCCTCCTACAAATGTAAGTGCTGAACCGACTCCTTCTACACCGGTTCAAAACCGATCTGGTAATAACTCTGCATTGGTTTCGCTTGGTGTTGGAATTGGCATTGGCGGTGCGGTTGTGCTCGTCTTTGTTGCTGTGTTCGTTGTGTGGTACAAGAGACGGAAACGACGTCGTCGTGCCTTGGCGGTGGATGATCCGTTAGGGTTTCAAGGTTAGGTGCTTGTTATCGTTTAATGTTTGATAAACTAGCTTTTTACTGATTTGATGATTATGATTAGCTTTTGTAGTGTATATTAACGGCTGTTGATTTAGATGTTCTTGATTAGTGACGAGAGTGGTTTAAAATGAAGGGTGGAGGTGTTGGTTAGTGGTGGGTGGTGGTGGTGGTGATTGAGTGGGGAAGATGAAGTTGGTGGGGCCCACTAAAATAGGTGGAGAAAAATAATTGGTTAGGGGGTTAAGTGGGCCCTCTTTATATTTTATTAATTAATTGATTTTTTTTTATTTTTAATAAGATAAGGGTAATTTAGTAATTTTACATCCATTTAACTGGATTATTTAACCTCCATCCATCAAAAGGGTAATTTAGTAATTTTACAGCCACTTCAAGGACTATCCGAGTTAAGAAACACCAAAAGTTGAGGACTATACCTGTAATTTTAAAAACTTGGGGACTATAGGTGAAAATTGTGCAAACCACAGGGACTATTCGAGCAATTTTCTCAGACTATTATTATACTCCGTATTATAATTACATTTGATTGTATTTATGTTGTGTTTTAAAGGGAAATTAGCAAAAAAAAAATAAGGGAGGGGGACGTCCCCCTCTAAGCCCAACTAAACTTCGCTAACAAACCAATAGCGATTTGGTTTAGCGCGCCGGAACACTTTAAAATAAAAGATAGAATATAACCATGGTTTTGAAAACCGGACCGGACCGGCCGGTCGGACCGGGCTCCGGGGCCTGGACCGGTCCGGTTCGGGTGTTCGGACCGCTGGTGCAGTGAACCGGCTTCGGACCGGTGAACCGGCCGGTCGAACCGGAAAACCGGGAGGTCGGACCGGAAAACCGGGAGGTTGGACCGGTTTTTTGTATTTTTTTTTAATTTTTTTTTTTGTTTTTTGGCCGGTTCGTTGGACCGGTCGAAACGGTCGGACCGGTCGAACCGGTGAACCGGCCGGGGGTCCGGTTCGACGTCCGGTCCGGTTCTGAAAACCTTGAATATAACACTTATTCATGTGCTTCAGTTTGTTTAGTGTGTTGTGAATGGAAGACCGCATATGGGGGGAGACTAGAAGAGAACATCCCTTGTCTGTCCTGTCTGACAAAACTCCATATACATGTACACGCCATGCATCTACAACATCAGATTGATGGTAATTATTAATTTTTTTGTGACTGACATGCCATGTATCCTCATTATACCACTCACATGCCATGCATTTTATTTATTTTACTAATAATTAACTCCTCATAATATAAAGTTCACTCTAATTATACATCTTTTAATTATCCAGAGATTAGTGATCATTATTCTAGATCAACTGAAGTTGTTCACTCATCATCGTCATCATACATGCTACCACGACCTGCAAACCAACACCAACTAATTTGATGCATTTTATGGCTCTAAAATCTCTCTCTAAATATATGTGTGTATATATTTGGGAGGGGGGGTTGACATGATAGTGGTGACATTGGAGAAATGCATAACTTTACTGTGATGGGATGACATGCACCATTCTTAACGCTATTATGAACATTATTAGGTGGGGCTTCCTCTACACAGTACCATTTTTTTAAAATGGTTAAGTATTGAATCAAAACCTTCTACTAATAACAGGCAGAACCCTCTATTAAATGATCTAGCCTCACTTGGCACACTAGTCCATATCTTATTAACAAATGGTTATTCTTTACTAGATTACTAGATTTAAATTTTACATCAACTGAATGGAAATTGTAAAACTTTCTATCGCTCTATTCAAAACCAACTTATATTTATACCGATAAACTAACATACTCCTAAAATACCTTTATACATACACCTTACAGAATTCAAAGGCTCCAACAGGTGAATCAAAAGGAGCCATCTTACCACTACATCATGTCCCTTATCGGAGACAAAACCACACCTTGTCGTCTAGTAGTATTGGTGTTCCTCGTCATAAATATAATGTGGGTTAAAATCTCTTATTTTATGACTACACGATCAGCTATTTATAATCGTTTTGATTTTTTAGTATTTGATATCTATAAATGCCTCATTTGATTTGTTTTTTGGGTGGTTGAAGTGGGCACGACGAAAGGCACCAGGGAGAAGAAAGTTGCAGCTCTCGCAAAAAAGGGGCGTTGTTCCCATACTTTCAGCACCTCTTTTTCCCGCTCCACGTCCAGCTATCTCACAACCCGTTGGCTCAACCAATGAGTATCACCCTATTCTTTAGCCCTTTTTCCCGAGCTCAAGTCCACGTGGGGCGATATGGTGCAACCTCTCACCTTTTCCCCACGGTAATAGATATGGGGATAGATTTCTAGCCTTAGAGCATTCGCATCCATCAACTTATCTCTATATTTTGAAAAAAACCGCTATAATAGCTTTTCATATATGAAAATTGTTATTCATTCTCAATCAAATTACTGTAAATGTATACAAACGAGAAATGTAATAAAAATTGGTGTTTATGAGTAAGATAAAAACAAAAATGATGGATGGCATGCGAATAGTTTGTAAAATTAGAGATAAATTTTAAAAGAAAATATTTTTAGTTAAATTATAAGGTATCGTGAAAGTATTTGTTTTGCTATTTTGTAACGTGAAAGTAATTTTGGTTGGCTTTAACCAGCTATTAAACTATACGGTGTGGTCATGCCTTTGAGGGGGTTGACATGTAAAATTGACCTCCAAGCAAAAAACTACGAGGTGGTGGTGGCGTGGATGAGTTATATATTATTATTTTTAATCAAACAATCAATTACAGCAAGTTTTATTGCACCTTAATTATACCTCACCTTGCACTTATAAGGATTTAAACTCACGACCTCACATTTGTAAGAGGAACAACATACCACTAGACCAAAGGGTGAGAGGACGTGAATCTATTAACGTGTTTAGATCAAAAGGTTAAAAGAGTTTAGAATAAAAGTAGTATTATTGTATACTGAATAACTTGAAAAAACAATGGCAAATAGCAAGCAAGATGCATGATGCATGTTGAAGAAGGAAGATGGTGGCTTTTAGAACAGAAGTCAATTAAATTTGATTGGCATGCCCATGCAGTTGCACTGTCACCGATGCCCACGCCTTCGTACTCTTTTTCTTCACACTCATCATTATTCTTTTTTTGTCATGTCTTAAATTAATCGATCCTACATATATTCTCACACCAACTCATAAAAAAATAAGGGTAATAAACTAAAATCAATTAAAAATGAAAGAGTTTGAATAAAAAATAAATTACAAATGAAAGAGGAAGGTTGAGTCAGTCAGTCAGTCAGTCAAGCAGGCAAGCATGGTCTGACTGGTCGGTTGCCCCCACCCCTTCACTGTTCATACAATATGGTTAACCTTCAACCATCAACATGTGCCTTAATCTACTTTTGCCTCATAGTTTGAGCATTTTACAAACATGGTTTTTGCTACCACATTTACGGTTGCAGAAATATTCTACGATCAAAATGAGGGTTGTAAATATGAATTCTGACCAGTGATATGAATCAAGTAAATTAGGAAAACCAATGTGTGAATCCATGATGCACACAAGAAAAGGAAAAAAAAAGATGAGGTAATAAACATAAAGAGTACGTTATTATATGATACAAAAAGGAGAGATTAGGAGTTCAAGCTTCATAAAAAGCAAAAATAGGTGTATTTAAAGGGGAGAAAGATTTAGCCGTTTAAAAAAAAATGTTAATCTTTGGGTTTAGCATACATGCTAAGGGTAAGTGTGTTAAATAAGTTTGAGCTAAAAATACTAAATTCATATTAATCTTTGGGTTTAACGTATTCAAGTTGTTTTCAATACTTTAACACCCCAATTTGATCTCCAATCAATGTATACATTATAACATTATAACATTCATAAAATGAAGTATATATCATGATATACACAATAGTTTGGCTATACCGTATGAAATGGAGCTCCTAGAGGTAGGGCGTCCTTAAAGAATTAGGTGTCATATCCGAATTATTCAAAAATATACCCCTTAAACCTAATTAAGTTTTGAGTTTAAAATAAATATTGAGCTTATAAATATACCAATAATTTTTTTAATTTTAAATGAATTTTTAATGGTCCTAACTTTTAAGCTTAAAATGTTTTTTTTACTAAAAAGATACATGCGGGTCCTCTCTAACTACCCTAAGAGTCTCCCATGCTTAGAGGCTAAATTGCATCACCTCAACGCCATGTAAATATGGGCTCCATTGCCTCATTCCAATAACATCCAAGCAAAGGAATACCCACCTCTCAATGACAATTGCGCCCCACCAACTTGTTGAATAGCCATGGCCCACCACCATCACTCGTTGAAGCTCGTTATTGTGGTGGCGAACAATCAATGGTGGCCCCCATAGCTCCAGTGCAATAGGATGGGGGCGCTATTGGCTGTTATGAGGCTGAGGTGGACGGAACGCGAGACCATACCATACCATCTTGAGTATTTGTGATGGGTTGTTGGATTACAAGCATTTATTATGTTTAATTAACTTGGTTATTACAAGAATGCTTATTGTTTACAATTTAGAAGTGAAAGCCATGTCAAACACATATTGGAACACATGAAGAAGATCAAGATCAAAATGAAGGAACCCTAACACCCCCCTAAGAAAAAGGACAACAAACCAAGACGTGAACAATCTAGAAAAAATGAAGAAATATTGGATACATACCAGTTGTATGTTTATACTTGTTTGTTTCGAAAAAGTTTATATGTTAGTCATTGAGATGTTTAACTGACTTACCACCCCACAATATGGTCATATGGGTGAGTTATGGAAACCTTTAAAATAGCCTACTTAAGCATGTTTCAGGACATTCTTATGGTTGATCGAGAGGAAACAACCCCTAGAGCCTTTAGGACGAACTTGAGGTAGAAAATCGATGAGAAAGAAACTTAAATTCAAGATTAATTGTGTAAATGAGTGGCTAATTCACCTATGATCATTCCATATGTGTAGGGTTTGTGTTACCAATTTATATTCAACTTGACTTGTATTTGTGTCGGATATAAACTAGCTTGGATTCATTTAATCTATGATTAAAAGAGCAACGTTTTCTTATATCATTCTGCATTTAGTCATATTCAATATAAGAAAAATTAAGAATAAACGTGTGTGCATGCGATTAGTGGGTTGTGGTAGAGAAGGGTTAATGGATTGTGGTAGAGAAGGGCTTCACGCCCGTTATTGTGGTAACGGAGAATGGGTAAACACATAGGGGTGTTCAAAACCAGATATCCGAAAATTCAGTTTTTTTTATTTTATTTTTAAATATTCAAAACCAGATATTTCATATTTTTCCTAACAATTCAGATATTTTTGGATATTTCAAATACCCGATAAAAACAATTTTTTTTATATATTTTCAAATATTTCAGGTATTTGAAAATATAAAAAAAAATCACCATTCAAATCCGATCAAGCGTCCAAATTTTCGGATATTGCAGATTCAAATATCAGATAGTTTGAATTCAGATGTTTTTGAACACCCCTGTCCCTAGTAACGCCCTAGTGGGCAGTGGCAGTGGCCCTTCATGGTTTAACACTTAAACGGTGAAGATGGTGGTGATTTGGAAGGGACGCCAGCCCACCACTGTGTTCCCGAGTTTCATTAAAGGATGGAAGAGAAAAGATCTCCCTCCTCTTCCCTTCTCTCCAATTCCTTCCAAATTGGAAAGATTGAAAATCACACTAAAATCTTCTTTATTATCCCTCTCATTCCCTCCCTTTCCCTCCTACAAAAAACTCTGGAACACATTTTTTTCCCACTTCCTTCCCAATCTTTTCTCTTCCATCTTTTAATGAAACTCTGGAACAGAGTGTACGAGCAACCTTACTAAAACAGAGAGCTGCAAAAGAGAAACATGAGCAAGTCCAGATATTTGTAACCTGGAGCCCATATAATAATCTTAATCGAGCCCAAATACATTGGCCCATAAACATTTATCTTCAACCTTCATCATCTTCAGATTACTATTATTCTTCATCTCTGTCTCAAATATCCCAATTTGTAACCTAGGGTTCCAAATTCCCATTAACCCATTTACATGATTGGCATGATCAAACATCACAATTATTCAAATGACAATTGCTATATCTCAAGGCTTTGCTTGTAGAACACAATTATCTTTCAATCTCCCTCTTTTTAGCCGTGTGCAAAAGGTATAATTTATTAATTTTTATATAATTATATCATTTCGTTATTAAAGTTGAGTAATTTGTATTGATTATTGGTTTATTTATAGGTAAGACAAAGTTTTTCTGTGGCAGCCATTGAATGTGTGGCTGAAACAGTAAGTGTTCATAAAGAAGATTTTAGGATTCAACCTGCTAGAGATGTAAATGGTTAGTTTTTTTTTTTTTTTTTTTTAGAAGGATTTAAAAAGTTGTGTATGATATGTTTTTTATGTGATGATTGATAGTAGGAGGAAATGATGAATGCAAGCCACATGAATGGAAAAAATTATGCTCTAAAGAACTTGGAATTAGGACTTCAAGAATTGCAAAGCCTGCAAAAGTTGTTCTGAATGTGCTTAGGAAAAAAGGTTTGTTTTTTCTTTGTTTGGGATCATTAATGTGCACATGGGTCATATGACATGGAGAGAATGGGCATATGGGTTGTATGACATTGCGGAAAATGGTGATATGGGTCGTATGAGGGCCAAATTTTACGGCTTGTGTAATGTTTTGAGTGACAAAGAAATGACTGATGTGACCACCGACAAACCCATGTTGCTCATGTGACCCTTTTTCGCCCTGTCAAATGGTCTGTATGATCCATACTGTGTGAGTATGCGTATGATGTGACAGGTGGGATAGTGTAGAGTAAAAGGAGTTGTGTATCTTTTAACAATACCCTTGTCTTTTTCTATGTAGGATATGAGGTATACCTAGTTGGAGGGTGTGTACGCGATCTTGTATTAAGGAGAACTCCTAAAGATTTTGACATCTTGACATCTGCGGAACTTAAAGAGGTTTGTTTTCGCTTTCAGTTCATTTGAAACCTCAAAAAGTTAGCATTAATTGATCAACATAAATTGGGCAATGTGGGTGATTAATTTGCAGGTAATGAGAGCATTTCCCCGTTGTGAAATAGTTGGAAGGCGATTTCCTATCTGCCATGTACATGTTGATGATGCCATTGTGGAGGTTGGTCCATTATTTTCATGTGCTGGATACGCATAGGTGTTAAGATTTTTTTTTGTGAGTGCGATATTATATTAATAAAAGGTTTGTAACTTGGTTATAATGCATATCTAATATGGGTCAGGTTTCAAGTTTCAGCACAATTGGAAGAAAGTTTGGTAGGAAGTCAAAATCTTCCATGAGAAAACCCTCAGGTTGTGATGAATTTGATTTCATTCGCTGGACAAATTGTATGCAGAGAGATTTCACAATTAATGGGTACTTACTTTTCCTAGCACATAAGCGTTTGAGCGGGTGTTTAATTGCTTTAGGTTTCAATGCTCGGCTAAACAGATTGTTCCTGATAATATAGTTATTCAAGGGTCAAATAATCGGTTTTAAATAATTAGTTTCATACCAAATGTATCTAGTACCAAATGTAAACCAAAATCACCTATTTATACCTTTGTACCTAGTTTTAGGGCCTTTCATTCCGTAAAATAAAGCTTATATATATATACACACACACACACACACACACACACACACACACACACTCACACACATTCACACTTCTATGCATCATTTCTAAACCAGATATCTTTGATACATACAGGTTGATGTTTGATCCATTTGCAAGGATTGTGTATGACTATATTGGTGGGATGAAAGACATCCAAAACGCTAAAGTGTGAATTTTGTTCTTTCGTTTTACATTTCCAATAAATACCATGAACATGTTAAATGCAGCCTTTTTAGTTTTTATGATATGTTTGGTTGTATGTAGGTTCGTTGCATAATCCCTGCAAGCACTTCTTTTGCGGAAGATTGTGGTATGGTTTATAATTCCAGTCCTCTGTTTTTACGTGCTTTATATTAACTGAAACACAAATGCCCCACTATTTATTTCTTGTGTAATTTTCACATTTGATTCTTGTATCCGTTATGCAGCTCGCATTCTGCGTGGAATTAGAATTGCTGCTCGTTTAGGATTTCGATTTTCCAGAGAAACTTCTCATTATTTAAAAGAGTTCTCCGATTCTTTGTTAAGGCTTGATAGGGTATGACTTTTTGTACATGTCATGTTATTTAGTAGAGGCAAGGTTAAAAGTACGGAAATGTGCCTCGAGGCAAACTGAGGCATAAGCTCGAGGCGGAATGAAAAACTAAATATAAATATTATATATCTTACAAAAAATAAAATACTAACTAATTTCATCATCTGATTCATCGAAAACATAAAAAACACACATTAACAAGATATGGAATGCTTGAAGTTGACAAAAAAAAAAAGTGCAAGACATCAAAAATAAACATCAAAAACCCCTGAGGCGCAGTTTTTGTTACCGCCTCAACCCTTTGAGGCACATGTACAAAATAACACCCTGAGGTGCCGCCTCAGACTCGTTTTCCACCCGATTCGCCTTGAGGCACGCCTCACCCGTTTTTTAAACCATGGAGTAGAGGTAGTAAGATGAACGAGTCGAGCGGTTTAATAAACGGGTTTGGGTTGGATTGTGTTTTCTATAGTATCGGCCAAAACAGGCCAAACCAGGATCACTTCAAGACAAAATGGGCCAAACCAGGATCACCTCAAGACAACTTTTTGTCCATGTTTTGAAGCAAGTAATACATAAATAGATTAAAAAAACTATTCTTACGACAATAATTTTCTGACTTTATTAAGCAATTTAGGATGCTAAAAACGGGCTCTAGGCAACCTCAACCTGTTTGACCCGTTTCATAAACTAACCTCTTTCATTTGATCAGTCTGATATATAAGACGCCCAAATTTGATCCGTATAAACCTCAATGATTGGTATAGGGCCGGATACACCTGGAAATGAATTATATGCTGGCATATGGATCTGCAGAGGCTTCATTGAGGTTACTTTGGAAATTTGGACTCCTTGAGATTCTTCTACCTCTACAAGTATGGGTCCTATAACAAATTACATAATACATATGACATATCAGAAAGTTAAGTTACTGCATAATATGGTAACCATTTTTGTTGTGATTTATGCTTGGTTTAAAAAAGTGCGCCTCGCACAAAAGTGACGAGGTCTAAGCGCATCGCACGAAGCGCAAAAAGCGTGGGATTTTTGTACCCGAAGCGCACACTAATTATATAATTTTTTTTATATATCCCATGATTTTTTAGCTTCATTTACCCAAAATATAGCTATAAATAAGGTTTTTATGTGATTTTACCTATATGTACAGGCCAAAAACACCAAGGTACAACATTTTTATGCATAAGAAATACCCTGTGTATGTGAGGCGCGCGCCTCAAGGTGAAAAGTGACTGAAATTTGACAAAAAAGCGCCTGAGGCTCACGCCTTTGGGAAATTGGGTAGGCGCAAAGCCCTGAGGCTCCCTAGGCTTTTTTAAAACCCAGGATTTATGTTATAACTTATAAGTAACCATCTTTTTTTATCCGTATATAGGTAACTAACTTTCAAAATTTTTATATAAGATAATATTCATCCTTGTTGGCAAAAAGTCATGGCCAAAAGTCAACATGGTCGTACTTACCGACACATCATCGTTTTGAGATGGTAACTTGTATAAATCACCGTAAATCAATAATTTTGAAAAGGGTTTTTATTGGTGAAACTAGAGATGGTTACTTGAAATAGAAATCTGTTCAAAGTTGATTTCCTCTTTATGCAACGACCCTTTAGAAAGTTCATTAGAATAATATGATATATATGGCTTCATGCAGACGTCTTACCTTGTTTCACATGGATTTCGCAGGCGTGACAAGAGATCTAACATGCTCCTGGTTTGTTTAATAAGATGCTTTCTGTAACTCTACTTTGTGTTGTATGGCATTTTAAATCATTATCCTGTTTTGCAGTCTTTGTTTGCTAGTTTGGATAAACTTCTAGCACCTGACAGACCGTGCCACTCTTGCCTGTGGTAAGAAACATAGTTGATACACTAATTATTTCTTTAAAAAACAAGTTTTTTCCTGGTCATAAAGTGTTTTGGCCTTTCGGGTCAACCCAGCCATTCCAACCTGATACCCCACGCCTATCATTTTGCCACTTATACAAAATTCTAAATTGGTTACTCATCTGGTGTGTTAGTGGAGCTAAAGACTGAACCTAGGCTTCATCCTTACAGTATATTATTTATTTTTTTATTTTTTTGAAAGGCCAACAAAGTTGTCACGGGCTTCCGTGGGAATCCCTTAATGATGAATTCAGGATACCCATGGGGCACCCGGTCCTCCAGGTCCACCAAACCAGGGAAAACCCGACCACCCACCCGCCCGAAGGCATGACAATGAATAATCGGTAAAATCTGGTATCCTTCAAGGCTCGAACTTGTGACCATTAGGCCCCAAGTCACCTATCATTAGGCCCCAAGTCACCTATCATTAGGCCTCCATACCACTTAACCGGAAGGTGGGTGGTCCTTGTGTAACCCGGGCTCGAGCCTAATTGGGCTTTTCGATACTGATTGTAACTTTTGAGCCTAAGGTGGGTGGTCCTTTTTCAGGCTGAGACTTAAGAACAAATTCACTTTTACAGGGTTAGCATTCTAGCATTTCATGAAGCATTGGTAGACCAACCTCGGGATGCGTTGGTGATTGCTGCCTTTAGCATCGCAGTTCACAGGGGTGGATCATTATCTGAAGCAGTAGATATTGCAAAACAAATCTCACAGCCTCATGAAACAGGCTTCCATGAAATATCACAACCTAGTTACGCCTATTCAAAAGACAAGTTAATGGATGAAGCTATAAAACTTGCAGATTCGGTAAAAACTGCATTGCGAAGACTAACAGACGAAAATTTAGTTTCCCAGGCCCTAATCCAGTACCCCCAAGCCCCACAATCCGATATGGTGACGGCTCGCCTTCTTGTATCAGATTATTATATAATTCATAGTTTGACAAGAATAAAAGTTGGTTACTTTTTCTTTCTTTCTTTCAGGTTTTCATATCGTGGGCTCTTTCGTTAAAGGTATGTTCTATGTTTGATTGCGTTAAAAGGGGTAGGAACCGAAGGTTTGTATCAAACAGAGGAGGTGAAATCGACTATGATTCATTGGCATTGGGTAGATTGGATGAAGTGAGGGATATTTTTGGTAGAGTTGTTTTCGACACTGTTTACCCTATACAACCGGCTACACAATGAACCATTGGGAAACTTTTTTTACAATTTAGAACCATAAATTATTCATTTATTTTTCTACTCTAGTTGAAGTTAGGGTTATAACTAGAAAGCTGCTACCAAAGAAGGCATTCAAGAAACTGTATACGTACCGTAAGAACATGTTGTATGATTTTGGTTATGGTTGTCACATGTAGAATTGTAGTTGCTTGTGGTTGATGTAGTTTGAGACATGCTGCATACGACATTGACGACGCAAAATGAGCAGGTTGGATAATGAGTATATGACATGTTGACCTTGATAACTAAGCATTCTAGTGTCATGTGTTGATTATAAAGATTAAAACACTTCAATATGAAAATGATAATTTTTGTTTGGATTTTTCATATAGTGGTTAACATATGGATCATTTTTAAATTGACTTTAATAAGTTGATTTAACTCATTTTGTTTTCAATTAAATTTTTTTCATTGGTCACGCGGTGTGAGATTGTGAGGTTAGCTAGCGTTTAATTGTTAAGTTGAGTTGAGTCATTTTGTTTTTAGTTAAAAAAATTTCATTGGCCACGCGGTGTGAGACTGTGAGGTTAGCTAGCGTTTAATCTTAGTCGTCCAATCCACAATCTAGTTACACAACCTGTGCCTACTTGAACACATATTTCTATATATTTTAACCCTGCTTTATATATATATTTCAAAACTTAACAAAATTTGTTTGATGTCATTTAGAAAGTTATGTATGGTACTTTCACCCAAAATCATGATAAAATAAAAGATACATATAATAAATTCAAAAAATTTATAAGTAAAGTCATAGTCAGAACAAAAAAAACTACCAAGCAATTAAAACTAATAGTCCCCAACACTAAATAAACTTAAACTAAACTTAATGTAGCAAATATAGTCAACAAAAACCAAAAAATTACAAAAACTATTTTTTATATTCTTCGTCCTTATTTGCATTCCTTATTGAGTTATTTCTTAACTTCTGCCATTTCTTCATCAGCCACCGGTACAAATCTTTTCCAATACCAGTGTTCCTTCCAAATTCCGCCCATCTCTTCAATCGGAATTCCCTTCGTCTCCGGCAAGAAATAGTAAATGACGATCGTCATCACCACCACCCAAAACAAAAAGAATATAAACAATCCAAACCTGAAAGACAAAAAAAAAACATAAGATATGATATATGTACACACTTGTACTATTGCACAAGAATATAACTAATAGATTATAAATTTGTTTTACCTGAAGGCACATAACATTTGGAGGAAGATTTGTGCAATGAAAAAGGTAAAGATCATGTTAACCGAAACATTAACACTTTGCGCTGCTGATCGGATCTCTAATGGAAAGATTTCACTAGGCACGAGCCAACCCAACGGCCCCCAAGACCACGCGAACCCGGCAATGTATACACAAATGGCTAACACCACCAGAATTGCATACCACTTCTCAAGCAACCCCGGGTTTCCATTTAGCCCAAACTTGTAACCGATCGCAACTGTAATAATAATCTACAAAAATAACATAAAGAGTTACATCATAAGTAGTTGCATAACAACATTATATATGAAACTATAAACTATATAGATTAATTAATTTTAGTTTACCTGCATAACTAACATTTGAATGCCACCTTCAAGAAACCAAAACCTTCTTCCAAATTTATCAACCAAGAGGATCGAAACAACAGTTGCTAACGAGTTAACGGTTCCAGTGATGAGAGCGGAAAGCAGCGACGCGTTGTCCCCAAACCCCATGGTTTTAAACAATACCGGAGCGTAGAACATGAACACATTCATGCCAGTTAGTTGTTGGAAGAAAGGAATAACGATTGCGAAAAATACTTGTGGTCTATATTTCCTTTTAAGAAGATTGAACCATGGGCTTTCAATCTTTTTAGATTGTTCACTTGCTTCAACTAGATCGTTGAACTCTTCATCAACATTGTCAACACCGCGGATTTTGAGTAGTCGCTCTTTGGCTTCTTCGAGTTTTCCACGTTGGATAAGGGAGTTTGGAGTATCCGCGAGTGTTAAAGAGCCGATGATAAAGATAATAGCGGGGACAACAGCGCCGCCTAAACTCAAACGCCAGCCCCACCCGCCGTTGATCTGCGCAAATCCATAGTTTACAGCATTCGCGACTAGTATTCCAATAGTGATCGAGAGTTGAAACAGCACGTTGCATGCGCCACGCCACTTGTAAGGAGCCACCTCCGAGAGATATAGAGGCACAGACTATAAACATCAAACACACATATACATTCATTGTTAGACACTATTAAATATTAATCCATTATAGTTATAGTTACTAACCACTAATTGCTAATAAACAAATAGAAAGTATGAATGCATTACCTGATTAGCAAATCCAATACCGATACCGAGAAGAATCCGACCCACAATAAGCATCCAAACATGTACCGCAAAGCCATTGAGCAGTGCTCCAACACAGAATGTGATACCGCCAACAAGCATGGAGACTTTACGGCCAAAGGCCTTGGTTACGTAGGATGCAACACATGATGCTAACAATGCAGCCAAGTACAATGAAGATGTGAACATGGTCAATGTTGCACTGTTAAATTTGCAATATTGGTTGCTAGAATCTTTGACTTCGGACTGCTTTTTGTAAACCTCAGGGAAGAATTCCTTCAAAAACGGGGCCATGGATGTCACACCGCCTGATATTCCGATATCGTAACCGAAGATCAGACCGCCACATGCTGCTACCAAACATGTTATGAGAACCTTGAATGTGAGTTCGCCAGGATAAGCTTTTGAGTTAGCTGAAGAGATGACACCACCAGCCATTGTTGAATAACGAAGTGTAACATTAGGGTTGTATTTATAGGCAAAGGTTGAGATGTTTTTGAGTTGTGATAGGATTCTTATAATCTGTTAGGATTTGAATAATAAAATGGATGTTAATCTAATCGTTATCTGGTGATATTTTTTATATAATCTCTTCCGAAAAATCATGAATTTGTTTATTTATTTGGATGATTTTAACAAAATATAGATGAGATTTTCATAACTTAAATAAATGTATATCGTTATCATCATTTGTTTAATTTTATTTCGAATTATTTACTCTTCCTATTTAGCTTTCCCAACGACACAACACCCCCTCAAACTTTAAATTTTTACATTTTACCCGCTACGTATTTGGCACCAACCTAAACACCCTCATACTTTGAGAGTGCACACATTTAGACTCCCAAACTTTGCAAATTGTCATTTCTAGCCTCTACTCTATTTTACAAAGTAACCCTTTCGGTTTCTAATGTTTCAACATTACCTTTGTACCATATAAAATATACATTTGTAACCTATTAAGTTCTGTTCACTAATTTTTCTTTTAGCAAAAAACTAATTTGTCGATGTCTTTAAAAACTTCGTAAAATATCATTTTGATCCTCTCAAATTTCTAAATTTCGAGCTTCCCCTTTTTGTACCTTTACTTAAAAAACCTATATTTTACGTGTGTATTTTATATATGTGTTGGTATAAATTCGAAGCCGTGAAGCACCGAAAATCCCAGTGGTTAATTTTTAAATTCGCAAAGCGTTATTAACATTAGGCCAAATAAATAAAGCAAAGTAATTATCATATTAAATTATATCCAATTCAAACTAAAGTTACACATCGTGTGGCAGTAATCCATCCAAATATTTCAGTGAATGCTTCAATTGTACTCTACCTTTATGTCTCATTGCTTTCTTCTTGAAGTTGCCTCACTCATAAAAGTTAATCATTATCTATTTGTACAAGGAATTGTACAAGTTAATCATTATCTATTTGAATCTCAGGCAACCCGGTTTTCATCCGCATGTTACTTCAGCGAGGTTAACTCGTGTGGAGGCAGTACGGGCGAACGCCGCAGCCCCCACCGTACCAGCGTGGACCTGGTTCAGACAACATAGTCTGGACACGTGGGTGGTCAGGGCCTGCCGATTAGGCGGGTGTGATGATCTCTGCCACACCAGTTAAGAAAGTCACCGTTCAAAAAAAAATATATAATTACTAATAATATTATGAATATTAGGGTGGATTCCTTAAGGGTTGTGATATTGGAACGCCCCTCAATTCTTATTTTGACGTTTCTTAATATTCTTAATATTGGTCAATATGGAATATTTTGAAGACGCTAAAAGACAAAACTTGCAGGTTGAGTTGACTTGTGAGGACCACCTGTTGCTCCATATTCTCCAATACGAAACATATAGGTAGTGAAGGGTGTTTGTAAAATTTTATAGATCCAAACACTCAACAAAACAATAATATTGAGCCAACATAAACTCAGAACACAGAACACAAGGTTTAGGCGACAAAACGGTGACGAAAATCTTATTTAACACAAACCTAAAAAACACCCCCCCCCCCCCCCCCCCCCAATAACCCTGAATCTCACAAATTAGTGAGATCCTAAATCAATAACTATAGTAATCAACTGATTGTTTGATACTATAGATTTAGAAGTACAATAATGAAACAAATACTTACAGACTAAGACCAGCGATCGAACAGGCGATCAACACCTAGTTATCACAGATTGATAACCTCAAGACCTCTGGATACAATCTCCAGAATACAGACTCTATTCTTCTGTGTAAAGAAGAATACGAACAATACAGAGAAACAATACTATGAAACCCTAGACGAAGACTGAATAATGTGCACGAATAACAAAACAGCCTTTATATAGCAGCTCTCCTTCGATCCGTGTGCAATCAACTAGAGCCATTAGATCAAATATCATCCAACGGTGGAAACGCAACCCTGTAATAATATTTCAACAAACTCGTGTAAATAACATGAGCTTAATATAAGCTCACATGGGCCTTTATATATGGGCCAAGAATAATAATACTCAACATCATTGGGCTAAATCAATAAGTCCACAAGTGAAGGCCCAAACAATTAATAACCCAAACATATGAACTACCATCATAATTTTAACAGTGTTTAAATAGATTTGGGGGTGTCTCAAACATTCCCTTGTGTGATGATGAACCTGAGACGGTAGATTATCTCTTCACTTTCTGTTTGATCGCAACAATTATACGCTTTCTCCTATCATTGTTTTCTCTTCTAGAGACCTCATGGATATTCACAAAAGTCTACTAGCTTGGGTAAGATAGACAACGAGATCCTTCATGGAGTTTTAATCATTTATGATATTATTATTTAATACGTAAAGTTAATATTTAATTACTTTTTAAAGGCTATGTGTTTTGCATCGCGTCACTGCCACGTAGGTAGTGAAGCGTTAACTCCTTTAGCTTTCAACTATCTCATTATGGTTTAACTAATATTTAAATAAAAGAAAAATCAAAATAAATATATGTTTGTGTGTAAAAAAAATATAAATGTGTGTTTGAATGTGATTGGTGAAGATAAGTGGACTCCACCCATGAGGACGTTAAGGCCTAAGGGTATGACCACGGTCTTAGTCATCATCACTACCTTTCACGTCATCGCTACATCACTCCACCATCATCACTACCCTCTATCACTACCCACTATGGTATGTTCATTACCCTCTATAACTGTGACACCCGGCAAACTCAGGTTAGTAACGTTGACTAAACTAGTAAGTCTACCTTAGCAAGTCATGCATATTACGTACTTAACGGAGTCAGTCGAGTCGGTATGATGATTCGGGGGAATCATCGGGAGTCGTTACGATGATCCGCAGGGTCATCGGGAGTCGGTCCATATCCATGGGTACAAGGATTGGTGATTCGTGGAATCACCGGGTTTAATGCACACACGAGTCTCGAGTCCCGGGAATTGGTGAACGGATGTAAACGTGTTAGTTATCATGCATTATATGTTTGAAATCATTATGTGACTTATCGGTATGTGAATACGTGTTTAAATATGTTAAAATAGTGTTTAACGCGCCAAAAACTCGTTCCAGCATCACAGGGGCGATTAGGAACCCCTAATCGCCTATATATGGGGCGAGTAGGGTTTATAACAGGCGATTGGGACCTAATCGCCTGATGTTTCATGCGATTAGGCCCCTAATCGCGTGACATGTATTGCTAATCGCGTGTACAGCAGGGTCCGGGTCAAAACACCTATAAATAGAACCCTTAACTCCCCAAACACCTCTAGAACAACCCTAGCTGCTCCCAAGCCACCCACACACCTTGAAACACCTCTGGAACTCATTTTGCTACACAAATCACCATCTCCAAGCCTACACACCTTTCTTTAACAAAACCCAAGGTGTGTTCTTCATCCCTAACCTTTGTAAAGTTGTTATTTTGGGTTCCCCAAAGGTCCAGACCTTGTTTTACTAAGTTGTGTCTTTAAAAACCTTTCAAAAGAGTTCTAAACCAAGTCTACACCTTAATGCTTGTTATATGTGAAGTTTACATGCATATGTTGGTCTTCTTGGTGATTATAACATGATTGTTTCCAAGATATGATTGTACTTCTGCTATGTAGAGATTATTAGGAAGGTTGTCTTAGAGTTTTAGCCATTATTGTGGTGTTTTGAAGAAAATGTGTATTTTGACCCATTTGTATGTTCTTGAAGATTTAGGATGATTATGGTATGATTGTTGATGCAATGTTGTTAGAATTCATACTAGGAAGATGTTAGATCAGAGGATTGATGATTTACAAGTTTGTAGAGGTTGAAATCTGATTGTTACCATTTAAGGAAAGATAAGGTTGGTTGGTGAAACCTAGTACTTTGCCATTTTAGGAAATAATTGCTTAGAACATGTTAGATCAGTGATATGTTGGGGGGTTTTTGCTTGGAATGGGTTGGTAAATGATTTGGGTTTGATATTGGGTGTTGTTGCATGTTTCGGATCTGATTTGGAAGGTTAAACGCGCGAAAATCCGTTACACAGCAGCAGCAGGCGATTAGGAATCCTAATCGCCTGATGCTATGCGATTATGCAGACATATGGGGCGATTAGGACCCTAATCGCCTGGAACTTCATGCGATTGGGCCCCTAATCGCCTGTAGGCTGAAGCCTACTCGCGTGTGACTTTCCTAATCGCATGTACTGCTGTCGTGAACGCGTTTTGACATCCCGGAACACGATTTGACACCTAGGAACATGCTAGGAACCCCGGGATACACCCAATGACTTAGTAAGACGTATTCGGACCTGATTATGCGTTAACCGGACATTATGCTAGACTAGGTGAACTATTGCGCGTATTAAGTGTTTAATTGCATATGTTGCATGATGTCTTGTATTTATCTAACACGTGGAATGTCGGGTCACCAATGGGATGTCGGGTCTTGTCTGGCACAGTCGAGTTAACAGTTAAAGGTGTTTTCAAACGTTTATGGTCACGGTCTGGACATTCGGGGACTAGTTAGCCTGCGGGTTATTAGTCCAATACTCATACACATCTTATGATAGGTCGCCGCTATTTGGGGCTATCATAACATAATTACTTAACTGTTTTCAAGTAACGCAATCCAAGGTGAGTTTCACAGCCCCACTTTTACTGTCTTGCTTTCGGGGGGAGAAACATGCTTTGTACGAACTATTTAAAGGTCATGTTATACTATGGGCACCTTATGTTACTATACGGCTTTTATGGAAAGTCCCAGGGGGAAACCATGAATGTGCTGGAAAGCACAACGGGGGAAATGTGGATAGATCTATTGGGCCTCACAAGCCCCACTCGACGGCGGGGCCGGGCGGGTGCATATTGTCTCTACCTATCGGGTTACCGAGGCATCGGTAGCCCAGTCGTCTGGGCTGGTATCATCTTTTGGTTCATGTTTAGTAATGGGTTCCCAACCGTAGTAGTAAAAACACTTAACGTCTAGCTAACGTTCTTATGACATAGTATTAACGGAAATGATCTTTGTAAACTTGTGACAACACTTTTATAAAAGAAAACCTGTGAACTCACCAGCATTATATGTTGACATTTTTGGCATGTTTTCTCAGGTCGCTAAGGTAGCAGTCAATGGTCTAGGCGCACGGAGTCATGCACAGCGTCTAATATTTTGAAGCATATTAAACAATGTTTTGTAAACAATGATATGTCTTTTGGTTGTAAACAAGAATGCTTCCGCTGCTGGTTTACAGCTCAAAGCATGATATTTTGGTTTTAAATATAATTATGAATGCATGTTTGTTGTATGTTTATTGTGATCGTTGACTGAGATCCTGGTGTGTCACGCGCCTCGCGGTAAAACCCCGCACGTGGAATTTGAGGGTGTGACAGATTGGTATCAGAGCCAACGGTTATAGTGAACTAGGACTGCATGTAGAGTCTAGTCTATAACTGAGTCGCACACACTAGACGGTCACAATTAGTCGAGTCTTAGCAAGTGGGTAACAATATGACTTGTCGGGGGTGTCGGTGTCATCGTCTACTACGCTACATCATCTAATTACTCTTTATCATCCTATTTCTTGACTCGTCCTTACTATGATCCGACGGCGAACGATATACTATTGAACTTTCTTGACGGTGGTGTACATTGGGGTAGCTTCGGCGTATTCTTGAGATCTGTCCAGGGATTTGGACATCTCCCCTCTATGCCCTAATGAACACGCTCGTTCTTATGCATATTACCTTGTACTTATACTTATGATAATATCCTAATTGGGCGCTAGTGTTCGGCGACTTGAACTTCAAACTTAAAGCGCGCCTGGAGGACCATGTGGAACAGTTTATCATGTCGGGTGCACACGAGATCATAAACTGTGATGCATGGGATCCCTGGCGGACTTTGGGCTTGAACGGATGGACCCGAGCTGGGCTCGGTCTAGTTTCTTGAAATTCCTAATGGGTTATACCACGGGCAAGCCTAAATCTTTTGTTTCATGTTGTGACAGAAGATGTCGGGAGCTCGTGGAGGTCGCAGGGGCGGCCGTGCTGGCGGTCGTGCTGGCGGCCGTGGTGGCGGCGGTGGCCGCGGGAACATTAATATGACCCAAGCTGAGTTGGATAACCTGACGCAGCAGCACGTGAATATTGCTCTGGCTGCATTCCAAGCCGCTCATAATGCTATGGGTGGTACGTCGATTCTCATCTATTCTACCTTGTTCTGGGGTACTTTACCTTTTCTTGATTCTCACCTGCGTGTCTGTTCCAGGTGGTGCTGTCAATCCTCCTCCACCCCAGTGTTCCTACAAAAAGTTTATGGATTGCAAGCCCCACAACTTTAGTGGCACTGAAGGGGCAGTGGGATTGCTCCGCTGGTTGGAGAAAATTGAATCTGTTTTCTCGATGTGCAACTGCCCGGAAGGCGACCGGGTGAAATATGCTTCTGCGACCCTGGAGGGTCAAGCTTTGACTTGGTGGAACTCCACCACCCAGACTATGGGTATTGGGGAAGCCCACGCTATGCCCTGGGCGGGGTTCATTCAGTTGCTGAAGAATGAGTACTGCCCGAGGGATGAAATCCAGAAGCTTGAGCATGAAGTCTGGAATCATAAGATGGTGGGGTCCGAAATTGAAGCTTATACTGCTAGGCACAATGAGTTGGAGGTGTTGTGCCCCGATCTGCACGCACCCGAATACCGAAGGATTGAGCATTACGTCGCTGGGTTGGTACCGGAGATTGCAGGGTTAGTTGTTGCAGGTAATCTCACTGTTTATTCTGAGGTGGTTCGGTCGGCTCACAGGCTGACCAACATGAAGGTGACTGAAGGGGTCTTGCCTCCTCGAGGCGCTACTGTGAAGGCTTCTGATAGTAATAAGCGGAAGTGGGAAGCCGTGGGGAAGGGCTCGAGCTCGGCTCAGCCTCAGCAGGTGAAGAAGTCTGATACTGGGGGATCGTCGTCTGAGCAAAAACCGGGGGGTTATATTGGGAAACTGCCGAAATGTGACCGGTGTGGATTTCACCACAACGGTCGTTGCGAGGACCGGAACCGTTGCCACAGGTGCCATAAGCTTGGGCACCAGGCAAAGGATTGCAGGGTTAATCTTCAGGGTAACCGGAACCCGCCTGCTACACCTGCTCCGGCTCCTCCTGTCGCTGCTCCCCAGGGAAATCAGGGCAAACAGGGGTGCTACAATTGTGGTGAATTTGGTCACTACAAGCGTGAATGCCCCAAGTTGAAGCAGGGCGAGGCTGGGAAGAACGGGTCGGGTAATGGAAACAATGGGGGCGGAGGCAGGAATGCTCGCGCCTTCGTGATTGGTTCGAGCGGGGCTCGACAAGATCCTGACACTGTTACTGGTACGTTTCTTCCCGATAATCGTTATGCTACGGTTTTATTCGATTCCGGTGCCGATAAGAGTTTTATATCTCTTGGGTTTAGTCAATTGCTTGATAGGGTACCTACACCTTTAGAGGCTAAGTACTTGATAGAATTGGCTGATGGTAAGAAAGTCGAGGCGACGCACGTCCTTAGGGAGTGTCACCTTGAGTTGTCGGGTTATTCCTTCCCTATTGATCTTATGCCGGTGTCCTTGGGTAGTTTCGATGTTGTCGTGGGTATGGATTGGTTGTCTCTGTATCATGCTGAGATCGTTTGTTTTGATAAAGTCATTCGACTTCCTCTCCCTGATGGAGAAATTCTGTTGGTGCACGGTGAGAAGAGCGGGGTCCCGTTGAGTATCATTTCGTGTATGAAAGCCTATAAGTATCTTCGGAAGGGGTATTCTGCCATTCTGGCACTTGTTTCGGTTTCGTCTGATGAAGAGAAGAAGATTGAAGATATTCCTGTTGTCCGTGACTTTCCCGATGTATTTCCAGAAGACTTACCTGGTCTTCCGCCTTATCGTCAGGTCGAATTTGGTATTGAACTTGCTCCAGGTGCGGCCCCTATAGCTCGTGCCCCTTATCGTCTTGCACCTCCCGAGATGCAGGAGTTGTCGAACCAGTTGCAGGAGCTGTTAGAGAAGGGTTTCATTCGACCCAGTTCGTCCCCGTGGGGAGCCCCTATTTTGTTTGTCAAGAAGAAGGACGGAAGCCTACGGATGTGTATCGACTACCGGGAGTTGAATAAGGTTACCATCAAGAATCGCTATCCTCTTCCTCGCATCGATGACTTATTTGACCAGCTTCAGGGTTCTAGTTTCTATTCGAAGATTGATTTGAGGTCGGGGTACCATCAGTTGAGGGTTCAAGAAGCTGACATTCCGAAGACCGCCTTTCGAACTCGCTATGGCCATTTTGAATTCCTGGTCATGCCTTTTGGTCTCACCAATGCACCTGCCATCTTTATGGATCTGATGAACCGTGTTTGTAAGCCTTATCTCGATAGGTTCGTGATTGTCTTCATTGATGATATTCTAGTCTATTCCAAGAACGAGGTGGACCACCAGGAACACTTACGTCTTGTTTTGGAACTCCTGAGGCGGGAACAGTTGTACGCCAAGTTTTCTAAGTGTAGCTTCTGGTTGCGTGAAGTCCAATTCCTTGGTCATGTTGTTAATAAGAAAGGAATTCACGTTGACCCAGCTAAGATTGAAGCCATTAAGGACTGGGAAGCACCAAAGACGCCATCTGAGGTGCGGCAATTCCTAGGCCTTGCAGGTTATTATCGTCGTTTTATCGAGGGATTTTCGAAGATCGCTCAACCCCTCACCTCGCTTACCCAGAAGGACAGAAAGTTCGACTGGGGTGATTCGCAGGAGTCGGCCTTCCAGATGTTAAAGGCTAAACTCTGTTCTGCTCCTATCTTGTCCTTGCCTTAGGGCACGGACGATTTTGTGGTTTATTGTGACGCTTCTATCCGGGGTCTCGGTTGTGTACTGATGTAGCGCGAGAAGGTCATCGCCTATGCTTCTCGTCAGCTCAAAGTTCATGAGAAAAACTACCCCACCCATGATCTGGAATTGGGTGCGGTGGTCTTTGCTTTAAAGATTTGGAGGCATTACTTGTACGGTACCAAATGCACTATTTACACCGATCACAAGAGCCTCCAGCATATCTTTGATCAGAAGGTGTTGAATATAAGACAGCGTCGCTGGGTCGAGCTTCTTAATGATTACGAGTGCGCTATTAAATACCATCCTGGCAAGGCGAATGTGGTCGCAGACGCCTTGAGCAGGAAGGAAACGGCTAAACCTCGTCGTGTTCGAGCTCTTCAGCTCACCATCCATTCCGGCTTACCGGATCGAATCTGTTCAGCGCAGCAAGAAGCTTTGAAGGAGGAAAACCTTAAAGCTGAAACCATGCATGGTGCTGATAGCCACCTTGAACTCAGGTCCGATGGCCTACACTATTTCGCTGAACGTATTTGGGTTCCCTTATTTGGGGGCTTGCGGGAGCTTGTTCTTGATGAAGCTCACAAGTCCCGGTACTCTATACACCCTGGCTCCAATAAGATGTATCAAGACCTAAAGATACTTTATTGGTGGCCGAACATGAAGGCGGACGTGGCTTCGTACGTGAGCAAGTGCTTGACCTGTGCCAAGGACAAGGTCGAATATCAAAAGCCATCCGGCCTTCTGCAACAACCTGAAATTCCTGAGTGGAAGTGGGAGCGGATTACGATGGACTTTGTGACCAAACTCCCGAAATCGCCCAGTGGTTGTAACATGATCTGGGTGATTGTCGATAAGTTGACAAAGTCTGCGCACTTCCTCGCTATCAAAGATACCGATGGTCTCGAGCGTCTGGCATGGTTATACCTCAAGGAAGTGGTTTCTCGGCACGGGGTGCCTGTCTCTATTATTTCTGATCGTGATCCTCGGTTCGCCTCTAACTTCTGGAAATCTTTGCATAAGGCTCTGGGTACTCAGTTAGACATGAGCACAGCGTATCATCCGCAAACTGACGGCCAAAGTGAGCGGACAATCCAAACGCTAGAAGACATGCTTCGGGCATGTGTGATCGATTTTGGCAAGGGGTGGGAGAGTCATCTACCATTGGTGGAATTCTCCTACAACAACAGTTACCATTCTAGCATCAAGGCAGCTCCGTTCGAGGCTCTTTACGGGCGGAAATGTCGGTCTCCTCTTTGTTGGGCCGAGGTGGGTGAGAGTCAATTCACCGGCCCGGAACTTGTGTACGAGACTTCCGAGAAGATCGTACAAATCCGTAACCGCTTGGCAGCAGCTCGGGACCGTCAAAAGAGCTATGCCGATCGTCGTCGCAAGCCTTTGGAGTTTGAGGTTGGCGACAGGGTTTTGTTGAAGGTATCTCCGTGGAAGGGCGTTATACGTTTTGGAAAGCGGGGCAAATTGAATCCCCGGTATGTAGGACCGTTCGCAATTCTGGAACGGATTGGACCGGTAGCATACAGGCTTGATCTGCCAGCTGAACTCAGTAATGTTCATAATGTCTTCCATGTTTCTAATTTGAAGAAGTGTTTGGCGGATGAATCTTTGGTTGTTCCTCTCGAAGAGATCAAGGTGGATGATCGTCTACGTATCGTGGAGGAACCGGTTGAAATTCTTGACTATAAAATCCGTAGCCTTCGCCGGAGTAAAATCCGCATTGTTAAAGTCCGTTGGAACTCTGATCGTGGACCGGAGTTCACGTGGGAACGGGAAGACCAAATGAAGGCTAAGTATCCCCATTTATTTCCTAAACGCGCGTTCGAATCAAGACATGTCTCTGCTGAAGCTGAATGAATCTCGGGTCGAGATTCCTTTCAACAGGGGGATGATGTGGCAACCGGAAAATTTTTCTTCTCTTTCGTCTCTTCCTTTCTGGCCTTGGGCAATTTTCGGGACGAAAATTCTTTCAACAGGGGGATGATGTGACACCCGGCAAACTCAGGTTAGTAACGTTGACTAAACTAGTAAGTCTACCTTAGCAAGTCATGCATATTACGTACTTAACGGAGTCAGTCGAGTCGGTATGATGATTCGGGGGAATCATCGGGAGTCGTTACGATGATCCGCGGGGTCATCGGGAGTCGGTCCATATCCATGGGTACAAGGATTGGTGATTCGTGGAATCACCGGGTTTAATGCACACACGAGTCTCGAGTCCCGGGAATTGGTGAACGGATGTAAACGTGTTAGTTATCATGCATTATATGTTTGAAATCATTATGTGACTTATCGGTATGTGAATACGTGTTTAAATATGTTAAAATAGTGTTTAACGCGCCAAAAACTCGTTCCAGCATCACAGGGGCGATTAGGAACCCCTAATCGCCTATATATGGGGCGAGTAGGGTTTATAACAGGCGATTGGGACCTAATCGCCTGATGTTTCATGCGATTAGGCCCCTAATCGCGTGACATGTATTGCTAATCGCGTGTACAGCAGGGTCCGGGTCAAAACACCTATAAATAGAACCCTTAACTCCCCAAACACCTCTAGAACAACCCTAGCTGCTCCCAAGCCACCCACACACCTTGAAACACCTCTGGAACTCATTTTGCTACACAAATCACCATCTCCAAGCCTACACACCTTTCTTTAACAAAACCCAAGGTGTGTTCTTCATCCCTAACCTTTGTAAAGTTGTTATTTTGGGTTCCCCAAAGGTCCAGACCTTGTTTTACTAAGTTGTGTCTTTAAAAACCTTTCAAAAGAGTTCTAAACCAAGTCTACACCTTAATGCTTGTTATATGTGAAGTTTACATGCATATGTTGGTCTTCTTGGTGATTATAACATGATTGTTTCCAAGATATGATTGTACTTCTGCTATGTAGAGATTATTAGGAAGGTTGTCTTAGAGTTTTAGCCATTATTGTGGTGTTTTGAAGAAAATGTGTATTTTGACCCATTTGTATGTTCTTGAAGATTTAGGATGATTATGGTATGATTGTTGATGCAATGTTGTTAGAATTCATACTAGGAAGATGTTAGATCAGAGGATTGATGATTTACAAGTTTGTAGAGGTTGAAATCTGATTGTTACCATTTAAGGAAAGATAAGGTTGGTTGGTGAAACCTAGTACTTTGCCATTTTAGGAAATAATTGCTTAGAACATGTTAGATCAGTGATATGTTGGGGGTTTTTGCTTGGAATGGGTTGGTAAATGATTTGGGTTTGATATTGGGTGTTGTTGCATGTTTCGGATCTGATTTGGAAGGTTAAACGCGCGAAAATCCGTTACACAGCAGCAGCAGGCGATTAGGAATCCTAATCGCCTGATGCTATGCGATTATGCAGACATATGGGGCGATTAGGACCCTAATCGCCTGGAACTTCATGCGATTGGGCCCCTAATCGCCTGTAGGCTGAAGCCTACTCGCGTGTGACTTTCCTAATCGCATGTACTGCTGTCGTGAACGCGTTTTGACATCCCGGAACACGATTTGACACCTAGGAACATGCTAGGAACCCCGGGATACACCCAATGACATAGTAAGACGTATTCGGACCTGATTATGCGTTAACCGGACATTATGCTAGACTAGGTGAACTATTGCGCGTATTAAGTGTTTAATTGCATATGTTGCATGATGTCTTGTATTTATCTAACACGTGGAATGTCGGGTCACCAATGGGATGTCGGGTCTTGTCTGGCACGGTCGGGTTAACAGTTAAAGGTGTTTTCAAACGTTTATGGTCACGGTCTGGACATTCGGGGACTAGTTAGCCTGCGGGTTATTAGTCCAATACTCATACACATCTTATGATAGGTCGCCGCTATTTGGGGCTATCATAACATAATTACTTAACTGTTTTCAAGTAACGCAATCCAAGGTGAGTTTCACAGCCCCACTTTTACTGTCTTGCTTTCGGGGGGAGAAACATGCTTTGTACGAACTATTTAAAGGTCATGTTATACTATGGGCACCTTATGTTACTATACGGCTTTTATGGAAAGTCCCAGGGGGAAACCATGAATGTGCTGGAAAGCACAACGGGGGAAATGTGGATAGATCTATTGGGCCTCACAAGCCCCACTCGACGGCGGGGCCGGGCGGGTGCATATTGTCTCTACCTATCGGGTTACCGAGGCATCGGTAGCCCAGTCGTCTGGGCTGGTATCATCTTTTGGTTCATGTTTAGTAATGGGTTCCCAACCGTAGTAGTAAAAACACTTAACGTCTAGCTAACGTTCTTATGACATAGTATTAACGGAAATGATCTTTGTAAACTTGTGACAACACTTTTATAAAAGAAAACCTGTGAACTCACCAGCATTATATGTTGACATTTTTGGCATGTTTTCTCAGGTCGCTAAGGTAGCAGTCAATGGGCTAGGCGCACGGAGTCATGCACAGCGTCTAATATTTTGAAGCATATTAAACAATGTTTTGTAAACAATGATATGTCTTTTGGTTGTAAACAAGAATGCTTCCGCTGCTGGTTTACAGCTCAAAGCATGATATTTTGGTTTTAAATATAATTATGAATGCATGTTTGTTGTATGTTTATTGTGATCGTTGACTGAGATCCTGGTGTGTCACGCGCCTCGCGGTAAAACCCCGCACGTGGAATTTGAGGGTGTGACAATAACATTCAAAAGTTTGAAAGCAATTAGCTGTGAAACCCTCACGGTTGTCACGCCGTGAAAGAAGAGGGGGGGGGGGGAGGGGGTGTGCCCGTGGCCTCACGGCCTTCACGCTCCTCTCACGGGAGCTTCACAATCCTACACCGTTAGGCCTATAGGCCTAACACCCTTTGGTGATGATGATGTTGTGGTTTAGCTGACACCAAAACTAACTAATTTTATACACAAACTACTTTTTTTTAAAGGTTAATTTCCCTATAATCCTTGTAGGATTTGGGACTTGAACCCAAGACCTCCCACAGTCCTACAACCTAAGTATTTTAAAGGCTTTGCCTTTATCAATGGACCACCACCTCATTGACTATACACAAACTATTACTATTAAAAATAAAACGATTGGTATTAACGTAATTGTATAACACTAACGGATATAACAACAAATGCAACATTTTCAAATGCCTGATCTATCCACGTTATATATAAAAAAAATCCAAATATGGTAATGATAAATTAATAATCACTTACTACCCTCCCTTCTATCTTAGCAACCATCTCTCACATCACACTATCTTGCGCCAAACCCTGACCGGAGATCTAGCACAGTCCGATGGACAAAACCCGTACAGCATCGCCTATATATCAACGCAAATGGAGCAGCGAGTCCAACACAACCACCACAATACCATCGCCTGGACGGTACCATCACTCACGTACGTCATCAGCTTCAGGCATGTCAAACATTAAGCGTAACCAGAATGTAGCCGCTAAAGCCGCGGCTCAACGGCTGGCTCAGGTCATGGCTTCTCAAGCCACCGACATTGACCCCGACGATGATGACGATGATGATGACCTTGATTTTAGATTTGCTCCTCCTCCGTCAATTAATAGAAGACCTCCTCTTAATAATAATAATATTAAAAGTGGAACTGCTAATGCTGCTGCTAACCGGCCTTCTGTTGTTCCATCTGTTAGTAATAATAATAATGTTAATAATAAGATTGGTGGATCTACGTTACCTGCGGTAATTTCTGTTAGTTTTGAGTTTCGAGTGTTGATTTTGAGTTCTGGTTGGCAGATTTAGTGCCTGTAGCGTTAAATTATCGGCTGCATTGATTAATTAGACAATCAGTGAGTAATATGCTGTAATTGTTGTTTAATTAGTGTTTGATTGGAATCTATTAGATGAATCTAACAGTCTATGTTTTCAAGTAATGTGAATTTTAGGTTAATGTTAGTTTTAACTTCCAGTTTGCTGATTTAGCGTCTGTTGACATAGAGTTATAAGCTGCGTTGATTAGTTTTTTTTAAGCAGTAAATACATTTAAAAGCAAAGTAATACATCGAAATAGAAGGCAAACGGGGAACAAGCTGAATCTGACAGTCTATGCTACAAATAGTGTGCTTTTTAGGTTATTGTTAATGTGCTGTAATTGTAATTGCTGTTTAGTTAGTGTTAAATTGGCCTCAATTAGATGAATCAAACATGCTAATATGCTATGCTACAAATAGTGTGATATTTAGGTTAATTTAAATTTAACTTCCAGTTGGCTGATTTAGTGTCTGTTGCCCTAGAGTTATCAGCTGCATTGATTAGTTACACCATTACTGAATAGTATGCTGTAATTGTTGTCTAATTAGTGTTTGATACTCTGATTGGAATCTATTAGATGAATCTAGCAGTCTATGTTTTACAAATAATGTAATATGTAGGTTAATGTTAGTTTTAACTTCCGGTTGGCGGATTTAGTGTACGTTGCCCTAGAGTTATCTGATGCATTCCTTTGTTACATAATTAGTGAGTGATGTACTGTAAGTGTTGTTTAATTAGTGTTAAATTGGGCTCTATTAGACGAATCTAACAGTCTGTACTACAAGTAATGTGAAGTTTAGGTTAATGTTAATTTTACCTTCCAGTTAGCTGATTTAGTGACTTGTCCTAGAGTTATCAGTTGCATTCTTTTTGTTACACAATTAGTGAATGATATGCTGTAAGTGTTGTTTAATTAGTGTTAAATTGGTCTCTATTAGATGAATCTAACAGTCTGTGCTACAAGTAATGTGATGTTTAGGTTAATGTTAATGTAACTTTAACTTCTAGTTAGCTGATTTAGTGACTTGTCCTAGAGTTATCAGCTGCTGCATTCTTTTGTTACACAATTAGTGAATGATATGCTGTAATTGTTGTTTAATTAGTGTTTGATTGGAATCTGTAAGATGAATTTAACGGTCTATGCTACAAATAATGTGAAATGTAGGTTAATGTTAGTTTTAACTTCCAGTTGGCCGAATGGCCGCTTTAGTATATGTTGCCCTGGAGTTATCAGTTTGCATTCATTTGTTAGACAATGGTGAATGATATGCTGTAATTGTTCTCTATTTTAGTGTTTGATTTGAATCTATCAGATGAATCTAACAGTCTATGTTTTACAAATGATGTGATGTTTAGGTTAATGTTAGTTTTAACTTCCAGTTGGCTGATTTAGTGTCTGTTGCCCTAGGGTTATCCGTTGCATTTGTTAGTTACGTTATGGTGAATAATGTGCTGTAATTGTTGTTTTATTAGTGTTTAGTTGGAATGCTGTTCTGTTTGATTAATAAGCATAACTAGCTGAATGCTGTATGTTTTGTTTTGGTTAGCTAGCTAGGACCAGATCAGAGGAAACTCACCCATCGCATATTTCATCTGCATTGAGTGGAGTTCCATCAAAATCAAACAGCATGCTGCCACCGAGCAAAACATCTTTGAGAACCACAATGGCTATTCCTCCAATTGATCCTCCCAGCAAGAAACAAACAAATAAAAGGTAAAAGAGAAAAAAAAGTTGTATCAGTTGACAATTATTGAATTGACTTCCATCACACTTCAATCCTTTAATTGTTCATGATTATTAAATTCATGCGGCATGCTTGTATTTGTCATATATTACAGATTCCCTATGGAACTGGGAGAAAATAACTTGAAAAGTGGAGATGGGCAAGAGGCTTCTGCACTTCGTGATGAAGTATGCAGTAAATGTCTCTTCTAACTTATTTTCTCTTTCCTGATCAGCACATGTGACCATATCATGTGTGTTACATATTAGAGATGTAAAAATATGATGTTAAAACTGATTATTTATACTATTCAATTATATTTTTTAACTTTTGCAATTTCGTGCAGCTTGATATGCTACAAGAAGAAAATGAGAATGCCCTTGAGAAGGTGGGTTTGTCATATTACTACGTTTCACATAATTGCGTTATGCTTGATTTATATAATCTCCAATAATCGGTCTACTTGTGCAGCTTAGGACTGCTGAAGAAAGTTGTCAAGATGCAGAGAAAAGGGTTAAGGAGCTTGAGAAGCAGGTCATAATCTTCTTATTTTCTGTTGTATATTGGTGTGTAAAAAAAAAAGGAAATCAGTATGAAAAGGCACATTAATTTTTAACAATCGTATTCTGTAACTTGATAGCAGTTAGTAAGACTGCAAGAGTTATGTATCTCATATGCTTTATGCCTTTAACTTATGAGCTGTATTTATTAGCCCTCCTTTTCCGTTGTTTTCTGTTTACTTCACTAAAGTATTTTTGCTTCAAAATAATTGATGTGATTTGGGATTATGTTAAAATATCCCAAGATTTTCTTCCATTGGTACTCATTTATGTTCATTTTCGTTTAGGTTGCTTCTCTCGGCGAAGGAATATCTTTGGAAGCAAAATTGTTAAGCAGGTGAATTTTTCTCCTTTCTAAAATGCATATTATATATCGACAGTCTATTCTAATTTTCTTTATTGTTGCCATGAATTTCCGATGTCTTGCAGGAAGGAAGCTGCATTGCGCCAAAGAGAGGTTGCTTAAATTATTAAATGTCTCTTATTTTGGTACTTTGTTTCCTTGTGTTCTAGAAGAGTTGAGTCTCAATACCTTTTGTTTCTAAAAGTCATAGGCTTCCTAAAGATGAATATATTTGCTTCTTACTAGTTACTATTGGTTATATGGAAGACATAAATACTTCTACTGTGACAGGCTGCGCTTAAAGAGGCCAAAAAGGCTAAAGATGGAGTAAATGAAGAAGTTTTATCACTCCGGTCAGAAGTCAAGGTGAATCTTGCCACTATGCTGCTCTTGTGAATTGTGATGTATTACACTGAATGTCACGTTAATGTATACATATGTGTGGGCCCACGTGGGCCAAGAGTAAAATTGCACTAATTTTAACGTTATTTTACTAATTTTGTGAAAATAACATTAAAAATGGCGGACGGTTAATCATGCATCATGTGGTGGCGCTGATAGTCAAAAGACAAGGAGGTACATGCATTAATCGGGCTTGACAAGCCCGATTGTTAAGTGTTATGTGCCTTATGTCCAAGGCTTGAGGCAAAACTACTATCGAGCCGGGGGTCTCACTTGAAGCAGTCTCTCTATTCCCACGCGGTAGAGGTAAGACTGTCTACATCTGACCCTCCTCAGACTCTACCTTAGCTTTGCTATTGGTGGGATTAACCGAGTATGATGATGATGATGAAAATCACGTTGATTTAACTTCTTAAGCAAAAAACTAAACAGTATAAGACTAAAACAACTTCCAGAAAGTGTTTAGGGTCAACCTGACCCAACAACTTCCAGAAAAAAACCTCATTTTGACCTGAACCTGTTGCCCAACCCGTTCATTTTTCACCTCTAGAGTTAATCCATGGTGTTTATATATGTAGCTTGATTAACGCTTTTCATATGTTACAGAAAGCAAAAGATGAGGCTGCGGCTGTTGTGGACCAACTTCAAGGAATCGAGTCTGAAGTTAAAGCTTTTCACTCAATGACACAGAGAATGGTTTTAACTCAGAGTGAGATGGTATGTTATTTAGATTCATCCTATTTTTCTAGTATGATGTTTTTACCATTATATATTATTTTGAAATTGCAGGAGGAAGTAGTACTAAAGCGGTGTTGGCTCGCACGATACTGGGGTTTGGCTGTGCGCCATGGTAGGTCAATGCTACACAACTGTTTTGTATTTTTATTGTCAGTAAAGTCTTTTTCTTTTTTGTTCTTTTTCTCATGTTTATTTGCAATTTTTTCTAGGTATATGTGCTGATGTTGCAGTGTCTAAGCATGAGTATTGGTCGTCTTTGGCACCTCTTCCCTTTGAAGTTGTGGTTTCATCTGGGCAAAAGGCAAAAGAAGAATGCTGGGAAAAAGGTTAGTAATTTCTCAATCAAAATAGGCAGGCCCTTACTGGGTCATCTTTTTGTATGGTTTGCGTAGGACCGGGTCAGGTTAAAATGACCTACAAACTATTTTGTACATCATTTACATTTATTATAAATGATTACTTTGTTAATCATGATTATGAAAACAGCATTATTAGAATGTTAATCTAAATCTGTGTGGAAAAATGATTTAGGAGGTTGACTGAACTTGTTTGACCCATTCCCCTTTCAGCTAAAATTTTGCTTTGCCCATTTAACTTGTTTGAGATAATAACACAACATAGATCTTCTCATTCATAAGTAAACGGTTCAATGTTAACAGGTAATGGCAATCAGGAAAGGAGGAGTAAGCTTGTACAGGACTTGAATGATCTAACAAGCGAAGGGAATATTGAGAGTATGCTTTCTGTTGAAATGGGTTTGAAGGAGCTTGCATGCTTAAAGGTTTTTTTCTTTTCATTTTCTTGTTATAAGATATAATTTCATTTTCTACAATGATGCTGGAATGTTTTGCTATTAGTCCAAAGTATAAGTGATAAAATGGATAGGTGACAACTCTCAATTGGAATGTTCTTAATTTTCGGGTTGGGTTGACACGTTTTTTAATAATTAATGAGTTGTGGATACAAAACGAATTATAACATAAATAATCTAAATCTTTGAATAAATACGATTTAGGTAGTTGTATGCATTGAAAATACACTTCGGGCAACTTTTAACCCATGTGACCAGTTGCCCTTTCAGCTAACTTTTTTTTATTTGACCCATTTAAAATTAAACACAACCCAAATCAACACGTTCATTGTTTGCAAGGTCTTTCTATACATTCATGTAAATTTCTTACTGTGCTTGTATAGGTTGAAGATGGAATTGTGCAGGCACTAGCCCAATTGCGTCGTATGAACTTGGCTCGACAAACTATGTCAGGTAATTTCTTCCCATGCCAACCTTTAAATATGAGTTTATTGTTTGCAAGTCTGTTAAATCATATTGATTGTTTTAGATCTATCTTCTATCTTAATGAAGGTAACGTTTCTCTTTGATGTGTAATTGTGTATATCCTACATTTGTATGTTTTCTGATTCTTTTCAAGATCTAATCAATCTGTTATATGCAGATGCTAAGTCTTCAGGTGACCCAAAGTTTATGGAGGCATTTGGTAAGTTGCATTTAATTTAATATTGTTCAAGTTAAATTTTTATTAATGTTTTGGCAACAAAGTCAGTTGGATTGAGGAAACAATTTTTTCAACAAAGTCGCGTGGTGTCAAAGAATTCATTTTGATTTATCACTCTGGTTACTAAAAGTTCACAATAGTTTTAACACTTTAACTATATATATGCTCACATACATGGTTTAACTATGTATGAAAATCTAGAAATGTGTGACAGATGATATGTATATTTGTTGCAGAATTGAGCCCGGAGGAGTCTGAAGATGTTCTTTTCAAAGAGGTATGATTATTGCCAGTAATCAATATGAGTTCTAGTTTAAGCTCTTGACCACATTCTGTCACTTTTTGTTTTTGTTTTTTTCTTTTTAGTTCTTACTTGATTTTCATGTTACTACAGGCATGGCTTACTTATTTTTGGAGCAGAGCAAAAAGACTTGGTATTGAGGAGGAAATTGCAAAGGCTCGACTTGAATTCTGGATTAGCCGAAGCGCACATTCACCAACTTCACATGACGCTGTTGACGGTAACTTTCCTTTATACGTATTGTTAATTATATAGAAGGGTCTATTTGGGTTATGCTAAAAGATATAATTAAAATGAAACACCTCATGTGGTCAAGCGAGTGATAGAGGTAAGTCGCTCTAAATGTTATTGACTTTGCAGTTGAGCAAGGGTTAATGGAGCTAAGAAAAATGGGCATCGAGCATCGTCTCTGGGAAGCATCAAGGCAAGGAAGCTGATGCACCAATGCACAATACGGCTTTTTCCACTTTATGAGTTGGCAACACGGCTTTCAGTCTTTTGACATCACAGTTAAATATGTATGTTATGTTCTTGAATCCCCTACAGCCAACTATAGTAAGTTATATATCTGCCATAATGTAGTAAGAGGGTCTTGTATTTGAGTTGATATAAGTTGGTTTTGCGATTGGCGGGTTTGTGTTCCGCCATTCTTGAGGTGAGGTAGCAAATGGGTGCGTCATTCGACGGGTTTGGGTTGGGGGCGTGGAAACTTATGTAAAATCTGTCCATCCACTGATTGCTACTATACTATATCCATGTTTAATTATTGTGGAGTATGCATATTATACTTTTATTTTTTGAAACATCATGTGGAAGAAATATACAACATGCAAAAGGTGTCAGTCCTGTTTTGGTTCCGAGTGGTGATCTGAAACTACAACAGGAGGTTGAACCTCCATTTTCAGGCAGTTGAACTCTAGTGCTAATATCGGTTTTGAAAGCATCACTGACATGCTCATTTTTCTCTTCTTTAAACATTCATCCAACTCATTTTCGGTATCAGTCCTGCCCAATGAACCTAAAACTCGCGCTGGCAATGTAGGTTTCACCCTGTCCAATGGTACAAAGATATTCAGAAGTAGCAAAATGAACGGCCCGGGTCAAAATATATTTTTGAGTGAAACCAGGGAATGTTATGTAAATGCGTATGTACACAAGTTATTTCATTACTCGAGCTCAATCTAAAAGTCTACCATATATCAAGTGATTTAAAAATTTTCGAGCCAGACGTCTCTTATAACATGAGGTCTGGCTTGACTCGACTGCTACACTAGAACCAATTTTCATAAAAATAAGTTAAAACCGACATGAAAACAAACCTGCACTCAATCTGACAACTGTACTTAAGAAGCTGAGGTACATGCTTTGTGCGGCCACTATAGTTTCGTAGCGACAAGAAAACATGATATCGTAAGTTTATATTTGTTATGGATGCTTGTAGAGTTGTAGAAAGTAGAAACCGAATAAAAATAAGAAGTGGACCTATAGCTCGGAAGTGACATCTTAATCTTTGGTCCCAAAGTCATCCACTTTAATGGATTCATCTTCAAAACTACAATATTAGCATGATCACATTACTTAGGGCATGTTTGGATAAACTTATTTGAGGCAAAAATGACTTTTTGTTAAAAGGACTTATTAACTTATGACTTTTTAAAAAGGAGTTTTTAAAAAAGTTTTTGGATTAGCTTATGTGGTAAGGAAAAACAATAAGTTGATAAGTTAGTTTGTAAAAAAATGTTTGGTTTAACTTATTTAGGTAAAATGACCAAAAAGGGTATAAGAAGGGAAGGTGTAAGGATATAATAAGGGCATGTAGGTAAATAACCATCAATAAGTTATAAGGAGGTTCAAAAAATCACTCATCCCTTACTTTTTCAAAACAACTTATTATAGGCTTACAAAAAGTTAAAACAAAAAGTCATTTTCCTTTTGCCAAACACTTTTTGTAACTTATTAACTTTTTGGAAAAGTTATAAGTTATAAGGAGGTGGAAATAAGGATAGCCAAACATGCTCTTAGACAAAGAATGGGGTTATAGGGTCTGGTAAATTTGCCTACAAAAACAACTAGAGTAAGATATCGGCGGTTCACATACTAGGAGATTCGAGTTGAATATCATAGAGGCTAGTTGTCACAGGACCATCGTTTTCAGCGACATGAATCTTTCCGGAGCCCACCTTAGAAAAAGCAGCAACTTGACTTGGAAGACCGAATTCCTAAGAATATACAAAAAAGCATGTCTAGATCAAACACTAAAGTCATATAACTTTCAAGCGCAAAACAAAATCTACATCAATGTGTGTTTGTATCGATCTTTGGAATGTTTAAATACCTTCCTTCCATGCGTACACGCATCATCACTGTTGACATAAATCCTTGCTGCCCAACTGAAACTCATGGAAACAACATAACACCAAGAGATATAAATAACCAATGATGAAAGTTTGACTCAAGTGATCAAAATGGCCAAGTGATGTGATCTAAAGTTAAAATAACCAATGAATAGTAAATCTATCCTGAAATACATATAATGAACTTGCATTAAGTGAAGATTAAACTCACGCGTGAGATGTTGGCATTGGTGGGTTATGGACGATTCCTGCTATCGTTACAAGCTAAATAAAACATGGTCAACTTTCTTAATTAGTTATAGGTTAAGTGGGATAGTTTGATAGTTAGAAATGGTAAAAAAAAAAAAAAAAAAAAAAAAAAAAAAAAAAAGAAGAAATAACCTCATCAAAGGGTCCAAATGGGCTCTCATTGTAGTTTGCAAGAAAAAAACCTCCTAGAGTGTACCTGAAGTGTGTATATACATATTCGTATTAAAATTTAAAATCCATTTTTAAATTCAAAAGAAAAATAATTAAAAACAATACCCAAAGGCTTCAACTAATCTGAACTCTTTAGGAATGATAGCTCTAGCAATTTCTGCTTTCACAAGATGAAACTGGTATAGGGCACTGCAAGGATAGGAAAGGTAGTGTTCGGTTAATTGGTTCGCGATAAAAGAATAAGAATCAAACCACATAGAGCGGCGGGTTTAAAAATCTATTCCCATTTTCCGCGCTATTAGTAAACCCATAGCGATCTCTGATTACAAACCAAAAGCCGTTGAAATTAAAAACCATGTGATACGTGATCAAACAATGCAACATACTAAAAATTTCGCAAACATATGCAGTTGATAACTGCGGTCTTGGTTAGTGGTTACTAATAGCATAAATGCATAATATGAAAGAAAATGTAAGTTGCATTGTTTGATAGAAAATTAATAATAATATTGAATAATTAGGATATGACTTGCCTGCCTTTAAATATCCAAGGAGGTTTACCAGCATACCCTGAACCACAATTGGTTTGCATAATCCCCATACCTTTTTTGTTTTCTCAATAATGTGTACACACACATATATAATTACTTCAGGTTTATTGTAATTATTTATAGGGAGAATGGGTCTTTGTTTTTGTTAGAATAGTAGTAAGTAATATTACAATAAAGATACTCTCTTTATTGTGTGGAATTATAGTAACATATTGTGTATAACTGAAGTAACATAAATTAAATTATACGGTACTTACACAAACGTGAAATTCGTCTACTTTGTTCTTGACTGCAACACTTGAATCGACTTTGTTTCGCAGATGATTTGTGATGCATTTGCAATAAAACCTTGATGTTAGAAAAAACCTCGTCGGAAACCACTTCATACACATTTGTTACGCAATTTTCAACGCATTTCCTACCAACACATAGTGTAGGAAATTTGTGACCCATTTCCTACGCAATTTCTTAAGAATTTGTAGATATATTATGTCGCAAATTAGCTAAAAAAATTATAGTTTTTTGTCGTCACAAATGAGTAGTAACTCTGTTAAAATTTGTGACACATTTTTTCCGTAAGAAAAATTTGTAGCAAAATGTCACTTTTCTAGTAGTGATCTTCGGTACATCTTTTAAAATATAAACCAAAAATGTCAACTTAACCATCTAAACCACTTGTTTTATTATTCTTAAATAAGAATCATTAATTCTTATCAAGGGATAATATGTAACACAGTTAATTTTCATGAACTTTACACCAAATACATTTTACTCTACAACATAACATTGATATGTGTATATAGTACAACCTTGCAATATGAATGGAACAAACATAAAATGTGAAATATGTGTCGGCATGGGTTGGTTCAGTGATCGCCGAAAACCAAACATATAACCATTTTTATAGGTTTTTAGATTTTCATTATCGATCGGTTTTGGTTTATATATTACTATATTATTGTAATGGTTTTAGTTCTATGTAAATAAACACAAATATTGAAATCAAGAAGTTTTTCTTATATAAAATGACTTCATCCAACCACTTCCAAGATTTATTATTGTTAATGCTCTAGGTATACGAGCATATATATTAAAATCAAGTAAAACTTTTACTTTATAAAAATTTACATTTACTATTTAAGGTCAAGGTATATAGCTATAATATTGAAATTATTTAAAATAATCTTATTAAAAATGACTTGACGTGAATCATATGGGAGGTTTCCTGGCTAAAACAAATTGAACATTAATCCATTGCTTATGTATTTGTTACATTTATGTTAACTTTCATTATAAATAACATTTTTATGAAGTACGTATTTATGCACTAACTTGGGAGTTTCTAATAATATTATAGCGCTCTAGAGGTATCCGGATAGCTTTCTGTATAAGAAAGGTAGGTCTTAGTTGGAGACTCGTTCGTGATAAAATGTCATACGCGAGCCAAGGGGTTATACCACGGTAGGCCTTTAGGTGGTGGGTCTCCTCTAGAATTGGTGACGGGCCGAGCACCAAAGCTGTCGGCGATCGCAGTTAATTTTGGTCCAGTGAAATAGAAACTAAGACAAGTTAGGCTTGTTAGATTCCAATTTTCTAGTTGAGATAATTGTCTTCCAACCCAACAAAATTGGGATTATTTAGTTCCAAATTCGCTATAGAAAACGAATATAGCGTTGGATGTGTTTATTTTTACTATATTTTGTAAAAATAACGGAACCATATCAAATTTAAACCTTAAACGCCCGGTATTTTTTACAAGGCTGTAGATACAAATAAACTTAGCACAACACTGTATTAGGTTTTTTATAATACATTATGAGTAAATTATATATTAAAGGTTATAAAAAAACATATAATAAATAAAGTAACATCAGAATTCTAAGGCCAACGACATTTCACCGTTTCCAAGCAGTGGCGAAGCTTGAGAAATTGGTCCGGGGGTCGGAAATCATCCGTCACGGGACGGAACCTATTTTTTTTTCTATAGCTATGTTTTGGATTATATGTTCAGGTTGGTGATTCGATTCGGGTCGAGTCAAACATTAAATACAATAATATCAAAGTTCTAAGCATTGTTTAACAAAAAATTGAACAATGACACTAAAACATTAAAAAGGAGACAAAGCGTGGGTACCTGGATGAAGAATTATAGTTCAACCCATCGACCTTTAAGATTTTTGAATTCTTCAATTATGGTTTACTCATATTTTCATTATATATTCTCTCTACTTGTTCTTCATTCGCTCTTTTGAAAAAAAAGATGTTATGGTTTTATTCTTCCCCACAGTATAATCTAATAACATAAACATTAAATCAAGTCATAATCATTTTCAACTCTAATTCTTAAACAATGTGATAAGTTGACACAAAAGATTGAATAATAAAAAAACACCATCGTCCAAAGCAGTATCAACGTCCTAACAATTATATGAATATGAAAGCTAAGGAGAAGATGATAGATATAGTTATCTTGTGGCATTTGGGTGACACATACATACACAAACAAACCGACCCCCATTTGTAAATATTATATTAGGTTGGTTTAATTAACATTCAACAACACAATAAGATAACAATTTATGAATCTATAAACTAGTAAAGTAGTTGTACCTTGATTCTTTGAATGAAGACTTGAAAAATGAAAGTATTAAATTACCAGGGTGAGATCGAGAGACAGAGTATAGGGAGGGTTTAGAGTTTTATTTAGGTTTAGGCTTTTAATTGGATTTTACCTAAAGAAAAAATGGGCAAAATCAAACAATTGGGTTGTATCTCTCAAAATGGGCACAAAAGAAAAAAAAAAAGGAAAACGATAAACTCGGTAAAACAACCGATATTTGGGAACCTTGTATCGTCCGATACATCGTTAATTTTGGTTTATATAATGTATCTATTTTTTTCAAAAAAAAAAAAACGGGGGGTCGCAACCGTATATACCTAAAAAATTATATACGGATACTACATAATCGGAACTTCTGAGCGAAAATTCGGGGGGTCGGCCGCCCCTTGAAACCTCCGCCTCTGTTTCCAAGTCGTACTTATAAAGTGCAAAGACATGTGGCGTATCCAGGAACAATTTCTTGGGGGTTCATTTCGTAGATTTTCATTGATTTTCACTCATTTTTCAATTTTTCCACTAAAAATTTCAAAATTTTCCAAACCGATGGGGTTCCTGGAACCTTGTAGATTTTCATTGATTTTCACTCATTTTTCAATTTTTCCACTAAAAATTTCAAAATTTTCCAAACCGATGGGGTTCCTGGAACCTAGGGCTGCAAACGAACTGAACTTTCAGCGAACAGTTCATGAACTGTTCGGGGGAAGTTCATTTGTGTTCGTTCGTTTAATAAATGAACGAACACGAACAAAAAATTTCGTTCGTTTAGTTAAACGAACGAACATGAACAAAGGTCGTGTTCGTTCGTTTATGTTCGATAGTTTAATACAGTTTTTAATTTTTACAATTTTATTTTATATTATTTAATGTTTATTTATTTTACCAAAATAAATAAATAAATAATGTATGTGTGGTAAGTATATGAGACTTCAAGTTTAAGTAAATGAAAACTTCGAGTTTAGGATGAGAGCTTAGTTTTTTTTTTAGACACTACTTTATTATGATTACTAATATTATGCTAAGTACTAACTATGTTTGTATTGTTAGGTTATATTTTGGGTGTTCTACTTAATTTTTTAATATGTGAATTCAATCTTATTCGAAAATTAATATATGTCCATTTGTGTTTGTTTTCGTTCATGAACAAATTCTTTGTGTTCATTTATGTTCATGAACACTTGTTTGTGTTCATTAGTTCGTTTATGTTCGTGTGCGTTCATGAACAAAATTAACAAACGAACACGAACACGAGTGTTTTCTTAACAAACGAACATGAACAAAAAATCTCGTTCGGTAAGTGTTCATGAACTGTTCGTGAACACATAATTTCTTTAGCAAACGAACACGAACAATGCCTTGTCCGTGTTTGTTCGATTCGTTTGCAGCCCTACTGGAATCCCCTAGATCCGCCCCTGCGAAGACACTAGAATTCAACTATTCAAGTTAGAAACACACCACCCAAAAAAAAAAATCCTCAACCGGAAAAAGAATACAAAAAGGTTGATTACTTAATCCATCCTGTTGACATTTTGGTGTGGTCCTATATTGGGTACTACAATGGTTACTGAGATGGACAAGATGACAATCCATGTTCCAAAGACTGATTTGAACCTTTTGAGACTACAACAGGAGGTTGAACCTCCATTTTCAGGCAGTTGAACTCCAGTGCTAATATTGGTTTAGAAAGCATCACTAATATGCTCATTTCTCTTTTCTTTGAACATTCATTCACCTCCACATTTTGGGATTCAATCCGGTCCGTTGACCCTATAACTCTTGCCGGCGATGTAGGTTTCATCCTGCCCAATGCAAGACAGGTGATTTAGATGGGTCGAGTAACGGGTCAAAATATGTTTATGTGAAACGAGGTAATGTTATGTACATCTCAAATTGTGTTGATGACATATCAAGCTATTTGGCCTATAAACACATTACAAAAAAAGTATATTACTAAAGTAATGAATTACGTGGTTTAGCAGGATAGACTTTGCGATTCAAAAGGGGGATAGCGGTTCAGCTTGTTGCCCGCTTACCCACCATCTAAATGTAGCTTGTTTTGTGTTAATAAAATATGAATTATTTTTGGATTGCATTGTAAGCATTCGAATACATTGACGACCTTTGAGTTTTGACTAATATTAGACCAAGTGTAGTGGCAGCTGCAAGATAACGGCCCCAAAAAAAGCAACCAGATTCACGCCAAACACTGGCGTTAAAAATTCCATACCAAACCCAATTTAAAAAAAAAAAAAAAAAAAGCCCCCCCCCCCGGGTGGGGGCAGTGTTCTGTCGTTATGGGGCGTTTTTGGCCCATTTCACGCTCAAAACAATTTCCCGCTATGGGTGGTCTTAGCTCATTTTCGCATTTGACATGTTACTAATAAAATGAACGTGTCAGGACTCGAACTTAATTACTTGAGCTCAACCCGAAAGTCTACTACAAATTAAGTAGATTTTGAATACTTTTCAGCGATCATCTAGTAACAAGATATGTTAATTGACTCAACTCGACAACACTTATACGCGTTGTTATATAAATAAACTAAAAAATTGACTCGAAAACAAACCTGCACTCAATCTGGCAACTGTACTTGAGAAGCTGAGGCATATGCTCTGTGTGGCCACTACAATTTCATAGCAACCAAAACAACACCACTCTTTTAAGTTACTATAAGACTTGCAGAAACAGAATAAACAACAACAAGTTTACCTAAAGCTTGGAAGTGACATCTTAATTGTTGGCCCCAAAGCCATCCACTTCAACGGATTCGTCTTCAAAACTATAAATATTATTAGCATGATATTACTTAGACAAAAAATGGCGTTATTTAGTCGCGTCAGTTTTTCGAGAAAAAATAACTTGAAGTAAGATGTCAATCCACATACTTGGAGACTCGAGTTGAATATCATAGAGGTCTGTCGTCACAGAACCATCGATTTCAGCTAAGTGAATATTTACATTTCTACCATTGCCTTTACTCTCTAGTCTCTTCGACATGATCACCTTAGAAAAAGTGGCGACTTGACTTGGAAGCCCGAATTCCTGAGAACATATAACCGATTGGAACACTATTAACATACAAGAAAGAAACAAAATCTTTATTTCCTTAGCTTTATTTGCATCAATTGTTGTAATGTTTAAAGTCATCTAAAAGTCTAAAACATTGAATTTGATTTGTTCCTATGTTTGAATACCTTTCTTCCATGCGTGCACGCGTTATCACTGTTGACATAAACCCTTGCTGCCCATCTGAAACTCATGGAAACAACATAGCTCAAAGAAATGTAAATTACTAATCATGCAAGTTTAAGTCATAAGGGTTGGGTAACGGGTCAAAATGGGTTTCAGTCAAACTTAGTTGCTAGTGTGGTCAAAATGGGTTGGGAAATTTAAACTTTCAAAATTTTTTATATAGAGGGATCCTGTAAGTTAACTATAATTAAGATGCCACATCAGCACCACATATTCAAAGTGGCGCACACCAGTTGCCACGTCATCATTATGTAACTGACTCAAATTCCCCTAAATAAACTTTATGAATAATGTGGAAGTTGAACCATTTGTATGAGGAAAATAGTAATGAACTTGTATTATGGTAAAGATTAAACTCACGCATGAGACGTTGGCGGGTTCCACACAATTCCAGCGATCGCCACAAGCTGAATAAACCATGCTCAACTTGGTTATTTATATACACATAAAGTTGTATAACTTAATAGTTAAAAAGAAGATGTTAACCTCATCAAAGGGTCCAAATGGGCTCTCACTGTAGTTTGCTAGAAAAAATCCTCCTAGAGTGTACCTACATTGTGTGTATTTATATTAAAATTCAGAAACCATTAACAAAGCATGTTTAGATTGAAAAAAAAATAAGTTAATTAATAATAATAATACCCAAAAGCTTCAACTAATCTGAACTCTTTAGGAATGATAGCTCTAGCAATTTCTGCTTTCACAAGATGAAACTGGTACAAGGCACTGAAGGGTATAGTAAAAGACAATCTTTAATTACGGACTTAAGGTAGCATTTGTTTCACGGAATAGAATGTAATTCGGATTGGAATTGGAATGTATATTACATTCCTTATGTTGTTCGTTTCAACAAAAGAAGAAATTGTATTTAAACAACATACGGAAGGGAATTTACATTCCAGTTCCGTTGACATTTCATTTCATTCTATGTAACGAACACACCTAAATTCCAAAACAACACGAAATCCAATTCCAGTTCCAAAACAAATTATAGTTATTAGTACTTTATTAGTCATGAGCCAAGATCACAATACAAATTAGTATTACATTCGTTTCAACTACTCTACACGCCTATGGTTACTAGTTGCATAATATGATAACTATTGTAAGTTGCATTCTTTGATTGAATATAATATTAAATTCATAGCCAGATTAATATATATTATGCATATTTTATTCAAAAAAAATTAATCTAAAAAAAAAATTTGGATATTGGGATGTAACTTGCCTGCCTTTAAAAATCCAAGGAGGTTTACCATATCCTGAACTACATTTACATTCCTTAATCTCCATATCTTTCTTGTTTTACCAATTATGATCAGTAATGGATCCCTATAAAATTTGTAAAGAAGCAAAGTTTACAAATAACATACAAACACATATAATAAGAACAAGAAAGCAGAAACATGATTACATAAGAGGCAACTGGAAGAAAAGATGGTACAAGGAGTAACTTAGAGCATAAAGATTATAAATAAGATGATGGGTTTTGTTTAATTACCTAAAAGATTGTTTCTTTAACAATATGCAACTGATGATGAAGAAGAAGAGCAGAGTATGAAGAAGGTCATTTATGTAAATTCACAGGGGTGTGTGTGTGTGCATGTCATGTTTATAAGGTCTCAATGTGATGACTAGTGTGTAATAGGGGGGGGGGGGGGGGGTAGCACAAGGGCAGCGGACGCACCCCGTAAAAAAATTTAGTATATTTTATAGGCAAAAATCATGATTGCACCCCTTGAAATTTAGTTAAAACCCTCTGATTGCACTCTCGTAAAATAAATTCTGGTTCCATCACTGTGTGTAATTATGTACTCAGGGACGAAGCCCTGGCCCCCCTGTTTTTGGCGTAGTAGTGGAAATTTACGATTTTCATAGATAAATTGAGTCCGGGTTGAGTTCGGCCCCCGCCGATTCCGAAACCAAGCTTCGCCACTGTATGTACTATCAAGCCGGCCATATTTTTAAGATTTTGATATTTGTAGGATGTGGTTATAACGTATTATGTCATAAAAGGAAAGAAAAATCCTATAAAACTATTTATTTATAACATTATTATTAGTAGTATTATTTATGGTGGTAATATGAAATATACATGGTTTAAATAAAAGAGTTTTGAATGTTAAAAAAAAAAAAAATTGATTTAAATATTTTTCCTATATGTTAGTTTAAAATGATGAAAGTTAAAGAAAGAATTGTTGTTGATAGTGGCTAGTTAGACATAGGAAATTGGGGTTTTTATTTTTATAAATATTATTTAAGAAATGGGAAAAGGATGAGGAAAGAATATGTGACATTGTGGTACCTGTTGGAAGTTGGGATTATCATATCCAACCTCCTTATCCATCTTTCATTTTCTGAAATAAATATTCAATATTTATATTCAATGTTTTATCTAATGAAATGATAATTTTATTAATATTTTTTCCTATGGATATTGTAAGAAATTTAGTTATACTTGCTCTTATCTGAAAAATGAATACACATTTTTAAACAAATTAAAACAGTAAAATGTAGATAATAATTTTGAGAGAAAGAAAGTAATCAAAATAATAAAATGTGTTACATTATTACTACACTTATTGTAAAAGCTTTACTTATTATATACTCTTAAATAAAATTAAAAACAAAAAAAGAGAGATGACACTGTCATACAATTACTGCAAGTTATTAGTTAAATTTTTTTAAACACTAATTTAGAATGAAAAAGTGTTTTGATTTTAAAACAACTCAAGAAAGATATTGATGTTTCGTGAATCATCTTTACTGATTTACCCAATACCCAGTGTCCCACACTTGATCCAACTATTTACTCGTATATTGATTTATTATTGTTAAAGACTTATAGCCACAAATATTTAAATCACGTACAAACGAAAGACGGTTAATCATGCATCATGTGGTGGCATGGATAGTCAAAAGACAAAGGGGTACATGCACAGATCGGGTTTGTCCCGATTGCCAAGTGTTTTGTGCCTTATGTCCAAGGCTTGATACCAAACCACATCGAGCCGGGGGTCTCACTGGAAGCAGCCTCTCTATTCTTGGGGGTAAAGGTAAGGCTGTCTACATCTTACCCTCCTCAGACCCTACGTTAGCTTTGCTATAGGTGGGATTAACTGAGTATGATGATGATGATGGCAAGTTTTACCTATAAAAAATGACTTCATCCAACCATTTACTCCTAGATTTATTATTGTTAAAGGTATATATATATATAGACATAAATATTAGAATCAAGTAAAACTTTTACTTATAAAAAATGACTCGATCCAACCATTTACTCATATATTTATTATTGTTAAAATTTTACTTATAAAAAACGACTTGGTCCAACTATTTACCCGTATATTTAGTTACAGATCTACCTATATAGCCAGAAGTATTGAAATCAAGTAAAACTTTACTTACTAAAATTGACCTAGGGAGAACCATCTATACTAACTTGTGGCGAAAACAAACTTAGTTACATTTATGTTAACTTTAAAACTTTTGTTACAAGAGCTTGTGGAATACGTGGGTTGAGTATTCGTGTGAAGAACGTCACGTAGGTGCCACATTACAATAGAGATATTCCCACTCACACTCACACTCACACTCACACCACATGAGGAGGGAACACATGGTGTGAGTGTGACTAGTTTTTGTAAACCAAGATACACCTAAGAAGTAAAAAACCGGTGAGGGTCAAACCTTCACTCCTTTCCACACCCATTGCAATACTCATGCTCTACCCTCCCACAACCATGGTGTGCCTGCAACCATAAGCCACACTGGACCGCCCAACCTCACGATTGAAGTGCATATCGGACGCCCTAATACTTGGAACTTTATTTATGCTCTTGAGTTTCAATCACTTTATAGTGGAACATCTTTTTTTTTTTTTGAACGGCCACCTAAACAAAGCCGGGTACTTCGTACGCGGCCCCCTAGTGGCAAAGACAGGGGCACAGCCCGGCCCACCCCGGACGCACGAAGCCCCTAGCCCGCCCGACAGCCCGCTTCCAGGGAAAACCCGACCCACATATCCGCCCGAAGTCACGACAGTAGTGAATCGGTAAAACCTGGCGAGATCAGGACTCGAACTCATGGCCATAGGCCATGAGTCATCCATCATTTCTCATTATGTCCTTCGTGGGAATCGAACCTGAGACCTCCAAGAGAGATCCCTGGTCCATTCACAAACTGAGCTACCTGTAAAGGACAATAGTGGAACATCTTGATATCTAGAGTATAACAATTCTGATATTTATTAATCACCATGTCGGAAGCTGGTATTAACTTGTGGATTTAAAGTTTTAACTTGTTCAACTGAAGCTTAGATAAGTATTGAGTAATATATTTAGGTAACAACCATCTAATGATAATTCGGTCAGTTATTTCAGATTTTAATTTAGATGGCTCAAATCCTTAATGTAGAGAATGGGAGAAGAAAATTGTGCATTTTGGGTGCTTTTGAAACCGGTTTTCACTGCGTGAGCGGCGAAATCATGTCAGGTAGGCAGACGCTTACACCTTATCTCGAGCCGGCTTTTAAGCTTTGGATGTTCATCTCGAGCTGATTTTGTAGCCTCCTACTTCTAAGGCTCTTAAGACAACTTACTTCTAAAAGAGGTGTGTAGCTTTATTTGTGTCTAACACGAAGGTCACTCACAGTGCAAACTGCGTTTTACCTTACCATTGATTAGCATAACAAGGTCCCGTAAGCTTCTCTGTAACGGATTATAACCGTTAAAAACAACTTATTTAGCTATTATTGTATAAAACAAGCCTCTTAACATAAATGCGCATCGTCTTGGGGATCTCTGCAAGCACGCATAGATCCTTGAAGATGATGGTTATTCCTTCATGTGTTATACAAAAACTAAAGGATCATATTAATCTGCAGCGGCACAATGAACAAACTACTTCTACATACTTGCCATTCTAGGAGTGGCAAACTCTACCAAACCTTGATGCGTGATGCTGCCATTAACGTCCGCCATTGTTGCAACCGGAGTGGTCTCCTCGAAACAATACCAAGGCACCTGCCACTTCGCATCCTCAAGAGCTGCACCTACTTCAAATGTCATCACGTGTGCTTCCCTTCCTGTATCCGCGCACACAATCATTAACGCACACATGGACTACGAATAGTAATTTTTATTATAAACATTTTTTTAATTTTAGTTTAAACTCTGATACTTTAGTTCACTTAATGGGTAAGTTTAAGAAACATATTGACTGATTCAGAGGCTACCTCTAGCCTTCTTAACGACTCAACACAAAGTTGCCAAACAACCCTTAATTTGAGTCTTTTTCTAAAAAAAAAATTAACGAACGCAACTTTTACAATACAACTCGTTAATTTTTTTAAAAAGTTGGTTATGCAAATGTGTTTGGTGAATACAGAGTTGTATTCAAATTTGGTATCGTAAATTATACCGAATACTGATGCCATTCCAATGCCTTCACAAACCAAACCGATACCTACCGAAACCGAATTCTCGTATCCCGCCAGTCAAGGGCGAAGCTTTGTGAGGGCCAGGGGTGCCCGGCCCCCACCAATTTTTTGCTCATTAGTGTAAAATGTAAATTTCCCCGGTTTTATCCAAAAATTTTGTATATTTTGAGTCAGGCCCCGACCGATTCGAAAAAAAAAAAAACAAGTCTCGTGACTTTCAGCCCCCACCATCCAAAAATTCAAGCTTTGCCACTACTCGCGTTCAATACTTAAAAACCCTAACCCTAACTTTGTAATTATCCCCAAATTGTCAATTATACACTACATTGTAAATGAATTTGAAATGTAGATAATAATAATAATAATAATAATAATAATAATAATAATAATAATAATAATAATAATAATAATAATAATCCGGTTACCTGTATAAAACACCCAATGAACGGGGCGTTTGGAAGCAACATCTTCATAATAAGTAATAAAATCAGCCTTCTCCCAAACATTACAAAGGAATCCATCAACGTTACGTTGACCGAGGTAATTGGCTCCGTCGAGCCAATTAGGTCGGAGGATTCCGACCTCCAGCTGCGCGGAAGAGCACTGACGGTCGGAATCCAAAGTGTAAAAAAAGGAAGTGCCGTTGTTCCATTCTAAATCGTATAATATGTTTCCAAGCTGATGCTGGATAATGTTGAAGTTACGACCGTTGGTCCAGTCGTACCATAGGTCTATTAATTCGAGTGTGCCACTGTAGTTCATCACTAGGATTGAGTGGAATTGTTTTGGCCATGGTGTTGGTGTTGGTGTTGGTGTTGGGTCATTGGCGTTGGTGAGTGGAATGGTAGAAGATAATAATAATAATAATAATAAGAGTGTTGTGAGGGTGGTTAGGAGTGGAATATGCATTGGAGATGAAGAAAGCGTTACCATTGGTGGTAGTTGATTAACAGGGTGGATAAGTTGTGTTAGGACTTAGGAGCTTTTATCTGTTTGGCAAAACTAGCTGAAGGCCGATTGCTGGAAGCTTTTTAAATATATTTTGACTAGTTTTTATACTGGTAGCGTCTCGGGTTGAAATATCTAACATGACATAATAAAATATCTAATATGGCAACATAATTAATGACTTGTCAATATATGATTAATGATTATGATTATTATTATTATTATTTATTTTAAACAAATCTTTGTCATAAGTTATCATATTATTATTTTAAAAAATTCATGGATATCATTTAATCTCAGGCCCGACCAAAACCCACAAATTTTTTTTAAACTAATCATAAACCTGACACAATACCTGTCGGGTTTCAAAATATTATATAATGTCAAATGAATTCGGAAGTTTGTAATCGATCATTCTAAAAATAACTAACATGAAATAAGGAAAAAAAAGTTATTTATTGAAATATCGAACGCATTAGTCTAAGGATTATGTGATGCGTTAAAAAATTCATGGGTATATGATCGGGTACTTGGGTATGTGGTTTCGGGTAATTGGGTCGGGTATCACCTAATCCCATGCCCGGCCCAAACCCACAATTTTTTTAAACTAATCCCAAACCTGACACAATACTTGTCGGGTTACAAAAAATAGTCGTTTTTATCCGTTTTTTATATAGCACTATGATACTCGTTGGAAAGATAATAAAACGCTCGTTAATTTGGTGTAATTTTTTTCTCTAAAAAATCTCGTATATAAAAGATATTAACGTTTAAAAGTTATAGGAGGAAACATGAGAGATAAAATAATAAAGGTTTAATATTTATATTTAGTAGATTAGGTATTTAATAGATTAGGTTAAACCATATTTAAACCATATTTATTCTTTTTTTTAATTGGTCTAGAGTTGCCACATCACATCCTATGTGGCATCTCTCAAATGAGATATTGCATAAGAGGATGACATGTAGGATTAACCCCTTTGCAATATATATATATATATATATATATATATATATATATATATATAGATATAGATATAGATATAGATATAGATGTTTGGCAGAGTACCTGGAGCTTTTAATAAAATATATAAAATGACCAAAATGAGCATAATTAAAAGCTTATAAGGAAGGTTTTTATTTTGTTTTTAAAATAGAATGAGTATTTGTGTCATTTACTAATTAAAATCTTATAGCTAGTATAGCTTTTTCTTAAAAGCTAGTAGTAGTAGCTTTTCACTATAGAGCTTTTTCTACTAATCTAAAAGCTTCCAGCTCTTCAACCAAACAAGGCTTATTATTGAATAGGAATTTTTTCCTAAAAGCTTGTAGCTCCTAAAAGCTCCTTGTCAAACATACCCCTAGTTTATCCACCCTTTTGTTTGGAAACGAGACGTAGAAAATGGTACCGGATACCGGTATTGAATTATTTCGGTATTTATTTGGTACTGATATTTTGATGTTTTTAATACTGGTATTGGTTTGGTACGCTAGCGATGTTTTACCGTTAAATATTGGTATCGTACTAAATATTTTTGGTGTTGGTATTCAATCTTGGCGATTTTTAGTACTAGTAACGAGCTCAACCATAGTTTGAAATGTGAAAAACCATTAAAAATCCTTCGTTCGATTTGAAAAACTGCATATCTATATTGTTTTCTTATTCTTTCTTACTAAAAAAATATTGAAAACAAAACTAAGTTTTACTCCGTAATAGGCATAAAAAGGAGAAGAAATGGCAATGAATATCAAGGAAGGTAAAAATATACATACCATATACATGTATGTATTCGTGTTATCATAATGACATAATGTTATGTTACAATCAAAGTAAAAGATAAATGTAAACTAGTGGGAATGCCCACGCGTTGCTGCGGGATTTTATGTTTTCTTGTTAGACGTTGGACGGTGTATATCCCAAAAAAGAAAAAATAAGGTTAGTTAATAGTCACAAAAACAATTGATCTTGCATCATATATAACTGTTTTTGCTATTCATACAGTTGATGCTTAGAATCAACATCTTTTAGATAGTTTATTGCCTAATAAGTTCTTGCCAAGTCAACCAGTAAATTGCTAAGAATTGGTGTATGCTGCAATACTACCACCACAAAAACTAATCACTATGTGACAATAAAAACCATTACAAATTCAAATGTACAAAATTGGTGCCAAAATATAAGAAATCATTGATATAATTATGAGTTAAGAATGGTGTGCATAAAAGACATGAAATTCAGAAAAGTTATTTAAGTTCAGGGAAATTAGCACCTTGTGGGTTTCTTGGTTTCCTCTAAAGTTGTTGCTCTTGCGCTGGCCTCGGAGCAACTGAAACACTAAACAGGTGGTTGAATAATTCATCAAGTGATACAAAGGAAAACCAAATCATTTTAAGTGATACAAGCTATAATAATTATAATTACATCATTAATTTCTCACGCATGTTGCTAGTGAGAATTCGCAGAACTTGTAGAAATTTTAAAATGCTTTTCAAAAGGCGCTGGCTAACATAATGTTTTTAAGGAAGTAATTCTACTGCCTAGCAGGAACCCGCGCGTTGTGGCGGGATTAGCTAGGTTGGGGTGTTTTAATTTGGCCATCCTATTGTGGTTGTGCCATTTTAAATCACATGTTGAAGATATACAGCTAAAATATTGACACATTTAGCTTTGAAATTAATAGTTTCATGCTAAACAATGACAACTGAATTGGATGCTATACGAAACGTTTGTTAATATTATGCAACTTGCCAAGTCAAAATTGTTGCTTTTTATTGTTTTGACCGCTAGTTACCCATATATTTATAGCACACCGGATTGAATTTACTTAACATGCTAATTAATAATTTTTTAGGACAAAAAGTGACTTGGTCATATAGTGTAGTGTAACTCGGATGAGTTTTTTTTGCTTAAATGCTTAATATCTAAAAACCAATAATGAGTTGTATCAATAAAGGCACTGTAGTTTAAGTATATGATGATCATGTAAGCAAAGTAGATGGCACCTGATTGTTGTATCAATTTTATTTTTCGAACAACAATGCCAACATTTCTATTATTAACCCAGCAACCGGAAGATAACAAGCCACTAAAAAGTGTCAAAAAACATGATATCAAAACTCATAAAACCTTTATTATTTCCCAAACCAGAATGTTTACACCCAAGAAACAATCATACAATCTCTAATACATTCTCTCTACCTCAATAACTCTCTGATCTAATGATCACAATCATCTACACAATGAAAAGAACCTCACACTAAAGATCTGTAACAAGACGTTAACAGATCAACAAATCTAATCTAGATGATGAGAGAATGAAAGTACAAACTTTAGAGAGAAAATGAAAGTGAAAAACAATAATACTGAATGATCTGAACGAATGCCAAGAGAGAGAAGGTGACTTATATACTGAAGCTGAGTAATACATCTCGGGATCCGTGCATAAATGATCTTCACCGTAGACAGAAAGCACAAACTGATCTAGACCGTTGATAAGAAACACACTTATAATAATAAGTTTGACCCGGGCAATTCGTGACTGAACCTTTTGCAACATAAGCGAACCTTTGTACACTTGGGCTTATACCACTGAGCCAAAACTAAATCTGGGCTAAACATAAATCTAAGTCTTAAACATAACCAAAGCCCAATCCGGTATAATCATGCTACCATCTACAAGCACAACCATCATCAGGACCTCAACTCTTGATCAGCAACACTCAACTCTTGATCAGCAACACCAGCAACTCTACATGCAACCATCTACTAGCATCCATTCAACTCAAATAACCTGCACATTTACTTATGCAAAATGTAAAAGCATTTGACAAAATATGACTTGACCCATTTGGTATTAAATTGACTTTAAGACATATAACATGTCCTTATTTTAACACCCCCCCACAATTTAATAACCAAAAGGATCTTCCAATCTTAAAAGTTTACACATTTCTTCATGAATATGAACACCAAGTCCTTTTGTCATAATATCAGCAACTTGCTGATCCGAACTGATTTTCTCAGTTTGAATAATACGTTTATTTATTAGATCCCTTAAAAAGAATAAGTCTAACTCAAAGTGTTTTGTTTTGTCAAAAAACACAGGATTAGAGGCAATAGATAGTGCTGCACTATTGTCACAAAACAATTTAACAGGTAATGCTACCTGAATGTTTAGTTCAGAGAACAAATTTTTAAACCACAAAATCTCACAAGCAACAGTACACATTGCCCTAAACTCTGCTTCAGCAGATGACCTAGCAATTGTAGACTGTTTCTTACTTTTCCAGGATACAAGAGAATCTCCTAGAAATACACAGAAACCAGTCACTGACTTTCTGGTGATTGTACATTTTGCCCAGTCTGAGTCAGAATAAGCAACAAAATTAAATTGTGAACTTTTTCTAAAAGATATTCCTTTCCCAGGGGACCTTTTTAAGTATCTAAGTAATCTTAAAGCAATTCTTGAATGACCTTCAGTAGGGCTATGCATAAACTGACTCAAGTAGTGGACAGCATATGATATATCAGGCCTGGTATGGGACAGATATATCAACTTCCCTACTAACTGTTGATAGCCAGTAACATTAGCCAACTTACTAGAATGGTCATTACAAAAATTGGTTAAGATATGATTAGGTTCTAATGGATTGCTAACAGGTTTGCATCCTAACATGCCATACTCTGTTAACAAATCCATACAGTATTTCCTTTGAGATAAGCATAGGCTATCTTTTAAGGAAACAACTTCTAGACCCAAAAAATACTTTAATTCCCCTAGATCTTTTATAAGGAACTTATCTTTTAGACACAATTTAACCTCATCTATTTCAACTATACTATCACCAGTTAAAACAATATCATCAACATAAACAAGTAACAAAACAGTAGTAGACTTAGATATTCTAATAAACAAAGAATAATCACATCTACTTTGTGAAAATCCCAAACTAGTCAGAATACTAACTAGTTTTTCATTCCACATTCTGGGAGCCTGTTTCAGGCCATACAAGGACTTGTTCAACTTGCACACTTTAGTTTCACCCTCAGAAAAATATCCTTCAGGCAAACTCATATAAACATCTTCATTAAGATCACCATAAAGAAAGGCATTGTTGATGTCTAATTGAAACATTTTCCAGCTATTCTGTACAGCTATAGACATTACTGTCTTTACTGTAACAAACTTGACAACTGGAGAGAATGTTTCATCAAAATCAACTCCTTCCTTTTGACTATAACCCTTAGCAACAAGCCTAGCCTTGAACCTCTCTATCTCTCCACTAGACCTATACTTGATCTTGTAAATCCACTTACAACCTACTAAACTTCTTCCTTTAGGAAGATCAACTAAAGACCAAGTATTGTTCCTATTCAAGGCTTCTATTTCATCATTCATTGCATTAACCCAATTGGGATCATGCATGGCTTGTTTATAAGACTTGGGTTCAACAGTCTTGTTCAAAATACTAGCAAAAGCCCTATTTTCACAAGACAAATTAGCATAGTTGACAGACCTTTCTATACCATACTTGACCTTTCCTTCTATGACAAAGTCATCAAACTTTCTAGGAACAGAAGGCCCCCTATTGCTTCTTCTAACACTATGCATGATTGAATCATTGCCCTCAGAACTAGAAGTGTTTTCAACTTCAGTCCTCACATGGTCTGCCTTGTCCTGACTCATGTTATTAAGATCTGGTGATTCTGGGGAATCACTTGATCTATCACTATCATGAGTGGACTGCTGAGCAACATGTGTCCCTGAATCAATGTTACCTGAGCCCCTTCCTTCATCATTGGGCTCTTCAGGATATTCAGTTGTTTGAGTTTCAGTGTCAAAAATATTAAAGAAATTTAATGAATCTATATTAGGTATATTATTATCATTATATCTTTGGAAAACACTAGTATCTTTAAAAGGAAAAATAGACTCATAAAACTTCACATCTCTAGAATAAGAGATGATTTTTGACTCTAAACTATAGACCTTATATCCCTTTTTTCCATTTGAATATCCAATGAAAACACATTTTTCAGCCCTTTCACTCAATTTATTAGACTCATTTAACACTGTAGAAAAACACAAACAACCAAATATTTTTAAGTGTCCTAGGAAGGGTTCAAAACCAAACATCAGCTCATAAGGGGTCTTGCCATTCAACACAGAAGAAGGGGTCCTATTTATCAAGTATGCAGCAGTCAGAACACATTCTGACCAAAACCTAACAGGTAAATTGCTTTGGAAAAGCAAAGATCTAGTGACATTTAACAAATGCCTATGTTTCCTCTCAGCTATTCCATTCTGTTGAGGGGTATAAGCACAAGTAGTTTGATGGAAAATACCCAAAGTTTTACAATAGTTTGTCATTTGATTGTTAACAAATTCCAAGCCATTATCACTTCTAACACACTTAACTTGTTTTTCAAATTGAGTTTTAACAATATTGACAAATTCTTGTATATTATCAAAGACCTCAGACTTGTGCTTCATTAAACATACCCACACAGCCCTAGAATAGTCATCAACAATTGTTAGGAAGTACCTAAAACCCTCCCTACTAGGAACCCTATATGGTCCCCAAACATCTAGATGAACAAGATCACCAATTCCTGAGGACTTATGATCACTCAATGGAAAAGGCTCCCTATGTTGTTTTGCTTTGTGACAAACATCACAAGGCAACTCAGACTCCTTAGGTCCAATAATTCCTATAATGGACTCTAACTTCTGTAAAACAACATCAGCCGGGTGACCTAATCTAGCATGCCAGAGATCAAACTGTTTATTTGTAATACCTACCTTATTACACACATATGATCCACCACAGAAGTATAAACCCTCAAGTTGACTACCAGTCACCAGGGTTTTCTTTGTTGACAAATCCTGAATATAACAATTATGTTCATCAAACCCCACAAACAAATGATTATCTTTTACTAGTTTATGAACTGAAATAAGATTGACACAATATTCAGGAACAACAAAGACATCATGTAAAACAACATTATTATCAAGTTTTAAGGTTCCTATTTTTGTAACCAAAGCATTTGTACCATTTGGATGTTTTACTTGAATATTTAAGTCAGAAACATCTATATAATCAGTCAAATCATGTTCACTAGTTACCATATGTTGATTTGCTCCTGAGTCTATTATCCAACCCATTCTTATCCTTTTACTATTTACATTAAAACAAAAAACAGGTTTAATAGACACATTAGCACAGAATGGATGACTAAAGATACTACCTGATACATTGTGACTTTGAGGAGGATCAATGCTATTATCAGAGATCAAACTCAAAAGTTTAGCTACTTGTTCACTAGTCAAAGAAGAAAGTTGTGCATCAGGTTTATCATAACTAGTGCTATTCACAGTAGGTTTCCTATTTTGCATGCCCCTAGCCTTAGCCCATGGAGGATACCCAATTAACTGAAAACACTTATCAGCAGAGTGTCCTGACTTGTTACAGTGTGTACACTTAGTAGATTGACTCATTGTTTTATCAACCCTTTTGTTTTGATCAAAGGGTTGAGAGGTTTTAGCAAAGAAACCCATTGACTGACTCTTTTTTGAGTTTCCAAGAGAGTTCCTATGTGACTCCTCTCTTGAAACAATAGAAAAAGCCTCTTTAACAGTTGGTAAAATTTCTTTGATTAACAAGTTAGTTCTAACAGGTTGGTACACACTGTCAAGTCCCATTAAGAACTGCATCAACTTAATCATGCTACTAAAATTATTAAATTCCCTAGCAGCATTGCAAGTACAAGCAGGTAATTGCAAAATTTGATCTAACTGTCTCCACATAATATTCAACTTATGGTAATACTCAGCAACAGTCATCCCATTTTGACTGAAGGAATTTATCTTTTGGTACAAATCAAAAACCACAGAACCATCAACCTTGTCATATGTTTCTTTAAGTTCAGCCCAAACTTCACTGGCTGACTTAGAGAACACATGTCCCATATATAGATCCTCACTAACAGAGTTGAGGATCCATGTCAAAACTATGGAATTGCACCTGTCCCACTGTCTAGCAAGCACATCATCATTTAGAGGTTTAATACATGTGTTATCAATGAAGCCCCATTTATTTTTTACTTGTAAAGCAAGTTGTAAGGCATTAGACCATACAGAGTAGTTTTCAGAACCTTTAAGTTTGATAGTTATAATGGTTAGGTTGCTAGAATCAGATGGGTGCAGATACAATGGATCACTAGCATCTAACTTACTAATCAAGGTCTCAACTATAGCACCACCACCAGGAGGGTTATCCCCACCAGCAGGGTTCACAACATCACCCATTACTACTCAAGTATAACAGTCAAGTCAAGCAACAACAGCAAGTAGAACAAGTAAATCAATCAAGAAACACACTGAAAAACGAAAAAAACCACAAAACACAAAACAATGATGAACACACGCTAGGCGAAGCCAGGCCAGTGATCCAGATCAGTGGATCCTCAGGGGTTCCACCGCAGGTCTTAACCTGGGAGCCTCTAGACCTAAACACGACGCAATAACAAGTCAACAAATGAGCCAACTCCGGTCCACCTAACCCGGACAATGCTCCTAGACTCAACAATGAAAAACAAGAGACAATAGTATGAAACGATCTCACCAAGAATATCCCCAAGTTAGGGTACTCCAATAACTCGTAACGATTAACCTTCACTTAGGGTTAATCGTCAGAGAGCAAAGAAAATATCTCCAAATCCAAGCAGATACCAGCTCCAACCAGATCTCACCAGGATTCACAATATTCTTGATCAAGAGAAACAGCGGAAGAGAAAGAAACCAAGATCAGTACACCAGATCGAAACCCTTAATCAGATAATAGATATCAGAGTTCAATCAGAACCTAGAGCTCTGATACCATGTCAAAAAACATGATATCAAAACTCATAAAACCTTTATTATTTCCCAAACCAGAATGTTTACACCCAAGAAACAATCATACAATCTCTAATACATTCTCTCTACCTCAATAACTCTCTGATCTAATGATCACAATCATCTACACAATGAAAAGAACCTCACACTAAAGATCTGTAACAAGACGTTAACAGATCAACAAATCTAATCTAGATGATGAGAGAATGAAAGTACAAACTTTAGAGAGAAAATGAAAGTGAAAAACAATAATACTGAATGATCTGAACGAATGCCAAGAGAGAGAAGGTGACTTATATACTGAAGCTGAGTAATACATCTCGGGATCCGTGCATAAATGATCTTCACCGTAGACAGAAAGCACAAACTGATCTAGACCGTTGATAAGAAACACACTTATAATAATAAGTTTGACCCGGGCAATTCGTGACTGAACCTTTTGCAACATAAGCGAACCTTTGTACACTTGGGCTTATACCACTGGGCCAAAACTAAATCTGGGCTAAACATAAATCTAAGTCTTAAACATAACCAAAGCCCAATCCGGTATAATCATGCTACCATCTACAAGCACAACCATCATCAGGACCTCAACTCTTGATCAGCAACACTCAACTCTTGATCAGCAACACCAGCAACTCTACATGCAACCATCTACTAGCATCCATTCAACTCAAATAACCTGCACATTTACTTATGCAAAATGTAAAAGCATTTGACAAAATATGACTTGACCCATTTGGTATTAAATTGACTTTAAGACATATAACATGTCCTTATTTTAACAAAAAGATTACAATGTCTCCCATTTAGAGACTACCACCAAATCAAACCTCCCCCATAAATCCCAGTCTTTACAATCTATTTTGGACCTATTTGATAATCATAAAGATGGAAGCTCATTGACATCCCCAACCAAATTGTTAATATGTATCAACCGCTGATAGAATACACGTTCGGTTTCTTGCCAGCCATAGTGTCCATATCGCAGCCTGCGTGCGATCAATTGTAGAACCTTTTTCCCGTTTTTCGACGACCTATGACTGCCAAAATGGTCCACCACCTCCCCAATTGAACCGGGGCTAACCATCAATGGGAACCTAACCCACAAACATAATAAGATCCATAATTGGTTCCGCCAGTGAGCACGAAATAAAGTGGTGGCTGCAATCTTCCAAATGAGACAAGCAAAAAGAACAATTATGATCATATATAGATATTTCTATAACAGAAGATCGAAACCATATATAGATATTTGCGTAAAACTTTAGAACTCTGAACCATATGGTAGTTGATAATGTCAAATTGCACAGTGTACTGTATTCTAGCATTCAATTATTGATCATGACCAATGATCAAGAACCTTCTTAATGCTCCCTTGATCTTCAAAATACCAAGAGGGCATGTCAATCTCCAACGAATCTGCTTGTTGTATCCGTCTTAAACAATTGATTTATGCAGATATAAAATGGAATCTACAAGCAATAAAAAAACCTTTTAACAGCTATCATCTCACTGCGCAAGAGAACATAATAATTGATTGCAAGCTCATCCTCTTCCTCAATAACAACTACCATGAAATTGATGGCATTAAATCAGGGGTCAGACCCCAAGTCTCCCCTAGATTCTGCTTGTACCTGTCAATAAGTGTTGCATTAGTCCATATATGAATCATTTCCTTGAAGGCAATTTAACACAAATCAAAATCACTCAATAAACGTAACTTACGAATCAATAATTTACCTGGTAAATCGATTAGGAATTCTCAAATTAACTTTAATTTCTTCTACTTGTGGCAATGAAATGAAGCCTGCTGCAAAAGTTAATGTTTTTTGTCATTAAAAAAGTTTTATATTATAGGTGGCATGGCTGCCTTTTCACTAAAGGAGGAATAAAGCGCAACCATGCTTCGCCAACTTGTACATTATGATAAAAAGTTTAGTTTATAACATTCTAAATCAACAACATTTAACGTAATCAGCATCATTTGTAATGACATTGAGCAAACAGAATGAAAAAGAAAACAGTCAGTTAATCATATTAGTGAAAAAATTTGTGCGTACCTTTGTAAATTATCACCATCTTATTTAACAATAAACATACTATCATCCAAACATCACTCAACAACCAAATATTATTGAACACAAATAAAGAATCAACCAAATAACATGCAATGAAATAAAAGATACCTCGCAAACGGTTACAACTCTCTATTTCTTGCTATGTAATTGTGTGTGTATTGTGTATACAAGAAGTCTTTATAAACAATTGGAATGAAATTAACTCATTCATGGCTGTTGATTTCTCTAGTTACCCTCTGACGGTTTCAAGTGATGAGAAGGTAAGGAGGTACAAGGGCAGAAATGGAAATCCATTTTCATATTGCAAAGGAGGAGGATGGTGAAATATCTAAACTACCCTCCTAAGTGTCTTAATTGGCACAACTATCCCCATTATACCCTTAAGTTTCATGCTTAAATATGTTGTACTTGTTGCTTTAAAAAATGTACCCATGTCAAAATTCTAATATGGTACATAACTCCTCCTTTATAATGTATTATAGATTATAGATTATAGATTATAGATTATAGATAGATAATTTTGTTTTTCTTGTTATCATTTAAATGTTCATCAAATTTAGGTGGTACACACTACACAACTATATTCCAAGTCCAAGAAACATATAAAAAATCAACTCCTATTTAAAAGCATGGACTTGTATATGATGGGCTTATGAAGCAAAAAAAAGGGCCCATTTCGTAAGGATTAAGGCCCAAGATTAGTCTCTTGACCCTTGTACACAATAATATCCATCTATATATCAACAAACACCTAATTTCCACACTCCTCTCTCTCTTTAATCATCTTCTTTTCTAGTTAGGGTTTTCCTGAGGCGGCTGCACTATCTCAAAACAATATGGTCAGTTCTTTTAATCACCATATCAACAATATCTATTATTATTATTTTTAAAGTATGATGGATCCGTTGAAATAATAATAATAATAATTGCAGGTTCTACCAAACGATGTTGATCTGTTGAACCCACCAGCTGAGTTGGAAAAGAGGAAGCATAAGCTCAAGCGTCTCGTTCAGTCTCCCAATTCCTTCTTCATGGTACTTTTTATCATATATAAAATCGCTCTGTTGAGTTAATTGTTTATCATGTATTTAGGAAAAATTAATAAACACTATTGCTAAACATGTATATGACTTGAAGCTTCTTTGGATGTTAATCAATTTTTTTAATCACATGTCTATAGGAATATATAGAATCACAATTGTTGAATATGTTTTTGAATTGAAGCTTTTTTGGATGTTCAGTTGGTCTTGAAAGGTCGTTGAGCCGCAACGTTCATCGAGGCTCAAAGCCTGTTGCTTTTTTGCTCAGCGATTTGTGGAAATAAAAAAGGCCCATTTTTTAAACTTTTTATGGAGTTTTTTGGTCTGAGGCGCGTGCCTTATGTACATATTGTGTTTTTATGCAGTAATATGTTGTACCATGGGTTCTTTTGGCTTGTACATGTAGGTAAGGTCATAAAAATTTATATGAATCTTATCTGTAGCTATATTTTGGGTAGGGGAAGCTAAAGCATAAGTATATATAAAAAAAATTATAATTGTCTTGCGCCTCTGGTATGAAAAGCCTGCTGCTTTTGCACCTGCCGCCTGGCATATGGTGTTTTGCACCTCGGTTTTAGACCTCTGCCTTGGTTTTAAAAAGCGAAAAGCACACACAAGCAATAATGTCCAAAACTGAAGCGCCAAGCGCAAAAGCGCACCGCTTTTCGTTTTCAAAGCGCAAATAATTATATAAATTTTTATATACTTCCTATAGGTTTATAGCATCATCTACCCAATATTTCGAGACAAGTAAGCTTTATATATATTTTAATATGGAACTGCATACATGTACAACCTGAAAATCATGTTCTACAACAAGCTAATGCGCAATAATACGAAAAATATGTGGCGCACTCCTCAAGGTCAATTTTTTGCCAAGAAATCGCACCACTCGTGGGCTTTTTGAAGAAAGCGCACCTTTAGTGACCGCGCAAGGGCTTGAGCCTTGTTGAGCTTTGAGCCTAGAGCACTTTTTTAAACCAAGACCTCTACCGTTTTTGTGCTCTTCGTTCTTTTTAAGACTGAAGGATGTTCTAAAGTTTTTTATGTTGAATCAATTTTTTTTTCTTGTGCTTAGGAAAATATAGAATCACAACTGCGAAACATGTATTTAAATTGAAGCTTTTTAGGATGGTCTAATTTTTTTTTATCATGTATTTAGTAAACTATAGAATCACAATTGCTTGTCGTGTATTTGAATTGTAGCTTTTTAGGAGGTTATTGTATATGGTTCTTATTATTTTGATTGGTGCAGGACGTCAAGTGCCAAGGATGTTTCAATATGTAAGCATTCATCATCATATTTTTGTATTGTAGATTTGTAATCACAGTTTTCTGGTCGTTTTGATTGAATTCTTGGTATTGTTTTACTTGTTTGATTTACAGAACCACAGTCTTTAGCCATTCTCAGACCGTGGTGGTGTGTGGAAACTGCCAGACAGTGCTATGCCAGCCGACTGGTGGCAAGGCTAGACTCACCGAAGGGTGCTCTTTCCGGAGGAAGGGTGATTGATGGAGAGTAGCAGTTTTACCCTTTTACTGGGGCTACCGTTTTCAAACAAGGGTAATGTTTTTGATGTTTTTTTACTTCGTTTCTTTTAATCGATATGCAGCCTTTTTAGTGTTTTTTTGGTAACTCTTGTTCTCTGTATTGCTGCTGGAATTTCTGGATCTTTGTTAAATTTATATGAATGTTCACATCTTGTTTGAGATTGCCTGCCTTCTAGTATCTTTATAAATTACTAATATTTTAGTTTGGTGGTGTTTCATGATCATATAAGCGTCTCTCTATTTAAAGTAGTGGTTTTAGTGCCTTATCATTCTTTTATTGTTGATCAAGCAAATGTGACGATTATTCTTTTTTATCATGAACACGCCACAGTTTTTAACCGGACACTACCTTCATATCCAAGTTTTGGATCTGTGCTTCTTAACCGACTGTTGGCTGGCAACGTCATATCCTGGATATTGTTGTAGGCTTGTAGCCTTTGTTTTTTAAAATTTTAACCTTGTGTTACAAATGACTTAAGCCTTAGCTGGTCGTTTTAGTTAAAAGTTATTTGAGCTTTATCGTGAGAAGTCCAAATTTACCATAGGCTTATTCCATCGATTTTGCTTTGTCAACATGTATGCAAGGTTGTTCTTAGCATGGGACTAAAGCGTCTAACCAAACCTGAACTAGATATTATGTACCATTCATAGTAAAAATAACCATTTTGCTTTCTTTGCGTACGGTTGTTGCCCAAATTTTAAGGCTGGTTTATGACCTGATCTTGCACTTAGCCAGTATCCAATAAGTTATGTTCCGTGTTAAACATGCGCGAGCTTAGCAACGTTTTGTTACAACTGTTGCACTGTCGTTCTGGTTTTGCTTTGCTTGTCGATGTTACTTGCAACCATAAAGTAAATGTAGTGACGAACCCATTTCGATAAATGATCAATTTCAACACAAGCCTCCTTTAATGATAACATTTGTAATATGCAAACAAAGTGTAACATTCTGTTGCAATAATTTTGCCTGTGGTTCTCTGTTCAAGCTCAACCTCAAAACGTGACCCATGGAAACCAAGCGACCCGAATGCATTAAAAAGAACACCAACATGATAGCAAAACATCAAGAACCAAACCTACTGGCTTTTGCCTTAACTACTGTTAATGATTTTCACCGACATATAAGTTCGCCCATGGTTCCAACAAAATCGCTTTCTCAATGGGCAGCAGCACCAAGCAGATTCCAATTATAATAATTGAAGCTAGTAAAGAGCATGATCTTTCTTAGCGACAAACTGTTTCGATGTGTGTAATTTGAAGTTGGAAAATTAGCACAAAATCCACAAAATAAATCGACCCAACGATTAGGAACTTCACGAATATTGCGCCAAATACACACTCAAGCCCCCAGGGCCGCTAAGGGCATCAAACACTTGCCTTTAACTACAAAGTTCTCATGAACCAGCTTTTGATAACCTTTTCATCTCTTAATTATTACTCTTTTAATCAACATACACAAATGATTATGGAGAGGAAGCAAACCTTGATGGTATCATCTTTTAGAAGCGGGTTATCAAAGCCGGTGAATGAGACACATGAACACAACCTATTATCATCACCATGGCTATGTTCATCTTAATGTATGAACTCTTTAAAAGGGTGGTGTTGATTTGTATTATGAATATTGAATAGGCATCTAATGTTGAACAAAGCCTTGTTGGAGTCTTCCAGAGAAGTGGAACGTTAGGTTCAATTTATAGGCATTAAAATTAGCCGTTGGAAATATAAATGTCTGAAAATTAGTTGTTGAAAAATAAATGTTTGAAAAACAGCCGTTGGGCGAGTAAGACTAAGTAAAATGGCACATGTGGCCATGGACACGAGGGTTTCGCCACAACGGTAGTGCAACTAAGATGGATTCCTACCTTACCAAGTTATTGGTATGGTAGGCCATTCGTGAATCGCAAGTTCGCAATGGGGATCATAGATGGTTTAGCGACATGGCTAAGTTTTATTTATGCTAGGTGAATAAGTTGCCATTCAAGATGAAATCATTCTTTTTGAATCAAGTAGGACTTTTGAACCCGAGTGTATGTTGGGAATATTAGATGGTCAAATGAACAAGTAAATTAAGGCTTAGTATGGTGTTATGTATGATCTTTGTCATAAATACGCCTAAACGGGTTGGATAGATCATGATGACAATTAGCATGGTTTTAGTTTTAGAAACCAACATTCAGAATCGTCAACTGGCGTATTTTACGCCTGAGTAATTTTCAGATACGCCCAAGACTCTTGCCTACGCCCTCAAAATATGCCAGACGACATATTTTACGCCTATGGGCGTATTTTACGTCCTCATTGCTTAAACCTTCTTTTTTTTATCATTCCAATCTAATCCTATTCAATCCTACGTATCTTTAACGGGTTATTTATTCGTGTTTAACCCCCTGTAAATTAGGTACGTGATACGGATGATGACCAAGGCTCGAATCAAGAACCGAACGTGCAAGACTTGTCCGCTTCCGCAAGTTTTTAACAAAAATGCTTATAAACTTTGTTTTGGAAGGTGCTATCGATATCACTTTCAGTTTTAAATAATACTTATCATGTTTTGAAACACAGTTTGTATTTACTAAATGTTTTGTGTATTTTGTCATGGATGTAATATTTTTAATCCAACCTTCCAAACTAAGTTATTACACGTAAATTATTGTTAAATTACCCGTTTATCGGGTAGGGTCTTACATGATCGAACAACTACATGTTTGGTATTATAATAATCGGTATCACTAATACTACAACACACGTCATAACTCACCCGTTAGAATTAAATTTAAACAATTTATTTTTTTAGCAATTACAATTGTTTTACTAAATACTTTTATATAGTTTAAAGATGTGGTCTAGGTGTACTACCAAATCTCTCCTTCTCCCTCTTTATATATATAATAATATAATAAAGTAATTGAGGTGATGGCACATGGTAGGCTATCGACACCCTTAAATTCCCTCAAAAACTATTAAATTGTTTTTTTTCCCTGTCATGTGCATCCCCACGATTTTTATATGTTAATAACCTTTTATACAAAAGTAAAAAAAAAATGACTTAAATCTACAACAGAAAAAACACAATATGTTATTACGTCTGTCTATTGTGTTATTTTCGTCTATTCATTGTGATTTTTGCCCCGTTCATTGTGTTTTTCAGTTCTGATCATTGTGTTTGTTGCTGTAGATTGTGTTGTTTCTCTTAATACAGTGTTTTTTTTGTACTGTGTATTGTGTTTTTTCTGTCCATTGTGTTTTTCTGAGCTGTCATTTGTGTGTTTTTATGTTAAAGTCATATTTTGAACTCAATAGTCAATTTAGTTTTGGTTTTATATTTTACATTATTTATATGTTTAGAGAGCTGAAAAAAATACCAAAGTGTAGCTTCTTTTTATACCATAATATTATGCTTTGACTTTATTTATCGAAATTCGGGTCTATTTAAGATGGTTTTTGGATGATCGTTTCCATTTTTTGTCAGTTTGTCATACAACTTTACTTTGGCCAAAGTGAAGGTTACGAGTTACGAGTTTTATTGGCGAAACCCTAACTTGGGTCCTCTTGGTGAGACTGTTCCTTGACTCTTGTTTTCTTATTTTGTTGTGTCTAGGAGCATTGTCCGGGTTAGGGAGACCGGAATTGGCTCAACTACTTGAGTGTCTACTTGTTCTGTCTTGATTTTCATTGTATATTCAATCATTTGTGAGTTCTTGATAGTGTGCATAGGTAGATACAGACTCCCTCGTTAAGACATGTCCGGGCACCCTTAAGTGTTGAACCTGGAATCTTGACACTGACGGGGCTTCGTCTGTTGCATACTTGAGTTCTTTCATTTGATCGTCTATACTTGTCTAGGACTATATTTGATATTACTTGTTGTTACAATGTCTGATCATGATAATGATGATAGCAGTAGTACTAGTGAAGGTAGAGAGAGACTTGGAGGGGTTACTCTTATCAGTAAACTTGATTCAAGTGATCCCATCTATCTTCATGCTAGTGACTCTGCTAACCTCACTATCATCAATGTGAAACTTAAGGGTACTGAGAATTATACTATGTGGTCTAATGCTATGATTCTTGCTTTACAAGTTAAGAATAAACTAGGATTTATTAATGGTGAGTGTACCAGACCCACTGATGACCTTGTGTTAGGTAGACAATGGGATCGTTGTAATTATATTGTTCTTACTTGGATCTTGAATTCTGTTGCTGAAGAGTTGTATATGGGTCAGGTCTATTCTAAACTTGCATTTGATGTTTGGAAAGATTTAAAAGATACATATAATAAAATTGATGGGTCTGTCATATTTGATACTTATCAGAAAATTAATCATTTTAATCAGAGTGGTATAACAGTTGCTAAGTATTATCATAAGTTGCATGTTATGTGGCAATACCTTGATCAAATATTGCATATACCTGCCTGTACTTGTGATGCATCTAAACAGTTTAATGATTTCAGTCATCTGATAAAACTAATGCAATTTTTGATGGGACTGGATAATGTGTATAGTGTTGTAAGGACAAACTTGTTAATAAGGGATCCTTTACCAATTGTAAAGGAGGCCTTTGCTATAGTATCAAGAGATGAATCACATAGAAACTCAAATGTTACCGTCAGGGGCGAAGCTTGGTTCGACAATCCGGGGGGGCCAGATTCAATTTTTTCCGATCGGTAGTGGCAAATCGGCAAGGGCCGGACTCAACCCGGACTAAATTTACCTACGAAAATTGCAAATTTTCACTACTGCGCCAAAAAACAGGGGGGGCCAGGGCCACCCCTGGCCATAAGAATGCTTCGTCCCTGTTACCGTGTCTAAAGAACAAGGACCTACTATGGGATTTTTTGCTAAAACCAGTCAAAACATAAAGACTAGGAAAAGAAATGCTAGGGTTAGTAATCAAAATCCTAATCTCAAATGCTTTGAAATCATAGGATATCCTCCTTGGATGAAAAGCCAAGGTGGTTTTAACAAAAGAAATGTAACCAGTAACAATGTGACTAGTGGCCCCTCTCCTGATACTAGTAATAAAGGATCTTTAAGTACTTTGACTGCTAATCAGGTTGCACAACTGCTAAGTTTGTTGAACAAAAAGAAAGAAGGTACAACTAGCTGCAATTCTGCAGGTATGTCATGTAACTTCTTCTGTTCAGCAAGTGTCTTTAAACCTGTTTTTTCTTTTTCCAATATGCATTCTCTGTTTAGAAAGCTAGGCTGGATAACTGACTCTGGTGCTAATCAGCACATGATTATGAGTGATGATATGTTATAAATAAAATTGATGTTAGTGACTTAAATATAAAAGTAAATCATCCTAATGGTACTAGTGCTAAAGTCACTGTTATAGGAGACGTCAAACTTACTGATGAAGTCACTCTTTATGATGTGTTTGTGGTTCCAAATTACTGTGTGAACTTGATGTCTGTGCATAAACTTGCTAAAGACAGTAAACTGGATGTGTTATTTAATGAATCAAACTGTTATATACATGATTCTTTAACCAAGAGAGTCTTGGTGACTGGTAGTCAAGTTGATGGTTTGTATTTTTGTGGTGAGTCTTTTGTTTTTTCTGGAATGTGTTGTAATAGTTTTGAAATGACAAACTTATGGCATGCTAGACTTGGTCATCCTTCAAACATTGTGTTAAAAGTTTTAAAAGATGATATTAAAATCAGTGTGTTGTCTAGTGAAAATATTTTAAAATACTAAAACCCTTTTTAAAATTCTACAAAAATTACATTATGTTAAACTAGTGAAAAAGTTTAACTTACAATTTTTAGTTTTTCTGAAATTTATTTATTTAATATTTATAATAAATAAATCAAGTTTATTCCATTTTATTTATAAAATTCCATTAAAATATCAAAACGATCTTATTAATTTCCACAAAAATTATCCTAAGTTTTTATAACTTTAAACTTTTCAGAAATGATTTTTAATTCTGAAAAATCATTTATTTTATATTTTTAATCAATTTTTGTTAGTTTTAATCATAAATAATTCATAATAAATTCATTTTACAATATTTTGGTACAAAAATATTGTAAAATGAATTTATTATGAATTATTTATGATTAAAACTAACAAAAATTGATTAAAAATATAAAATAAATGATTTTTCAGAATTAAAAATCATTTCTGAAAAGTTTAAAGTTATAAAAACTTAGGATAATTTTTGTGGAAATTAATAAGATCGTTTTGATATTTTAATGGAATTTTATAAATAAAATGGAATAAACTTGATTTATTTATTATAAATATTAAATAAATAAATTTCAGAAAAACTAAAAATTGTAAGTTAAACTTTTTCACTAGTTTAACATAATGTAATTTTTGTAGAATTTTAAAAAGGGTTTTAGTATTTTAAAACAAATTTTAAAATACTAATAATTATATATATATATTTTTTTTTACATAAGTTAAAATCTGAATTTTATTATTATTATTATTATTATTATTTATTATTATTATTATATATAAATATATATATATATATATATATATATAATGAAAAAGTGACGGATGTCACAGCATCCCCTACTTTTAGAAACTTCGTCCCGAAGTTATTGGAAACATAGGGTTATGGATGTTTGGGTAAAAAAATTAAGATAACTGTGGTTTGGAAAATTTGAGTTAAGGTATGACGTGAATTTGTAGTTAACAAAGTAGACTGTTTCGAATGATTTGGATAGAAGGTTTGATAGGTGTGGGTTAACGATTGGGTTAGGTTCGTCTCGAATAATAAGGAAAATAAAGATCTAGTAATTCACTAAGTTTCAAGTTTTAGGACTCCTAAAATAAATGCATGAGTTGATTGACTAAAAAAAAAAAAAGACTAGATGAACTATCAAGTGAACAGAGTTTGTTCCTGATTCGACTCCCAGTCTCACTTTCAATGCATCATTAGTGTTTGTATACAGGGTGTACCGCAGCTAACCCACCACACCTTTGATACCTTGAAAACGTACTGGATGCTACCAAAAACTCTAATAGAATTTCACACTACTCTAATGTACCTGTAAATTCATGATTACGTTCCGGACCGGAATCATCAATTTACCTTACATTAAGGTTTTGCGTCCTTCTATGACCCCACCGATTGTTGAGCAGGTTTGATAGCCTCCACCAGTCGTGGAGTAGGTTGTAGGGCCTCTCCCGACTGTTTGAAAAGGCATAGTGACCCCTACCAATCGTTGAGTATGTTCGATAGCCTCTACCAGTCGTGGAGCAGGTTGTAGGGCCTCTCCCGACTGTTGAAAAGGCATGATGACTTCTATTAAGTGCAGCAATTATTATTCACATAGATTGCAAATTGATAGCATGTTTATGCAAGCAAGTTTGTAAGTACTACAACCATTAAGTGTAAGTGTTGTCATGAATAATTAAATGTTTACGAGTATCATGAATAATTAGATGTTCAATGCGTAGTCAAATTAAAGGAAAAATCAAGTTTCATATGATGTTTTCTTAGAAAAGCTCTGTAAGATCAAGTATCAAGTCTAAACGTTTCAAATAAATGTAAGTGTATGATTAAAATAAACGTAACCAATATGATAGATTACCAATTTGTGTTCGTACATAATAGTATGCAAGGAAATCTCTAGATGTTATATGCCTATGAGTATGTCATAATTGGGTACAAAATGATAATAAGATCAAGAAAATGAAAACACGAGTATCAAGAATAATTAAATGTCCAGTGAATAGTCAAATTAACAATGATGTTTTGGGAAAATCCTGTAGAATCAAGTGTCAGGTTTTTAGTAGTAACTAGTTCATGTGTGAGAAGGTGAAGGATATGAATTTAGTTCTTGAGAGGATGATGAAAGATCTTGAAGCAGAATCAAGGTTGTGAGAGATGGTGAATGTGAAGATAGTTGATAAAGAGTTTATTTTATAGTAGAGCAGTGTAAATTTTGGGGTTTGGATCAAAGGTTATAATCAAGTGTATAAGAAAACATGCTTGTGGTATATACCGAATATTGTAAAAATTTGAACAAGTTGAAAATGAGTGAGTGTCGATGGAGAATCTAGAGACTAGATATTATTCCTAAAAAAAAAATTTTTTTTTTTTTTTTTTTTCAAAATTGGTTTGTACATAAGGCAAAAGTTGTTAAATAGTACAAGCTAAGTAGGCTTTGTAATAGTTTAAAACATTATATAGAAAATCGTTTGTTACGTCAATAAATAATCAATTGAATTTAAGTTCGAGGGCATCCTTTTTAAAAAAATATTATGTACTTTGTAAAGTTACTAGGTAATACAACAAGTTTTAGAAATATTTAGTTTGTGCTAAGGTATGAGATTATAGTTTTTAAAATAAATAACATGTGGAGAAAAAAAAAAATAATATGATTTGGGTAGGGTGTTGAATATTTAAAAAGTGGCTAAGAGGGTAAGGTGAAGTGTGATTGTGAAATCCATAGATGGTTATGAAAGTATGAACTCGTAAGCAATATATGAAAATCGTGAAATACAAAATATTGTATATGAACCGAGAGAGTATTATTGAAAAAGCTTGTATAAAATGCTTGGAGTGCCCTTGTCTAGCTGTAAAGCCCAACAAGAACGTTGACTTTTCAAAGGAATTGAACCCAATGGTGATCAAAGAAGACATGCTTTAGCCTATAAGTGGACACTCACTCCAGGAATCCCCAGGTAAGCATAACAGGTCCGTAAATGGATTTATGCGCTATGCTTGCCTATGCCAGAAAACCCAGTGTACAGGCGTCCACCCTTCCAGATTGCACGTGTCCTTATCACACTCATTAAAGTTCAACAACTTTGAAGGAACAAAAGTAAGAGTAGGCATTATGCCTAAGAGTGTCTTCATGAAAGGTACTGTCCCTGTTCCATGATGATGTAGACTTTCCACTCCCGGTAGGACACCATCTCTATGCACCATGATGAAGGATGAAAAGAATGGAGAGAGAGAAAAAGGGAAAGATAGAAGAAGGAAAGTAGAGGGAAATGAGGGTAAGGCAATTCAGAAAAATATTATGCATGAAAGTTGAAGTTCGGTTATAGTCTAGGCCTATTTCATCTAGTAACCTAGTTCCCTATAACCATGGCTCTGATACCAATCTGTAACACCCCAACCGATGGCGGAATCATCGAGGTGTCACGTAGTGACGATTGTTCAAAAGCTCATGGTACTAAAATGTAAATATTATTGAATAATCAAAATTGTCTTACATGGAAATGGAAATTACATTGTCTAAATGAAATGTAAATATTGAAATAACTGAATTGAAATAGAACACTAAATGTCTCTTGCTAACGCACTAGATCAAACTGCACCTGAAACATGTACAAAAATAGGTTTGGTCAACATTTGAAATGTTGGTGAGCATTCCTAGATTTGATATATATAGTAGGTTAAAAAGTTATACAATTCAAGTGCAAGCTACAGTGCAAATATGTAAACCATGTATCAAACAAATGAGCGAAATCAACCCTGTGACTGTATAATGTACTGTATGAACTGTAGTGTACTCAACCAATAAATGGATGATAACTTAACACTGGCCACGGATTCTCCGATGAAAAAGGGGGAGAATCAATCTAGGCGGGTTGTCAATCCAAATAGCGCTATCCAATGTTAAGGTCGGCTTGTACCATGTTAATGATTTCACTAAGTACAAATGTAATCCACATGTATTGTCTAAGCATAAAGCACGTTGTAAGCAATGCACATAGTACTAGAATTGTATTGTAAAAAAAATGTAAACTTGTATTTGAAATTGTAATAGTGTACATGTAACACCCCAAAAATGTATAAAAGCAAAAAGGGGTAGGAATACTCACAGTTCACGTAATAACTTGAATTTGAACTTGGACAACGAAATATGAATTGAGATTACTCCCAAATGATTAACCTAAAGTAATTGATAATGTGTAAGGGAAATAACTCTAGGATATAGGTATTTCTAGGGCTTCGAATTGGGGATAACGTTTATTTGTTTAACAAACAAATTGTTTATTAAATATAAGAAATTTAATGAATAAATAAACAAAAGTCTTTTTTGTAAAAATTTTAAGTTGAATATTATCACAACATAAGGTTTTAAGTATGAAAACAATTTTTATAAAATTATTTTATTTGAAAAAAAAAAAGTATTTAATCTAATTATTTCAAATTGTCAAAATACGACTTTAATATCTAAAAATATTAAAATCAAAGAATTCTTGAATTAAAAATTGTATTTCTGTTCCAAATGAATAGAAATAATTTATGTAAAATTTTGGTACAAAAATATTGTAAAATGAATTTATTATGAATTATTTATGATTAAAACTAACAAAAATTGATTAAAAATATAAAATAAATGATTTTTCAGAATTAAAAATCATTTCTGAAAAGTTTAAAGTTATAAAAACTTAGGATAATTTTTGTGGAAATTAATAAGATCGTTTTGATATTTTAATGGAATTTTATAAATAAAATGGAATAAACTTGATTTATTTATTATAAATATTAAATAAATAAATTTCAGAAAAACTAAAAATTGTAAGTTAAACTTTTTCACTAGTTTAACATAATGTAATTTTTGTAGAATTTTAAAAAGGGTTTTAGTATTTTAAAACAAATTTTAAAATACTAATAATTATATATATATATTTTTTTTTACATAAGTTAAAATCTGAATTTTATTATTATTATTATTATTATTATTATTTATTATTATTATTATATATAAAAATATATATATATATATATATATATATATAATGAAAAAGTGACGGATGTCACATGAGCCTTGTGAAGTCTGTCATAAATCAAAACAACATAGAGAACCTTTCCCCATTAGTGACCATAAAACTACCAGTCTTGGAGAGTTGGTTCATCTAGATGTCTAGGGTCCCTATAGAGTTAAGAGTAGAGAAGGATTTGGATACTTTTGACCATTGTGGATGACTATACTAGATATGTTTGGGTGTATCTCATGAGGTTTAAGGATGAGGTGTTTGACAATATATTACATTTTTTAACTGTTTTGGAAAATCAGTTTAAGAAAAATGTTAAGGTTTTTAGAAGTGATAATGGGACTGAATTTGTCAACACTAGAATGAATGATTTGTTAAATAAAAAAGGAATTCTGCATCAAACCTCATGTGTACATACCCCCCCCCCCCCAACAAAATGGTATAGTTGAGAGAAAACATAGGCACCTGTTAAATGTTGCAAGAGCATTATTATTTCAAAGTAACTTGCCTTTATCTTTCTGGTCTGAATGTATTCTTACTGTTGTTTATCTGATTAACAGAACTCCATCCTCTGTGTTAAATGGTAGGTCACCATATGAAGTCATGTATTGTGATACCCCAGGAAAATCCCACATCGGCCGTGGCCAGGAGAGATCATTGGTTCATAAGTAATGTCATGCCTCTTAAATCACCAACGCGTTTTGGGGCTTAATGTTAGTGGATGAGAGGAGAACTCCACAGTTAAGCGTGCTTAGGTGGGAGCAGTTTCAGGATGGGTGACCTCCTGGGAAGTCTCCACTGGGCAACCAAAAACAAATCCGTGAGCTCATGTAGAGTCTAGTCTATAGCCGAGTCGCACACACTAGACGATCACATGGTACTAAAAACATTATGGTGGTTTACGTATGGGCTTGTCGGGGTGTCTCTAAATCATCTGATCTTTCTATGTTACATCATCCGTTCTATCCTAGGTCGAGTTACTTACTTTCTAGGCAGTGTAGTATATTGGAGTAAATCGTGTACTCTTGAGATTTGTCCAAGGCTCGGGCATCTCCCTTTCATACTCCAATAGAAACACTTGCCATAAACTACCGTAGCAATACGGTGTATAGCTAAGAGTCTATGTTCGGTGATTTGAACTTTGAACTAGGAGAACACTTGGAGGACCATGTAGAGCGGTTTATCATTTTGGGTGCACACAAAATCATAAACCGAAATGCATGGAAGCCCTAGTGAGCTCTAGGTTTGAAGGGATAGTCCTGGATTGGATCTAGCTTTGATCTTGTGAACGTTAGTGGTTATCATTATCTGCGAAACTAAATTTTCTCGTTCTTTCTGCCAGAATCATGTCTGGAGTACGAGGAGGACGTGGAGGTGGTCGTAATGGTGGACGTGGTGGTGGTCGCGGTGGTGCTGGTGGTCGTGGAGGTGTTAACCTATCACAGGAGGATCTGAACAACTTGCTACAAGCTGCCTTTCAGTTAGGGCACAATGGTGGTGGTAAGTTGATTTATCCATTTTTGCCTCATTAGTGAGCCTTGTTTACATTCGTCGTGTTTTCTCACGCATTTTATTTCAGGTGGTCCTGTTAACCCACCCCCACCCATGTGTACCTATAAGATGTTTCGGGACTGTAAGCCCCAGGAATTCTCTGGCACTGAGGGTGCGGTGAGCCTACTCAGGTGGTTGGAAAAGGTGGAGTCAGTGTTTCTGATGTGTAACTGTCTCCCAGAGGATCGAGTCAAGTATGCTGCTGCGTTATTCCAGGATGTTGCTTTGACCTGGTGGAATAACATCACCCAGAATATGGGTATTGGGGAGGCGTATGCTATGCCTTGGGAAAACTTTGTTCAACTGTTGAAGCGTGAGTACTGTCCAAGGGAAGAGGTGCAGAAGTTAGAGCACGAAGTGTGGAACCTCAAGATGTCTGGGTCTGAAATTGAGAAGTATACTGTGAGGCGTAATGAGTTGGCAGTGCTGTGTCCCGATCTGCATGTGCCAGAATACAGAAGGATTGAGCATTATATCTCGGGGCTAGTACCAGAGATCGCAGGGTTGGTAGCTGCGGGAAATCATCCTACATACTCAGAGGTGGTCCGATCAGCTCATAGGATGACAAACTTGAAGGTGAATGAGGGTATTTTGCCTGCTAAGGGTTCGACTGTCAAGGCCCCAGAGAACAACAAGCGCAAGTGGCATAATGAAGGGAAAGGATCTGCACCAGCACAACAGGGTAAGAGATTTGATAGCGGGGGTTCTTCTTCTTCGGGTAACAAACAAGGTGGTTATGCGGGGAAACTGCCTAAATGCAACAAGTGTGGGCGTCATCATCAAGGGAACTGCGACAGTAATCGTTGCCATCGCTACCAGCGAATTGGGCATTTTGCTAAAGATTGTCGGGCTACACTTCCATCAACCCAGGCCCCAAGCAATACCCCGGCTCCTGCTGCTCAAGGAACTACGGGAAGACAAGGATGTTACAACTGTGGTGAGACTGGGCATTACAAGAAGGATTGCCCAAAACTGAAGCAGGGCGGGAACAACGGTAACGGAAACAACGGGGGCGGCGGCAGAAATGCACGTGCCTTCGTCATTGGAGCCGCTGAGGCTAGACAGGATCCTGACACAGTTACCGGTACGTTCCTTCTCAATAATCGCTCTGTTAGTGTTTTATTTGATTCTGGTGCCGACAAGAGTTTTGTATCCATGGAAGTTAGTCGACTGCTAGATGTAGTACCCGTACCATTAGAGGCTAAGTATATTATTGAGTTGGCTGACGGTAAGAAGATTGAAGCTACTTGTATCCTTCGGGAGTGTCAACTAGAGTTGTCGGGTTTGTCGTTCCCCATCGACCTTATGCCGGTACCTTTGGGTAGTTTTGACGTTGTGGTAGGCATGGATTGGTTGTCCTTGTATCGCGCGGAGATCGTTTGTTACGACAAGATTATTCGGATTCCTCTCCCTGATGGAGAATTCCTTTCTATGTACGGTATCAAGGGCGGTGTTCCGCTAAATATCATCTCTAGTATGAAGGCCCTTAAATGTCTTCGAAAGGGTTATTCGGCCGTTTTGGCACTCTTATCTGTTCCCTCTAACGATGAGAAGAAGATCGACGATATTCCTGTTGTACGCGAGTTTCCTGATGTTTTTCCCGATGATTTATCTGGTCTTCCTCCCCATCGTCAGGTCGAGTTCGGTATTGATCTTGTACCAGGGGCTGCTCCTATTGCTCGGGCCCCCTACCGTCTTGCACCTCCCGAGATGCAGGAATTGTCTAGTCAGTTACAGGAACTCTTGGAGAAGGGTTTCATCAGGCCAAGTTCTTCCCCTTGGGGAGCCCCGATTCTATTCGTCAAGAAGAAAGATGGAAGTTTTCGATTGTGTGTGGATTACAGAGAACTGAACAAATTGACCGTCAAGAACCGTTATCCTCTTCCACGTATTGATGATTTATTCTACCAACTCCAGGGTTCTAGTTATTACTCTAAAATTGATTTGAGGTCCGGTTATCACCAGTTGCGCGTAAGGGAAGCTGACGTTGCAAAGACTGCCTTTCGTACACGTTATGGCCATTATGAGTTCTTGGTCATGCCTTTCGGTCTCACTAACGCACCGGCGGTTTTCATGGATTTGATGAACCGCGTTTGCAAACCATATCTGGACAAGTTCGTCATTGTGTTTATTGATGATATTCTGATCTACTCTAAGAACAAGACCGAACACGAGGAACACCTGCGTTTGGTTTTGGAACTCTTGCGACGGGAACAACTTTACGCCAAGTTCTCAAAGTGTGACTTTTGGTTACGCGAAGTTCAGTTCCTAGGACATGTGGTTAATGAACTAGGAATTCATGTCGATCCAGCCAAGATCGAAGCGATTAAGAACTGGGAAGCACCAAAAACGCCAACTGAGGTGCGGCAATTTCTAGGCCTTGCGGGCTATTATCGTCGTTTCATTCAGGGGTTCTCGAAGATCGCTCAACCCCTCACCACTCTCACGCAGAAGGATAGGAAATTTGACTGGGGTGAACCACAAGAGTCGGCATTCCAGGAACTAAAGTCTAAACTTTGTTCTGCTCCTATTTTGTCTTTACCTGAAGGTCCTGATGATTTCGTTGTTTACTGTGATGCTTCTATTCATGGTTTCGGTTGCGTGTTGATGCAACGCGAGAAAGTGATTGCGTATGCTTCTCGTCAACTCAAGGTGCACGAGAAGAACTACACCACCCATGACTTGGAGTTGGGTGCAGTGGTTTTCGCGTTGAAAATTGGAGACATTACTTGTACGGTACCAAATGCACCATCTACACCGATCACAAGAGTCTTCAACATATTTTCGACCAACAACATTTAAACATACGACAGCGTCGTTGGATTGAACTCCTGAACGACTATGATTGTGCCATTAAGTACCATCCTGGAAAGGCGAATGTTGTAGCAGACGCCTTGAGCAGGAAGGAATCAACTAAACCTCGTCGCGTTCGGGCGTTGCAACTCACCATTCATTCATCACTACCTGATCAACTCCGTTCTGCCCAGTTAGAAGCTTTGAAGGAGGAAAACCTTAAAGCTGAAACCATGCACGGTGCCGACAAGCACCTCGAGCGAAGGCCTGATGGCTTGCACTACTTCGCAGAACGCATATGGGTTCCTTTATTCGGGGGACTACGGGAGCTTGTCCTAGATGAGGCTCATAAGTCCCGGTATTCTATTCATCCTGGTTCGGATAAGATGTACCAAGATCTGAAGGTGCTTTACTGGTGGCCAAACATGAGGTCGGATATAGCCTCATACGTGAGCAAATGCTTGACCTGTGCTAAGGTCAAGGTGGAATACCAGAAACCGTCGGGTCTCTTGCAACAACCTGAAATTCCGGAGTGGAAATGGGAACGGATTACAATGGATTTTGTCACGCAACTTCCTAAGTCACCAAGCGGGAATGATAAGATATGGGTGATTGTTGATCGGTTGACAAAATCAGCCCATTTTCTCGCTATTAAAGAGACCGACACCATGGATCGTTTGGCTCGTCTTTATCTGAAGGAAGTTGTTTCTAAGCACGGGGTGCCGGTTTCTATTATTTCGGATCGTGATTCCCATTTTACTTCTCACTTCTGGAAGTCTTTACACAAGGCTTTGGGTACCCAACTAGACATGAGTACAGCTTATCACCCACAGACTGACGGTCAGAGTGAGCGCACGATTCAAACTTTGGAAGACATGCTGCGGGCATGTGTGATCGATTTTGGCAAAGGTTGGGAAGCTCATCTACCGTTAGTAGAATTCTCATACAACAACAGTTATCACACGAGTATCAAGGCAGCTCCGTTCGAGGCACTGTACGGGCGGAAATGCCGGTCTCCTCTTTGTTGGGCTGAGGTGGGTGAGAGTCAACTCACTGGGCCTGAACTAGTGTACGAAACTTCGGAAAAGATCGTACAGATTCGTAACCGGTTGGCAACGACACGGGATCGGCAAAAGAGTTATGCCGATCAGCGTCGCAAACCATTGGAATTCCAAGTTGATGACAAGGTACTTCTGAAGGTTTCACCGTGGAAGGACGTCATACGCTTTGGGAAGCGTGGCAAACTCAACCCTCGGTATGTCGGTCCATTTACGATCCTGGAACGGATTGGACCGGTGGCGTATCGTCTTGATTTACCGACGGAGCTCGGTAACGTACATAACGTCTTCCATGTGTCCAACTTAAAGAAGTGTCTGGCTGAAGAGTCTCTCATCGTTCCACTGGAAGAGATCAAGGTTGATGATCGTCTTCGGATTGTGGAAGAACCTGTGGAGATTCTGGATTACAAGATTCGTAGCCTACGTCATAGCAAGATTCGCATTGTGAAGGTTCGCTGGAACTCGAACCGGGGACCAGAGTACACTTGGGAACGGGAGGATCAGATGAAGTCTAAATATCCTCATCTCTTTCCTAAGGAAGCGTTCGAATCGAGATATGTCTCCACTGCTGCTGAATGAATCTCGGGGCGAGATTCCTTTTAACGTGGGGATGATGTGACAACTCGGGTAAATCTCTCTTTTGGTTTCTATCTTTTAATTGTTTCTTTCGTCATTCCTTTTGGTACTAGTGCAATTTTCGGGACGAAAATTCTTTTAACGTGGGGATGATGTGACACCCGGCAAATTCTGGTTAACAACGTTGTCTAGATGAAAGTCTACCTTAGCGAGTCACGCGTATATTGTACTTAACTGGGTTAGTTAAGTCGTGTTATGGTTCGGGAACTACCGGTTTAGTATAGAAGATCATTGGATGTTGGTCTAGAGGTTCATTAGATGTCAGTCCTTAACCAAGTGTACAAATGGTGACGATTCATAGAATCGTCAGGTTATACGGAACATACAAGTGTCGAGTCCCGGGAATTGGTGAACGAGTGTGAATATGTTTGTTTGCAAGTGTTATGTGTTTAAAATCATTATGTGACTTGTCGGTATGTGAAAATGTGTTAACATATGTTAAAACGGGGTTTAACGCGCAAAATACACAGAACCAGCCCCTATAGGCGATTAGGGGAGGCTAATCGCCTATAGGGTATGCATTTGGGGATCATTTCATGCGATTAAGGGGCTACTCGCATGAAATGATAGGCGATTAGCCCCTAAATGCATGAATGTCATGCGATTAGCAATGCTAATCGCGTATAGCTGCTGCATAATCGCGTGTTACGTGCTGGACGACTAAAAACGACTATAAATACAATACTTGACCTCCTAAACTTCATAATACCAACCCTAGTCGTCCCATAACCCGCCCCAACACACACACAACCTCTGGAACGTGATTTTGGATCAAAACACAAGGTTTCAAGCTTATTTCATCAAACCATCACAATCTAAGGTGTGATTCTCATCCATGAAATCTTTATAAACGTTTTTATTAAATCCCTAACGGTCCAGACCTGTTTTAAAACGTATGAGTCTTCTGAAAATCGTTAATAATCATTGTTAATCGGATTCTAAGTAGCATGCATGATGTATGTGGGTTTTCAATCAAAAGCTAGGGTTTTTATGATTCAATATGGATGATTACATGTTATTAGGTTAGTTTCAGATTAATAATGATGGCATGATGATAGGATCTGAGAAATTGTACATTAGGGTTATAGTTATGCATGTTAATATGATGTTTCATGCTATGTGTATTGTGTTTGGATTACATAGTTGCATGCAGGGCTGATAATACGAGGCAAAACGAAGGATTTTGGTTTAAACATGTTTGGTATAGTTGTTGGATTGATATTGGATGATTACACGCGTTCTGAATCCGATTTGGAGTGTTAAACGCGCGAAAAACCGGAACAGCTGGGTTATTGGCGATTAGCAACCCTAATCGCCTATGTTATAGGCGATTAGGAGGCCAATCGCCTATAAAGATGCCCTAATCGCCTATATACCATGCAATTGGGGGCTAAATGCCTCTATTACATGCAATTGTGATCCTAAATGCTAGTTAAGTCCTGAAATACATGTCTTATAGCCCCAATCGCCTATAAACTCAAGATTTACATGTCTTATGACCCTAAATGCCTATATTACATGCGTTTAGCCTTCCTAAATGCCTGTTGACCAACCTAAATGCTAGTTGACTTTTCCTAATCGCGTATACTGCTGCTGTAAGTGTAAATTAGCATTCCGAGACCCGATTTGACATCTAGGAACATGCTAGGAACCCCGTAACATATCTAATAACTTGGTAACATATGTTTGGATGTAATTATGTGATACGTGAACTACGTGCTATAACTTGTTGGACGTTAACGTATGTTAAGTGTGATTGCATGATTGTTTGTTTGGGAGCGTAAACATAACACGGGGAGTCTCGGGTCACCAATGGGATGTCGAGTCTTGTACTTTGGGTTAATTTAACAGTCACGGTGTTTTCAAACGAACTTGGTTATGGTCTGGACATCTAGGGACTAACTAACCTGCGGGTTATTAGTCTAAGTACTTGTAATTGTCATATGTTAGGTCGCCGCTTTACGGGACTAGCATAGCTACTGAGTTTATTCGTGTTACGGAGTAACGCAACTTAAGGTGAGTTTACGGCCCCTCTTTTAACTGGTTTCACTTTTCGGGGGAGAAAACATGTGTTAAAACTTTTGTTTGGTAACTACTGTCATACTATGGGTTTCTATTGTTTACTATACGATCTTTGGAAAGTCCCGGGGGGAACCATGAATGTGCGGGTTTGCACAACGGGGAAATGTGAATAGCGCTATTGGGAGTGACCGACCCCGCTCGTCGACTTGGAGGGTCGGCGGGTGCATATTGTCTCAAACAGGAACAACAGGTTACTACATCGGGCACGACATCTGGTTTGCGAGTCAGTAATGGTTTTCCAATCGTGATAGTAACAAAACATACGCCTAGCTAGCGTACTTTGGTTTTCGATTTGTTATAGTATGGACAGGTTGAACTTGGTACTTGGATTACAAAACCTGTAAACTCACCAGCATTTTTGTGCTGACGTAAACTTTTACATGTTTTCTCAGGTCGCTAAGGTAGCACAATGGAACTAGGGCGCACGCGTCTGCACGGCGTCTAGTTAGAGTTGCATGGTTTTTCAAACGTTGAACACTTGGTTTATTTTGGATTATGTTTTGAATAAGCTTCCGCTGTAATTGGGGATTTTAAACTATGTTTTCTTAAATTGCATATGTTCATTTAGACTTGTTTATTGTGATCGTTGGTTTGGATCCTGGTTTGTCATACGCCTCGCGGTAAAACTCCGCAAGTGGATTTTGAGGGTGTGACATGTATGGTTTTAAGCCCTCTTATGAAAAACTTAGGGTCTTTGGTAGCTTGTGTTATTGTACTGTCTTAAACAATCCAGATAAGTTTAATATACATGCTAACAAATGTGTTTTGATTGGTTATTCTAATGAAAAGAAAGGTTACAAACTATGTGTAACATTTCGTATTAATTCCATGTACGTTTGAGACATTTATTAATAAAACGTCGCATTTTTATCATTATCGTACCTTCTAAAAAATATTTGGTGATACTTTTGGACTTATAAAACCATACCATAATCCTATATTAACTTAAAACCTTTGAAAAATGTTGCTAAGAAATATATGTTTGGGCCGGGGGTCGAACCCGCGCCCAAACCGGCTCACACAACCACACAGCTCAACCAGTTGAGCTACCTATTCTTGTTGAACATATCTGAACCCGTTTAAAATATAAACCCTCCCTCACTTCATCACAGTTGACTCAGAAAGTCAACTGTGAGTCAATCATTCCATAATCAAGCTCTAATCCGTGTTTTTAACACGAATTCGTTATGGTAAATGGTTGACCAACCCATTTGATTAATTCCCACGCTTGAATTATGATTAAAAACCTTCCTAATAGAAGCATTATCACGCGCATTATATTTATGTCGGGTCAAAACTTCCTAATCTATGAAGCGATGTGTTGCACTATAAATTGAGCCCTCATTCTCAATCTCTAATCGCCGAAAATCATATCCCTACTCTCAATTTCCTCTAAAAACCTCATTATAATCTTCTATTGGTTCGCGTTTGACTGTATGGTTGACCGGGCAATTCAACATCGATTTCAGTTTGTAAGTTTAAATCTATTGTTTGGTTTTGTTTATCGGCCCTATGTCAGCAATAACCCCATGAATAATCGGGTTATTGCTCGTTAATTTTGATTATTAAAAATTCTAGGGTTCATGCGATTCAAATTGGGGATAAACAACTTGCAGACACAATTATATAATTTAAACGAATAGGAATCTAACACCAACTGATCTGTGGATCAGTTGGTACCTACCTTGTGTTTAAGACGTGGGGAACCGGCCTCAGGCCTGGGTTCGAACCCCGTCCCAACCTTTTCTTTTCTTTTGTTTTAGAAACAATATATTAGTTTAAACAGAAAACCTATATAATTAATTTCAACCAGGAATTATTCGTTCTCAGGGTCTAGACCAAATGGTCTAGGCTTGTGATTTAAACCACGAACCGGCCAGTGGCCCGGGTTCGATCCCTAGCACATACAAACCCTTTTTTAAACCCTTTATACTTATATATTCAATATTATTTTTAAAAATGGTTTTAAAATACTAAATCTAATTTATAAATTCTACAAAATTTATTTTATGTTATTCAAAATGATAAACTTTATTATCCAATTTTTAGTTTTTTCAAAAATCATTTATTTATTATATACAATTAATATTACAAATTTATTCAATTATAATTATAAAATTCTATAAAAATATCAAAACGATTTTATAAAATTCCACAACAATTATCCTAAACTTATGAAACAATAAATATTCCAGAAATGATTTTTATTTCTGAAAAATTATTTATTTAATATTTTTAATCGATATTTGTTATTTTAATCATAAATATATCATAATAAATTCATTTTTCATTATTTTTACATCAATATTTCACAAAAATTATTATTAATCATTTAGATCAGAAATATAAATTTTTGATTTGAAATTTATAAATTTTAAATATTTTTAAATATTAAGTATATATTTTGTCAAATAATTATTAATATATAAATATTCATTAATTAAGAAAATAATTTTATAAAAATAATTTTCACATTTATTACATTATAATTCAACTACTTTTAGATAATATTGGTCAGAAAACATTTTCATTAATTATTTCTTTATTTATTTAAATTATTCAAATTTAATCATAAATCAATTATTAATCCCCAAATTAGGAACCCTAGCACATTTTAGACTAGAAAACTTAGACTTATTAAGTTTTCCCCAACACTTATTTATTACTTTGAAATAGGGTGATATTTGGATACACACGAGCCACATTTACTTATATAACAAGGGTCTCTATTTTAACACTAAGGTGAGTTTTACATAGCCCCTTTTCTATTTCACTATTTTGGGGTGAAACATGTTACAACATTCTATCTACAATTCAATCATGAGTGTCTATGTGTTATTCTATGTTGCATTATGTCTTAAACATGACTGGGGTAAGCACAATATTCTAGCATAATCATTAACATTGATCAGCCGACGGTATACAATGATAGATCTATTGGACTGACAATCCCACCCGGATACGTGTACCTCCTACATAGGTAGCGTGGGTGATTGTTATCGAATTTATAACATAATCGAGTGAACCATGAGCGTATGGGATGGACCACAATATTCTAGTCACAAGGTTTGATTATGCACTCGATTTACCCGATTGTTTTGTTTTCACATATGGACTAGACTTGCCATAACACTCGAATTGTACAAGTTTTCATTCAATTATCAAAACCTATGTAATTCTCACCAACTTTTGTTGACCCAAAATATTTTCAAACTTAACATGTTTCAGGTTATTGATTGCTCGAAGATTAGAGTTAATGCTTGAAGATGCGTAGCTAGTATTTGTTATTTTGATGTACAAATTTTTAGAACAATTGTATGTAATTCATTTAAATCATTTATTGGAATTTAATATTTACCATGAGCTACTGAACAATCATCAATACGTGACATCCCGATGTTTCCGCCATCGGTTGGGGTGTTACACTATGGAATCTTGACTTAAAACAAGTTGTTCTGTCTAGAGATGTGAGATTCTATGAACCTATTTTTCCATTTAAAGAACCTAAAATTTCTGTAGAATCAGACCCTAATGTTTATCAAAACTTAGATCAATTAAACTTTTTTGATTTGTTTGAGTCAACTAACAACACAAGCTCTAATGATCCTGATGGTCCCGATGATGAAAAGAGGGCAAACCTAGATTCTGGTCAACATTGGTCTCAGCAACCAATTAACAATCCAGAATGCACTTCAGGATTGGCTGATAATCAGCAACCAAGTGGTCTGGATGTTAATAGAGGTAGGGCTAGGGATGTTAGACCAGGATATGAAGATAATAAAAACTCTGAGGGACATCCATCATCAGCTGATCATCCAACTGTTATTAGAAAATCAACTAGAAACACTACCTTCCCTAGGAAATTTAATGGTTACATTGTTGAAGGGAAGGTCAAATAGGGTCTAGAAAAAGTGGTTAACTATTCTAAGTTATCTAATGACAATTTCTGTTTCACTTCTATGTTAAATAAAAGTGTTGAACCTAGTTTTTATCATGAAGCTTGTAAAGATAAAAACTGGGTTAATGCCATGAATGAAGAAATTGAGGCATTAAATAGAAATGAAACATGGGAAATTGTTGAATTACCTAAACATAGAAAAGCCATAGGATGTAAGTGGATTTACAAGATTAAGTATAAATCAACTGGTGAAATTGATAGATATAAGGCTAGACTTGTTACAAAAGGATATAGTCAACGTGAAGGTTTAGACTTTGATGAAACTTTCTCTTCTGTTGTCAAAATGATAACTATTAGGTGTGTGTTGTCTATTGCTGTTCAAAATGATTGGCCTTTATATCAACTTGACATTAACAATGATTTTCTATATGGTGATTTGGTTGAAGATGTTTACATGAAACTACCTGAAGGTTACTTTTCTAAGTCTGATACTAGGGTGTGTAAGCTTAATAAATCCTTGTATGGGCTAAAACAAGCCCCTCGAATGTGGAATGCTAAATTGATTAGTGTTTTACAGGAACTAGGATTTAGGCAAAGCAAATGTGATCATTCTATGTTTACTATGCAGTCTGATGGTATATTCTGTGTTCTACTTGTATATGTAGATGATATTATTTTGACTGGATAAGTGTAGAGTTTATAGAAAAGGTTAAAAAGCTTTTCAAAACCAAGTTTTTAATTAAAGATTTAGGATCCCTAAAGTATTTTCTTGGCATAGAGGTGCTTAAAACTAGTGAAGGTTTGTGTCTTAGTCAACGGAAATACTGCCTGGAACTATTAGCAGAATATGGCATGACTGGTTGTAAGACAGTTAAATGTCCACTTGAACCCAATCATGTTATTACAAATTTATGTAAAAAAAGAACATGAGGGTTTAGTAGATATAACTAGATATCAAAGGCTTGTGGGAAAACTTATTTACTTATCCCATACCCGACCAGATATTGCATATTCTGTACATGTTTTGAGTCAGTACATGCACAAACCCACTAAGGCTCACCTTATGATTGCCATGAGACTACTTAGATATCTCAAACAGGCTCCTGGAAAAGGCATTCACTTAGTCAAGAGTGACCAGCTTGATCTAACAACCTTTGCTAATTCAGATTGGGCAAAGTGTGTCGAAACCAGGAAGTCTATTACAGGATATTGTATTTTTTTAGGGAAATCTTTAGTAGCTTGGAAAAGCAAAAAGCAGTCTACCATATCAAGGTCTTCAGCTGAAGCTAAATACCGTTCTATGTGTACTGCTACATGTGAAGTAATGTGGATGATCAATCTGCTTAGTGAGTTAACCATCAAGGTTAGTCTTCCTGTTAAAACTATTTTGTGATAATTTAGCAGCATTAGCCATTGCTGCTAATCCGGTTTTTTATGACAAAACAAAACATTTCGAACACGACTTATTTTTCCTAAGGGGTCAAATAAGTAAAGGGTGTATTCAGACTGAGAAGGTTAAATCTAAAACACAAACTGCTGATATCTTTACAAAAGGTTTGTCAATTTTACAACATGATCAAATATGTGACCAGTTAAATATGTTTGATATTTTCAACAATAAAAGTGAGGGGGGGGGGGGTGCTAAATATATAACAAGGTTTTATTACTTTTAGTCATGTTTTATTATTTCTTATACACTTTTATTGTTTTGATCTTATATTGAGATGGATGCTGCTTATAGAGTCCAAGCCCATTGATAGAGAGTTGATTTAAGACCATTGGTAGAGTCCAGTTCGTGTTTGGTGATAAAGGTTTTCTGTCGTTGGCACAGGTCATTTTATCAGCCCATGTCATCAGCCCAAGTCCAAAAGAGTAGCCGGACCCAACTTATTTCTGCTCGAGTTAATACGTGTGGATTGCCACGTTGGCAATCCCCACACCTAGAATGGAGGGTCTTGATTAAAGGGATGTGTGTTTTCTCTCATAGATCAACGGTTGCTCTAGGCTCGGTTGTGTTTCTTTACCGAGCCTACATCATGCCTATATAAGAGATGCCTCGAGAAGGGTTACCAGTTTTGATCTTTTGAGTCTTTCATTTGTTGTTATTGCTCTGATTGTTCGAGCTCTTTTTTCTTCTTTACTCTTAGATCAGAAATCATCTGTCAATGATTTCTTTGGTTAGTCTTTGAGTGTGTATTGATCATCTGTTAATGATCATTTGAGAGTATTGTATAGATCATATGTCAATGATCTATTTCCAGTGATTAAGGTTTGATTTAGTGTGTCAAACTTTTGTTCTTGTTTTCTATGTAAATTGTCTTACAAGTATTTTCAGTTTATTGTTTGATTACCATATTTTGACAACTTGACATATTATTTGATACCAATTTGCTTGTTTTTTTCTAGGTTCACATCACGGTTTTATAGTGTCTTGAGGAAGTGACAAAGTTATATAGAGACTTCATTCGAGCAAGAGGTGCACACGTAGAATTAGAAGTAAGTTTTATGAGTTATCGAGTATTGATCATTTACAAATCTTCTTTTTTCTAGAAAAAATGGCATGTTCATTTTATGGTACACACATTTTATCACTTCATATTAGATTGTCTATTAGGGGCGGACATAGAGAAGAAGTAGGGGTCGCGTCCGTTGCAGCTCAACTTCGCGCGCGTAGTGGAAAATTAGTGAAAATTTTTGTTTTTTTTTTTACGAAATTTGGAAAACGTTGCTACTAAAATGAAAAAAAAATGAAAAACTTTACCGCTGAAAAACATTTCTATATCCGCCACTGTTGTCTATCCCGTAGGGATAAATTGGTGTTTTGAATATTATAATTATATTTTTTTTGAACGGCCAAAAACTATACATATAAAATATATAGGCCCAATAAGCGGCTGGAAACTTTAACGATAATATACATAGGGGACTCCCCTTCTAAGGGTCGTGATGAACTCTGCCACAACATAGAAAATTCTCCTTAAAAAAAAATTTAAGTAATTAAGTTACGAAGATCTCATCTATATTTATAAATTTGTAGGTCAAAATTATTTTACCGGATTATTATTAAATCATCCTAATATACAAACAAATTTATGATTTTTCGGAAGAGATTAATATAAAAAAGATATTGAGATAACGATTACATTAACATCAATTTTGTTATTCAAATCCTAACAGATCATAAGAATCCGATCACAACTCAAAAACATCTCAACCTTTGCCTATAAATACAACCCTTAATGTTACACTTCGTTATTCAACAATGGCTGGTGGTGTCATCTCTTCAGCTAACTCAAAAGCTTATCCTGGCGAACTCACATTCAAGGTTCTCATAACATGTTTGGTAGCAGCCTGTGGTGGTCTCATCTTCGGTTACGATATCGGTATATCGGGCGGTGTGACATCCATGGCCCCGTTTTTGAAGGAATTCTTCCCTGAGGTTTATAAAAAGCAGTCCGAAATCAAAGACTCTAGCAACCAATATTGTAAATTTAATAGTGCAACATTGACCATGTTCACATCTTCCTTATACTTGGCTGCATTGTTAGCATCATGCGTTGCATCCTACGTAACCAAGGCCTTTGGCCGTAAAGTCTCCATGCTTGTTGGCGGTATCACGTTCTGTGTTGGAGCACTACTCAATGGCTTTGCGGTACATGTTTGGATGCTTATTGTGGGTCGGATTCTTCTCGGTATCGGTATTGGATTTGCTAATCAGGTAATGCATTCATACTTTCTATTTGTTTATTAGCAATTAGTGGTTAGTAACTATAACTATAATGGATTAATATTTAATAGTGTTTAACAATGAATGTATATGTATGTTTGATGTTTATAGTCTGTGCCTCTCTATCTCTCGGAAGTGGCTCCTTACAAGTGGCGTGGCGCGTGCAACGTGCTGTTTCAACTCTCGATCACTATTGGAATACTAGTCGCGAATGCTGTAAACTATGGATTTGCGCAGATCAACGGCGGGTGGGGCTGGCGTTTGAGTTTAGGCGGCGCTGTTGTCCCCGCTATTATCTTTATCATCGGCTCTTTAACACTCGCGGATACTCCAAACTCCCTTATCCAACGTGGAAAACTCGAAGAAGCCAAAGAGAGATTACTCGAAATCCGCGGTGTTGACAATGTTGATGAAGAGTTCAACGATCTAGTTGAAGCAAGTGAACAATCTAAAAAGATTGAAAGCCCATGGTTCAATCTTCTTAAAAGAAAATATAGACCACAAGTATTTTTCGCAATTGTTATTCCTTTCTTCCAACAACTAACTGGCATGAATGTGTTCATGTTCTACGCTCCGGTATTGTTTAAAACCATGGGGTTTGGGGACAACGCGTCGCTGCTTTCCGCTCTCATCACTGGAACCGTTAACTCGTTAGCAACTGTCGTTTCGATCCTCTTGGTTGATAAATTTGGAAGAAGGTTTTGGTTTCTTGAAGGTGGCATTCAAATGTTAGTTATGCAGGTAAACTAAAATTAATTAATCTATATAGTTTACAGTTTCATATATAATGTTGTTATGCAAGTACTTAAGATATAAATGTTGATGTTATTTTTGTAGATTATTATTACGGTTGCGATCGGTTACAAGTTTGGGCTAAATGGAAACCCGGGGTTGCTTGAGAAGTGGTATGCAATTCTGGTGGTGTTAGCCATTTGTGTATACATTGCTGGGTTCGCGTGGTCTTGGGGGCCGTTGGGTTGGCTCGTGCCTAGTGAAATCTTTCCATTAGAGATCCGATCTGCTGCGCAAAGTGTTAATGTTTCGGTTAACATGATATTCACCTTTTTCATTGCACAAATCTTCCTCCAAATGTTATGTGCATTCAGGTAAAACAAATTTATAATCTATTAGTTATATTCTTGTGCAATATAGTACAAGTGTGTGCATATATCATATCTTATGTTTTTTTTTTCTTTTTCTTTTAGGTTTGGATTGTTTATATTCTTTTTGTTTTGGGTGGTGGTGATGACGATCGTCATTTACTATTTCTTGCCGGAGACGAAGGGAATTCCGATTGAAGAGATGGGCGGAATTTGGAAGGAACACTGGTATTGGAAAAGATTTGTTCCGGTGGCTGATGAAGAAATGGCGGAAGTTAAAGATACAAAGAAGGATGGTGAAAACAAAATAGTTTAAGGAGTTATTCGGTTCTTGTTAAGTATATTTGCTATACTAAGTGTAGTTTTAGGGGATCAACTCTTGGTTTTGAACTTTTGATTGTTGGTAGTTTTAGATTCGGTATGACTTTAAATGTTTTTTTTTAATTGTATCTTTTATCTTTTATTTTATTATGATATTACGTAAAAATGTTAGAATTTGATCTTGTAAACTATAAACTTTGTTTCAAAGCAGGGGCGGCTTCACATTGAACTGACGGGGTGGGAGGCACCCTGTCAACATGATGTTTATAGTGTTAATTTTCTAAGAAAAATGATTGTGCCCCTCAACAATGGCTCTTTTAAAGGCACCTTACTTAAAAAGCACCAAATCAAACCAAAAAAAAAAAAAAAAAGTTTTGTAAGAGTTTTGTAGGTGAAGGTGAAGAAGAAGGACGAGGATGGTAATACTATATTGTTTATCTCTCCGCATTTGTCTAAAAAAGACGGAAAAATCCATGGACATCATCCCATAAAGTGACATGTGTCCCCTTTTGCTTTCTTTTATTATATAGCATAGAATAGATAGATATGATTACAAAAATGTCACTATGTTAATCTCATCCATTCAAGACACCCATCCAATGACCTAGATGTCTTCTTAGGGTATTTAGACACAATAGTCTTTTTAGTCTAACTATACCATCCATGTATATTATTCAGCTTTAAGGAGGGAAAATAACTTATACAAGTTACAACTCAGGTACAAGAATACGGTCCTGGATATCTGAAAATGTCTTAACTTCTGTTCCCCATAACCTGCTCATCGGATTAATTGCGCAAAAACTTTATTAATATAATTACTGTAAACATTTTTAACCGTATGCCAATTGAAATAATGTATATTTACGCCTATATATCTACTTCGAGTATTGGATTAAGCTTACCAGCAGTTAATTCCAACTGCATTTGCTCCTATCTTATCAGCCGTTTGATCATCTCCTACATGTACAGCTTTAGCAGCTTCCACACTAATCTGATCTGATGATCATGTGACAAACTATATAATTACAAAGAATAGAAATTATTAATGGATAATGATTGTTATATTACATACCTAAAGCCGTTTCAAATATTTGTGCATCTGGTTTTTCACACCCAACCTCAGAAGATATTACGACAGCATCAAACCTGACCACAAATATACAAACTCAAAATATAATCAAACATGATTAATAATATTGGTGGCGGAGGTATTGGCGAGTGGTAACGATGATGATGTCGACAAGACAAGAAGTGGTGGTTACATACAGTGTCAATGCCATTTGGACCCGTTTTAGGTAGAAAGTTTTATAAGACTTAGTGACCAGTAGGCCTAAAATTGACCCATTGTATAATTTGAGTAGGCCCAACTGAACCCATAATTAAACAAATAAACCAGTTTCTTGATGAATGGGTCATGATTGACACATGTAATATTGGTAGATGAATGCAACCACGGAAGGCGTTAACACTTACAAGTCTATAATGTTGAGGTCTTGTAACAACTTCCTCAAGCGAGTGTCAAAGTTGGACACAACAGCCAGTTTAACTGTAAAATAAATAAAAAACAATTATTTACTTACAAAATATGCCCACTTATAAGATAAAGTTGAATACTTGATTATGACCTCCAGACTCTTTTAGAGTTAGTAGAGTTTTATATGCGCCAGTTGGAAGGTGCCAAGCATCACCATTGGCATAGTACTGATTAAATTGCAAATGAATAACGTTTAAAGATTTCAATAAAGAGTAAAAGATATTTTGAAGTAAAACAGAGTTATTACTACTTATTGAGTCATTCGGTGACTAACCTCGTAAACTTCTTCAAAGTAATCATTATTAGCACAACCAGTGGCTTCGGAAACAACAAGCTTCCAGAATGGTCTTCCATCTCCCTGTTAGACAAGAAGAATATCAAGATTAACTATATGCTGATAAAATATTACAAACTGAAAGAAACATCGCACCAAAAAAATTCAAATTTTCAACATGACAAAAAAAAAACAATGATTAATAATAACAAACCAGACAGAAAGAGTCAAAGGTCAAAAGACTCTTTTAAATCATCAATTTTGGAAGGATTTGGATATTTATGTAAAAGAACGAGCATAGATTCCAACTTGCCTCGTAGCGTAGTTTTTCGGGCCATGGAGCAGAAAAGGCTCTTTTAAACCCCTGTTTAATATCAGCTGGGGTTGCATTTAAACCTATATGCAAAGATTTAGATAAAATGTCATGGGAGAAAATCACGAAAGTAGCCATTTTTCCGGGTGTGTTATACCTCTGTAGTTGTGTCAGAGATTAATTACGGTTGCAGCCATGAGATACATATAGCCATGGTTTCATATCTATTAGTTCAAGCTAAAAATCACATTGTAAGCAAAGCAGCACCTGTATATACACTGTTCACTTTTTCAGCTGATACAGTTCAGTACATGCACAAGTTGGACTCGCACGTATGTTTCTGTTTCTTTGCGTATGCGTTGATATTTAAGGCATTAAGTTTAGACAAAGAGCATCACTGATTCATAACTCATTTAAACACATACATAGAGGGATCACTGTTTATATGTGGTTGTTAACCAATGACGGTGATTCAAATGTATCAGAGGCCTTTAGAATCATAATATTAATCAATGCTTGTGGTCATGGGTGTGCTGCAACATTCTCAAGTTAGCAAAAGGTAAGTGCATGACTGAAAAAATCGTCTAGTTTCGTGTTCATATTAGTGTGGTTTATATTTGACCAACCCTTTGTGATAATCAGTGCTCAAACTCACAAGACCAAAGATGACTAGTGTAGTGAGACGTAGCAGCTATATGTCTATATCACACTTGACAAAAAAGGATGGAATTTACGTCCAATTTGATGCCCTTGTATAGTAAACTAAAAACCGGATGCAATGTTTACAGACTCTTATGCCTTCACAGCCAAATCATACGGAGAGACAGTTACAACGCCGTGCTCCTTTTAAACATTTTTACGCTTTACATTAATACATTCTTGCCGTTTGTATGTTGATACCGTCTAAAAGCTGTTTTCACCGTATTAATTTAGCGCTGCTTATTAACAAATAACAATATAATGCAACATCGCCTAGTTACAATACATTTATTTTCTCAATAGAGAAGCATATAAAGATAAAAACAGGCAATTATCACTTTAATATAAGCTTATAAGTTTATACCTACTCAAATAATAATAATAATATTTTTTTTTTTTTTGTTAAAATTAGTGAACATTTAATTTCAAATTCCCAGACAAAGCAAGTTACATTTAGATAGTGGGTAAGCGGGCAACAAGTTGCGCCGCTATCCCCTCTTGAATCGCAAAGCCTATCCTGCTAAACACAAACCCTTGGTTCTTAGGGCTCAGGGGTCAGAGATCTAAATGTGTCAAAAGCAAACGGCAGGAACACATCATAATAATAATAATAATAATAATAATAATAATAATAATCGAACATTTATTTTTATTTAACCGATTAGTTATAACAATTTTGTAAACAGTATGTACAAAAAAAAAAAGTGTATAAAACATTCAAACCAAAACATATATAATGATTAAAAGAACTTATATAAGACTGACCGTATTTACGACCAATTGAAGCGTATGTATCCGCAACAGGCTTTGTTAATTGCAGAAGCGTTCCACCTGCATCCAACAATAAACCATCGTACGCTCTCTTCACTGTTCTCCCACTTCCTGTATACAAATTAAAATTAGGGCTCATAATAGTGAGGTTTGTTAATCAGCTTAATTGTAGTATATAGATGTTAATAATATTAAATGAGTGATTAAATAACTGACCTGTGTGCAGTGTAGTGGGGGAATTGGAAGACGATGAGCATCGGAGACTGAAGGATTTTTTTAAAATAATATTTGAAGGTTTTAGGGTTCTGAAAAGAGTGCCGGCGTCCATGGCGTTGTCGCTGCCGGTTATGATCTGGATTCTTTCTTAATTTTGTAGTACCGTCTTAACCGGTTAAGTTAGGTAAAATCAATGTTTTCTTGATGGGGGATCGGATCGGACCGGATCGGACCGGATGCCGAACCAGCCTCTTTAGCGATTCGCTGGTCAGACCGGATGACTTCATGAATATAATAAAATAAACAGGGTAAAATGAGGATAATTTAACCAGAAATGTGGTTCGACCTCAGAAATTCAACACAACCTTTTGGTTTTCCGATTCAACATTTGGTTCGTATCAAAACCAGTTCTAACACCCTAACCGGATTGGCTAAGGTCTCCTCCCCCGCCTGGTACGGGTTTCAAGGCATCTATTATCCGCTATCTGTTATAAACCAATATGGGTGTGTGACACGTGCCACTGATTTAGAACATCTCGATTGTGTTTTGGGTATGCTTGCTACTATTGACAGTTAGGACCCATGCTTATTTATTTTATAACTTCAAAATACCATAGTTACTTAAGAAAAAAATACAACCAAATGAAGTTCTAGCTTAGGATTGTTGAAGATCATTTGAAAAAAAGTTGTGCCTCAAGTTGATACACACAACTTTTTCCACAATTCCATAGTTAACAAAACATGACTTTTTTCATAAACATCTATAACTATAATAAACCAAAGCCTTTTTTGTGACATGGCACTCAAGGAGGCAATCTCCCCCTTGATTGTGCCATGTGTCATCCTAGGTGGAAGGGGTATATAAGTTATAAAAAAATTAAAATTCAACCATGACTCTCCTTTCTCCTCCAAACCCTATCATCTTTTCACAATACCTTCCCCTCTTTCAAAACCTAAAAATCAAGTCACCTCCTCATCTCTTTCCCCTCCTCTACTCCAATTCGTCATCAATTCATCATCTTTCTTAGGTCTCATTTACATCTCCACCACCTATCAAAACTCACAACACACATGTGAAGCCTGAAATCTGCGAACCGGCAACACAGTGCAATCACAACATGATACGATGGGCGTCGGAAGCAATGACGGTGACGCTGTTGAATCGAACTAGGTTGAAGGCGGTGACGTTAACGTTACCGTTAACATCCTGATGTAACTGCTGCTGTCTCTATTCTTGCTGTTATTATTCACTTTATGTTTTGAATCAAAGGGAAGTTTTGTTTGTATGTGTAGGTTGTGTATTAATGGGGTTTTAAACTTAGAAGCTACATTAATTTGGGGGGGGGGGGGTATTAATGTTTACAGAGAGAGTGAGGTATTAATGTATTATAGAAGGTTTTATATTTATTTTTTAATAATTTATTTAGAGTTTGAGACCTATTGTTTATTATTCTTGGTCTTGGGTGTGTGTTTAGAGTTTAGACCAGAGTCTATAGGAATGCTGAGAGTCAATTCAAAATTGGATAGTGGCTATAAGTTGATATAGTCAGAAATCAAGTAGGGTTCTTAAGAGCTTGAGTAAGCTTCCTTATTAAGTTTGTCAATTGTCGGTTGCGTATGTAATTGTTATGTTTTCTTTTTCTACCATATTCTGATATAGCTCAAATCTTATTGTATGCGGTTAAAGATCTTTGGCTAAATGTATTAGTGCTAAACAATCTCTGTCCCCTTGAAGTGCTTGGGATCTTAATATTATGTTTTAGGTGTTGATATTGTAAGGTGAAACAGATCTTTTGGTATTTTCTTTTTAAAAAAGTATCTAATGTGAGTTGTTATATAGATGCTATTTTTATAGTTTAGATACTTCTAATGTTATTTACTTTACTTAGATTTCTCAACCCGATATATTGAAGATTTATTACGTCATATTAAATTTCTCAACCCGGGAAGCTCCCGGGGTATAAACTAGTAACAATATAGACAGAATATGTGGAAAGGGCATTCAATGCACAAATAATTGAAATTATTCTAATTACCAACTTGATTAAGCTTCAGGGTGTTGTACCACCTGCTTAATTGGTGTTATGTGTAGTGTTTGTTGTACCATGTGCATTGAGGGTTGTACCGCACGTGTCTTTTTTTCCTTTCTTTTGTTTGACACCTAAAACACCTTTCTTCTTCACTATATGCTCCTCTCTCTCTCTCTCTCTCTCTCTGTTTCTCTTTCTCATCCTGCTCACCTCTCATAATTTCAATTATCATCACCTGCTAATCATACCACACATAAGGTGTATGGTGTATTATGTCTTGGGTTTCGAAGAGGGTGGGTGTAGCAGCAGTTGAGATGCGTTTGATGAGAGAGAGAAAGTGACCGGTGCTTAAAACTCAACCACCAACACAGTCACCCGACAACGTGGGGCTAAAACAACAATCGCAGCTGTTGTTGAAGATGAGGTGAATAATAAATCCCAAAAGAAAGAACCATGATATCCAACGACATCCTTCATGGAGTTAAAAACTGTTCGCAGCGGCCAGGCCAGTTTCCAGGTCGGAAAGGTATTATTCCTCCTTTTTTACCAGATCTACGGTTTTTATGTTTTATTTTAATATATTGTGAGTATACGTTGTCAAATTTGTTGTGTTATTAGTTTTTTCATTGTTTTGAATTTATATAGACCTGATCTGTGATGCGGCACCGAATTCATCGACTCCATTGATCCTGATGTCATCGCCATACAGGTCACATTCTGTCCCCCACTTCCATTTTTTTTCTTATTTGAGGAATGATCTCAAGATATTAGGGCTATGTATCGTTGGATTTCATAAATTGTGAAATGGGTTGTTAGGGCTGTTAATCCCTCAAAAAAATCAACAGTTAAAACTTTGAATTTTTTTAAAACCTTCAAAACTTTGTATATTTCTTTCTACTAGGGTTTGATTTGGCACTGATGGGTTGAACAAGTGCAATTATTTACCTTCAAGGTTATAGGTTAAACATAATTATTTACCTTCAAGCTTGATTTTGCACTGATGAGTTGATGGTTTTTGGGGCCAAAAAGGTGTCAGTCCAACTAAAGTGGGTTATCTTTCTGTATAATGTGCTTTTGCTTATTGTTTATAGACGCCTTTTCATCAAGAGTCTCGGTTTTAATACGTATAATCGTCTCCATGACCAGGTTATGGCTACTAAGCTACAACTAGCTAGCAAATAAAGCCTCGGAACAGAGGGAGTTGTTGCATAGCTATCATCAAGAAATATACCATTCAAAGACCATCGTTCAACCATGATATGCTTTCACAAAGTAAAAAGTAAAAAGTACAAACTGTTATTTAAATTTAATAGAGGGAATGTCTTGTCTCGCCGCCGGCAATAACAAGCCAGAAGGCATCGCTCCGTAGCTGCCCGCCACCATCCTATCTCCTGACCAACACAACGAAATCAACACTGGTAGGCAATATATAGTCGCCAGAGATGTAGAGTTAAAAACAAATAGACATGGCGTAATGTGAAGGAAAGAGGCACAACATCAGCGGCGACGGTAGATGAGGAGTAAATAGCCTCGCGGCCGAGAAGAGGCAATGCTTATTCCGATGTTGGTCATTCCAGAGGCTTATGGTTCTCACTGTAACCGTCGTACTCACCAATGCTATGATTGTGCTCCACTGGCTTACATGTATATATACATGTATTAACACGTAAATGTATCTATATGTTTCTCTATGTACATAATGATACTCTGAAGGCTTCTGTAAGATGATGATTTAGTTGATACTCTTTATCGTATTAGTATAGTGAATAGTTGGTTTGTAAACTCGGACAAATGCTCTTGAACTCTATTATTTTGTTTTGTAGAATGTCCCATTCTATAAGCAAAGTAAGTGTTTTAAAGCATACTGATTACAAATTGGGCGCGACTCAGCCTATAAGCAGAGTAAGTGTTTTACTTTAAAGATTCAAATTTTTATACCTCGACATGTTTGATTATCTGATTTCCATGTCTTTTAATTTTCAGGAGTGATGGATGAAAGCGGAACGAAGATGAAGAAGAACCGGTGAGTCTTCAGTAAGCGGCGGAAACAAAAAGCTAGGGTTTCGACCTCGAGGAAAAGGTTAGTTTTATATGGCTCTCAACTCATTTGCGTTATTTTTTGGTTGCTAATGATGATTCTGACTGTTATTACTGGTGACGCTATTAGGGCTTTACGATCAAAGTTTAAAAGAACGGAAACGAGCCTCGAGGCGAACCGAGGCGTAAGCCCGAGGCGGAATTAAAAAATTAAAGAAATAATTATATATCTTTCAAAAAATAAAATGCTAACTAATTTCATCATCAAATTCATCAAAAACATAAAAAACACACATAAAAAAGGCATAAAATGTCACAAAAAGTCGAAAGCATCAAAAATATGCCTGAAAACCCCATGAGGCGCACCTGAGGCGCAACTTTTCATAACGCCTCAGTCCTGTGAGGCGCATACCACTGTTCAAACACCTGAGGCGCCGCCTCAGAAGCGTTTTCAGACCGAATCGCCTTGAGGCGCGCCTCGAGGCGCACGCCTCAAGCGTTTTTTTAAACCATGTTTACGATGAATGATTCGGTTAGCTTATTATCAATGCATATATATTTACTTGATAAAGTTACAATTAGTAATATTTGGCTTTTCAACTGATTATGTGATTGATTCCCTGTGAATGTATATACATTGATTTGGTAACATCAAAATTATTGTGGTGCTGGCATGGTTTGTGTATCTGTGCTGCCACGTATCTATGTTTAGCTAACTGTAAAGATTTACTCCCTGCCCATCACCTCACAACAAAAAACCAATATCGTTGCTTTCTTTCTCTCTGATGATGGAATAACCACATCGTCACGAATAGCTTCACAACTCATCAAATTTAGCAACTAATCTTTTTCGTGATCTAATTTGTTTTGATGTTGCATTTTCTTGCTGACCACAAATATATATTTCTATATATTCATATTGATTGTGTTTATTTTTTTCTTTTGATGCAACCTAATTAGGTGAGTTATCAGGAATTGTTAATTCGCCGCCTGTTTTCAGGTCTTCCTGTGAGTAGTTGTTATTCCGCTGCATGTGTTCAAGCATTTTCTGGTGAGTTATGTTTGTGTACTGTTCAGGTTGATACTAAAATTTCAATTGGTGGCCTAAGAATACAATTTATTGGATTTGAATAATGATCATTGACATACAAAAAATCTTTACTCATTTGCATTTCATTGGTTTTTTATTCGCTGTGAAATTGAAATATGCCTAGCTACACAATCTAAACGTAATTCATGATGCTGTCGATTCATGTTCTTTGCTATGAAATTTGGTTCTAGATAAGCAGAACTACATATTATAGCACATAATTACTTATACAAATATGCCGATTCAAGTTCTTTTATAGTCTTATTTTCTCCATTATTAGTCAAATCTTTTATTTCTACAATCACTAGTAAATTACCCCGCGCGTTGCAGCGGTTTTTAAACCTGACTAAGTACGTAAAGATAACCCAAGTGAAAAAATAATTTTTTTTTTACCAAAATGGTAATTTTAAATTAAAAGTATTTGATATATATAAATCAGGATATTAAGTTTTCTTTTAGTTAGTTGTAATATACAGAGAGAAGGAGATTGAATTATTGGCAAAAAATACATATATTATATGAGGTTAGACATCATGCTTTAAAGAGTTATTCAATTCAACAAACAAAAAAAAGACAAAAATGTCCAATTACTACAATGTTTATAAGCTCCAACAAAGCCTAATAGAACCATCACAAACATTGTTTGTTATTATTAAATAGACGTGTAGAAGGATTTAATGAAAAACTTGGGTTTTATTGAAATTGAATTGGGGTTTAATTAGGTGTTGGGGTTACATGTTGAAATGGATATGAAGTATGCATTACACATATATACAATGAGCATTATAGGTTGTACATAAGGGCATAAAGGGAACAAAATGACCAAATATTGAAAATTTGTGAAGGGACTCTTCAACTCCCATCTTAAAAATTATGTAAAATTACTTTCTTACCTATCACTCCTCCTTAATAAGGTAGTAGAGATAAATTATGACTATTAATATCCTTTTGAAGTCACAAAAGTTTATGGGCCTATACCTTTAGTAACCCTTGGTTTGGACTTGCTTTTCAAAGTCATTACACTCACTTAAAGAGCTCTGTTTCAGGAGACACCATTTGTGGTAGGACTTGCAGTTGCTGGTGCTACATATGCTGGCAGGTATGGAATCCAAGCTTGGAATGCTTTCAAGGCTAGACCAGTCACGCCCTGTGCTTCGCAAATTTTATTATGGCGGTTTTCAACCTCAAATGACTAGAAGAGAAGCTGCCCTTATTCTAGGAGTCAGGTACAATATCAAAAGCTAATGTTTTGTATTCATATGAATTAAGGGTGTTTGGATGTGCTAATATTCAGATTCGTATGACTGCGACTTGATCAAGTAACCGATTTAATGATTTGTATAATCCTTGTAATGAACATAGAATTATCCAACCATCCTCAGCTTGAATTAAATAATTAATTAATTAATTCTTTATATCCATCTATTTGTGTTTCCATAAGTGAAGTAAATGTTATTTGCTTAATTTTTACATATATTGATGCAAATTCCGAACAGTTACGTATTTCATTTGCATGTTTTTATGCCAGATGCGATACCCCAAGTGGCAAACTACTGGATCAAGTAACCTCACTGGCAACCATGTGTTAAACCAAGATACAAAACCAAAAGGGGCTGCAACAACTTGACCAGCGGCAACCATGTTAGAAAAAAGATTCCTGCAACCGAAACCTATCAAAGGCCATTAAACACCAACCCAACAAGGTGACGATAAACTACTACTGCTTATTTAAAAATACATATGTAATCCTTTCGATCGGAAATATTATCACTGTGCATATGAGTTTGAGGCGAATTGTTTACATTATATATTTATTGGAAACTTGAACTTATATTAGTCTTTTGTGTCCCATGTTAAATTATATATTTATTGGAAACTTGAACTTATATTAGTCATTTGTGTCTCATGTTAAATTGATTCGTTTTTCAGGTCGTGTTAGTAGAGTCCTTTCGACCAGTTGCCGAGGATGACATGGAAATTAAAGATTTTTGACAGGTGTGGTTCACATGTGCAATTTATACTTTCATTCAATCGTTATAAAAACACAATAGAGAGACCTGTTTTAGTTCGAGCTACGTTTTGTATGACATGTTTTGTCATCCTTATTTATATGAAATTACTTTATCTTGTATTACATCTAACGTTCATTAATGTTATAATGAAATTACAAACAGCTTCTATATTTGTTTTGGTGGCACCAACCCATAATCCGGCAGCGACTGTCACCAACGTACCCCCGCCGCAACGCGCGGGGGACGACATCTAGTTCTAATCCAAACCCCAACCATAACTTCTGACCAGTGGCGGATACAGAAATTTTTTGTACGAGGGACACAATACAGGCAGGGGCAAAGCATTTTTTGGGGCAGAGGTGCCCCCATTTTGGCGTAGTGGTAGAAATTTGCGATTTTTGTAGGTAAATTGAGGCCGGGTTAAGTCCAGCCCCCTGCCGATTTGATCTTCCGGCCCCTACCGATCGAAAAAAATTGAGTCCAGCCCCCCACCGATGTAATCTTTAAGCTTCGCCACTGAATACGGGTCAGTTTAAAAATGAGTAAAATCGAAAATATAATAAGGTAATTCATTGAATAATTTAATCATACCGGTTGGCTTATCACCGGACGATATCGTATTTTGCTTAAAACTTATAGTATTATAAAAATATAAAATTATAACAAAATTATATATTATATAATAAGATACATAAAGTCTTATACTTTTTTCTCTTCAAAAAATTATATATATATATATATATATATATATATATATATATTTTAGTTTGCATAATATAAAATGAATAAACTAAAAGGATGAAAAAAAACCTTCTAAAAGGACTAAAGCCTACAAACTAAATTGAGAAAAATATAGATGAGTAAAATATGAATTTAGTAATTCAAGATTTGAAGTGATTTCATTTTTAAAATAATAAAATTATATTGATATAATAAATTAAATTTTTTTATAAGGCCAGATAGGTCACGGCAAAATAGTTAGCACCTCTTCATCATCTCTCACCTCCTTATCATTATCATTGCTTAGATCACTCTTCCTCTTCACCTCTTTCTCTTCAACTCTTTCAGACACTATTTCCTCTAGCAGTTCCTTTAAACTACTTCACTCTTCATGTTCACCTCTTTTAATAATCTCTCACCTCTATATCGCTACAATCGTGGGCACCAAACTTTCATCATGGTGGGCACCGAGCTTTCATCATGGTGGGCACTAAGCTTCTTAAATGGGTGGGCACCGGTTTTTCAGGTAGAAAACATGAAGGCTACCTGGATTGTACGGTGGGCACCGGCCCACTATGAAATGTGGGTGGCTCCACCACTTCTTCTAACCCCCTTTCAAATAGTTAGCATATTTGTTTTCTATGTATTAAACATACATAGAAAACATGAATATTTGAATCAACAAAACACAAAATTAATGATTGTTTTAAAATATTTTAGTGTTCATTCTCAATAAAGTGGTAGTATATAAAGTCATTAACACATACCAAATGGTCATCCATAATCGAATTAAAACATCTGGAAGAGGACATATATGATTAGCTAACATCTCTGGAAACTCTATTAATCAATTTTATCATTTGTTCCCTTAACTCTTTAAATACTTACATATATTATTGTTCATTGCTTACAAAGTTACAGGTGTGTAGTTGGATTTTAGTAAGTGTTTAATCAGCAAAACAAGTGTTTAATCAAGATTTTTCAAGAACACACATTCACTAGCCACCACCTAGTTTTTTTACAAAATAATAAGGGGTATTGGATTTTAATAATCTAAACTTTCATCAATTGGCCGATAATAATCTGTACTTCAAAAATTCCCAACTTCCAACGTATTGGCCGACAATAAACCTTTGTTAACTGAGAAATAACTCAGTTAGTGGATGATGACGTGGACGCTTGCGTGACATGCTCACACTGATGTGGATGATGACGCGACATGCCATGTCAGCGTCTACGTCATCATCCATGCCCGTGTTGGCATGCCACGTTAGCGTGAGCATGCCACATCAGCGTCCACGTCATCATCCACTAACTGAGTTAGTTTTCAGTTAACAAAAGTTAATTGTCGGCCAATATATTGAACGTTGGGATTGTGGGGAATTTTTGAAGTACAGATTATTGCTGGCTAATGGGTGAAAGTTTGAATTATTAAAATCCAATACCCAAAATAATAATAATAATAATAATAATAATAATAATAATAATAATAAAATAAATAAATAAAAAATAAATACAACACATACACTTTTACATTATTATTAATAGAAATAAAAAAGTAAGGAATACACACAAAAACAAAAATGGCGTCCTCTGGTAATTCAAAAAATGGCGCCAAACTCAAACAAAAACTCACCAGATTCAACATTCCCGCCATGGATGCTCTCGTCAATAATAATAATAATAATATCATCCTTCCATCGCTCATAAGTCTAAATAGACACCATCGATCGTAATCTACATCACTTGAAATGGATCTACCTGACATTGCAAGGAAGCTAGGACTCTCTGAACCAAAACAACTCGTCCGTAAAGCCGCTGAACTCCGTCGCATGTCCGATCTTCAGTTCGATTCATCCAGTGCCGGAATCGTAAGTATTTCATTCCTGTTGCATCGTTTCCACACTATCAGATGATTTGTTGAGCTTAATATAATAATATGAGTTTTGTTTGGTGTATTGTAGGGAGAGATTTGTAAAGCTGTTATCTGTCTCGAGATTGCTGCTAATATGTACGTATGATGTTTGTTTATATTAATAGATTGCTGTCATCTATTAATTTCACCTAATCGCAATCACTGATATAATGTTATTGTTTCTATTATTGTTTAGTTGATATGCACTTGTTCTAGAAGGTTCTTAATAGGATAATTTATTGATGCATTTTGTTATATAGGATAGGAAGAAGTGTGTATGCATAGTTAAATGTTTTCAGTTTGATTAATGTGAAACTGTGGCCATAATTACTGTAGGAAGCAAGTTCTATTTGATCGCCAGACTGCGATTAGGTTGAGCGGGATGTCTGAGAAGGCTTACATCCGATCGTTCAATGTGATGCAAAACGGAATTGGTATCAAGTATGTTAATATACTTTTTTATATCACGTATCGAATTAGATGTGTATCGGATCATTGAATTCTCAGTTGTGATATTTTGTAGGAATACACTTGACATTAGGGAATTGGCTATTCAATTCGGATGTGTTAGGCTTATTCCTCTTGTTAAAAAAGGCTTATCACTGTAAGTTCTTTTTTTGTGTATTTAATACATAATATACATTAAGGAAATACAACATAGTTGGATATATTTATACAATGTTGCAGAAAGTGCTAGGCGGGCGGTGAGGTCTAGTCTAGGGACTAGTCTGGACTAGGCAAAATTAGGCGTTTTGGTATTTTTATACGTATTTTATATATATACACAAATTTAGGTGTTTTTTGAAAATATGTTAAGATACTTAGATATATACACATAATACTAAGAAATACTTAGAAATTTAAAAAAAAAATAGAAAATAAATAAAAAAATTTAAAAAAACCACCGCCCAGGCCCGCCTAATGGCCAAAACGCCAAGTTTTCCGACTAGGGCCTTCTTCCTACATTTGATACCGACTAGCGCCTAGGCGACCGCCTAGAGCGACTTTTACAACATTGCATTTATAGTTTTCAATATATCTAACTTGATGTATTTAAAATTTAAACGTTTATTGTTATTGGACGTGTTCAATATGAGAATATTGCATTGCTGAATGTGATTCAATTACAGATACAAAGAACGGTTTATTGCATCATTGCCTCCTTGCCGTCGAGCTAGTGCTGACTTCACAAGGCCTGTGTTTACAGCCACAGGGTTTTACTTGTGTGCCAAAAAGCATAAGGTATGCCAAACCTGTTTTAACATGTAGAACTTTGTAGTTACTTAGATATAAGTTTATCAGTTAACTGTTTTAGTTTGTTTGTTTGACACTAATTTGTGTCCTTCAATAGCTCAAGGTCGACAAGAATAAGTTAATTGAGCTTTCTGGCACATCTGAGGATGAATTTTCAAGTGTAAGCAATTTTACGATGTCCCTAAATGTCGCTAAAACAATAGTTTGCATATACTAAGGTCTGTTTATAATATCCTACTGTGTGAATCAATGCAGGTGTCTACTTCCATGAAAGACCTTTGTCATGATGTTTTTGGGGTGGCTAAGGAAAAGAAGGATCCAAAGTCTGTGAAAGTGAACAGAGGTAACGAAGCTAGTAAAATCCCATTTTATTTACCATCAAGTCATAATCTTTTCGCTTGTTACCAGTTTCATGTTGTGCACAACTTATTAGTTTTATAGAAGGAATGTAAACATGAAGAATTTGCACTTATTTATATCTTTATCTTATTCTGCAGATTTATTGGATGTCTTACCCGAGAAACGGCAAGCTGAGGATGGGGGTTATTCATCAGATGAAAGCAAAGAGGTAATAACTTCCTTTTTCATTATTTCTCATTTCTGCATTTTGAATGTAGCATGTTCTAAAACTTTTAGAGTCTATCAAACTTGATTAGGTACTGCAGTCCTTAATGTATGATTCAAAAATTGTGTCCATCTAGTAGTATTTAAAAAAACATGCTTGATGGATAGTTACTATGACCCATACGGACCGTTCTAAGTAAGCAAGTTTCACAAGAGTGCCCTATTTTGATCCATTTTATGGTTTAACGAGATCCTAGTCAACCCATTTCTTGAAGAACAGTTCATGGTTGTCTGTAACGGGTCATTTAGTAGTTTTTACTTTACCTAGAGATGGCTTCTACATAGCATCATTTTTACTGGGGTTAAATTTGCAATCTGTAACTATCCAATTCTGTTGACTGTAACTAACACATCTATTCATGATGGATCATTATTTTTTTTTGTTTCTAAGCAACACATGAAAGCTCTTAGGATCATCGAGAAGTCATGCCAAACTGTTGAAACTAATTTCTATGTATTTCTCTGTAATGTGTTGCAGCTTTCAGCCTACAAGAAGCGTAAGCGTCAAGAGAACCATAAATATGAAGAATGGAAATCCACGGTAGTAGAATCTAATAAGCAAAGCAAGGATAAAGGTAATTCCAACCCGAATTAGTTAACTTGCTCTATGTCTGATCTATAATAAGGTTGAACAGGTAAAAGAACAAAACAAACTTAATTTCAACATACTTCGCGCTTTTACAATCATAGTAACATATTTCTTATCTATCCCAACCATAGCAGCCATTAGTAAAGTGGTAAAAAAATGGAAGTATTTTGCTAAATTTACTGATTTTCAAAAGACTTTTATTATTGGTAACAGTGCTAAAGGCTAATGGAAGTTACTATTTTATGCAATTATCCCTTATAAAGTGTTTTTGCCTTGCGGGTCAAACTGGCCCGTCCCATTGTCAACCCGTCCAGTTTGCTTGTGCGGTCGTGCTTGCTCTTATCCAACCTAATTCGGAATCTGTGATTTTCTTTTTGTAGTTGTTGTTAAAAAGACCAAGCAATCACAACTCAACTTTTTCAAGAGAGTTCCAGGAACTGAAGTTGGAGTGTAGGCTTGTGCTCATGTTGCCTCAATATGTTAGCAACAAAGTTTTGTGGCTATGCATCCCAACAACTTAATGTACAGAATCTAAGTTTTATTGGCCTCAAAATATTAATATTTGGTTTCCAAATTAGGGTTTTTTGGTGGTTTGGGAAATGCAAGAAATTCAGTTCATATAGTTTATCTTTACTATGCCTGTTTGGCTTAAGAATTCAAAGGAATTGGAACATCTCATGAAAAGTTTATATCATTTAGGCAAAGCCTCACTAGTCTTTGGCATGCTATATGTATATCATAAGTTCATAACTAAAGGTTGATCAATTAATAAAAAAATATGAAACATGATAACCAAAGGTTGAAACAGTTAATAAAAAATGAACTGAAATGATCAATTATGGAATATATGATGGATTCAGTCACATTCTCATGTATTTTGTTATAATGACTGATAGAGATGTTCGTCACTCTGAAGTTGCTCCTCCACACATTCCAGTGATGGGACGGCTCATAAGTCACCATTCACAGACGGACCTTGGGTCGAACTGTCGTTGCAAGACCTACAACCGTTCCAAACTCCACCTCTTCAAGGGCGGTTGATGTGTTGGTTTTAATAGATTAAAAGGTATCATTTTTTGGTGTCAAAAACTTGATGTTAAAAATATCAAAAACATTGGTTTTGGAAAAAAAGATGATTTTACTAAAACAATAACGAGTTTTAAAATTATAAGTAAATGATATTTACTTTAAAACTAAAACTAACACATAGGCAGAGATCCTGACGTGTTAGTATAAAGTTTTGTATAAGCACCGAGTATCGTATCCTAAGGACACATTTTCCCCTACTAAACTTTTCGACACATAACTAATTGGGTTTTGAGAAAGAAAAAAAACAGAGGGGTTCGAAATAGATAGTTTTTGAAAGAGCTCTTGTTTTAAAAAGATAAAATAGTAGGATAGAAAATTTGCGAGTCTTAGGTACTTTTGAGATTTGTAGACTAATTATATTAAAAGTAGTAGCAAGTTTAATTATTGAAGTGGAAAACAGGTTTGATACATTTTACGACTTTCTATTGTATTTGAAACTTTCTCTCAAATCCATAACACCATTTTCATATCTCAAATCATTTTCTTGATGTTTTTGACATGATTTATAAAAATCTTTAATCAACTTAAAGATATGCTTTGTAAGAGCATTCACAACCCAACCATCAAACCTTCTCTTATCTTTAAAATTTAAAAAATTATACTAAAAACTCACTACATCCCATCCACCATTTGTTTACCTTACCCTTATATTTTAAAAAATCCATCATCAAGCTTTTCATATATGAAAAGCTACTATTTATCTCCACCAAATTATTGTGAGTGTATAAAATCGAGAAATATAATAAAATATGGGTGGTGATATTTAAACCCCCCAGCTTCTATTTAAACCCCCTCCAAGCGCCTCGCTTAGGCCTAAGCGAGGCGCTTGAAGGGGGTAATTTATTTTGGTAGTTTTTTGATGTTTTGAGTTGTTTTTTTTAATTTAATAATTATAAAAAGTTAAAAAAAATTAAAAAACAAAGTAATAACCCTCAACATTGTCAATGACTTAAACACAGTAATAACCCTCAACATTGTCAATGACTTAAACTTGACATCATCAAAGGATATGTGTAAATTAGGTGTATGTCATCTTGATCAAAGTAGTTGAACATCTGATCATCAAGGTATTTTAAAGGGCTTTGATGGTTTAACTTCTTCATCATTATGTTAGTTAACTATCAGTTTTACACTTAAATTGTATGAAAGATAACATTAATCGGTTTTATTTAGCGTAAAAAGTTCATTGTACATATACCTCCTTATCTAAAACAAATCACTTCTCTATGGAAGTTGCTAAAATAGTTAAACAAAAGCTGAAATTGAACAGTTATTTGAATCTCTCTGATCCATGGTATCCACTTTCAGAATCTGAAGAGAAGCTATCATCTCAGAGAGATATCTGTCAAGTCCAAAAATTGCAAGTCCAAATCATTGTACGATGTCTTTTTCAGAGGACCTCGACTCTTGAGATGTTGCAGGTGTTTGAAAAGTTTGAACTGAAATTGAACTTTTCATACAAGCAAGTAAAATTCAGTTGTTTTACTAATTTCATAGTCTTGATACTTTTAACAATCGGATCGGCGCTAAACAATAGAAAGTAATTACAATCCGAAACAATAAAAAGTAATTACAAAGAAGATGATCAAAGATGCTACAACATAACTTGCACCGGCTTGAGATATGAGTTTAATTAGCTTGAATCTCTCTGATCCATGGTATCCACTTTCAGGTTGTCTTCATCGTTGACCACTATCTCTCGGATAACAACTGAAAAGTTGTCTCATTAATTCCAATTCCAATTCCACCGGTGCAATCAGAATCTGAAGAGAAGCTATCATCTCAGAGAGATATCTGTCAACGATGATGGCGCAGAGGTTAGCGGTAACTTTAAATTTTGAATGATCGTCGGTTTGCTCTCTATATACCAATCAACAGTAGTGATCAGTGAAAAATTTAGTTGAAAGTGGATACAATGGATCAGAGAGATTTAAGCTAATTAAACTCATATCTCAAGCCGGTGCAAGTTATGAAATGACACATGCAGAATGTAATGTCATGCACAATGTGATTTGTATTAATGGCAAAGTGATTTGTAAGGGAAGAAGAAGAGAATGTTATATATGTTTACCTTCCCATGGAAACTCTGAAGACCTTAACGGAGGTTTGCTAGAGGGTCATTGGTCTTCAGAGTTTCCAACCCCTAATACATTCATCAAAGGATATTCATGTGAGAATGATTTTGTACAAGATTCCTATGCAAGCAAGTCAAATTCAGTTGTTAGACCAACTTGAGATATAAGTTTAATTAGCTTAAATCTCTCTGATCCATGATATGAGAGCATAAGAGAAGAGATAATAACATATGAGCTTCAACATAACTTACACCGACTTGAGATATGAGTTTACAGGTAAAGAGATGAAAACCACTACTCGGGTTCTTTTCAGTGAAGGCTGCGAAAAGCATGCAGCGGATGATTGCCAATGAGATTGATAACTGGACAGGTTAGCCAGGTGTTTGTCAAAAAGGTAGAGCACACCACTAGAGCAAAAAGTTGTGTGTATGAATAGTGACCCTCTGGCAAACCTGCCATTAATCGGTTTTATTTAGCGTAAAAAGTTCATTGTACATATACCTCCTTATTTAAAAACAAATCACATCATTGTAGAGGTTACTAGGTTACTCATTACCGTTGGACGTTGAAGGTAAACATGGACAGTGAGAAGTGAGATTGATAACTTCTCTATGGAAGTTGCTAAAATAGTTAAACAAAAGCTGAAATTGAATAGTTATTTGGCAACATACTTGAAATCAATGGGAAGATAAACAATCCTCATCCACAATGTTCTTACCTATGAGTTTAATTAGCTTGAATCTCTCTGATCCATGGTATCCACTTTCAGAATCTGAAGAGAAGCTATCATCTCAGAGAGATATCTCAAGTCCAAATATTGCAAGTCCAAATCAGTTGTTTTACTAATTTCATAGTCTTGATACTTTTAACAATCGGTTTGAGATACAAAGAAGATGATCAAAGATGCTACAACATAACTTGCACCGGCTTGAGATATGAGTTTAATTAGCTTGAATCTCTCTAATCCATGGTATCCGGTTGTTTTCAGGTTGTCTTCATCGTTGACCGCTATCTCTCGGATAACAACCTGGTTGCAAAGGAACTTCAGGTTAGCCAGACGTTTGTCAAAAGCAAGTGTGAAGATCAAGATCAAGAAGACTGGATACCATGGATCAAAGAGATTCAAGCTAATCAAACTCATATCTCAAGTTGGTCTAACAACTGAATTTGACTTGCTTGCATAGGAATCTTGTACGAAACTATACAGTTATTTGGAATGTTCCTGATCATTACGGTCAACGATGAAGTGTGTTGTATGTATAAAATTGTGAATAATTGTGAGAGTCGATATGAGAGCAATAATCCATCGAGAACTAGAGAAACAGAGAATAAGAGAAGAGATAATAACATATGAGCTACAACGATAGGCGTTTTCGATTTCTAAATGAATCAACGACTTAAACTTGACATCATCAACCACGTATAGTCAAATATTTATTCTCCATATTCATACCTTGTTTCAAGTATCTTGTAAAATTCATTTCGTCTTCAAGACTTCTATGAGTCAACAAAGGTTGACTTTTTTGAGCATTAACAATGACTACATTACATTATTATTATTATTATTATTTTATTATATTTGTAATTTAGTTCCTTTGTTTTATTATTATAATCATTTGTTATTATCAAGAATCGGAAATTAGTAAAACGATTTATGAAAGTATCAAGAATCGGAAATTAGTAAAACGATTTAATAAATCATTGCTCAGACGTTAGGGTTTGATAAACACAAAACTTATTATTTATAAAGCAACAAAAACACAAATCGTACCGTGAAATAAAGAGAGGCCCATTAGGAGTGCCGTGGAGGAAGATCGTCGGTTTGCTGTAGTCGATGATGGCACAGAGGTTAGCGGTAACTTTAAATTTTGAATGATCGTCGGTTTGTACAATGATGTGGCGTCTTCAATGATTCTAAAAAACTTGAAAGTAATTACACCGGCTTGAGATATGAGTTTGATTATTATCGTATTTGCAACTTAGTTCCTTTCTCTCGAAAAACAATCCGATTGTTAAAAGTATCAAGACTATCAAATTAGTAAAACAACTGAATTTTTACCTGCTTTGCATGAAAAGTTATTTTTAAATGTTTGTTAATATATCTTTAAATGTTTGATCTGCAATATTTGAAAATTATCATTTCTTGACATGCTTGGTAACACCTTGATCTGTAATATCTGAAAATTATCATTTCTCAAAAAGTAATTAAAAACACTTAAAAATGAATTAAAAACAATTGTTGCGAGTTAGGTTTAGTCGGAGGACCACGTACAATGATTCATCAAAGTTGTACAAAGCTGGATGTTTTTACTGGAAAACCAAAACGAGCAATTAACGAAGCGAAACGGAGAGTTATAATTTTCTTGGCTAGGAAACAACTTAAAAGAACCAAAAATGAATTAAAATTATTTTTTTGGTGATTAACAGATAATTTTAAAGAATTAAAAGAAAATCAAATTTTTTTAAAAAAAGGCCAAAGCACCTCGCTTTGGTCAAAGCGAGGCGCCTGTGGTCTAATCAAACCACTAAAGCACCTCGCTTTGCTCAAAGCGAGGCACTAAAGCTCCTCGCTTTGACCAAAGCGAGGTGCTTTGGCCTTTTTTTAAAAAAATTTGAATTTCTTTTAATTCTTTAAAATTATCTGTTAATCACCAAAAAATAATTTTAATTCATTTTTGGTTCTTTTAAGTTGTTTCCAAGCCAAGAAAATTATATCTCTCAGTTTCGCTTCGTTAATTGCTCGTTTTGGTTTTCCAGTAAAAACATCCAGCTTTGTACAACTTTGATGAATCATTGTACGTGGTCCTCCGACTAAACCTAACTCGCAACAATTGTTTTTAATTCATTTTTAAGTGTTTTTAATTACTTTTCGAGAAATGATAATTTTCAGATATTACAGATCAAGGTGTTACCAAGCATGTCAAGAAATGATAATTTTCAAATATTGCAGATCAAGGTGTTACCAAGCATGTCAAGAAATGATAATTTTCAAATATTGCAGATCAAGGAAAGAATGAAAATACGTGATGCACATAACCCTCCATGCAAATCATCCCAATTCTGTCAAAGAAGATGTATTCACCATTTCAAACGATTTGCCTCCTTTTGAATTCAGGTAGTACTAGTTAAGGGATTGTCAAAGACCGATCGAACATCTTTTTGTTTGTTTGTTTGCTTGAATGTCTATGGAAACAACAATGGATTTATCAAAAGCAAGTGTGAAGATCAAGATCAAAGAAGACAGTACATTCAACGATGAAGTTGTGTTGTATGTATAAAATAGTGAATAATTGTAGTGTGTTCGGTGCAGTCAACGAACATCATTCAAAATTTCAACTTCCCGTTCAGGTGCTTAAGTCCACCTTGAGATATGAGTTTAATTAGCTTGAATCTCTCTGATCCATGGTATCCGGTTGTTTTCAGGTTGTCTTCATCGTTGACCGCTATCTCTTGGATAACAACTGAAAAGTTGTCAACGATGATGGCGCAGAGGTTAGCGGTAACTTTAAATTTTGAATGATCGTCGGTTTGCTCTCTATATACCAATCAACAGTAGCGATCATTACAGTTATTTGGAATGTTTCTGATCATTGTCAGAGGGTCACTATTCATACATAAAGAGATAAAGGTTGTACACGAGTATAATCAAACAAGGGTTGCCCGGAGTTTGATTAGATTGAATCTCTCTGATCCATGGTATCCACTAACCGTAGCGATCATTACAGTTATTTGGACTGTTGCTAGTTAAACAAAAGCTTAAATTATACAGTTATTTGGAATATTCTTGATCATTACAGTGATATATGAGTTTAATTAGGTTAAATCTCTCTGATCCATGATATGAGAGCAAACAATCCATCGAGAACTTGAGAAAGAGAGAATAAGAGAAGAGATAATAACATATGAGCTACAACATAACTTGCACCGACTTGAGATATGAGTTTAATTAGCTTGAATCTCTCTGATCCATGGTATCCGGTTGTTTTCAGGTTGTCTTCATCGTTGACCGCTATCACTCGGATAACAATTGAAAAGTTGTCTCATTAATTCCAAAACCTAAAGAGAAGATATCATCTCAGTGAGATTGATAACTTCTCTATGGAAGTTGCTACAATAGTTAAACAAAAGCTGAAATTGAACAGTTATTTGGAATGTTTCTGATCATTACAGTTATGCGTTTTTTGGTGAAATGAACTTGAAGAAATGATTTGGTGGATATATCATGAGTTAAACAAAAGCTGAAATTGGACGGTTATTTGGAATGTTCCTGATCATTACTTTTCATGCAAGCAAGTAAAATTCAGATCATTACTTTTCATGCAAGCAAGTAAAATTCAGTTGTTGGACAGTGAGATTGATAACTGGACATGTTAGCCAAACCATACGAGGGTGGCAGGAAAAAGTTGACATTTTGATCCAAAGGAAATTCAGATTAGCCAGACGTTTGTCAAAAGAACATTTTTTATAATAATTATACTAAAAAACAAAACAAAAAACTAACTCAAAAGATCAAAAAAAAAAAAAAAAAAAAAAGAAATTGATCCGAAGAGCCTTGCTTAGGCCTAAGCGAGGCGCTTCGAATTAAAAATAAGCTTTTTCTGCCCCCTCGTACTGACCTCCTCTGATTGAATTCAAAGCGCCTCGCTTAGGCCTAAGCGAGGCGCTTTGAGGGGGTGGAAATAGAAGGTGGGGGGTGGGAATAGACCGAGCCTAAAATATATGTTTGTGAGTAAGATAAAGATAAAAATGGTGGACGGGATGTGAGAAGTTTTTTAAAATGAGAGATAAATTTTAAAAAGTATGATTTTTATTTAAATTATAGGGTGAAAAATGATGGATGGGATTTGAATGCTCTAAGACTTGGCTTTTGCGCAGAATTAAATGTGGCAAAACAAATGTATTCATTTGCCGTAGTGATTTTATTTTAACATATTGCCTACATTTGAAGAAACAAAATCCTTGTTCTTTCTCTTTCTTGCACGTGATTGCTAACGTTTTGACTTGTTGATCCTAGACACATACATGTGCTTGTTCCGTGTGTTTGTGTGTTTATTCACACTAACGCTGCTCGGCTTGGTTATAGAGGTGAAGGGAGGCATATATGTGGTAGCCATGTCACTAGAGGTGAAATTACCCTCCAACCCCAAAAAAAACATATGGTGGTGGTGGGATGGAGGAGTTTTTTTATTTATTTATATTTATTGAACAACTAATCACAACCATTCATAATTCAACAACCAACCATAATCATCCACCTCACCCTCACTTTCCATCTCATGCCGGTGGAGATCTTCAATCCTCAAGGGGCCACGCCACTTCCACGCCTCATAAAGGGTGGTATTGGTGGCGTGAAAAGGCTTCACACCTCCTTTCTATGCTTCACACAATGTAGTCTAATATGAATGGCAAGTTGAGGTTTTTGGCATAACCTAGAAGTGATAGGATGGACGGCGGGACAAGGTTGGCTAACATGACAAAACATATAGATTTGGGTCAATTTAGTACGGGTGACTAGGTGAGGTTAGGTTGGCTTAAGAACACTCATTTTGATTTATCTTTATATCTTGAGGCATTGGTCTATAGGGTTGTTTATGAGCTGAGCCAAGTCAAGCTAGGGTAAATTGCGGCTCAGCTCGCTTATAAATCGAGCCGGCTTGGATTGGCTTTGAGACTGAGCTGAGAATTTAAGCTTAAATTTGGCTTGGTTAGTCTAAAATATTATGTTGTGGAATTAGGCATGATATTTGAGTTAGGCAACAAAGGATGAAAATCTTAAGAATAGTGAGAAGGATTAAGAATTGACACGTAGTCATCATGTTTTTGACATAGGAATGACATTTTGGGCTGTTTTGGCTAGAAAAACATCAAACACAACAATTTAATACACAGTGCAACGTATTATAACCATGAAATTTAAAAGACAGATTACACACTGCTTAACTTTCTTAGCATGGGGTTTTATGTTTTAAGCTTAGAATACGTTGTCGGCCAATATGTTGAAAGTTAAGAGTCTTGTGAGTGATTTTTTAAGTACGTATTATAGCTGGCTAATGAGGCAAAGTTTGAATTATTAAAATCCGATTCCCCAATAATATTGTTTTGAAAATGGGAAATTTCATGAGGGACTCACATGTGCCTTCAATTGTTCTACTTTTTTATTAGTTAGTATAAATATAAATATTGATAGAGATAGAGATAAAGATAAAGATAGAGATATAAATAGAAATATATAGATATAGATAAGAAGGACAAAAAATGTAATTTTACATAAGTTTAAATGCCTAACTAATACAACTTTTAAAATATATGGTATAAACATTTAAAACATATTGTTTAGGGGTGCTAAATGGGTTGTGTTCGCGGGTCCAACCCAACCCAACCTGACCCGAACCCGAATATTACACGAACCCAAACGCGACCCGAACCAAAAATTTGTGTCATACATATGAACCCGAACCCGACCTGTTCAACCCGAATGTTTTAGTGTTTTCGCAAACTAACATATAAAAATTAAAATTTTACTACAAAAAACACAAGCGCAAATACAATATTTGCGTTTTAATTATAAAATCTTATACCAATTTCTAGTTTAAGTTATAACCATAGCATAACATACATAACCAATTTAATTTATAACATACAACATATTGTAAAAAAATAAAATATAGTATAAATGGGTTAAACGGGTCAACCTGCCAACCAGCCGGGTTGACCTGAACCCGTTTAGACTAAACCTAAACCTGCTAATTTCGTGTTAAGTTTGAGTCGTGTCACAAATTCACACCCCTGGTATTGTTGAGTTGTACGTAAACCAAATATCTCCCACAATTTTTAAACGATTATAATTTGTCATATGTCAATATACTTAAAAAAATCATATAATAAAAACAAACATTATATTCTATTTAATTTGAGTTTGGTATTATCATATATTTTTTTTTTTTTTTTAATTTAAAAAATTAACATTTACTGTCTTTGTTCCATGGAGCATCATGTGACCACCCATCTTTGTTAGTACATGTACAGTAATTCCAAATTAATTGCATGGCTAATCCAACTAAAAAAGTTGATTAAAGATTAGCTTGTTTTACAAATTTGATCAATTATCCTACTTTGTCTACTAACCACCAACGACAGTACGATCCCTTAAAATACATGATGCGTTACCATCAAAGTTGTCTAATACCCATCTATAAGCTTTGCCATCAAAGTTGTCTAGTACCCATCTATAAGCTCACATGTACATGTACATAAAATCATTATCGAAGGGCCAATACAACTTGTCCAAAAGAATATTTAAAGATTAGATCATTTTGTAATTTGGATCAATATCCTACTTGGTCTAGTAATCACCAACAATACTATCCCTATAATGTCATTTGTATATGATGTGTCACATCGCAGTTGTCCAAGACCCATCTATAGCTGTGATGATACGGCCATCAATACATTTCAATGTAATAAGTTCACTAAACTTTAATAGAACACATTCACATTTGTCTGACTTAATAGTGTTTTCGTATTTATGTCGATTTTTTTATATAATAATATGAAAACATACAAGCAACTTGCGTTGTGTGTATGTGGGGGGAAAGGGGTGGGGGGGGGGGGGGGGGTGCTCGGCAAGGAGCAATAGGTTTGATTGCCTTGTGGCAACACAACCGCCACCCACTAGGCAAAGTTGCAGATTTTATGTTCATGCAACATGTTGCCGAAAAGGTATAGTGCTTTCTGTGTTATGGAATTTAATGTTATTGACCATTTGATCACTTCTCCCTCAATTAAAAACTTTAGGCAAAGTACTTTAGAGTGTCGTTGGTGTTTTGTGGTTCTAAGGTACTTCGATTTATTTTGATGTGACGGAGCATGGGTGATCAGGGTCAGGGTATTTACCCTTGAGTGCACTTCCCCCAAGACATTTTGATCATCAAATGAGTGTGAAAAAAGAGACAAATAGTGTATATATAGTTGTTAATGCGTAATTAAGAGTATATCATATCATTTTTATTTTCTATATTTTTTAAGAGTTTAATCACACTATCACTCATTGTAATTTGGATATGGATTGGTGTGTTAGAAATTGCATAAGCAATTTTCCAAATCTACATTTAAAATACACCTCATACTACAATCAAATAGCATTATTTAATTAATAAATCTTAATAATAAAAGGAAAAAAATAATAATCACAGAGTTACAATTACCTCATATGAAGGCGTTTTTTCTCTTAACTACACCCCATGCTATACGTTTGTGATAACATGGCATTATTTATTTTTATAACACCTTTCTCTTTGTCTCCGTTATATCTTTGACATAATATAATATCATATCATTATTACATTATGTTATTTCGAAACGTTATAGACATTACCACGTTTGGTTGTCATGGATGATGCGACATTTCGTTTATCTTTCACCTTCTAACAAATACAAACAAGTTTATTTTGGCTATAAAGCAACTACATGATTAAGAATGACACTCGGACTGTCCCAATCTAACAATTTTACTTATATACATAGTTATCATGTTCTTCTGTAACATATAGTAGCACAAATAATATTGTATAGTACAATTCTAAAATATGCACGAAACGACATGTGATGTTTAAGTTGTAATGAAAAAAGCAATAATTCATTTTACTTTATCGTTTTATAAAGTGTATTGGTAGAAAATAAATATTATTGGGTCCATTTAGGTGGACTAAACATCCCATGACCACTCAGTTTCTCTCGTTTCATATGGACCGAATATGCAAATAATTCTTGAAGAGAAGTTTATAATTTATGCCATGTACCTTGTCCCTCAATCATAGGTCAAACACAATCTAATTTATTTTGCTTTTTTATATTGCTCTGATATTTAAACATTAAATTTTGTGTCAAGGTTTCTCCAAAAGATTATGATTGGTTATTTGGTTAGATAGAACATATAGTTAGTAATCATTGGATATTTGGTCACTCATCATTTGTCTATAGTTATACGGAGTATATCTAACAAAATACTAAAATATTGTGTTTCTATACCTCGTAGGCTCGTATATTATGTCCTTGTTAACATATTGAAGGCATACTAGAGGGATATATACTTAAATTAATGCACTAAAGTTTATTAAAATAGTATGGGAAGTTGTATAACTTTATAGCAAATATATAGTTATACGCGAAACATACTCAACAATCTATTTTCTTTTGTACACGCTCATCCCTAATAATGTGATACCGTCTAATCTTAATAAATAATACGCGAATTAGCTTCAAATATCTACTTTCTACACATACGTATCTCTTAAAAATGCCTTTTCATATGTTTATAAATTATAATAAATGATAAGCATTTTCGATTTGAATATCTATACTATATTATAAAACATGAGTGAAGGATTCTAACAAAATTTAAGTAATTACAACATATAATGCATATGGTACAATGTTCTAATAAAGTTAGTAAGAGGACAAAATAGTAATTTTATATGAATATTAAATTGTTCATGAAGTAGATGTGAATAATTGAATGAATAATGCATGTATTAAATTAAAGAAAAGTCCATAAGTTTTCTACCAAATAATTTAATTGTTATAATATATATATATATATATAATTACTGATCCCTACCGAGTGTGCTACTGTAGTATGACGCGAACCATAACGAAAAACCAGACGATCTATAAAGCTAACCGTTGCATAACAACAAAGTCGGTTAGGGTTAAGTGAGGTTTATAATGATAATAAACACTCAATAGTAATGACGATAAACACTCAATAGTTTCTAAACTGATATAACATTAATCTTGAAGTTCTTCTCATAAATTTGTCTGTATAAAAAATATGAATTAAAATAAAATACAAGTTTTATACTTAGAGTAATATTATCTTAAGAGGGTAAGGATCCTATACAAAGGGGGTGTTTTGTAGGAATGCTAAGAAGGATTAATGACCCTTGGATGTGTTAGATCTATGGTGTATATTGATTGGGTGATATTTTGGTAAATAGTGTTATGTTTTTTTAATAAATTAGAGTAACTAAGGGCATAATAGTAAAACACAAGGTGCATTTAAATGAGAATTAAAAAAAAAAACCTCTTCTTCCCTTGATTCTTGCATCTTCCAAAAGCAAACATTCACAATTAGGAAAGTATATCTCTTCTCTCTCATTCAATGTAATCGGATCAACAATATTAGGGGGTTTTATAAACATAAGTCTTCATTATTTCAAACAATACCCTTCATTGTCTATTTCTAGGTTTTATTGGAGTGTTTTTTTCTTTTTTTTTTGTAAGGAACGAGGATGAAGACGCTGGCATCTACGGACATCAAAAGTAAGAAATCGAAGCGGAAAGTAATAATGCCGACGTTACCGGCAAGGTTTAGGTTAGGTATGTTTTAATCGTTGTTTAAAGGCCTTTAATTTTTTTGATCAAATGTGTTGGATGATGCTTGGTTGTTGATTGAATGTAAAACACTAGGGTTGTTCGGTTGTATATAAAACACACTGTTTGCACGGGTTGATTTAAAACACAAATTATTATGTATTCTTTAAAACACATTTATGTGTAGTGTTGTATTTCACAAACTGATAGGCCTGATAAAACACATTTTCTTGATTTGTTGGTGTAAAACACAAATTATTATGTATTCTTTAAAACACAATTATGTGTAGTGTTGTATTTCACAACTGATAATAAAACATATTTTCTCGCTTCGTTGGTATAATACAAAGTTCAGTAGAGTTGATATATGTTTTATATATGCCTGAATAGTTTGTAATAAGTTGTAAATGTTCGAATAAAAAACACATTTCAAATTAGTAGGTAGGTGTTTTATATATGAGTGTTTTTTGGGTTGAGCTGTATGTTTGTTAATCATGGAATAAATGTATTTTATGTAAGTAGTATATGCTTGAAGACAAAACCTTTTCGTTTATGTAGGATGTGTTCTTTTAGTAGTGTTTAAGGGTGATTATGAGTTTATATGTGTTTTGTAATGTTTTTTCAAATAGAGTGAATACACATTAAAAAAAAAAAACAAACAGAGAACAAAAAAAAAATCCAAGTATATAGTATTAGAGGCTGAAATGCATTTAGTTTGTTTTATTATTTTTTTTCTCTAGCTATACTAACATGACCAAGTAAATTATAGCAGTTAGAAGAAGTGGTAGAATTTTAAAGAAAACATACTCTAAAAAGTTTATGAACACAATTGAACATCCGATAGTCCTTGATGACGATGGTGATGATAGAATAGTTCATTCAGGTAATAATATTGTCTACAATTTATTTTTTGATTTTGGTAAGGCTTCTGTGGGTTAGTAACTGATAAGAAGAATGTTTAATTGTAGATAAAAATGAAGTTGTTAAAGGATCTGAAAAAAACACACATCAGGGTAAGTTTGAGTTTATTTAACTTGATATAGAACTTTTTTAACAACAATAATTAAACAACTACTAATAAGACAACTTATTATGTTTTGATGACTATGATACAATTAATGAGGATCCAGATGATGATTTTGTTGACCCACCACCTAAAAAGATTCGTATAGAGGAAAAGATGAATGAGGCCGCAAAACCAAAGGCGACATTAAGCAAACGCCAGGTAGCACGTCTGCCATCCCCAAGAATAACAGTTCCAAAGGTGGTTCCAAAAACTAGTATACCCCCGGCTCGAAACGCTCGTATAAAACCTTATTTTCCGTACTCAGGTGAAAAGCTAAAACTAAGAATCAAACCTGTGAACATTTGCCAACTGATTAGCAGGTTGAATAGCAACCAAAGGAATACAATTGAATCGATTGGTTTTGGGGGATTCCTAGAATATAAACTTACTACCATCCCTACCAAATTAGGATTCTGGTTAGTAAAAAACTATGATGAAGAAACGCGCATAATAAACGTGGGTAGTCATCATATACACATAACACCAGAGTTGGTTCATACAATTTATGGTATACCCATGGGTGAACATGAGATTGAAGAACACCAAAGACCAAGGGAAACGGATCCAGTTGTTGTAGAATGTAGGGGACAGTTTGCAGGAGATGTTAAGAGGACTTTGCCAGTGAAGTTCAAACAATACATGGAGGGTCAAAGTAGTAGTGGAAGGATATTCATTCTAAACTTTCTGATTTTCTTCTTCACATTCTTGGGTGAGACGACCCAAAACAATACGGTTAACCAGTTTTTCCTTCCTTCAATAAAAAGAAAAATGGACATCAAATCATTCGACTGGTGTAGTTACATGATAAAACTGCTTAATCGTAGCAAGAAGAACTGGAAACCTGATAAAGCTTTCCATGGTCCGATTGCGTTGCTTGCGATAAAAAAAACTTTCATTTAATGTTGAATTTAATTCAGATTCGTACAAAAAACACACATTGTCAACAACTTCTATTATTGTATCTTTGCAGGCTGCATTAGCGTATGATCAGCTAAATAAAACTTCTGTTACTGGTGTTAAAAAACACCACATTGGTGAGTTTAAGGAGGATGAACTAGAAGCACTGGTTCTGAAGTTAGACACGGCATTGTTTGAACAACAACTTGCAAACGAACGAGGATTGTATCTGTAACATCGCGTGATTTTTAGTTTTGCATATATTTTAAATTCTATACTTAACAAATTCCAAGTTCGCCTTTATTCGCTTTTTTTATGTTTCCTACCAATTCATGACGAGTCGTCATTATAATTTACCCTATTCAATTTAGGCGTTATAACTAGAAACTAATTTAGTTAAAATCTTAATATATATATATATATATATTTACTTTTTATTTTAAATAAAACATATATATATATATATATATATATATATATATATATATATATATATATATATATTTTCAATAACACTATTAGACTAAAAAAACAAAAAAAATAGGAAAAGGGAAAACGTGATAGTGGGGTTAGTTTCTTTTTGACTTGTGTCAAAATAACAATAACATAATAAGAACACAAAGGTGTTCGTTCCTTTTTGGACTCGAGGAAACAACAGCAGAACTAAATTAACTATGAGTGAACTCCTACCTTCCAACTAATCCTCTCTTAACCACTCTAATAACTCCATTTAATACTCAACCATCTTAACCCACCTATAAATACAACCCCTCCCCACTCTATAATCTCTTGCTCATCTCTTTTCTTCCTAAAAATCTCTCTAAACTTCAAGTTTCTTGAGCATACTTCCTGATAACACATCAGTAAGTTTTCCAAGCTCAAACCTTCTTTCTTTTCAGTTTTTCCTTCTCTTTTTCATCTAAAACTCCTTGGAGAAACCTCTAGGATCTTCCCCATATTTATCCACAGAAGTGTGATAAGGGTAGAGCACCTAAAAGAGGTTCTAAAGGTGGTTGTTTTCCGAATATACTATATAATAATATAAACATATACTTTCAAGTTTCTATCTTACTAGATTATTATTAATCTTTAGAAGGTTTGTGGTTACACCCTACCTTACCAACTCTCTTGACCCTTCTTGTGCTACGGATTTATCCACACTAGAAAGGGGAAATCCCATGTTCAAAACCCACGTTTATTCCATAAGCGAAGTGGTTATGACATGAACCTATCAAATGGATTCACATTCCTAACTTTATTCCATCCGAATCATCTATGATGGTTTTGTGCTTGGTCTAACTTAATCTCATGACCATCCGGATTGCCCTAAAGGCAATTTGTGCTTGGTTTTCCTAAAAGGTTTGCATGACTCTCGTGAATCTATAATCTAAACTCGAACCTAAGACCCTTTATTCTTAATTCTAGTTAATCGGAGCTAAAGCTTAACCTTCTAAGACTTATCTTTTTGAAACTCTATCAAACGCACCCAAAGGTGAGTTCATACTTGTCCCCCTTTATCCTTTATTCTTTGGGGCTCAACATGTATCACTATCAAAACTCAAACGATTTTAAACTCTACAATCTATTATGCTTAGTCTAAAGTCTATCATATTCTAAATTCTATCATGCGCAATCAAAAGTCTATTATATGCTTGTACGCTATGCTATGTAGAATTATTTACTCTAACATACAAATGTTCATATAGTTGACAACCCACCTTGCATGTATAGTGCTATAGGATTGGCTATCCGCCCCCTACATGGGTCTTGTTAAGCAAAATTCTTCGTGGCTAGTCGCCGTTTGTATGGTTCTCTTGCATATGCCTATAAGCAAAAATTTATTATACTATGTATGTATGTCAAAACTAGTATGCTCACCAATGCTTTATGTGTTGACGGATATTTTATACATGTTGCAGGAAATATTTATTGCAGGACATTCAAGAAAACTACTTAGGATTGGACATAGAAACTCACTCTAGTTCAAGTTATCATATTCTTGCTGTTGTATTTTTCGTTATATGGACTACTTGTATTTCTATTTTTAGACAATAAACGAAATTCTATCTTTAAACTATATTGTCACAAAATCTAGTGTCATGAAGTCTTTGAACAATCTACCACTAAGTCTCACCTCGATGATTCCGCCATCGGTTGGGGTGTGACAGTATCCGGATCAGCGGCTTGTTTTTGTTAAAGAACAGGCAAATTGTGGTGATGCCAAGGAAGAGAAGAGTGTTCGGAAGGCTGCTATTAGTAAGGTAGAGAAGAGTGTTCTGAAGACTGCTGTTGGGAATACTAACATAGGGCGAAAACAATGTTTGAATTCATCTGATGAGTCTCATAAGAAGGGCGAAAACAATGAAAACAAGGACCGCGACAACGTGAAGAACTCAGGTAATGTAAGATATCAATTAAGTTGTGACCGGACTGAGGAGATTAACAAGGTATATGAAACAGCTGTCGAATATCCCGAAGATGCCTCCAAAGTTTAAGTGCAAGATGATGATGTTGATGATTATGTTGAAGATGATGATGCACACCTGGGTATCTACAAACACTGCGCAGACTATTTTTTGTCGCAGTGTGACTCACAGGCTATACAACCATACGTGGCTTTTGATGGGGAGTACAGAATACCTGTGGTGCACGATTATGAAGATTTCACTCAAACACAACCAAATGTGTTTAATGAATATGCCGAGGTAGTCTTTAATTTAAGCTTTATTTAAGCTTTATTGTGGCATATAAATATTGAAATTTAAAATAAAACATGATTGATTATATATTGAATCTGTATAGGATGGCGTGGATACATGTGGTGAACCGACAAAGGGTTCTGCAGAATCCAAACCTGGTGTTCATGAAAATGATGAGTATCTAGAGGTAAACATAATGATATGCAACATTCATGCATTAAGTAATTTTTATTTGGATTTTATAAAAAGATAATCATAAAACACTACTCACGTTGTTTGATTCCCTTAGATGACTATCAATGTCACACCCTCAAATTTCTACTGCTGGGTTTATACCGCGAGGCGCGTGACATACCAGGATCCCATAGCCATAAGTCATAAGAACGACTCTAAATGCCCAAACCATTTAGTTCGTTAATGAAAATTCACGTTTAGTGTTTACCAAAAAGTTCAGTTAAGTTGCGGAAGCGTAATTCAAACATAACCATTTAAGTTTATGCGCAAAACAACGCGCCCAAAATAAAACCGTTAAATGCAAAGTAAAGTATAAGTTTAAATAATGTTCACAGCCCATGACACAATGATGCATGTCCTATCGTGCTCCGTACCTAGGGACCTGCAAAAGCATGTTATCGTGTGTCAACATAAAGTTGGTGAGTTCACAAAGTAAAGTAATTTGATATGTAAAAGCGCTGGTTTTCAAAACCACGTAAGTAAGTAAGTTATGTTGGTGCCCCGCACCGTGTAACCACTAGTTCATCGCATGTCAAGGGTAGCTAACCCATTCATGATAACTAACCGAATATATCGAACTGCTATGTACGTGTAGCCACATAAGTGTGCCGCATGCTTGGCATCATTGTCTATCCACAATGATAAAGTTTCGTTAAGTTATAGTTCACCCCCGCGCTCCCCGAGCCGGTGTGAGGTTTGTAAGACCTAATAGCGCTATCAACTAATAACCCGCTTGCCAACCCTGGCAACTCATTCGGTACGTGAGGACTTACAGATGATAGAAATGGTTTAATTTATCAAGGACACAATTGCGAACTAGCAAAGTGACCGACCCTCATAAGGATCCATGGCATCCCAACCCGGGATGTGTGAGTAGTCCCGAACCGGACTAGAAAATGTTAAGTAAAGTGTCTCATACCTGAGACGCATGCTTTTGAGAAAAAGAGTAGTGAAACTCACCTTAGGTCGCAAGTGAAAATCCAAATTCCACGAATAGTAACGTGCTACCGACTCCCTATTACAAATGTCATTAGGTGAGTATACGTGCGTAACCAACACACCATGTAACTTGTTTATCCAAGACTTTTAAAAGTTCAAAACCGTGTAGTGACACCTAATGACTCTACATGCTCAAGTATGTCCTACGTATCCCGTTGGTGATTATAGTGATTATTATCAGTTTAATACATCAAATACATCTCATACAAGTTTTCACACAAGTACATGTCAATTACATACCACAGAGAACTCTAAATAGTCACCTAAAGACCCCGTACACAATCTGCGTTTTAGGACAGATTGTGTGCTGTGAAAAACAATTTATTTAAAATACTTAACGAATGAATTAGAGTCCCAAATTTTTACTGAGTTTTATTTGGGATTCACTAGACAATACCTATTTTTGTTTTGTCTTAATTCCAAACACAAAAATTATAAAAATTCGTACAACACAGCAGTGTCCAGAAAATTTCCTCAACAGGTCAGTTTAGTAGGAAAATTCTCAAAAATTGTGTATTCATCCAAACGAGATGAATCCACTTGGAAAAGCTCTATTTTTCCAGTATTGACCTACTGTAAAAATTTCATAACCTAACTCCTTGTAAATCTCAAGTTATGACCATTTAAAGTTAGCCTAATTTACAAATCCGAAAATCTGATATGACCCCTAATCAATTAAAATTCCAAAAACGACTCATACGGTGTCCAAATTCGATGGTTTTGCCCATTATGAAAAGCTAAGACCTTGTACATTACAGCCATGCAAAGAAATCATCAAAACAATCGATTTACCAACCCATTACAGCCCCTACAAAACATTCAAACGAATCTGCCAGAATCTTAAACTTGCATCCCAAGTAATCTACAAACCCTAATTCTTCATGAACATCCCTAATACATGTATAACAACTATAGTACTGATTAAACACCATATTAATCATAGCAAAACACATATGTTATCATGTGAAAACCCTAATCATGGCTACTAATAACAATCATCATCAAATCATCAAGAACATCCAAGAACTCCTACACATACATACATGCGATTCTGTATATATTATTTTTAGGGTTTTTAAGGTTTTTCAAGTATTATAATTCATCAGAAATCGTAAGAACGTATACCTTGTGAAAGATTAAACTCCCTAGAGCCTTGAAATCAAACCCGAACTAGCTTGATTAGTGAAAGATTGCTTGATTGCTTGAAAACAAAGAGAGAGGGGGGTGGGGGGTTTCGCACGGCGCAAGGGGGGCAAGGGATAGGGTTTTTATCTTTTTCCTTGCCTCCTAATTATAAAAGGGCTTTGCTTGTTCCCCAAGCAATTGGTATTAGGGCCCTTCTAGTCCATTAACTTGACCCGTTAACCATGTTCTAGCCCAATACCGGACCCAATATTATTAACCATTCTAAATTGTATAAAAACCATTGTTTTTATTATTACATAGCATATTATTCATGTTGTGCACGTAATTTGCATAATCTACGCATTACCTTTCAGTTAGGCGATCATTCACAAAAACATGTAATTCACATAAGCACGTACTTCATGTTCACCATAATTCACTTGTATATATTATTGCTATGTATGTCACATAATTCACCAACGTTTGGGATACAGGACTCATGTGTGTGTTTAACAAGGATTTTCCTACTTATAACATATGTTAGCATCTTCTAACATATGTTAAACCTACTTAACTAACCCTAGTTAAGTATCTAGCCATGTATGAACATGTAAGTTAACTAGAGTTCAGTAAAAGTATTTAACCTGAAAATGCGGGGTGTCACAATCAAGCTGTTAGATGACCATATTAAGGAGTATGATAGCATTGTATCTATGATACGGACCACAATCTCTGAAGCCTTATCAATGTACCCCACAAACGATTTGATAAAGGCAAGGATGGCGTGGATTGCAGCTTCTATTTCCAACTGAATATCGAAAAAAATGGTACGCGTGTATACTTCAGCAGCTTGCCTCTCAAGTGGGAAATCACTCCAAATATCAGGGAATGCGTTTCGAGTGTCATGATCATTCTTCTTATGTTCATGTCTTTGGGCCTCGATTGCTGAATCAAAATGGCCGAGGAACTCAACCAACGTGCACTTGGGGTTACAAAACTGGCCAAAAAAATGATTCTCACTCTCCGATAGGGATGATGTACGCATTAGGCCAGACATTCTTTCATGTCAGTAGTAAGCGGGGATCCATGACTCCCTTAATGCATAGATAGAAGCCAACCAGTCATGTTCTGTGAGATTGAAATCATTCATAATAGCATCCCATTCTTTATCAAATTCATCTGGCAAGATTGTATCCGTCCACACAATAAAACACAACCTTTGCTTGAAATCAGTGCTGTTGCACAACTTTGCACCAACCTACAAATTTTTATTTTTTTTAACATGACACATTATATCAATTAATATCATGTAAAAAAACATAAACTTTTATACCTTGCCAGTAAGTTTGTCCATCACGTGCCACATACAAAGCCTATGCCTACTTTCAGGCCACACATCTTCAATTGCCCTCCTCATTGCCGGGTCTTGATCAGTAACAATGACCGGCGGTGCATGACCAAATGTTTTCTTGAACACAGTTAGTAGCCACTTATACGTTTCAGCAGTTTCGTTACCAAGGATTGCAGCGCCAAGTGTCACGTTCCTGTTATGGTTGTCTATACCGGTAAATGGCACCAACATCATATTGTACCTAAAAAAATATACCAGCAACATTAAACACATCAATATCATAACGAAAAAAAACACTAAAATATTACTATGTTTAAAAATAAACTTACTTATTGCGCCTATAAGTAGCATCAAAAGAAACCACATCACCAAATGTATAGAAATTGCGCTTGGCTTGCTCATCAGCCCAAAACAATCCCTGTAAAACACCGCCATCTGTGGTTATGTAGTCGAATGAAAAATTCGGCAAATACTCTTTCTTCCGTTTCAAACGCTTAATCAGCATGTCCGCATCAAACTCGGAAACATACAAATTCATGTCCCTTTTGAAATTTTAAAGTCATTTTTTGTTGCGCCAACTTTGTCGAATCCACCACAAAGTGTCCTCATTATGTTGAAAGCTCTAACCGGGCCAACATTGAGGGCACCCAAAGCGATTATTGCTTCTTCTTGAACATATGTCAAGGCTCTGGCTGTTGGAAGTAAGTGTCTATCCAATTCATGAACAAAAAAAATGATTGTGCTCCTCCTTGAAGTAATAGACTTCGTAACGTTTGTCATCTTTCAATTTTATGCGCATTGATGCTTCACACCCAGTCCGTATTGAAGGTACCCTGCGTGTACCCTTACTACTGGACTCCTCATTAAGAGTATCAATACCTTTAATCTTCTTATATCCCTCCTTAGAACACACCAAAAACTTCAACTTAATTAAACCATCGTGTTTGTAATCTGTACCCTTCCTTACAGTCCATCCACCTGCACTCGCATACTTCTCATAAAAGTTAATGGCAGACTCAATTGAATCGAACATCATCCCAATTTCAGGTTTTAATGAGGCATCAACAATGGGAGAATAGCTCTTCTTTCCTTAGTTAGGGGATACGTGCTCAATACCAACAGGTACATAGCTAGGTGTACCTGTACAAAAATAATGATAAAACATCTAATTAATTGGACATGTAATACATGTAAAATAAAACACTGAATTGTGTATAAAGTCGGCATCAAACTGAAGATATGGTTAAGATGTAGTTCAAAGAAGATCATTTTAGTCAATAACCTAAAGCACATTTGTGAAAACAAAGAACTGTGAAACAAAAAACACGTTGGTGGTATAAAAAAACACAAAACTAACCATCTTATTAAATTGAAACCTATAACACTTTTGTGATACAAACCACATTTGTGCAGCAAAAACCACATTGGTGATAATATAAAACACAAAACTGTGAAAATCTTATTATATAGTTATCTAATGCACGTTGGTTATAATATAAAACACAAAAATGGCAAAACTTATTATATGTTTACCTAAAAAATCCACGTAAGTGTTCATAAAATACATTTATTAAAAAAAAACAAAAAACGATTATGACTATAAAACACTATACTTATGTATCCATGTCACTTTAACATGACAAAAAAAGGTTAGGACATAAAACACAATACCTTAAAAATAAAAATTACTAACAAAAATAAAAGGTTATGAACATAAAACACCCTGTACATATGGAATCTTTGAAACAAATATTGTGGAAAAAATTTATGAACCTAAAACACAATAGGTAAGCGTTCATAACATACATATATGACGGAAAAAAAAAACACTAAACTAATAAAACACTACACGTATGTATCAATGACACAATATTCTGAAATTAAAAGTTTATGAATATAAAACACAATATAAACACACATGAACGAAATGAAAAAGCAAAACCAAAAGGAATGAATGAAATCACAAACAGGAATATAAAACACAGGGATGATATTAACAAGCATCACGTACCATTAACAGCATCTGCCATAGTGTTGTCCATGTCAGAAACAAAAAACACAAAATAATGAACGAGATCGATATATCGAAAGGAGATAGAATTGCTTGACTTGTGATCTTTTTTGACGTGAATTATCAGTATAAATAGGGCAATTGGTTATAATGATAATGAAGATCAAATCCCTATAATAACTCACCTCTTAACTACATAACGTTTTATTAATGATAATTATTATTTCTAAAATTAAAATTGGTATGTACTTTTACCATAATGCCCAAATGATTGTAATTAAGACTTGCCACATGTCACAACAAGGGTCCTTCTTACCCTTCTCACATATATTAGACTTTGTATAAGAACCCTTACCTATCTTAAGAAATTATATATATATTTTTCATTGAAATCTATAAATGTAATCCTAAAGAATTTAAAAGGACTAGGAAGTAAATATCAAAATGAAATTAAATGTATATGAGTTATTGACTTAATAATTACGTAGTTAAAACTTTTTGACTTCATAAAACCAAAAGCCTAGATAAATAAATAATACAACTTTTCATGTACTGCTACATAATTAGCCTTAAATAGTCAATTTTTTTTGATCCTATAAATTGTGATGTCAAACAAGGTGAGGAAAAACCAATTATAGATTGTTGTTTGATTCCCTCTCAGTTTCATCATCTGTTGTCCCATGGTATTTCCACAACCACCTCACATGTATTATCAAATCCTGAAAACATTAGTAGCGACCTACGGAAAACCAAAGTTGTACTAGACTTCCAGACAGTCAAATCTTGTTGTGTGCCACCACAAAGACTCGTCGACAACCGCGATTGTTTTCTAGGTGCAAAAAATAGAGTTGCGTCTGATTTCATTTGAGTCTAAAAGAAGTAATTTTGTTTGATGTTAAAGCGAGATATAGTTTTTAACTTTTGTATTTACTTGTAAATGTCATGGTACAGTGGAGTGCAGATAATTTTCAACTACTTGATTTGCTAAGATCAAGCCTTAGGACTTGGTTGCCTAATGTCTATTATAGAGAGAAAATTGTTGGATATATAGTATGTCCGATGTAATTAAAAGTCGAGGTCAACGTAACCCGACCCGGTACGATCCGAAGAGGTACACGTTGGTACACGAATCAGATAAGTTCATGTGTTGGTGGATTATTATTTCTGAAATAATAATAGTTTTGAACTCGAGGGACTAAATAGTAAAGTTTACACTTTGACTAGTAAAATGGTCAAGTGTATGACTTTGACTAATTAAGTGGTCAAGTCTTTGACTAGTCAAATGGTCAAGTGTATGACTTTGACTAATTAATTGGTCAAGTCCTTGACTAGTCAAATGGTCAAGTGAATGACTTTGACTAATTAAGTGGTCAAATGCCTTTTATCTATATAAATAGGTGTGATAGATCAAACTCTAATCACACATGTTTTGAAAAAGATAAAACAACATAACACTTGTCTCCTCTCAAGATTTGCGGCCACCCTTAGGAGCCGTCGCCCCTTTGTCCGCCGCAAACCACCACCATTGCCGCCTCCACCTTGCAAAGTGTTGCTATCGGTTGGCCAGTGTTCGGGTGTGAACTTCCTACTAGCGAGGATTCGTTGTAACCCGCGTGTTACAATTCCGGTGTAGTCGTCAAAGGTTGATTACTAAACCCCCTATGGTTGTTTATAATTTATTTGTTTATACGCGTTTAACCAAGATCCTGATTGGGAATATTTTGTTAATTGGATTAATAAAATTAAACATATATATTATATATAATCGATTTTATTAATAAATAAAACTGCTTCCGCTGTGTATTTGATACCCTGATCCCCAACAATGGTATCAGAGCCACGGTTACGCGCGTATAGATGGTAAAGTTATAATTTTGATCTATGTTTTATTTGTCAAAAAAAAATTTATTATTTTTTTTTGACAAAAGATCAAAAGCTTTTTGTTGTTCATGGATTGTGATGTGAATCGAGCCCTAGGTATTTTGACCCTTGTCATGGTTGTGTTTGTGATGTTTTAATTTTTTTTATTGATTTGTATTTTTTATTACGGATATTGGATCCGGTGTAATAGATAGGATTAGAATAGATTTGTTTTATTTGTATTTCAAATTTATTTGTAATCCTACAAGTACAAGATCAAGACTAAGATAAAAAGGCGAACAAGTTCCATGAAGATAGAGATCTCGGGTCAAGTGGGAGCTATATCAAAAATAGTTTTGAAACCCTTTTGACTGGTTCGTTTCGTTTCTGGCTAAAACGAAACGGACAACCTATTAGGGGCTCGATTCGTTTAATTTTATTATTATGTTTTGTGGTTGTGGTTTATTTATTGTAAATAATTTAGATAACCCAAAATAAATAAAATTTTCACAATCATGACAACGGTTTTATTAAAACAAGTTTTATAAAAACCGAAAAGCATATTTAATAAAAGGAGTTTTATTAATATTAAAACAAGTCCATTCGCGATAATACGACCAACGTAGTTTAAATAGGGTATTTAAAACTATACTGTGTCGAGTGTTGAAAGGAGTTTCAATTATCACGAACAATATAAAATTGGATTTTATAAACTATTGTGTGACTTATATCATGCTAACGAGTCATTCAATATATTTATGGTAAATATTAAAATTAAATCCCAATTTTAAATTGATGTTTCATGCCACCCTTAACGAGTTAACACTCCATTCTATATCGAACCCAAATGTTAGTGCTGACCCTGCATCTGGGCGTTGATCATGAGTGAAGGTAATCATCGCGGTTCCTGTGTAACATAGGCCGGTGTTACAGTTAACAGTAAAGGACCAAACATCGCTTGTTAGACAAGTGGGCATAGTTGGGGTTAAACATACATCGCTTTTAGCGATAACCCCAAAAGGGAGAGTTGTGTAGTGGACACAATTAACAATCGTTGTTTACCTACCTAATTGTGCCAGTGGACAGTGCTAAGCCAGTTCATTGTGTATTGATGAATCGGGATCTCATCCTAATTAATTTTGCTTTTTGGGTCATAAAATAGTTAGGATACTTAAAACATGAAATACTAATACATTAAAATTGAACTTTGTAGATGTCAACTGAAAACAATTCCACATCCCATTTCTCTCTCAAGTCCATCTTAGAGAAGGACAAACTGAACCACTCCAACTTCATGGACTGGCACCGCAACTTGAAAATTGTTCTCAAAGCGGAGAACAAATTGTATGTTCTTGAAGAACCAGTCCCTGATGAACCCATAAATTCCAAGAGTGAGCTTTATAAAACTTGGGCTAAGCATTTTGATGACTCTTTGAAAGTCGCATGTCTGATGCTGGCTTCTATGATCCCTGAACTTCAAAGGACAATGGAGGACATGGATGCATATGACATGAATCAGCATCTGATGGAAATGTTCCAACAAAATGCTCGCCATGAGAGGTTTGATGTGATGCGATCACTTATAACCACTCGTATGCAGGAGTGTTCACCAGTTGGCACTCATGTGCTAAAAATGAAGGCATATGTTGATCACTTGGCTCGTCTGGAATCCCCCTTGAGCGATGAGTTAGCTGGGGATATCATCCTGAACTCATTGCCCAAGTCATATGACCAGTTCATTATGAACTATAATATGAATGGGATGGAGAAGACACTTGCAAAACTGCATCAGATGCTCAAAACTGCTGAGGTAAACATACCTGGCAAAACTGCACCAGTGCTAATGATCAGGGAGGGTCAGATTAAGAAACCTAAAACCAAGAAAAAGGGTTATCAAGGCAAAGGGAAGGGAAAGGGCAAAGCTGTTGCCAACAAGAAACCTTTGAAAGATGCTAAATGTTTTCATTGTGATGAAACTGGGCACTGGAAAAGGAACTGTGCTAAGTATTTAGCTGAACTGAAGCAAGCCAAGGCTTCTGGAGGAGAGTCCTCAGGTATATATGTTATTGAAATCTTTGTTTTTTCTGGCAAAACATGGGTGTTTGACACAGGATGTAGTTTCCACATTTGTAATGTTTTGCAGGGACTAAGAAAGATTAGAAAGCTGAAACAAGGTGACTTGGAGGTCCATGTTGGCAATGGACAAAGAGTTGCAGTGAAGGCAATAGGAGAATATGTTCTTTTACTACCTTCTGGTTTAGAACTTGTTTTGAACAATGTTTATTACATTCCTAGTGTGACTAGAAATATTGTTTCATTTCATGCTTTGCGTAGACAAGGTTTTGATTATCGTTTTAATGGTGAATTTATTTCTGCTTATTTTAACGATGTATTTTACTTTGATTCAAAATCTAGCAATGGGATCTATGAGATAGAAATCCAAAACGATAACATATTAGGCAATATCTCCCATAAACGTAATAAATTGGACTTTAATGATACGTATATGTGGCATTGTAGACTTGGTCACATAAGTGGGAATCGTGTTAAACAACTCAAAACCGCAGGAATCCTGGATTCCAAAGGTTCGGAGACGTTTGGAAAATGCGAATCATGCTTAAGTGGAAAGTTAACAAAAGCACCTTTTTCAAATGTTGGAGAAAGAGCTAATGATCTGTTAGGACTTGTACATACAGATGTATGTGGTCAATTCAGAACAATGTCAAGACATGGAGAAAGATACTTTGTTACATTCACTGATGATTTCAGTAGATATGGTTATGTTTATCTTATGAAGCATAAACATGAAACTCTTGAAAAGTTCAAGGAATACCAAAACGAAGTAGAAAATCAGCTAAATAGAACTATTAAAATGTTTCGATCAGATTGAGGCGGTGAATATCTTAGTCAGCAATTCATCGACCATCTAAAGGATTGTGGAATAGTTTCACAACTAACTCCACCTGGAACACCGCAACATAATGGTGTGTCTGAGCGGAGAAATCAAACTCTATTAGATATGATTCGATCAATGATGTGTCGAACAATTCCAAAATCCTTTTGGAGTTATGCTTTGGAGACCGCCGCAAGACTTGTGAATATAGCTCCAACGAAAAAGGTTACTAAAACGCCTTATGAGATATGGCATGGAAAGAAACCTCATGTCTCCTACCTTAAAGTCTGGGGATGTAATGCTTATGTCACTCTAGAATCTTCGGATAAACTAGATCCCAGAGGCGAAAAAGTGGTTTTTGTTGGATACGGTAAGAAGATCGGTTACCTGTTCTACCACCCCACTGAAAATAAGATTTTCACCAAACGCAGAGGCACTTTCTTAGAGAAAGAGCTTCTGGCGCGAGGGATTGGAGATAACCATGTGGATCTTGAAGAAATTCGAGAATCACAAGTGACTGAATCAGCTGTTCAGACAGAACCAGATGTAACTGATCCAGTTGTTGAAGTTGAGCCTGAGAGGACTCAAGAAACAACAGAAACACCAAGTGTTCGGAAAAGTATTAGGGATCGTCGTGCACCGGTAAGGTATGACGATATCTTCATGATTGATGAAGCTGAGCCTACTACTTACAAAGCTGCAATCTTGGATTCAGAATCCAAGAAATGGCAAGAAGCCATGAATGCAGAGATGCAATCCATGTATGATAACCAAGTCTGGGGTTTGGTTGATCTTCCTACCGAATGTCGGACTGTGGGAAACAAATGGATCTTCAAGAAGAAGACTGACATGGATGGTAATGTGCAAACCTAGAAAGCAAGGCTTGTAGCGAAAGGTTTTACTCAGACTCAAGGAATTGACTATGAGGAAACTTTCTCGCCGGTAGCCATGCTTAAGTCTATTAGAATTCTACTTGCCATTGCTGCATATTATGACTATGAGATATGGCAGATGGATGTCAAAACCGCGTTCCTTAATGGACACTTACTGGAAGATGTCTATATGGTTCAACCTGAAGGTTTTGTCGATCCAAAGAATCCTAATAAGGTGTGCAAGCTGAATAAATCCATCTGTGGATTAAAGCAAGCATCTCGCAGCTGGAATCTCCGTTTTGATCAGAAAATCAAAGAGTTTGGTTTTATCAAGAACGAAGATGAACCGTGTGTTTACAAGAAATTTAGTGGGAGCTATATCACTTTTCTTATACTGTATGTAGATGACATACTAATCATTGGAAACAATATCTCTATGCTTAAAGATGTTAAGACCTGGTTGGGTAAATTTTTCGCAATGAAAGATCTTGGTGAAGCCGCTTATATTCTGGGAATAAAGATTTATAGAGATAGATCAAAGCGGTTATTGGGTTTGAGTCAAAGTACATATATTGATAAGGTCTTACGACGCTTCTCAATGCAAGACTCAAAAAGGGGGCTCTTGCCCATGGCACATGGAACCATTCTTGATAACAAGCAGTGTGCAAATACTGAAGAGGAAAAGAAGAAAATGGAAGGTGTTCCATATGCTTCTGCGATTGGTTCCATCATGTATGCCATGTTATGTACTAGACCTGATGTCTCGTATGCTCTTAGCATGACGAGTAGATATCAACAAAATCCAGGAGAGAGTCACTGGGCTGCAGTGAAGAACATTCTTAAGTACCTGAGAAGGACTAAGGACATGTTCTTAGTATATGGAGGACTGGAGGAGGAGCTGTCAGTTAAGTGTTATACTGATGCAAGCTTCCAGACTGATCGTGATGACTCAAGATCACAAACGGGATATGTTTTCATTCTGAATGGTGGGGCTGTTACTTGGAAGAGCTCTAAGCAAAGTGTGGTTGCTCAATCCACCTGTGAATCAGAATACATTGCTGCATCGGATGCTGCAAAGGAGGCTGCCTGGATGAAGAAGTTCATTACCGATCTCGATGTTGTGCCTAGCATAAAGAAACCAATCGAGATACTGTGTGACAACACTGGTGCCATTGCTCTTGCAAAGGAACCAAGGTCACATCAGACCGCAAGGCATATACTCAGAAAGTTCCACTATATTAGAGAAATAGTAGAACGTGGAGACGTCGTGATGAACAAAGTTCATACAGATCTAAATCTGGCTGACCCCTTTACTAAGCCTTTACCTCAAGCTAGACATGAGGAGCATGCTGGAAATATAGGGCTTAGAGTTGTTAGACAATGGGCATGATCTGTAATTAGTATTGGTGTTTTATTTTGAACTATAACAGTTACATTGAATATTAATTTGATTTAATGGGTTAAATGCAAATTTAAATATTTTGTGACCGTGTTCATTATTTGTATGTTTAAATCCTTGAATAAGAGTATTCTAAATATCCGTAGTCGATCAAATTACATGGGAATGAATTTAAATGTAAGACTATTGTGAATTGAGATGATTGTATTCATGAGATGAATAATTCAATGGTTTGAGAATCATAATTCACAGATATCATTAGGGAATGATATTGGATGTAACTCGCTTCAAAACGATCTCCATGGATCTGTGTCATGAGATGTTTTGATATTGATATGTTCAATCTGTCCTTTTTCCTAAGGCACATATTAAACTACATTGATCAAGGACTATCCTTGATGTTATCTAACACTGTCCTGAAACATGGGTAGCAATAAGGGTAGCGTTAGGAGAAATCCAAGATTAAGTGGGAGTTGTATGACGCTGATGGAATTCTGTACTTCTATAGGATTAGAAGTCTAGACATTCTGGCGCCCTCGTTAATTCAAACTGGTATAAACGCGTGGCCACGCTCGGACTAAGGTAGTTCGTTAGACCACTTTGAATTAGAGACGAGAATAGAGAATGGTTGATCACTATATAAGAATGAATGATCCATGTCTTATGATCAACGGATGTCTATACAGAAGGGACTTATTGATAGAATTATCAGGGCTATAGTATTTGGTTAAGTAAAGCGTTACTTGAACTCAAAGAACTAGTTGACGACTGTAAAGTGTCATACTGGTTTGGGTGCAATGTGATGCAGCTAGGCGTCCAACTCTGCGCACGTTGACTCATTTAATTAAAATCGTCCAAGTGGGAGATTGTTGGATATATAGTATGTCCGATGTAATTAAAAGTCGAGGTCAACGTAACCCGACCCGGTACGATCCGAAGAGTTACACGTTGGTACACAAATCAGATAAGTTCATGTGTTGGTGGATTATTATTTCTGAAATAATAATAGTTTTGAACTCGAGGGACTAAATAGTAAAGTTTACACTTTGACTAGTCAAATGGTCAAGTGTATGACTTTGACTAATTAAGTGGTCAAATGCATTTTATCTATATAAATAGGTGTGATAGCTCAAACTCTAATCACACATGTTTTGAAAAAGATAAAACAACATAACACTTGTCTCCTCTCAAGATTTGCGGCCACCCTTAGGAGCCGTCGCCCCTTTGTCCGCCGCAAACCACCACCATTGCCGCCTCCACATTGCAAAGTGTTGCTATCGGTTGGCCAGTGCTCGGGTATGAACTTCCTACTAGCGAGGATTCGTTGTAACCCGCGTGTTACAATTCCGGTATAGTCGTCAAAGGTTGATTACTAAACCCCCTATGGTTGTTTATAATTTATTTGTTTATACGCGTTTAACCAAGATCCTGATTGGTTGTTAATTGGATTAATAAAATTAAACATATATATATATATATATATATATATATATATAGTATAAGTATCTATGAAAAACTCTTCTTATATGGTAAACTATGAAAACCCAATATGTGGCTAGTATGAATCCACATCATCAAGTTCCAATATCATTTTATTATTAAAAGAAGGGTAAGGATGTCATTTAACAAATGGCATCTTTTCTAAATCTTTCATCAAGTACACAGATCCATGCTTTTCACATTTCCCCAAATTTGTACTATGCCACCTTTCTTTACCAACTTCACATTCATGATTTCCCATAAAACCTAAGTTATAAAATAATCTCTTCTTCATCCTTTTATCATTTTTCTTTCTCTCCATGGATTTTAACTTTCAAGATCCACCTTCAAACATGGTTCCTCCATTTTCATCTCCTCCACCGTCATCAATGCCTCCGTCGTCCACCGTCAACCGCATCATTAATTCCGGGGAGTGGTAAGTTACATTCGGCAGAAAACCGGCTTCTTTTAACCGGCCGGTTACATTCGTGTTGTGGGTTGATGAGTTTCAAGCGTTTTTTAAGTTCTTTGTATGATAAGAACTTGTCTCTCCATTCAGGTAACGTTTCGTCTATTTGGTTGCTTAAACTCTTACCGAAGTTCATGATTGTTATTGTTTTGAAATGAAGAAAGAAAAGATAGTTTGTTATTGATTTGTGGAGAATAATATAAGGGAGAGAGGGGAAGGAGGAATATGTGTATGATGGGAAAAAACATATTCTAATGATCGAGAGAATATTTATGGTTTTATTCTCTCCAAACAACCTACTTAAGTACTTCTGTCTTTTTAATGTTTTATAGTTATAGTTATTTGCTAATTTCTTTTGTTAAAAAAATTGAATAACCAAAAGGAATGTGACACCATAAAGTTATGTTTTTGGTGCTAGAGTGGCAACGTATGGGGTGGTGATAATGATTAAATGAAATTGTACCACTTGATTTTTTTTAAACGGTTAACAAATCAATCCTAACCACTCCCAATAACAAACTATGTTGGTCATTTATGTGGTCCAATTAGAAAATGATCTGACCTTGATTTTTTTAGTAAGTCGGATCTGACCGTGGTAAGTGATAGGAAGGGCGGCAATGGTCAAGTGATCGTAACAATTGTGTTTGTTAACACATGTTCACAGTTGGGCCCCGACTAACATGTGTTACTCCTGTTTAGTATGTTAGATGATGAGTTGGTCACACCGATTAATATCTCATCTATTATTTTGCAGTTGATAACGAAGACCCCCACTGGTTAACATATGTTAACAAACGAAGTCGAAGGAAGCCGAGAAAAATATGTAGAAAAACTTTTTAATAACCTTTTCTTTTTTGTACTCAATGTATAGAGTTACTAGATTTATTTTGTATAAGTGGTTAATAGTTTGTAATGATACTTTGTAATAACGTTTGTTAATAGTTTGTGTTCTTTATTTCTCAGTAAACTTTTTAATAACGTTTTCTTTTTTGTACTCAATGTATAAAGTTACTAGAATATCTTGGGGTAGGTTTATCTCTTGTTCAATTTTAATATATCAAAATTGGGTATCTATGTCGCCATGCTTTTTGCGTCTAGCGGTTACTTAGTGCATATGATCTTTTTAAAACGTTTGATATGTATAAGTTAAACTATGCGACACCCATGGTGTCCCTTTTGGAATCTAACAAATGTTAGCCCTTAATGACCAATTAACACATGTTAACCTTCCATGCAGTTCAATAGTTTGTAATGAACCTCCCCCCAAAAAGCCAGTAAGTAGCTCTCCTCTATATGGTTCACCTTCGAATTGGAGCTTTTTTTAATGGAAAGGGTTCTTTATACTTTGTAATAACATGTGTTAATAGTTTGGGTGCTTTATTTTCTTAGTAAACTTAAAAAGTGAAAACTATAGGGGTATATGGGGGCAACAAGTTTAACATATGTTACCACACCACACATACTAACAAATGTTAGATCTTCTCATGGGTATATGGGGGCAACAGGTTTAACATATGTTACCACACCACACATACTAACAAATGTTAGATCTTCTCATGGGTATAGGGGTATATAGGGGCAATGATATTTTTTTGTAATAACGTGTGTTAATAGTTTGTATGCTTTACTTCTTAGTAAACTTATGAAGTGAAAACTATAGAGGTAAGCAAGAAAAAAAAGGCTGACAATAAATACAAGTTATTTTGTAAAGTAGTCAGTAGTTTGTGATGATACTTTATAATAACATGTGTTAATAGTTTGTATGCTTTATTCTCAGTAAACATATGAAGTGAAAACTATAGTGGTAAGCAAGATAAAAAAAGGCTGACAATAAATAACATATTTTACCAAATAACACATGTTAACCTCTCATGCAACATTAACACATGTTACCCTTCCTGCAGTTCATTTGAATGCCCTGGGTAGGTTTATCTCTTGTTCAATAGTTTGTACTTTTGTAATAACGTGTGTTAATAGTTTGTATGCTTTATTTCTCAGTAAACTTATTAAGTGAAAACTATAGTGGGAAGCAAGACAAAAAAAAGGCTGACAATAAATACAAGTTTAACATTTGTTACCAAATAACACATGTTAACATATCATGCAACATTAACACATGTTACACTTCCATGTAGTTCATTTGAATGTCCTGGGTAGGTTTATCTCTTGTTCAATAGTTTTGTAATGATACTGTTTGTAATAACATGTGTTAATAGTTTGTATGCTTTACTTCTCAATAGTTTGTAATGATACTTTTTGTAATAACATGTGTTAAGCTTACTTTTATTATAATGTAGGTATATACTTTTTTTATTTCATTTTTACCGTCTTACTAGGCACGTTGACTTGGCCAAATAACACATGTTACACTCTAATGCAACATTAACACTTGTTACCTTTCCATATAGTGTTAATACAAGTTACAACACAACATCATCACTTAGAGTACAACTAAAGGTCAAAATATGGAACAACACCAAAATAACACAGCTTACTAACTTTTTTCAAAAATATGGAACAACACTAAAAGAACTCTTTTGTCGGTATATCAGCAGCTTCATAATCATCATCACATCCTCTAACTGGATAGAGAACAAAGAGATTTGAGAGAGAGAGTTACGGCAAGAGAGAGAGAGAGAGAGGCCGGACCGGTCGTCTTCTCCGACGGATCTATCTTATCCGGTCACACCTCCAACCACCCGGAAACTATCCACTTTAACACCCACCTCCGATCATCCAGTACTTGTTTTTTCATTAGTGTAGATGGTGGTTGAAGATTTATTTGAAAAACAAACCAAGAAAATGAAGAAGGAGGAAAGAGGAGAGAGAACCTTCAAACGGTTAACAACGATCTCCTCCTTTTCTGTTACTGCACCCAAACCCACAGCCATAACTCGCGACCTTCTTCCTCCAACCGTCTCTGACTAGACCTAAACCTATGGTGTTCGTCAACATATATGGTGCTTCTTTCTTCGAACCCATAAACCTAACAAATATGGTGCTTCTTTACTATGTTTAAGGTGGATGGATGGTTTTTAGAGAAAAGATGAAGATTAATGGTGCTTGAGCTTCATTTGAGAAGAAGAAGAAGAGATAAAGAGGAGAGAGGTAATGAGTGATCTTGTGTTTATAAAAGAGGAGAGAGGAGAGAGATGATAATCTTGGGATGTGAAATCTGATTTGATGGAGAGAGAGATGATAGTCTTGGATAGTGGGGATAGTAACATTACTATCTTACCCTTTTGTAATATAATATTACTAATTGGGACCAAAAAGTCTTCAAATCAATATCATCCATTGATCAACATGGATGGATGGTCATGATAGGGTTTCCATAGTTTACCAAATAACTAAGGTTTCCAATATAACCATTCCCTATATATATATATATATATATATATATATATATATATATATATATATATATATATATAAATCGGCTCATATTATATATTGTATATAATCGATTTTATTAATAAATAAAACTGCTTCCGCTGTGTATTTGATACCATGATTCCCAACAAAAATTACAGTAACTATAACATGTTTATAATTAACATGTAAATCTTAGTTCTTTTTATTATATGAACATAAGTTGTATAAATCTTAGATATTTTGTAAAAATAAAACTTTTGAAAAATTTAGAAATTTCAAGAATTTGAAGATATCTTTTATTTGGCTATGATAACAAAATCCCTCATATTGCTTATCCATATTAGATTTGAATAAACATTATTATGAAATTTGATTATGATATCAATATCCTTATACACCAATAATATCTTTGAATAAAAACTATTTACGAGGTTGTGTACATAAATATAAATGACATGTAGGGTGTATAACGACCTCTCATGGCATCCTCACTTCATTGACCAATTGATTGTCTTAACCATTTTATTTTTCAATTGCGTATTGTCAACTCCGCTGCAATGCGCGGGCTCCACACTAGTATACTTTATATTTATATTCAGGTATCCTTAAAAGTGTATTATCATCTACCCATATTGAATAACACATGAACATGCACTTATCATACTGGTGTATCTCATTATTTATACTTGGTTATTGGACATGAAAAGCTATACTCATTAACAGTTCATATGTATAACGTACCATTGTTGAGACTAATAAAACTTTAAAAGTATACATATAATGACCCTCAAATTTATAACATAAAACACTATTATACCCTCAACTTTAAATAAGTTACACATTCACTTATAACTTTTGATATCGTCCTCTAAATTTCTTCGCCATCTATCATTGTTCCTCTCGTACTTCATAATTCTCCTGTCACCAATCCTAGCTAGGTCAATGCTGTTAAAAAGAAACTAATTTTAGGTCAATTTTATTTGATGTCTAGAATACTCAGTTTTGTTTGATTTATAACCTTTTGATAAATAACCTTAGAACACTTACTATTAAATTAAAGTTGGTGGTTCAATGGTAGAAGCATAAATCCATAAAACTTCTAAGAGCACCTAAGTTGGAAAGGTTATACGTTCAAGTCACACAAAGAGTAAAAGTTTTTCAGAGAACACTTAAATTGGAAATGAAGTTATGATTTTTGAAACATAAATTAAGTAGAGACTTGAGTTTTGATTTTTTGTTACACAATTATGTTGGCTTTAAAATCTTCTATACATCTAATAAATAAAACTCCCTATGTACACTTGTCATTCCCTCATGCAAAGTTCCATTTTATTCACCTCCATATTTTGCCACATGGCAAAACCATGTAATTTTTAACAATTTTCATTTAAAAAAAAACAAATCATTCATTATGTAGATTTAATTAATGAGATTTAATAGAATCACAATTAATAACTTTCCTATTTTAGAATCACAAATCATTCATTGTTTCTAATATTTATTTCCTGCTCATTTGACATCTTGCTATACACGCCTCATTGTTATTAAATCACAATTAATTTTTTTTTTTAAGTTTCTTCTTTCTCCCGATCTCTTTCTCCCGATCTCTTTTTCTTTTTTTTTTTAAATCCTTACAATCATCTACGGCGAAATCGAACACACTATAACTTCATCTTCATCTCTGTTTATTTGAGTTTGCAATACTCATCTTCACTATTTATGTTTTTGCAGATTGGGGTTTTTTGTGTCAACTGAGGAGGATAGAAAATTTGAAGACAAAAAAATGGTGAAAAATGGGGTGAACAGCATTTCTTATTGAAATTTGTTGAAAGGTTTTCCTTTTTGTATAAAGATAATTCATAGTTTTTTTTATTTAGGAACAAATGATCATATTGAGTTGTTTAATTTTTTGAATAATGTCATTTTATTTAGATTTTCAGGCAAGCACGTATGGAAATGGATCGTATGGGTTAAATTGTTCTTTGACTAAAGATGATGACGACTATAAGTTTGAGAGGTAAGTGTTGGATCGATTTTGCACATACGTTTTTGGTTTGATTTTACAGTTTGTGTTCTAATTATTATGTTATATTCATGCTTTCATCATGAATCGTTTATTAATGGATGAATCGTTTAATACACGAGTGTTTTCATCTCGATATACAGTACGGGCGATTATTAGCCTCAATCCCAGAGACTGTTCACCTCAGGTAAGAGTTTCTAATCTTCTTTATTTAGTTGCTAATCAATATTTCTCATGCTCATGTTATGAATTACATTTAATATACCTCTAAAACGATTATCAGGTTTACTTATAGATAACTAATTTCAATTTATGTCCCCTAAAGTGATTTTTATATTATCAATTCAATTTTTGCTAGGCTTGATTTTAAATCTAATTTTTAATCAATAATAATGTATTGTTTTTGGATTTATGCATAAATTTATAAAGAAGAAAATGGTTTGGTAAAACAGTCTTCAATTTGGGTCGTTTTTAAAAGGTGTTTTTAAAACGCCGTTAGGGGCAATTTGCTAAATATGTTGTGTTCCAACGTTGTTTTTTATGTTCATGCTTTGTATGATGGAGATATTGGTAAATTGAAGATATGTCGCCTTTTCAAGATTTACTCTTTTTACTTTTTTTTAAACAAAAAACAATAAATGAGAATGAGAAAGGAAACTAACGTAAATTAGGAACTCATTAAATTTCCTTATTACATTCAAATTACTCACTTCCTAAATTTAGTGTAATTTATATTGGTAATAAGTTAAATTTCGAATTTTGAATTTCAAAATTCAAAGTAAAATTCAAAAATTTTAAATTCGAATTATACAAAATTTCAAATTTTGAGTTTTTGGTTATTAATGGTAAGAAATTACACATATTAATTACCCTTTTAATTACACATTTAATAAGATTCAAATTCTCTACATAAGTAGTGTCAACTCTTCAATTAATACATTAATTGATCATATTAATTGTGCTATATTATTCTAATATTAGTTTAACTTATATTGGTAATCAATTAAATATTGAATTTTGAATTTCAAATTTTCAAATTAAAGTTCGAAATGCTTACATTCTAATTTGACAAAATGTAAAATTTTGAATTTTGGTTAATAATTGTAGGAAATTACACATACTAATTATCCTTTTATTTACACAGTTAATATGATTCAAAGTCCTTACATAAGTTGTTTCAACTGTTATTAATACATTAATTGATCCTATTAATTGCCCTATATTATCCTAATATTAGTTTAGCTTATATTGGTAATCAATTAAATGACGAATTATCAATTTCAAATTTCAAATTAAAATTCAAAATATTTAAATACGAATTAGACAAAACTTCAAAATTTGAATTTTGTTTACTAATGGTAACAAATTACACATACTAATTATGCTTTTAATTACACATTTTGAATGACATAATCTTTTAAAAAAATTAAAACTTTGAATTAAGGTTAATAATGGTAACAATTACAAAACTATTTATTATCTTTAAATTATGATTTCTTAATATATTTAAAATATAACAATTAATAATTTTGGTTGTAACTTTCTCAAATTAATTACAAGTAAAAATTAAAATTTTAAATACTAGAATTTGAAATTATAGATTTATGTTAAACTTTAAAAATATTTGAATACTAAATGTTTTATTTAAATATTTAATCTCAAAAAATTGAATTTAAGATTTATCGTAACATTTATATTTAGATTTAATTAAAACATTTATAATATTTAATTCAAATTTTTGAATGATTTGAATCTTTCAAATTTTGATTTATAGAATTTGAATTGATAGATTTCAATTAAACTTTATAAATTTTCAAATATTAAATGTTCTATTTGAGTATATAATTTCATATTTCGATATCTATAATTTTAATTTTAATTTTAATTTTTTTAACATTATAGAATTCCAAATTTTGAATAATAATGGTAACAATAAGACTTAATTATAACATTTAACTCAAATTTTGCATTATCTGAATATTTTAAAAAATTTCAAACTTTGAATTTAAATTAATAGTTGTAACAATTAATCCTACTATGACCATTAAAATAGAGTTATTATAATTAGAGATTTCCTAATATATTTAAAATTTAACAAATCATAGTTTTGATTATAAACTTCTCCAATCAGTTACAAGTTAAAATTCAAATTTTGTTTATTAGAATTTGAATTGATAGATTTCAGTTAAAATTTATATCTATTCAAATATTGAATATTCTATTTAAATATATAATTTCATATTTCAACATCTATAATATAAATTTTAAAATTTTGTTGACATTAAAAAATTCTAAATTTTGAATTCTAGATAATAATGGTAACAATTAGACTTAATTATAACATTTAATTCGAATTTTGAATGATTTGAATATTTTAAAAAATTTCAAACTTTTAAAGTTAAGTTAATAATTGTAACAAACAATCCTACTATTACCTTTAAAATAGAGATATACTAATTACATATTTCTTAATATATTTAAAATTTAACAAATAATAGTTTTAGTTATAAATTTCTCAAATTATTTACAAGTTAAAATTCAAATTTTAAATACAAAAATTTGAATTGATAGATTTCAGTTAAACTTTATAAATATTCAAATATTAAATGTTCTATTTACGTATTTCATATTTTAATATCTATAATGGTAACAATTAGACTTAATTATAACATTTAATTCGAATTTTAAATGATCTGACTCAAAAGGTGTCTTACTTTTAAAATTTTATCATAAATATTTTTCACTACTATTTATCTTTTACTAGATAATACTCCTCAAATACCATCTGATAACAAGATTCCAGTGAAGTTCCAAAGGCGTTAATTCCCAATATCCGTTGGATTGTATTTAAGAGACCATGTATTCTCACATGGCCAACTTTATGTCGCATTGTCAAGAGTTAAAAGCAGGGCAGATGTGAAATTACTTATACTTTATGGTGATAGGAATGTCAAAACTAAAACAAAAAATGTGGTGTATAAGGAAATATTTAGTGATATTTGAATAAAATTTGTATTCGTTGGTTTTAAATTTTAATAAAATATTTCTACTGTATTTTCTTATACGCTAAACTACTCCAAATAATTGTACGTTGGTAAACCGCGTGTCCACACGAGCAAATATCTAGTGAAACTCATATCAAATCAAGAACGAAAAAAAAAAGTTGATTTTCGGTTCTCTATTGAAATGTTGGTGGAATTGTAGGGGGTGTTAAACAGTTCGTATTTTTATAGACGTACCTACTATATGACCCCCCCCCCCCCCAAGTGTGTGTTTGTAGGTTGGCGGGTCTAACTTGACACAAACCTAAACACAACCCAAACCTAAAAATTATGTTAGACGTATATGCCTAAACACGATTCGTGTAACCCCCTTTTTTGCATATCAATACTCTTAATCTTGATTTTTACAACAATAAAAAAACTGATACAATTGATTGAAAAATAAAAACTACGATATTATTAGACTATACGTCGTGGCGCGCGAGCGAGCTGGTGCTAGTGATCGATCAATCCACGTGGCTCGCGAACACCGCGGCATAGCCACGCGAAACTGCCCGCGAGCGAGCACACGCTACCCAGCTCGCGTGGGTTAGTATGAGAAAAATCGACCGATGGCGACAGCTGACCGTTTCCAACGACTATTTTTTGTTAAAAAAAAAACATTTTTAAACTTTATAAAAACCATCCAAATCATTTACAAACTCACAAACATTCAAACCTTCACACATCAAACTTCAAAACTACTACAAACACATCTTCAAACCGAAATGGAAAACACGCCATAGGAAGCTTTTAGTAGTTTTTTTATTAGTGATGCCTACCTTTTTTTATTAATTTTAATATTTTATGTCTTATTATTTAATTTGTCTTTTAATTACAATGTTAAATCACATTTCAAATTTAAAAAAAATGGATAAAACCACTGCTCATCTTAAGCCACAACATGATAAGATAAAATGTGTGCTGACCTTAAGCCGCAACACATAGTCTCATCATTATTCAAAATATGTGTGTAAATTTCTGTGTACTTAAATGTTCATTCCTTTCAGATATTTTCTTAAATGTTCATTCCTTTTAAACACATTAACAATTGAAATATCTCTACCTATAAATCAGTTTATTTCCTGATAATAAAAAGAACACTAAGAATAGAACTAAGAAAAAAAAACTAATCATACACATTATTATTCATTATTAAAAATATACCAGTAATAATTTCTATGTACTTACGTCACTGCACAATGTACAAGTGTTGTAAAGCAGACCCTTATTTCGACTTGGGCAACTGGCCCAAGTCAAAATACCCGTAGTTTCCTCTTGTTGGATCAAATTGGGTCAAATCATTCCTCAAATGCATAACTTCTTTTTTGAATCTTCATGTATTTTTATTTAAAAAAACACACGAGCAGGCTTGATGAGCTACGGGTTGCCTCGAGCTTTTGACAAACCAAGCCCGAGTCCAACATTTCAGCTAGTTAAGATAAATTAGCCGCTTCTACTCGACTCGGTTTTCAATTGAGCTAAACCCGAGCCCACTCTGGTTCGGCTCGGCTCGTTAAGAGCCCTACTTCCAAATTTCATAGAACCCGATAACCGCCGCCCATCTGCCCCACCGTTACCAACTTTACCCTCATCTCCGACCACTCTCACCGCTTTATGACGCGCACAACCGGAAAGAATACCAAGCCGTTTCTTTATCTCATCTTTGTTATCCGCACACTGAGCATTCCATCCGTAATTTCTCCAACCACCACCGCCACCTGTCTGTACACCCTCATAATCCGATACCACCGAGAAATCAGCCGCACTCGCCGTCACCACACTCCACTCAATGCTAACCTCACTAGGCGCGTAACAGTTTGACTTTCGTTGACCCAAACACGAACTATCACCCGCATGCGAAAAGCTCTCAATCTCAAACAAATCCGAGCTAGAGTCGCTCTCCACGTCTTTGTTGTACATCCTGCTTGACGAGTTGTACATCTCATCCTCCAAATCATTCAACAAACTTAGCTTCTTTCCTATGCTTAAACGGCCCGTATTATTATTATTATCATCATCGTCAACTTTAACTACTTTTCCCGCCAAATTACCAGATTTTGAATTCGAGCTCGAATTGGTATTCGATTTCGAATTCAAATATGTCGACTTCAACACTGGGAAACTAAAGTACTCATTTCTGGTTTTCTTCTCCTTCAGTTCACTCGAAAACCTGTCGGTTCTTTGAACAGAATCGAACATAGTTTTCGAGTGGATGAATTGTTTCTCATTAATTTGAGTCGATTTCTTGTCCCTACAATTGCACCCGAATCTAGCGAAAAACGTACGAGTTTTGCTTCCATTCTCGATCTTTCCACGAGACTGTTTGCTATGAGGCAACAACCCGCTTCGACTATTGCAGCTTGTATTTGATCTTACACTTGGAGCGTGCATGCTTGTTTGTTCATCTCTTAGCTTTGTTGATAAATTATGATCAAATTCTTCATGTTTTTGATCCTTCTGATGCATTTTTCTTGTAGTGTTAATAATATCAATGTAACTGATATTATTATTATTGCCTGCATCTTCAATTTCGCCTTTGAAGTACTTTTCAGCACCAAAAACATCAATTTCTTCGTCTTCGTTTACTTGGACACGATAGTGGTGATTGCTAGGGGGTTCTGAAGCTTGATTCGCGAGCTTTCGAACCATGTTTTCTTCGGCTTTGTTCAAGTAGGACGAAAAGGAAACATCGCGAAAACTGTTTCGTTTTTGGAGGGTAAGATTGGCTTCAAAGGATGAGCCGTTTGCATACATTTCCATGGAGCAAATAGAAGAATAATAATAGAGGATAAGCTTAGATGTTGAGTTATAGATATTAGTGATCTTGAAGGAGATTGATGAAGAAAGATATGAGGTTTGAACTAGAAGAAGACGACGGCGATGTGCAACTTGTTGAAATGAGTAATAACCACAAATTGTGTATCGAGACGAGTTATTATGACATAGACAAAGATTAGCGAGGTCCACATGTTTATGTTTATGTTCGTTCATCAACTAATAAGTTAGTCAAAGAGATACTTTAGAGTTTATATTATATGTTACATTTCATATTCTAATTCAGAAAAGTCTAGAACCGGCCCACCTGACCCCTAAGAGTCCAAGACCAAATCCTAATGGAATTTGGAGCAACAAAACGCACTAGTGCATTTTGTTGCTCATCCATATTTGTAACCATGGGTGGAACTGAAGAATAGGGGTTCGTTGACTCTCTAGCTGACCAAATTTTCTATAACGTGAGGATAGCGTTCTAAAAATGAATGTTAAATATATTTTTAAAAGTTTCATTTCATGTGGTTTAATTATTTGTTTATAAATAATGATAACATGATATATAATATAATTGATGACAAAATAATTATTTAATTAATCAAATTTGTTTATCAACAGTTAATGCAAGTTCAAATGGCATACATATATATATATATATATATATATATATATATATATATATATATATATATATATATATATATATATATATATATATATATATCGAGTTTATTAAATACGCCGTAGCCCGTATGTGTATTGTTTAATCTACACTCTTTAGTGAAGTGACAGCCCTATGATCTTCCAATACAGAGGTTGTGGGTTGGAGTCTCACCTAGAGCAACTTTATTTTAGGTTGAGTAAAATGTTTTACCACAGTAGGCCTTCGGGTGGTGAGTTTTCTTTGGAATCGTGGCGGGCAAGGTCACTAGTGCCATCTGCGTTCACGAGCGTGGATGACCTTTTGCTATTGGATTTACCTGAGTAACCGGGCTTTCGTTAGACGTTAAAAATAATCTACGATAGGATCAAGTCAGAAATAGAGTGACCCGCCATTAAATGGATCCAACTAACAAACCCCACCATTAAATGAGACCAATGATGTGCTTCTCTTGCGACTTTAGGGCCAATAATATGCATTCATTTCGTCTTTTTAAGGATGACCGTTCTTCCAGAGCTTAAATCACTGAATTTAGAGGCATGTACAAATCTTAATGCATGATCTAAAACTCAAAGATGCATGATGGTTATGAAAAAAGTTCGGGCATATATTATTTGCAGACACTTTACCGTTTGGAACTCTAAAGACAAAAACATGCCAGTTGCTAAATTTGTCTAGATTCTAAAATCAATCAGCTTTGATGCAAATTCTAACATGAATAATAAAATTAATAAATACATAAATAATAAACATTCCATTCTAGTAGATTGTGTTATGAGGCAACCCCCTGATGAGCTAACCGATCACGGCCGCGTGGCTTCGTGTGGAACGCCACCCCACAAGGCGTTACCAATAGTGTGAGGCCGCTCATGGGCATCAAGTGGGAAGAGGGTGTGTTGGTCCAGTTTTTCAATAATCACGTTTATCCCTTTGTATCAATTTAGTTTAAGTAATACTATAACAGGTCCTGATAGTGAAAATATCACACACTTTAGTAAGTGTAAGTGAGTGAAAGTCCCATGGTGATGCGACAATCATTTTTTGACGTGACAATGAAAACTATTAAACTAAGCAAACCATAAGTCCATAACAGATAACTCTAAAATAAAAGGATTTTGCTTGTGTTACCGGATAAAAAACATAATATCATATAAAAATAGAAAAATTACAAGAAGAATAATCATTGTTGACTACAAAATTTCCAAAACAGACAAAGGCGACGTCTTAGCTGACACTTTCGCCAAAGACGGGGCTGAGTGGTTAAAGAGTTAAAAACCCGTTTAGTCTAAATCGATAATATTTGTACGGGTCAAGTTGGAGTAACACGAAACATTTTGTGTCCAAATTATATTTTTCTATCAAAATGATTAGCTTGTGGAATTTGATTATTTCAAAATGGTATTTAGGAACCATACACCCTATAATTAGGATTCATACACCCTGGCCTATATCACAAACCAACAGGAAGCTGCCACATACTCAAAATGTGATGTCATACCCCTCAAATGTGATGTCACATAGTGTATGAATCCTAGAACCCCTTCAAAATCTCATTTATTTAGTCCAATTATTACTCGAGACCACATATTTTATTTATTTTAGTCATCGTATTTTATTTTATTTATTTTAGTAATCATATTATATTAACATTGTAAATTTCCACAAAATATTAACGTTGTGTTCCCAAGTTAACTTAAGAGGGGAAAAGAAAGGAAGGAGAAGGAAAGAAAAAACTCATGTATGTTTTTATGTTTTTTTTAAAGAAAGAAAATGGAGTGAAAGTATGAAAGCTTTATTCCAGAGTTATTTTTTAGAAGGAAAGGAAACAAAAAGAAGAGAACAATAGACCAAATGTCATCCACTCAAATTGGGAGGAAATGAAAGGAAAAAGAAAATGAGAAGAAAGGAAGAGAAAAGGAGAAAATCTCTTCATTTCTTTTCTTTTTCATCCTTCCAGAGTTTCATTAAAGGGTGGAAGAGAAAGGATCCCCCTCCTCTTCCTTCCCCTTCAATTCCTTCCAAATTGGAAAGATTGAAAATCACCCTAAAAACCTCTTTATTATCCCTCCTATTCTCTCCCTTTCTCTCCTAAAAAAAACTCTGGAACACATTTTTTCCCCACTTCCTTCCCAATCCTTTCTCTTCCATCCTTTAATTAAACTCTGGAACATAGTGTTAGTGAACTCGGGAACATAGCGTAACTATATTCATATGTTGGCTTGTGAAAGATACACTTGTATATGTTTTATTTTTATATTATTTATGTCGTCATCTGCCTTTTAAATCTGGTCTGATCGTTTGGACCAGTCCGACCTTTGAACTGGTAACTGTCTAATTTGATCCTGATAAGATGGTATTTTCCATCTACACAACAAAAGTGCATAAAGAAAGTTGTTAACATCACGCTCCAGTCGTCAAAATCATGCTCCAATTACCGGATTAGAAAAGCTTATTTAATGACGAAAAATCATGATATGCAAAGCACTTGATCTTTTCATTGAGAATAAAAGAGTTTAAATACATGAGGAGAATCCCATAAACAAGGAAACAATAACTACAAAATGAAAAACAATAAACCCTCTCAAATGGTATGAATAATAATAAACTCAAACGTTTAAAAGAAAACAATATTGAAATTATCATAAAACACCATAAAGAAGCTTAGAACAGAGCTGATTGTTTGGAAAAAGAAAATAGATGATATAGAAAAAGAAGAGATTTCTGTTTTGAAAGAAGAGGTGGAGGCGTTGGAAAAAATGGCGGAGGATAGGGAGCTCGTTGAGGAAGAAGAGTGGGTATGGTCACAATGTAATGATCGTATTCGGGAGATAGAAGATGCGTATGCAAAGGATTTGCGTCAAAAATCCCGTGTCCGGTGGGCTTCTTTAGGGGATGAGAACACCTCGTTTTTTCATGGTTTAATTAATTGCTGAAAGGCTTCTAATTCTATCTCGGGTCTCATGGTTGATGGGAAGTGGGTTTCTAAACCGGCTTGGGTGAAACGAGAGACTTTGAAGTTTTTTAGATCACATTTTTCTGACAAGTTCCCTGTTAGACCCTCGTTGAAGACTGGTAACTTAAAAAAGGTTCCCACTGAGTTGGTCAATGATCTTATATCTCCTTTCACGCGAGAGGAAATAAAAGAGATGGTGTTCGATTGTGGGATTGACAAAGCTCCGGGCCCGGATGGTTTTAATTTCCGGTTTGTCAGGCAGTTTTGGGAGTATCTTGAAGACGACTTCTTTAATATTATGTCCGCCTTTTACAACACAGGTACCATTAGTAGGGGGTGTGGTTCTTCTTTTATTACTTTAATTCCAAAGAATAAAAATCCTTTGGGATTAAAGGATTACAGGCCTATTACTTTGGTGGGGATGATAAGCAAAGTCATTTCGAAGACGTTGGCAACGCGGTTGAAAAAGGTGATCAATTTTGTGATCTCGGAAGACCAAACCGGGTTTATAAAAGATCGTAATATTTTGGATGGGCCTTTTATGGTGAACGAGTTGATGTCGTGGCTTAAAAGAAAAGGTTTGAAGGCGTTTTTGTTGAAGATAGATTTTGAAAAAGCCTATGATAATGTAAATTGGGCTTTCTTGATTTCTATTCTTAAACAAATGGGTTTCCCGGATAGATGGTGTTTTTGGATTGAAGGGATTTTGAAATCAGCGAGATCGGCGATTTTAGTTAACGGAGCCCCTACGTTTGAATTTCAGTGTGAAAAGGGTTTACGACAAGGTGATCCTCTTTCACCTTTTCTTTTTTTGGTGGTTATGGAAGCTTTGTCTTGCCTCATTTACAAAGCTGCAGAAGAAGATATATTCCAAGGCTTGAGGATAGGTAAAGAAGGGCCATTTTTATCGCATCTCTTTTATGCAGATGATGCTCTTGTGTTGGGCGATTGGTCTGCGACAAATATTAGATCTTTATCTAGAATTCTTCGCATTTTCTATATTTGTTCGGGGCTTAAAATTAATATTAACAAATCCAACTTGTACGGGCTTGGTATTTGGGGAGAGGAGGTTAAACATATGGCAACTTTGATGGGTTGTCGGTATGGTGAAACGCCTTTTGATTATCTTGGTATCAAGATTGGTGCAAACATGAATCGGTGCATTAATTGGGGTAAAGTTGTCGAGGTGGTGAAAAATAGACTTTCCTCCTGGAAAGCCAATTTACTGTCCATTGGAGGACGCGTTGTTTTGATCAAATCAGTCCTTGAATCCCTTCCAGTGTACTATTTCTCATTGTATAAAGCTCCTCAAAAGGTTATTGACAATTTGGAGAGGCTGATTAAGAGGTTTTTGTGGGCCGGTTCTGAAGCGACTAACAAAATCCATTGGGTGGCGTGGGAGAGGTTATCGGCTCCTAAGACTGTGGGCGGTCTTGGTCTATCCAATCTCAAAGATGTTAACGAGGCACTCCTCACAAAGTGGGCTTGGAGACTTAAAATGGATAAGAAAGGTATGTGGAAAAGGGTTGTGTTAGCTTGTCATCCGGGCCGAAGAAGATGAAATTTTATTCCTTATGCTAAAAGTACTAGTGGGACATGGGTTAACATTGCGAGGTTGTTGAACAAATTAAAATTCGGTAACCGTGAACTGAAAGATTGTATGAAGGCTAAATGTGGTTCAGGGAACTCTATTAGATTTTGGTTGGATAGCTGGATACTTGATGAGCCACTTAAAGACGCTTTTCCTCTCCTGTTCAGTTTGGACGTGGCTAAAGATTGTTTGGTAAAAGATAAATGGGTCGGCGAAGTGGATAGTGGTTGCTGGACTTTAAACATGAACCTGCAGAATTTGAATGATCAACAGATAGCTCAGTGGGCTGCTATGCAGATTATTCTGCAGCCGGCTAAACTGACAGCAGATCCGGATGTTTGGTTATGGACTGGTTTTGGTAAAGAGTTGTTTTCGGTTCAAGTCGTGAAGCGTCTGATGCAACAGTAGAGGTCTTATGGGAATTAGTTCAAATTTAAATGGATTAAATGGGTTCCGATGAAGTGTAGTATTTTGGCTCGGAGGGCCGAAATGAACCGGCTGCTCACAGCTTTAGCATTAGCGCGAAGAAATGTGTTTGTCAACGATCAGGTATGCGCTTTATGCAGTTTCGATTGTGAATCTTCGTAACATCTTTTTACAGCTTGTGGTTTTTCTAACGGGGTGTGGAGTGCTATTGCTTCTTGGTGTGGCATTCATAACATTTTTGCTTTTGATATTCGGGATCTTTTGGAGTGGCATAAGACTTACCAAGGGGATAAGAGGGGGAAATGGTTGATTCAAGGTATGATTATAGTGTCTTTTTGAGAGATTTGGGGAGCTCGTAACAAGAAGATTTTCAATAGTAAAGAGCCACAAGTTCAAGAGGTGGTTCGCAACATTAAGTCTTCTTCGTTTTTTTGGGTTAAGCATAGAAGTAGATTCAAAAATATAGTATGAAAGGATTGGTTTTTGTCACCTTTGTATATGTTGTAATTGGTTCGTTTGGTGTGGCGGTCTTCTCTTTGAGGACTTTGCCGTTTTTTTGAATGAAAGTCTCTTTTCAAAAAAAAAAAAAAAAAAAAACTACAAGAATCAAAACATCTCTAACAGTCAACTACAAGACTATCTTTATAATAATCTCACAACAAGAACATAATAGACGACTAAGACTATGCAGAAGTTGAAACCACTAGGGCAACATTTAATAGCAATGCCTAATTGATAAAGCAATCCTAAATATCGTTTGCATCTATTGCTACAATTTAATCACTACAATTAAGTTGGATGTTTAAATTATAGTGTTCATTAGATGAACTATTTTAAAAACCTCTTATTAATGAGGCTCTGAACCATTCAACATTCAGACTGTTTGTTTCAACTTAAAAATGGCTCTGAATGAAATGGTTAAGAGCTGAATTATTCAGATTTGGTGCATAGCTGAACCATTCAGCACTTAGGGCCTGTTTGGTAGCCTCCTAATGAGGCTCTGAACCATTCAGCTCTGAATGGTTCAGCATTCAGACTGTTTGTTTCAACCTAAAAAAGACACTGAATGGAATGGTTAAGAGTTGAACCATTCAGACTTTGTGCATAGCTGAACTATTCAGCACTTAATCATTCAAAACCTCTTTATGATTCAACACTTAATCAACCAAACAACCCCTTAATCATTCAGAGCCTCTTAACCATTCAGACCTCTTAATGATTCAGCATTTAATCAACCAAACAACCCCTTAATTTTGGTACACCTTGAATTGGTTCAGGTGACCAAAAAATTATTGTCAACATTATTGTAGTTTATTTTAATAATATTTCTATTTATTTTTCGTGTGAAATGATATAGGATGGGTTTTTCAATAGAAAATACACGTACGGTGACTTTCATTCTTGTAACCCATCCAACCCATTGAGTGGTCGGATAGAAACCTACAATTTATGATGAAGCACAACAAATATTATCTTCAGCCTTTTATGTTTATGACTTTATGCAAGGCTAGTGGGAAACTCGCGCGTTGTTGCGGGACGTTCTTGTGAGCTAGGGGCAAATTTGTATTCTTTTTGCACCATTATCTACGTAACTTTTGGTTATATAAAGAGTAATTACACTTTTGCCCGCTCATCTCTATTCATGTATTTCTTTAATTTCATTTTTGAACCAACAATATAATGCCACATGACACACCCACAACAATGTCTTTATTTTTTGTTTGCTATCTAGAAGAGTGCCGCGTTTCGCAGCGGGAACACGATGCATTTGTAAGTTTAAAGGTTTCCGAATACTAATCCAAGAATTAGATATTACACCACAAACTATGCAAGTGGTTCAATTTGTTCTTTACTTCACCTCGTTCCTTGGCAGACAGTTGTTTGCAACGCTCATTTAAAGAGAATATTTGGCTTTGGAGTTTGTGAGTAGGGGTATAATTGGAAGAAAATGGGTAAAATTTAGTGATTTATACTTGTGACTTTTCAAATGACATCTTAACTTTGACATTTTGAACATATTTGCCCATATCTCCCCCTTTATAATGTAGTATAGATATAGATTATATACCTCAACTACTAATTGTTGCTGATTATTACAACTCTGTGAATACACATGAACTCACGTCAGGGGCTGACATCATCACATTTCCCAAATATGCATTTGAAGTGTCTAATGATGATGTGGAGCAACATGCTATTAGACTTAAGGGTGCGGAGAAGGAGAGGGGATCGGTGGGTGAGATGGCACCTCTCTCCGTCGGGGAACACCGCCCCCTGTCGATATTTCGGTGGCTAAGGAGATATCTCCCCGTCCTCTCCGTTATCTCTCTCTCTCTCTCTCTCTCTCTCTATATATATATATATATATATATATATATATATATATATATGATGTTATTGCAGGGAGAAGAATGGGGAACCATTTACTTGATTTGGGGGAAGGGAAGGGAGAGTGACTTGGCACTGAGGTGGACAAAAGGGAAAGGGGTGCATATATGCACCAATCGGTTAATCATTTATTATGTGGTGGCGTTGATAGCAAAAAAGACAAGGGTTGCATGCGTCAATCGGGCTTGTCCCAATTGCTAAGTGTTATGTGTTTTATGTTTTATGTTCAAGGATTGATGCAAAACCATTAGTGAGTCATGAGTCTCACTGGAAGCAACATCTCTATTCTCAGGAGTAGAGGTAACACTGTCTATATTTTAACCTCCTTAGACTCTACCTTAACTTTGATATTGATGAGATTAATTGAGTATGATGATAATGGTAAAATAGTTCATAAGTATCGTTTTTGTAATCACAAAAGAATGTATGATCCATATTTAGAAACATACAAAATGTTTAAAGGTATGCTTTAGCTAAATGACAATCATCATTCATGCTGGTAAAATGATGAGTTGTGTAACGGGTAAAATGGGTCGCACAAAGTATAGTTACAAAACGTTTATCTTTATGTATTTTAGGGACTTTTGTACAACATAGATACGGTGTGCTTTAGCTAACCTCCACTTTGGCAACATGCGGCGCTTCAAATTCAAAGAAAAAGATATCAGTCGCTCAATAACAACATAAGCTCAACAAGTCTAGTAATTTCAAAAATCGTCATCACAACGCATGACGGGGAAAATACTAGTTGATTAAACCCATCAAAGGGAAACAGGAGAAAAACAAATTTAATTAAGTTATATGTAACCGAAATGAAATAGATTCATGATTACATGAAAAGATTTTCTAAAGTGGATCCATTAAGAAATTAAGGTCGCACGCTTGGGAAGCAAAACCAAGGTCAAATAATAGACAAAAAGGGTTTGAAACGAGGGCTAGTTTTCCGAAATTTCACCAACTTTCAACTTCCCAAGATATCATGTTTGACTCTAAAAAGTCTTGTTTTTAATAATCACAAATATGTACAAAATAAAAACATTGAACCAGATACATGATAATATGATATGTTTGGGCGTGTAAATTTAAAGAAAAAAATTAGACTTGAAACGTAAAACGAAAAATTTGTAAAATATGAAAAACATAAGGGACCAAAGTTAAAAGTGAAAAAGTGTTAGGGTTAAATATAATAGATGAAAACTATTAGGGTTAAACTTAAAAAAAAAAAGTAAGGTACAACCCACAAAGCATGAGATACAAACCATAATACATAATTAAGTTGCAAATTAAATTAGCTTTGTCCCTTGCAAATTAAAAAAGTTGTAAAAGATGAAAAGCATAAGGGACCAAAATCGAAAGAAACGCACAACCTACAATGCATTCAAATTAGCTTGGTTCAGGTTAGACATGGGTTTTTATAAATGTAGCGATAAACAAATACGAGAAAGAGCACCAACTCACCCATTCTAAACTCTTCAAACTCGATCTATATTTCACCTACACGAAACTTTGCAGATTGATCTTATCCACAATTTTACGAATGGGAACGTTCTTGTTAAAAACTTTGTCATTTCTAACCCTCCAGATGTATCAGCAAACCTTTTATATTATAGCTAGAAAGGTCCCTTTTACCTTTGTATATGATTGCAGTTTTGATGAAGCATCAACAAATCCCTCTTGTTTTTTTACTACATTGAAACAATGTATGGCACTTGGTTCTCGCTAACCAAGGGGTCTTTGTTGGTCTAGCGGTACTCAGTATATGGGCAAGTGTTTATCTTTTCAAATGGTAAAGGTTAAAGTCCCGTAGTTATAAAAAAATGTGTAATTTAAAAGTAGGGTTTAAAAGTAGCTAAGTTGTCGTTAAAAAATTATTATTGGTTATCGCTAAGTAAAAACATTGGTTACCATTGGGGTTGGTGGCCCAATGGGAGAAGCTATGCTTCTAGGAACACCTAAAGGGGAAATCATGGGTTCAAGTCTCATAAGGAGTGAAAATTGTCGTTCAAAAAAAAAGTAAAAACATTGGTAATTAGCAAAATAAAGTTGCAACAAAACTATCAAAATCAAGCAAGGGTAACATCACTTGGCTTTTCAAAGTTAGAAAATTGATGAAACCCATGAACATTGTTTTCAAAATGGACGCGAAAATGAAGGTAAATGTACTTGCTCACTTTTTAAAATTTTGAGTGATTAAATTAAGCATATTTAATCTTTCAATGCTTCATTAAATATATTTGTAAAAAAAATGATATTATCTGTCTTGTGAAAGAGACAATTTGTTCACATATTATGAATCCAGTTGCAGTTTTTTATTACTTCGTTTTTAGTAGGTTGTTAAGCTTCTCTATTTTGAAGAGATAATTCGTTCTATTTAAGTGAGGATTGCGGCAATACTCTTATAAATTATATAAAGTGCCAATGTATTTTATCATGTGGCTCACCATTGTACTAAAAAACTCTCACGTGTACCTGTACCATTAGAGGATGTTTTATTTTACACTTATGTCTTTTGACAACCTAACGATGCCAGTTACAAAATAACACGTTACACGTGCAACACAAGAATGTTAATTAGGTAGGAACGGGTCGTTAACTCGGATGGGCCGAGTAGTGTACGAGTAGATCGAGTACCAAGGGGTACGCTGCCCTCCTTAGTTTGAGTAGCTAAACTGAGTAGTGGATTCGGGATGTGGAACTTGGCCGAGTAGATAGAATGTGTAGATGGTTTTGTTCACTTTTGTGTGATTCAGTCCTCTAGGTTGGTGGTCAAATCCCTCCTAACCAATTACATTTGTGGTCTCAACCCGTCCTACCCGTTAAAAGTCTTTAGTCTAATTTTGTGGTTTTTAAACGAAAAGTAAAATATAATGTGGGTTCAAGGGTAAACACCCCACCCAAATTGGGTTGATTCAGGTTTACATGAGTTGGCGCTTTCCTACTGGTTATGTAAGTAAGTAGTGTGAGTAATTGGGGTGACCCCCACCGCCACACACCAAAGTTATAAAAAGTGTTATGTCATCAGATATATGGGTGAAGTTATTCTACAGTGTAAAATAAATTAGAAGAGTGAGAAAGATACAAAAAACTTAATGGATCACGAAATATAATACAATGAATTATAAAATTTAACATAATATGCCAAAGAAAAAAAGACACAATGAGTCGCAAAAATAACACAATAACGGAAATAAAAAAGACACGATGCCACATAAAAAGACACAATGATACAACATAAATTCTAAAATGTACAAGCTAAAAGTCCACAAAAGCGAAAACCTAAAATCTAAGATCGTAGAGTTCAATGTGACAGTTCCAATGCTGCTTGAATGAGTTTAATCTGAGTGTGTTTGATACCCTTCATACAACTTCCTATTTTTTTGTTTGACTATGTATTTTATTTATGATTAAGGGACCATCCAATTACATGTAATAGATAATATAATTATAGACATAATTTTGTAATTATTATTGTTTCCTTATTACGTTGTAATCATCCTAAATTTACGGGGATTGTATAATTCTATATAATGGAATACCCGAAGAGGGAAAGGATCAAGGATCCATTCGTTTCATGGTATCAATTGTCAGAGATGGTTCAACTATCCCGGTTCTTGGACATGGCAACCAAACACTAAAACCACCCTTCCACCCACTTGTCCTTAAAAACGTCCTTTATGCACCCAAATTACTTAAAAACTTAATCTCAATTCGTCGGTTCACAACCGACAACTCTGTCTCTGTCGAATTTGACCCTTTTGGTTTCCTTGTGAATGACTACAAGAGTCGGATCCCTATCCTCCGGTGTAACGACAGCGGTGACCTTTACCCACTTGTGCTCGGGCCTTGAACCACCACCTTCCCCTCAACCTTTGTTGCTGTCACTTCCACTTTATGGCACCAACGTCTTGGACATCCTGGACGTGCACCTTTACAGTCTTTAAAGTCATCTAGTTTTGTTAATTTTCCCAGTTTAAATAAGAACGTTTGTCAATCTTGTGTACTTGGAAAAAGTATCAGACTACCATTTGCTAGTTCTGATACTCATATTGTCTTTCCGTTTGATTTAATTCATAGTGATTTGTGGACTTCTCTTATTTTGAGCTCTAATGGTCATAGATAGTATATATTGTTTCTTGATGACGTTACTACTTTTTTATGGACCTACCATTTGCCAAACAAATCACAAGTTTATACCATCTTTTCTCAATTCCATAAATAAATCACAACTCAATTTGAACGACCCATAAAAACCTTTCAATGTGATAACGACACCAAATACATAAACTACTCGTTTCAAACATTCTTTTCCTCACATGGCATTCTTTTTAGACGATCGTGTCCACATACATCGTCTCAAAATGGTAAAGCGAAACACATGATTAGAACCATAAATAATATGATCCGTACCATTCTCACCTATGCCAATCTACCCAACACATTTTGGCACCACGCCCTTGAAACTGCCACTTATATCCTAAACATCTTACCTGTCAAATGTCTTCAAAATAAAACACCCACTGAACTCATATATCACCGTACACCGTCCTATGACCATCTAAGAGTTTTCGGGTGCCTCTGTTATTCGTTATCACTCACCACAACCATTCACAAACTTGATCCTCGTTCTACACCATGTGTGTTCCTGGATTATCCATCCACATACCGCGGTTACAAATGCTCTAACCTCAAAACAAAACAACTCATAATATCTCGTCATGTGGCTTTCGACGAGACATCCTTCCCCCTTGCCAACACCATCAACCCGCCACCATCTTACGAATTCCTCTCGGTTTTCCCACCATCTCTATGGCCTCATGTCGACCATTCCCATCACACCTCTCCCTTACTAAACCTACTTGCCAGCATCAACACTAGTTACCCATTGACCAAACCCGTACTTCACCATCGGCCCAAACCTCCCCACCCAATACCCACTCGGCCCACAGCCCACCTAACAGCCTTCCGCCCCACTCCCCTACATCTACCACCCCACCGGCCCACTACCCCACATCATCACATCCACCACCAGGCCCACCGTCTGACCTATCACCACTACCCACATTTCCTGACCAGCGTAACAACCAAGCGACCCAACCCGCCCTAACAACAGCTCGCACCATGCGCACACGCGCCATGGACGGCATAACCAAACCCAAAACCCACATTAACCTTAACGCCTCAACCATTGTGACTATTCCCAAGAACCCGACCGATGCCTTGACCATACTGGTTTAGTATAAAGCCATGACTGGCAATACCATGCTCTTATTAAGCACGAGGCATGGGAATTAACACCGGGGTTGCCAAACATAAATGTCATTCGAAGCATATGGTTATTTAAGCACAGGTTCAAATCTGATGGGTCATTGGAACGGTACAAGGCGAAATTAGTTTGTGATGGTCGCCTTCAGCAGGTTGATATTGATTATGAGGAAACATTTAGTTCGATTGTTAAGCCTGCACTATACGTACGGTTCTTTCTATTGCTTTATCACAGAATTGGCAGTACATCAACGGGATGTTACTAATGCGTTTTTACACGGCCACTTACATGAAACCATGTACATGTATCAACCTTTGGATTTTTGTAATAAAGACTTCCCGGATCATGTTTGTTGACTCAATAAGTCTTTATATGGGTTAAAACAGGCACCGCAGGCGTGGTATCAACGCTTCACAGATTTTATGCTTACTTTGGGGTTTGCACAGAGTAAATGTGATGCATCATTGTTTACTTTTCACCAGGGATCACAAGTTGCCTATCTACTTCTCTACGTGGATGACATCATTCTTGTCACTTCGTCAGACACCTTAAGGGCCACTCTAATGACCCATTTATCGACCGAGTTCACCATGAAAGACCTTGGTCCCCTCAGCTTCTTTCTTGGCTTTTCTGTTACATGCCATCAAAATATCATGTTTCTCTCACAGCAGTCATATGCACAGGAAATCATTGAACGAGCAGGCATGTCACCTTTTAACCCTGTAAACACACCTGTCGACACTCACTTAAAACTCAATTTTGATTTAGGTACCGATTTCCACGACTCGACTTTGTATCGCAGCCTCGCAGGTGCACTTCAGTGTCTGACCTTCACCAAGCCAGACATCAGTTAGGCAGTCCAAAAAATCTACATCCAAATGCATGCACCTAATGTAACACCCCAACCGATGGCGGAAACATCGGGGTGCCACGTATTGATGATTGTTCAGTAGCTCATGGTGAATAACAAATTTCATTAAATAATTTAAATGAATTACATACAATTGTTCTAGAATTTGTACATCAAATTGAATAAAACTATACACATATCTTCAAGCATCTATTCAAATCTTCAAGCAAATAGAACCTGAAACATGTTAAGTTGAAAATGTTTTGGGTCAACAAAAGTTGGTGAGAATTACATAGGTTTTTGATAATAGAATAAAAATGTTGAGCAATTCATGTGTCATGTCAATCTAGTCCATATGTGAGAACATACTAGAAATAAATCGAGTGCATAATCAACCCTGATGACTGTTATAAAATGATACATACCATACGCTCATGGTCCAAAATGTTATACGATAACAAACACCCACGTAACCTTGTAGGAGGCACGTATCCGGGTGGGATTGTCAGTCCAATAGATCTATCAATGTATACCGCCGGCTGATCAATGTTAATGATTATGCTAGAATGGTGCTTACTCTAATCATGCTCAAGACATAATGCAACATAGAAAACACATAGACACATTGATGATTGAATTGCAATGATGATGTTATAAACATGTTTCACCCCAAAAATGGTGATAAATAGAAAAGGGGCTATGTAAAACTCACCTTAGCAAAATGTTATGTCTCGTAAAAAAAATAATGTGTTGTGAATGTATGCGAGGCGAATCCCAAAGACTCAACAACGTAGCTAGTCCAAATTGAAGAAAACGAAAAAGAAAGAATATCAAGCTTCCAATTCGCCAATTACAAGAGCTTATAATCAAAGCTTCAATTGTAGAAGTAATAGACTATAGAAGAAAGGTATGAGGGAAAGTTTAATCGGATTGAAACAATCGATTTAGAGGTGCAAAGTATAATGGGTCATAGTTGGGTTTTTATACTAGTTTTGGAGTCAATTAGCCATTAAAATTGGTCAACACCATAAAGTAAGGTTTTATGATGAATTGACTATTTGACTAAGACTTTGACTGTTTGACTAAGACTTTGACTAGGACTTTGACTATTTGACTCAAGGCTTTATTTAAAAAAAAAAAAAAAAAAATCTTGTATGTGAAAAAAAAAAAGAATTTAGAATCATATTATTATTATTATTATTATTATTATTATACATTTATGTATGTATATAAGTTGTGAGTTAGGATAAATAAAGACTTAGGCACATTTGTATAATATTAATGATAAAGGTGTAATAAAATATATATATATATATATATATATATATAAGGGCTTTTTATGTATTAAAATTTTGGGAAAAATTTTGCGATGTTACAGTCTCCCCTACTTTTAGGAACTTCGTCCCGAAGTTAAAAGAAAAACACCAGGTATACAATTGGTCGACTACCGAAAACCTTGATAAAATTTCTCACTACCTTAACGTACCTGTAAATTCATGATTACGTTCCGGACCGTAATTATCAATTTACCTTACATTAGGGTTTTGCGTCCTTTTATGACTCTACTGATTGTTGAGCAGGTTCGATAGTCTCCACCAGTCGTTGAGCAGGTTGTAGGGCCTCTCCCGACTATTGGAAAGACATGATGACCTCTACCAATCGTTGAGTAGGTTTGATAGCCTTCACCAGTCGTGGAGCAGGTTGCAGGGCCTCTCCCGACTGTTGAAAAGGTATGATGGCACATAGATTGCAAATTGATAACATGTTTATGCAAGCAAGTTTACAAGCACAGTATATGAATTGTAGTTGTATAGATTTAGTTCACATTCAAACAATCATACATACACCATGTAAACAACTCTCAGACAAACATAACAATATTAGAATTTATTACTTGGATCAAATAACGTCAATACATAGAATAAAAGCAAACAACGTTCGAATGGTGGGACATGTTGTTAAGTAGCTGGAGGGTCTTGATTTCTGTTTAATTTAGGGCATCGGTTACGGAAGTGATTTGGGTTTCCACATTCATAGCATTGACCATAGTTGTATTTACCAGGACGATTAAGATTAGCAACCTGAGCAGGGTTGGTTGGTTGGTTGGTGTTAGGGTTTGGGGACTCACGACATGTGTTGACCAGATGGCCATACCTACCACAATTGGTGCACAGGCGACACACTGAAACAGTGGGGTGATGTCGTTTGCATGTGTTACACAATGGAAAGTTTCTTGTATAGGGTTTCTTGTTAGAAGCTTGTGTAGTGAGGTTTACATTAGGATCCCTGGTCTTGCGCTTCTAGTTCTCGGTAGTTACCGCGGCCACAATACTTGTTTTCTCGCCTTTCCGAACTAAGGTCCCGTTCTTTATGTGATTTCCATCGCCATTTCCATTTCCATTGCCGTTCCCATTCATTGGGATGACTTGAGCCAACAAGTTAGAAACCAGAGTTGTGATTTGTTGCGCCATTTGTTGGGAAATAATCGCAGCCAGTTGGGCATCAACACCTTTGTTGTTTTTGTTGTTGTTGTGGTTGGTGTTGTGGTTGTTGTTACTTTCCTCTTGGTTTTCACCACTGTTATTGCGAGTGCTGCGACGTGGAGACATGATCTATAAGGGACACAATGAAGGTTCAATGTGGCATGAAATGAATGAGGTGATATAAGGAATGTAATCATTTATTCATTAATTAAAACGAATAAACGAAAACGTTGACGTATCAAAGATTTCAGATTCCAATAACATAGTGAAGACATGCTTTAGCCTATAAGTGAACACTCATCCCGAGAATTCCCAGGTAGGCATCCGGGTCCCTCGTCTGATTGGGATATATGCGCAATGCCAGCCTAGACAGAAGACTCAGAATACAGGCGTTCACCCTTCCAGATTGCACGTGTTCGTTATTAAGATCTAGAACTTCGACGAGGTCTCAAGGGGGTTCAGGTTTAACCTGAGGAATTTGTCCTATTGGTCTAAGAGTAGATCCACTGATGGAGAGCAACCTTCTTGTAGGAATGAAAGTAGGGATAAGAAGTGGGAGGGAGATAGAGAATAGCAAGTAAAAGAAGCAAGTACTGGTTAAATCCTATGGTTATAGACTAGATTATTTTTCTAATAACCTAATTCCCTATAACCATGGCTCTGATACCAATCTGTAACACCCCAACCGATGGCGGAAACATCGGGGTGCCACGTATTGATGATTGTTCAGTAGCTCATGGTGAATAACAAATTTCATTAAATAATTTAAATGAATTACATACAATTGTTCTAGAATTTGTACATCAAATTGAATAAAACTATACACATATCTTCAAGCATCTATTCAAATCTTCAAGCAAATAGAACCTGAAACATGTTAAGTTGAAAATGTTTTGGGTCAACAAAAGTTGGTGAGAATTACATAGGTTTTTGATAATAGAATAAAAATGTTGAGCAATTCATGTGTCATGTCAATCTAGTCCATATGTGAGAACATACTAGAAATAAATCGAGTGCATAATCAACCCTGATGACTGTTATAAAATGATACATACCATACGCTCATGGTCCAAAATGTTATACGATAACAAACACCCACGTAACCTTGTAGGAGGCACGTATCCGGGTGGGATTGTCAGTCCAATAGATCTATCAATGTATACCGCCGGCTGATCAATGTTAATGATTATGCTAGAATGGTGCTTACTCTAATCATGCTCAAGACATAATGCAACATAGAAAACACATAGACACATTGATGATTGAATTGCAATGATGATGTTATAAACATGTTTCACCCCAAAAATGGTGATAAATAGAAAAGGGGCTATGTAAAACTCACCTTAGCAAAATGTTATGTCTCGTAAAAAAAATAATGTGTTGTGAATGTATGCGAGGCGAATCCCAAAGACTCAACAACGTAGCTAGTCCAAATTGAAGAAAACGAAAAAGAAAGAATATCAAGCTTCCAATTCGCCAATTACAAGAGCTTATAATCAAAGCTTCAATTGTAGAAGTAATAGACTATAGAAGAAAGGTATGAGGGAAAGTTTAATCGGATTGAAACAATCGATTTAGAGGTGCAAAGTATAATGGGTCATAGTTGGGTTTTTATACTAGTTTTGGAGTCAATTAGCCATTAAAATTGGTCAACACCATAAAGTAAGGTTTTATGATGAATTGACTATTTGACTAAGACTTTGACTGTTTGACTAAGACTTTGACTAGGACTTTGACTATTTGACTCAAGGCTTTATTTAAAAAAAAAAAAAAAAAAATCTTGTATGTGAAAAAAAAAAGAATTTAGAATCATATTATTATTATTATTATTATTATTATTATTATTATACATTTATGTATGTATATAAGTTGTGAGTTAGGATAAATAAAGACTTAGGCACATTTGTATAATATTAATGATAAAGGTGTAATAAAATATATATATATATATATATATATATATATATATATATATATATATATAAGGGCTTTTTATGTATTAAAATTTTGGGAAAAATTTTGCGATGTTACACCTAAAACCGGCCATTGGAACGGACTGAAAAGAATCATACGTTACATACGCGGCACTACCAGTTTCGGCCTCACACTTGACCCCTCTCAGGACCCGCTTTTGATTGCCTATACTGATGCTGATTGGATAGGTTGACCGGACAACCACCGTTCAACCGGTGTTTTTTGTGTTCATTATGGTAGCAATCTAATTTCTTGGTCCTCGAAACGGTAGGAAACAATTTCTCGTTCGAGTGCAGAGGCTGAATACCGTAGCGTAGCTAACGTTGTTGCGGAAGTTTGTTGGTTGAGGAACCTGCTTCTCAAGCTCCAGCGCCCATTGTCCACTGCCACTCTTGTTTACTGCGACAATGTCAGTGCAATATATCTCTCAGGTAATCCAGTACAACATCAACGCACTAAACACATAGAGCTCGACATACACTTTGGTCGGGAGAAAGTTCAAAAAGGTCAGGTGCGCATTCTTCATGTCTCGTCTCGTTATCAGATTGCTGACATCTTCACCAAAGGCCTGCCACGTGTACTATTTGAAGATTTTCGGTCCAGTCTATGCCTTCACTCACCTTCGGCTTCGACTGCGGGGGTGTAATAGATAATATAATATAATTATAGACATAATTTTGTAATTATTATTGTTTCCTTATTACGTTGTAATCATCCCAAATTTACGGGATTGTATAATTCTACATAATTCAATACCTGAAGAGGGAAAGGATCAATGATCCATTTGTTTCAACATGTTTGATTTTGTTTTAAGGATTTTTGACAACACTTTGTAGATGCAACCAACCATAGGTGAAGTTTCGATGGGTCGGCCCCCACCATTTTTTTTGTTCAGTAGTGTAGATTTCTTTTTCGTCTGTAAACATTATACGTATCGAGTCCGGCCCCCTTCGTTTTAAGGGTCCCGTGACTTTCGGGCCCCATATGGTAATTTTTTTCAGGCTCTGTCACTGCAGCTAACCAAGTATGCTGGACAATAGTCGCTAATAGATATGGGGTTTTGATGTTCGAAACACTAGTGATGAAAGAGGGATTGCCCCCTCTAGGGATCTTACCTGAATGCTCTTTTGAAATCAGCCTCTAAGCCATCCCAAAACTTGTTGATCGATGAAAACGAAAGTGAACTACCCGGGCACGAAATATTATTGCTATCACATTCCCAAACAATTAATTTTAATTTCTTCCAATAAATATATATAGTGCAACAATTAAATTAGCTGCTTCCCTAGATAATGGTTGGTGTCAACGATAATGGTTCTAAAACTTTGGACCTGAAGAAGTTTAGAGTAATCAATTTGATAGACTTAGGATTAGTTACCCATACATGATTGAAAACGGCCCAGGCTGCCATTTTTGGACCTCTGTACAGTCTGACAGGGCCTGCCAGTCAGGTAACCTGACATTCAGACGCGTTGTCCTTGGCTAATACACGGGTGTGGCACGAAGTCCGGGCCATTTTCGGGTCTCCGGGATCTGATCCCGGTGGCCCGAAAACGGCTAAGAGGTCATTTTTCAAAAAACTCACTATGTTGAAAACGACCCAGGCTGCCATTTTTGGACCTCTGTACAGTCTGACAGGGCCTGCCAGTCAAATTTAAAAAAGTGCATAAACACATTAATACGTAACACATAATACATAAACACATAATACATAAATCCTAATCCTAAATTACTTATTTAAAGCTTACATAAACACATAATATAATCCTAAATTACTTGGTACTCCTCCATATATGGCTCCCGAGGAGGAGGGTTTGGGGCTGCTATAGCCTGCTGGTGGGGGGTGGTTGTACCCTGGTTTTGGGGGATCTGTGTACTATCTTGCATTCGGGGGGTGGGTGCTGATAACCTTAAACGGTCCAAATCCCTTACAGCCATGGCATAATCCACAACCCAGACCAACTCATCTACAGTGAACTCATCATCTGCTGGGGGAGGAGGAGTGGTTTGAGTAGGAGCAGGAGGAGGAGTTATTTGAGTAGGAGCAGGAGGATTTATTTGTGCAGGGGGAGGAGTATAGAACGAAGGTTGTGCAGGAGTAGGAGGAGATGAAAATGGTAGTCGCCGTCCCCGGCGAGAGTATCGCCGGACATTTGAAGATCCGACACATTCGTGATAACCGCCACCCATAGTTTGTAAACCCTTTGAAGAGAGGCAGTTGTGACTGAGATTGAGTCTTGATATGGTATTTATAATAGTTGAAGTTGATGCCTGATAATGGTTTGGCGGCATCATATAAGTTGATGCCTGATAATGGTTTGGTGGCATAGAAAAAGTTGATGCATGATAATGGTTTGGCGGCATCATAAAAATTAGATGCCTCAGAATGGGACAGCGGCATCATAAAAAGTTGAAGCCTCATAATGGTTTGGCGGCATCATAAAAAGTTGAAGCCTATTTAAGGGATACTCACCCCAATCCATCCTCACACCAAACTTTCTTCCCAAACTCTCTCTATATCTCACAAACCTGCTTCTCCCCCCCCCACCACCCAAAAAAATAACATTCAAAGCAAATGGCTTCTTTCGTTTCATACCTGGTTCGATTATACTGGGGTGGTCAGTTTTCATACGTAAACAGGGTTGTTCAAGATGATAACTCGTAGGTATCATCCAGCTTTGTTATGCGAGAGAAGATGTCATTTGAACAACTGGTTGAATGTGTATATGCTCATATTAATATTAACAAAGAAGCTGTTACTGTCAAACTCCTGCTCAGATAAACTTATGCTAGGTACTCTCAAACTAGCAAAATTTTCAACAATGACGGGGTTGATATGATGGATTATCTAGCCGCTGAGAGACGTGGTGATTTCGTTGCGGATATCTACGTTGAATGGCAACAAGACCCTCCGTTACAACAGCTTACTTTTACTAACCTGCTACGTGACATGTCGAACGTAAATGTTGTAGCACCCTTCGGGTCTCAGCATGTTGCCAATAACGAAGAAAATGACGAGGCAGGATCCCCTATGACGGACGAAGAATCTTTCCAAGAACCTCAATATGTTGCCGGTAATGACAATAATGACGGGTTTGATGAATCCGAAAGCGGAGACTCTGAAGACACGTGTAACACCCCAACCGATGGCGGAAACATCGGGATGTCACGTATTGATGATTGTTCAGTAGCTCATGGTAAATAATAAATTTCATTAAATGATTTAAATAAATTACATACAATTGTTCTACAAGAATTCGTACATTAAAATGAATAATACTATGCACCCATCTTCAAGCATTAATTCAAATCTTCAAGCAAGTAGAACCTGAAACATGTTAAGTTTGAAAATATTTTGGGTCAACAAAAGTTGGTGAGAATACATAGGTTTTTGAAATTAATTGATAACAATAGTTTGTACAACAATCACAGTTGTATGATGATAGAGTATGAGTCCGACATGTAACAATGCGTCTTTGTACAATCAAACCTTGTCTCGACTGAGGACTAACTCTCAAGTTAGTTAAATGTTGTTACTGTTATCGATCATCCTTGAATTTATGCGGGGGGGATGGGTTTTTCAGACCTATAGCGCTATAATCTAAACATGCGGCTTGATCATTGTTAATGATTGTACCGTGTCTTTTTGTTACAGTCAAATGATAGAATGATGATGTAATTGAATCACAAGTAAATATGAGTAAAAAAATGTTTAAACATGTTTCACCCCAAAAATAGTGAAAATAGAGAAAAGGGGCTATGTAAACTCACCTTAGCAAAATGTTGGTCTCGTGAAAATAGAATATGTGTTGCCCAACGATGCCAAGTATTACCCTATAATTAAGGTAATAAATATGTCTAAGTCTTTCTAGTCTACAAATATATTCTAGGGTTTCGAATTAGGGATAAGTGTTCGTTTGATTAATAAATAAAATGTTTAATAAATAAGAGAAATTTGATAAATAAATAAACAAGAATCTTTTTGTAAATTTTAAATTAAAGATGTTTACAATAATAAGTTTTAAGTATGAACATAATTTTTATAAGATTATTTTCTTAAAAATAGAATATTAAATCTATTTATTTCAAATTGTCAAATTATAACTTTAATATTTAAAAATATTAAAATTAAAGAGTTATTAAATTAAAAATTGAATTTCTTTTCCAAATAAATAGAAATAATTTATATAAAATTTTGGTGCAAAAATATTGAAAAATGAATTTATTATGATTTATTTATGATTAAAACTAACAAAAATTGATTAAAAATATTAAATAAATGATTTTTTCAGACATAAAAATTATTTCAGAAAAGTTTAATGTTATAAAATTTCAGAATAAATTTTGTGGAAATTTATATAATCGTTTTGATATTTTTATAGAATTTTATAAATAAAATTGAATAAACTTGAATTATTTATTATATATATTAAAAAAATAATTTTTGGAAAACTAAAAATTGTATGTTAAACTCTACTACTAGAATAACATAAAATAATTTTTGTAGAATTTATAAAGTACTTTTAGTATTTTAAAACTATTTTAAAAGATTAGTAGTTTAGGATATATGCAAATGGAATGAAAAAAAAAAATGGTTGCTGCTCATGGGAATCGAACCCGCGTCCCTTGGTAGACCCACAAACAGACACAACCACTTGATCTAGATCAGTGGTTGTGATTTGTTTGTTTCTTTTTTAATTAAATACACATGTCTATAAAGGTGTTCTTCCTCAATTCAAAACATAAGAACCCTAGTTTTTCTAATCAGTTTATAAACTCTGTTCTGGTTTAATTAACCATAGGGTTAATGTTTCAATTTGGCCAATTAAACCATAGCAACAAATAATTAGATTCATACCTACGATCTTAGGAGTGAATCGCACATCAAAGGCCGAGACAAAACACCACCAATGCGATCAATAGAGGAAACGAAGACGAATTTTTATGTGTGGTTTATCTTAGTCGCTCGTATGTAGGTGTGTGTGCAGATTTAATTGGGTTAAATCCTTCCTATATACACGAATTGGAAGGAAAATTTGGAATGTTTGACCCATCGCTATTAAACGCGTAATACCTTGTAATTGGAAAGGTTTAATTGAAATTTTTTGCGTGTTGACTATGCTGAATACTTATTAAAACATTCCATTCATACTAGTGATTTCAAAAACGTAATTTTGATCTTGATTTGGAAGGTGATCGCAGGTTTGACTTTTTCTAAGTCAACTGTGCGGTAATATAGGGGGCTTTTATACATTTCGGGTTGGGATTCAAACAATAAAGAGCTGTGGCTCAGCTGGTGTTGATGTGTATGTGGTGTTTGGCTTGGCTCCGGTTCGAACCACGGCAGGAGGACTTTGTTTTTTTTTTTTTTTTTTTTTTTTTAACAGATAAGGGAGGGAAGGGGACTAGTGGGCTAGGTCAGCTTATTGGGCTCCAGTTTGGGTTCTAATTGGGCTCCGAAATAAAAAAAAACAAGGAATGGGTTTATTATGTTTGGTTTTCATGTTTTAAAACTAATCTTCCATAGATTATTATTATATTTTATTATTATTATTATATACATTTATATATATATATATATATATATATATATATGGGTTGTGAGTTTGGAAAAATAAAGGCTTAGGCACCTTTATATAGAGATGTATAGAATAAGGGCTTTACGTATAAATATTTGAGAAACAATTTTGCGATGTTACAGTCTCCCCTACTTTTGGAAACTTCGTCCTGAAGTTTATTGAAAACACAGGGTTAAAGATGATTGGGCAGAAATGAAAATAATTGTGATTTGGGTTATAGCATGACATGAATAGAATAAACTGTCTCGTGTTATGTGTGAGTTGGTTGACTAAATGAACTACTAAATAACTAGAGTTTACATTACCTGTAAATTCATGATTACGTTCCGGACCGCAATCACCAATTTACCTTACATTAGGGTTTTGTGTCCTTCTATGACTCTACCGATTGTTGAGCAGGTTCGGTAGCCTCCACCAGTCGTGGAGTAGGTTGTAGGGCCTCTCCCGACTGTTGAAAAGGCATAATGACCTCTACCAATCGTTGAGTAGGTTCGATAGCCTCCACCAGTCGTGGAGCAGGTTGTAGGGCCTCTCCCGACTGTTGAAAAGGCATGATGACCTCTATTAAGTGCAACATTTATTATACACATAGATTGCAAATTGATAACATGTTTATGCAAGCAGGTTTATAAGTATAACAAGCACAATATATGAGTTGTAGTTGTATAGATTTAGATAATTAGTTCATATTCAAACAATCATGCATTATGATTATACCATGTAAACAACTCTCAGACAAAAATTTCAATATTAGAATTTATTATTCAAATAGAGTCAATACATAGAATAAAAGCAACCAATAGTCAAATGGTGAGACTTGCTGTTAGGTAGCTGGAGGGCCTTGATCTCTGTTTAGTTTAGGGCACTGGTTACGGAAGTGATTTGGGTCTCCACATTCATAGCACTGACCATAGTTGTATCGATTAGGATTAGCAGCCTAAGCAGGGTTGGTGGGTTGGTTGGCATTAGGATTCGGGGTCTCGCGACATGTATTGACTAGATGTCCATACTTACCACAATTGGTGCACAAGCGACACGCTGAAGCAGTGGGATGATGTCGTTGGCATGTGTTACACAATGGATAGTTTCCTATATAGGGTTTCTTGTTAGAAGCTTGTGTAGTGAGGTTGACATTAGGATCCCTGGCCTTACGCTTCGGGTTCTCAGTAGTTACCGCGGCTACAATACTTGCTTTCTTGCCTATCCGAACTAAGGTCCCGTTCTTTACGTGATTGTCAGTTAAGGTAGCTGCTAGACGTTTGGCCTCTTCGAGGGTAGCAGGGTTCCTTCCCCATACCGTGTCTTGAATCTGCATGGGCAAACCACCGATATACTTCTTGATGGCTACAGGTAGCGGAGTGACCTTATGGGGCAACAACAGACTGAGCTCATGGAAGCGGGTATTATAAGCAAGGTTTTCCCCACTATCCTGAGCAAGGGTGTGGAACTCGTCCTCTAATTTCTTGACCTCGTTATGTGGGCAGAATTCATCTCTCATTATCTCCTTGACTTGATCCCAGGTCATAGTAAGTGCAACTTCAGCTCCTTGGGTGCGCTTTTCCTCATTCCACCAAGTGAGTGCTCGTTTGTGAAGAACACTCATAGCATAACGGACCTTAAAGTTATCGGGACACTCATTGTTAATGAAAGTATTCTCAATACCCTCGAACCATTGCAGAAGACCCGTAGCTCCTTCATCTCCACTGAACTTAGGGGGATTACAGGTATTAAAGTGTTTGAGAGTGCAGGCTGGGAGTCCATTCCCGTTCCCATTGTGGTTTCCATTGCCGTTTCCGTTGCCGTTTCCGTTTCCATTACCGTTTCCGTTCATCTGGATGACTTGAGCCAGTAAGTTAGGAACCAGAGTCGCGATCTGTTGTGCCATTTGTTGGGAAATGATCGCAGCCAGTTGGGCATCAACTCCATTGTTGTTGTTGTTGTTGTTGTGGTTAGTGTTGTGGTTAGTGTTGTGGTTGTTGTTACTTTCCTCCTGGTTTCCACCATTGTTATTGCGAGTGCTGCGACGTGGAGGCATGATCTGTAAGAGACACAATGAAATGAATGAGGTAATATAAGGAATGTAATCATTTATCCATTAATTAAAATGAATAAACGAAAACGTCGACTTATCAAAGATTCTAGATTCTAATAACATAGTGAAGACATGCTTTAGCCTATAAGTGAACACTCATCCCGAGAATTCCCAGGTAGGCATCCGGGTCCCTCGTCTGATTGGGATATATGCGCAATGCCAGCCTAGACAGAAGACTCAGAATACAGGCGTTCACCCTTCCAGATTGCACGTGTTCGTTATTAAAATCTAGAACTTTGACGAGATCTCAAGGTGGTTCAGGCTAAGCCTGAGGAATTTGTCCTATTAGTCTAAGAGTAGATCCAGTGATGGAGAGCAACCTTCTTGTAAGGATGAAAGTAGGGATAAGAAGTAGGAGTAAGATAGAGAATAGCAAGCAAAAGAAACAAGTACTGGTTAAATCCTATGGTTATAGACTAGATTATTTTTCTAATAACCTAATTCCCTCTAACCATGGCTCTGATACCAATCTGTAACACCCCAACCGATGGCGGAAACATCGGGATGTCACGTATTGATGATTGTTCAGTAGCTCATGGTAAATAATAAATTTCATTAAATGATTTAAATAAATTACATACAATTGTTCTACAAGAATTCGTACATTAAAATGAATAATACTATGCACACATCTTCAAGCATTAATTCAAATCTTCAAGCAAGTAGAACCTGAAACATGTTAAGTTTGAATATATTTTGGGTCAACAAAAGTTGGTGAGAATACATAGGTTTTTGAAATTAATTGATAACAATAGTTTGTACAACAATCACAGTTGCATGATGATAGAGTATGAGTCCGACATGTAACAATGCGTCTTTGTACAATCAAACCTTGTGTCGACTGAGGACTAACTCACAAGTTAGTTAAATGTTGTTACTGTTATCGATCATCCCTGAATTTATGCGGGGGGATGGGTTTGTCAGACCTATAGCGCTATAATCTAAACAGGCGGCTTGATCATTGTTAATGATTGTACTGTGTCTTTTTGTTACAGTCAAATGATAGAATGATGATGTAATTGAATCACAAGTAAATATGAGTAAAAAAATGTTTAAACATGTTTCACCCCGAAAATAGTGAAAATAGAGAAAAGGGGCTATGTAAACTCACCTTAACAAAATGTTAGTCTCGTGAAAATAGAATATGTGTTGCCCAACGATGCCAAGTATTACCCTATAATTAAGGTAATAAATATGTCTAAGTCTTTCTAGTCTACAAATATATTCTAGGGTTTCGAATGGGGGATAAGTGTTCGTTTGATTAATAAATAAAATGTTTAATAAATAAGAGAAATTTGATAAATAAATAAACAAGAATCTTTTTGTAAATTTTAAATTAAATATGGTTACAATAATAAGTTTTAAGTGTGAAAATAATTTTTATAAGATTATTTTCTTAAAAATAGAATATTAAATCTATTTATTTCAAATTGTCAAATTATAACTTTAATATTTAAAAATATTAAAATTAAAGAATTATTAAATTAAAATTTGTATTTCTGTTCCAAATAAATAGAAATAATTTATATAAAATTTTGGTGCAAAAATATTGAAAAATGAATTTATTATGATTTATTTATGATTAAAACTAACAAAAAATGATTAAAAATATTAAATAAATGATTTTTCAGACATAAAAATTATTTCCGAAAAGTTTAATGTTATAAAAACTTAGAATAAATTTTGTGGAAATTTATATAATCGTTTTGATATTTTTATAGAATTTTATAAATAAAATTGGATAAACTTGAATTATTTATTATATATATTAAATAAATAATTTTTTGGAAAACTAAAAATTGTATGTTAAACTCTAATACTAGAATAACATAAAATAATTTTTTTAGAATTTATAAAGTACTTTTAGTGTTTTAAAACTATTTTAAAAGATTAATAGTTTAGGATATATGCAAATGGAATGAAAAAAAAATGGTTGCTACTCATGGGAATCGAACCCGCGTCCCTTGGTAGACACACAAACAGACACAACCACTTGATCTAGATCAGTGGTTGTGATTTGTTTGTTTCTGTTTTAATTAAATACACATGTCTACAAAGGTGTTCATCCCCAATTCAAAACATAAGAACCCTAGTTTTTCTAATCAGTTTATAAACTCTGTTCTGGTTTAATTAACCATAGGGTTAATGTTTCAATTTGGCCAATTAAACCATAGCAACAAATAATTAGATTCATACCTACGATCTTAGGAGTGAATCGCACATCAAATGCCGAGACAAAACACCACCAATGCGATCAATAGAGGAAACGAAGACGAATTTTTATGTGTGGTTTATCTTAGTCGCTCGTATGTAGGTGTGTGTGCAGATTTAATTGGGTTAAATCCTTCCTATATACACGAATTGGAAGGAAACTTTGGAATGTTTGACCCATCGCTATTAAACGCGTAATACCTTGTAATTGGAAAGGTTTAATTGAAAATTTTTGCGTGTTGACTACGCTGAATACTTATTAAAACATTCCATTCATACTAGTGATTTCAAAAACGTGATTTTGATCTTGATTTGGAAGGTGATCGTAGGTTTAACTTTTTCTAAGTCAACTGTGCGGTTATATAGGGGGCTTTTATACATTTCGGGTTGGGATTAAAACAATAACGAGCTGTGGCTCAGCTGGTGTTGATGTGTATGTGGTGTTTGGCTTGGCTCCGGTTCAAACCACGGCAGGAGGTCTTTGTTTTTTTTTTTTTTTTTTTTTTTTTTAACAGATAAGGGAGGGAAGGGGACTAGTGGGCTGGGTCAGCTTATTGGGCTCCGGTTTGGGTTCTAATTGGGCTCCGAAATAAAAAAAAACGAGGAATGGGTTTATTATGTTTGGTTTTCATGTTTTAAAACTAATCTTCCATAGAGATTATTATTATATTTTATTATTATTATTATTATTATTATTATTATTATTATTATTATTATTATATACATTTATATAAATATATGGGTTGTGAGTTTGGAAAAATAAAGGCTTAGGCACCTTTATATAGAGATGTATAGAATAAGGGTTTTACGTATAAATATTTGAGAAACATTTTTGCGATGTTACAACACGGGAGATAGTGATGACGAACAACCCGCATCAGAAGACTCTGAAGACTTCGCAAACGAGGCCGAGCCCAGTCAACCGATGACCCAACAGACACCACCAAATCACAACCTGGCCCTGCAGTTAGGTCTACGTCAAGACTACGATCCATAAGATGATGCAGAGCTAACAGATTACATGGTTCAAGAATACTAAGAGGATGACTTCGTGTTATGGAACCCAAAAGCAGGGGACAATATCCGTCTTGGTATGTATTTCAAATCAAAAGAAGAGGTAGACCGTGCGGTTAGACAGTGGAACATCTGTCCTGGACGGGAGATGTATGTCAAGGCAAGCAAACCAAAGGTATACACGGTCGTATGTTACACCAGACACCCAAAGTTTGTAAATCCTTTCTCTAGCGGCCGAATGTGTGAGTGGCGTTGCACGGCATCAATTCGGTCTGACTCACATTACTGGCGAATTACTATATGGTCTACAAAATACAGCTGTTATTCTTCTGCCATACGTAATAGCAACAGAAATTTAATAGCAAAGGATATTGCACAACACATCTTACCGCAAATTCGGACGGACATCAAGCTTAAGGTAAAACATATCCAAACCCATGTCAAGCAAGTTCTGAATGTTGATGTTTCGTATTCCAAGGCGTGACGAGCAAGAAGAAAGGCTATAGAAACTATCTATGGTGACTGGGACAGCAATTTTAAGGAGCTACCCACATATCTTATGCGGCTGCAGACGAGGAACCCAGGCACCGTTGTTACGTTCTTTAATCATCCGAACGGAGATCCGAATTACCCCACGTTTAAATATATTTTTTGGGCGTTCGGTCCTTCTATCCGTGCTTTCCATCGATGCATGCCTGTCATATCGGTGGACGCGACTCATCTGAAAGGACCCTACCGAGGTAAGCTGATGCTTGCGGTAACAAAAAATGCAAACAACTACATCCTGCCTGTGGCGTATGCCGTCGTTGACGAAGAGACTGTACACAGTTGGTGTTGGTTTTTCCAAAACCTTACTGAATACGTTACCCTTAATAGCATGGGGCCTTTGTGTGTGATATCAGACAGACACAACGACATAATTAATGCTATGGAAAACCTTCCACAGTGGAAGGAACCCAACGCCTACCATCGTTACTGTCTTCGTCACATCAGAAGCAATTTCAGCGGGAGGTTCCGGAACAAAACTCTACGAAAACTGTGTTGGTCTATTGGTAGCACATCTCAGCACGTAAAGTTTCGGTGGGCTGTTAGCGAATTGAGGCTGAAAAATCAAGAGGCATGGGACTACCTTAACAACATTGATAAGACTAAGTGGACTGTTAGGCATGATAAAGAGCATCGTCGGTGGGGTAACCTAACGACCAACATTTCGGAGTCCATGAACAATATCTTGCGAGAAGTGCGACTACTGCCTATCACAGCTCTAATTCACTACACCTTTCTCAGAGACGTCGAACAATATGTTAAGCACACTCAAATTTCGAGCAGTTGCAACACCCCTCTACCCCCTCGCATATGGAGCAGGTATGATAACCTTTTGGGAGTTGCTATGCAGCATGAAGTGACGATGTACGATGCGAATACGATAAGGTGCAATGTTCTTTCAATGGTTGAGACAAATGACCGGGGCGGAAATGACTACACCGTGAGGTATGCTCGTGTGGCAAATGGCAAATGCAAAGATTTCCATGTTCACATGCAATTACTGTTTCCAATTGGTTCGGTAAAAGCCCTCACAGTATTACTAGTTGGAAATTCCACACGGACACGTACATTCAGCAGTACAACAGTCATTTCTACACCTTGGGGCATAAGTCTGAATGGCCGGCGGCAAGGTGGAGAATTCAAGGGGACCCGTCGATGATTACTACACATCGAGGCAGAGTACGTCAGAGAAGAATACAAAATGAGATGGATGTGAATTATGACGATCGCCCGAGGCGTCATGCATGCACTCGATGTGGAGAAACAGGCCATAAGAGGAAGAGTTGTGGAAATGCAATGTGACATTCGCAATTTCTAAAAAAAAAAAAAAAAAAAAAATTCTTAAATGATTTTAGCCCGTTGTAAAACATATTCACTCGACACTATACGTTTTCTTAATACAAATTTATTTGTATATAGTTTCTTATTATAAATAAATAGTTGGTATAATTCTTTTAAGTTGAACATAAACAAAAAAAAATCCTTTTTTTTTTCTAAGAACGTACAATTTGTTTATTCACATAGTAGAGCCCATTTACGAGAGAATTTTTTTTGGTGCACATTCAAAATGTAAATACAAAACTCATGGTCATATCTTCGTAAACAGATTTCGTAAATCCATATCTACAAGTGTCTTGGTTTATCTAAAAATAAATAGTAAAGAAAAATTAATTTAAAAATCAACTTAAATGTACAACTAATATTACTCCCAAATTGGTTCATAGAATTGTCAATGAATTTTGACCTTCCTATCATCTTTATTAACCGACACAAATATCACACCAATCTATATGCGAAATATACGTCCATTCTATTTTTTTATCTCTAATCATTAACCAATTGAGGCATTTTCCATACATATCAATCCAACCATTATAATTTTTTTTAGTAAGGAACACAACCATTATATTAATAGAACCTAATTCTAGTCATAGTCTTACCTTGCTTTCATTCACAACCGCTGCCCATTCAAAGACACCGATGTCTGCCCGCGCGTAACCGTTGAGGCGCACCACCGCTTGGAACCGTCGTGTGCCATCCATCAGGTTAATCTCTACCAAGCCGCACCCACAATCACCGCCTCAACTAAACATGAATAACAACCTTGCCTCACCTTCACTATCACTCATCATCATCATCCGCCACCTTTGTTCATCACTAAACCGATAATCACCGTCACCATGGCAACCTGCAGCCCACCACACGCAACGACTCCTTCCCTTTTATAAATCGCCTACGCTAGTTATTAAGCCATCACCGACGAGCCCCGCTCATGTCGTTGTTCAGTGTCAACCCCGTTGTAGCCCGCTTCTGAAGTTTTAACCGGTCCACCCGTTGCTTGTATCTTTTCTGGTTGATTGTTGTCGGCGACAACTTCAGTCGGTGGTCTCCGGCTAATCTCGTTCGACATCCAAGGTATATTAAATCAAAAATTTGTTTAATTAAATTAGAGATGGCTCAAATTTGATTCGGTGATTGTCCGGCACTTCAATAGTGTGCCGTTGAATTAACTATTTTTTTTTTTTGTTTCTGTTTCAAACCTTCTGTACGTTTCATTTTTGGTGAACTATACTCCAAATAATATTAGATATTTAGTGTTGGGTTAGTGCTAGAATTAATTTTATGTGGAGCATATTGGTTTGCTCTAGTTTATTCACCAACAACCAAAATGAGATACTACTTTATATATAAACTGTTATAGATGCTGAACATGAAACATATACTTATATTAGCCATAAAACTTATATATGTACATACGTTTATATTATTTATTTATTTCAATGGTAAATGAAAATGTCATATATTAAATAAGTTAAGCCAATATTCTAATTAAGTGTGCAAGTCCTAAAGTTATTTTGGGATGAATACTAATTTTTCAAATAATCATAATAGTTAGTTGAGAATCTAAGGTTTTTGTTGTCGGACAATTTGGTGAGTCAAATTATGTGTCGTCTATTTGTACAAATGAGTTTTGGGGAAAAAATATAAACAACTTGAGTTGTCTGGCTTTATACAAAAACAGATGAGACTCTGCCCAAATTTTTATAAAATATAAGAAACATATCGGATGGTCAAATCTATTATTTGGTACAATTGAAGCTACGTATTACAAGTACATTTTATTAGCAGACTTTACTTTATCATACTAGAAATATATACGCTTATATATATAAACCTAATATATATACTAACCAACCTGCGAAACAAGTTAACATTTGAGTCAAGTTACACCAATATTATTTTCTTAAAACAAATTGTGTCTTAAACAATTACTTCAAAACGTAACACTGAAAATAATATATTAAAGTATATATTTTTGATAACTTTACACTTACGCATATTTTCAATAAACAAAACCAGGTTACCATCGATTCGTTAATATACACATTAAGACACGTATTGTTTACAATACGAGTCTAGGTAGTTGGATCAACTATCTTTACAACTAAGAAAAGAAACAAGCTTATTTGCATGGTATCCTTTACTTGTAATTGGACACAAGAGATTCCATTAATCCAGCTTCAGACATTGTTTGCTATTCTTTCATGATGCACTTCAGGTGAGTTTACATAGCCCCTTTTTCCATTCACTATTTTGAAGTGAAACATGTTACAACATTCAATTTACAATTCAATCATAAGTGTCTATGTGTTATTCTATGTTGCATTATGTCTTTAACATTACTAGGGTAAGCACATTATTCTAGCATAATCATTAACATTGATCAGCCGACGGTATACAATGATAGATCTATTGGACTGACAATCCCACCCGGATACGTGTACCTCCTACATAGGTAGCGTGGGTGATTGTTATCGAACACATAAAATAATCGAGTGAACCATATGCGTATGGGATGGACCACAATATTCTAGTCACAAGGGTTGATTATGCACTCGATTTACCTCATAGTTTTGTTTTCACATATGGACTAGACTAGCGATGGCACTCGAATTGTACAACATTTTTTTTATTCAAACCTATGTAATTCTCACCAACTTTTGTTGACCCAAAATATTTTCAAACTTAACATGTTTCAGGTTATAGCTTTGCTTGAAGATTAGAGTTAATGCTTGAAGATTTGTATTTAGTATTTCCCATTGATGTACAAATTCTGTTAGAACAATGTATGTAATTTATTTAATTAATTATTGAAACTTATTATTTACCATGAGCTAGTGAACAATCATCAATACGTGACATCCTGATGTTTCCGCCATCGGTTGGAGTGTTACAGATTGGTATCAGAGCCTTGGTTATAGGGAATTAGGTTATTAGAAAAATAATCTAGTCTAAACCTTAGGACTTTAACCAGTACTTGCTTCAATTACTTGCAGCTCTACCTTATTCTTATCTCTATCCCTATCCTCATCCTTATTCTTAGCCTAACTTGGTCTTGCCTACTCTCTTTCACTTACTTGCTACAATCCTAACGTACTTTTAGATTATTAGAGCAAATTCCTTGTACTTAGATCTGATCAGTTTGATAAGCCAACATTTTCGTTCATTCGTGGTTAAATATTTACAATCTTTGTGTTTCATTTTCATTTATACCCCCTCACTCCCGTATAAATTCTAAGTTCTGAATCTCAAAATTTTTGCAATTCAAATCTATTTTCTTCCTTATATAATTCCCCCGTTAGCCTAAATTTCATGAATCATTTGTGGATCTCACAATCATATTTCATTTTACAAACTTGTAATATTACCCGCTTGTTTAATTATTTTCAACATCTAACCCAAACCGTATTGTTCTCTTTACAACATATTACATGTTTTACTTCTTAAGTCATATTACCTTTTGGCCAATTTTATTTTAAAACTCCCCCCTATATTTTTTTTAAAGGCACACTCAACCGTAAAACTTCATCATATTCAAGATTTTAAAATCCCTTTTCAAACTATAATCTCATAACCTGTTTATAGGAGAAATTCTAGCACCAGCATTAAAGAGTACTAAATTTTGTCAAATATTATCACCTAAGAATTTCACAAACTAAAGCAAATAAATATTTTTTTGTCAAAAAGCCTTTTATTTCACAAACTTATTTTCTAAATTTCAAATGTTTGTGTAACAATTACTAGCATAGCAAATGATCTAAAAAAAATGTTTTAAATATATTAGGAATCACTTCTTTTTATGGAATAATCAAAGTCATTTATACAAAACACCTCAAAAAAATACTTGATTTTTCTTGAAACCCGACATCTCGTTTAAAACTTCCGACTCATTGATCTAGATCCATTTAGTTTGTACTATTTAATAACTTTTGCTTTATGTACAAAACTAATTTTGAAAATAAAATTTTTCCATCCACAAGAACAAAAGTTACTCTACAATTTTTCCATTGATACCCACTTATTTTAAACTTGTTTAAACTTTTGGGTACATTCCGCAATCATGTTTCCTTATACCCTTGATTTTAATATTTGATTCTGTAACACCCCAACCGATGGCGGAATCATTGAGGTGTCACGTAGTGACGATTGTTCAAAAGCACATGGTACTATATTGTAAATATATTATTGAATAATTTAAATTGTCTTACATAGATGAAATGGGAAAAATACAAAAGTCTGAACAAAACATGAAATTTGAAATAAATTATTAAAAGCAAGCACTAAAATCCAATGCTATGGAACTAAGATCAAACTGCACCTGAAACATGTACAAAATAGGTTTTGTCAACATAAGAAATGTTGGTGAGCATTCCTAGATTTAATACATATAGTAAGTTGGAAAATGTTATACAATTCAAGTGCAAAGCTACAGTGCAATTATGTAAACTATGTATCATACAAATGAGCGAAATCAATCCTGTGACTGTATAATGTACTAAATGAATGGCGGTGTACTTATCCAAATAATTGGATAATAACTTAACAATGACCACGGATTCTCCGATGAAAAAGGGGGAGAATCAACCTAGGCGGGTTGTCAATCCAATAGCGCTATACAATGTTAAGGTCGGCTTGTACATGGTTAATGATTTCACTAAGTACAAATGTATTCTACATGTAATGTCTAAGCATAAATCACGTTTGTAAGCAAATGCACATAGTACTAGAATTGTATTGTAAAAGTGTGAACTTGTATTTGTAATTTGTATAAGTGTACATGTAACACCCCAAAAATGAATAAAAGCAAAAAGGGGATAGGAAGTACTCACTTTCGCCAAATGACTAGATGACTAAGCGAGCGTGAAAATGCGAGCAATCCAAAGATTCAACAAAGAAACTAGTCCAATTTAGAAGAAAAGAAACTGAATAGGAAAAAATATCAAGGTTCCAATTCGCCAATTACAAGAGCTTATAATCAAAGCTTCAAATGTAGAAGTAATATACTCTAGAAGAAAGGTATGAGGGAGAGTTTAATCGAATTGAAACAATCGATTTAGAGGTGCAAAGTGTAATGGGTCATAGGTGGGTTTTTATACTAGTTTTGGATTCAATTAGGCTTTAAAATTGGTCAACACAATAAAGTAAGGTTTTAAGATAAATTGACTATTTGACTACGACTTTGACTAGGATCTTGACTAAGACTTTGACTGAGACTTTGACTAGGATTTTGACTGAGACTTTGACTAGGACTTTGACTAAGACTTTGACTGGGACTTTGACTGTTTGACTGTCTCAGCGGACCGCGAGGGCTAAAAAAAATAATTTTTCTAATTTAATCAATTTTAAGTTATAGACTTGTTTCCTTCTGTTTCTAAGTTGTTTTAGGACCGAAAATTAAGGGCTTTGATTATCAAGGTTTTAAACATACGTGCTCGGGTGTAGATGTGAGTATAAAATGAATATACTTTTACTTATAAAAATTATAAGTTTTATTAAATTGTGAATTTTGGTCCTATTAAAATATGAGGGTTAAAAATGAAAATTTTGAAATAGTTGAGGAACCAATTATGCACATTTATGAAAAGTAAAGGGTGCAGGTTGTCACAGTCTCCCCTACTTTAGAAAATTTCATCCCGAAATTACTTTCAAGTGAAGGTTTCAATGAAACAAAAGACATTTGTAAAAAGGCAAGTAGATCTTAAGAAATGCATCAGCCATGATTTGACAAAGTTTGAAGTAGTTGTTTAATACCCAAAATAAGAGTTTGAAAATCCTTTAAGTTTGACCCAAGGTTCGAGAATTAAGAGTTTATAATGAGCAAGGTTTGGGAAAAGTATGTAACTGGTTAGAGCAGGGCAGTGTTATAGTAGTTTCCCTTACTTTAGAGAAGTTTCTGACCGAACTTTATTAAGGACATGCAACAGGATTTCGACTAACAGATAGTGTATGAGTATAGAAAGTTTGTGTTTTCTGTGTGGATGGTCCAGAGAAAGACTCTAAGAAGTCGAATTGAAGCTCGTGTAAGAACATTCTTATCGAAAATGCTATCTATTAGTCAACGATCTAATAAAGAGATAGTAATGGGTAGGTTCTTGGTCAGACTCCTAGTCCGCTCCCGCAGTATCGCTCGTGCTTATATATAGGGCGTACCGCAGCTAACCCACCACACTACTGATACTTTGGACTCGTACTGATTGTCTACCAATAGCCTAAGTAGAATCACACACCACCCCCATATACCTGTAAATCCATGATTCCGTTCCGGACCGTAATCATCGATTTACCTTACACTAGGGTGCTATGCTTTTCTATAACACTAACATAAGTAATACAAGAAACAATGCGTGCAACCAAAATGTGTTAAGTAGTAGATACTGCTCAAGTATAAGATGCGGTTAGAAGTTCTTCCTCTTTCAGGTTCACCATTTAACCGTAATGAGATTAATGTGTAAGTATAAGACATGATTAGGGGTTCTTCACCTTTCGGGTTCACCCTTAACCGGTAAACTTCTGTTCACATCATTGGGCTCTAAACAACCATATTGATAAACTCTAAGGATTACACTGTTCCCCTCGGGTTAGAGGAATACTCTGAACCGAGTCGTACATGGGAACTGGCTTAGATCTCATACGAGCTATCAATTAGTATGTTCGTTGGCCATGATGATGAACAAAATAATGTAAAGTATAACAGGGTTTTGCTCACAACAAAAAAAAATATGCATACCAAATATGCGTTCATGTAAGTATATAAGTATAACATAAAATTTCGATTGAAAGAATAGCATAACGTAAATCGAGTAAATCGCACAATTTGCACAAAATGAAAGTAAACGAGTTAAATTAATGCTCAAAACTAGTGTTGTAAGAATAACTACTAATAACTAGTGCGAGAATAGTTGCGAATAACGCGTGAAAATAACTACCAACAAAATAATAATACAAATATAATAAGATAATGTACGAACGTAACTATAAGTAGAATGGTGTAAAAAAAATAATGAAATTTACTGTATATGAAAGTGCGCAGAACAGACGTATAGTCTACTGGTATGAGGATAACTTTTTGGAAACCGAAGAATGTTTTAAGTTCAAAACAGGTTCACTTGAAAAGATTTCATAGGTAAACATTTTCATGTGTTTACGAGAAGTCGAGTTTGAAAAGTGTTATAAGGTATATTATTAGTTGCAAATTCCTCCCGAAAACATATATTGGATACGTTATATGAAAACATGCAGATTTACATTTGATTTGTAAAATATGCAATGCAAGTTTATAAAATGCAAGATGAAACCATTTCATGAAGTGTGTGTAAATCTAATGTGTTTCGAAAGACCAAGATTTAAAATGATGTGAAGGTTGTGAATGATCCCAGATGCCTTGACGAATTTTGGAAAATAAAATTTTCTGTATTTAAACATTTCTTTAACTTGTGGGTTGAAAAAGTCGGAAATTTTTAATTGTTATGAAATGTTGAGAAAATCGAAGTGTTACCCGTTAAGACTGGGTAAACTTGAAAACCTTTTAAATTTTCAAACTTTTACGAAATTTATACATTGAAAGATCATTTATTTGCAGGATCGTTAAGGCATCTCTTTGGGCTCATAGCGGGCTATTTGTTTCAAGGCACAAGGTGTATGAAAAGTGTGTTCTAATTTGGCGAATAGGCTTTGTGAAAAGACTTATAGAATAAGTTGTCAAATTAATCGTTTTCGAGAGTAGTGTACTAGTGTGTATCATGTAGATAGGCATTTATGTATGAGTTTAGTCTGACTAAGAAGTTCTAACTAATGGTAGTTGGCTATGGCTTAGGAGACTGGGTGCAGCAATATTAGTTTTAGGTATATGAGAATAGACTGTGACTTCGATCAAGTAAGTTTGTAAACATGAAGGTATAAAACAGGTTGAAATAATAAGTTTGGAAAAACCATGTTCATTTTAACTGTATGATGACGCAACATTCCTAAAATCAGGATGTGATCAAAGTTAAACACACAGTTTAAAACTTAAGTCGTGAGTAAAAATGTTTTAACTCAAAACGAGTAATACCTTATAGTGTAAGAATCATGAGCATAAGTGAAATAGTGTAAGCTTTAATGCGATAATATATCGAACAAAAAAAGTTTTAATAATGATGATAAGGAACTCAAAATCAAATGATCAATAAATAATAGCATATGAAACATCAAGTGATTAAATTGAGTCTTCAAATGATAAACATATATGAATATTAATGATATAAAACATTGACTAACTCAAGTATTTGAAATTTCCTAGTGACTTGTGGGGGCGTACTTTATCCTATAAGTGAATGCTCATCCCGAGAGTTCCCAGGTCGGCATACGAGTCCCTCGCCTGATTGGGATTTATGCGAAATGCCAGGCCTAGACAGAAAACTCAGGATACAGGCGCTCACCCTTCCAGATTGCACGTGCCCCATCACTAGTGAATTTCAAAACTTTAGCGAGATTAAAAACGTGATGCAAAAATAGATCTTTGAGATTTGGATTTCACTCCTAACTCAAAGATGTATTTCAAAATTGAAAACGATTGTGGAATGAAACCAATCACTAAGTTAAGGATATCACTCCCAGCTTAGTGGTTAAGTTCCTTTTTGAAAGAAATACTCTTTGAGGTGTGGATGTCACTCCTATCTCAAAGATATATTCCTAAGATAAATAACATATAGAGGAGTGAAACTAATCACCAAGGTATGGATGTCACTCCTAACATGGTAATATCGTTTCGTTTGTGAAATACGAGTATCTTCTTCTTTAAACAACACACCGAAAGAATAACGAGAAAGAATCATAGAGAAAATATCTTGAAAGAAAATAATAGGATAAAGAGAAATAAACACGAGACGACTCGTGAATGTAAGCTTGGTTATAGACTAGGCTAAAAGGCATTCTAATAACCTAATTCCCTATAACCATGGCTCTGATACCAATCTGTAACACCCCAACCGATGGCGGAATCATCGAGGTGTCACGTAGTGACGATTGTTCAAAAGCACATGGTACTAAAATGTAAATATATTATTGAATAATTTAAATTGTCTTACATAGATGAAATGGGAAAAATACAAAAGTCTGAACAAAACATGAAATTTGAAATAAATTATTAAAAGCAAGCACTAAAATCCAATGCTATGGAACTAAGATCAAACTGCACCTGAAACATGTACAAAATAGGTTTTGTCAACATAAGAAATGTTGGTGAGCATTCCTAGATTGAATACATATAGTAAGTTGGAAAATGTTATACAATTCAAGTGCAAAGCTACAGTGCAATTATGTAAACTATGTATCATACAAATGAGCAAAATCAATCCTGTGACTGTATAATGTACTAAATGAACGGCGGTGTACTTATCCAAATAATTGGATAATAACTTAACAATGACCACGGATTCTCCGATGAAAAAGGGGGAGAATCAACCTAGGCGGGTTGTCAATCCAATAGCGCTATACAATGTTAAGGTCGGCTTGTACATGGTTAATGATTTCACTAAGTACAAATGTATTCTACATGTAATGTCTAAGCATAAAGCACGTTTGTAAGCAAATGCACATAGTACTAGAATTGTATTGTAAAAGTGTGAACTTGTATTTGTAATTTGTATAAGTGTACATGTAACACCCCAAAAATGAATAAAAGCAAAAAGGGGATAGGAAGTACTCACTTTCGCCAAATAACTAGATGACTAAACGAGCGTGAAAATACGAGCAATCCAAAGATTCAACAAAGAAACTAGTCCAATTTAGAAGAAAAGAAACCGAATAGAAAAAAATATCAAGGTTCCAATTCGCCAATTACAAGAGCTCATAATCAAAGCTTCAAATGTAGAAGTAATATACTCTAGAAGAAAGGTATGAGGGAGAGTTTAATCGAATTGAAACAATCGATTTAGAGGTGCAAAGTGTAATGGGTCATAGGTGGGTTTTTATACTAGTTTTGGATTCAATTAGGCTTTAAAATTGGTCAACATAATAAAGTAAGGTTTTAAGATGAATTGACTATTTGACTAGGACTTTGACTAAGATCTTGACTAAGACTTTGACTAAGATTTTGACTGAGAGTTTGACTAGGATTTTGACTGAGACTTTGACTAGGACTTTAACTAAGACTTTGACTGGGACTTTGACTGTTTGACTGTCTCAGCGGACTGCGAGGGCTAAAAAAAATAATTTTTCTAATTTAATCAATTTTAAGTTATAGACTTGTTTCCTTCTGTTTCTAAGTTGTTTTAGGACCGAAAATTAACGGCTTTGATTATCAAGGTCTTAAACATACGTGCTCGGGTGTAGATGTGAGTATAAAACGAATATACTTTTACTTATAAAAATTATAAGTTTTATTAAATTGTGAATTTTGGTCCTATTAAAATACGAGGGTTAAAAATGAAAATTTTGAAATAGTTGAGGAACCAATTATGCACATTTATGAAAAGTGAAGGGTGCAGGTTGTCACAGATTCAAACCCCACGATTCATACTGCTAAATAATCTCCTTACTATTTGTGCCTCTTTGAAAACCTATAAACAAACCCTTTACTAACTATTTTCACGTGCACTATCTTTCGTAACCTTGATGATACTTTGAGATCTTCACCATCCTCTCAAGAACTAAATTCAAATTCTTTACTTTCTTGAACATGAACATGATCCCTATGATAAACTAACTATTGAAAACTTGATTGTTCGTTGCATCAAACTTGATTCTTAGTTATACATGAGGATTTGATTATCTACCTGAACATTTGATTATTCATGATACTTGAAAGCATGGAATATAAACTACTATAAACACACTTAGAGTCATTAACTTTGTCTAGGGCAACTCTATTACAACTCGCATGCTATATTTTATACTTGATGAATTTACAAACTTGCTTACATGTATGGAATATCAATTTGCAACTTATGTGTTAAACCAAGAAAAAAAAAACAATTGTTACACTTAATCAAACAACTGGCAGAGGATGAAGTACTTGCTCAACAGTTAGTAGAGTACCCAATAACCTGCTCAACAATCGGTAGAGGTTCCTACTCACTGACTGGTAGAATTCAACAGTTAAACTCATCTTTGGATACATTATACATGTAAATTGATACAAAGATTTATTAGACTCATTGTTACTAAGATTCAATCACAAGGTTATTTTGCATTATTTGTTTTACAAGTGGGTTTAGAGTCATAGAAGGATACAAAACCCTAATGTAAGGTAAATTGGTGATTGCGGTCCAGAACGTAATCATGAATTTACAGGTACGTTAAGGTAGTGTGAAATTCTATCAAGGTTTTCGATAGATAACCAATTATAAACTCTAGTTACCTGGTAGTTCAATTAGTCTTTCCTTAGTCAATCATCTCATGCATTCTTCTCTGCATTCCTGGTTAGTTAAGACCCACGTAATTCATATCTTATCCCCATCGAACCGCAACCCAGAATTCGTTCATATCATTCCTCGTATAAAAAAAATAGCTTACCCTGTTACCTATAACTCTATGCATCCCTTAAACCTAAACCCCAGTCGCACTAACATTTACCGAACCACCCTCAACCCTATGTATTTATTAACTTCGGGACGAAGTTCCAAAACGTAGGGGAGACTGTGACATTCGCAATTTCTAAAAAAAAAAAAAAATCTTAAATGATTTTAGCCCGTTGTAATACATATTCACTCGACACTATACGTTTTCTTAATACAAATTTATTTGTATATAGTTTCTTATTATAAATAAATAGTTGGTATAATTCTTTTAAGTTGAACATAAACAAAAAAAAAATCCTTTTTTTTTCTAAAAACGTACAATTTGTTTATTCACATAGTAGAGCCCATTTACGAGAGAATTTTTTTTGGTGCACATTCAAAATGTATATACAAAACTCATGGTCATATCTTCGTAAACAAATTTCGTAAATCCATATCTACAAGTGTTTTGGTTTATCTAAAAATAAATAGTAAAGAAAAATTAATTTAAAATTCAACTTAAATGTACAACTAATATTACTCCCAAATTGGTTCATAGAATTGTCAATGAATTTTGACCTTCCTATCATCTTTATTAACCGACACAAATATCGCACCAATCTACATGCGAAATATACGTCCATTCTATTTTTTTTATCTCTAATCATTAACCAATTGAGGCATTTTCCATACATATCAATCCAACCATTATATTTTTTTTAGTAAGGAACACAACCATTATATTAATAGAACCTAATTCTAGTCATAGTCTTACCTTGCTTTCATTCACAACCGCTGCCCATTCAAAGACACCGATGTTTGCCCGCGCGTAACCGTTGAGGCGCACCACCGCTTGGAACCGTCGTGTGCCATCCATCAGGTTAATCTCTACCAAGCCGCACCCACAATAACCGCCTCAACTAAACATGAATAACAACCTTGCCTCACCTTCACTATCACTCATCATCATCATCCGCCACCTTTGTCCATCACTAAACCAATAATCACCGTCACCATAGCAACCTGCAGCCCACCACACGCAGCGACTCCTTCCCTTTTATAAATCGCCTACGCTAGTTGTTAAGCCATCACCGACGAGCCCCGCTCATGTTGTTGTTCAGTGTCAACCCCGTTGTAGCCCGCTTCTGAAGTTTTAACCGGTCCACCCGTTGCTTGTATCTTTTCCGGTTGATTGTTGTCGGCGACAACTTCAGTCGGTGGTCTCCGGCTAATCTCGTTCGACATCCAAGGTATATTAAATCAAAATTTTGTTTAATTAAATTAGAGATGGCTCAAATTTGATTCGGTGATTGTCCGGCACTTCAATAGTCTGTTGTTGAATTAACTATTTTTTTTTTTTGGTTTCCGTTTCAAACCTTCTGTACGTTTCATTTTTGGTGAACTATACTCCAAATAATATTAGATATTTAGTGTTGGGTTAGTGCTAGAATTGATTTTATGTGGAGCATATTGGTTTGCTCTAGTTTATTCACCAACAACCAAAATGAGATACTACTTTATATATAAACTGTTATGGATGCTGAACATGAAACATATACTTATATTAGCCATAAAACTTATATATGTACATACGTTTATATTATTTATTTATTTCAATGGTAAATGAAAATGTCATATATTAAATAAGTTAAAGCCAATGTTCTAATTAAGTGTGCAAGTCCTAAAGTTATTTTGGGATGAATACTAATTTTTCAAATAATCATAATAGTTAGTTGAGAATCTAAGGTTTTTGTTGTCGGACAATTTGGTGAGTCAAATTATGTGTCGTCTATTTGTACAAATGAGTTTTGGGGAAAAAATATAGACGACTTGAGTTGTCTGGCTTTATACAAAAACAGATGAGACTCTGCCCAAATTTTTATAAAATATAAGAAACATATCAGATGGTCAAATCTATTATTTGGTACAATTGAAGCTACGTATTACAAGTACATTTTATTAGCAGACTTTACTTTATCATACTAGAAATATATACGCTTATATATATAAACCTAATATATATACTAACCAACCTGCGAAACAAGTTAACATTTGAGTCAAGTTACACCAATATTATTTTCTTAAAACAAATTGTGTCTTAAACAATTACTTCAAAACGCGACCCTGAAAATAATATATTAAAGTATATATTTTTGATAACTTTACACTTACGCATATTTTCAATAAACAAAACCAGGTTACCATCGGTTCGTTAATATACACATTAAGACACGTATTGTTTACAATACGAGTCTAGGTAGTTGGATCAACTATCTTTACAACTAAGAAAAGGAACAAGCTTATTTGCATTAGAATTAAGGGTATCCTTTACTTGTAATAGGACACAAGAGATTCCATTAATCCAGCTTCAGACATTGTTTGCTATTCTTTCATGATGCACTTCAGGTGAGTTTACATAGCCCCTTTTTCCATTCACTATTTTGGGGTGAAACATGTTACAACATTTAATTTACAATTCAATCATAAGTGTCTATGTGTTATTCTATGTTGCATTATGTCTTAAACATTACTAGGGTAAGCACATTATTCTAGCATAATCATTAACATTGATCAGCCGACGGTATACAATGATAGATCTATTGGACTGACAATCCCACCCGGATATGTGTACCTCCTACATAGGTAGCGTGGGTGATTGTTATCGAACACATAACATAATCGAGTGAACCATATGCGTATGGGATGGACCACAATATTCTAGTCACAAGGGTTGATTATGCACTCGATTTACCTCATAGTTTTGTTTTCACGTATGGACTAGACTAGCCATGGCACTCGAATTGTACAACATTTTTTTTTATTCAAACCTATGTAGTTATCATCAACTTATGTTGACCCAAAATATTTTCAAACTTAACATGTTTCAGGTTATAGCTTTCCTTGAAGATTAGAGTTAATGCTTGAAGATTTGTATTTAGTATTTCCCATTGATGTACAAATTCTGTTAGAAAAATGTATGTAATTTATTTAATTAATTATTGAAACTTATTATTTACCATGAGCTACTGAACAATCATCAATACGTGACATCCCGATGTTTCCGCCATCGGTTGGGGTGTTACATGCAAGGCGTCAACGAAATCAGTGAATGACCCTACAGGGTTGTGTTAGTCGTATCATCACTGTCATCTTTTTTATGTTGTTTAGTTTGCATTATCTGTATCATCAATCACCCTTTGCTTTCATGGATGAGTTGGGTGACCCATCTCATCATGTTCTGTACGAGCTTTATTTAGTAATGGCAGCCTTATTATGGTACTGTTAATTTTAATACTACTACTATTATTATTAGACGTTTTCTAAAATAAAAGTAAATACATGTAATAATGATAGATTTATTTAAAACAAATAATACAAATTTATTTAACAACTATTTTTCCAAACTAGTCAATCAAACTATACAATCTACCGAGTTACTAGACAATCTATTTCCAAAATCACCAATTCCAATATTCTACCACCGTTTCTTGTTGCAGAGTTCATTAAGTTTCTGTTTCGCACCTTCCATCTTCATTGCTTTATTGAAGTCAACAATAGCTTGTGGACCCAGAAACTCATTCTTCCAGTCACCGGAAACTCAGAACCGCATTCAAATTCAAACTCATTTGAATCAAACAGGGGAACATCAATCAATCTGTTGAACATGTGTACCAAATCTAAAGGTACCCAATGATCAACCCAGGCTGCCCTGCCAAAGTAGCACGAGCAAGAGCAGGATCATCCGATATCGCCGACGTCGCTAATCACATGATGCGATTTTTCAACATCGGATGGCCTTACGCTACAGGCTTTGCCTGGAAAGTTGACCTCCCTAAAGAGCCTGTTGGAATGTCTCGGTGTGGTAGACTAGAGATTGAGACTACCAATGACAACCAACTCTCTAATATTATTATCTACAATAACAATGTTGCATTCTACACGTGTTATACCACGTGTAGATGTAACATCGATCCAAGTAGTTTCATGTGGATGTAACACCGATCCAAAGACACCGCTTTTTTGGACCCCAGAAAAGCGATGCCAAGCAGGGGATGAGACAGGAGAGAATGCTTTTAAGCACGGCTTATCCCCGCCCAATACTGTTATAACTCCATGTGGATGTAACATCGACCCAATATCAATAAAAAACCGTACCCTCCAAAACAATTGCGGGAAAAGTATTATATCTCATATTGGTATTTTGTTTAGTTTTTTACAATTGTGTTGTAAATGGGATTGAGATATGTGGGAATGATAGAATGTATTTGTATTGTAAATGGGATTGAGAGAATTGGAAGCTGGCCGATGCCTTATATAAGAAATGATGCCTCTAATCCGTTTGGCGGCATCAAGGTAACCTCACATTGGATTGGCGGCATCAAGGGTGATGCCTCTAATCAGTTTGGCGGCATCAATGAATCAGCCAATTCAATTGGTGGCATCACTGTTTCGTTTCAGAATGGTAGCTTGATACCGCTATTTGGGTTAGTGTCATCCCCATTTTTAGTTTTTTTCCCCAATGCCCATCAAATGTAATTTGAAAATTAAAATATCTACTAATTATGCAGATGATTTGATTGATATCCAACTTGTTGATACGATTATTCTTTTCGTGTTTTAATTCTTTTTAATGGCGATGTAATACAATTAAAAAATTAACATAAGCTAGCCAAAAATACAAATTACATAGGACAAGAGTACAAGAGTCAAGACATAGAAGAAAAAAGGAGAACGACACCAATCATCTATAATACATTATAAAGGAGGAGTTATGTACAACAAGGTAATTTGCATTTCCGTACAACTTAGCAAGCAACATGTACAACATATTTAAGCAAGAAATTTAAGGGTATTATGGGCATAATTGGGACAATTAAGACACTTAAGAGGGCAATATAGACATTTCATCCACCTCCTCCTTTACAATATCAAAAGACTTTTACAATACTACCCTCCTTCTTCCATCCATACCCTTCAATCCTTTGCCTTTTTCCTTCATCAATATAGATCATTAACCTCTTGTCCTTTCAAGTTCCGTAACCTTAAGGATCAAATTGAATGAGATTGATTGTGAAATTCAAGTCCTCCTCTTATAACATTCAATTGAAGGCCACATGAACTATCTTGCCTAAAAAAAATGCTTTTGTAAGAACTATTACTTATTTTACTTTTATGCATTTTCTTTGTTTGTTGTACAAAGTTTGCAATGTTTTATATTGTTTTTTTTTTTAATTTATGCACCTAGATTTGGACAAGCACATTGCAACGAACAATTTTGGCTGCAAATCAAATTGATGGATTCCCCAAGGTTAGTTTTACATGTCACATAAATTGCTTCTTTGATCATTTATCATTTGTAAAATTTGTGTACTTTCTTTACGTTATAGATACAATGGCGTGCATTTGATGAGATAAATGTTGGTGTATGTGACGGTATGACGTATGAAGAACTAAAGAAGAACATGCCTGAAGAATACGAGTATGTTAAATATGAAATATTCGATTTATTTTTTTTTTGTAATTTTATACCTTTCCATTCAATGGTCTTTTTTTTAAAGGTCAAGGAAGAAAGACAAACTCAGGTATCGATATTCTCGTGGAGAGTCGTATCTCGATGTGATACAAAGGTATTGAATTCAAATACAAGGAAAAATCTCTGTTGAAAATATAGAAAGTAAATAATTAAAGTTTTGGTATTTTAAGCAACGTCAAAAGTTTGCAGTTGTGAATATAACAGGTTGGAGCAGGTTATTATTGAGTTAGAACGACAACGCGCGCTTGTTGTAGTCGTATCTCACCAGGTAAGACAAGGCAACCACAAAATTTTACCTCCACAAATGGGTAAAAAAACACTAAAAATAAAACGGGTTAAACGTGTTTGTAAAGTGTATTTTAATACATGTGTATGTATCAATATAGCTTTTGAATAATATTTAGGGCATTAGTTTTTTATTAACATTTTTAAATCAAATGAATATTATTTTTGGTGGGCGTGGCCCAAACCGTATGTAAATTACCTGTTACCCAACTCATCCATTGAAAGATTTGTGCAATGCAAAAATGGGTTTAATGAATTTGTGCATTGCAGGCTGTTATAAGAGCTTTATATGCCTATTTTGCTGATATGTCATTGAAAGAAATTTAACACATAGAGGTAAATAACAAAACATTAGATCAATCTTTTCGGTCTTTTAATCTTTGAAAACACGTTAACACGTTTGAATATCGGGAATTTCAGATACCGCTTCATAGGAAGTTCTGGTACCAAAAAAAGATACTGACTATATTTTTCTCGCGTAACGAACCCGCTGCAACGCGCGGGCATTACCACTAGTCCTAATTAAGATTATATATCTTGGCTCTAAATTTAATTCAAAATGGAATGAAACTCTTGTCTAGAGAGGTGACAAGTTGTATGTTGTATACAGCAAACCTTAGCACTACTATACTGATATATATAGTGTGAAGTATAAAGGGTCAAATAGTAATTCATCGTGTATATTACTTCTATTCTCGTGTAGGTCTTTGAGATATATATATATATGTAGGCAGTAGCCAGGCCATTGAATGAATGTTTAAAATAAGTTGAGTGGTGTATGGTGTGATATATGGCGTATCACAGTATAGGGGGAATCTTCAGCGGTGCAAATGGCCCTTAAGATATTCATATAATCCTGACAAATCAGTGGAATAGAAGCTTTGAAGGAATGGAATAGAAACTGCATTATTCGATACTTGACTTCTTATATCATTAAAAAAAGATTCCTAAATTTAATTAAAATACAAGATTTAGACTCTGAATGCATAGAATTTGGCAGGTAAATATATATAATTTTGAGCTATTGCAAGTTTCCAAAGTCCACATTTACACAACTCACAGACCCCAAATGAAAGCTCAATAAACAACGCATTAAACACCTCTTCTTGGAATTTTGCTTTGTCTTTATCTCCTCATCATTATATTTTAATTGTATTACATTTATTACTTTCATGTATAATAAATTTATATTTTTTATGAAAATTGGGTGTGAAAATAAAGTAGTTATTGAGAACGTACTAGTTAACTAATAACCAAAGATCATTATCCCAAAAAAACCAAACTAATCCCTTGAGATTCATCAATTTGGACTTTGAAAGAAAACCCCAAAAAAGGGTTGCATGGATACATGCATTAAAGTTAGATATAGAGTCTTTTTCTCCCAAAAAGACCAAAGAAATAATAATTATTTCATGGTGTCTTAAAAAACAAAGACTTTCTATATTTGAAATTCGAAATTTTTATTTTTGAAATTCAGGAAACTTAGGCTATTAGTTGTGGGGTCGGCTTCGGGCCGGCCTCGCCGTCTAGACATCCATCTCCGGCTTGAGCGTCCAAATTCAGACGGTAAAGACGAGTGCTTGTGATTGGTTTGTGATGTTGGTGGGGCTCCTCAATTTTGTTGCATTGTTTGATTGGTTTGTGATGTTGGCGGACAAATAGGTGTGGATGACTACCTAAAGAAGACCACTCCACATCTTTGGGTAATCCTCATCTTGTCTAAATACAAGAGCCCATTTTATGCTGACGTGACGGGTAGTCTAGAAAGGACTACCCTCCATCACACCTCATAGTTTTAAGATTATGTAAAAGTTTTTATATTTATAGTTTCATATGTTGTGTGTGTTCAAATCATTTTCTATTTTTTTTATTATCTCTATTTTACAAAGAGGTACCTCAGCTGGGTTCAGAACGTCATGAGACACTTTTAGTCACTTGACACTTAATGGCACATAAGTTTTGTTCACTTGAGCTTACTTAAGTGGTTAACAACTTGACTTGTGTTTAAGCATGATAAATTTGAATAATGAATTTATAAATGGCTTAAGGCCTGTTTGGTAGCCTCTTAATGAGGCTCTGAATCATTCAGCTCTTAATGGTTCAGCATTCAGACTGTTTGTTTCAACCTAAAAAAAAGCTCTGAATAGAATGATTAAGAGCTGAACCATTAAGACTTGATGCATAGCTGAATCATTCAGTACTTAATCATTCAGAGCCTTTTAGCCATTCAAACCTCCTAATAATTCAATACCTAATCAAGTAAATAGCCCTTAGTTAAGTTATAAAAATCAAATCTATAGTGGAGTATGTGATAAAAATTTCACCTTGATGGGTTTCCATATAACCTTGTTGAAGCAAAAATATTGATAAAATATCACTATGGACTTAAATGGAGAGTTTCTTGGTAGTTGTTCTTTTATTTTCAAACTATAATTTATAATAATCCTTTTCCATCTCTCTCAAACGTGCTATTTTGAGGTTAATACAGCTTGATCCTTGCAAAAACAGCTCCTTTAAATAAACTCACCTGAAATAACGGCTGGTCCTTCGGAAGCAAAACCCTATTTAGGAAGCATATCTTCATCTTCAAATAAACTCACCTTCCTATTCATTTTCATCTCCTTGTTTTCATGCTTCTTTCACACTAAACCCTAAAACAAGAAAACCCTAGTTTTCAGTTCATCTTTCACACTGATCATTACTATTTTTTATCTTCCTTTAGTGTAGGGTTTGGCTTAGTTTAGTAGTTTGTAAGTTCAAGATCTAAGTAGAGAATTTCCTTTGTTGTTAGTATAGGATTTATAGAGCTAAAAAGGTTAGCTAAATAATGGAGGAGAGAAGTGAGAACGGTGAGAAAATAGAGGAGATCATGTTGCCAGGGTTTCGATTTCATCCTACTGATGAGGAGCTTGTTGGGTTCTATTTAAAAAGAAAGATCCAACAAAGGCCACTCTCCATTGAACTCATCAAGCAATTAGATATCTACAAACATGATCCATGGGATCTTCCAAGTATGATTAATTTTCTTGCTTAATTTATTTCATGGTTTTAATATTCTTTTGTGCATGTTTTTCTAAGATTTGTACTCTTTTCTCTTCATGAGTTATAGTTGTTAATTTGTAAGATTGTAACATTATTGCTTTAACAAATTTATAATGACCTTCCAAGTATATATAGTTGATCATGTTCTTGTTTTTATCTCATGATTCAAACATTTTTTTTTGTGTTTTCCAAGATTGTGTTCTCTTTCTTCATGAGATATATTAATATAGTGCTTGACAAGATTGTAACTTCTCTTTCAGTGACAAATTTAAATTGATCTTCCAAGTATATATAGTTCATATGCTTGTTTTAGTCTCATGATTTCAAGATTTGTTTTGTGCTTTCCAAGATTTTTCTTCTCTTTCTTCATGAGAGATATAATAGTGGTTGACAAGATTTGTAACTTATATTTTTTTTGTTTCTCAAATGTAGAGTTGGCTATGACCGGTGAAAAAGAATGGTACTTTTACTGTCCAAGGGACCGGAAATACCGCAACAGTGCACGGCCAAACCGCGTAACCGGAGCAGGATTTTGGAAAGCCACGGGTACAGACCGGCCGATCTATGCGTCCGAGGGCTCAAAGTGCATTGGGTTAAAGAAATCACTTGTGTTCTACAAAGGGAGAGCTGCAAAGGGTGTCAAAACCGACTGGATGATGCATGAGTTCAGATTACCTTCTCTTACTGATCACACCGTTCCTAGCAAGCGTTTTCTTGAAAAAACCATTCCTGCTAATGTAAATATTAGTACTTCTAACTCATATCTTTTCTTGTTACACAACCATTAAGTAGATCACATATATATTATCATCTAAGAGATTAAACTAGTTCTTCATATTCCTGAAAAATGAAGCTACTAAATAATACCACCACATAATAATCTAGCGATATGGTGTTTGCCCTCCGTAAAAATGGTGTGTTTAAATCCTTGCAAGTGCCAACTGAAAAGTTAGGTGTTGTTAGTTAGGAGTTAAAAATTGTTTAATAATAATAATAATAATAATAATAATAATAATAATAATAATAATAATTACCAAAGTGGTATCAAGGTGTGTAGTAAATGTTTCTCTCTAACCGTTTGTGATGTAGGAGTAAATTGTTTATAAGGTGAGCTATTTAAACTAACTAATAACAAATTTCTAGATATGCATTGTTAGTACAAGTTTCTTTATACTATATCTTCACATTACAAAAACAAAATATGATAATATCCACATGCATAGACACCCTTTTCACCTATTAATCATCTATTAAGCTAATTTTTGCTTCCAAAATGTGTAGGATGCATGGGCAATCTGTAGAATATTCAAGAAAGCAAGCTCAACTGCACAAAGAACTCTATCTCGTTCATGGGTATCTCCAATCTTGCAAGAAACCCCTTCTTCTGATCACAACATCCTTACCCAACATGGCATTTCTAGAAATGACTTGCAACATTCATCCATCACTAACTTCTCAGCTAATATGGATCATACTGCCAGTAACAACATTTCTCTTTACAAACCTCTTAATATTGACCCAACATTCCCTACACTTACTACTATTGACAAAAAGCCTCCTCAAAATTCAATATCTAGTAGTGAAGATCTTAATTATTCCACAAGTCATCCATGTTTGTTTCAAGAGCCGAACTACGGTCCCAAATTATCATCACTTGATGTGTCATCTTTGCTAGTAAACATGCCTAATTCCATCTTTGGAGATTTTGATAGGCCAGAGGGTTTGGACAACATCACAAATGGGTTGCACCATGATCATCAACAATATTTCAATGGTTGTTGTTTCTCAATCACTAACTTACCAGTGGAAATCCAAGAAAACTACGTGAACAATGTTCAAGATCATGAAGGGCCAGCTGGCGTGATAACGATGAAGGGTCTCACTGAGGGTGTTGACACACATTTTGAGGATCAATGGGGGAGATCATCTAATGGTGGTTACCCTTTCCTGAGTTTGCCATTGGGTTTGCAAGATGCATGGAAATCTAGTTTTCTTTGTGATTCATCTAGTGAGATTTCAAGTGGTTTTTCTACTACTAACAAGTGCTATATATGATTTATTAGCTAGCTGTAAGTTAGTTAATTAATGGTTTGACATAGAATAGAAGCACTCTTTTAGCTTGTTTTTTTAGCCTTGTAGTTGTAGTTCAGATTTCTAAGTTTCGTTTCAATCAATCAATTAAGTTCATGTATTTTAAGGACTTTTTTGACGTTTAGTCAAAATATATAGTAAAAATCCTCAACAAGAATTTGCTTCATAATTACAATTTTGATATTCAACTTGTATGCTCTCTCTCTCTCTCTCTCTCTCTCTCTCTCTCTCTCTCTCTCTCTCTCTCTCTCTCTCTCTCTCTCTCTCTCTCTCTCTCTCTCTCTCTCAACCATTCCCATAAAACTCATTTGAGCATAGTTGCCAGCTTTGGGGGATCAGTGTTCCAAATGGCAGACCTCTTCTTCTAACTGTGGAAGTTAATTAAACTAGGGTGATACTATTTACACAACCAACAAAAAACCCTAAACAACCTTAGGACGGGTCGTCGAGGCCTAGATGGGCCGTTAAGAAAAATTAGGGTTTCAGGACGGGGCGTCCAGGCCTTGATGGGCCGTTTGTTTACAGAAAAGACAAAACCGACGGGCCGTCGAGGCCCAGACGGCCCGTAGAAGTACGAGGTACGAGGTGATCAGTCTGAACTCCTGCAAAAGCAGGCAGTTCAGACTGAAAAGTCTGAAAAAGGTGCTTAAGGACGGGCCGTCCAGGCCCCGACGGCCCGTTGAAACGTGTTAGGTTAGGGCATTTAATCCCTAGACGGCCCATCTAGGCCTCGACGGCCCGTTGAGATTTCCTGATTTAACCATTACACGATCAGCTTCTTCCCCATTTGAACCAAACTTTAAAACATCACCACCACCAAAACCCTCGACCCATTTCGACTTCCCGGTCTCACGATGACATATTTACAAAGCTTTTCAACCGTTGACCTGTCTGAGAACGAGTCTTACGTCTCTGAAAGCGTAGGGTATGAACCCGAGGTTCAAGTTGGTGAAGAGGAGGTTAAATCCGGGGTTCGTGGTAATGACGGGAACATGCTGCCCGATCTCAACGAGGAATATGTAGAGGAACAGGAGTCTTTTTTCGTGCCACCAAGCTACCCGCAGTACACATACGGGAGTTACCATTCGCGCGGGAATCGTGCTAATGATGACAACCAGGAAGATGCTAACATAAAAGTTGAACCTAACCCGGATGTTTCGTATGAAACCGAGCAGGTGCGTTTATTTATTTACACTAGTATATCTTTACAGTAGTATATCTTTACAGTAGTATATATTTTCAGGTATTTAGAGTAGTATGAATTTAGACTAGACTGTTGTGTAAATTTTCAGGTATTCGGGTCTGTTGAAGAGATGAAACAATGGGCTTACGATAGAGCCCTTGCTAGCGGTTACGTCCTAGTGACAGGACGTTCTGTTTCAAAAGGCAGTGGAAATAATGCAAGAAAAATTAGGATAGACCTGAGATGCGACCGTGCTGGCGAATACCATACTACAGCCACAGTAAGGTCTACGGGTAGCAAAAAGATTAACTGTCCATTTATGTTAATAGGGAGGCTACGCAAAGAGGGTTGGAAGTTGGAGGTTAAACACGCGAATCATAACCACGACCCTTTTATACATGTTGAGGGTCACGCTTTTGCTAGGCGGCTGACACCACAAGAAGAAGAAATGGTGGAAACACTTTATTTTCAAGGCCTGGAACCGGCAAACATACATTTGGCCATCAGAGCACAAAACCCGAATAATAAATGTATTCTAAGAGACATACACAATACAGTGAGCAAGATTAAACATAGAATTTACGGCGATAAAACCCCAATGCAGGTATTATTATTAATTACTATTATTGTCATAGACTATTATTAATTTTGTTGTTGTTAAATATTAAATATTGTTATTATTATTGTTATGCAGATACTCGAGAGTATCCTGGTTGAAAAGAAATTTACTTATTTCACCAAGCAGAATCCAGAGACAGATGCTGTTGAGAATATTTTCTTTTCACACCGGGTCTCGTACAATCTCTGGCGTGCCTTTCCACATGTGATGCTGATCGACGCCACCTACAAAACGAACGAGTACAGAATCCCGTTTGTTCAAATTGTGGGTATGACGTCGACAAACCAGTCGTTTTGTATCGCCCATGCATTTATCGTTAAAGAGAAAACGAGTAACTACACATGGGTGCTTGAGAGGCTCAAAGATTTGCTGGAGGGGAGTATGGAGCCACGTGTAATTGTTACAGATAGAGATCTGGCTCTGATGAGTGCATGTGCTTCAGTTTTCCCGGATGCTACGAAATTGCTTTGCAGGTGTCATATTCAACGAAATATTATTATTATTATTATTATTATTATTATTATTATTATTATTATTATTATTATTATTATTATTATTATTATTATTATTATTATTGTTGTTGTTGTTGTTGTTGTTGTTTTGCAGGTATCATATTCAACGAAATATTGCAAAATATCATAAAGCAGGATTTCCAAAAGAAGAATGGGAAATATTTTTGCAGTATTTTGGTCGACTGTGTAAATCTCCTGACAAAGAGGCTTACGAATTCAATCTTGAAGCGCTCTACAGACGACTTTGGGGGCAGGATCGAACGGGTATATATTTTATTTTTTATTTTGCTTTACAAGCGTACATATTTTCTGTATTGACATCACTATTCTGTTTTTTACAGAGGTTTATGACTACATGGAGTCAGTTTGGCTCCGAGATTATAAAGAAATGTTTGTGGAAGCATGGGCAAATGAAAACCTTACGTTCGGTCAGACTACGACCAACAGGGTCGAGAGTCAGCATGCTCTGATTAAGAGGTACATAAAAGGCCCGAACAGCTCGCTCCACGCGCTTGTGATGCAAATAGACAAAGTTATGGAATCACGGCGCGTAGCGATAAAGCACTCCTTCGAACAAAGCCGATCAACAAGAATGTGGAAACATGATCTACCGTTGTTTCAAGACGTAATCGGTAGGGTTTCCCATCTAGCGCTTAATTTGATGCTCGGAGGGGTCAACAAGATAAATTATTATATGGAACAAAAGAGGTCTTGTGAACACCGACTCAATAAGACTTATGGATTGCCTTGTTCCTGTCAATTGCAATTGTATGATACGAAAGGTAACATCATTTTTTAGACTTATTATAAATGTTTGAAGCGTTTTGTAGACGACTTGTGTTGTCTGGTTCGTACAAAAACAGAGGAAACTCTGCCAAATTTTTATAAAATTATTGATTTGTTGTTGTTGTGATTGAATATATATATCAGATACACGAGTGTCACTGGCTGATATCGACGTCTTCTGGACACGACTTGACTTTATGCCAGAAGTAGCTGAGAATCCCGAGTTTGACTTTCAGCACCAAATGAATGCATTCGCTGAGCAGCTAAGGTCGCAACCGGTGCAAGTGAAAAACAGAGGAAACTCTGCCGAAATTTTTATAATGTTATTATTATTCTGTGCAGGATGGATAGGTCCAGCAACATCCGGGACCCTCTGATCCGTTACATACACCGTTTGGTTAGCTGGTCGATTGCCGGACGGTGTAACTGTAACGAGAGGGTCCAGCAGATTGACCTTTTCTACCTCTACTGCATCTTGAGGGGTAGGCCGGTTGCGCTACACAGGTGCTTTGCCGAGTACATCGCGACCTACCCTCATAGGCACCCGGCGGGGGAGATTCCGATTGGTGGGATCGTCACCGCCATCGCGTTGCGTCTTTGCCCGGGCGAATTGTGGACGCATGCTGACGAGAACAACTTACCTCGTCCGATGATGGCCAGGTAAGATTATTATTATTATATATTATAATTTAATATTATTATTATTATTATTATTTATTATTATTTAATTTTATATATTATTATTTAATATTATTATTGTTGTTTTGCATTTCAGGCCGTTAAATATTAGGACTATGACGCAGATGAAGGTGGCAGCACGGGTCCCTCGCAGCAACCCACACGCTTATTACCAGCGTGCTTTCGGACCTCCTGGCGACCGTGGCGAGCATTTTGTGCCAGAGCCGCTCAGACATCTCGATGGGCCGATTGCCCCTGAGGTCCAGATGCCACACGTTGCCGACGGCGACCCACCGGTGGATGTAGAGATGCCAGACCCCCCCCCCCCCCCCCCCGTTGATGAGCTACAGCGTCCTGCCCGCGTTTATCATGCTGTCAGGTTGCATGATAGCACGACCCAGGTACTTCAGCAGATCCTGGATCAGTTGGGGTCGATGCGGGGTGACATGCGGTGGCTGTTAGAGAGCGAGAATGAGAGACGACGAGAAGCTGGTTTGGAGCCGCGTCCACTTCCAGATTGGGCGTCTAGCAGTCAGCATGGTGGGGCGTCCACCAGTCAGCCGGGTGGGTCGGATCAGCCGGGTGGGTCGGGTTAGACGGGTGCTTATTTATGCTTTATTGTTCGTTTTGAATGTTTGGTTTTTACAAATGTTTATTGAACTCATAGTTTATGTAAATTTTTGGAATATTTATGCTTATTTATGCTTTATTGTTCGTATTTTGGTTTTGTTTAGTTCGGCAACATAAACGACATTCGTTCATATTCATATACACAATTATATAAAAAAGATCATATTATACAAATAAAAAAAACATTTATAAAAAACCAAACATTTATAAAAAACCAAACATCTATAAAAACCAAACATTCAAACCCATTTTAAACATCCACACTACACTTATAAAAAAACCAAATAATCATCACCTAATCATTGCCAATGATTACCAATGATTGGATTGAAAAACAACCTTTAGACGGGCCGTCTGGGCCTGGACGACCCGTCCTTATGCCTTTTTGGCCCTCCACGGGCTGTCCAGGCCTCGACGACCCGTGGAGGGGTTGTGCAAATAAAAACCCTAGTTGTCTAAATAACCGGACCCTTAAACTATCATTAATGGAGAAGCAAGTGATTCACAGTTTTTTAAGAAAAAAAATTTATTTAAAGCATGGACATGTATAGTTTTGATTCATGAAATTGAAATAATGACATCAAAAGTGCATATCCAATCCCTTGTACACTACAATCAATATCAAGTTGTGTTTGTTTATACATAACAACATAAGACTTGTGACCGTTAACTCGCACATCGCATTTGTTCAAAAAGATAGTAACTGAAGTGAAGACCTTGTTGCCATGCAAGCAACAAAACTTCCGAATTCATAGCCTTGTTTGTTTTGCTTTTATGCTTTCACAATCAAATATAAATCACTTAGTTACTCTTCCGCTACAAAAAATAAGAAGGGTGAGAATGATACAAAAAACACAATAGATAATGAAATATGACACAATGAGCCATAAAATATAACACAGTGCCAAAAAATATAACACAATGCTGAATTGAAAAAATGACACAATGATGAAAATAAGAAAAAGACACAATGGTACATAAAGGGCTCAATGATATAACGCATATTCTAAAAACTACAAGCTAAAACCTCAAAAAAAACGAAAACATAAAAACTAACGTCGTAGGGTTCGATAAAATGATTCCAATGCCGTTTGAATGAGTTCAATCGGAGTCCGTTTGATACCATTCCTACAACTTCTTATTTTTCTTTCACTGTGTATTTGATCCTAACCCACTCTTCCAAACTATATTTTTCCTTGCCATATTTATACATATCGCAATACTCTCATGTAGGAGTTATAAGGTTTTTCCAAATGTTTTATACTTAGGAGAATCATGGAAATAAGCAAATTGATTAAAGAAAATAAGAAAATAGGCATCGACTTTGAGGAGTTTCAAAACAGTAAACACGCCCATAAGTTGGCATGTCTAGAATCGGTATAGTGTCAACACCCAAGGTACGTTTTGGTAGGACTCCTGGCATTGTTGTAGCCCAGCCAAGCTAAGTCGATCCATGAGTCTTGTGTTAATGTGAGTGGTTGGCCCCATTCAAGCCTAGACAGTGGGCTTCGTGCCCCCATCATAGCCAAGACAGAGAGTGCTTTTGACAGGGCTCCACCGGCTTCATGGTAGCCCAAAGTGATAAAGGCCGACTCTCTAGAAGCCGATAGTGACAGCCGAATAGGTGCATTCCGTTGGTTAATTGGGTGTGGTGTGAGCCTGTCGCACTTTTTGAGGGTTGTAGTTTTGGTTTCTTACCAGTCATATTTGCTGGCCCCGCTTAGTTGTCATCATTTGATTGGTTTTTTCGGAGTGGTCTAATTTAAAAATGCGAAAGTTCACTATTGATTTTCTTATTTCTTTGGTGAACACACATGATTTTCTCTTTATACTAACACACACATGTTTATTTATGTTGGTAACTTTGTAAACGTATATAATGTATATACATGTGTGAACATAAGAAAAAAAAAAAGTATTTTGTAGTCTAATAAAGGTGTCTAAACTCTAAATATTTTGGATTCTTTAAAGAAGGTTTCAAGTTTGATTGCAGTTAGCTTCAACTATTTAGGGACATGTTTTAACGATTAGAAAAACATATTTCGAAAACTCACATTCAAGGAATTGATTAGGGCTATTGAAAAATGGGAATGATGTATGGGGGAATGCATGCATGTACTACAATTGACTCTTGGCATTGGTGGCTTTGACCAAATTTATAAAAATGAGGCTTACTTACGTTTTCAAGACATATATAAACTTTTGTTTAGTTGACAATGAAGTTAACACAAAAACAATGTCAGCAAAGATTTATTGTCAAAGTCATCGATTCCTACAAACTTCAATATCAAAAACATGCTAATTAATTAAGAGCTTTCATACTAGCTTCTTTCTTGAATATAAATATTACCATAAGTATAACGATGCTAGAACTGTTATCAAGAAGAAATTAATAAAAATATAAAATAAAAGACTAAAAGTACAAAAGTGGGATTAGTTTTGCACCGAACAATAGTTCTCTTTTGTTTAAAAGTGTATTAACTCGTTAACATAGTCAAAGAATCTATCAAATCACTAGAAAGATATAAACAACGAAATAATATGTTGTGAAGTATGTCACACGCAAGGCCGATAACCAAGAACATGTTCATACGTGTTCAATCGAACCAAATTCGATTCTACTAAACGAATCTAGTCTTAAAATGTGCATCGCGTGAAAGCATCTCTAAGTGGAGTTGTGGTACTACGTTAGATGTATGGACATAATGTAATCGATCCATTTACAAACACATATAATCTTCCACTTCCACATATATGGTTGGGACATAAAAGCCCAAGGATGATTCGAGCCCATTTGCCATTGCAACTTGAAGAAGATGTCCATAAGTACTAGCAAGTAGCAACAACGGGTTGAAGATAGAAAATATTTATCTTACCCGTTGAGATTAGAAACTTTTGTTGCCCGAAATATAACTATATAAGGACACTAGAAGCTTAGAATCTCGAGTATGTTCTTGCATGTGTTACATTAGCTAATCTTTCTTTAGGTGGGAATTTTCGTACAACACGACTCTAATATGAATTTCATGAGTTTGGGTTGTCACATTTGTGTCAACTCAACAGATTCACAACTAGACATGTTTAACCCATTTGTCACTCTTTATTTTTTTAGAATGTGTTTTATTTAACAATTAAACGATTTTGGTATTGTTTATGCTAAAATTCAAAAGTTTAGGTGGTGGTAAAATCGAATTTACAAGGACCAATTAATAGGAACATGTTCGACTTCATCTTCCATCATCGAAAATGTAAGTGGAGAATTTGATTCTTAAAAAAAATTCTAATCTTGAAAGTTTGAAATTTATGTATGAAAATATCTTTTGGTAAATTCTTGTTCTATATAAGAAACAACAATTTATCCATCTACAAACAAACGAAATAAGGAGAAAAAAAAAACATTCAAATCCTTTCATCGGATCAAGAATGGCCGGGCACACATATGTGACCAAAGCCAACAACTATAATGATTTTCCGGCTCAAGAAGGCGGTTATGCTTATGGGCCGCAACGACAAGCCAATTGGTATGTGGTCGAAACAAGGACGATTGAGCGTGTTCGTGTTCCGGCTTCCGGGTATACCAAATGGGGTGCGCCTTTGGAGGCGTCATACGACTCAGATTATGAGAACTCGAGTCCGTCCCGCTACCATGAACGGGAAAATCTTATGGCTGATTTTCTCAACAAACTCCATATTGGGGCAAGTCCGCCTATGAAGACTAGCAACCTCTCAAGCCCAAATAAGTACCGCCCTACCAGCCCCAGTAAATACAGTCCTAAAAGCCCGAACAGATATCAACCAACAAGCCCGACTAACTACTACCCTACTAGTCCCATAAAGTACAACCCTATAAGCCCAAACAAATATGAACCAACAAGCCCACACAAGTACCGCCCTACCAGCCCCAATAAGTACAGCCCTATAAGCCCAAACAAACATGAACCAACAAGCCCACACAAGTACCGCCCTACCAGCCCCAATAAGTACCTCTCTAAGAGCCCGGGCACATATCTATCAACAAGCCCAAATAAGTATCGCCCTACTAGCCCGAATAAGAACCACCTTAAAAGCCCAAACACACATCGGCCAACAAGCCCTGATAAGTACTTCTCTTCAAGCCCAGACAAGTTTCAAGCTACAAGCCCAACTAAATACAGGCCTACAAGTTCATCATATACTTATCCCTCAAAAGAAACAAACATGAAGGCCCAAAACTTGCCAGGACAAAATAAGTACCGACCTACAAGTCCCACTAAGCACATACCAACAAACCCAACACATAATTATCCCTCAAAAGAAGACCACATGAGTAGGTCCCAAGACATGCCACTCTCGAACAAGTATCGGTCTACAAGCCCGCTCTATGGGTATCCTTCAAACGAAGGCCAACCCATTAGGACCCAAAAATTTTCAGGCCCGAATAAGAACCAGGTAGTAGAATTTTCGGGCCCACAAAACCATTGGCTAAGTGCGGGCCCGCCTACAACACGTCGTCCTCTTACGGCTCCCACCAACAATATCAATGAAGCCTTGGGTTTTCTAATGGAATCGTATTCTCCACGTGCACAACCAACTGAACACGAAAGGATGTATGCAAGGACTGACAATCGACCTTATTTGAGATCAAATGCGATTGATAGTGATGAAGCCGTAAGAAGGTACAATGGTGCTTATGTGCCATAAATAGCTTGAAAAACGGACACGTTTGGGCACTATATTAAGTCTTTTCACTTTGTGTAATGGTGTTAATGTATAAATAATTTTAGCTTGAAAGGTTTTATGTATCATGTATGTATGTTGGTGATCAACAAATGAGATCATAAAATAAAAATGTTATCATTTATATGATATATAAGAGGATCTTACACGAGGTTTAATATATGTTTCACGCTCGAATGAACTAACGATTAGTTTAGTTGGATTTAATTTCTAGTTTATTTTTAAATGTAAAAATTGAAATGAACTTATAACTATCATTATTATAAGAGTTAATTGCAGTTTTTGTCCCCGTGGTTTGTTTAAACTAACAAGTTCAGCACGAGTATAACACTCTGGGTACCTGATGTTTGCCTAGCTAACACTTTACGTCCCTTCTGTTAACGGTCGTCTATGTTGTTGTTAGATTACCCCCACGTGCACCTCACGTGAGGGGTATTTTGGTCAATGTATTATCCTCGGCTACAAATAAATAAAAAATGAAAACAGTTAACTACTTCAAACATGGTTGAAATCAACATGGTAAAAGAATTAGAGTTTTTAGTATACTTACAGTAAATTTCAAATGGGTTGAACTCAACAATGTCTGGTTCTTGAATCATCCATAACGATCGATGCCCACATTGCAACCAATTGATATCTGGTTCTTGAATAAAAGATTAGGGTTACAGAGGGATGAGGAATGAGAGAGAGAGGAGGGAAAATCAAATGGTAAACTTGATGTTCAAGAATTTTAGTTATTAGTTAGAACTGAAAGGAAAAGGAAAACATATACAAAACTCTACATACTTATTGTCACAACCTGTCAAGGCGGAAACACGGGATGCGACACGAAAGGTTTTCAAGCACAAGATTTGAGCAAACATTCATAATATCATAATATTAAAATACTAAACATTGTTCAAAAGCGACAACCATCACAAAAGTATTGTTAATAAGACCACATGTTTTTAAGTTTTGAAAAACACAAAAGAGTGATAGTCGAGAATGAATGCCCAAATATGCCCCAAGTTCCATTCATAGATTTAGTTACCTGAAAAATATGCATAAAAACTTAGTCAACGTAAAGTCGGTGAGTTCACAGGTTTTAAAGTAATCGAAAACGTAAAGTTAATGAAATCCATGAATGACCCATCAATATCTAGCTAAGACAATGACGATCATGAGTCCATAACCAAACCTTGACATGTTGTGCCTCCCACATTGCAAAATAAAGGCAATGTATCATCATATAATAAATACAAACGATCGCATTTCTGACTTGAGCATCGTCTTTAGGCATTTCAGTTCTCAGGATCTTACGAAGAAAGGCTCTCTTTGCTCGTATGTGTCCGGGTTAGAGCGACTAACCAAAAGTGGGTGTGTCAACCTAATAGATCTATTCAAGTGTTTCATGCCTAAATCCATAGCTAATGGTTACGGTAAACTAATTACACAAGGGCTTTATGAGTACTCTAAACATATTGTTTCATGTATACCAGTCTTCTGGGAATTCATTCTGAAACTAAGTAAACAATGCATGTCTTTCCCCAAAATAATAATACAGTAAAAAGGGGTCGTGAAACTCACCTCAAGTCCATGCGGAAAGAATATAACTCGGAGTGCTAGGAAAACATATCTACACGTCCTATATAGAATGAACATCTTAGATCTATGTTCTATGTATTCCTCATACACATTGTTCACCCATCTCGTGGTATATTTTTATGTTGGTATCATTGGTGACGTTTTATACTTTCCAAAACATTGTCAAAATCAAGGTTTCTTATACCAAAATGTACCTTTTAAAAACCATGACTCTTATCACATGTTTTTAGCAAATAAACACATGTTATTTCTTTAAAGACGCCTATTATTCTTGTAGATCTTGTGTTAAACTAAGCATTCTTTGTTTATGTAGAAATACAACACTTAAGACTGACATGGATGTTATGCATTATAGCTTTCACATACACACATGTATGTATATATGTATGCTCGCGCATACATATGTTCCACACACACGGTATATGTTTCACTATAATACACAATACACACATACATCTATGTATATTTATGTGCTTGGCACCAATACACGTAAATATTTATGTTCATGGAACCGTCACACGTATACACCCATATATGTACATGTCTCGATTTATTCAAATAAACATTTAGGTTCATAGTGTCACTACACTCATACACATAAACATTTGTGTTTCACCCACATCCTCATACATACATATACATACATATATCCACACACGCATACATACATAGATATACACACTCACATGTACATATATATACTTATACACACACATGTTCAAGACTTCCAAATGTAACATATTAGAGTTTTGGTTTGTTTAAATAGCTAAGTTCTAAGCCAAGGGTAAACCATGTTAAGTTAATATGTGAAAGAAAATAGAGGGTATGCTTATATTTATATACCTTTAGCTAGGGTGTTAAAGAAAGAATGGAGGTTCCAAGCTTCCAATGGGGTTCAAGCTCCTAGCTCCTTAGAGAATGATGGTTCTTAGCTTGAAATAGGGTGGTGTTAGGTGGTGATATAGGCACCGAGAATAAAGAGGAAGGGGAGAGATTTTTTAGTGTCAGAACTTCGGTCAAAATGGTGAGATTGGTGGGGGTTGGGCCGATTTATATAGAGCAAGAGGGAAGGACGTCATGTTCATTTAAGGCAAGTCAACTCTTATGTATCTATGAGCTTTAAGGAATCTTTCCTTAATGGTGTTAGTCCAACATCATGCTTAGTCTAATCACATGTGACCTTTCATCCAATTATTGTCAAAGTGAAAGACATAACTCAAGATTATGGTGTGATTTGGAAGCAAAGAAGATATTATGGGGGTAGAGGTGGAGGTCGACGATTTGCGGCTCCCAATGGGGATCAGATGTGATAGTTTAGGCAAGTAATCTAGCATGGGTTAGTGAGGTTCAGGAAATCTATCTATTTTAATGAAACATCACATCTAGCTTAAGGAATCTTATGTGGTGATTAGTGTGTGACAATCCATAAGATCAAGATTTATGTAGGCTAGTGATTTGATATATATGATACTAGATATAGTTTAGTGTTGTGTGATTGTGGGACAAGAAGGAAAGGGACATGGTGGGATGTGTGTTTGGCCGAAAAGAAAAAGAAAGGAAAAAGGGAGGGTGGGCGGCGGTTGTGGGTGTCAAGAAAGAGAGAGAAGAGTTAGCCAATTATGGTAAAGATCTTATGTATTTTCTTGGTGGCAAAAGGAAGTTTCTATATTGGTGTTTAGTCATAGGTTGGCTTGATCTTTCCATGAGGTAACTAGAGTTGTAGAGTGATTAGTCACCTTGGTGATGGTTTGTCTTGTTGATTGTTGAGCCAAAAAGAAGGAAAAGAGGAGAAAATTGGCGGCTCAAAGGTGGTGGTTCAAGGGTGGACATTTTAGGTTAACACACTTCAGGAATCCATGTGTTGATTAATTGTTCCACCATTTATAGTTAAACACAAAGATGAGATGAGATGGTTCATTTAAGAAGGGACAAAATACATGTAAGACATATATTAGATGTGTATTTCCCATGTTATTTGTTACTTCATACTTGCATGCATGCATATATACATGCATCATATACATGTGGAGGGTTCAAATGAGAAGAATTTGTCTTCTAAGAAGAAAAAGAAGAAGTTTGAACCAATAAAAATGCTTCAATTGATATTGGTATTAAATGTTTGTAACTTCTCTAAACTAGCTTTATAAATGAAAGTCATAACTCATTTTCAAAATATATCCTTACAAAACAAATGTAGGATGCATTTAGGATGAACTCTAAGACCACTCGGTGTGGAGGCGCCATAGGCACGGCAAGCCTATGCCGGCCCGGCGTACACCGCCCCTCTCCCCTGGCAATGGCATGAGCGTCTTCATTTCGCCGGGCTCGACGATCCTCCACGTGGAAATTTTTTTTTCCTTTTTTCTTTTCCTTTTTCCCTTCCCTGTCACTTGGTCTTCATTTTTTTTTTTTTTTTTTGAACCTACAACTCGTGCCGGAGATGTGACCGGCGGTGGAGTGGTGATGATATTTAAGTCTTCGGCAAGCTTAGAGGATAAAGATGTGACCAAGTGACAGTTGAAGGTTTGTGTTGTGATGATATTTGGGGGTGATATATCACTAGTCACCTGCAACTCTTCATATTTAAGAAGAACGTAATGAGGTGTTGGGGGTGATAAAGATGGTGATGATATTGAAGGTTTGTATTTTTATTTAACTGACTTGTATTATTATTATATTAATATTATAGTATTATTTAATTAAAAAAAAGCAATAAATGATGATGGGCCTCCTCCACATCATTGGACCATCATCTCCATGATGCTCCTACCCCACACTGACGTGGCAGCTGAGGTGGAGGACCATCATGGATGATGGGCCTCCTCCACACTCAAAGGTCTAATATGTGTAGGATTAATTTCAAGACGTGTAAGATAAATGTAGGGCAAATTTTAATGTGTATGATAAATATTGATGTGTAGGATTTATCTATGTTGGATAAATTATGATATATGTAGGACAAAGTGTTTTTAGTTAATTAATAAGGGAGATAATAATTAATGTAAAAAGAGTTAAATTATTTAATGTTTTATCATAATGTCACTTCTTCTTTTTGTTCTCACATTAAGTCCTTCTCATTTTTCGGGCGGGTGGGGCTCGGGTTTCCGCGCATCGGGAGAAGGCGGGGACTGCTGGAGGTCGAATAGTCGATTCTTGAGCACGGTGCCCCGCAAGGGTGGTTGTCACACAGTTGTTCGTCGATAAAAAAAAAAAAAAAAAAAATTCAATACATTATATATACATATTTATCCAACATAAAGAATTGATGCGTCCATGTTTATCCAACTAAAAAAGAAAGGGTCATGATACATATACATTCTAAACTCATCACATAATGTATACACGTATTTATATTCTCCAACACTATATATTCTCTTTAAGATAGGTTGGAATCGAGAGCACTACTATATATAGCTATCGAATGTTTATCACCTTTTTTGTGTGTTATTCTTTTTCTTGTGATTATATTTAAATTATTATAATCACTTTTGCGCTTTATTCATTTTCTTGTGATTATACTTAAATTATGTACTATTTTTATTATTAGAGCTAATTGTATAGATGGTTCGTCATCAGGGGCGAAGTATTATTGGGGCTAGGGGTGGACCTGGCCCCCTCTGTTTTTAGACGCAGTAGTGGAAATTTACGATTTTTATAGGTAAATTGAGTCCAAGTTAAGTCCGGCACCCGCCGATTTTCCACTACCGATTGAAAAAAATTGAGTTCGGCCTCCGCCGATTCCGAAATTAAGCTTCGCCACTGTTCGTCATTGTATTAAGGTAGGATCCTGCCTTAATGATAATAACATTATGAATGATAATTAGGATGTGTAGTCAACACGTCAAATTAGTTTTTGGTCTTGTTGAATACTTATAAGAATTAAAAAGTATACTTCTTCAAGGTGAAGCTAATAGAATGGAATATATGCAACTTGTATTATAAGATCTAATACTTAAATTAGATTCTTTAAATCAACAAATAGAATCTTTATCTTAAAACAATGGAACACATGAAAATATCTTAATTAAGTTGAACTACCGGTTGTACACTATAAAAGAGATCAACCGCATTTTCTCATTTCACAAACATAGCCAAACCGAACAAATAAAAACATACAAATCAAGAATGGCAAATAAGACGTATGTGACGAAAGGGTACTCGACCTACACCAATATTCCTACTCAACGAGGTGGTTACGATCACAACCCGAAACACTCGGGTAACCAGTATGTGGTCGAGACGACCATTGAGCGTGTTCGTGCCCCGGCTGGTGGGTACACCGAATACGGTGGTTCGCCTTCAAAAGTTGAGCTCTTGAAGGAATATGTTCACTTCCCAACAACCATGTCGGGTGGGCACAAATACGCACCAAAGAATCATTATGATGACTATGAGCCGAACTATGGTCACAACTATGAGAACTCAAGCCCACCCATCAGCCCAAATTACCATACCCGTGGTGGTTACTTTTCTGAAGACTCCAACCACGTCCATTCAGGACCTGGCTATGTTAGGACCGGATACAATTCTGGTCCTAATAAGTCGTGGCTGGGTGCTGGTCCACCAGCCACGAATCATCCACTCACAACGTCAACTAATAACATCAATGAAGCTTTAGGATTATTGGAAGAATCTGTGTATTATTCCCCGCGTGCGGACCCAAGGCGTAGAGGGGTGCTTGATGATCTCTCCACGCGTGCACAACCGCTTGAACCACATAGGCGATATGCGCGGCCTGCTTTTGTAGGTAAACCTAATGATGCTCGTAATCACTTCACCAACACAGGGGGTGTTATTGATAGTCATGAGGCCATGAGGAGGTACCATGGTGGTCTTGTTCCATAAAAAGCTAGAAAAGTGATGTGTTGGGTTTTAAATTAGTTCCTAAGTGACACTTTGATGTCTAATCTATCTAGGTACTTTATCTTTTACTAATGTTGTATTTGAAGCTTTTATAGGGCTTGGTTGTTTTCATCTTATGTTTGATTATGATACAAGTATGTACTATACACTCGCATGCAACTTTAATAATCTTTTGTAGTGTAAAAGATCTATATATATATATATATTCCTCTTTTATGTATTCTGTTAATAGTATAGAACACTCGAGTATGTGTGCAAACTATGCACTCTTAATGAAGGCCAAGTGCCCAACACAACGTGCATTTTATCTTGTCCCACGGATTAACATGATATCCGTGGGAGTTGTACATTTACTAGTAAGGCTATGGGGTGTGATCACCCTTCCCCCTTCCTTCCCACTTGTCCACATCAGCGCCACGTCATTTCCCCCTTCCCTTCCCCCTTCTAAGGGAAATGGTTCCCCCTTCCCCCTTCTATTTTTTATTTAATATATGTAATTATATTTTACATATTAAAAAAAAAAAATTACAATATCTTCCCCCTTGTCTTGTCTGCACAAAGAACCCATCACACACAAACAAACCCACTCAACCATCTTCCTTGTCTACACACATACAAACATACCCAATTGAACACCCTAAGCCCATATCAAAACAATCAGATCAACACAATTGAACACAAATCTAAAATCATAGAGAACTCCGGCGACCTCTATCGTGTACGGCACACTTCTCCGGCGACCTCCATCTTCTCCGGCACACTTCTCCGGCGACCTCCATCTTCTCCGGCGACCTCCATCTTCTCTTCCTTCAGCATCAAGATGATAAGGTAAAGTTTTTTTTTTTTTTTTCCAACTGTCACCATCCAAATCAAAAAATCAAAGGCCCAACGTTTGATTTCCTCGAAAACAGGGACGGGGCGGTCGGTGAAATTTTCCCGTTCGTGCCGATCTTCCTTCGGTGGGGGCGGTGTTCCCCGACGGGGCACCACTCCACATCACCTCACCGATCCATTTTGCCGACCCACACCCCTTAGTCTAATAGGCATATAGCCTATTTTTAGTCATTAATAGACACGCCATGAATCACGAGAGGACACATGTCCCGCATGGCCATGTTGAGGTGGTACACGGTCATGCTAAGTGCCAACACATTTGTTCAACCGCTGCCGCATGGTAGCTGATTCCACAATTTTCTATAAATAGCAACCTCAACTCTTACTCTTCTCTACTCATTAAAACCACATGTGGTTTTAACTTCCATATGCGCCTAAACATTTAGATTCGCCTTCTTGTTTATTTTGTGATATATCGAAGGTATGGTGAGCGAACTCACTAATAAGAGGTGTGCCGCAACAAGTACTGTTCGTATTGGCGGTGAGTGTGAGTGGCGGTTGTGAAGGACTGCCTAGCGGAAGACCGTTGTCGTGTGGTATAATTCGTTTAACCTAAAGCTTAGTCAATATTTTAAGATTAATGCATTATTTTATGGGAAAATGGCCAAAATAGCCTCTTGACCGGGCGTTTTGCGTAAATGGCCCCCTCCACCGTCTTTGGAGAGACGGGACACGGTTTCCAAAAGTACTGAACCGTCTTCCGAGATCCTTTGGATTCCAACCAGTAGCAACCCAACACGTGGCGGTTAGGATCCCGATGTCTGCCACCCGGCTCCCGTGGCGGCTTGAGACGTGTCAGCGCCGCAAAGCCGTCTCCGGTGGGGTCCCTGAGACGGTTCACCAACGGCTCAAGTTAAGCCGTCTTCGGCTCGGCTTAGCCGAATCCGTTTTGGCTGAACCGTCTTCAGCCCCATTAATTAATTTATTTATTTTTTTTTCAAATTTTGTTTGGGTATAAATATGTGGGTTTGGTTGAAAAAAAAAACACATCTAAATGTTTGGTTGAAAAAAAAAAAACACATCTTCTCAAATGTTTGTTTCAAGCGAAAATATTTTTCCCAGCCAAAATATTTTACCAAATCAAACAAAATCTTCTCAAATGTTTTTTTCAAATTTAGTTTGATTATTCGACGTGTTTTTGAGTTTCAGAATAGCCGAATATTTTTTCGGTAAAAATTATGACACTTTTTAAACCTAAGCCTTTGGGATTTATCTAATCCCATTCTATGGAAAGCTTCTGATCCGAAGTTTTTCACCCATTTTCTTTGGCCTTAAAAATCCTTTCACCCATTTTCTTTAGCCTTAAGTTGACCTCCAACCACTTGGTAATACATTTGGAGCGAAAGGTTGAAGTGATGGATAGGTTTCGGTCGGAGTTAGTGAGAAGTAAAGCGAAAAAGGCTTCTGTTGGATTGCTGTTACATCTACATAATACTACTTGGATTGTTGTTGCATCTACACGTGGGTTAACCCGTGTAATTTGCATCGACGATTTTGTAGTCTACTTTGTTGGCAAGTTCATCCTTTTCCTAAATCTCTATCATGTTCTTCTGGATCATCCGTCTTTTACATGTACAAGACGGTCGGATGTGATATTTAGGAGAGTTTGTTCTTTGACTTGTCCGGACCGTTGGTAAGCATCTGTCCGTACATATATTTATGTACGTATTTAGGGTGATGAAGATGAAACTGGACAGTGGGTATAAAGTACACTGCGAAAATATAACTTGGCGTTCCAAGCAACGGAAATGTCTCGGTGTTTGACGTGTTGAACGACTTCGTGAATTATAATTGTTTGTATATTGTAATTGTTTTAATACTTTAGTTGTATTTTTATTGGATCCCTATTATTATTTGTTTATGTTAAGTTTGTTTAAGGTCATGTGTTCTCTACTTTTTGGTGTTAAACAAAACACTCCCTTTAAACAATATAAACTTAAAATAAACATTTTTTTTATTATAACTTAAAATAAAAGGAGCATTAAAAGTAAGAAAAAAAAACTAATCCAAAGCCCCGGCGACATCACGAATCATCTGCCACGCCGACAAATGAGTAAAGGGTGGTCGGCCCGAAAACTCGTGCTCAATCTTGGCATGTTCAAGTTTTACATGCTCCGCAGTGTCTTGTGGGAGTTCACGGATAGCGGTTTGATAAAACCCCTCGAAGAGACGGCACTTGTTTTGCAAGTCCGTCCACTTCCGGTTGAGAGACTCCGTTGACCTGCTTGAACCTCCAACCAAAACTTTGAACTCGTTGAGAACGAGTGGCCAAATGGACCCTCGACGTGGTGGGTTTTCTTTAACAGTTATCCAAGCAGTGCACAGGGCAATTTCTTCTTCTTCTGTCCACGGTTTCGGTGCCATTGTGATTTTGGGTTTGGGTTTCTTATCTGTGACGGTGTACTGACGGTCTGTAATGTCAAACCGTCTACTGGCTTTATATAGGAAGGACATATGCGGGTGGGTTAAGCATTCAATAGGGAATATCAATAGATTTCATAGTAAAAATTACAACATTTTTTAAAACACTAAATAAATTAAAACACTTTATTAATAATAAAACATACATTAAAAAAAGAACATTACATAACATTATTTTTAATAAAACCTAAATTTAAATATAATCACGTAACAAATGCCACGCGGAAAGGTATTCGAATTCTTCGTCGTAGTCCAAAAAGTAGTCGATTTTCGCCAATTCTATGAGCCCTTCCTCGGACTCGTTTGGCGACTCCTCTTTGTTGGAGTTGAAGAACCCTTCGAATACGGTGCACTCCGCCTTGACGTTGTGAAACTTTTCTATAACATCTTGTGTCGTACGGTTTGTCTGACCGCCGACAAGTGTTCGAAACTCGAAAAATACTCTACTCCAAAATGGAGTTGCACGAATTTCTTGACTGGTGTTTGAAACTCGGGTGTTTTCGGCAACATTTCGCCATGCCAGTGTAACCCCAAGGATGTCCTCGTCGGTCCATGAAGACATTTTACTTGGTTTGATTGATGTTTTGTAAGAAAAATATGTGATGTAGTGAAGAATTTGTTAATTTGGCGGGTATTTATAGTGTGAAATAATTTAATTTAATTAAATATTTAATATGGTAGGTAATAAAAATAAATAAGGACAATTAAAAAAATAAATAAACTTCCAAAATAAGAACATTTTATTAAGAATTGTTTGGACGTGGTAAGCACCTCCAGAAATACATTTTTTCAGCCATGAATCGTCTGTAAGACGAACATGTTTGTTTTAGATCACCGTTCGTAGTAATTGGTTTATCAGTAACCAAATGCTCCATCAGCATACAAAGATATACCGCTTCATTACCAGACAGAGAGTTATGTGGTGCAACATAGTCTTCGTTAAGATTGAAAGTTATACATTTTTCTGGATTACCTGTTTTCTTCCAGAATCTTATGTTCACTAGTAAAGCTCCTAAATAAACTTGTATCTTCGTCAGCTTTGGGTGAACAATGGTTCTGTATTTGTCTCTGATACGAAGGTCTTCGCAAGCATACATAACAAGTTCTTGCGTCACCAACTCTAGTCGCACCAATAACCATTCCCTATTTTCAAGCTGAACGGGGAAAAAAACAAAATCAACGTCGAAAAATGAAGGAAACGGTTTGAATTTGCCATTGCAATAGATGGCCAAGTTTTTTGGTACAGATTCTAATAACGAATTATAAAATTCTGGTGGAAGAATTGTCCACCGCATATTTAGCGAAGCATTTTTTTGTAGCTTTCTACTCCTCCAGTTCATCAGTCTTCCAACCCATCCTTCAACATGCTGAAAAATAATTGAATCACAATTTCAGTAAAAAAAAATAAAAAAAAACATTAAAATTTAAGTTATTACTGTTGGTGTGAGGTAGCCGTTAGAACGATAGCCCAACAAAATTCCCCAAAAATTTTTGTCAAGCTCAATACTTCTTGAAAAAACAGCAGAATAACAAAACGGTGCGTCGCCTTTATTGTAGAAGTCAACAACATTAGTTGCCCAATTATCATTCTCATCGTCCGGTATAGCCCATTTGCCGATAACGTTTCCGTGTAAGCTTTGTCGATTACTGATAAATTCTCTTTCTTTGGTAATTTCAGGTTCCTTCGGACGCCTCCATTTTTTTAGTATCCAACTCGATGAATGTTTCTCTGGTTGAGAAAAGTATTCTTCTGGAGCTATATTTTTATCACGGCCGTCAGACATTTTCTTGAGCGATACTTCTCCAACAACCTTTTTTAACGACAAAATATTTTACGTTTACAACTACTTATATAAAGATGATTTTAAATATAAATTATTTATTTAAATTTTTAATTTTTTGTTTTTTAAATTTTTTATTGATTAGGGGCCCACAAAATGCACTCTCGGGAACCGTCTGACAGCAATGGGAACCGTCTCCTTGGGAGCCGACTTAGAGTCTTTGGGAACCGTCTCGTCAGACGGGTTAGTATTGGGAACCGTCTCCTCAGACGGGTTAGGCGTTGGGGACCGGACCCGGCTTGTGAGACGGGTTGGGAACCGGAACCGGCTCAGCAGTTCTTTCCAAGTACCGGCTCAAAAGACGTGTTGGGAACCGGAACCGGCTCAGCAGATCGTTCCGGGTACCGGCTCAAAAGACGGGTTGGGAACCGGGACCCGTCTTTGTCAGAGGGTTGACTGAGAGGCTTTGGGAACCGAACCCGTCTTGGTCAAACCGTCTCCTGAGACGGCTTGGGAACCGGACCCGGCCCATGCAGCCCGGTCCCACTAGGGTTTACCTTTTGGGGGTAAAAGTAAACTTTCGGTGAAAGTCTCTCCACCGAAAGACGCTATGTTGACGGGAACGCTCTTTTACCGGTTTTCTTGTTTATCATCTATTTTCCGGCGAACGGTTTGCTAGGACTCCGGTCAAATTATCAGACGACGGTCATTTATAATTAAAAAGGTAATATTAACGTTCCTTTTTAAAGTTTAAAATTTTTTTTTTCATTGAAAACGACACAACACAAACGGGACCACCCGACATATTTTTGGTCATGTGGTCCACCACGAACGTGCTCACCGTCGACCGTCGATTAATTTTTAATTTTGTTTGTTTTTTTGTTGTCCGTTAATCGAGGTTGACCAAACCCGTTTGACCATGTTTAATCCGAGTGACTTTGTCGACCCGATGAACGCACATCAAATACTACAAGAGGAACAGTACGAAGAGTTTTTTCGGCACCCACAACAGCCGAATCCTCCTCGGAGCTTACCTCCTGCGGTAAGCGTTTACTACCATTTTTCATTCAAGTATTTTTATCATTTTTCATTTACCTTGTTCGTTACTAAAAAATTTTTTATAACCTTTTTTTTAGTCTGATACCGAAATAAAAGTCCGAAGTGCCTGGAACAAAGTAACAGAAATGAATACTAGAATGTCCGAGGCAATGAAGACGCGTTTTAGGGAGACCGTCTTCGGTCACTTTCTGGATGTTATGAGCCATGTTTGCGAAAGTAATTTGTTACTCTCAGTGGCACAACATCAGATTGAGACGGGACTGCCTAGTATCGACGGCCTTTTTTATCAAATCGGTCCTAACAGTCTTCTATTCACTCCACAACAGTTTTGTCTGATAACGGGCCTAAGATTTGGCCGTCACGATGGTTGGGAACTCGCACAATCCCCAACATCGTTTAAAAGACGAATATTCCCTGAGGTGAGTAAGGTATGTTATCAAAGTGTGCTTGATATTTTCAACGGTGACTGGAGCGATTATGAGGAGGATGATCTTGTCCGTATTTGTATCCTGGTATTGATTGATTCGGTGTTTAAGGGTACCCAAAATAGCGCGACCGTGGATGATCTAGTGCTCGATCTTGTTGATGACTTTGTAGCGTTGAATACATTTCCATGGGGAAGTTATTTTTGGGAAGATTTGGTTAAAAATATCAATAACATGCACCTGATTCAAAAGCAGGGTACAAAGGGCTTCAGTTTAAAATCTTGTAATTGGGTTTTCAAGGTATTAGTTTGTATGAATTATTTACTTTTAATTATTAATTTTAACAAATATTTGAGATATTTCTAAATTTTGTTTAAAAACTTGCAGATCTGGATATTTGAGATATTTCCAGAATTTAAAAACGATCCAGATTTTTTTGTTGGTGATGCAATCCCCAGAGTTCTTTCCTGGGGTCCGGGAAAAAAATGAGGAGGAGCACCATTGATCGTAAGATCACCGTAAATTCTATGGTAATCTTTTGAAATCATTTTCTACCGAATTTTTTTTTGAAAAGCTAAATATAAGTGATAAAATTTAAAAAAAAAATTGTTGTGCTTCAGCATGAAGGGCTTAAGCCGTTTAGGTTTCTACTTCCGAATGACTTTGAGCTGCGCTGTGCCTGGTACACTGATAGTGCCCATTTTTTACGAGCACAAAGGAACCGGGCTCAAGGGTGCTTTAATAAGCCGGCCGAGTTTCATCCGTCTGCCTATGTAAATTTTGATAATACGGGAGCGTATAATGTAAATTTCGATGATCTGCATACGGTTTACGGTGATGAGCCTGTTGATTCGACGGCCAAAAAAAGAAAGTCGGAAACTGTTCCGACAACCTACACTATCAACGATGATTTAATAGAGCAATTTAAAGCGTTGATGGATGATAGGTTGGAAAACTTTTATAATAACAAGTTGAAAGGTTTACTGCCTGAGGTAAAGTTGTCGTATGATTATTATTAATCCGTATTAATTTGTTGAAAAGTTTAAAATAATTAACATTTTTAAATCTTAGGTACGTAAATCCCAACCGACTGGTGAAGAAGGCCCGACGAGCTCGCATCACAATGAAAATGTTGATGAATTGTTTAGCTCGGGTGATGTATATAGACCAGACACCGACGGCCTAAAAAAGCCTGTATGTTTTATTTTATTTTTTTCAATATAGTTTAGCATTTAAATTCAAAATAATTGGTTCACTTTTGTCACTTTAACAGTTGAGACGGTCTCAAAGGTCAACAAAGCCATCCTCGTGTATGCTTTCCCCATTTACAACAATAAAAGGTGCAAAAAAGAAGAAGTTCAAATCAGACGATGAAAACGAAAACATAAAACTAATAAAAAAATGGTATCCAAAACAAAAGGATAAACATAGAACTTGTGCACTATTTGGGGGAAATATATTCCCGGATGGCTTTTGGGAAGATCTTTTCGGCGATGATGATTCACTCGGTTGGTTAGGCAGCGAGGTAATAATTTTTAAATATTTGTTACTTTTATTAACTATGTTTAATTTAATTAATATATTTACCGCAGTTTAATATTGAATATTCAAATTATTTATTTTGCAGTTTACTTGGTTTGAAGGGCGCGGAGAAGGCCAAAGCAGAGGTCATATGCAATGCTAATTATGCATTTGAGCTTTGGCTAAGATCCAATAATTACTACGAATCCGTAAACCCGTACATATACGCCCCTCCTTTCGAGGTCGTAGAGCCTAAAGATGTACCCCAACAGTCCGGAGATCTTGGTGATTGTGGGGTTTGGGTGTGCATATTTATTGAGAGGTTGATTAAAAACGAACCTCTATATAATAAATATGAAAACACCCAAGTAACAGCTTTAAAAATGCGGCACAGGATGGCCCTTGAATTTTATAGGAACGTTTTGCCGGAAGCTGATACGGTAGATAATAGACAGACTCCCGATGAAGACGAACTGAAATTGTTAAATTAATATTACTAATGTCATTATTATTACTACTCCTCTTGTGTTACATTAGTAGATATGCAAACAAAACCCAACTAACTACCAAAAGTAACTTCAACAATCTGGCCTGCAAACGGTATTTTCTAGCCAAAGCTTGTTGCTCGTCTAACGATTGCCTCAACCCCGGAACGATTTTTTTGCACCTGAAACATTCTGACGCTTCTACCCACCTAATAAATCCACAACCAGCAGTCTGTGGTTTAAAAAAATAAACAGTTATTTGATGATCATTAAAAGCACACGATAAATATTAAAATTTAATACTTACGCAACACACGAAGTCTCTATCCGGGTTTGCATCAGTTCTCGAGATAAGTATACGTGTAGTTGCACCGCATGAACATATTTCTCTTGACCTGCTAAATCGTCTAGATGAAGACCTTGAAGATGAAGATGATGACTGAGACATGGTGATGGTATATAAACCTCTACACAATTCATGATGAACGGTTGGTGGTAGGTATATTTATAAAAAACGAAAGAGTTATTTGCCAATTTAGTCCTTGACGTTTGGCAAAAATTGCAAATTCCACCCGATATTGGTACACCTATCAACCTAGGTCCTTATATAGAAGCTCATTTCACATGCTTTTTAATAGCATAATGACTAACATTCCTGCTCCCGTAGAGAACACAATTTGGGTTAATCCACATAACCAATCAAGTTTTTGGGCTCCAAATGTTCTTGAGTTTTACTACGATGGTGATAGCACATGTTGCTATACAACCTATATGGGGCGTACACCATTAAACAAAGAGTGGTGGGGTGGTATTTTAGGGTACTGTGGAAGCGGATATCTTCAAAAAATGGTAAATACTATGACTGTTACGTTATACGTTATATGATATGATAATTTTTTTGTGATTTTATTAACATTTATTTACAGCATGTTCGTGCATGGTGCAACAAATTGATGTCGTTAAGGGACATTGAACGACAAAGAAGACCAACAACATGTAGTTATGGTCTTTGGACTGTTCTTCCCCCTAATTTCTATAACCTAATTATTGAACAAGATCACCATGCTTATTGCTACGCAAACGGCTCGAGAAGAATATATCCACCTCTTTGGGAAGTTGATATGGTAGAATACTGTTTTTTTTGTATATTTTATACCTTTTTATCGTGCTGTATAAAATCTACATTTCGTTTTGGACTGTAATTTTCAGGTATATATACCAGCCTCGATAGACGATGAAAACTGGTTTGTTCTACAAGTTGACATGAAATTACTACAAGTAACAGTGTATTTCCCAAATAACTGTAGTCCCATAGATTGCGGCGATACTTTTTGCAGTCATAGAAAAATTCATCAAATTCTTATAGAATTTGAATCTGCTTTCATATGGTTTCTAGGGGCTATAACGTACTGGCAAAAGTCTGGTAGAAACGAAGTTGAATCATTACAATTTTCGGGGGATGTTGTCTGGCCTGTCACCAATAGTCGCATTGGTCGACATTCAGGGGTAATCGTTTGTATGTTGCTGAGAAATCTTGTTCAAAACATTACATTGACTTGGAGAGAAGGCAGCCTACATGATGCTTGCATGAGATTCAGACGTTTCATGGCAGATGAAATTTATGCTGGTCGTTTTGCACCGTCAAATATTTAAATATTTATCTACCTAGTTTATGTATTGATGTCAAACTTGATATATCGAAGTTATTTGTAAGTTTTATGTTATAAACATTGTTAAGTAAATAAATTAAAGTAAATAGCACCACTAAAAATCAGCAAGGTTAACAGTCGAACAAGTATTATGAATTACATATTCTGCAAAGTCATCTGCTTCAACGAAAGTGGGGGACGGTGTTTGATGATGATTTTCTTTCTTTGAACCACGCCTAGCAGATTTTGATCGTGAGGCAACAGGAGCTGAACATCGGTCACGATGATGACCGTGAGTTCTACAACGACTGCAATATACAGGCGTAGGTTCCTCGCCTCTCGATAAAATTCGTTTATTTTCACGAGGACGTCCCGACTGTCGTTTTGTGATATGTGGTGTTTGTAGAGGAATCAAATACTGTGGCGTCTCCCATTCAGACCTGTGGGGTAAAGGATAAATGGCCTCTTCATATGTTGTTTTGTATAACTGGTTGCTATACCAAGGTGACGTATAATGACTGCAGTCCTGTTCCTTCAGTAATTTTGATACTGCAATCATGTGGCCACATGGGAAACCAGATATCTGGGGAACACAACAACTGCATGTTTCATTAGACAGATCAACAAAACCATTTTTCCCACCGTCTAGAACTTGAAAAGTGTTAACCCCAACGCCATAAGCCTTCCACGTTCTAGAATATTCAATCTTTTTAATAATTTTTTTTACCGCGAAAGGAGTCAGTACGTGTTTATTTTGAATAGCCTCATTTCGGCGTTCGTAATACCATTGTTGAAGTTTTTGTCTAAAAAATTCAACCAAATGGGTGATTGGAACTTTTCGTTCGTCCTTAGATAAGGCGTTGATTGACTCTGCACTGTTAGATGTCATATAATGATATCGTTTCCCCGAACAGTGTGCTCTTGACCACTTATGTAAACCGATACTCAATAGAGTATTCCTAACCCGTGGTAGGGCTGCACACAGCGCGTTAAAACTTTCTTCAAAATCAGACACCCGGTAAGCTTTACAAGTGTTCCACCACAGTGTCTCTAAATCCTTCTTTTTGCTTTTTGGTATCTTTAAGTTCACCATCAAATGTCGACAGCACAACCCGTGAAATGCATTAGGAAAAACCGTCCGAACTGCCAAATCTATTGAGTTGGCTCTGTCAGATATGATCGCCAAATCCGGGTGCTCACCGATACACTCTTTAAGTTTCGATAAGAACCACGTCCAACTCTCACCGTCCTCGGATTTGCCGATACCATATCCAACGGGTAAAATTTGGTTGTTACCATCCATGCCAACAGCAAGGAATAACGTTCCCTTAAACTCACCTTTTAAGTGTGCCGCGTCTATAATAATGACCGGTCTTAAAGACAGAAGAAAACTCCGAATCTGTTTAATAGAATGAAAAACAGATAAATTTTAGACTTCAGTAAACCAAAACATCAATAATTTATTTAAGTTGGTATGAAAATAGGTAAAAATATTTTACTGACCGTTGCACCAATGGCAATAAAAAGCATTTCAAAACGATTGTCTTCATCAGTTTTAATCTCAGTAACAGTCCCTGGATTTGCATTTCGCAAATTATAGCAGTAGAACGGAAGCTCAGAAAACGATTGTTTGCTACTTCCTTGCAAAAGCTCAAGTGCATGACACTTCCCCCGCCAAGCTTGAGTATATGATATATCAACCTTAAATCTTTCTCGAAAATCTTGTACTATTTCGTTTCCACGATAAACACGTCTAGTATCTCGCAATTGGTGCTTCAGTATGCTACCAATTACTTGCGGGTTAGCTTGACGAAGATGGGGATGTGTTTGAGTTTTAGAACATGTGTGGTTGTTGTTAAAAAATGTAACAAAAAACGTGTCTGAAGTTGGGACAGAACGTGACCTAAATTGCCAATCACAATCATCAACTACACATGAAATTTCATACCTCGTTTTAGATGACCTGTCGACTTTATAGGAAAAACGTTCAGACAAACAAAAATTTCCTAACTGCAATTTCAATTCATCTTTGTTACGAAATACGGAACCTTCAGAAAAAACTAAAGAGCTTTTGGTTATATCTGAAAACAATTCAGGACTTGGCTTTCCATAAAATTCTTCTTTTTCAGCTTTCTTATCATCGAAATTTCCAAAACACCCATATGGTGTGTAATGATCAAAATTTTCTATAGACACATTTAGATCAGGGACTTTTGAATCATTTGAAGGTACGTCGTTTAAATGAGCATTACTAGACGAACCCACACCTGGTTCATCTACAACATACAACTTCAATACTTCATGGGGGTTTTGCAAAGCAACTTTAAAAAGAAAAGATACATCACGATCATTAAAAATGTCGATTGCATCATCAAAAGCTGACATTTTATAAGATAACCTTGAAATGTTTGGAATCTCACACACATCGGAAACTACATTTAAAAAACTAAGATACGAGATATTTGAATCAATTTCAAAACCACGTCTTTTACAGCTACTATCAACAACGTATTCCATTCGACCGTTGACAACTTCCCACCTGCCTCCACTATAGATTATAAAACTAACCATTTTTAAAAACACAACTTTTTTTTAACACTTTGAAAGAAAAATAAGGAATACAAGAAAAAATTCAAACAAAATTGTTACAAAATTTACTAATTTTATAACAAACGGTTCGTCATGGACGTCACATCACCGAAAACGTCTCCGTCGATGTACGACGTCCGGCATCGAGTCGGTTCAGAAACAGTAAAAAGACGGTACGGGAAGCCGTCTTTTTCGTACCCGCTGACGTCTCAGGAGACGGTTGATAAATTTTAAAAGACGTCACCGGAGACGGCTTTTTCGTACCCGCTGACGTCTCAGGAGACGGTTGATAAATTTTAAAAGACGTCACCGGAGACGGCTTTTTCGTACCCGAACCGGCTCAGGAGCCGTCTCCGGTGGGATCGGATATATTATTTTATTATAAGCCGAGCCGAAGACGGCTTAACTTGAGCCGTTGGTGAACCGTCTCAGGGACCACACCGGAGACGGCTTTGCGGCGCTGACACGTCTCAAGCCGCCACGGGAGCCGGGTGGCAGACATCGGGATCGTAACCGCCACGTGTTGGGTTTCTACTGGTTGGAATCCAAAGGATCTCGGGAGACGGTTCAGCCCTTTTGGAAACCGTGTCCCGTCTCTCCAAAGACGGTGGAGGGGGCCATTTACGCAAAACGCCCGGTCAAGGGGCTATTTTGGCCATTTTCCCTTATTTTATTGTTTGGATGAGAGCATCCACAATGATTTACTGGTCCAAAATTTCAAACCTAACACATGATCATCCCTCATCATTACAAACCACAACCAATTCAAACCCACTTTTCCTACAACGATAAACCATTTCAAACCTCCACCTCACACTCCATGTTTACTAAAAAAATAAATAATTAATTAAGTAATATGTGTGTGTGTGTTTATTTATAGTGGGTCCCATTTGGCAAGTTTTGGACTTCCGTACAACCGGACCAAAACAAAGCAAACCATGTGCATGTCACCTCCTACAATGGATGATTGATCTGGTTCAGTGGTCGGGAATTCCAAACCGCCCACTGTGGTTAGCCATGCATGATTGGTTTGGTCGTATATATCTAGGGCATAACCATGCTTTTTCAGTGGCTTCGGATATTTGCACAATTAGCAAATATATTCACACAACCCTATGCGGGCCGTAGAGGGCTCTACGGCCCGTAGACCTCATTTTTTGAACATTCTACGGGCCGTAGAGGCCTATACGGCCCGTAGAACAAGTCTGATTATTTTTTGGGATGAATAAGGGTGGGATGGATGTAAGTTTTTCCCTACGGCCCGTAGAGACCTCTACAGCCCATAGACTCAAAATAAACACAAAAAACGTTTGGGACGAGGTTCGATCTTGGGCAGATTATCACACAAACACACACACACAAGTCTTATTTCAAATATGGGGACCATCTGGGCTACCAGTTCGCTGGTTTCTATATTGGAAAAAATAAATATAAAGAAGTAGTAGTAATAATAATAAGAGATAATAATACATGCATTTGAGTCATGCCGCCGTATAACAAATGCTTAACCTTGGTTATTGTGTTATGTATGTCTCTTAAGATGTAGGGACTATCCGGGTTTTGTTTTCTAACGGCCGAATGTATGTCTACTGGCGTAACATTTTGAAAATAAAGTGTATCCACCAATTTTAACTCGCCCAGACCCAGCCTCCTAGCATACGCGTGACCCTCGATGTGTTGGAAAGGTTTGTGATTATGTGTTTGGTTCTGGACCTCCAAAATATAACCATCGTGGCCGGAGTGGTATCTCCCTATTACTTCAAACGGGCAATTACATTTTTTACTGTCCGTCTTTCGAACCGTGGCTACACTATGATGTACGCCACTACGGTCACATCGTATCCATGCCGTTATTACCCTCCTATTCGGCCCCCTGCCTTGCGAAACATTGCGTGAGTATACGGTAATGTAACCATTTTTTTTGCCCTTTGATAAACCCACTCTGTCAGGTCTTTAAGAGCCCTCTACGGGCCGTCTAGAGTTTAAATGCACTCCACCAACTCGCCTCTACGGCCCGTAGAGGCCTCTACGGGTCGTAGAGGGTGTCCTCATTTATTACACTGACACCCTCTACAGCCCGTAGAGGCCTCTACGAACCGTAGAGGATTGTGCAAACCTAATTTTTGTTATTGTGTAAATAACATACCTCTTTTCAGTGCATGGCCTTGCAGCTTAGTATAACAAGAATATTAATGATCATATGGGATTAGCAAGTACTAATAAGGAAAATCTATAACAAAAATAAAATATACTTGCAAGATATAAAAGAGATTTATTCCAAATACAAGCTATACAAACTTAAGTTGTAAACCAGATGGGAAATAATAGTAGTGTGTGCATGTAAAACTGTGATGTAATACATAGGGCTAAACTCATGCACATAACGATACATTGGGTGTCATAGTGGTGAACAAGGCCGGCCTTGAGGGGGTGCGGGGAGGACTCCCGGCCCGGGCCCAGTTTCTAAAGGGGCACTTTGAGTGGCGACGGGTGTTTTCTTTCTGCAAGTATTTCTTTCTGTTTTCGACCCAAAAAAAATCTCATCTTGAACATCACTGGTTATAAACGCAAGAAGGTGAATAGTAGATAAGGAAGAAGACGAGTCATACATGAAAAACTAGATTGGAAGGATACGACATAATTAAAAAAAAAAGTTGAAGTGTGTTACTTGAGATTTGTGTTATGGTACAGTAATTGTGCAGCCTTTGTAGTAAATTTTAATATAGTACAAAACAATAATAGTCTCATGCTTTTACACATAATGCAAGTCAAATTCATTTTATTAAAAAAAACTTTTAAAGTCGATCTAGACATAAAATAATGGCCCTTCAAATTATTATGGAATTTTAAGAAATTTTGGTTTTTTATGAGCCAATTAGCCAAACATCTTAATTTTTATAATTATTACGACACTTTCAGTTCTATATTTTGTTCGGCCGGTCCGACTAGGGAACCGGTAAGGACACCGGTTCAACGTCCGCTTCGGTTATGAAAACATTGCTTAAAAAACCTAAGATTAAGGGGTACATATTTTGCGGCTTGGCCCGGACACCTAAATTTTCAGGGCCGGCCCTGGTGGTGAAGCTTGAATTTTTGGATGGTAGGAGCCGAAAATCACGAGACCCAATTTTTTTTTCAAATTGGTGGGGGCCGGGCACCCCCTGGCCCTCATTAAGCTTCGTCCATGATTGGGTCTAATGAGGTCTATTGGCATGCATTGAGTTCATACTTGATCAATCAAGATATATTTAAAAGCGTTTTTATAAAGTTGTCTATTTATTTAACAAACTAGCAATCGCTAACGTAAATTTTAAGCATGTAATCTAACATGAAACTGCTATTTATTTTCTAAGCATTTGTTATTTGAAACACTAATGTAAATTGTAACCAAAGTTTAGTGAAATAAAAGTTTATGTTTTCGCTAATAATTAAGTTTGTATCAGTAGGTTATATTAGGCCCGATGGGATATGACATATCTTAGAATTCATATAATATTTTTAGAGATGTTAAGAATATATATTCAATCATTATGTATGAACCTGAAAGTGGAAAAGTTTGTGATATTAATTATATGGACATTTTGGTCTTAAACTATCCATGTCTCTTCTATGTCTGATATTCCAACACTAATTTGTATTTATCGCATTCGAATTTTGTTATTTTCTAAAAAAAATATAGAGTATAAATGTCATAATGGTAAAATCGAATTTCACATTATACCCAATAAGTAGGAATATGTTCAACTTATATTAAAACTCAACATCTGCTACCGAATGCGATTCTTCAACAAACCAAGAGAATCTAATTAGTCTTCAAAAAGTTCACACTTGAAAATATCCATATATGTTACGGGCTTGTTTTATTCAAGATCTGCTCTTTTAATTTAATAGAGCTAAGAGAATCTAGTTTTGTTTTAGTGCCCTAGACCCAAAACGTTTTAACATGTCTCAGAGACAGTAATGGTTTATCTAGTGTTATTCCGTGTGACCTTTTTGAATGACTAGATAAGGGTATGCTTGGTATGGGTAATGAAATGAATGAAGGGAAAGACCGAAAGAATTTGACGATATAATGGAATGAACAAATAAATGAAATGGATCAATTACCATGTGAGAATGGATAATTTTCTAGTAAAATAACAGTCGGTTGAAGAACTTCAAAAGCATATAATAGGGGTGTACATGGGTCATGTCGGTTTGGTGCTCTAACCGAACCAAAAATCCAAAACTCGGCTTTTGGGTTTTAAAAACCGTTCATTTTGTTTTTCTTCTGTTTTCATATGATGAAATTGGTTCGGTTTCGGTTTTTTTCTTTGCCATATGGGTTCGAAGTTATGCCGAAAAAAAGTCAGTCAAAATAATGAACTTCCTCTTGAACTTGGGGCTTCATTGTTTTACAAATTAATGATTTTACACATATGGGCCTAAACATTTTGGGCTACACAATTTTTTTGGCTACACCTAAATTTATTTTTTGAATAATACTTCCGTTCACACATCAGAAACCCGGTTGCAACATATACAACGGATTAAGGCAGCATTCCTTCCAAAGGATGGAATTGTGTTTAGTACGACAAGAAAACCATAAAAACGAGATCATTGACTTGTTAACATTCAAAAGGATATCCAAATAGAAACCTATGTAGTTGCAACTTGTTACCTCATATAAAGCAAATCAACTACAAGTTCTTCGTGATCATTGACTTTAACAAAGTATCAAGGTTGACAAGGATCCGGAGTCTGAAGACTAAGGGGAGTGGTGGCGTGGGTTTTGCGTGAGTTTTCAATACAAGCCCCAAACACCACCCCCTACCTTGGGTGAGTGGAGCGTTGGTGCTTTGGCGTGGGGGGAAGGCCGGGCGTGAGGCATTGGGGGAGATGCGGTCGAGGGAAGGCCAGGCGTAAGCCTAGGATTTAAGTAAAAAACCGTTAACATCAATTTAATAAATAAGAGAAAATTTAAGTCAAATTAGACATTAATCTAAGGATAATTTGAGGTTGAAGGTTGATGATGATTGATTAATGTGAGATCAAATGTACCTTCTGAACTAAATAAGGTATTTAGAAAACAGAACTTCAAAGTAAAACTACAGCAAAACAATACAATAAGATCAAACTGTAAACAAAACCTAAGAACACAAAAAATAGAGACAAATGTAGCCCAATACATTATTCAAATAAACATCTAGCTCTTTGAGGCTGTTTTTTCTTTAGCTTTCTGAATCTTCAAAACCTTCTTAACAATCTTTTGTTCTTCAACCAAAAACGCCCTAATGATCCTACAAACAATCCAACAACAAACGCGTATAAAGAAAATAACCGATGAATCATACATCGATCACAAAGTATTAAACCAGGTCAAACTGACTAAAGCCAAGCTTCGCCTCACCTAAGTGCACGCCTTTATCGAATTCAACTATATATGCATTAAACACAGAATTAAAAGATATACCTTTCTCTTACAGCGCCAGCTGACAGTACTCCACCATAAGCTCGGTTAACCGTTCTTCTGTTCCTAGATAATCTTGACCTCTTGTACTCAGCAGGCCTCAAATGCGGAATCTAAATTATACACACTTATTAATCATTTTAACATATCAACACTTTCTCAAAACATAAACATCTTAACATCCGCAAAACCGCTCATTCAATACTTAAAACATTAAATAAAAAAAAAGGAATATTGGATTTTAATACTCCCAACTTTCAGAGTTTGGCCGCCAATACTCCCAACTACAGAAATGTTTGCCAGCACTCCCAACTTTTAAGGTATTTTCCACTGGCACTCCCAAACTAACCCAGTTAGTTTGTTGACATGGCATGCTGTGGAAGATGATGTGTCATCTTATGTGTCATTCACGTCAGCATGCCACATCAGCAATAACGGCCACATCAGCATGCCACATCAGCAATAACAGCCACGTCAGCATGCCACAACAGCAATAACGGCCACGTCAGCATGCCACATCAGCAATAACGGCCACGTCAGCATGCCACATCAGCAATAACGGCCACGTCAGCATGCCACATCAGCAATAATGGCCACGTCAGCGTGCCACATCAGCAATAATGTGCCATGTCAGCATGCCACGTCAGCAAACTAACTTAACAAATTAACTGGGTTAGTTTGGGAGTGCCAGTGGAAAATACCTTAAAAGTTGGGAGTGCTGGCAAACATTTCTTTAGTTGGGAGTATTGCCGACCAAACTCAAAGTTAAGAGTATTAAAATCCAATAAACCAAAAAAAAAGTAGCATTTTATAAAACAATTAACATTTTATAAAAATAACAATTAAAAAACAGTACAAATAATAACAGATATGATATGTATGTATGATAATGAGTCAGAAGTAGCTAGTTACAAAATCACATTCTCTTTAAACAAAGAGAAATCATGATATATCCGTCTAATATTATCATCATCCTCATTATCATCATATAAAACACACAACTATATAATAATAAGATGTTAAAAACAATGAATAACTAAGAAATTACAAACGTACCCCTTGGATTCTTTTGCCAGTAACGGGGCATTTTGGTCCACTTGCCCTCTTTTTGGTGGTCTGATAAACCAACTTCCCACCTATTCAAAACAACACAATATAAATGAAATCTATAAATATTATATACAAAATGATAATAATAATAATAAATAAATAAAATTAAAATGGATTACCAGGGGTTTTGACGACCCTGTGTTGGTTAGATTTGGTGGCATAGCTGTGGCGTTTGCGGTATGTGAGACGTTGAACCATTGTTGTGTCGGCGGCTATCTGCTTATGGGTTCACTGAAGGGAAGATGATGTGTGTGTATTGTATATAAAGGGTGCACTAGGTTAAAGGGTGTTTGGGCCTGTAAACACAATGTTGGGCTTTAAAAATTATGTAAAAAAGTATGAACATTGTTTAAAGTACATTTTATGTAATGTTGTCAAAATAAGAATTGGACTTGTTTTAGGTTATTTGAGGTTTGAAGAAGGGTTTGTATTTTTGTTTGAATGATATAAAATTATAAATTGAAATGTGAATTTCATGTTTTGAAGCTTTTGGATGCGAGGCTATGTGTTGTGAGTTGGCATCCCATGTTAACTTCTATGTTGCTAAACACGACGTCGGCTAGTTAATGGGGGCGTCTTCGATGGGGGATATATTTCATTCGGCAAAGTCATTAGATATTAGAGTTAAGGTGTTGTTCTCTTGAGATTAAAGATTCGAGCCTCGTTGAAGACGAATTTAGTGTAATTTAAGTCATTCAGAAAAAAATTAATAAGAAGCTTGGCGAAAGGAATGGCTGGCGTGATCGAGTAGAAAGTGGGTCCCACATTGTCTTCAACACACATTCTTAAAGGGGCAATGAGCGTGAAGGTTGCAAGATACATTCGTGTGTCACTCTTTTTCAGCCAATGAAAATCCTCCAAATGAAGTGAGGCGCCAATGGGTCGTTCTCACTACACTCAGTCTAAGATTGTCTACACTAAGTCTAAGTTTGTCGCTATTTTTTATCTTATAAATTACAAATGAATATGTATCAAATAGCCACAAACATAAAATATGTTACACAAGAGAAGTTGCCCATATTCATATTTAATCAACCAAAACTTAAAATTTACAAAAATATTCGTTAACAGAAGATATCAAAATCCATATGTAGCGTACATACACCTTATATCCTCCAAAATAAGTTAACCAATTCCTAGTTTTTACTACTGGATCCACTACTTCTTCATCTTCCTTTATAAAAACCATGGATCAAAGATAAAGAAGTGGGATTATTGCAAATTCTACTAATAACTTGCATAAAATTTATGCTTTTCAGCATGGAAAAAGCAAGAACAAACTATCTTCCACTAGAACCTTTCGATCGACAAACTGTATGTTGTTTAATTTACTTTGACACCAAATTAGTTGATCTCTGCTCAATCTTGGCAAGCTCAAAACTCTTGCAACTAACCTTAACTCGACTTGTGAAACAAACATATGTTGATCCAAGATAGTTTCTTGTTGTTTCTGAAACTTTTTCACTATACAGTTTCCTGTTCTTAGCATGTCTTTTAGCCTCCTCTCCTTCTGTAAAACAAACAAACCAACAGAAGTTTTAGAATGCACTAATGTAATTGCATAGAGTAAAAGCAATGTAAAGAGTATAACCTTTTGATGCATTGTTTTGATGTCCATAAAAAGGTCAGAATCCGCAGGGTCTTGGAGATGTGCTTTACTGCCTTGAAGGATTACGGTTAAGAACAAATTCGTGGTATCTTTATCCGTGTGAAGAAATTCCCAAAATACCATCATGGATTCTTTGATCATTTTCGCCATTGTTGATATTGACACCGCGTCTCCTTCTTCTCTTTTCCTTGCTTTCTTTTCCTTCAAATTGTCATCTACAATAAGAATCAAGAAACAAACTTTTTAAAAAAAGTCAACTTTTGACACATAGAAATCAAATTTAGTGTTTTTATATTTTAACTTGATGTCACTTCTTTAAAGTTTTAAGGATGAAATAAAAAGATTTCAACTCATAGGTTTATCTCTTGTGTTCTACGAAAGGTGCGAATTTCGACCCATTCAGAAATGAATGTTTATTTATAACATAAGGACATGTCAAGTGGGTCAAGTCAAAAAATAATGGACAAGACCTTATAAATCATTTTATTCAAACCAAGAAAAGAAAAACCATAGCCATATAGAAGTTATCACTTACAAGCAACTTTCACTATTTTGACGATTTAGCCCCTAAACTTTTTTCAAAAATGGTTCCATCCCTTTAAAAATTATCTTATTCGAACATATATGTTTTTTTCTTCAAACCGATGGTTTAAGTTTTGTTGGGGCAGCATTTTTCTTATGTTTTGTGGCGGTTTCATTCTTAACGTTCACTATCTTTGTGGTTTGACATCGTTTTTTTTTTTTTGTCATCGCCGTCGTCAACATCATCACCATTATTATATAAAACCTCCTAATCATTGTAGTCAAATTAATAAATATACACACAAAAAAAATTATAGAACAGATTTTGACATGTTAGCAAACCAACCCAACCCTCCGAGTTTGTCGCCTCATATTATATGTTTAACTTGAAATTACCTCTAACGGCTGGAACTTGAAGAAGGGCGCGAAGGTTGCAACGTTGCTTGGTGTAGTTCTGAACTCTAGGCCCTTGAAACAGTTCATCTTCAGTGAACCTTCTAAGAAGAACATGAAACTGTTGGAACTCAATGGCAATTTGGTTATAAGACCGGTAGCCTTGCGGATCATAAAGCTGTAATTCTTTTACTTTTTTGTATTGCCAATGAAGCATCTCCCATGAAAGACAAGCTTGTCCAACATATACAATCTCTAAATCTTTGTGTAACTCAGTGATGGATTTAAGTGTAGGGTCTGCGTAAATCCTTCTTAATTTGCATGGCCATAAACTTGGTAAAAGAACGGATTTAATCGCTGAAAGTGACGTGCTTTCTCCTGCGTTTGTCTGGTCTGGATGCTTCATCCTCAGAAAATCTAAAGAAATCGAAAAAAAGGTTACTTACTATTGTATTAATTTACAACGAATATAAAATTATGTAAGGCGAGACTCATGTAAAATGATGTCATGTGGCATGATTACAACCGCGATGTCCCTTGACCTCTTCATTTGGATGTGATAGAGACATACTTACATATGACAATTATCAATTTGCAAGTTGATAGTATCACATATCAAATAAAACCAAATGTTAGAGCACTTTTTGATTACCAAACAAAAAAGGATTTTATTTTATTTTTTAAAAAAGTGAATAGTCTTTTTCTTATCTCCGTCAACGTATGGAGAGCGCTATCACCCGTCTCCACGACAATATATACACGTGCCGGATTACATACTTATTTAACTTTTCTTGAAAAGCCATCAAAAACAGATATTAAAAAAATATTTACTCAAAGCATGCTATAAAAACAAGTAAAAATTGGATCTTGATATAGGTTACAGCAGAAGTGAGGATGCAGGGGTACTCTTGTGATTTTACTTACATACCCATATATTAAACAAACTAATGAATAACTATTTGTGCAACTTTAATGAAGTGGGGAATATATAAAAAAGCATAGGCTGATTGTAATTGACATTTAGATCATTATTCACCATACGCGTGTCTAGACGAATCAGGCCGCCTGCATAGAATGGACTAATAGTCATGGAAGACTTATGCAATATGCAACTTGCATAGAATAAGGATCTTGGTACCAAATATTTTGATGAAATAAAACATTTGGTGACCCACTCCTGTATGAATTTTCTAACTCCATAAACGCAATTTTTACGCGCAGAATCTATGTACAAAACTATAAGTTAAAAACAAATTTAACAAATATAAAGAAAACACTAAACGGAGATAAGGTTAATAGAACTTACTGATGGCCTGCAACGTTTGGTAATTTAAGACGTCTAATTTTCGCATTTTTTCAGTGTAGCTCTTGTAGAATTTCTGAATTTCCGCCATTTGATCTCTATGCTCCGGTTTCTCATTGATTTGTAAAGGTTTATAATCCTCCACCACTCTTGGCGTTTCGCTTTCTTCAAGTATGGTTGGAAGACCTCCAGTTCTTGCGTTCCTTAACTCCATTTTCATTTGATCAATCAACTCTTGATGTTCTAACAAAACATCATCGTCGTCGTTGTCTTCTTCTTCGTCTGAATCAAATTCCCATGATCTTATCTGTTCAGTTTCTGATCCCAATGAGTTTTCGAAACAAGAATCTGATTCGTGTTTGCCGAAAGAATCAGAATGCTGTAAATCATTTTCTAAACTCGGTTCCAGTTCAATGTAATCGTCGTCAATCTCATCCGAAAACGTTGGAATCAAAATTTCCGACTCGTGTTCAATGACGGAATCAACGTCTTGAGGACTTATTGAGAAAAATCCATCACTCGAGTCATCTGATTCATGATAATAATAATCAAGCGGATCAAAATCATCGTTTTTCATGATAAACTCTCCTAACCAATTAACCTGTTCGGGCTTCAAATCGCCTTTTTCACCCGAATTCAACTCACTTTTCTCCTCTAATTCATGATCTTCATCAAAACTGGAAACATTAACATGTTGCGAAACTCGACCCAAAGAAACCTCTTTTTCTACAAAATCATTAACCTTTTCATCTAATAAATGATCAAAACTTTCACTAACTTTTTTCTGTTCATCTTTGACTTCTTTTTCCCCTAACATGTGACTTATTACCTTTTCTTTAATGATGAAAGCATCATCCATTAAAGGAGGCTCAACAAACATTTCATGGACAGTAAAACTACCTGATTTTGGCTCCTCAACAAACCCACCAAAGCCTTGAACAGACATAACCTGATATTTACTTGTATTCATCTTTGTTCTCAACTCATTCTCCATAAAAACATTTAAAACATCCCCTGTTTCCTCTGTTTCCCCTGTTTCCCCTGTTTCCTCTGTTTTTGAATCATGAATATCTTTATACCCAATCAAGTTTTCATCTTTCATCTGAAACCGAAACCCGAAACTAAACCCGGGTTCGGGTTCGGGTTCAGGTTCTGGTTTCAATTCCTTGTCTTCACCAAACCCATCAAAGATCAAAACTTTTCTTACTTCTTGTTCTTTTTCTTGATCACTTAAACTCACAAGTGGACATAAATTTCTCTCATGGGTATCATCAATCCGTGACCTTTACAACAAAACAAGTAATAATATTATATAAAAATAACAAAAATCATCACAAAAAAAAAACAAAAAAAAAAAAAAAAAAACATTACAATTCCCAAAACAGAGACTTACCCGGACAGGTTTTGTATCAAATGCCTAAACAAGCTCAAAACAATATCACACAACAAAAGCCATATAAAACTGCATACTTTAATCACAGTTTTAAGGACTAAATCATATGGAAACGATTCATGGATAATATTAAAGTAGGATTTGAGGATAAACAACATGTGGGTAGCCATATAAACTGAAAAGTATATAACTTATGTCATGGTTTAAGTAAAGGGTTAGGTGAATGATTGGAGAAGAAGAGATGTGTTATGCAGGAAGATGGTGGAGAGGATTGTGGGGTGATAAAGATTTGCATATGATGATGATGATGATGCTGGGAAGAGAAAGAAAGGTACATGAACGGAATGGAATTTATGGGAAAAGTTTATAATAATGTAGGTGGTCAATTGATATGATATTAACCTTCCAAAAAAATTGATATGATATTAAGTTATTAAGAATAACGTAATCTAGATTTTATTGCTATAAATGAATACCGCGTGTTTATGTGAAAAGTTGTATTTTGTTAAACATATTAGAGTAAACTGTCATTTTCGTCCCTGAGGTTTGACACTTTTTGTCAGTTTCATCCAAAAGTTTATTTTTTCTCAACTGGATTCAAAAGTTTTCAAATAGTTGCTCGTTTCATCCAACTCGTTAACACCGTTAGTTGAACTCAGTTAACTAAGGGCAATTTTGTCATTTCATCTTTTAAGTGAAGGGTATTTATGTCAATTCGTATGTTTTTAATCCTAACCCTATTTAAAACAATCAACCCCAAATCATCTTATTCATTCCAATTCCAATTCCAAAACCCTAATACATCAAAACCCAAAATCATCTTCTTCATTCCAATTCCAAAACCCAAAGTTGTTATTTAATCCTGTTCCATAATAATAATAATAATAATAATAATAATAATAATAATAATAATAATAATAATAATAATAATAATAATAATAACAACAACAACAACTTATCTTAACCACCATGAAGATCTCATCCAAATCAATCTTGAGCCCAGCTAGAGCCAGGGCTCGAGACCCACCAACCTCACTGAGCCGCCGGTTAAAAAACAGTGGCAGTCTCAAAGGCAATGCATCTCCAGCCATGTTCCCTACAGCCACCAAAAAGAGAGGAAGTTTTGAGAACCCAGAACCCAGTTCACCTAAAGTCACTTGCATTGGTCAAGTTAGAGTTAGAGGTAAGAAAAAGCAAGCAAAAAAGCTAAGAACTTTATCAAGAAGACATAGTGCTGGTGATGTTAGTTTCACAAAACTTGAACAAAACCATCATTCCTTGCAGGACAGATAGGGGGAAAGAAGAGAAGATAATTACAGTTGATGAAATGATAAAATTACCCTTAGTTAACTGAGTTTAACTAATGTGTTAACGAGTTTGATGAAACGAGCAACTATTTGAAAACCTTTGGATCCAGTTGAGAAAAATAAACTTTTAGATGAAACTGGCAAAAAGTGTCAAACTTCAGGGACGAAAATAGCAGTTTACTCAAGATATTATTATTGTGCATATTTTGAAAATGTATTTTGTGCTAAAAGTTGTTTATTTTTCTTTTAATATTAATATTAAGTTGGAATCTGATTACAACCGGATTTTACTATAGTAGGCCTTGACAGGTTTCCTTCGAAACTAGAGATGGTGGGCTTTGTCCGCCCAAGCATTCAACACCGTATGTAATCACGGGCATATGAGGTTCACCTTTTGAAACTGGGTTACCCCACATAATCAGACTTTTGTTTGTTGGTTGTTAAAAAAAATAAATAAATAAACATTGGTCTGTAGTACGTTATTTTCTAATAAAATTCTCTTATTTGAATAATAGTTTTTACTATGTAATTTCGACCGTAGGAAGCTATGTAGTTAACTATGTATGCCAAATTCAATTTCGAGTCGAAGGATGTTTTATAAAATTTAGGTTGGCTAACGTTATGGATAAATTTTAGATAATTACATCAAGTCTTTATGTTATTTTTCAAGAATTTTATATAGATAAATTAGTGTAATATTAATGAAAGTCATGTTATTATACACAGTGTAACAAAAATGAGAAGGGTGAGAAAGATATAAGAAAACACAATAGATCATGAAATATGACACAATAAGTCGCAAAATATAACACAATGACAAAATGTATAACACGATGTTGAATAAAAAAGAGACAATGAATGTTAAAAATGATACAATGACGAACATAAGAAAAAGACACAATGATATAACGTAAATTCTAAAACTACAATCTAAAAATCCAAAAAAGCGAAAACCTAAAAACTAAGATCGTAAGGTTTGATGAGACGGTTCCAATGCCGCTTGAATGAGTTCAATCGGGTCTGTTTGATACCCTTCCTACGACTTCCTATTTTTCTTTCACTGTATATTTGATCCTAACCCATTAATAAAAATCCCAAGTTTTACAAAGATGAAAAGTAATAGATTTTCAAGAGATGGGACATTTTGAATTGTTTTTTAAAAATTTAAACTTTTAGATTAAAAAGATAAGTTTTTACTTAACAAGAATGAATTGTAATATACTACTTTTAAATTTATTAAAATAAATAAAATAGCTGGTAAAATTTGTGTTTAAAGAAACTTAACTCGGTCTTACATTTCAACTCAAACCTAATTTTACCAACAATAACTTGATTATTTTGACGAGAAGATTTAAGAAACTTATTTTTTTATTTGTAAATATATATATAAAACTAGTTTTTATCCCGGGAGCGTCCCGGGTTGAAATATCTAATAATAATAATAAAATATATTATTATTATTATTATTATTATTATTATTTTAAACAAATCTCTGCCATAAGTTATCATATTCAAATATTAAAAAAACGAATCTCTGCGCCGGGGTATAAATCTAGTGCCATTACAAATGAATTCGGAAGTTTGTAATCGATCATTCTAAAAAGAACTAACATGAAATAAGAAAAAAAAAGTTAATTATTTAAATATCGAACGCATTAGTCTAAGGGTTATGTGATGCGTTAAAAAATTCATGGGTATATGAACGGGTATATAGTTCGGGTATATGGGTATGTGGTTTTGGGTAATCGGGTCGGGTATCACCTAATCCCAGACCCGACCCAAACCCACAATTTTTTTTGAACTAATCCCAAACTCGACACAATACTTGTCGGGTTACAAAAAATAGTCATTTTTTTCTCCGTTTTTATATATATATATATATATATATATATATATATATATATAAGGTTCGACATAAAAAAAATACTTGATTTTGATGTGTATCTTTTCGAAACTCTTAATAGCTCATTAAAGAAATCCAAGACTATAGTTTCAACTACTGTTAACAAACATATAATTTGTATCAAGGGTTGGAAAATATATACAACATCTAGGGTATAGGTTGGAAGTAAACGTACTAGAGCGTCAATATCCACGCCCAGATTTCCCTTGGACCAATAAGCAATTTGCATGGCACATTCTTTGAAGAATAACGCCAAAATTTTTGAAGCACAACCCCATGGGGGGGGGGGGGGTATTACGGCGTTATGGGGCGCCAAAATGATAATTCACGCCTAATTTCGAGTACCACTACGTTCGGTTTGGATGAAAAGTTACAATATAATTGTTAATATCGACTATGCTTTTAATATTATTGTGGACAAAATTCGTCCCGAAAGTTTCGCCCGCAAAGAGGTCCACTCGGACCAAAGCCAACCACGTCAAATGAAAGCAAAGAAGAAATGGGAAGTCGGGAAGTGATGCGGTGACTGTTACCCGGGTGAGCCAAAATATATGTGACAGGGCTATAAGTGAATCGGGGAAAACACTTGTGGTGGGTGTATGAACACCGCTTCCACCACGCAATGACTGCAATTTCTTTTTTACGCGGAGGGTATTTCCTGTGCCAACTCCATCCTCCCTTAATATTACAATAATACATATATCTTGATCGTAATAAATGTAATTACAAGTAAATAGACCTACGAGTCATTGAATGTTAGCATCTTTAGGTAAAATAATATGTATACAACTTATTGAGTTGCAAACTTTCAAGTTATGGTGAGAAGTTATGATGAAGGTAACGATTTGACAATGATAACTTTTGTCCATTGTTGGTTCAACAATTTTTTTTGGTCTAGTTGTTGTACATTCTAGATTCAATACTCTTAAGATGATAGCAATTTCCATTTTTTTTTTGATCGGATAGCAATTTCCATTTGTCCTTTTAAGAAAGTGTTGCTTTATTGGTGATATATTTTTAAAATACTATAATGCAAAAGGGGTCCATTTAAATAGCCATAGCCGAGCGAGTGTGGCTTATTCAGATTAAAATAAATGGGTAAAAGAAGTAGTCTCTGAAGTCTGAATAGAGGTTTGTCGGTTGAGTCATTCAATGGGCGGTTTTATTTTCTTAATTAACATATTTTTTTTTTCCCATTTAAAAACATAAGTAATGGTTCATGCCTCTTATGGGGTATTTTCCTCCACATCATTAGATGTTGGGGTGTGGTTTGGTAAGAATGATCGGGGTGATGACTTGGACACCTTCACCGAAGGGGTACACCGCAAACCCCCCCCCCCCCCCCCCCCCGCTCCATCTTCGGTGAGATCGTGGATATTGCCCGCTCGCCCCGTCCCAAAATCCAAGAAAAAAAAAAGAGCCGTCGGACCCAAAAAGTTATGCAACGGTCAGATTTCAAAAAAAAAAAAAAAATTACTTTAACCTTTTATTTATATAACCTTTCCTTCATTCTAAACCCACACCAAACCTTCACAACCATATTTTTTATAAACTTTAGCCATAATATTTATAAACTTCAAATTTCATACCACACCACAACCAATTTCAAACCTTTTCACCTCTATAATTTTATACAATCATGAGTTCGTCGTCAGAAGAGGCAAATGTTGTCAATTTTTTCGCGGGAGCGATGGTTGAAACGGCAACAACTCTTTTGGAGTTTGTAGACGACAGTGACTACGAAACAACTTCGGACCCAAGAACAAGGAGCGCCGCATTAAACAGAGATCGTGAGGGCATATTTTATTTCTTATACTTTTTAAATTTGTTACTATTATTTTGTTATATTTTCTTAATTTTTTTGTTAAATTTGTTATTGTATTTCATATCTTATATTTTTAAAATTGATTTATGTTAATATATTTTAAGGTGCACATGGTCGTTTGGTGGCTGACTACTTTGCTGAGGACTGCGTATACACAGACGAACTATTTAAGCGTCGCTTTCGAATGAGTCGACGATTGTTCCAACGAATTGCCAATGACTTGGCTAATTATGATGAGTTTTTCACACTATGTTATGATGTTAGAGGAAAATGAGGTTTTACAACGCTATAGGAATGCACTTATGCGCTTCGTCAGTTGGCGTACGGGACTGCTAGTGATTCATGGGATGAATATTTGAGGATGTCTGCTAGAATGAGTCGGGAGTGCTTGTATCGGTTTTGCGAAAATGTCGTGAAGTTATATAGCAAAGTTTACTTGCGTAGGCCAACAAAAAAGGACATCGAAAAGATCTACGCACACCATGCAGAGAAACACGACTTTCCTGTCATGCTTGGAAGCATCGATTGCACGCATTGGCCATGGCGTAATTACCCCACTGCATGGAAAGGTCAGTTTACGCGGGGTGACATTGGAGAGCCGTCAATTATTCTAGAATCTGTTTGCTCACAAGACCTTTGGATTTGGCATGCATTCTTTGGAGTTGCTGGTTCATGTAACGATTTAAATGTTCTAGCTAGATCCATGGTTTTCGACCCCATCATTAGGGGTACCGGTCCTGATGATTCTTTGGTGCTCAACGGGGTAGAATATAAGCACGGGTATTATCTAGCTGACGATATATACCCAAGTTATGCATCTCTTGTGAAAACGATACAAATTCCCACGGATGAAAAAAGGAAAAAAGTTTGCGAAGTGCCAAGAATCGGCAAGAAAAGACGTGGAATGGTTATTCGGTGTTTTAAAGGGGAAATGGCATGTAATTGGGCGGCCCGCACGTGCATGGCATCCAGGAAACTTGAGATATATTATGTACGCTTGTACGATACTACATAACATGATAATCGAAGATGAAGGCCGCGCTATATGTGAATATGACCCGAATGAAGTTGAAGAGAATATCGAGCCGGTTGACAAGGGACAACAACAATCGAACAGGTGGGCATTAGAGGATAGTACTGTGCACGACAACCTTTGCACGGATTTAATCGACCATATTTGGAACAATTTCCGTGTCGAAAATATTGATAACGAGTAATTTGTATCTTTTTTTAGTTTCTTTAGGTTTGTAATTTTTTTAGTTTATTTAGGTTTGTATTTTTTTTTTAAATCGGGTTTTTTTAATGTATTATTCTAAATTTTTTATATGTATTATTCGCATTTTTTTTAAATTTTAATGAAAAAAAGTTTTAATGAAATATAAAATGTATAAATAAATAAAAAAGAAAAATAATAAAAAAAGGAAGGGGGAGGGGGAACCCTTTCCCCTAGAAAGGGGAGGGAAATGGGGGAAATGATGTGGCGCTGATGTGGACAGGGGGGGGGGGGAGGGGGAAGGGTTTCACACCCCATAGCCTTATCATAAAGCCCCTCAAAAAAATGTGTAATGGTTAAAGCCACTTAATACCCTTTTTAGTAATTACTTTTCATGTTTTTTATCCTATTTGAGCATTATACTATAAATGTCCCACCTTCTTAATGCCCATATAATGCCATAGGGGATGGTGTATCATGATTATTCATGCCCATATAATGCCCAATACACATGGTCTAAGGCGTGTGTTACATCTTTATTTATAGTCATTTTATAGACACTAATTTTTATCTTGGCTTAATTATCAATTTAGTTCATAAGGTTTGGTTAATTTATTTTAAATAATGTTTTCTTATTTATGTTTCTAAAGTTTAAAATATTTGAACATTTTCGTCCTTCCCCCTAACTCCATCTAAAACTCTCAGTTAAATTATGAGTATTTTCGTTGCTTTACATTTATCTTTTGTTTTTCTCATTTTCAACCAAAGCTAGTTTCTAATATTTTTTCTTTAATCACTTATCTATACTACTATATAATGAGTTCTGGACAGGCAACGAAGTCATTTTATAATCACCTATATGGGTAAAATTGTAATTTTATTATATTAACAAGACAATTTTAATGCAACTATTAAATAACTTTGTAGTAATTAAAAACAATAATTAACTTATGCTTTTTATTTTAATTTAATTTAATTTTATTATAACTTATATAAATACATCTCCCTTTTGGTTAAAATAGTAACTTGATAAGAAAACAAGTTTTAAACCTGTATGTACAACCACTTACAACATCCCATGAGTAAGACGCGTCTCTTGGATTCTTTCACTACGCCAATTTTGATCACCCGCATCTTTGTCTTTTCAATTTCCCTCACTCTCAAGATGTAACGCCCCAAAAATCCATTTTGCTTAAGTTCGCCATTAGGCGCGATTAGCAAAATAATAAAATGGAAAATAGAGCATAAGAATGAGTGTTATGTTCTAATATGGGAATAAACTAATAAATGCTATTATTTGTATAAGTGGGCAAATAATAATAGAAACTAACTTAGTTAGTTAAGTTTCTTAAAAAGGGGACATTGGGGGATATTTGAAGGGTCATTCATGTAAATAAGTGGGTTAATAACAAGTTCAAGAAAACACCCCATGGCATAAACGAATTCAGCCAAGGGGAGGTCTTCTCAAGACCAAACAAATCCCTAAATACCACAATTGATGCAAGATGCAAAGGGGTTTTAAGGGTAAACTTGATGGGTTGCAAAGTTAGAGTTTTCTACAAGTTTTGGAGCTTTGGTAAGAACCCTAACCCTCATTTGGTATGAATTTCGAACCCTACATGTGGGTTTTGAGCAAAACATGTTAAATTCGTATTATTGCTTGATTGCAAGTGATATTGATCATCTCTAATGGTTTAGAGATGAGCTAATAACTAGAGGTTGCTTGTTTGCAAAAGATGATGATATTGGGTTTTTATTAGAACCTTGATGTTGCTAAATTAGTTGTAAATCCATGTAATTGTAGGAATAATGTGTAGTTGATGATATGCATGTGAAAAAATTGGTCATGATTGAAGGTAATTATGCGTTCTGGTGGAATGCATGTATTAGGAGCTTGTACGTTGAGCTTAGAAGGTTGTACGCACACCATGTGTTTGATGCAATGTCTAGATGAGTATGATGTATGAATTTGTATGCAAGACTTGACAAATATGAAAGTAATGTGATAATAGACACAATTGATAGTAGGTTAACATGAGGATTGTGTTTTAGATAGTATTCATGTGAGAATTTAGTTGATTGTATGATTTGATAGGAAGTATGCATAGTAGCATGTATACTATGCTTAAGTGATATGATGCACACCATGTGTTGGATTAATTGGTGAGATGAATGATCTTGTATGTTAATGAGATATGAATATGATATTTAGGGTGAATTCCATACAACCTAGTATGTTAATATGGATGTATGTGTGCAAAAAAGGAAGTTTATATAGTTGAAAGTTGACTTTCTGGAAAGTCAACTGAAGTGGAAATAACATGGTAAGTTTTGTAGCATGATTGTGAAATTGGGGATTTCGTGAGAGACACATTAGCTTGGTTATGTGATATATACGATGTTAAGTTAATTGCTCGAATTATGAATCAAAAAGGGTGTGGAACTATGTCTTATGTATGTTATAAATTGACCTATGCAAGTCAATGTGATATATGAGTTGGATATGATGGGTTATGAATGAACATGTATGCTAACAATGATGTGAAAATGATGATATGAACGGATAGGAAGGATGGACTCAACCATGGGAAGCTAATGGGTCAAGAGGAGGCAAATAAACAAGCATGAACTTGGAGGACTTGAGGTAAGTGATTCCTAGCCCGATTAGAACAATGAATTTATACATGTGTGAAAGTAGAACGGGAATCATGGAATGATGGAACATTAAATATAGTGCCATAAGGCATTTTACGGAGATTATAATGGGTAAAACGCAGCTCCGGATGGATCGGCGTGAATGGGTCAAGAAGGAATGGAAAGAAGAAGCAAAAGGAGGAAATGTGCAGGGTCCACCGTAAGGCAGTAGAGAACTGCCGTGGGACTTTTAGGGTCCACCGTAACTTACGGTGGCCACCGTAAGTTACGGTGGGGCCTGGAAAATTATATCTTTTTTAGTTTATTCTATCGTATGTTGATGTTTCGCTTATGTGCGCGACCCGTAATTGCGTTTAACGCATCAAATAACATTGTTGAACCTTGGGTAAGGCTATGTAAGGGTGTAGCATGTAATAGTAATGTCGGATTTGCAAATATGATCCTAGTACGGAATGATACATGTGCATGTAGTTTAATTGATATGTTGTTTGATGGTATCAAATACGGTAAGTAGATTGTCATGATTATGTAGATTGAAAATGTGACGTACATATGTGTACTCATGCTCGGGTTTGAGAGAGAGTTTCATGTATGTAAGGGTTGGTAGTTATGTGTAGATTGAGTATAGGATTGGAAACGTCATAGTTGTCCTAGAGATTGGCGAAGAAAGAGTAACATGACGGGTCAAAGTAAGTTATATGAGGGAATTGTATGCTTGTATGTATTGTGGGGTTATATGAGGGAATTGTATGCTTGTATGTATTGTGGGGTATTGAGGGAATTGTATATTTGTATGAATTGTGGGGTTATTAACCTTTGTTATGTGAATGGTAATGAAGATGCAGGTATATAAGTGTGAATGCATGAGACTTGTAGGTTCGGTTCGGGGTACCACACCCGAACATGTAAAAAGGCGTTAGAACGAGATTATGGAGTATCAATGGATATTATTTCCGCATTATGAGTAATGTGCATTAAGTAACTAAATGAACTAACGAAATGGTTATTTGGTGTTCGTAGGTTGTCTTGTCTATCGAATAGAGTAAGGAAAGGATGGAGATCGAGCGAGGAGGCGGATTGTACGTGGTCACGATCACATAATCAAATAGAGATGAGTCACATTGAATGTATTAAGAAATATTTTAAGATGTAACACCAAAAATACTTATTAGATTCGGTTTCTAAACATTCAAGGTTGTTTTTAAGAAATGAATTTTTCGGTTGGTAATTTCCGCTGCGTATTTTCCATATTACGGTATTAAGGTGTTATAAGTTGGTATCAGAGCCCTGGTTTGAGTGAAATCTTGTACAAGGAAGTAAGTACTTGAACTCAAACTTGTGTGCTCCTGAATGCAGTGACCCGTACAATCCAAGACTCGATCAAGGCTCAAAGGTAGAATTTAATATTAACTCACATGACATGTTAAAAGCTAATTGTGGTGTTTATGTTAAGGTGGGCTTTTGCGGATAATGAAGAGGTCTCAAGGACACGATTCAAGATAGATCGCGGAAATTGTAGATAAGATGGAATAATCACAAGTACGCGATAATTAACTATTGGTACCGGTGGGAGGAAAGTCCTCAGGGATGGTAAAACATAGAAGGGAAAAATAACCATGTTGTTTAGGAACGAAATTGAAATGTAGCACGAAGCTGAAAACCAGTCCCTAGGCGTAAGGTAATGATTACACGAAGGCATGTGGATAGCATGTGAACTGTGCGCCTGGCCAGTGCACAAGAAGCACGCGATGCACGTGAGACCGTGAGAATCATCACAGGTATGCCTGGTAAACTTGGAAAGTAAGTGGTCGTGTGGGTGAGTGGGTGGAATGAAACTTCTATAAAAATGTGAATGTGAAGGGGGATTCCCTTAGAAGGTATCCAACTAAACGTATGTATATTGTGCCTATAAATCAACTATGGCAATAAATGTAAGGTTGGAATGAAAGGTTTGAGTCCGTAGATAAGTACGGATCAAACTGATATGAATAAAATGTTGGAATGAAAGGTTTAAGTCCGTAGATAAGTATGTATCAAACCTATATGAATGAAAGCCTGAAATGAAAGGTTTGAGTCCGTAGATAAGTACGGATCAAACCGATATGAATAAAATGTTGGAATGAAAGGTTTAAGTCCGTAGATAAGTACGGATCAAACCTATATGAATGAAAGCCTGAAATGAAAGGTTTGAGTCCGTAAGCAAGTACAGATCAAATCAAAATTGTAGAAAACCCTTATTGGGTCAAAATTGTAGAAAACCCCTATGGGTCAAAATTGTAGAAAACTCTTATTGGGTCAAAATTGTAGAAAACCCTTATGGATCAAAATGGTGGGAAAGATCCTTGTGGGTCAAAATGGTTGGAAAGATCCTTATGGGTCACAATGGTTGGAAAGACCTCAATGGGTTAAGAGGTTGAAAAGACCTTAACGGGTCATATGGTTGAAACCATGTAAAATAGGCTGGAAAGACCTTAGCAGGTCAAACGGTTGGGAAGACCATAAGGGTAAAAAGGGGTGAAATTATAGAAATTGTGGAAATGACCTTGAACGGGTCAAATAGTGGAAATGTAAAAATATAGAATTACCCAAGTAATGGGTCAGATTTGTTGGAAAGTTGTAGAAATATAGAATAGTCTATGAAGTGAGTCATTTAGGTAGGAATGAAGGAGAGAATACATTATTCTCTCTAACCAAGATAAGCACAAGTTAGTAACTTAATTTAGATATGCATGTTATGTGGCATGTAAAATGCATATATATATATATGTAGAAGATGGTAAGGCATGGTATTAATGTGAAAATGAATGAACGGTTGATCTTTTGAAAGATTTGTACCTCTATATGCAGAAAATGAATGACATTATGAATTGCGAGAATGCAATGTAGAAATTATTATTAAAGTAGTAGGATACATTATTCTAACCAAGATAAGCACAAGTTAGTAACTTAATTTAGATATGCATGTTATGTGGCATGTAAAATGCATATATATATATATATGTAGAAGATGGTAAGGCATGGTATTAATGTGAAAATGAATGAACGGTTGATCTTTTGAAAGATTTGTACCTCTATATGCAGAAAATGAATGACATTATGAATTGCGAGAATGCAATGTAGAAATTATTATTAAAGTAGTAGGATATGGCACATTTACCTTGAAAAGTCAATTTGTAAAAAATTTGCAAGATGGTGAACAAAATGTAAGGATCTTGTGTAAGGAATGGAATAAGTAATGTAGTATAGCTCGCAAACAGGAGATCAGGAAGGAAATGTATATGATTACACATTTCGGGAGAAAGAAAACTTGCATGGACCGATGAAGGTCAATTTTCAGTAATGTAAGGTACATGTCTAACCAATGATTTTGTAGATACGAATGGTTGAATCTATGGGTATGATGAAATCCACAAGATAGGTGACATGATGTTGAAGAGTTGGAACTTATTGTGAACGAACTAAAGCAAGCAAAATATGGTGTGGACTTGCGAAGGATCAAGTTAAGCCGACACATGGATGGTTGGATGACATTGTAAAAGGAAGGTTAGTAAATTTCGATATTTTGTGAATGTTAAATGGAAAATTTATATAGGTTGAATAGTACCCGCGTATGAATGAAGGGTAGTTCGAGCATGATGTAGCTGGAAAGTTGACTTTTAAAGGTCAAAAGATGAATGAATATTTGTTAGACTCGGTGTTGCTCAGTAACGGACATACGCGTTACAGTAAGTGGTGCATGAAATGAACTAACAAACAAAGTAGTGTGAATAGAATGACTTTGAAATTTACCAAAAAAAAGGGGGTGGGGGTGCATATAGTAGATGTACCGATTCAGTAGTGCCTAGGTAATTATGCCTAACTCTCAAGTTAAGTGAGAGTGAATGAGGAATGAAATGGTATGTATGTTGCGAAAGAGATAACTATGATCTAAGGACTTGGGATATACGCAGGTATATAGTCTAACTAATTACATGATTGAAGTAATTAAAAAGGAATTTATAATAGTGGAATACTGAAGTAAGATAAGGTGAAAGATGGCAATGATAGTTCGGTATGCTTGATACTGCATGAAGGCTTGTTGTTAAAGTTAGAAAGCGTGGACATATAATTGTGTCTATTCACGGTTAAAGTTGTAGTATAGTCTATAATGCAGGCTTGCGATGCGGCATGAAACTTTGAATTAAGCGTCAGAGTAAATAAGTACGTAGGGAATGCCAAGTAGGGTAGTATTGAAAGAGGTTTCGGGGACGAAACCTTCTTTAAGGGGGGTAGACTTGTAACGCCCCAAAAATCCATTTTGCTTAAGTTCGCCATTAGGCGCGATTAGCAAAATAATAAAACGGAAAATAGAGCATAAGAATGAGTGTTATGTTCTAATATGGGAATAAACTAATAAATGCTATTATTTGTATAAGTGGGCAAATAATAATAGAAACTAACTTAGTTAGTTAAGTTTCTTAAAAAGGGGACATTGGGGGATATTTGAAGGGTCATTCATGTAAATAAGTGGGTTAATAACAAGTTCAAGAAAACACCCCCATGGCATAAACGAATTCAGCCAAGGGGAGGTCTTCTCAAGACCAAACAAATCCCTAAATACCACAATTGATGCAAGATGCAAAGGGGTTTTGAGGGTAAACTTGATGGGTTGCAAAGTTAGAGTTTTCTACAAGTTTTGGAGCTTTGGTAAGAACCCTAACCCTCATTTGGTATGAATTTCGAACCCTACATGTGGGTTTTGAGCAAAACATGTTAAATTCATATTATTGCTTGATTGTAAGTGATATTGATCATCTCTAATGGTTTAGAGATGAGCTAATCACTAGAGGTTGCTTGTTTGCAAAAGATGATGATATTGGGTTTTTATTAGAACCTTGATGTTGCTAAATTAGTTGTAAATCCATGTAATTGTAGGAATAATATGTAGTTGATGATATGCATGTGAAAAATTGGTCATGATTGAAGGTGATTATGCGTTTTGGTGGAATGCGTGTATTAGGAGCTTGTACGTTGAGCTTAGAAGGTTGTACGCACACCATGTGTTTGATGCAATGTCTAGATGAGTATGATGTATGAATTTGTATGCAAGACTTGACAAATATGAAAGTAATGTGATAATAGACACAATTGATAGTAGGTTAACATGAGGATTGTGTTTTAGATAGTATTCATGTGAGAATTTAGTTGATTGTATGATTTGATAAGAAGTATGCATAGTAGCATGTATACTATGCTTAAGTGATATGATGCACACCATGTGTTGGATTAATTGGTGAGATGAATGATCTTGTATGTTAATGAGATATGAATATGATATTTAGGGTGAATTCCATACAACCTAGTATGTTAATATGGATGTATGTGTGCAAAAAGGAAGTTTATATAGTTGAAAGTTGACTTTCTGGAAAGTCAACTGAAGTGGAAATAACATGGTAAGTTTTGTAGCATGATTGTGAAATTGGGGATTTCGTGAGAGACACATTAGCTTGGTTATGTGATATATACGATGTTAAGTTAATTGCTCGAATTATGAATCAAAAAGGGTGTGGAACTATGTCTTATGTATGTTATAAATTGACCTATGCAAGTCAATGTGATATATGAGTTGGATATGATGGGTTATGAATGAACATGTATGCTAACAATGATGTGAAAATGATGATATGAAAGGATAGGAAGGATGGACTCAACCATGGGAAGCTAATGGGTCAAGAGGAGGCAAATAAACAAGCATGAACTTGGAGGACTTGAGGTAAGTGATTCCTAGCCCGATTAGAACAATGAATTTATACATGTGTGAAAGTAGAACGGGAATCATGGAATGATGGAACATTAAATATAGTGCCATAAGGCATTTTACGGAGATTATAATGGGTAAAACGCAGCTCCGGATGGATCGGCGTTGATGGGTCAAGAAGGGATGGAAAGAAGAAGCAAAAGGAGGAAATGTGCAGGGTCCACCGTAAGGTACGGTTGCACCGTACCTTACGGTAGCCCCTGCAACACTTTTTAATTTATTCTATCGTATGTTGATGTTTCGCTTATGTGCGCGACCCGTAATTGCGTTTAACGCATCAAATAACATTGTTGAACCTTGAGTAAGGCTATGTAAGGGTGTAGCATGTAATAGTAATGTCGGATTTGCAAATATGATCCTAGTACGGAATGATACATGTGCATGTAGTTTAATTGATATGTTGTTTGATGGTAACAAATACGATAAGTAGATTGTCATGATTATGTAGATTGAAAATGTGACGTACATATGTGTACTCATGCTCGGGTTTGAGAGAGAGTTTCATGTATGTTGTGACACCCCAGGAAAATCCCACATCGGCCGTGGCCAGGAGAGATCCTTGGTTCATAAGTAATGTCTTGCCTCTTAAATCACCAACGCGTTTTGGGGCTTAATGTTAGTGGATGAGAGGAGAACTCCACATTTAAGCGTGCTCAGGTGGGAGAAATTTCAGGATGGGTGACCTCCTGGGAAGTCTCCACTAGGCTACCAAAAACAAATCCGTGAGCTCTGGATGGGCAACCCATCGGGGAAAAGCGGACAATATTGGTGGTGAGAGAGGCCGGGTGTTACAGATGGTATCAGAGCCACTCCTGTGCCGTTCGGGATGGTGGGTACATACCTCATCAGGGACGATGAGACTCTAACAGGAGGTGAATGTGACACCCCAGGAAAATCCCACATCGGCCGTGGCCAGGAGAGATCCTTGGTTCATAAGTAATGTCTTGCCTCTTAAATCACCAACGCGTTTTGGGGCTTAATGTTAGTGGATGAGAGGAGAACTCCACATTTAAGCGTGCTCAGGTGGGAGAAATTTCAGGATGGGTGACCTCCTGGGAAGTCTCCACTAGGCTACCAAAAACAAATCCGTGAGCTCTGGATGGACAACCCATCGGGGAAAAGCGGACAATATTGGTGGTGAGAGAGGCCGGGTGTTACATATGTAAGGGTTGGTAGTTATGTGTAGATTGAGTATAGGATTGGAAACGTCATAGTTGTCCTAGAGATTGGCGAAGAAAGAGTAACATGACGGGTCAAAGTAAGTTATATGAGGGAATTGTATGCTTGTATGTATTGTGGGGTTATATGAGGGAATTGTATGCTTGTATGTATTGTGGGGTATTGAGGGAATTGTATATTTGTATGAATTGTGGGGTTATTAACCTTTGTTATGTGAATGGTAATGAAGATGCAGGTATATAAGTGTGAATGCATGAGACTTGTAGGTTCGGTTCGGGGTACCACACCCGAACATGTAAAAAGGCGTTAGAACGAGATCATGGAGTATCAATGGATATTATTTCCGCATTATGAGTAATGTGCATTAAGTAACTAAATGAACTAACGAAATGGTTATTTGGTGTTCGTAGGTTGTCTTGTCTATCGAATAGAGTAAGGAAAGGATGGAGATCGAGCGAGGAGGCGGATTGTACGTGGTCACGATCACATAATCAAATAGAGATGAGTCACATTGAATGTATTAAGAAATATTTTAAGATGTAACACCAAAAATACTTAGTAGATTCGGTTTCTAAACATTCATGGTTGTTTTTAAGAAATGAATTTTTTGGTTGGTAATTTCCGCTGCGTATTTTCCATATTACGGTAGTAGGGTGTTATACAAGACCTATTGAATTGGATTCAAAGCAAAATTCAAAGTGGGGCAAATCTCAATCGATCACGAATTGAAGGAGTAATTACCCTCACATTAAAGACATGAATTTAATCGGCCCATTCATTTTAATCGTTCATTCTTATTTTTTCAAAACCTGCACACTTCGATTTGACCGTCTTTCTTCCTCTTCTTCTTCCAAACTTACGAACTTCAATTCAATCGTTATTCGTGTGTAATCATTCAGAATATATTGAAGGAGGCCATGGGAGGATCGATTGGTACACAACAAGCTTGAATCAAGTTACATTACAGGTTACTTACTTCCGTTGTTTTTTAATCAGGTTTTTATTTTAAGTTATTGTTAGGATTTTCAACTCGATCAATGTACTCTGTACAGTATATCGAAATATTGATTTTTGCTTATATTCAGTAGACATTGGTTGGTGGCTAAACATATACAATGTGTGAATGGGTGGTTGCATCATCAAAAAGAAAGAACGTATTACGTGACTATTATCATAACACTAGAGGGTAGAGTTAGGTGATGTCAATTAGTCGATGTATGCTTAAGTTAGATGAGGAAAGATTGCATATAGTTAAAAAAAACATACATTTGAATGTTATTGTTGCTTATGCGTATTATGAACATGATCATATGGGTGCTTTAATAGTTCTTTAGAAGTCATGAATTCGGAAATAAAGTTTTTGTCAAGAGGAGTCTAGAAACAAGCAACAATGAGTTCAACTACAAATTATGTCATGTCTAGAAACGACCAACAACATCTACAAATTATGTTACAACCACTATTCTTATGCCATGTATAATCGTTATAACATATGTTACACCCTGAAACAACATATTATGCATCCTCAATCTGACAACCAAATCAAAACACCCGCAAACCTAGCTAACTCCGCCGCAACGTGCAGGTTTCAGCTAGTATACAATAATAAATACTAGTGATAAAGTCCGCGCGTTGCCGCGGGTAGTTTATGTTTTGTTTGGCACATGTTGTGTGGCATATTTGCATTACGAAACCGAACATTTATCCCCAAATTACAACTTGATATATCAGTTGACATGGTAAACGTTATAGCCCGATTTAAAAGATTTGGACATTCCTCTAGGGCGAACTTTTGTTCTTTGCTTCTAAACAGTTGGTATATTTTTTTGGGCGGAACTTGAAGGTGCAAATTTATATAAAACTATTCGCAAACTTCATAATACAAAATATAAAACAAGTCCTCCTAATGAATTATTTTCTTTTCAAATTACTAAATAGGAACAAAACCTGATGTGCGTTATATGGGAATAAAAAACAAGAAGTGATGGTCGCACAAAACACAAACAAAATCATAGTCCTTCAACATCAGCATTAGATTCATCGTTGAGGTAATCGCTGCCGTTAAATGCAATGATTTTGGGCTCCTTTGTTACATTATCCTTCGATTCCCGTTAGAGGCAATGATTTCGGGCTTCTTTGTTACATTATTCTTCTATTTAAAAGAATAACAAAAAATCATGCGAAAGATTTGAGATACAAGTTAAGTACGTAATCAGTTATTGCTTAATATAACCATAATAACCATTAGTGTTTGTTATATATATACATAACATATTGAATAAACACTAGTATAAATACATATCTCGTAAGATTTTTTTTTTCACACAATAAACCTACTAAATAAATCACTTAAATAAAAATATGAATAAAGAATTTAGGGAAAATGGATTTTAATACTCCCAACTATCGCCTGTTCGCGGTAATAATCACTTTGGCCATTAGCACTCTCAACTTTCAACTTGTTGGATTTTATCACCCCCAAACTAACTGAGGTCTAACCCAGTTAGTGTTTGTGGCCAAAATGTAAAAACCTAAACTTTGGGACATTTTTGAAACTTTTTTTATTATTATTATTATTATTATTATTATTATTATTATTATTATTATCTATATCTATATATATTATTAAAACACAAAATCATCATCATCAAGAGAGAGAGAGGGAGTTCAAAGAGAGAGAGAGAGAGGCAGAGAGAGAGAGAGAGAGAGAGAGAGAGAGAGAGAGAGAGAGAGTTCAGAGAGAGAGAGAGAAAGGGATGAAATTGATTAAACCCCCATTTTTATAAATTTCTTGACATAAACCCCCATTTTTATAAATTCCTTCACGGGTAGCTCAGTTGGTGAATGGACCAAGGATCTCTTTTGAGGTCTCAGGTTCGATTCCCATGAAGGACATAATGAAAAATGATGGATGACTCACGGCCTATGGTCATGAGTTCGAGTCCTGATCTCGCCAGGTTTTACCGGTTCACTACTGTCGTGCCTTCGGGCGGGTATGTGGATCGGGTTTTCCCTGGAAGCGGGCTGTCAGGCGGGCTAGGGGCTTCGTGCATCCGGGTTGGGCCGGGCTGTGCCCCTGTCTTTGCCACTGGGGGACCGCGTACGAAGTACCCAGCGTTGTTTAGTTGGCCGTTCAAAAAAAAATATCCATTACCTTCAATCAATTCTTCAATCTCACTTCCCCTATCAGTCAACACAAAACCTAATTTCCAGTTATTATAATCACCAACATCATCAGGCTCCTCACAATAAGTTCTAGCATCTGATTGCATTGCATTCAATTGAGAACTAAAACGGTTATAACTCTGTACGGAATCCATATTATGAACAGACTCATCAATATTATTAGAAGGTTAGCATCTGGTGAGATGATCTCCACCGTCGATTTCAACACTCCGTCGATTGATGACGGTAGATCCTTCACTACACGATTCGCGACGTCACGGAACAGATCGGATTCTTTTCTTAAACCGGATCTGAATTCGTGAAGATCTCGACGGTAGGTTTCGAGTACTGATTCTGATCTGGTGGTTATAGTCTTCACTAGGTCTCCGAAGCTCCATAAACCGCCGCCGGTGCTTCCAGAGGTGGAGGCAGCACGGAGAGTCCAGGGTTTCGATTGGGGTGGTTGTGGGTGACGTTGGGGGAAACGATGGTTGTGGGGGTGACGAGGGAGAAGCTGGTTGTTGGGGATGACGGTGGAGGCAGGTTAGGGGGATGACGGTGGAGGCAGGTTAGGGGTGCAGCTTGGGTGGTCTGAAGAAGAAGAATGGGGGGGGGGGGGGTCTGGTCAAATGAAGAAGAAGAAGAGTTTATAATAATAATAATAATAATAATAATAATAAAAAGTTTCAAAAAAGTCCCTTATGTTTAGGTTTTCACATTTTTGTCACATAAATTGTCCCTTAAGTTTAGTTTTTTACATTTTGACCACGAACACTAACTGGGTTAGACCTCAGTTAGTTTGGGGGTGATAAAATCCAACAAGTTGAAAGTTGGGAGTGCTAATGGCCAAAGTGATAGTTGGGAGTATTATCCGCTAATAGGCAATAGTTGGGAGTATTAAAATCCATTTTCCCAAGAATTTAAGGTGTATAGTTCAGGTAAATGGGTATGTGTCTTCAGGTAATCGAGTCAGATATCACCTAATCTCATACCCGCCCTAAACCCACAAAAATATTTAAATCTACTCCCATACCCATTGGGTTTCGGGTATACCCGTTGGGCTCGGGTTTTTTTTTGTCATCCGTATATATTAGCCCATGTGATTAAGCCTAGGAAAGCGCAACTATATTGTGCTTGACTCACCTAAGCTGCCAATCCTTAGACTGTGGAGAGTGGAGGGGGGTGCTTTTATGTAGAGTCCATTTTTTAAGGGTGGAAATTGCGAAGATTGGAGGGGGATGGGTGAAGGGATTATTATTATTATTATTATTATTATTATTATTATTATTATTATTATTATAGTTTGTGTGTTAGATTTTTTTAAGGAGGGGCCAATCAAAAACCTCCACATCTTTCCACCCCATGCCAGCCAAAGTCCTTCCGCCCAAGGGGCTCACGCCACTTTCAGTGGCGTAAGTGGGCGACAAATGGCTTTCACCCCCCCCCCCCCCCCCCCCCCCACACACACAAATTAAATTATTATATATTTTTCTTCAAACATGTGATGTTTTGCACTTTTGCACCGTACATTTTACTAGCGTCGTCGGCTGAAGAATTGTTCAGCTCTTGACCAAGACAAACACTACGTATGAATATGGTCTATGGAACTTTATTATCTTTACGAGCATTAGTTTTATTTGAAATTTCAGAAAAATAAAAAAGGCAAAGCAATTGAAGATCATTATTTTGTTATCTTTCAGAGGGTTCCTGTCCGGGGTTGGTAACAGGTTCGATTCTCCTCCATCGAAAAATTATACCCATTAGGCCATTAAGGTTGAAAGGGTCTGGCGTGTGGGAGGACTCGAACTTATGACCCGGAGGTTGTTAGGACTAGGATTTCACCATTTAACTACGCCTTTCAAAAAAAAAAAAATTGAAGATCAGTATTTTATTATTTGTTACTATACATAAAGATATTTTTTATTTGATTCTATACTAAAATTACAGTCATATATATGAATTTGTTAGTTAACAGACCCTTTATAGACATTAATAATTCTGATTTTAATTCACAAATCTTAATTGCTTTTAATAAGAAAAAACTGATGTTTCTTATTTTGTATACAATGATGTTTCTTTTTAAGTTGTATACTTGTAACAAATAAACTAACATATTAGCCCAACTGGTTAAGCCTACGTCTTAAGCGCAACTATTATTGGGCTTAGCTCAGTTAAGCTGCCAGCCCTTATCATTCTAAACTTATAGTCCACGTCTGAATCAATTTGTCATTTCATTTGCATGGACATCTTTAAAATTTTTCATTTTAAGGCTTAACTTGCATTTCCATCACACCTTGATTCATACCGGTCTATCACTAGGTTACAAAAGCTTTGATTACTAAATTATGTAACAACGTTTTTGTAATTGGTGAAAATAGTAATTTTTGCTACGGATGGTAATCCTTTATGCCTCTTTAGTTAGTTTTTTGTTTTTTTTAAGAAGTGGATAATGGTTAATCATACAAAAACCGCCTTACCTAAGTACTGTTATGATTATCTACTATAATAATATTCGTTTTATGATTTTGGATTCATTTGTTTGAACATTAAAGTTAGTGACGAATCCACTTGTGTGATTGTTAGTACTATGATTAGATTTGTCGCCATTTTACACTGTAAAGTTATCAAAAAAATAAACGTTAGTGTAAAGTTATCAAAAAAATAAACGTGCATGTCTAATCGGGCATCCATTTATCATGTCTCCCAGTCTAATTTTATTGCACCTCAAATACAATGATTTATATTTTTTTTAACCTAGATGGCTAGAATGGAGCACTTTTATACTACATAACAAAACGATACAAACGGAAGTACGGAACTACAAGCGCAAAAACATATCAATCTCCACACCACTACAAAATATACTGTCTTCCAACCAATACTGAACAAAATATTCCCCACCCTTGCTTTATGCATCAACCATAGGAAAATGATCTCTTTAACCTCTACGCCATTAAAAGATAATAAAATAGGTTAATTTCATTCCATTCAATAACCTTACAATATTAGGGCTAAACTGAGGCCGTGGGCTCAATACTAAAACCCTAAATACCATATTCTAATACTCTCATGCAGTCAGAGCGGTAAGGTATCGGACGCTCAGACTGGAATACAATTAAAAAAAACATAAAAAGAGAAAACCAAAAACTAGTCTCCATCCTGGTCATTGACTTGTAGGTCCATAATTTTGCCAAAAGTTCACGAGCTGCTTATTTTTTCTTTTTTTTTTTTTTTTCAAAACCCAACAATTCATATTCTTCAATTCTTGACATTAGTTCGATCTACGGCTTCCCTTGGTTTAGTTTCTTGGTTCCTGAAGTAATAACGCAAGATTGGCAAAATCCAAATCAAGCGACGGTGCCATCTTCGTTGGCCATGGCGAAAGAAACACGGAAGAAAGGTTGCAATTCAAAAACCGGCGACCGTGGTCGGTGCGGTGTGTCAAGAAAGATGGCGAAGGTCGGTGACCGTGGTCAGGCGACGACATGAAAAAGAAGTGAGATCCGTAGATAAAATAAAGGAAACAAAGAAAAGATTCATAGCGGCAGACCATGGTTCGGCGAGAGAAGCCGACCAGAACAGAAACGGAGCAATTTAGAAGGAGGCGTTTGTTGAGAAGGTGAATAAATATTGCTACGAAGAATACGGTGAAACTAGGGGCCAATAATTAAAGTAGAAGAAATAAAGATGAAGCTGTGAATTATGGAAGAATAGTAAGTGAAGGGATATAGTACCAAAGCATCACAAATACCATATCATCGGCCAACTAAAACCGGCATCGCCTGGCGTCCATCCCCCCGTTTTACGTCAGCGGATCGTCTAGCGTCCATCTGACCGTTTTACGTCAGCGGAACGTCTTGCGTCCACCCGCCCGTTCTACGTCGGCGATACACCTGGCGTCCAACTGACGCCAGACACAACCTCACCCGCCCGTTTTACGTCAGCGATACACCTGGCGTCCGATCGACGCCAGGCACAAACTCATCAGCCCGTTCTACGTCGGTGGACCAACCAAGCTTCAAGGCTTCCTCAGCAAGCCAGATGAAGCTTCGTTAGCATGATTAGCAGATGCCTTCTGGGGCAGTCCTGGGACTTACACCCCTGCCCCAGGCAACTGTTCCTGACGCAGCAGGCTACCCGTCAGAGTTTCCCTCCAATCAAAGACTGCTCCCAGTCTGACACACAGAAAAGACGATGTCGTGGCAACCTCCCAGCCAAGAGATTTACCCAACAGCAGGCTTTCTCAACCAGTCTCGAGTTTCAAGAAAGGGGATGATTACTCACCGCCCTCGGTCTACCAATAGGCGGACGCCAGCGTCCATTCAGTGGACGCCACATGTACTATCGTCAAGATGGTAACATCCCCCCATGTATTTTACTTTCTCCTTTTTACCAAAACCCACTTGCACCAAATTGGGCTTAAGGACTTGGGCAGGAAACTTGGAGACACATCTACCTGGCTCGGGCCCCGATAAGGGTAGAGGATGGGCTGAGAAAGTGGAATGCCAAGTTACTATAAAAGGAGGAGCTCCTTCTCCTTTTATTGGCAGCTGACATTTTACACACTTTCACTAACCTTTAGAGGCTCGGCTCTTCTAATCGGTAGTCTTCTAAACCCCTTGGTCTTATCCTTAGACCCTCACGTATTTTATTAACACTCCTCTTTATAAAATACAGTAGAGTCACCACCAGGATTAGTGTATATACGGTAATCTCGGACTGTATTATTATATTATAAATGAAAGAACAAAAAACAAGACCAAGCATATTAAAAAAAAAAAACAAATAGGCATTTACAGGGCGGCGACGGCGGTGGCGGCACGCCGCCCTGCTTAGGGTTTGGAGTTGGTGTCGACGACTAGGGTTTGTATTTTTGTGGTGGCGTAGTGGAGATGGTAGAGAGCCTAGGTTGGCTCTGATACCATAAAAGATAATAAAATAGGTTGATTTCATTCCATTCAATAACCTTACAATATATAGAGCTAAACTTAGGCCGGTGGTGTAACACCCCGCCCCTCTCATCACCAATATTGTCCGCTTTGCCCATCCAGAGCTAACGTATTTGTTTTTGGTTGCCCAGTGGAGACTGTAACACCCCAACCGATGGCGGAAACATCGAGGTGTCACGTAAGAATGAGTATACAGTAGCACATGGTAACCAAATTTTAATTGAAATAAATTTAAAGTGCAAATATCCAAAAATAGAAATACAAAATGAGTTTCAATGTGGAAATCTAATACATCACAAAGATCAAACAAGCATAGACTTCAAATTGTCTTCTCATGAAAATACTCTAGCCTTCATGCATCATTATTTCCTGTTGAGTTGTAAAAATGGGGGGGGGGGTCAACTAGAAGTTGGTGAGAATACATAATCCATGTTAAGCAAATAGTTTAAGTATAAAAGTTTAGCAATTCATATGTCTATCGTAAGTTTAAGTCTACATGAATAAGCATAATATGTTGAATCGACATAATCAAACCTCCGACTAGTTTAGGTCCATCCCGTCATCCACGGTTCACCTTAGTAATATGTTGGAACGATAACAATCACCCACGCTACCTATGTAGGAGGTACATGTATCCGGGTGGGATTGTCAATCCAATAGATCTATTATTGAGTATCGCCGGCTTGGCCATAGCTAATGATTATGTAATGTTGAAACTCGTTGAAACTGTTGTTGTTGTCTAATTCATGAGGCATTAAAGTTTACAACTAGACATGCATGTAGAATTTCTTAAATAAAATGTTGCAAGTATAAAGAATCGCATAAACATGGTTACGTAAACTCACCTTAGTATAGTATTAGGTCTTGAGAAATAGTATGAGTGTAGCCCAAAAGATTGCCAAGTATTACCCTATGTATAAGGTAACAAATAAGTCTAAGTCTATCTAATCTACAAGTATATTCTAGGGTTTCGATTTGGGGATAACCATTTGTTGGATTAAAAATAAAATGTTTTAATAAATAAAGGGAAATTTGATAATTAAATAAATGAAAGTCTTTTTATAAAGTTTGAATTTAGGATGGTCACAATAATATGTTTGAAGTATAAAAATAATTTTTATAAAATTATTTTCTTTAAAATAGAATATTAAATCTATTTATTACAAATTGTCAAAATTTAACTTTAATATTTAAAAATACTAAAATTAAAGAATTATTAGATTAAAAATTATATTTCTGTTCCAAATAAACAGAAATAATTTATATATAATTTTGGTGCAAAAATATTAAAAATTGGATTTATTATGATTTAATTATGATTAAAACTAACAAAAATTGATTAAAAATATTAAATAAATGATTTTTCAGAAATAAAAATCATTTCAGAAAAGTTTATTGTTATAAAAACTTAGAATAATTTTTGTGGAAATTTATAAGATTGTTTTGATATTTTTATAGAATTTTATAAATAAAATAGAATAAACTTGATTTAATTATTATATATATTAAATAAATAAAATTTTGAAAACTAAAAATTGTGAGTTAAACTTTTTTATCAGATTAGTACAAAATAATTTTTGTAGAATTTTTAAAAGTGTTTTAGTGTATAAAAATGAATTTATAAAATATAAATAATATATATATAAAGTTGATAAAGCAAAGAAAAAAAGAAAAGAATAGATGTGGCTGCCGGGTTTCGAACCCGCGTGGCCGGTTAAGCAAGCACCAAGCACAACCACTTGGTCCAGACCAATGGTTGTGTTTGGTTTCAGTTGATTAAAAATATATAACATATACGAAATCATGTTTATACCCAAATCATAGCATACGAGCCCTAATTTTTCCAATCGATCAATTCACACATCAATAACCCAATTAACCTTAGGGCTATTGATGTGTGGATGCCGAAGATTAAAACCCATCAAAAACATTAGACTTACAAAGCTGTATCGTATACGAATGATCGGTCAAAGCTAAAAGTCAAAAACGCGATCAGTTTAACCAGAACAGAAGATTATTGAGAGGAATTGGGGGTTCAGAAAGATGAATTGGAGAGTTGTGAAGGTCCAGCAAAGTTCAATTTATAGTGTAATGGCTCGGATGTTCGAAATGGCAACCGTTGACCTCGTATTGAATGTGGGACGCGTATATGATCAAAATGGTATCAATTGATTGCTAATTGTCGTGTGTATGAGTCATAACAGGCCGATAATTGCATTGGAATGCCAATCATAGATCAATTACGAGTAATGGTGATGATTTTGGTAAGTCGCGTCTTCACAGTTGACTTTCTAAGTCAACTGTGAGAGTTTTTAGGCTATTGTTATATTTATAATGATCCGGGTTTGAAACAAGTATGATGGTTAGATCAGTTGGTTTGTGTGTGTTGTATAATTGAACCGGCTTGGGCGCGGGTTCGAGTCCCGGCTCAAGCACCATTTTTTTTAAACATTTTTCCATAATATATCCATATATATATATATATATATAATTAATATAGTATTAGGGTTCCCAAAATGCCACAAAAATAATAAAATGCGAACAATAATGATAGAACTTGACGTTTTTATTAATGATGATCGTAACGTACAAGTATAAATGCGTAATGTTACAGAGACTTCCCAGGAGGTCACCCATCCTGAAACTGCTCCCACCTGAGCACGCTTAACTGTGGAGTTCTCCTCTCATCCACTAAAATTAAGCCTCAAAACGCGTTGGTGATTTAAGAGGCAAGACATTACTTATGAACCAAGGATCTCTCCTGGCCACGACCGATGTGGGATTTTCCTGGGGTGTCACATTCACCCCCTGTTAGAGTCTCATCATCCCTGATGAGGTATGCACCCACCATCCCGAACGACACAGGAGTGGCTCTGATACCATCTGTAACACCCCGCCCCCTCATCACCAATATTGTCCGCTTTGCCCATCCAGAGCTCACAGATTTGTTTTTGGTTGCCCAGTGGAGACTTCCCAGGAGGTCACCCATCCTGAAACTGCTCCCACCTGAGCACGCTTAACTGTGGAGTTCTCCTCTCATCCACTAACATTAAGCCCCAAAACGCGTTGGTGATTTAAGAGGAAAGACATTACTTATGAACCAAGGATCTCTCCTGGCCACGGCCGATGTGGGATTTTCCTGGGGTGTCACACGTGGGCTCGATACTAAAACCCTAAATACCATATTCCAATAGCCATCTTTAAAGTTCAGGACTCCAAGTGAGAACTAAAGTAAATCCCCTAGACTATAATTCGATCACAACATAGAACATATGATCGATGATACCCAATAGCCTCGGCACCACAACCTCTAAACCAAAAACCGGACAGGAGAACACATTTTCCATCACCCCATTCAACCGTTTTCCTAGCAACAGCTACCCCTCAACTATTCCGGCGTAGTGTAATATTTCTTTTACGTTTTTGTATTACGTTACCCGTGCAATTATATAAAAATTTATCTCTATTTAAAAAAAAAACTCAAAACACCCTCAAAGTTTTATTATTATCCCAACATCTAAAAACATAAAAGTCCAAAAGTCCATAACCCATTGACCCATTTCATTTTTAATTATAAGATGGAAGCCAATAAGGCTTAAGCCCAAGTTGTTTGGTTAAGATAAACAAAAGAAAAGAAGCAACAACGAATAAAACAAAATATGAACAACGAATAGCCAATTAGTTTGGTTAAAGCTGGAATAAGAAAATAAACAAAAGAAAAGAAGCAACAACGAATAAAATAGTTGACAAGAAGCATTAAGCGACCTTGCCCTGCAGCTGCAACAACTGCCTGCCAGTCACTCGCCACTGCCTCCTTGCTCAGCACTCGCGTCTGGGGCCTCCCTACCCTGTGACAGATCGACACTATTGGGTAATCAGGTATCAATCCTTCTTGTGCTAAATTCTATTTGATTATGTAAATTGGTTTTTATGAGCAAATGTGTAATTGATTTTAGATTTTTAGGTTTGATTTTATATTTTTAGGGTTTACATGCAATTGATTAGGAGTATGGTTTAACTTTATTTATTTTTAAATAAATTTTTGATAAAGTAAAAGAAGAGAATGTAATTACTTGATATTAAGCTTTAAAAACCCAAAAAACGAGAAATCTATTACGGTCTGTTTGGTATAGGGTAATGAAATGGATGAGGGAATGGAATGAACGAGATAATTGAATTGACAATGTAATGGAATGGATAATTAACATTCCATGTCTTGTTTGGTTGCCATGTGGGAATAAAACAAAATATTACTTTGTATTGTTGGATAGGCAAGAAAAGAAAAATGAATAAAATCGGTGGTGAGTGGCTGAAGTGGGTGGTGGTTAGTGGAGGTGATTGTAGGTGGTGATATGTGGCGGTATCGGCGGTGGTGGGTGGTGGTGACAATGGAAGGTGGAGGTGGATGTCTGTGATGGTGGATGGGCGACGATGGTGAGTAGTGGTGGTGGTGGTTGGTAGCAGTGACGGTAAGTAGTGGGGTGTGGCGGTAGTCTGGTGGGTGGCGACGGCGGTGGTGGCAAGGGTGGTGATGGGTGGAGGTGGATGGCGGTGATGGTGGGTGGGTGATGATCGTGAGTAGTGCCGGTGGTGGGTAAAGGCGGAGGCGATGGGTGGTGGTGGGTGGTGACAGTAGTGGTGGGTAAAAAAATTATGGTGAGTGATAGTGGCATGTGGTGGAGGTGGTGATGGGTGGGTGAAGGTAGTGGATAGCGGTGGTTGGTGGCGGCGGCGACGGTGATGTGTGGTGACGGCGGCGGCAGTGGTCGACGGTGGTGGGTGGTGGTGACGGCAACGGTGGTGGGTGGTGACGATGGTGGTGGATGGTGGGTGGGTGGGGGTGTTGTTAATAAAGGGTGAATAAGGGATTAAATGTAAAAAAACATGGGGGGTGGATGAAATGGTTTTGAGGGAATGGAATGCGTTGTGGAATGAGTGATTCCATTCCTTTAACCAACCGAACACACTATTTTTCATTACCTCGTAATGGTCTCTTCCATTCCATCATACCAAACACTACCTTAGGTATGTAATTAACTTTATTTATTATCCTGTTTTTATGTTTTGCCTTCTTACTATACTAGCGGGGAACCCGCTCGTTGCTGCGGGAACAACAATTTGCAACGCGATACTCGTTTTCGTTAGTTTATCAATCCTCTTGTGAGTTTTTTTCCATGTTAATGATTTGAAATCGGATGTGAAAGGTGCATGTCTCCGTGCCTTTGATATTTTTTGACTTGCTTTTGTTATTCGCCTGTTGTTCTATTAGAATTTGATTGGAGGTCGACTATAGATTTACCTATGTGTGTTTTTTATATTTCATTTACTTTAATTATTACTCTATCCAAAATGGGAATTTAATGCCAATACTAACAAAGAAGCTGCTTTGTCAAAAGTCATATCACCAACTTAATTGTTGCAGTTCATTCAAAATCCTATGTTTCAATTTGATAATCTTTGGAAACAATTAAAAAATATGCATCTAAAGCAAGATACAGTCAAATTATGTGAAGTTATTTTGTGCTTATTATAGTCAATATATTATATGTTGTTGACATTGAACCATAAACTTGTAGCCTAAAATCAAAAGGATTGAATTTCATACAGAAAAAGCAAAGGCAAAAAAAAAAAAAAAAAAAAAAAACTATTATCTATATTTGAAGATTTAAAAAATGTTCTCATAAAAGCATGTTATGAAGCTGCATCACTCAAGCAAATTTTGCACTTCAAGATAGAACAAATTCAAGAAAACTAAAGCAATGACATTTGTATTACTACAAAAGAATGTTTGTCAAATGTGAAGGAAACACTAAATGTAAAGAAATAAAAAAATTATATCATTAATAATAGCATACTTTCTCAGCTGCTACAAAAGAGCTGGGAGTGAATTGATCTCAAAATACATATAACAAAATATCATAAAATAAAGTCAACTAAAATTTCTGTTACATGTTTATTTGAGATGTACATTACAAAAAACCACAATATAAAAATGCAAAAACAAAAATCATTATATACCTAGGGCAAAAATTGAAATACCTTGCTAGCAATTATATGGCTGTTGAACCATATCCAAGCTGCAATACATAATGAGAATGCAATGATTCACACTTGGGGCAAAAATTGAAATACTATATGTTACACTTAAAGTTATTAAAAGAAGTGAATTGAGTGGAAATACCTTCATTGCATTGATATGTGTAGCAGTGCATACATCTCAAGAATCCAGTGATACAATTATAGAGATATATCATCAAAGAGAGAATCAACGTTTCTTTGTTGATATGATCAAGAAAAGCTTTAGGGAGCCATGATTTGGTGTTTATGTAGGGGGTTACATAGGGATGTAGATGTAGTCACTCAATTCATATGGAAGGATTGCAATTGATATAAGGATGTAAATGTAGCTTTGATTGGGTGTTTATGGAAAGGGTTACATATTGAGAGAGATGTAAATCGTGTATTAGACACATATACAATTGGCATTAGAAGTTGTACATGAGGGGCATAAAATGAAGAAATGACCAAAAGTTATAGACTTCTGAAGGGACTCTTCAACTTCCATCCTAAAATTTTGATAAAATTACCTTATTGGACATATTTGGTCCTTAATAAGGTGGTGTTTATGGAGGGGGTTACATATTGAGATAGATGTAAATCGTGTATTAGACACATATACAGTTGGCATTAGAAGTTGTACATGAGGGACATAAATGGAAGAAATGACCAAAAGTTAGAGACTTGTGAAGGGACTCTTTAACTTCTATCCTAAAATTTTGATAAAATTACATTATTTGTGACACCCCAGGAAAATCCCACATCGGCCGTGGCCAGGAGAGATCCTTGGTTCATAAGTAATGTCTTGCCTCTTAAATCACCAACGCGTTTTGGGGCTTAATGTTAGTGGATGAGAGGAGAACTCCACAGTTAAGCGTGCTCGGGTGGGAGCAGTTTCAGGATGGGTGACCTCCTGGGAAGTTTCCACCAGGGCACCCAAAAACAAATCTGTGAGCTCTGGGTGGGCAAAGCGGACAATATTGGTGGTGAGAGGGGCGGGGTGTTACAGATGGTATCAGAGCCACTCCTGTGCCGTTCGGGATGGTGGGTGCATACCTCATCAGGGACGATGAGACTCTAACCTCATCAGGGACGATGAGACTCTAACAGGGGGTGAATGTGACACCCCAGGAAAATCCCACATCGGCAGTTGCCAGGAGAGATCCTTGGTTCATAAGTAATGTCTTGCCTCTTAAATCACCAACGCGTTTTGGGGCTTAATGTTAGTGGATGAGATGAGAACTCCACAGTTAAACGTGCTCAGGTGGGAGCAGTTTCAGGATGGGTGACCTCCTGGGAAGTTTCCACCGGGGCACCCAAAAACAAATCCGTGAGCTCTGGGTGGGCAAAGCGGATAATATTGGGGGTGAAATGTAACACCCCAAATCCTAATACGCACATTATATTTTTTTTTTATCATTCATAATGTGCCTAAGTCCTTATTTTACTACCACACAATTTATATATATATATATATATATATATAGATTTATAATAATAATAATAATAATAATAATAATAATAATAATAATAATAATAAGTCTTATAACAAAAAAATCAGTTTTGTTTGTCAAAACCAAGCCCACAACACTAAGCCAGTCCAAACACCCGGCCCAGGTCTGAGCCCAGCAACCAGACCGGCCCACCAAGAGCCCACTACCCCCTTTTCACCTTTATAAAAAAAGTATGTTAGGGATGGGAATCGAACCCGGGTCCCTAACCGATTCAAACAAACACACACACACTAACCAGTTGATCTAGCATACATCATTGATTCAAACCCGACTTATTATAATTATATCTCGTTTTCAAAACATATCAGTTGACTTGGAAAGTCAACTGAGAATCAAAGACTTACCAAAACCACATCATCTACTCGTTAATTGTTAAGAATTGATCGAAGAGCGTAATTACCGGCCTATTCATCATCAATTACACGTACAATTATAATCAATTTGACCAAATTGATTGATATTACGCGTGGACCATTCAAAATGAGTCAAACTTTCCAATTATACAACCTGGACATCATCACTATAAATTGAACTCTTCTGGACCTCCCCACCTCGCCGAACAATCCCTCTCCATCTCCAATTTCTCTTAAAAATTCTCTGATCGTTGATTTCTGTTCGAGTTTTGACTTTGGGATTTGACCAATCGATCGTACTCAATCCTGTATTGTAAGTTAAATATTTTTGATGGGTTTCATTAATCGGAACCTTCACAACATTAACCCCATGATTAATTGGGTTAATGTTGTGTGATTCAATCGATTGCAAAAACTAGGGCTCGATTGCTAATAATTGGGGAAGAACATGAAAATCTGTTATGTTATTTATCTTTTATAAAACAAGAATCAACACAACCACTGGTCTGGACCAAGTGGTTGTGTCTGTTGCTATCATCCTAAGCCACCCGGGTTCGAGTCCCGGCTATGGCATCTTTTTTTTGTTTATTTCGTTTTAAACAAATAAAATCCATATAATTATATATAATACATATAAAATTTATAAATTCATTTTTAATTATTAAAACTCTGTTATAAATTCTAAAAAAATTATTTTAAGCTAATCTAATGTAAAAGTTTACCTTACAATTTTTAGTTTTCCAAAAATTATTTATTTAATATATATAATAAATAATTCAAGTTTATTCTATTTTGATTATAAAATTCAATAAAAATATCAAAAATTTTTTATAAATTTCCACAAAAATTATTCTAAGTTCTTATAACAATAAAGTTTTCTGAAATGATTTTTAATTCTGAAAAATCATTTATTTAATATTTTTAATCAATTTTTGTCAGTTTTAATCATAATTAAATCATAATAAATCCAATTTTTAATATTTTTGCACCAAAATTTTATACAAATTATTTCTTATTATTTACAACAGAAATATAAATTTTAAACTAATAATTCTTTAATTTTAGTATTTTTAAATATTAAGGTTAAATTTTGACAATTTGTAATAAATAGAATTAATATTATATTTTAAAGAAAATAATTTTATAAAAATTATTTTTATACTTTAAATACATTATTATGACCATATTAAATTTAAATTTCATAAAAACATTTTTGTTTATTTATTTACAAAAATTCTCTCAATTATCAAACATTTTTAATATTAAACAAACGAGCATTTTTCCCCAATTTCGAAGCCCTGGAAACTTATACATTGTAGACTAGATAGACTTAGACATATTTATTACCTTATTATAGGGTGATACTTGACACATTTGGGCAACACACAATTCTATTTTTCAAGAGAATAACATTTTGCTAAGGTGAGTTTTACATAACCCCTTTTCTATTTATCACCATTTTTGGGGTGAAACATGTTACAACATTATTTATGCAATTCAATCATCAATGTGTCTATGTGTATTTCTATGTTGCATTATGTCTTGAACATGACTAGGGTAAGCACAATTCTTGCATAAACATTCATCAGCCGACGGTATACATTGATAGATCTATTGGACTGACAATCCCACCCGGATACGTGCCTCCTACAAAGGTAGCGTGGGTGTTTGTTACTGCAATATAAACGAGTGAACCATGAGCGTATGGGATGTACCACAATACAACAGTCACAATAGTTGATTATGCACACGATTTACTTCTAGTATCTTTTCACATATGGACTAGATTGCCATGACACATGAATTGCACAACAATTTTATTCGATTATCAAAACCTATGTAATTCTCACCAACTTTTGTTGACCCAAAATATTTTCAACTTAACATGTTTCAGGTTCTACTTGCTTGAGGATTTGCTTGAAGATGTGTGCATAGTTTTATTCAATTTGATGTACGAATTCTTGTAGAACAATTGTATGTAAATTATTTAAATCATTTAATGAAATTTATTATTCACCATGAGCTACTGAACAATCATCACTACGTGACATCCTGATGTTTCCGCCATCGGTTGGGGTGTTACAATATTCAACCAGAGAGAGAGAGATGCGAGTGGAAGGAGAGAGAGAGTAGAGAGAGAGACCTGCGAGAGAGAGAGAGAGATGAGAGGATTTGGGGGTTGTTTCAGCCAAGAATCTGGAAGGTGAGAGGGGTTGGTGGTTCGGTGGAGCCGGAGCTTAGGCGGGCGGCGGCGGCCGCTGGGTCTTGAGCGGCAGAGGGTAGGGAGAGATGAGAGGGCAGGGAAAGGTTTGAGTTTGTGTTGTGTGTATAAGATGGGTATAGGAAAAATGAAGGAGGAATTTAAAGGGGATGGTAGCTAGGGTTTTAGTGAAGAAGAAGATGGATGGAGGTGGAAAAAGATGAGGTGATTAAATAGTTAGGGTTGTTGTGTGGGTTAAGTGGTTGGGTACTGCGTATACGAGCCAGTTATTGACTCGGTCTCGTTTAAATTACGTAACTTGTTTTAATCGTTTAAAATACATATTTTGTTAAATTTATTTATATAAACCGACTTAAAACGAGTAGTTGGACCATATATTTGTTATAATATATTTTTAGTCGCGTTTTATTTATCATGAGCAGTTATTGTTTCTAATAATTATAACGACAATTACATATATGTTTTATAAGTTAGTGTCGTGTAAGAATGTATTATTTGCTAACGTGATATTAGTGTTAACGAATTAAAAATCGTTTTATGAATAAAATTATTATTATATTATTCAGGAAACGCTGGGCGTTACATGAGAGGGGCGGGGTGTTACATTATTGGACATCTTTGGTCCTTAATAAGGTAATAGAGATAAGGTAATCTAGACTACATGACTTATTATTATTTACTTTTTAGACTTTTCTTTTTAGGTCGATACATAAAAACAAATAATAAGATAATAATTAGTGGGTAATAATGGAGGGCTATAAAGTGATGGGGGTTTCACAAAGTTAATATGGTCAGTAATCTCTATTAATGTGGTCATATAAATGGGTGGGGGGGGGGGGGGGGTTAGATGTAGGAAATGATATGAAATGTGTATTAGACACATATACAATAAGTATGAAATGTTGTACACAAGGGGCAAAAATGGAATGAAATGGCAAAAAAATAGAGATTTGTAAAGAGCCTATTCAACTCCAATCTTAAAATTGTGTTGAAATTATTTTGTTGGACATGTTTCCTCCTTAATAAGGTAATCTAGATTACGTTCCTTTTTTTAAAAACCATATAAGGGGGGACAGGGCCCCACCAAAATTGGGCACGGGTACCTCACTACCAGCACGGTAACACCGCCGCCACCGGTGCTGGTAGGGGTCCCGGGAACCAATTTCTGGTTCTATCTAACGGGCTGTTAACAATGAAACGGTCATAGTTTTTGACCAAATAATTATATTTACCCACATTTTTTTTGTTTGACCATTATTTTTTTGACCGTTTATATTTTGACTGTTTATAAATTTTGCCCTATATAAACACCATATCTACACATAAAATTTTATACTACATGTTTGAATATGGGTGGTGGCAATATGTTTCCGAATACGTATCGCCGATGACGATCATCCCGCGCTACATATCAACCAACTACACACACACCGAATACACACCCACCAACAACACACCAACCAACTACACAACCACCGACTACACAGCCTCCTCCAACATTTGAATATTACGAGCCACAACTTCCTGACGATTTGTCCACGGAAGAATTGATTTACGCACATGATTACACAATGGCTCCACTACAACTAGGAGCAATACGGGTTGGAGATCTTGTAAGAGTGCTGGAGCGTGACAATCCTCCAATAGTGCAAAACCCACCGGTTACGGTGCAAAACCCCCCGTACGAAGGTTATGAAAAGGATCCCGAAGCCGAATACGTAATTTATTCGGATGAAGAAATGTCTTGCCCGACACCCGAAAGTGAGGGATATCGATACGAGAGGTTGGATGGGCGTGATAGTGATGGTGACGTTTCTTCGCTCGAGTCAATTGCATATTCTTTCTTTTTTTAGCTATGTTTAAGTAATATTTTAATTAGATTTATATTTAATTAATGTTTTAATTAGGTTAATTATGTTCGTATTTTGATTGTTAATTTCTAACTTTAATTTTTTTCTATTAACGATTCCTTTATTAAACATTAAACCTATCGCGCAACAATTGCCATGCCGCAAGATGGCAAAATTTACTCCCGTGTGCATTCACATAGTCGGCACACGTGACTAGGATTGCAATGTCTTCTTGAAGATTAGGGTGTCGCGCAATCGTGGCTTCAAAGAGGGCTTTCCATGGCTACACTTGGCGAAGAGATTTGACCACATACTAACGAGCGAATCCTTGTTGCGTTAATTTGTGCCAGTTATTCGATTGAATTGCACCGATATGTTGTTCCAAAATGAATCTCTCCATAAACCGGGAGGATGATTTGTGTGTTTCACTTCCAAATGCACCCTCATTAACGCGATCTCCTCATTTACATTCGACGTGACCATTTTTATGATATGATTAAAATATGATAACCGGTTTTGGTGTGATTTTGGTATTAGAAATTATGGGGTTTTATAGGTGTAAAAAATGTAGTCGTTAGGTTGCAACAGTTTGAAAAATAATTACCGTTTTAAAATTAAAAAAATGGTTACCTTTTGAATTTAAATGAAAATAAATAAAAAATCAGTGAAGTGCTGCCTTCAAAAAAGTGTTGTAGTGAAGTAAATCAGTGAAGTGACGTGACAACACAAGATTAATTAAAATCAGTTAAGTGAAAAAAAAAAAAAAAACAAAACACTCTAAAGGCCCCCTTCCCCCTAATATGCCATCTTCCTAAGTTTGTTGTTAGACATTAATTCTTATATATGAATTATAGTAACTTAGAGCATTCACATTAAGCATGTGAGTGTATCTCTTAAATTATATGTGTTGTGTGTAAGTGATTGTAAGTGGATGAGAGATAATATATTTTGTGAAAGCATTGTTCACCCATATAAACATTTTAATATTTTTATAAGTGGTTCTGAGTGAGGAGAGAGAAAATATAATGATAAAAGTATGAAAAAAATATTATTTGTTAAAAAAGGATAGAGAAAATTTTATGGTGGATTATTATTTTTAATGTAATTTGATGAAAAGGATTTGGTAAAGCTGATGAGAATGCTTTTGTAAAGAAGAATACGGAGTTGAGCGCTTGACATAAATATTAATCAGGACTACAAACATATAACCATAAAATAAAAAAAAAATTTAAAAAATAATAGAAAAAACAGAAAAAAAAAGAAAAAACATAAATAAAAAAAGAAAAAACAGAAAAGATTAAAAAGAAAAAAAAACAGAAAAAAATAGCAAAAAAAAAAAACTTACCGGGCCGGGAGATGCGGTGGAGGTTAGGTGGTCCTGTGGTGGTGGATTTAGGTGGTGGTTGTGGTGGCGAAACCGGTGGTGGAGTGGGGGAGTTGGTGGTAAATGTGGGTCGGAGGGAGTGGGGGTTTATGGTGGTGGTGAAGTAGAGGAGAGGGGGGGGGGGGGGGGTTACAATGGTGGTGAAGTAGAGGAGAGGTGAGAGCGAGAGATTGGGTGGAGGCAGAGCTAGAGAGAGATCGAGACGAGAAAAGACAAAGAAGCAGGGAGGGAAAGAAGAAAGATATAGCGGGTAGGTTAAAAATAATTTCGACTTTTAGCGGCGACATAGTCGTCGCTATTGCCTTAAACGTACGATAAATCCAGGTTCGTTGATCTCTAACAAATCGAACGGCTGGGGAATAACTAAGATGGTGGTTGGTGAGGATTGGACTATTAGCGGCGACACCTACACAAATCGCCGCTAAAGGTCGAAATTCTTGCAGTGACACCACATATACAAGGTAGGTAATATATTAGAAAAATGAGTGAAAGTTGACACAACTTTATTGTACTGGTACATCGATCCAGTGTAGACATAATGTATGAATCTAACATTTAACTTATTTTAAGATCAAACAAGTTTGATTTATTGGGTGTAGAATCATCGTTTTTTTTTTGTTTTTTTTTTTTTTTTTGTTTTTTTTTTTCATAAGACGGATGTGTGTGAAGACGCCCCACCATCCCCGTCTCCATTTTTTTGCCTCGTCCCAACATCGTCCCCCACCCCTGTCTCCGACCCTCCGTCCCCCTAAAGACATAAGAGACGTACCAATAGTTGAAGAGAGAGAGAGAGAGATATCCTACCAATCACAAATTTAATATTATTACTTTTATTTATCTCTAGTAATAAATGGGTCTCCCGTAGCTGATGTCTCCACACTCCATCCATGTCCCAAACAAAAGAACATGACTCTATCCTATGTGGCATCCTATGCGGCAAGTAGACATCTCATTTTGGGTGTCTCCACACCCACTAGCCTAAGAGAACACCATCGCCTTATCCGTTTTTATGTATAGCTATGCCTATAGCACAAAACTATAATATATATGTCATTGACTCATTGTCTTCGGCGCCGGCCATGAGGGTAAGCCGGGTGGTGGAGTCGACGACTCCAGGCCCGACCGTCATGAAAGCCCAATTTTTTTTAAAATTTGTATATATCTGTTATATATATATATATATATATATATATATATATATATATATATAAAATGTGTGTATATATAAAAAAACTATATATTTACTCTCAAAAACCTATATAAGCCCAATTTTTTATGGCACAAACATGTTTTAAAATTCTCTAAGACGGGCTTGACTGTCTAATCTTCAGAAGCTAATCGACTAAAAGTTGTAAATGAAGAATGACCATGACCCAAAAGAGTTTAAATAGAACTTGGTAAAAAAACAGTACGTAATTGTAGGAGGATTGAAATACATCATGGTTGAGAGGTTTGCATCAACTAAAGTTGTAAATGTTGTCGAGCTACCCACAAGATATTTGAGTGTGAAAGTGGAGTATAGTATACATATTACAAAGAACCGATAACCCTTCAAAGTTCAACCACATACACTAACCAGATGTCAGTATTTCACATGGGTGTTTCCAATATAAGAAAGGCCCATGACCCACTAAATGATGGGAATGAAGATTAGAAATTAGTATAAATTTGGGTTGAGGGGTTGCTTTTACCTAAATTCAACAAGTTGCGAATTATTCTTTCGAACTACCCAAACTACCCCTAAGAATCTAACTTCAAAATTTAAAACTAGTGTGACTAACTATACCGACAAGGGCGAAGTTGGTATTTTACACATGGACAAAATATGTCCTAAGTCGCTAATGATAGTTATTGATGTATATTATAATACTAGGTTGAAGAATTCCGTGACAAGATTGGGTATGAGTACGTTTAATTTGTTGAAAATGGATACGAAAATGCAATGATTAAGAAGAAGACAATAGGAATAGATTAGGGTTGTGGGGTTTGCTTCAATCAAAATTCAAAGGTGTAAATGCCAACCACCGCCATTAATTTGTTAGCAAGGTAAGTGTGTGTTGCCCTGACATGCACATAACTTCACTGCAAAAAAAAGACCAGAGTCACCATCAACAGATACAAGATAGATATTGGTATGATTCACTTATTTTTCTTCATAGCTTTGACTTAGTCGACTTATTTTGGACGACAATGTGAAAGTGTTACTCGTTATTTAATTTTAGGCAAATTATTTTAAACTAAGTATATATGTTTAGTTCACTTTTTAAGTTTGAAACCTTGTTTTTAAGACACATCTATTAAGTGTGTACTTACTTCGTATTTCTTACTTAGTTAACTATTCACAAATTCAACTACTAAAAGACCAAACGTAGTGGAAGAAAGATTCCACGCTCTCCACTCCAAATAGAGTAATCTGACTGGCCCCCACAATTTGTGTCATAATCAATAAATCTAGCGTGAAAAATAAAATGCCCACACACAAAAAAAAAGCACCCAAAACGTCCAAGGGGGCAGTGTGCTTGGCGTTTTGAGGCGTCCCCCCCCCCCCCCTTTCACGTCCAAAATCCACGCTGCACTACACCTAGTCTAAAACTCATGAAGAAACTAAACCATGTTCAAAAACAAGATTTATAAGAACCCAAAACTACGTTATAACATTATAATTGGGTGTATATAGAGGGTCGGTCGTTAATATATAACCAATTTCAATCCATAGCTATGAACACCACATAAATAACATAAGTATCTATACTTTAACTAGTACTACCTCCGTCCTATTAGAAGTGTCTTGGTTTGAAAAACACAAAGTTTTAGGCATATTAAATGATTGCTTTTTTTGCTTGTCATATGATAATAATACCCTTGTTATATGTGGGTTCATCATATTCTTTGTTTACTTTAGTTGTGTTTTTAAAGGTAAATTTGAAAATTGGCTAATAATTTTTAAAAATGGACACATAAAATGAGACAAATAAAAAAGGGAATATGAACATTTCTAATGGGACGGAGGGAGTAGTATTTAGTAATAACGGGTAGTTTATTTAAACCACTACATGTCTCTTCTTGTATCCATCATGTCAGCGATATTACGTACACATATTTATGCGTGTGTGTTTTTTCTTGCAATTAATTTTGTGCTGATAAAGCCAAAACAAATATATTTGTTTCGGTAGGGTCTACTTTTTTTTTTTTTTTTGGAATATATATTTAGAAATTAATTAAATTTTAAATTGTTATCATATAGGTTAGAAAGTTAACAAAGTTCATAATTAGCGTATGTAAGTGTTCTATAAGTATTCAACATTTTTTAAAAACAATATCGATAAGTTCTTAGTTAATTGCTTGATGCATTATTTATGCATTTGTCAAAGACTTGATTAAAGAACTTCACTAAAACCACATTGTTTTGTCTAAAAGAATGTCTTTTGTTGTGTTCATGTAGAGAGTATGAGAGAAATGAGTTCCATTAACTCCATTACTGCAAATTGGGAAGCTACTATATTGAACATAAACTATGCTTTAATAATCTTTAACTCTACCTAGATGTCAACCCTTAACTTTCCCTTTTAACCCTGTCTTATATCGTTATCTCTTTTCATTCTTGTTAATATGTTAACTTAGAGGCACTTTAACGCTCCTTAATACAGGAAAAGAGTTGTGTGCAATACAAGTTAAAATGACACACCGTTAACGCCTTAGATGTTAATGTACACCCAAGGCATTAGCAATTACAAAAACAATCAATAAGAAACATTTTGAGCCCAATGCAATTAACCATGCCTAGTTTCACATAGACATTTACCGACGAACAAGTCTTAGATTTATGGATATGGCTTAATGACAGAATTTTCATACATTCATTCAAATAAACAACATTGCCATATAGGGAAATAAAGGGATGAGAACCCTTTTTAATAAATCATTAAAGTTTTAGTATTCATTAAAATACACTAAAACTCTTAGTTAGGGTTGTTAACACAAACGGAATTAAAGAAGACAACACTAGCTTTCTCCTTTTGAATCAACATGAAGAAGAAGACCCATTATGTGAAGCATAGAGATTAACACCACCACCGCAACCACCGCCACCATGTTCTTGATAACTACCGTTACTATTATCACATCCATCAACATGAACATTAACATTAACATCCTCCTCATTCTCCTCATGCGACTCGCTTTTAATTACTCTAACATTATTATTATTATTATTATTATAAATATCGTCGCTTCTGTTGTTGACACCCGTGGCGTCAATGCCAATGACACCAGGAATGTTGTCAACAGAAGCGGTCTCTTTCTCTTTCTTCCCAAAAGTATTTTTATTATTATGCATCCATACTTTAAACACCCCTCTTTTAATCCCAATCTCATTGCAAAAATCAGCCACCATTTTATCATCACATCGTTGCATCTTCCACCCGACTTTTTCGGCGAAAAAATACATTTTTTCTTTTTGATTTTGGCTGAATTTTGTCCGGAATCTTTTTCGGCCATGTAGGCTGTCAAGTTTGACCGCCGCCGGTGTCCCGGGTGTTGCCACTAGCTGACTTTGGTCAACGGAAGCGTTATAGGGTAGAAGCATGTGCGGTGCATAAGCATACATGTCGTTAGTTGGCTCACGACGATGGAAGTTACGGTGGCAGCCACAAGCGGCGCATTTTAGCGAGGTGGGTTCATGTGGGGTGCATGTTAGCGAGGGCATGAACTCACCGCAGCCGTCCAAGGCGTGGCTGCCTATGGTGGCGGCGTGGTTTTTAAGACATTGTTTGTATGCAACCACCGTAGGCGGTGGTTGGAGGTGGTGGTGGTTGTGGTGGTGGTGGCTCTTTCCAATGGGAAAGGAAGAAAAAAGTTGGATTTGTTGGGAATGAAGCGGGGTATCGGTGTCGGTATCGGTACTATCTGCCCGAGGTAGGGAGGTGGTGGTGTGTTTTAGGTCCATATTTTGAAAGGTGAGACAAAAGTTTTGGAAATTAAAGGATATGGAGTTGAGGTGAAGGTTGTATAGTGATTTATGGTTTGGAATGTTAAAAGGGGGTGTGTTATTGTGGGCTTTATATGGTTAAAATGAAATCACTTTGGACAATAAAAGTTGTCTTGGACTCTCGGCCGGGCAACTATAACTTTTCCCCCTCATATTATTTATATGCTTTTAACAAGGATATGAATATTTTTTAATGAATTTTACCATTGTTTTAGCTTATATATGAGTACTAGTTTTTATCCCGGAAACGTTCCGGGTTGAAATATTTAATATAAAATAATCAAATATATTATTATTATTATTATTATTATTATTATTATTATTATTATTTTAAACAAATCTCTGCCATAACTTATCATATTCAAATATAAAAAAAAAAACGAATCTCTGCGCCGGGGAATAAATCTAGTGTCATTACAAATGAATTCGGAAGTTTGTAATCGATCATTCTAAAAAGAACTAACATGAAATAAGAAAAAAAAAGTTAATTATTGAAATATCGAACACATTAGTCTAAGGGTTATGTGATGCGTTAAAAAATTCATGGGTATATGATCGGGTATGTAGTTCGGGTATTTGGGTATGTTGTTTCGGGTAATCGGGTCAGGTATCACCTAATCCCATACCCGACCCAAACCCACAATTTTTTTTAAACTAATCCCAAACCCGACACAATACCTGTCGGGTTACAAAAAATAGTCATTTTTTTCTCCGATTTTTATATAGCACTATAGTACTCGTTGGAAAGATAATAAATCGCTCGTTAATTTGTTGTAATTTTTTTCTTTAAAAAATCTCGTATATAAAAGATATTAACGTTTAAAAGTTATGAGAGGAAACACGAGAGATAAAATAATAAAGGTTTAATATTTAAATTTAGTAAATTAGGTATTTAATTGATTAGGTTAAATCATATCTATTTCCTTTTTTAATTGGTTTAGAGTTGCCACATCACATCCTATGTGGCATCTCTCAAAGGAGAGATTGCATAAGAGTATGACATGTAGGATTAACCCCTTTGCAATATCTATATATATATACTAGTTTTTATCCCGGGAGCGTCCCGGGTTGAAATATATAATATGACATAATAAAATATATTATTATTATTATTATTATTATTATTATTATTATTATTATTATTATTTTAAACAAATCTCAGCAATAAGTTATCATATTCAAATAAAAAAAAACGAATCTCTGCGTCGGGGTATAAATCTAGTGCCATTACAAATGAATTCGGAAGTTTGTAATCGATCATTCTAAAAAGAACTAACATGAAATAAGAAAAAAAAGTTAATTATTGAAATATCGAACACTTTAGTCTAAGGGTTATGTGATGCGTTAAAAAATTCATGGGTATATGATCGGGTATATAGTTCGGGTATTTGGGTATGTTGTTTCGGGTAATCCGGTCGGGTATCACCTAATCCCAGACTCGACCCAAACCCACAATTTTTTTTTAAACTAATCCCAAACCCGACAAAATACCTGTCGGGTTACAAAAAATAGTCATTTTTTTCTCCGTTTTTTATATAGCACTATGGTACTCGTTGGAAAGATAATAAAGCACTCGTTAATTTGGTGTAATTTTTTTCTTTAAAAAATCTCGTATATAAAAGATATTAACGTTTAAAAGTTATGGGAGGAAACATGAGAGAAAAAATAGTAAAGTTTTAATATTTAGATTTAGTAGATTAGGTATTTAATAGATTAAGTTAAAAATTATAATAGATTAAGTTAAATCATATTTATTCCTTTTTTTTAATTGGTTTACACTTGCCACATCACATCCTATGTGGCATCTCTCAAAGGAGAGATTGCAGAAAAGTATGACATGTAGGATTAATCCCTTTGCAATATATATGTATATATAGATATACTAGCTGATTACCCCGGGAAGGTCCCGGGGTTGAAAAAATTAATATGATTTAATAAAAAATGATAAAAGAAGAAAACTCAAATCATGAAAAGAGTAAATAACTTAAACATAATCAATCTTAGTTAAAAAACATTTATTTAAAAAGTTAAAAAAATAAAAAGCATAAACCATATTAAACATAATACATTATTAAAAGGATAACATTCAACATATAATCATCTTCACGTAATTTAAAATATGTTACAATTTGACTTTGACTTATATAGATGTAGAATTCATGAAGGGGGTTGAAAAATATAACCATTCTAATAATACTAATACTAATAGTAATAATTATTACTCTTGTAATTAAATAAATAAAAAAATAACCTTGTTATAAGGTGACACCATGTGTTGCAGTGTTGCGCAATTCTTTCTCATAGCTTCTCTTGATGAAGTATATATATCCATCTTTAGAAGAGTAAAATTCCAATGATAGCATGGCGATTGGGCTGAATTTCAACATCGTAGATAAGAACCTGGTTTAAAAGAAAAATCGTGATTAATGAATAACCTGAACACTTTGTGTTTTTTTTTTCTGTACGAACATAACCCCACAAAAAAAATAGTCGTTTTTTTCTCCGTTTTTTATATAGCACTATGGTACTCGTTGGAAAGATAATAAAACGCTCGTTAATTTGGTGTAATTTTTTTATTTAAAAAATCTAGAATATAAAAGATATTAACGTTTAAAAATTATGGGAGGAACATAAGAGAGAAAAATCTAAATTTATTTTTCCTAAAATAACTCAATTTAATTTTAGTAATTGAGAATTGAGAATTGAGAGATAGAGAGATAAATTTAGGGTTTTATGTTTATCTTTTTTTTAATTAAAAAAGGAAATAATTTAAAAACACTAAAATCTTTCAATTATGATGCCACGTGACAGTTTCATGGAGAGGTTGAAGGCACCATTGCACGCCACGTCAGCAATGTTCAATTCTTTTATATATATTAATAATAGATTAATAGATTAATAGATTAATAGATTAATAGATAGATAGATTCACAATTGAACGGATTAAAATGGATAAACATGTTTATGCACGGTAAGTTGTTAAATTAGAGAAAGTGTTATCATGAAAGAAGACTTATTATTATTTTTTTTTTTATAGAAAAGGATAAATGCGCCCAAAAAGAATGAAGCATTGTTCCCATCTTTTATATTTATTTTTAGTAACCACACTATTTATTTCTACGTTATGCGCTGTGGCTAGAGGTGAGCCGTGACTTTATCGAATATATATATATATTGTGTCATGTAAGCGTCGATGTAGCACTGGCTTGCGACCTCGGGTTGCTCGCTTGATCCCGTTGTGGGTCAAGGTGAGCGGGTGTTTTTTACCAAATATATTAAATATTTACCTTACATTTTTTTATTAACATTAAGATTAAATAAAAAAAAATACATTGCATTACTAAAAAAATTACACTTCAAAAACATTACACTAAAAAAAACCTTACACTAAAAAAAGATTACACGAAAATAAAAAAAAACGATTACACGAAAATAAAAAACGATTACACTAAAATAAAAAAAAAAACATTACATTTAAAATAATCCTAACGTAAGGTAGAGGTTTAGCGTAACATTTGCCACGCCGAAACGTGGTGAAAGTTGTGCCCAACCTCCGAGAGGTACTCCACGTTGGTAAAGGCAAGGAGCACGTCTTCTTTTTCCCCGGGGAGATCTCTCTTCATCTTTCTGTAGGCGATTTCGATGTTTTTAGATTTCGACTGCAAATCCGCGTACTTGTGAGAGATAGAGTCACAAGCACGGTTGGTACCCCTGACAAGGGTACCAAACTCAGCTAGGACCTTGTGCCACTGCGGTCAGCGGCTACGAGACCCTCGGCTTGTTGAAGCATTGTCACCGTGCACTTGGTTGTACGCGATGATCAATGCTAGTTCTTCCTCCTCGGTCCATTGCACCATGATTGAAATTGGTTTTGAAGATTGAGGGTTTAGGGTTTGAGAATTGTGAAGAAGAACAAGAAGTTAATATAAATAGGTAAAAAATATTGTTGGGTAATAAATGAAATTTAGGTGAATTTATTTTTTAATTTTAAACCTTTAAATGTCCGTTACCGAACGCGAGCTGACTCGCCTACAGTCGCTCGCAACAGTGTCCACATGGGGGTGTTATCATGGTCGCTAGCCACATGGATCAGGTTGTGGCTCGCGGGTCACAACACACATTATTACAAGCTATTAACTTCTAACAGTCTATTAGGCCTTTGGTTGTAATTTAACATATGTGGTGTTAAGAATGACATGTCATGCTAATCAGCATTACTTGTCACTTTCTCCTTATGTTAAAGGATGTTAAGTTAGTTATTTGTTAATATATTAATGGAATGTTAACAGATTGAGTTTTTTTTTTCCTTTTAAACACAAAACCATTAAAAATTAAGGATAGATGAACTTAACACGATTAAATCATTTTTTATAAGGTGAAGTGAAGTGAAATGGAGATAAATGAGTGGTGTGACACCTATACGAAGTTGAGAAAAGTTAAAAGTATTCCTCATCTTTCAGAATATAATTTAACTGGAAAAAGTTGTATTTAAATATTATAGAAGAAAGTTCTAAAAAATGAAATTTAAATTCCAACATAGCACAATGTATAAAAATCAATTAAAAAACATTATTACAAAACATGCCCGATTTTGAGCATGGGCAAGAAGCCAAGCCCTTAACTCTCTCAAAAGCCCGGATAAACTTTAATTTTTGAAATATATTTTATGTATAAATTGTATTTAAATTATTTTTGTGTAAAAAAAGATACAAATGATAAGGTAGATAAGTTGGTTAATGGCTTTCATTTCAACATGGATAATTTGAGTTAAAGTCCTACTTCTACAATTTAATTTTTGTATAAGAATGCACCTAAGGAAAAAGATAAACTTTTCTTTGTTTCTAATTTTCCATGCATTTAGTTTTGTCATATACTTTGTTTAAATTGATAAATATCTAGTATATACTTTTATATATAAAAAAGGTGATATATTTTATTTATTTTAATAGAAACTAAATTTTTTTTATAATAAATTCTTTAGTGATTTTCATTACCTGACACAGAAAATTACATTAAGATAACGGGTATGCGGGCAATAAGCTGCGCCGCCACCCCTTTCTGAATAGCAAATCCTAATCTACTAAAAACGTAACCCTGCCCACCTGAAGCCGAGACACTACTATTAATATATATATTTATTTATTTTAGGCATTGATGTTTAATAATTGAAAGATGTTTGAAAATTGAAAGTTGACACTTGAACTTTTATAGGGCGTGTTTTTTATACTTGCCCAAGCTCAACACGTTTTGAGAATTTTTAAGGATGGCCCTGCATAAATACAACTATTACTTAAGCGACCACATATATTCTGTTTGGTCGTCCAGAAGTGCATTATGAGCTTCAGTATTACATAAACTAATTAATTTTTCCAAGAAATGTTGAAATTCAATTGTTGCTCCAAGTCCTTAAGTTTGCGGTTTTTCTTCATAGTCATCACCTTGTTAAGATATGACATAACATTCACTATCTATACTCATATTACCATTTATAATGTAAGCATATATCATATTGCTTATCACATGCGTTCTAAGTTCTAACTTCAAGAATCCTGTACAACTTCTTGTTGGGTGTGTTGGATATATAGTATGTGCGATGTAATTAAAAGTTGAGGTCAACGTAACCCGACCCGGTACGATCCGAAGAGTTACACGTTGGTACACAAATCAGATAAGTTCATGTGTTGGTGGATTATTATTTCTGAAATAATAATAGTTTTGAACTCGAGGGACTAAATAGTAAAGTTTACACTTTGACTAGTCAAATGGTCAAGTGTCTAACTTTGACTAATTAAGTGGTCAAGTCTTTGACTAGTCAAATGGTCAAGTGTATGACTTTGACTAATTAATTGGTCAAGTCCAATGGTCAAGTGAATGACTTTGACTAATTAAGTGGTCAAGTGCCTTTTATCTTTATAAATAGGTGTGATAGATCAACCTCTAATCACACATGCCATTGAAAAGATAAAACAACATAGCCATTGTCTCCTCTTCAAGATTTGCGGCCACCCTTAGGAGCCACCGCCCCTTTGTCCGCCGCAAACCACCATCATTGCCGCCTCCGTCTTGCAAAGTGTTGCTTTCGGTTGGCCAGTGCTCGGGTGTGAACTTCCTACTAGCGAGGATTCGTTGTAACCCGCGTGTTACAATTCCGGTGTAGTCGTCAAAGGTTGATTACTAAACCCCCTATGGTTGTTCATTATTTATTTGTTTATACGCGTTTAACCGAGATCCTGATTGGGAATATTTTGTTAATTGGATTAATAAAATTAAACTTATATTTTATATATATAAATCGGCTCATATTATATATTGCATATAATCGATTTTATTAATAAATAAAACTGCTTTCGCTGTGTATTTGATACCATGATTCCCAACAGTGGTATCAGAGCCACGGTTACGCGCGTATAGATGGTAAAGTTATAATTTTGATCTATGTTTTATTTGTCAAAAAAAAAAAAATTTTTTGACAAAAGATCAAAAGCTTTTTGTTGTTCATGGATTGTGATGTGAATCGAGCCCTAGGTATTTTGACCCTTGTCATGGTTGTGTTTGTGATGTTTTATTTTTTTTATTGATTTGTATTTTTTTATTACGGATATTGGATCCGGTGTAATAGATAGGATTAGAATAGATTTGTTTTATTTGTATTTCAAATTTATTTGTAATCCTACAAGTACAAGATCAAGACGAAGATAAAAAGGCGAACAGGTTCCATGAAGATAGAGATCTCGGGTCAAGTGGGAGCTATATCAAAAATAGTTTTGAAACCCTTTTGACTGGTTCATTTCGTTTCTGGCTAAAACGAAACGGACAACCTATTAGGGGCTCGATTCGTTTAATTTTATTATTATGTTTTGTGGTTGTGGTTTATTTATTGTAAATAATTTAGATAACCCAAAATAAATAAAATTTTCACAATTATGGCAACGGTTTTATTAAAACAAGTTTTATAAAAACCGAAAAGCATATTTAATAAAAGGAGTTTTATTAATACTAAAACAAGTCCATTCGCGATAATACGACCAACATAGTTTAAATAGGGTATTTAAAACTATACCATGTCGAGTGTTGGAAGGAGTTTCAATTATCACGAACAATATAAAATTGGATTTTATAAACTATTGTGTGACTCACATCATGCTAACGAGTCATTCAAAATATTTATGGTAAATATTAAAATTAAATCCCAATTTTAAATTAATGTTTCATGCCACCCTTAACGAGTTAACACTTCGTTTTAAATCGAACCCAAATGTTAGTGCTGACCCTGCATCTGGGCGTTGATCATGAGTGAAGGTAACCATCGCGTTTCCTGTGTAACATAGGCCGGTGTTACAGTTAACAGTAAAGGACCAAACATCGCTTGTTTGACAAGTGGGCATAGTTGGGGTTAAACATACATCGCTCTTAGCGATAACCCCAAATGGAGAGTTGTGTAGTGGACACAATTAACAATCGTTGTTTACCTACCTAATCGTACCAGTGGACAGTGCTAAGCCAGTTCACTGTGTATTGATGAATCAGGGTCTCATCCTAATTAATTTTGCTTTTGGGTCATAAGATAAATTAGGATATTTGAAACATAAATTACTAATAAATTAGATTTTGAACTTTGTAGATGTCAACTGAAAACAATTCCGCCTCCCAATTCTCTCTCAAGTCCATCTTAGAGAAGGACAAACTTAACTACTCCAACTTCATGGACTGGCACAGCAACTTGAAAATTGTTCTCAAGGCGGAGAACAAGTTGTATGTTCTAAAAACGCCAGTTAGCACTCGTGTGCTAAAAATGAAGACATATGTTGATCACTTGGCTCGTCTGGAATTCCCCTTGAGCGATGAGTTAGTTGGGGATATTATCCTAAACTCATTGCCCAAGTCATATGACCAGTTCATTATGAACTACAATATGAACGGGATGGAAAAGACACTTGCTGAACTGCATCAGATGCTCAAAATTGCTGAGGTGAACATACCTAGCAAGACTGCACCAGTGCTAGTGATCAAGGAGGGTCAAGTTAAGAAACCTAACACCAAGAAAATAGGCAATCAGGGCAAAGGGAAGGGCAAAGGCAAATCTGTTGCCAATAAGAAACCTCGGAAAGATGCCAAGTGTTTTCATTGTGATGAAACTGGGCACTGGAAAAGGAACTGTGCTAAGTATTTAGCTGAGCTAAAGCAAGCTAAGGCTTAAGGAGGAGAGTCCTCAAGTATATATGTTATTGAAATCTTTGCTTTTCCTAGCAAAACATGGGTGTTTGACACAGGATGTGGTTTCCACATTTGTAATGTTTTGCAAGGACTAAGAAAGATTAGAAAGCTGAAACAAGGCGACTTGGAGGTCCATGTTGGCAATGGACAAAGAGTTGTTGTGAAGGCTATAGGAGAATGTATTCTCTTACTTCCTTCTGGTTTAGAACTTGTTTTGAACAAAGTTTATTACATTCCTAGTGTGACTAGAAATATTGTTTCAGTTTCGGCTTTGCGTGGACAAGGTTTTAATTATCGTTTCAATGGCGAATTTATTTCTGCTTATTTTAACGATGTATTTTACTTTGATGCAAAACCTAACAATGGGATCTATGAGATAGAAATCCAAAACGATAACATATTATGCAATATCTCCCATAAACGTAATAAGTTGGACTTAAATGATACGTATATGTGGCATTGTAGACTTGGTCACATAAGTGAGAATCGTGTTAAACAACTCAAAACCGCAGGAATCCTGGATTCCAAAGGTTCGGAGTCGTTTGGAAAATGCGAATCATGCTTAAGTGGAAAGTTAACAAAAGCACCTTTTTCAAATGTTGGAGAAAGAGCCAATGATCTGTTAGGACTTGCACATACAGATGTATGTGGTCCATTCAGAACAATGTCAAGACATGGAGAAAGATACTTTGTTACATTTACTGATGATTTCGGTAGATATGGTTATGTTTATCTTATGAAGCATAAACATGAAACTCTTGAAAAGTTCAAGGAGTACCAAAACGAAGTAGAAAATCAGCTAAATAGAACTATTAAAATGCTTCGATCAGATCGAGGCGGTGAATATCTTAGTCAGGAATTCATCGACCATCTAAAGGATTGTGGAATAGTTTCACAACTCACTCCACCTGGAACACCGCAACATAATGGTATGTCTGAGCGGAGAAATCGAACTCTATTAGATATGATTCGATCAATGATGTGTCGAACAAACCTTCCAAAATCCTTTTGGAGTTATGCTTTGGAAACTGCCGCAAGACTTGTGAATATAGCTCCAACGAAAAAGGTTGATAAAACGCCCTATGAGATATGGCATGGAAAGAAACCTCATGTATCCTACCTTAAAGTCTGGGGATGTAATGCTTATGTCACTCTAGAATCTTCGGATAAACTAGATCCCAGAGGCGAAAAAGTGGTTTTCGTTGGATACGGTAAAAAGATCGGTTACCTGTTCTACCACCCCACTGAAAATAAGATTTTCACCAAACGCAGAGGCACTTTCTTAGAGGAAGAGCTTCTGGCGCGAGGGATTGGAGATAACCATGTGGATCTTGAAGAAATTCGAGAATAACAAGTGACTGAACCAGCTGTTCAGACAGAACCAGATGTAACTGATCCAGTTGTTGAAGTTGAGCCTGAGAGGACTCAAGAAACAACAGAAACACCAAGTGTTAGGAAAAGTATTAGGGATCGTCGTGCACCGGTAAGGTATGATGATATCTTCATGATTGATGAAGCTGAGCCTATTACTTACAAAGCTGCAATCTTGGATTCAGAATCCAAGAAATGGCAATAAGCCATGAATGCAGAGATGCAATCCATGTATGATAACCAAGTCTGGAATTTGGTTGATCTTCCTACCAAATGTCAGACTGTGGGAAACAAATGGATCTTCAAGAAGAAGAAGACTGACATGGATGGGAATGTGCAAACCTACAAAGCAAGGCTTGTAGCAAAAGGTTTTACTCAGACTCAAGGAATTGATTATGAGGAAACTTTATCCCCAGTAGCCATGCTTAAGTCTATTAGAATTCTACTTGCCATTGCTGCATATTATGACTATGAGATATGGCAGATGGATGTCAAAACCGCCTTCCTTAATGGACACTTACTGGAAGATGTCTATATGGTTCAACCTGAAGGTTTTGTCAATCCAAAGAATCCTAATAAGGTGTGCAAGCTGAATAAATCCATCTATGGATTAAAGCAAGCATCTCGCAGCTGGAATCTCCGTTTTGATCAGAAAATCAAAGAGTTTGGTTTTATCAAGAACAAAGATGAACCGTGTGTTTACAAGAAATCTAGTGGGAGCTATATCACTTTTCTTATACTGTATGTAGATGACATACTAATCATTGGAAACAATATCCCTATGCTTAAAGATGTTAAGACCTGGTTGGGTAAATGTTTCGCAATGAAAGATCTTGGTGAAGCCGCTTATATTCTGGGAATAAAGATTTATAGAGATAGATCAAAGCGGTTATTGGGTTTGAGTCAAAGTACATATATTGATAAGGTCTTACGACGCTTCTCAATGCAAGACTCAAAAAGGGGGCTCTTGCCCATGGCATATGGAACCATTATTAATAACAAGCGGTGTGCAAACACTGAAGAGGAAATGAAGAAAATGGAAAGAGTTCCATATGCTTCTGCTATTGGTTTCATCATGTATGCCATGTTGCGTACTAGACCTGATGTCTCGTATGCTCTTAGCATGACGAGTAGATATCAACAGAACCCAGGAGAGAGTCACTGGGCTGCAGTGAAGAACATTCTTAAGTACTTGAGAAGGACTAATGACATGTTCTTAATATATGGAGGACTGGATGAGGAGCTGTCAGTTAAGTGTTATACTGATGCAAGCTTCCAGACTGATCGTGATGATTCAAGGTCACAAATGGGATATGTTTTCATTCTGAATGGTGGGGCTGTAACTTGGAACAACTTTGAGCAAAGTGTGGTTGCTTTAATCCACCTGTGAATCAGAATACAATGCTGCATCGGATGCTGCAAAGGAGGCTGCCTAGATGAAGAAGTTCATTGGTGATCTCGATGTTATGCCTAGCATAAAGAAGCCAATCGAGATACTGTGTGACAAACACTGGTGCCATTGCTCTTGCAAAGGAACCAAGGTCACACCAGACCACAAGGCATATACTCAGGAAATTCCACTATATTAGAGAGATAGTAGAACGTGGAGACATCGTGATAAACAAAGTTCATACAGATCTAAATCTGGTTGACCCCTTTACTAAGCCTTTACCTCAAGCTAAACATGAGGAGCATGCTGAAAAGATAGGGCTTAGAGTTGCTAGACAGTGGGCATGATCTGTAATTAGTATTGGTGTTTTATTTTGAACTAAAACAGTTACATTGAATATTTATTTGATTTAATGGGTTAAATGCAAATTTAAATATTTTGTGACCGTGTTCATTATTTGTATGTTTAAATCCTTGAATAAGAGTATTCTAAATATCCGTAGTCGATCAAATTACATGGGAATGAATTTGAATGTAAGACTATTGTGAATTGAGATGATTGTATTCATGAGATGAATAACTCAATGGTTTGAGAATCATAATTCACAGATATCATTAGGGAATGATATTGGATGTAACTCGCTTCAAAACGATCTCCATGGATCTGTGTCATGAGATGTTTTGATATTGATATGTTCAATCTGTCCCTTTTCCGAAGGCACATATTAAACTACATTGATCAAGGACTATCCTTGATGTTATCTAACACTGTCCTGAAACATGGGTAGCAATAAGGGTAGCGTTGGGAGAAATCCAAGATTAAGTGGGAGTTGTATGACGCTGATGGAATTCTGTACTTCTATAGGATTAGAAGTCTAGATATTCTGGCGCCCTCGTTAATTCAAACTGGTATAAACGCGTGGCCACGCTCGGACTAAGGTAGTTCGTTAGACCACTTTGAGTTAGAGACGAGAATAGAGAATGGTTGATCACTATATAAGAATGAATGATCCATGTCTTATGATCAACGGATGTCTATACGGAAGGGGCTTATTGATAGAATTATCAGGGCTATAGTATTTGGTTAAGTAAAGCGTTACTTGAACTCAAAGAACTAGTTGACGACTGTAAAGTGTCATACTGGTTTGGGTGCAATGCGATGCAGCTAGGCGTCCAACTCTGTGCACGTTGACTCATTTAATTAAAATTGTCCAAGTGGGAGATTGTTGGATATATAGTATGTCCGATGTAATTAAAAGTCGAGGTCAACGTAACCCGACCCGGTACGATCCGAAGAGTTACACGTTGGTACACGAATCAGATAAGTTCATGTGTTGGTGGATTATTATTTCTGAAATAATAATAGTTTTGAACTCGAGGGACTAAATAGTAAAGTTTACACTTTGACTAGTCAAATGGTCAAGTGTATAACTTTGACTAATTAAGTGGTCAAGTCTTTGACTAGTCAAATGGTCAAGTGTATGACTTTGACTAATTAATTGGTCAAGTCCAATGGTCAAGTGAATGACTTTGACTAATTAAGTGGTCAAGTGCCTTTTATCTTTATAAATAGGTGTGATAGATCAAACTCTAATCACACGTGCCATTGAAAAGATAAAACAACATAACCCTTGTCTCCTCTTCAAGATTTGCGGCCACCCTTAGGAGCCACCGCCCCTTTGTCCGCCGCAAACCACCATCATTGCCGCCTCCGTCTTGCAAAGTGTTGCTTTCGGTTGGCCAGTGCTCGGGTGTGAACTTCCTACTAGCGAGGATTCGTTGTAACCCGCGTGTTACAATTCCGGTGTAGTCGTCAAAGGTTGATTACTAAACCCCCTATGGTTGTTCATTATTTATTTGTTTATACGCGTTTAACCGAGATCCTGATTAGGAATATTTTGTTAATTGGATTAATAAAATTAAACTTATATTTTATATATATAAATCGGCTCATATTATATATTGTATATAATCGATTTTATTAATAAATAAAACTGCTTCCGCTGTGTATTTGATACCATGATTCCCAACAGGGTGTCGAGAACTTGACGCCTCTATGCCACAATCTGCCTACTCTTATATAAGTTTTCTAAATCAACCACAACAATTCCTCAATGTACATTGGACAACCACATCAGAGCAACCAAGACCAAAGCAGTATAGAAGGATAGGGGGTCAAGATGGTCGTATTGTCCCTTTTTTCCCCTCTTTTTACTATTATAAATTTATGCAATCTCAACATAACTTTTCCCCGATTAATTACACATCTTTTCTCTACTCTTTTTAAACGCTTATTGTTCGGTAAATTCACTTACAGGTTAAAAAATCCCTAATCTCTTTTAAATGCCTCAAAATAAAATGACATTTTAGTATTTATCATATATTGATATTGTTTTATTAAAAAAGAAAAACAAATTATCGAACTTGTAAGCTAATACATGACTACTCTTGACGTATCATACTCATAAACATGTGACATATTATTTTTGTGGATTTTTACATGGTTAACTTATACATGCGATAAACTTATACCTAACTACACATCATTAACTAGGGGTGAGCATACGAAAACCGATACCGAAAAAACCCGAAACAAAACCGAACCGAAAATAACCGATACCGAATTAACCGATCGGTTACGGTTAACATATGGCCAAAACGAATCATTCGGCAACGGTTTCGGTTTTCCCTTCTTCCGTAACGGAAATAAGCGAAACCGAACCGATAGTTATATACTTAAATATTTTTCATACATATATCCATGCATTTGGAACATATTTTCATGTATTTTCGGTATATTTAATGTATCTTTCATGAATATCTATGTATTTGAAATATATATCTTTTATGTAACTCATGTATTTTTCATGTATATCCATATATTTGAAGAATTTTTTATTTGTTTCCTCGGCTTTTCATGTATTTTTCTTGCGTTTTCATATATATTTGTATTTTTGAAAAATATCCAAACACTTTACTAACTATTTTAAGTTTATAATTTTGCACAAGTTTTTTGTTTGGATATCATAACCGAAACCGAACCGATACCCGACATATTATCCGAATTAGCCGAACCGACTTAACCGATTGGTTTCGGTTATAACTTTGGTTATTGGTTTCGGTTATATGTAAAAAACGAAACGAACCGACATTTGCTCACCCCTATCATTAACCATCATGATACTGAAATGTTTAAATGCTTAAAAGATAGAATATCTTTACACCCTCTTTGATACCGCTAGGATTAAAAGCCCTTCTACTATTTTTATGTACTATTTGAAGGGACATGTCATGGCAAATATTTTTCTTGAAAGGCCAACAAATCCTTCAAAAAAGATACCGGAGAAAATCACCACATCGGGATACGTTCGCCAATCGATCCAAGGAAAGCTCACACCTAAGGCCAAATCCTATGAACACTCGTCCGAATGCACGTTAGTGTAGTGAGGTAAAACTTGTTCAGTTCAAGGACCGAACTAAGCAATCGCTGCCAATTCTCCCATCATCACCCGGTGCCGCATAAAATAATGGGGAGAACGGGAATTGAATTTCGGTAACAAAGAACACTAAATCTTTTCCCAACCACTCCACCACTACTTCATTGGCCATGTTATTGCAAATATATTCCTTAATTACTATATTTTAAACAACTCTATGTTTATTTTTTTTTGAAATATTACAACTATGGTTAACTAGTTAAGTATAATTGTTGTTGGGGTTTAGTCGGTTTCCATTGAATGCATACAAAAAAAAAATCTAGTATGAAATCTATAGATTTTGTTTGTTGGGTACTTTTGTTGAAATTTATGTTTTCTACACAGTCGAAATTTACTTGACTGTCTTGACAAACAAGCATCGGACATGTCACGTATATATGACGTGATAGATAAATGTAGGACAAGACCTTTTTTGTCAGGAAATTAAGAGAAAACTGGAACTGAATATCATGGCGGTCTTTTACTAGTCTGCAAAATCAAGTAAATAAAAATAAAAATAAAAATAAAAGGTAAGATAAATTATGGCCCTAAATTACTCTTCCTCTGTAGTTACTAGTAGGAATGCCCGCGCGTTACGGCGGGTGTCCGACTGTTATTAGATTAAGTGCTTATGTCTATTACAAACCACATCTGAATTGCCACAGGTCACCGGTATTCATTTCGATTTTCAAATACAATTTATACATATTTTATTTTGTTATGTGACTAACCTGGTTGATAATTTATTCAATTGTGTATAATAAAATGCTTGATTGGAATCTGAGTAATGGAGATCACGGCGAGTAAGAATTTTGGCAAGACTTTCACTTATAGGTTCAATGTCAGCAACGAAATATGTAACGGCTTACCTATGCTATCAAAGTTACACAAGGTGTGAGAGTCACTGGATGATTTTGTATGCAACATTTAAATATAGACAATTTATTTAAACTTAAATACATCATTTATCATTTTATTCATTTCTATAGTTGATTACTTATTTAATACTATACATGAAATATGATTTACTTAATATCTTCATAAACTCAAAACGTTTATTTTCTTTTCATCTTATACTATTACTATAGAACAACATTAGTTTTGCAGATATACATGAATATTCCTTTTCTAGTTAAAATTATTTCAAGCTTTGCTCTCAATTACTTTCTCCTGAATCTATATATATACCTCCATACATTCAATTATCCCAACATATGTAACTGGAAAGTACTAATCCTCCCATACATCTCATGGCATACAGAGTATTAACAAATCTTGTGACCGTCTTTCGCCTAGATTCAAATATGTGAAAGGTCGGGTGCTATAAACCATGCTTTATGGTGTATAAAGCTTGGGGGAGATGGACATCGGACTTGGGCTTAACGGGCTTGTTGGACTTAGACTCGTCTCATAAGGTCTATAGATCTTGTACCCCATGATGAAATATTCCAGTGGTATCAACATTGCATCTGACTCCTCCTTTGTTACAATCGAGCCACATCCTTGAACTTATAAATTATGTTTTCAAAAATTGTACTATATATACACACACAGGGTAGAATGCATACCTCTACCAATGCACTGAATCTAGTATCTTGTTTTGATGTCATGTGGAGTGAATCAGAATTGAAAGGAGAATTGTCGCCCACAAAGATTAAGGAACGACACTAAAATCTCTTCAATCATTCTTTGATGTCTGGTCTCGTGAATATAACTCGAATTACACCACGTTCTTGAACCAATGTATGAATTACGGGACACAAAATGGGTGGGTTTGGAAATGGGTCAAACCACCTTATTTTAGTTTAAGACAATAAATAAAAAATTACCCGTTAATCGCCTCCAGAAAGTTGAACACATTTGGACTCTACCTCCCATCAAGCAACTGCAGAAAGAAAGCAGACTAATGAATTTAATATTGAGTGTTAACTGTCCAATAGCAACTGCAATAAAAGATTAAATTGCAAGTTCACGTCAAAGTTCAGAGTCAGGTCAACAAATGGAGTGCCATTTGGCTTTAAAATTTACTACGCCATTTGACTTTAAAATCTACTACACGTGTCTTATAACATGCAATTCCTAAACTACACTTAGATGCAATCTCCTTTACCCCCAGGAACTAAAATTTCTATTATGCAAAGAGAATAGCTTATGCACCTTTGCCTCGTGATTTTAATATCTTCACACCAAACTTGACGTAATTCCTATTGTGATATTTCTCTATATTTCAATAATACCCCTATATGCAGTTATGCACTGAATCTTAGTTTGCCCAGAACAAGTAGTCCTTTGATCTCACATTAAATCCATATCATGAACCTTTGTTGCAATCTGTGAGCTTCACTAAACAACTCAACTAACTTGACTTTATCTAGTCAAACGGTTCAGCTTGGATGTAAAACTTAATAGCAGCAGCGATGCAATTATAGTTTCTTCAGATGATAATTCTAATAAAAGTTGACAAATCTACGATATACATGGAGTTTAAAAGATATAAACATTCAAAAAATTCAAATTTATGAAGTGTGTGAATTATAAATTTAATAAGAAATACCAAAGATATGAGATAACACGACACAACCTCTGTAGAAAATGATTAAAGTTGAAAACTTGTAAATTTATGAATATTCACATTAAATGAAATGCACCCAAAAACAGTTAAAATGACTTCAAGATCTTGATAAAACTTGACAACAATTAACCTAATGAATTAAATTAAATATACTCAAAAGCTTCAATATAAAGAACCCAATAGACTGTTAACATAGTTGACAATGGCAACATGATATTTTAAGAACTCAAACTTAAAAAAAAAAAATTACCTTATAAAAGTGATGTAACCTATATGGCGTAATTTGCACTTCAGCCCCAAACCAACACCTGCACAGAATAAGTTGATACTTGTTAGACAATTGAAAGACCTAACAATACAAGATTCTTTAGCATCATATTACCTTTGGCGAATGCCTTCCAAGTGCTATACTTGGTTCGCTTTCTAAATCATTCACTAACTTTAGCTGTGAAGTTATTTCTCTTAATTCTTTTCTTCGGCCACATCATCTGTTGCTTGTGGTTTTCCTTTATGAACCTGAGTGTCCACATAAACAGTTGGCGCCACCATGGAAGTCTTTCCGGTAACATTTGTTATTGTTTGGTAGCTAGTCTGAAAACCAATAACATCAACTGGCGTTACTAACGTTATAGATCCATGTAAATAATATGTAGCAACAATGTACTTTAATTTTAAATTTGACTTATAACACAACAAACATCACTAATTATTAGATCTAAACAAATTTATTTAAATTTTTCGTGAATGTACCTGGATTTTTATGTAATTGATGACCTTCATATTTAAATCATTAATGCTTGAAAACAACCCTTCTTTTGGACTAAAAGTTTGAGCTAACATTAGTGGACTTGTTACTCGATGACGTGTCATCCAAGGACCCTCTTTTACATGGATCACATCTGAACCTTGGTTTTGACTTCTTTAAACTTTCCTCGTTCACAAACTCTACAGCTGTAAGTTCCACTACAAACATGACACTGTTTCTTGACTTCAGCCTTATCATGAGACCGAATTCAATTCAAATAATCAAATTTTGTTTCCAAAAGATTCAACTTTTATAACATTTTTTTGACAAAATGCATGAGAATATATGTGTAAATAGTTAGCTAATAAAGATAAGATACAAGATAAAAAAAGATCAAACCTCAAGCAAATAAAATCTTCACAAAAACAGTGTTTTTGCAACTCAAGCATTTGACAAGAAGGTAATAGCTACACATCCGACACCAATGACACTTCTTTGTTGCAGCTTTTGTAGTAGCTTTTAATGTGTCAACTGTCAAATGTAGAAAATCATCATCTAAATTACAGGATATTGTCAATATTATTCTGTAAACCTCTCCCTTCTATCTCCACCTACAATCAATTGAAAAAAGTAAATAAAGAACATATTGCTTCTAGTCATACGCTTTCCCTAAAAAAATATCAAGTCCAGCTGTTATTCGGTAAATAATTCCCAATACCATATGCATATACAATTATACATCTTACAAAAAACTAACTTATATATTACTTATTTTAGATCCTCTCCTATAATTGCCACCATATACCCTATCACTCGCAGAAAACAGAGCTTATCTAAGCCAAAACTGAACTTCACGGAATATTTTCGATACATCATGTAGACTCCTCCATTTTACCTCTACCTACAATCAATTGAAAAAGGTAAAAAAAATAAATAACATATTGATTCTGGTCACAAGTTTTCCCTAAAAAAAGCAAAATCAAGCCTCGTGTCATTCGGCAAAATAATTTCCAATACCATGTGCATATACATCTTACAAAACACTAACTTAAATATTACTTCATTAGTTGAAAAAAAAAAGATGATTTTTTAACAATCAATACTTGGGATCCAAAGAAAACGATACGTTGACGAAGAAGCATGTTGGTGGTATTGAGTTCTTCGAATTTTGGCATCCAAGCGGGATCTGAAGCAAAGTAAATGTAGGTGGGTACATCCCAATTGCTCGATGGCCTTCTTCGATTGGTTTAATGGGTATGTGAAAATAATCGGGAGGAATTAGGGTTTTGGATTTAATAGTGATGGTGATGTTGTGTGGGCGGATTATACATTCTTCTGCATGTTCTTGGTGTGTCTGCCCGAGGGTTTTATCTCCATTAACGCTTCAATTGTAGCATTCAATAAGAAGTTAAAGCTAGTAACCTCAAGAATGTGAAAGGAGCAGACAACTTGAAAGGATTAGAGGATTGTGGGGGTAGGATGGGAAATGAAGGGCATTATTGTAAAAGTGTTTTTATGTTGCAAAGAATGAGATGGGTAAAATGTCTATATTACCCTTCTAAGTGTCTTAATTGTCACATTTATCCCTATAATACCCTTAAATTTCTTGCTTAAATATGTTGTACATGTTGCTTGTTAAGTTGTACGGAAAGGAAAAATTACTATCTTGTACGTCACTCCTCCTTAATAAGATAATATAGATATAGATTATAGATTATAGATTATGATGAAACCAAAAGGTCTTGTTATCAATCAACATACCATACTCATTATCCATGAAAATTTAAGTGCGTGTACTATGCAATGTGTTTTCAATCTATATTTTCACATAGATGTATATAGATAACATAATGCTTGTGTTTGTAATGTTTATAACATTAAATTAAATATGTCTATTTATATATGAAGTATATCATTTACAAACCATCCAATTGAAAAACAAACAAAAATCTAGTTGCTTTACAGTTTTGCGTAAATATGACACAAATTAATAACTCTCAAAGAAGGAGAAAAGTAAACAAAAAATATGAGACTTCAATCAAAAAATGAGATTTTATGTTTTACAATTTACAAATTACACTTTGGCAAACTTTTGACCCATCCGACCTATTTGAATAACATTCTTCCTGTCTAATTTTATTTTATTTTACCTAGTTGGCCCATTAGAGAGTAAAATAACCAAATTCATAGGTCAAGAAATTACCTTTCGGTTTGCCCTAGAAGAAATTCAAGATGCTTATCAAGAGCTTTTTTCTTCTTTTGATCAAGCTCTAACCGATGCTTGTACAACACCTAAAATGACATGATATTTTATAGAAAATACATATGTATCAAAATTATAATGTAAAACAAACCCCTCATATACTAAATTACATATATGACTTACCAGCTTCTCAATTTTTGTCCAAAATTTCTTCACCTTGGAGATATTTAGTGCAACTTTTTTCATCCGGAGCTCTTCTTCCTAACCATTAAAGATAATGAACTACAATATTAAGAAGATGACATATACACTTCATTAGAGGAACTCAAAGGTCTCACCTTCCAATAAACACAATTAAAACAATTCTTAAAGATAATTCATTGGATAATTTATTGGTATGGTCATGAGGGCAAGATTGGAATAGAATCTTAAGATGTGAGTAAGATAATGATGGTAAAATTACAAACATATCCTCCTAAGTGTCTTAATGTTCACAATTATACCTATAATACCCTTAAATTTCTTGCTAAAATATGTTGTACATGTTGCTTCTTAAGTTGTACGGAAATGAAAATGACTATGTTAGCTATCACTCCTCCTTAATAAGATAATATAGATATACTTATATTACGGGTTATTAATGAAGTAGTGGTGGAACGGTCTAAGAAAAACTTTCGTGTTTCTTGTAACCCAAGTTCAATTTTCACCCACCCCATTATTTTCTGTGGCATCCGGGTGGAGAGCGAATATCGATGGCGCCGGTTCGACTCGGATGTGAGGCGAGGTTTTACCGATTATTCCACTGCCGTGCCTTCGGGCAGGTGAAGGTCGGGTTTTCGCGTATCTGGGAGAGCCAAAGGGGTTGCGGCGGTCAAACAGTCTACCTTGGCCACAACGCCCAGTGTCACAGTGGTTGACACGTCGTTAATTGCTATTAAAAAAAAAGTTATATTATGGATTAATATTGGTACATCCTCTTACTCTATCCCTCTTTATATATCCATGTATCGAGAGAGATAGAGCGGGGAGAGATGTGTCAATAAGATTTTGGGTATGCTATTAATATGACCCTTATATTAGTATCAATAATAGATTTATTTTTTATAATTTCCACGCTGAAGAGCGTCATCATGCTCTTCCAAAAGTAAGGTGTGTCGAAGGTGAATCTTGGTGTTCCCGCTAGTCCCTTACCGCTCGCTTATCATGTTGGTACATTTTCTTCTTTATTCAACTCCAATACGATAGAGCCTTCCCGCTATCCGTCTTGCGTTTTGATCCACCCGCTAGTGCCACATCAACCGGGGTGGGTTTCTCGTCAGACACTAAAGGCTTCACTTCAGCCCTTCCCGCACCCATGCCGTTTCCACGTGCTCATCCTTTGATCATAAAATACATCAAATGATTTTTTGTATCAATTTATAATCATGTATCATAACATGTGTTTAATTTGAGAAACGTACAAATTTCACTTTTGTTATGCTTCCTTTACTTTGTATGTTAATTCCGGCAACTGTTTTGCCGCGTATCTAGTTTATTTTCTTTCTTATGGATGTTGGATTTGTATGTTTCATAACAATTTTTTATGGCACACAATTACACAAATTGAAAGTTGAGACAAAAGAGAGTTCACATATTTTGTTACAACCGAGTTAAAGAAAAATACATGAGATGTACACTCACTGATACGTATCTATACTATCTATACTATATTATAAAGCATCTAGGAAGGATACCAACCAAAGTTAAGTAAATACTACATTTTATGCTTATGGTACAATAACTTAATGAAGGTAGTAAAGGGGTGAAATTGTCTTTTTACATTAACAATTAAGTTGATTATAAAAGAATAAAGTTATTATTAGTGACTATCCATGTTCCTAACTCCTTTATAAGTTATTACTTATTACTTATTAGTGACTATCCATGTTCCTAACCCTTTTATCTCATTTATGTCTTGACCTTCTATTAGAACCCTATAAATAGTGGTCATATATTTACATCTCAATCTACCAACTCTTTTGTTTCTCCTATTCATTCATAGCAGCAGTTGCAGGTACCAATACTATGTTAATCTAGATTATCAATTATCAAGTTATTGAATTTGTTAGTGAAAATGGTTATATGATCATGAATTCTATAATCATTTGAATCTATGTTTTTCATTTGGTTAGTTGTTTACGTTTGTTTTAATTTATGACTGGTTACTGTTTTCTATCACTACACAGATTTAGAGTTATTTTAGGTTATTGTTAAAATTGTGTGTGATTAGTTTGATAAACATGATTGTAAGAATGTGTTTTTATGATTATTAAGGGACAATTAAGTTAACTACATTATACATGATGATATTGTCTTCTTTTTTTTTTGGCTGATTTTATTAAGTTCAAATATTACAATCATTCATTACATGTCATATATTGTGGACAATGACTTACATATGGACCGATTAATCAATGTCATATATTTTTAATTATTTAAACCGACGATGCTATTTGACTTTTTATAATAAAATGAGAACTAAATATGACATGGAATGGTGGAAGCTTACAACGTACTTGTAGAGTAAAATAATGAATGAACTATGTGTATGTTTTGTAAACATGAGAGTTAAAATGGAAAATGTACAATAGAATGAAATAAATTCGTAACAATCAAGCCGGTAGTTTAAGTTGAATAATTCTGAACCTAAACAATGTCTATAAAATAATGAATGAACTACGTTTATTTTTTACAAACATGAGAGTTAAAATAAAAAATGCCAAAAGTAGATCAAAAATAAATTCGTAATAATCGAGCCATTAGTTTAATTGAATAATTTGAACTTAAACAATAAAACTGAGACAATACATCTTTAGTAGTAACTAAAGATGTGAAAGATACAATAGTTTAAATTTTCCTGTTACTTGTGGAAGATACAATGGTTAAATTTTGTTCCTCAACCGATGTGGACAATAATTGTACATACATGACTATAAGAGTTAAACATAAAGAATTCATAATATGATTTTATCTATATCTATCTCTATATCTATACTATATTATAAAGCATTTAGGAAGGATACCCACAAAATTTAAAAACAATAATAAGAGATGACAAAATTTCTCTTTTCCAACCTTTACTATATGTCAACCAAAACATATACTCATATCGAATCTTGGTAATCGTGCCAAGCCTTCATGATGAGTCAAGATGTCCTTTTTTGTCTCATGTAAGCGGCAACAATACCATATGATACGTGTCATACACTTGTTTGCATTTATCATCATATATTTATTTTTGTTGTTGCTTGTTTTTAGTAAATGTTGTGCTCCGGCCGCAACGCGCGGGCACCCCACTAGTACCTTAACATAACTCTTATCATGTTTTTTTTAATAAAATTGCATTTAATTGATATTTCATCAGTAGTAGTTTTGTTTAACAAAAAACTATTTTACTTCCTGTATTATTTAAATACTTAGTAGGTGGTGCACACAGACAGAACCATATTAAAATCCGTTTGGTTCTTATGGAGATTTACATGGTTTTGACATTTCACCATTCTTGACATCCTAGCTATTTTGGATGTTTTTAATTCGAGCAAGTTATGAAATTACATCATTCTCCATCAATAAAGCTAATTGTTCCAAAACATATCAACAAATAGATGTAATTATGTTTTCTAATTTTCTTAAAACATCCTATTAAGTTCTAACGAAGATTTTCATATCATCATCATCATGACGAATGATGGAGAACAATATCTATCTCGATGTTTTTGTTTTGATCACTCGTCGGCAATTTTTTATTTTGTTTGGTTTTAAACTTTGTGATCTCTAGCTTTGAGTGGTCGTCTGGATTTTATTTTTTATAGATTTGTTAGATGATCAAATAATTCTCTTTGATGTTGCAAATAATTCATCAAAGTTTTGGATTAAATCTTTGTTTAATATTAATCTAAAATCAAAGGTTGTTGGGTATCTAAGGGTTATTAAGAACATAATGAAAGCGAAGCTTGACCCGAGACTTCGGGGGGTCAAAAGTCACCGGAGGGTCGGAAATCACTAGTTTCGGAGGGTCGGAAATCACTAGTTTCGGTGGGTCGAAAACCAGTTTCGGGAGGTCGAAACCGGATATACCAAAAAATTTCTATACGAATACTATATAATCGGAACTTCTGAGCGAAAATTCGGGGGTCGGCCACCCCTCCCCGCCCCTTAAAAGCTACGCCCATGATGAAGCAAATGGTTGTGGACGTACATATTTTTTTCTTGACTTTTGATCAATTACGTCTTATGTTTACACAAATACACTACATAGTTCTTGAAAAAACTACATCATATTCTCCTAAATTTCTTTTTTCTTGTTAACAAATTGTGAGAAATAGTAGCTTCACCAAATGTTTCAACAAAATGAACACAAATCTTTCAACAAAATATTTGTGCCTCTCTTTAGAGAAACTCCAAGGTGTAAACAATAGCTTTATGTCAATGTAGGGTTAGCCCATTTGATAGAGTTATGTGCCTCTTAGAGAAGAGGTCCTAGGTTCCATTCTAGACAAATGCCGTAATTTAGAATAATGGTATAATGTAAAGTATGGATGAAATTATTGGGTTTTTACCTTCATCATCAATAGTTCTTATATAACTCAACAGTTTAATTTTTAATGAAATTATTGGATTGACTAAGATGAAAAGGATGTGAATGCTCCAAGCGGTGACATTGTAGTTTTATTGCATCAACTTTGATATAATACTATTTTAGTTTGAATATTTGGTATAACATCATTTTTATTGTCAAAATTTGTATCAAACGATTACCGAAATCTTTATTTAACTTACCCAATGGGTTGAGGCCCAGTTAAGGGTTTGCCTCCACACCGGCCCACAATTAGGCCCAACAAGAGATAGTATACGACTAGTGAGAAATCATAGAGGATGATCGTACGCTAATCGATATACAAAAAACTTTTGACCAATTACGACAAGTCCGCATGAGATTGAATCCAAGCAAATGCTCCTTTGGCATGGAAGAAGGCAAATTCTTGGGGGTCATCGTCACAAAAGAAGGTTTCCGAGCAAACCCTGAAAAGGTACAAGCAATAGAGCGCATGCCATCACCGGCTTCAGTCAAAGAGGTACAGACCTTGATGGGCCGACTCGTAGCCTTGAACCGTTTCCTATCAAACTACGCATCAAGGTCATTCCCATTCGTGAGCACGCTCCGCAATTGCTTGAAGAAAACAAATTTCAGATGGACACCCGAAGCAGAAACCGTGTTCCAGGATATGAAACAGTGCCTCATGAATCTACCAACGCTGACAGCCCCGCGACCCAAGGAACCGCTCACCCTATACTAAGCGGTAGCGAATAAGGCGGTAGGTGCGGCCTTACTGGTAGACCGTAAAGGAGTACAAACGCCCGTCTATTATGTAAGCCGAACACTGTTAGACGCAGAGACACGCTACTCCACCATGGAAAAGCTCGTGTTGGCTTTGGTACACGCGTCACGGCGCTTACGTCGGTACTTTCAGGGACACCCAATAAACGTACTCACCGACTACCGCATCAGTGATGTCCTGAAGAAGCCGGAACTCTCGGGAAGATTAGCAAAGTGGGCAATTGAGTTAGGAGAACACGAAATCTTCTACAAGCCACGACCAGCCATCAAAGGGCAAGTTCTGGCGGACTTCGCGACAGAAGTCCCAACCGACAAGGTAGCAGAATGTCTAATAGAGCAAGATCCACCGTCACCAACGGCCGAAAACGACAAGTGGTCGCTCTACACCGATGGTGCGAAGAGTGAGGACGGCGCGGGGGCGGGCTTACGGCTCATCAGCCCAGACGGCGCCGAATTCACGTATGCAATCCGCCTAAACTTTGAAAGTACAAACAATGAAGCGGAATACGAGGCCCTGCTAGCAGGACTCCGAATTGCGGCCAAGATGGGCGCCCGTTTCCTCGACGCGCATGTAGACTTGATGCTCGTAGCTGCGCAAGTAAACGGACAATATGAGGCGAGGGATAGCAAGATGGCCCTGTACCTGGAGCAAACTAAAAAGCTCATGCAACGGTTCGAACATTGCAGGGTCCTCCACATCAACAGGAGCGAAAACAAACCCGCTGACGCTCTAAGAAAGATGGCAGCCTCTGTTTTCGAGCACATGGCCAAGGACGTCAGAGTTGAGGTATTAAGTGCACCGTCCGTATCCGCACATCAAGTAAACGTCGTGCAGGTGGGCACGTCGTCATGGATGACCCCGATAATCACCTACCTCACAAGCGGCTCTCTACCGACGGACAAATTCGAAGCATGAAAAATACAACACAAGGCCATGCATTATCAAGTGGTAGACGGCACCTTATATAGGCGGTCGTACTTGGGACCCCTACTGAGATGTGTTGACACAGAAAAAGCTATGTTCCTGATTAAAGAGGTGCACGAAGGGATCTGTGGTTTACACGCTGGACCAAGAATGGTAGTGGCGAAACTGATGAATGCAGGATATTATTGGCCTGGCATGCATGTGGATGCCGTCAAAATAATCCGTAGGTGCTACGCCTGTCAACGTCACGCTCCAAGCACATTGCGTCCCAAGAACGACTTAGTACCAGTCACATCGGCATGGCCGTTCCAAAAATGGGCAATCGATATAGTGGGACCATTCCCGACAGCCCCAGGAAACGTTAGATACCTCATCGTGGCAATTGATTATTTCACGAAATGGATCGAAGCCAAGCCACTCGTATCCATCGATGCCCGTGCGGTAAAGCGCTTCATCTGGGAGTTTATCATTTGTCGCTTCGGCCTGCCAATGAATATCGTCAGCGACAATGGCCTACAGTTCACGGATTCCGGGCTACAAGAATGGCTGACAAGCATGGGAGTGGAACAGACCTTCACGTCCGTGGCTCACCCGCAAGCCAACGGACAGGTCGAACGAGCAAACCGCAGCATTGTCAATGGAATCAAAACCCGCTTAAACACTAAGCGGACAGGTTGGGTGGACGAGGTTCCAAACGTCTTATGGGCGCACCGCACGCTAACCAAAAGCAGCAACGGGGAGACACCCTTTAGTCTAACATACGGCACTGAGGCCATGATCCCCGCCGAAATAGGGTGCCCATCTGCACGCGTCATGTTAGCCTCAAAGACTGACAACGACACCGAATTACGCCTCAACCTAGACCTTCTGGAGGAACGAAGAGGGTTGGCGGCACTCAAAGAGGCCAAATATAAGAGACAGTTGGAACAATACTACAATGCCAGGGTAAAGAAGACGCATTTCCATGTTGGGGATTTTGTGTTCCGTCTTAATGAAGCATCGACGGCTGAAGCACTTGGAAAGTTAGCACCGACCTGGGAGGGCCCGTACAGAGTCCAAGAGATACTCGGAAAGGGTGCATATGCGTTGGAACGCTTAGATGGCATCCCAATCCCAAGGTCATGGAACGTGGCCCAGCTACGTATTTGTTACATGTAATAGTTTTAGATCCAACAATGTCATGTAGTATTCCAAGTTGGCTTCATGCCTTATCAATGATATATGTTAGCATTTTAATTTACAGTCCACGATATAACGTTAGCATCAATACCAGCACTAAAGAGGCATGTTGACGTTTTCACGTAACATAGCCACCTTGGTCCGCGAAGTTTGCCTTCATAAGGCAACTCATCACGGACTAAGCAGATCAGAGGCATGTTGGCGTTTTCACGCAACACAGCCACCTTGGTCCGCGAAGTTTGCCTTCATAAGCAACTCATCGCGGACTAAGCAGATCAGAGGCATGTTGACGTTTTCACGCAACACAGCCACCTTGGTCCGCGAAGTTTGCCTTCATAAGCAACTCATCGCGGACTAAGCAGATCAGCGGCATGTTGGCGTTTTCACGCAACACAGCCACCTTGGTCCGCGAAGTTTGCCTTCATAAGCAACTCATCACGGACTAAGCAGATCAGAGGCATGTTGGCGTTTTCACGCAACACAGCCACCTTGGTCCACGTAGTTTGCCTTCATAAGCAACTCATCGCGGACTAAGCAGATCAGAGGCATGTTGACGTTTTCACGCAACACAGCCACCTTGGTCCGCGAAGTTTGCCTTCATAAGGCAACTCATCACGGACTAAGCAGATCAGAGGCATGTTGACGTTTTCACGCAACACAGCCACCTCTGTCCGCGAAGTTTGCCTTCGTAGATAACTCATCGCGGTCCAAGCAAACAAAAAGCATGTTGGCATTTTCATGCAACATAGCCACCTGGGCTCGCAAAGTTCACCTTCAGAAAGAAAGACAGTACAAGTTGAGCGGGTCAAAACGCAAACAGGGACATGGGCTATGTAAACAACAAACAAGTTAAACAACCATAATATTAAGTTCATTCCATATCAAACAAACATGAACAAAACATCGGGCATCCGAGTACATCAGCAAAAAACAAGCCCCGCAGGAGCACAACATAGATGCCCGATAATCCTAACTATTACATACATCATCAAAAACAACGACCAAGTGACGACAACACCTAATCTAAGACGATAAGGTGGGCCCATGAATCGCCGTTACGACGGAACCGGACCTTAGGGGTAGGCCGGACCACCGTCGGACAGGCCAGGATGGCCGTCGGCCGATCATTGGAACCCACGGAGGAGGAACGCTCCGTGGCAAGAAGCTGCCCACAAACTTCGGCCAAGGCCCTCATACGCCGCTCCCCAGCGACGGAGCTCTCGCCGGTGGCCGGAGGCACACCTCCGGCAGCTGCCTGCATGCAGACATTGGCCAAGACCTTCATCCGGCTCTCCGAATCGACTGGACAGGGCATCACTTCCGGTGGGTTACCCGGAGGAACTCCACTGCTCAGAGCTAGTAAGCATTCGACCACCAGGTTATCTTCCAATGCACCACCGGAAACTTTTTCACACGAACGGAGATTCGCCATCGTGATAAGAAACACCGAAAGAAAGGAAAGAGACAAGAGGGAAGGAATCAATGAGCAAATCAGCACAAAATGATCCTATTTATATACAACTAAAGGGGGGTAATCATGAGTCGCCATTAATACCGGAGGTCACTTCAATCGACAAATAGTGACAAGTGTCACCTGCAGCCGTCTGTCACACCATCAGAAGTCATTAATGACTGACGGCTGACGCCTAAAATCCCTAAAGCAATCATGACAAGAAAGTTGAAAAGACATGCACAAATAAAAGGGCAGAAGGCATACACAACGTCATTACAAAACATAAGTGTTCAACGTGCAAATTCAAACAAATTTAAAGAGTTTAACACTCATTCCTCCCCAAAGTCGACACGATCAATGAAATCGTCTTCAGTGTCGTCGGCAAGCGGCGCGGAAGAAGCACTAGCATCCAGGGTTGCGGACGAAGGTCCCTCACCACGGAGTGCAGCCGCCACCCGCGCAGCTTCTTCTTGGTTCTCTTTGCCCTTCTCCGCTTGTAACTCTTCTTCCGCTTCCTCAAAGGCAGCACGAAGAAGCCGCACCCCATCAACCGACTTGGCACATTCAGCGACCACATCCATCACGAGGAAAGTTAATTCATCATACGCCGAAACCTCCGCGTCATATTCCGCCTCCGCGTCCACGTCACGATAAGGGTTGTCTGCCAAAGCACGCCCGCTGAGGCAGAAGTCGAATCCCTGTTTGAAGCCAGGGACAGCGCCAAATTGCTTAGACTTCTCCAACAAGCGGGCAACGGCCTGAACCATCGCCGGTTCCTCCCACACGCGAGAAAAAACCTACAAGACAGAGAATTAACAAATGACAAGGTACGCAACTACGCGTCAAAACAATGGAAGGGAAGGTAGAAAAGCTCACCCCTTGGATGCCAGTAGTCATTAACCAGCTCACGTCATTTAATGCTTCTTCCTGACTATCTTGGGCAACACGTAACATATCTTGGGCATTATCGCGGGAAGCGGTAAGGTCCTGGACGTCGGTACTAAGGGTCTTCTTCTCGTCGCGGAGGGCGTCAACCTCACGCTTCAACAGCATAATGTCATTTTCCAGCCCTGATACGCGGGAAGATTGAACCAACACCTCGTCCTCCTTTTTAGCTAAATCCGCGCGAGCACTGGCGGTTTCAGATTTCTCCTTCTCCAACTCAAGGTCCTTGGCTTCTAACGCAGCTTTAAGGCGATCGAGCTCATTTTCTAAACCCCGGGCGCGGTCACGCTCCTTAGCGATAATTTGGTTTGTAGCTTCACAAGACGCTTTCCATTCCTGGAAAGACTTGGCGTGGCGCTCCTCAGCGGACTTAGCCTGCGCAACAGCATCAGATAAAGCTTTAGACTGGGCCACACAATCTTTATTATGCTTGTCAAGCACATTCTTAAAGGCCGCTTTGCGCGCCGCCAATTCCTGCTCAGCCTGAAGCAATTCCGGATACCCGCGCCGCACCTCACATAGCGTAGCTGCAGCCATCGCCAACCCGGCGGCGCCGTCTTGCAGAAGCGCCAGACGGTCCCGTTTAGCAGCATATGCTCGCTCGGCGGGAGGAATAGAACCCGATAACCATTCCTCACAGGTCTCTATTTGGAAGAAGCGGCCGTCCTCGCGAACAGACCAGTCAGGCCTGTAATTGGCCCAGTAGCAACATCAAGTCTAAGACCGCTAGACGCTATCCCGGTAGTATCAGCTTTTTTGGGATTACTGCCGCCGGCGGGCATGTTCTCTTTCACAGACCCTCCACCATCGCTTCCACCCGCTGATCCGCCACCTGACGATAAGTCAACATATCCCGTACTCTCAAAGGCACCACTAGAGAAACCAGGATCGTGCGGTTGCTCCATGCCACTCGGAGACTTAGCTTGCAATTCGGGCACCCACATCCTCACCAACTTGAACACCTTTCCCTTTTTCCTTCTCCTTTCGCCTTGTCTCAGCCAACAGCTTAGCTTGCTGTAACTCGGCTTCACGAACTACCTCAGACTGCTTCTCGGAGGCGGACCCATCATCTCCTTGAGGCGAAGGCTGTGGACGCACTTCAGTCTCATGCGCTCGTTCGCCGTCCCCACCGGCAGTCGGGGCACCAGGCGAAGTAGGCCCGGTAGATCGCCCACCAGTTACTTCAGACAACTTCGGCCCACCAGGGAAAAGCAACGATGCACCTACAAGAACACAGAACATGAGGAAAGGAGTACAAGGGAATAGGAACAGAACGCCGAACAAGGCTATACCTGGGTGAACTTCCTTCACAATTTTTGAAGCCAAACGAGGCCGCTTGTGGGACACAGCCAACTTAACCTTCAAGTTGGACGCTGAAGCATCTCCTTCGGGCACCTTCCACTTGCCCGCATCCATCATGCTCACCACATCCCGCAGCCTCTTCCCAGCACCATGACCACCGCTCCCCAACCCCCCACCGGGACGACTAGATACAGGGGGCGTGGTGAACACCTCCACATAATCCCCTTTGTCTTTGGCCCCACCAGATGCGGCCGGCTGTCGAAAAGAACTGCCGCCACGACTGATACCTGCACGAGCCCGACCGCGGTGAGATAACGAGTACGAATCATCCTCAGACTCATCATCGGATATAAACATAAGATTAACCCCTCCAGCAGAAACTGCATTTCGAGGGCGGGGATTAGTGGGAACATCACCTGGAATCAGGGTGTGTCCGGAAAAATCCTTAACGTTGACGGCTACAAAGTTTTTGAGTGTTTGTTCCACCAAAGGTTCTTCATCCGCTCGGAGCGGCTCCCATCTGAACTCCCCATCCACTCCAGCCACAATTGAGTAGAAACAGCTTGTTTCTGCAAAAACAACATCAAAGTCAAATGAACGGTTAAAGCCAATTAACGCGACAAAACGAACAGCGTAGGCCAGACGTACCTTTACCATCCACATAAAAGTGCGGGTTCTGGTCAGCTCTCCCGCCCACACGGCTGACACCCGCCATCAGCAATGCCTCCGGCCTCACGTTCGCCATCTCAATAGGAGTCACCTGTTGTGTAATCCTCTTATACCAATCGAAGTCGGAATAATTGACGACGGGGAAATCTTTCAATTTCGACTTGGCGGAAACCGCCAGCCACTGCAAGGGCACCGGCACAACCCCCTGCCGGATAAAGAAGAATTTTGTTTTCCAGTCATGCATGCTACGAGGCGGTTCGTTTCCAACAGGCCTAATCCTGCTCCGCTGGGTAAAGGAAAACCATTGCGGGCCCCCACGGGTAAGCCGATAGAAGGCATTGAACATCTCAAAGGTCGGCTCAACACCTTGAGAACGACACACGAACTCAAAATGCACCATTCGGGTCATGCCCAGGGGAGTCACCCGAGTCAGATACACTCCATACCGAAGGAGCAGGTCACAGACAAACCGTGTCGCCGGTAGCCGAAAGCCGGCCAGTTGAAAGTGTGCAGCATACAACGCCATCATGCCAGGCCCCGCATGGAGGACGGTTTCTCCGTCGGCCGGCAACGTTGGCTCCCAACTCGCCGGAATCTCGTATAATTCTAGAAACTGCTCGAACGAATCCCTTTTCCACTTGATCGGAGCGTCGGCCATACAAACGGCTTCCTTCTTGCCCCTAGCATCAACGTCGGCCATTTCGACTAAGCGGAAAACTCGGATAAACTTCTGGACTAAAAATAGGCAGACGGTTACCACGAAAGAAAGAAGTGGGAAAATTCTTTAAGTGATCAGAAAGCAGAAAATGAACAAATAAGGAAATGAAGGGTTATATATACTGCCCACATTAATTGCAGTGGGCCACACTGACACACATAGGCTCATCACCAACATGACACGTGGCCCACTACAGCGAAAAACCCTGCCACGCACAGCGCGTCGCCCATGCGCACCTGACACGAGTACTCCAAAAGTCGTTTCCCCATAACTGACATGACGGCAAAACAGACGCGGCAGATAAAGAGTCAGTCGCTTCAACTGTCAGACCAAAATGCAATGATGACAACCTTTTGAATTCCCCCCCAAGGGCAAGCTCGTCCATAATCTTAAACATAACAGTCACGGCGGAATGACGACACGCTTGACGTAACACGTAAAAACCCGCCGAAACATACAATCCGCAAAAACACCACAGCTTTTCTCTCCCAATCAGTCCATCACCGCTCACGCTTTTGCTACACACAACCAAGAGCGTCACTAGACTAGGGGGACTTGAAGGGGTAGGGACCCAAATCGACTTGGGCCCCTACCTAAAGCTAAAGCCCAAACACGGGAGAAGGCCCACAAGGCCCAAGTGGTTACAACGTCAACCATGGGCAGGGTAAGCCCATCACCTATAGATCCTCCCATGGCAACCCGGGTGCGGGTTGCGATCACCAGGCACGGGTGTTGGACCAACATCCGCCAGGGTTTCAAGGACGAAACCAAAGCAAACACGTGGCGATAACCCATACGATCGTACAACATGGTACGAGCCAACCAGAGTCCAACGACGTGTGGCGATGAGCATGCGACACGATCGGCTAACGGGGGAATCACACGTGTCCAAAACCAGACCCGCAGGAGACAAACAGTACAGTCTCCGTACGTATTGACCAATAAGAATACACGGGACCACCTCAGCAGGGATCTCCACTAACGAAGGCCAGCAGAGGGGACAGCAGTACACTCAATGGCCAATCGTTTTGGCCCAGGCCTGCGACCAGTCACACGATGACACGTCACGGGAAAAGGTACGATCATCCTCTATGATTTCTCACTCGTCGTATACTATCTCTTGTTGGGCCTAATTGTGGGCCGGTGTGGAGGCAAACCCTTAACTGGGCCTCAGCCCATTGGGTAAGTTAAGGGTGAATGTCGAGGCCCGTGTGGAACCTATTTAAGGAGCACTTCATCTCCTTGAATAGGCCATTCAGAAATCCCTGAAGAACACACTAAGGCTAACCACGTTTTTGTGTCTGCTAAGTAGAATCCTCTGGGTTCGAGGCGGTCGCCCCACACCGGATATTGTGTTTCTCAGGTACTCAACGTCAAAAAGCCATCCATCTTAGTGAAGGATCTTCCTGCAGAGACGAATAGTTCATACACCACAAGAGGTGAGGATATTTGTTTCTTCAGTAGGGTTAGCCCATTTGATAGAGTTATGTGCCTTTTAGAGAAGAGGTCCTAGGTTCCATTCTAGACAAATGCCGTAATTTAGAATACTGGTATAATGTAAAGTATGGATGAAATTATTGGGTTTTTACCTTCATCATCAACAGTTCTTATATAACTCAACAGTTTAATTTTTAATGAAATTATTGGATTGACTAAGATGAAAAGGATGTGAATGCTCCAAGCGGTGACATTGTAGTTTTATTGCATCAACTTTGATATAATACTATTTTAGTTTGAATATTTGGTATAACATCATTTTTATTGTCAAAATTTGTATCAAACGATTACCGAAATCTTTATTCAACGAAACTAAATGAATACAAACGATTAAGTTCAAAAACAAAAGAAAAAATCTCAACAATAAATTCTCAACTACACAGATTGTCAACCGAACGATCTGTTATTATCCCTCAAACGCTTAACTATCAAAAACAAGATCTAAAACGTCAAAGATCTTGTACAATAAGCGAGGGACTTAACAACCTAAAAACCCCTAATATGGAGTTTCCTGGTAGAAGAGAGAGCTAGAAGTAAAAATGACTCGATCAGTTAATCTCGGTTTTTAACTTTTTATAAAGAAAAGACCATGGTAGTATATTAAGCCCATATAGACTAATCTGGCCCATATGTTAGCAATCTAGCCCATATATCAACAGCTAACACATCTACTAACCCATCTACTTTTTGCCCAATTGCAGGTCCAGCCCAATACAAATATGCAAAGACAAAAATAAATAAATAAATAAATAAATAAATAAATAAATAAAGTAAAACATTTTTCTTTTTAATATTTTAGATGAGTTTCATTCCATCGTAGAAATGTTAATTCAAATGATGTGTTTAACCTTAAATTGGAACAATCATATATTTCTAACATTTATCATTTTACAGTAAAATAACAAAAGAATTACAGTATAGGTCCCTTGGCTAAAACAGTGGAAGAGAAGAGAAGTTGATAGGGTGCATAATTAAAGCCAAAAAAATTAGCTGAAAAAACAATAGTAAAAATTGACTTTATTTGATAATAAGAGATGAAAGGTGTAATGAAGAATTTTCCCATCCCTCCCTAACAATTCTGTCAAGTGTCATCATCCACACCCATGCCGAACGCCATATTTTCTTTCAAATAATTAATATTTGTTTTTGTTTAATTTATATCAGCATAATTATTATTACTAAATTAGTTTTTGGTTAATTTATATTCATCATTTATGATGAAATAGTATGACCTGTTGAGCTACAATTAAACATAACGACAACATTTATGTGGTTTGTTTTTTCAGAGGTAAAATGTTTGCAGTCTGCAAATCACATCTACAAATATACTGCAGTTTGTAAAGAGAAGACTGATCATTTTTTTACATCTATAAATTGTTAAAATAAACTGGTGGTGGTGTACAGATTGTGGTGGTAGACGATGGGCGGTGGGTGGTGGTGGTGGTGGACAGTGGGTGGTGATGTTTAACCCTCTGCAGGCCTTAGAAGATTTTAGAAGTGGTTAGGCTAAGTCTGCATCAAGAAGAGCTCGCGTAGACGCTTTTTAATGAAACGTCTTCGAAAAAACAAACAGTCTGCAAACGGCAACGTCTGCACGTGATTTGTGCTGTACAGACAGAAGAGCCTGCACAAACTTTTTTTAGAAAAACAAAAAGCACCTTAGTTTCTAGGTTTGATGACTTTTTTTTTGTTATATAGTTTCCAGGTTCTACAATTAAATGAGGCTCGGTATTTGGGCTAAGGTTACGACATCTACATTCGTTTGATTTAGTCCACATCAAAGCCCAACCTATGGTTCCTCATCCAACTCTCTTTTATCTCTTATTACTAGTAGGAATGCCCGCGCGTTGCCGCGGGTGTTTATGTTTTCATCGCACGTTTTCGTGCATTTGGTTTCACGCAGCTGTGAAGGGACTAAAGTGGAGTCGACGATTCTGCAACGCCGTTTTCAGTACCGCGAAAACCTAAAAAAAGATATGAATTTGTATGCTTGTAGACGTGAGCTCATTCACATTTGGTCCACCAAATGTATGTGAGTGTTTCCCTCAAATTATATATGGTGGGTGCATTTTTTTTTTTTGTAAAATTCTCCATGAGTTTCAAAAACCTGGATGCCATATGGGATAATATCTTTTTTTTCTAGAATAAATTACCAAAATCCTAGTTCATCTATTCCACCAAATAAACAGCCATACATATAAATTACAAAAAATAAGGTACAAAAAAATACACTGCAATGTCTGCAAAGAAGCTAATATCACTACTTCCCCGCGAAATGAACCAACAATCTAAACAATTTGCCCTCTTTCGCGTGCGTGAACTGAACCTAAAACAGTAAAACCATCGTAAGACGGTATGGCAGGCATCTGATTTCTCTTCATTTTACTTTAGGGACCCAAGACGACCAATTCAGCTGCAACTTTCGGCTTTTTGCTGCAGCAGAGTATATTCTGTTTCTGTAGTCTTTGACAATGAACATACCATCATTTGTGCCTTCCCATTTCCAGGTATCTAGATCCGAACTAAGCTGAATATCATTCAGCAGCGATTACAACTGAGCATATTGCGCCATTTCTTCATTATTCATACTTCTGACCCACTCCAAAGTTCCTGCTGCGAACCTGTTACAAACTTCCTGCAGGTAGCTTTTTCTTTCAGACGAAATCGCAAATAATAACGGTCATTTGTCTTTGAGAAGTTGATCTCCGTTCCAATAATCTAACCAAAATCTAATATCACAACCATCACCCGCTTTGCCCTATGTAACATTAACTTCAGTCAGTCAACAATAGTTTTGCAAACATTAATGTAATTATTTTAGTCTTTTACATTAATTTAACATTTTAATTTAAGTGTAAGTTTTACCTTCAAGAATTTCCACATGGTTCTTGTTCTCGGATTCATCACTTTTCAAACCAAGACTGCTGAAAACAACAAGTGGACAACCCATATCCCACTCGCCGCAATCTCAACCGCCACCTAATCTCCACCTGTCAAGCAATGGTTTGACCCTTTGACTTTCATCACTTGGCAACCCATGGTTACCTGAAGGGATGACGACGCTAACTTCAGTCGGGTTTAGATAACCAGAGTTGGTTCTTCTTTCATGTAAGACGATGGCTACAGATTCAAGGTCCGGATGAAAATTTGCAACAGGCCACGGATTTGAAGTAGGAGTATTATTTTGACCGTTGACTTTTGCTTGATCAACAACCTCATTTGACTTTTCTTTCGGATTCAAACCATCAGAGTTGGTTCTTCTTTCATGTAAGACGATGGCTGCAGATTCAAGGTCCGGATGCAAATCTGCAACAGGCCACAAATTTGAAGTAGGAGTATTACTTTGACCGTTGACGTTTGCTTGATCAACAACCTCATTTGACTCTTCTTTCGGATTCAAACCATCAGACGCTTTTGTAACGGGAATGCCCGCACGTTGCAGCCGGTGCTCTTTAAAGTTTTGAGTCCACTGTAAATCTGCAACCGACGATATTAGAAGATGATAATCACTGACAGCCTTCATCAATAGTTATGAGAATTGTTTCTGTAAATCCTAGGTGAAAATGATTAGTATATTGATTATTAAACGTTGCAAAATGTTAACAAAAAGACGCCAAGCATGTAAAAAAGACTCGAATTTCAGTTGGTTCGTATCATTTTCTATTTTCTACTCGACATAAATTATAAGAAATTGGATTGACCTGATACTCTGCTTCCACGGGAATACAATCTAATGAATATGGCTGTTGAAGACGGGCTATAATTCGGTCCTGAAAAATAAATGAACGAACAAATGTGAACATGCTGCCAATTGAACTTTTTTTCTTTTGTAATCGTGAGAACCGGTTCGGGAGAGTTCAGCGCTCCATCTGTAGTACCTTATTCTGGATAACACCTTTCAATATAATAGTGATCCTTGCTAAAGTTTCTCTCTTCTTTTCCAATTCACTCACATGTGTCAAGTGAGCAACATTCTTGTCTTCCTGAAAAAAAATAAATCATAAATAATATGATTTACGGATTTTGGTCACAAGTCTCAAACACATATGATCGGTATTCGATATCTCAAAACATTGGGATTTCACTATAAATACACAGTAACATGGCCAATAGTAGGATAATTAGAAACTTCACCTTTCGACCTTGAAGCTCAACCTGCAAATCTGCAATATTTCTTTGTACACAGATAACGTCCATTAAAACGCGTATCAAATCATCACCCTTTTCACCACCAGCTGATAAATTCTGCAAGTCTTCTTAAACAGGAAAACAGACAGGACAAAGTTGATGGCAAAGTCAGCAGCCTGGTATTTGGCAATATAAGAGACGGACTTGGTTTAAAAAAACGGTTGAGGTGTGCACCTCAAGGGCTTGAAAACGAGTCTGGGACGGCGCCTCAGCGAGTTATTTTGTACATGTGCCTCATAGGGCTGAGGCGTTAAGGAAAATTGCGCCTCATGGGGTTTGGATGTTTATTTTTATTGTTTTAGAATTTTAGTGCCAATTTCTAACATACCATACCGCTTTCTAATATGTGAAAAGTCAATTACATATTTTTGATGTCATTTTAATGTGTATTTTTTATGTTTTTGACGCCTTAGTTCGGCTCAAGGCTTTCGCCTCTTGAGGCGAATGGAAAACGCCTCAAGGCTCATTTCCGTTCTTTTCATAGTCAAATTATATGTCTTACAAAAAAATAAAATACTAACTTTATGCCTCGAGGCTCATTTCCGTTCTTTTCATAGTCATTTTTGAAGCCTAAAAAGTCAATATAATCATTTGTGATTCAAGAACCCAATCGAGTATAAGCATAAGCAACAAAAGGGGCAACCAGTCCCTCTTAATTTCTTTAATCATAAACTATACAAACCTAAACCTTCGCTATTATATCATCCTTTCTAATTAGCCCAAGCTTCTTTATTTTGTGAAGAAGTAAAAAAGATCCTCTTGCAATCTTAAACCCATATATTGGAAAATTCTAAATTGACAACCTTTGACAACACATTATCGAAAAATCAAATAATAGTAATAGTATGAGATAAATTAAAAATAGACCTGAGAAGGAGGAGGAGCAACAGAGAAGCCAAGGTCAGTGGCAATGGAGAGGGCATCTGACTGCTGTCTGAGAGGCTTCTTCCCCACCCAACCACTGTCGCTTCCTTGAATCGACGTCATTTAATAACACTATAAGAATTAACAGTTGTGGTTTTGCAAATATTGTAGATCGAACACTTTAATACATTCGCGAATCGAAACATCTTCCACGGGAGGGTTTCAAGGGAAGCCAATGGTCACTGAAATTGAAGTCGGCATTCATTGAATAAAAAATGACGGTTGAAGGATCTTGAGTTCAGTCTGATGTACAGGAGGGGTAAGGTTGGAACACATTTTCAAGATTGCAAAGAAAAGGCTGATTGAAATCTCTATAATACCCCTCAAAGTGTCTTAATTGTCATAACTATCCCCATAATACCCTTAAATTTCTTGCTTAAATATGTTGTACATGTTGCTTCTTAAGTTGTACGGAAATGAAAATTACTTTGTTAGCCATCACTCCTCCTTAATAAGATAATATAGATACATAGGGATGACTTGAGGGTCGTCGACTCTCGTCTCAATTATCTATTTATCTTTCTAACGTAGTTTTTTATGTTCATAGCTTGATTCAATATGAAATGCTAACTCAAGTAGCTCTTCGCCTCGTCTACCCCTGCTCTTTAGCTATTATTGTTGCAACATATGTAAAATTTGACTGTGTCAAACTAACTATTCAAAATTACTGAAATATACGATTTTCTAATAAGCCGTTATTAAAACTGATTATGAACATCATTTTATATTACATGAACACCATCTTAAGCCTGCAATGAAATAACCTATATTATTCGATAGGATATTTCTCCTGCCTTAAATCATATAAGATTTTATTTCGCTGCTAATATTCTAGTGAATTTAAGAAATATGAATAAGTTACGAGTAGTGGCGGATACAAATTTTTTTGGCACGTGGCCACAATCCGGGTCGGATAAAAATGGGTAAAACAAATGACGTTAAAATAACTTAGTTCATTAAATATTTAAATATAATAACGACATACCTCAATTACACAAACAAAACATAAATCAAGCTTAAGAAGGTAAATGATGCGTGCCTTATTTAACTTTATGCGAAGACATAAATAACCAACGATCCAACTCAAATTAATATGTCACAATATATAATCCGTATACATGTATATTAACAAATAATTCTTTTCGTATTAGATTATTAACTATGTTAAAATAACCTTGAAATATTCAATGATGACAAAAGGTGAATATATTATAGTATGTTAAACAAATGAGTAAAACCAAAATAAAACCATATGATTGTATCGTACAACCAAAATAAACCCCTATCCTATCCACCGAGCAACGCCAAAATCAAATTCGGTGATAACCAACTTGTATAGTACAAGCAAATTACAAACTAAAACTTGATCATATAAAGAAAACCATACAAGCTAAAACAAGATTTTATAAACCAAGCAACAACGCACCTTACGAAAGTGGGATGACTTTTATCTCCTGATCGGAATTAGACACTCTTTAGAATTAGAAGCGGGATGGCTGCCGAACGCCGATGGACTTTGATCGAAACTTGGATAATTTAGTGTATTTTTTTAAAATGTTATCATATTAAAAAGTTATGCTCGTTTAAAAGTGGGGTGGAAAAAAAGTAGACAAGTCTGAGACGTTTCAGACTTTAAGCCCCTAAATTTAGACGTTTCGTTGCATGAGTGATGTGCCGAAAAAATCACATGTTTTACACACATATTTTCACTCGTTTTCCATCCAAAATCATGCTTTTATCTTGTTTTTGTCATGATTTACATTCCTTTGTTGATAATTGCAGGTTTTGAGGCCAAAAAGTGAAAAGAAGAGAAAAACGGCAAGAAAGACAAGGAATTGAAGACTTTTGAAGTTGTTTCAGATGCAGCACGGTCGTGCACCTGTCCCGGGTCAACCAGTCAACATTTCCAAGTCAGCAGAAGGCAAAAAGTCAACTTTGCAGAGTTGCACGGGCGTGCCATTTAAAACGTGATCCCTAAGACTTCAGCAGACCAAGACTGACACACATTCGTGCAATAGTGGCCTGCACGAGCGTGCCAAACCTTGGCACGGGCGTGCAACAAGTGAAGACGGGCAATTTCTGTGCGAAAGAAATCTGCAACAATACCTGTTGTCGAGCATGGGCATGCCAAGCCCTATTGCACTGTCGTTCAGCTTCTGATTTGCCTATAAATAGAGACCCCCACTTCACACTTTGGCATCCCATCCTACATCCAAAACCATCAATTCCTTCAACTTCTCCATGAAGTTTCAGCTATCTTTGGGACTTGTGAGTGTCCTTTGGAGCCTGGGATCACTCCATAAACACCACATTCGAGAGAGAAACAACCCGAAATCACCTAAAACGAATAGAAATTTTTATACAACCCTCACCATGTTTTGTACACAAAACCAATCTTGTAAGCTTGTTGTATCAACCATGTTAGGCTAGATTTCTCTTGGTGTTGCTAGGGTGATGATGAAACTTGGTATGAAATAAATAGTTTATTTTGTTTAAAGTGGTGTTTTGTGTTCTTAATAATTCTTTCTACTCAATCAACTAGTTAATCATTTAGTATTTGGTCTTGTGGGTGTTTTGATAGGAAGTGGATGGACTTGTGAGTGTACCCGCGGTGTGTAATAACACGCGCACTTGCAAGCTAACCTAACTCCACGTGTAGTGATTAGCCCATTTGTAGATAGAAATATACACACTTTGTGGCTTAATCCTGTACTATCAAAATCTCACTTAGGGTCGGTATGGTCTTTATACCTGGTCCTAGTGATAAGCCGAGCCTTAATTGTGTGACTTAGCTTCATTGTCTATGTAATAGCTTTGGCGCAAATAAAGAATTGGTGAACCCGTGTTGGAAGAAAACGGTCTTTATTTTTTTCATTACTATATTGCCACACAATTAGTAATAGGCCAATCACTTTTTGAAAAATTAATTAATTCAAGTAGGGGGTGAGCGTGAGCGGGCTAGCCACGACTCCCCTATGACGTTAAGTGGTAGCTTGATCGGTCATGCTCCGGCCATCGACAAGTTATTCATAAAAGTATAGAGTCGTTAGATGTCAATATCGCAACACTTGGAGGTGGGTTTTTTGGGGTTGGGTTGACACAGTCTCAGGTGATCCTCCCCTTACTGAGTTACTATTGAGCGGTGAGCTTACTGGTTTGGGAGACCTTCATAAAAATCTTAAGAACACAAATCGTTTTTATAGTTATGCGATAATACGCACCTTTGGAGTATGCGGTAATGCGCATCTCATGGTATTGCGAAAGTGCGCATCTTAAATACACCACTTTAACAAGAGTCTACTATTGTTTCATATCAGGCAACATCTGATCCCGAAGCAACACCTTTGTTTTAGTAATTTTTAGAAAACTGAGTAGTAAAAATGATGTCCTTGGATTCGATACTCTGTACCTGCTCATTTCTATACTATTCACAATAGGTACACTTGCCTGTTGTGTGAGGTTTAGAACGTTAAGCAACTATCGTTTTAGACTATAAATTTAAAACTTGAAAGCGTCTCGCTATTTTTCAACTTAATTTCCTTTTCATCCACTTTTAGCATTTCCACCGGGAATTTGCCGTTTTTAAAGAAAAGAAGTTTAAGTCTTGTTAAAAACTCACGCACACCAATGAGTTTTAATTAAGCGTCTATATTTAGACGCTTCAGATGTCTATTTTCGTGAAATGAGAAAGTTATTGTTCATTTTTCGTGATTTTCCCTAGTATATATCATATATTTAACCATATATACGATATATGGTGGTATTGATATTTTATTTTTATTATTATTCTTAATTTAACTACCAAATAAATGACGTACCAAATTTTGTGTGAACATAAAGTTTGAAGACACGGGTTGCAAATTGGAAAACACTACTCCAAATGAACAAGCAAATTCATATTTGCTTATTTTATATTCTTAGATTGTTGATTCAAGAGTATAAACAAAACCAATTTTTCTTGCGTCTAATAATTCATAGAACTTCTGGTTAAAGAATACAAATCTATATAAAGATATGTACACCTTTCAAAAAAAAAAAAATATAAAGATATGTACATTTGCAAAATTCTATGATCAAAATGCTGAATATATATATAGAATATTTGGTGATAAAATTTGCCCCTATTTTGTTTTTTGTTTTTTAATAAAATGATTGTGATCCAATTATTATTGTACCTAAAAGATGCACCTGCCGAGCATTTTGAGAATATCCCTTCCCAACTTCTCCCTTCATTTCACACTTATATCAATATGTCAACGCCCAAGACTTGATGATAAATTTACTTTTATACTTTTATTTTACTTCTTTACTATCAGTATCACTAGCTTGATCTTAATCATGATTTGGATTTTGGAAGGATTAGGCATAAGAAGTGGTAATCAAGTTCAAATGTCTAACTTGCTAATAAACAAAATATCGAATTTGGTGTGAACATAAAGTTTGATAACACGAGTTGCCAATCCGTAAACTTCTACCCCAAAGGCCCAAATGAACTAGCAAACTGAATATTGCTTATTTGGTTTTCTTATTTTACCAACCTTATAAACTATAAATACACATACGACTTGTATCAAATTATTCATATAGTTTTTTAGTTTGTGATACATATCTATATAGAATATCCAATTTAAAAAACAATATGGTAACAATCATTGTACCTACAAGATTCACCAGCCTAACATTTTTGAGAATATCCTTTCTCAAATGCTCTCTTTCTTTCACACTTATAAAAACTGGTATGAACACTTGATCTCCGATGATGTATACAAAGGATTACCAATATGACACGATCGATAGTTAACCTTGAATACTAACGTAAAATAGTTTTTAACATCCGCAAATTGGGATGACAGTCAAACCCAAACCCGATGGGTAAGCCTGAAACCCGATACATTTGGGATGAGTTTGGGGTCCGGTAATCGGGTGTGGACCCGGGTATGGGATTGGTTTTTATTGTTTTCGTGTGGTTGGACGGGTTCGGGATTTGATGATATACCCGTTACTCGATACAGTATACCCGTTTATCCAATATAATTTCTTATATATCTTTTTGAATATGCATGCATAATATATCTAATTGTCCACGTAGATTGTCGTCTTGTGATAAAAAAACACTGAAAATTGGTGTATACCATATTTGTTATCTATGTCTTTGAGTGTTTTATATGATTTAAGTATTTTATATTTATACATTGTAATTATTTATATACATTTAATAATGTTAAATATAATTGGTTAGTAATTACCCAATAGATACCCGACAGGTTTTTGATCGGATATACCCAATGGGTAACTTTTTAAAATTAACAGGATTACTCGAAACCCACGGGTATACTCGATGGGTAATTACCCGAAACAAACCCAACGGTTTGGGACAATCATACCTAATCGGGTATGGGGTTGGGTTTACATAAATCCGTTCCAAACCTGACCCATTGTCATCCCTATCTGCAAAACTACGAAGACGATTGGGGTATCTTGAATTTGGGTAGCGTTTGGTATGATGGAATGGAAGGGAGAATAGAATGGACCATTACGAGGTAATGAAAAATAGTGTGTTTGGTTGGTTGAAGGAATGGAATCACTCATTCCACAAGGCATTCCATTCCCTCAAAACCATTCCATCCACCCCATGTTTTTTTTTTCATTCCATCCCTCATTTACCATATACTAACAACACCATAACTCGCCACCACCACCCACCATCATCGTCACCACCCACCATCGTTGACGCCACCACCACCGTCGTCGCCACCATCCACCACCACGCTACCGCCACACACCACCACCTACCATCACCACAACCAACCACCACCCACCACCGCCACTGCTCACCATCATCGCCCACCCACCATCACGGCCATCCACCTCCACCTTCAACCGTCGCCACCGCCAACCACCACAGCCACTACCGCCACATATCACCATCCACCATCACCGCCACTGACCACCACCCACCACCGATTTTATTTCTTCGTCTTTTCCTACCTATCCAACAACATAAAGTAATGTTTTGTTTCATTCGCACATGGCAACCAAACAAGACATGGAATGGTAATGATCCATTCCATTACCTTGTTCATTCTATTACCTCATCCATTTCATTCCCTCATCAATTCCATTACCCCATACCAAACAGACCATTGCAGTCGACTAAAATTTTATATATAAGGTATAACTTTTTTTTTTTTATGAATTTTGGTAATAGTTCTGGTAGAGAAAAAAAAATTATGCCTTTATTTTATGATAAGACCATCCGTTGTGGGTCGTGAGCAAGCGGACGTGAGCCACCAAATTCACTCTCAAGTAACCCCTTCGTCTGTGCTCACTTGACCCCGTTGTGGCTGGGGGTGAGCACCAGTGCGACCTGTGCTCACTTTCTCCCGTTAACAAACGAGAGCCCCATCGCGTGTGCTCACCTCGAAGATGTTGTGGCTGAAGGTGAGCACCAGACTGAAAGCTGCTCGCACTGGGGCTCGCTCACGTCTCACAACGAAGAGTAACCAGATCTAAAGTAAAAAAAGGTTGAATATGAGGAGGCAAAGTATCACTTATGAATTTTATCACGGATGTACCAATGATTAACTTGTATCTTTCAATTGGCCTTATACAAAGCCAGAGCCAAACCAATGGTCAAATATCAACCCTTTAATTTTGAGTTAATCGTTACTTGACAATTAGATAAATTGTTTATGACTAATTAATTAAAAATAGAATAATTAATGTGAGAATAGTTAAAGTATTTAATGTTTGATCTTCTTCTCTCTATTCATGTTAAAATTCTTTCAAATGATCTCATCTCATGTAGATATATAAATGAAAAAAAAATCGACATCCATTTTTTATTTTCATATTTTAAGATTCACATTCCATTACATAACATAACATATTAACATCATACAAGACTTAGATATAAATTTTTATTTATATAGTTTGAATCCTTATATTTAAATGTAAATGTATTATTCATCATAAACGAACAATAACTAACACATTAATGCAATGTCACTATCTCCATCTATAATTAAACAAAGCTCACGATAAATGCCCATTTTGAGTTCATACCTTTTCATACACAACACCTCTCCTATAAATACACACACCTTCATGCATCACACACACTAAACACAAACAAAAACACAAACACAAACACAAACATAAACATAAACATGAAGACGCTATCCAACAATCCTTTGCTGTTGATCAAGCTTTTAACCTTGCATTCCCTACTCGCCCTATCCGCGGCACAAGATTTCGACTTCTTTTACTTCGTTCAACAGGTATTTCATTTCAATATTAATCAATTTGTACAATACACGCATAAACTATAACATAGGATTGATCATCTATTCATCTGAGTCAAATGTTTTCTTTTTAATTTTATTTTACATTTTTTTTTGTAGTGGCCTGGATCGTACTGTGACACGAAACAAGGTTGTTGCTACCCAAGTACCGGAAAACCATCATCCGATTTTGGAATTCATGGACTTTGGCCTAACAGAAACGATGGCTCATATCCCTCCAACTGTGATTCTAGCAACCCTTTCGATGCTTCCAAGGTACTTAATTAATTTATCATTTTACTTCATTCAACTTAGTTGACTAAAGTTTTAACCGTTTTAAACTGCTTTTTTATTTTTTTATAGATTTCTGACCTTACAAGCCACATGCAATCCGAGTGGCCAACATTAGCGTGCCCAAGCAACAACGGGTTAACATTTTGGGGTCATGAGTGGGACAAACATGGGACTTGCTCAGAATCAGTACTCAACCAACATGACTATTTCGCCACCACACTTAGCTTCAAGAACGAGCTCAATCTCCTCCAAGCTCTTAAAAGCGCGGGTATATATGATTCATTATTAGACCAAGAATCATATTATGTCGTCCCTAAAGGTGGACCTATAGAGACAACTATTGTTCGTCCCTATATGGTTATTTTCTTGTAGTGTAGAAAGCGTAACATTGTGTTCTATACATATGGATAACCCTAATTACATCACAGTCAATCTAGTACACAACGTCCAAGAAACGTGATAGTGTATTAGATTGTTGTCATGTACTCATGTAGGGTTATATTGTGTGCAATATGTATAACGGACGCAATATTACATAATCTACCCTATGATATCGCTAAATGCATCTTGGTCTAATATTCTTTCAGAATTTGTATATATAAAAAATGTTATTATTTTTTATTTCCCACAACTTATATGATGTCACGTTTGATTGGAATATATGATTGCAGGGATTCAACCAAATGGGCAAAAGTATACTCTAAGTAGCATAAAAACCGCGATCAAACAAGCCAGTGGTTACACTCCATGGGTCGAGTGTAATAATGATTCGTCCGGTAACAGCCAATTGTACCAAATCTACTTGTGTGTGGATTCATCGGCTTCAGGTTTCATTGAATGTCCTGTCTTTCCAAAGGGAAGTTGCGGTTCCTCCATCGAGTTTCCTTCATTTTAACTTCTAACTTCCATTTTACAGTTCCTCATTCATGTATGATTGTATGAACATGTCTATTTTATTTTATTTTATAATGAATCTGTATGTGTTTCATTCGCAACTTTTTTCTTTGGTCATGTTTAAAGTTGGGTACGTTTGGCATGCAACTTTATGGAGATTTTTATAACAGGTTTTATTTAGATTAAGTTTATAAAAATATAAAAAAAAAAATTGATGAAAGACATACATTATGTAGATGACAAAGTTAAAGCTATAATTTGAAGGGGGAAAATATAGTCGTCAAACAAATATACCTTGTGTATGGACATATGGTGATGAATTTCACCAAGTGAAGAAACTCCATTGTGTCACCTCAACTCCACGTCATCAGAGGACTTCATCTTTTGCTTCCAATGGCGTCTAAGAAATATAATCCCCCCCCCCCCTCCCCAAAGGCGCCCGCCTCCACCATTTTCCTATTTTATTAGTTTAATTAAAGTGAGGCCACCAAAAGCATATGTTGTCCTTCGTTATTATGCTGGTGAGGGTTCGATGGACAAAATGTTGAGTTGGCAGGGACGCCACCCCCTGCACCGTCCAGCCTAAAGGCTTTAACATTGTTTTTTTATAGGTCAAATTGAATGCAACAACCTAAAATGTTCAACAACGTGTAAATTTAAAATTTTGCAAGAAAATGTATTTGCTAGTAATAAATCAACTTAGACGAGATTCGGTCAAACGAATAAAACAAATTAAAGACTACTTCCTTGTTGTATTGAAGATATATATGGTCACAACACAAATTGTCTGCCCGACTTTCACCTATCACCAGCTAGTTGGACTGGACCACACGCTGTTGTAGTTCGTGATAAGGTAATAGTTAAATTGATAATTCATGAAATAAATTTTACCCGTTTATTTATAAAAGATTTGATTTAATGTGTAGATTTAAATACATGAGTTTATTAAAGGGCTTGTAGCCCAGTGATACCAAACAATGTAGGCAAAGTGACAAGGGATCCCGTATTTAACATGAGTTTATATAAAAATAAAGGAATAATGGAAATAAATAATCCCAACTATTCACTATTGGCCAATAACAGTCCCAACTACGAAAATCACCAATATTGGTCCCAACTTTCGACATATTGGAAACCAACGGACCCAAACTAACGGAGGCTAACTCCGTTAGTGTGATGCTGACGTGGCATGCCATGTAGGATGCCACGTAGGATCATTTTGCCACATAGGATTATTTTGCCACGTGGCATGCCACATAGGATGCCACGTAAGATCATCCTGCCACCTAAGCATGCCACGTCAGCATCACACTAACGGAGTTAGCCTCCGTTAGTTTGGGTCCGTTGGTTTCCAATATGTCGAAAGTTGGGACTAATATTGGTGATTTTCGTAGTTGGGACTGTTATTAGCCAATAGTCAATAGTTGGGATTATTTATTTCCATTTTTCCAAAAATAAATAAACACTAATGAACTACGGACTACATAATAGTAAATACTATATGTGACTTTAAATCGCTCACTATTTAATTTTACTTTATCCGTTTTACATGCCCTCCTAATTAATTAAACATTTGGTATCATGCTTGAAGTTGAAACAAATAAGCGAAACAAAAGGAGATAGGCAATGTTTGTCGCTAGACATGTTTGGACTCCTTTGAGGAGCATGCAATACATTGCAAAGAGCTATCGGCGTTCAAGTACCAATATAATTTGGTTAGGGACGTTCATTTCAACATATTCCGACGTGCTGGAATATTAGTTAAGAAAAAGGCGCCCGTGAATTTCTTGACCGACCGATTGGAAGGAATATCAACACTTGATGAGTAGACATTTTGTTCTTTGGATGGATATTGGATAAGAGGGAAACATGTGTGTGTGTGAATCTAATAGGACTTTCTCCACTTGTGGGCTTGGGGATTAGTGTTTTCACGGTGGGACAGACTACGTTATACCATTTGCATTTGATACTTTTGATTTTCGGGCCTCATGGCTCATTGAACATTTGAACATGTCACAATTGGGCCGCATTCGTTTATGTAGGCTCCAGCAATTACATCATTTTGGTCCATCTCAAGTAGATGAAGCCCATCTTAACAAATCTAAAATGTAAAGATATTTAATATCTCAGTCATTGCCGCCATTTTAGAAAAACAATAAAATAAAGATATGATTTTATCCAATTTAACTAAAAATAGAAAGAAATAAACATCCGGTTTTAACTCGGACCGTATATACCAGACACTTAACAAAAACTATTTTGATTAAATTCGATATCCTAATCATTATCAGTGATTATTACCCATATATCATTATTTAAAATTTAATTTTAGTAGAATATATAAGACCATGTGTAGTGGTACAAAATTTCAAGCCTCTCATTTTGGCATTTTTTGACAAGTGATATGTGGATCTCACCAGAGGGTTGAAATAAAAAGAGGTGTAATGGTGTAGTGTGGTGTGAATGCATGTATATAAGGATATTAAAATTGAATTAAAAAAAAGAAAAAAAATAAATCATGGTGGGTGGTTCTGATTAGACAAAAGGGAGGTGAGCACATGTGGGTGAATGGGATTGGATGGATGAAACGGAGAGTTTGGCGTGAAATATTTCACGCCTAAATGATTAGCGCGCATTTAACTATGAGGGGGGCGGTGTTTAGGGCGCGAATGGGACGCGAAATTGCCTTTTAACGTCCTTTTACTCTACCACTACACATATTTAAGAAGAATAATTGACTTATTAAATATGGTAATAAATAACGTATTAATTCTTTCCTTTCTTTCTAATAAAACAAAGCATTCAATAGTACACACAATATATCTCCTATAAATACACACCCTCTTCACACACACTAATTAGCAAAACATAGACATGACGACACAATCCAACAATCCTTTGCTGTTGATCAAGCTTTTAACCATGCATTCCCTACTTGTACTTTCTGCTTCACAAGATTTCGATTTCTTCTACTTCGTTCAGCAGGTATTTATTTCAATTTTAATCATAATAACATTCTTAAAATGTAACCGATTATGTTGAGTCATTTGAACCACCTCCATTTGAAAGTAGGATTAAAAAAAAATAACCGGTCCGGTTATAAAAACATTAATCTTGTTACATTCGTGTGTGTTTTGTTTAGTGGCCAGGATCGTACTGTGACACGAAACATGGTTGTTGCTACCCGGGTACCGGTAAACCTGCTTCGGATTTCGGAATTCATGGACTTTGGCCCAATAGGAACGATGGTTCATATCCCTCCAATTGTGACTCTAGCAACCCTTTCGATTCTTCCAAGGTGGATCTTTTCCCATTTCCTATGATTTTTGTATTTGTTTAAGTTTGTCTCCTTAGACCATACGGTATGGGGGGCGACATAGGGGGGCAAGAGGATGCCGGGCCTCGCTACACCACCCCCTGGGGCGGCATAGAGGCTGGGGCGGCAATAGAGGCAAGATAATGCCGTTGATGCCGTGCCACTCATTTGTTTTTTAATTGATTTTTTTATTATTTTTAATAATTCTGACTAATGAGGAGGCCCGTCATCATAGTGCACACCACCCTCTTGGAGGCCCATCAAGATGCCTCTCCTCCCACTCCTACGTGACGGCCCATCATGAAAATGCCACCCCTCTCCACACCCACTAGTCTTACATATGATTTACTACCAAATTAAATCAATTAATATATGTAGCAAGTCAAAACAATTTATTTTCTTTCTTTTTATATGTAATATAGATTTCAGATCTTATGAGGCAAATGAAGTTAGACTGGCCAACATTATCGTGCCCAAGTAACGAAGGGCTAAAATTTTGGGGTCACGAGTGGGACAAACACGGGACATGTTCGGAATCCATACTTGATCAACACGGTTATTTCTCGACGGCTCTTAACCTTAAAACCCAAATAAACCTCCTCCAAGCTTTTGAAAACGCCGGTATGATTTATTAAAAATTATAGTAACATTTTTTTTTTTGTTAAAATCGTTATAATGTCATGTTTGTTGTGAAACCATGATGTAGGGATTCATCCAAACGGGTCTGAGTATAGTTTGAGTAGCATAAAGGACGCGGTTAAAGAGGCGAGTGGTTACACCCCATGGATCGAGTGCAATGGTGACTCATCGGGTAATAGTCAATTGTACCAAATCTATTTGTGTGTGGATTCATCAGGTTCGGGCTTCATTGAGTGTCCGGTCTTTCCAACGGGGAGTTGTGGTACCTCTATCGAGTTTCCTATGTTCTAAATAAAATGTTTTTGTTCTCGTATGAAACAAACATTTCGTGTTTAGCTTAACTTGATTTCTATTGATCTGGCGTCCGCGATATAGTTGAGCTGTTTGGTATGGCATGTGTGGTATAGTTTATTGGGCCTAGTATATTGTGACGGGTTTAACTAGATATAGGAAAAAATTGGCTTATTTTAGCCGAAGCTAGTTCAAAAACCTCTATCAAGTTTCCTTCGTTCTAAGTCTACAACTTACGTCCACCAAATACATAACTTTGAACCCTCAATCACATGAGGAGAAACACCTTATCAACACACTTGAAAAAAAAAAATATCTAAGATGATTTATAGATGGTAAACTTTTCTTTGCAAAAAAAATAGATGGTAAACTTTAGATAAGTATAAAACAAATTCAAACTTAAAAAACATGTAGATGGATATAGGCAAACAAAAACTATTGTGGTGATTTTGGTGCAGGTGGGTTTTCTGTAACATATGGCTCTTTTACCATCAATATTGTTCGTTTTGTCCAAATGGGTTACCCATTAGATCTCATGGATTTGTATGAGTTACCCATTAGTGGAGACTTCCCAGGAGGTAGAGGTGTTCAAAAAAACCGGTCTTTAAACCGGTTAAAAAAACCTGGTTTTTAACAACCGGTAAAAAAACCGCTTTAAAAAACCGGTTTTTTTTCAAGTATAGGCAAGTCACTAATTATGTTCAAATCAGTAAATATGAATTCTATTTTCAACATGTATTAGCACTGGAGGTGTACATTATTTTAGGTTAGGTATAAATATTAGAGTTGACAAAATTACAGAAAAATTCCTTTATGTTTATCCAAAATTGCAAGTTTCATCCTTAATATTTAAAACGTGCAGGATTCATCCTTTAATGAAGTTTTTGTTGCAGGAAACATCATTTCTTACTAACGGGGTTAGTTTTTATGGTTAACTTCTCCTCTAGGGACCATTCTTGCCAAATCTGAAATTTTCACACCATTTTTGCCAAATACAAGGGGATTTTTTTTTTATTTTAATTTTAATGTCACACTCTCAAATTCCACTTGTGGGTTTTACCGCGAGGCGCGTGACATACCAGGATTCAAGTCAACGATCACAATAAACAAACACTAAATATATAGATTGAAACCAAAACATTATGCTTTGAGCCATAAACCAGTAGCGGAAGCATTGTTGTTTACAACCAAAAGGCATATTATAGTTTACAAAACATAGTTTAATATGCAACAAAACTCTAGACGCTGTGCAAGACTCCGTGCGCCTAGTCCGTTAACTGCTACCTTAGCGACCTGAGAAAACATGCCAAAAATGTCAACAAATAATGCTGGTGAGTTCACAGGTTTTTCTTTTATAAAAGAGTTGTTATAAGTTTGAAAAGATCATATCCGTTACTACTAAGTTATAAGAACGTTAACTAGACGTTAAGTGTTTTTTACTACTACGATTGGGAACCCATTACTTAACATGTACCAATAGATGAAGCGTGTCCAGATGACTGGGTTACCGATGCCTCGGTAAACCCGAGACTATAGACAATATGCACCCGCCCGACCCCACCGTCGAGTGGGGTTTGTGAGGCCCAATAGATCTATCCACATTTCCCTCGTTGTGCAACCCGCACATTCATGGTTTCCCCCTGGGATTTTCCATAAAAAGTCGTATAGTAATGTAAAGTAACCATAGTATAACATGACCTTTAGTAAGTAAGTATGTAGCATGTTTCTCCCCCGAAAGCAAAACAGTAAAAGCGGGGCTGTGACACTTACCTTAGATTGCGTTACTTGAAAAAAGTTAATTCAGTAAGCTATGATAGCCCCAAATAGCGGCGACCTATCATAAGATGTATATAAGTACCCGGACTAATAACCCGCAGGCTAACTAGTCCCCGAATGTCCAGACCATAACCATGTACGTTTGAAAACACTGTTGACTGTTAAACTGACCGTACCAGACAAGACCCGACATCCCATTGGTGACCCGACATCTCATGTGTTAGCTAAATACAAGATATCATGCAACATATGTAATTAAACACTTAGCACATGCAAAAATTCACTAAGTCTAGCAATATGCTCAATTAATGCATAAACGAGTCCGAACACGTGTTACTAAGTCATTGGGCATGTCACGGGGTTCCTATCATGTTCCTAGGTGTCAAATCATGTTTCGGGATGTCAAAATACGCTTACAATAGCAGCACACGCGATTAGGAAACTAACATGCAATTAGGAAAAGTCAACTGGTGATTGGGAGTGGTCAACAGGCGATTGGGATTGTAAATGCATGTGTTACATGCGATTGGGGTCCTAATCGCCCTTATATGCATGCGATTAGGACCAATCACATGATCTTCAGGTGATTCGGTCACTCTAATCGCCCCTGCAGCTGGTTTCCGCCTTTTCGCGCGTTTAACCCTCCAAATCAGATCCGAAACATGTATAAACACCCAACATCAAACCTAAACTATTAACCAACCCATTCCAAGTAAAAACCTCCAATTTATCACTGCTCTAACACCCTTGGTGCAATTATTTCTAAAAATGACAAAGTACTAGGTTTCATTAACTATGCATATCTTTTCTTAAATGGCAATAATCAGATTTCACAACCTACAACCTTACAAATCATCATTCTTCAGTTATAACACCCTTCTAATGTGAATCCTAACAACAAACAATCATCAAATCATATCATAACATCCTAATTCTTCAAGAATCATTCAAATGGGTCAAAATGCATATTTCATCAAAACACCATAATAGTGGCTCAAATCCTTAGGAAAACATCCTAATAACTCCTACACATCAGAAGTACATTAATTATATGGAAACATTCATGTTTTGACTACCAAAAACCATTTCTGCATGAACACTTCACATATAGCAAGTATAGAGATTTAGACTTGTTTTAGAAACTCATTTCAAAGGTTTTTAAAGATACAAACTTAGTAAAACAAGGTCTGGACCTTTAGGAACCAAAACAATAACATTATAAAGGTTTGGGATGAAGAACACACCTTGGATTTTATCAAAGAAAGGTGTGTAAGCTTGGAAATGGTGAGTTTTGAAGCAAAAGAAGTTCCAGAGGTGTTCTAAGGTGTGAGGGAGGCTTAGGATCAGTTAGGGTTGCACAAATGGTGTTTTGTGAGTCAAGGGTTGTATTTATAGGTGTTTCTAGTCATCCAAAACAGAACAGGCGATTGCAGACAGCTACAGGCGATTAGAGCTCCTAATCGCCTATAGTTACATGCGATTAGGGCCTAATCGCCTATAACTACACGCAATTGGGCCTAATCGCCCTTCCCTACTCGCCTGCAGCATCCGGTTCTGGGTTTTTAGCGCGTTAAACACTATTTTAACACATATAAACACGTATTCACATACCGACAAGTCACGTAATGATTATAAACACATAATGCATGATAACTAACACGTTCACCATCGTTCACCAATTCTCGGGACTCGAGATTTGCGTGTATACGTTAAACCCGACGATTCCATGAATCACCAATCCTTGTACACATGGTTATGGACCGACTCCCAATGATCCCGCGGATCATTGTAACGACTCCCGATGATTCCCAGAACCATCATAACGACTCAACTGACCCAGTTAAGTATCTAATATGCATGACTCGCTAAGGTAGACTTACTAGTTTAATCAATGTTACTAACCTGAGTTTGTCGGGTGTCACATTTAATTTGTATAGTAATTTAAAAAAATCAGCATCAAGACCTGGGTTTAATTCTTTCCAAACACACAGCATCAAGACCATTCTTGCCAAACACACAACATCAAGACCTGGGTTTAATCCCTGATGATCTGAAACGGGTTGATTATTGTTTCTTAGTTGGTAGTTAGGTCTATTTTCCAAGGCTTCCATAGCTTCGAAATAGAACCATGATGAATGGAACTGGCCACCACGGAAGGAGGAGGCGCGTAGCTTCTCGGCACGGTGGCATTGAATGAGCTTCTCCATCTTGTGGCGGCACTGGGCGGAGGTCTTGGCCAGGGTGTAGTCAGGGCCAGGAGGTGGTGACCTTTTCTGCAATGGCGTCCCAATCGGGGGGTTTTTTTTTTTTAAAAAAAAAAAAAATCATGGTTGATGGCGTACCATCATTCACGGTAGGCTTCGATGAGGGCAAGGGTGTCGTCGCAGGTCCGGCATGGTGGTGGGAATTTACGCTTAACGACGACTGTGGTGGACATGGGTTAGGAAGGTAATTGAAGGGATTATTTTTTTAGGTGTGTGTGGTGGAGAGAAGGAAGGAGTGGTTGAGAATAAATGGGACGTGGGTGGGTGGGGACACCAGCGACATCCATTGGCACCATACACCAACCACCACCTGCAACTGCCATCACGAACCCTAATTTCCCTAAATCGACAAGCACCCCTGTAACCCTACACCTACCAAATCTAAACTCATAATCAAGTTGCATATCTGAACGATGGTTTTATCTCCACTGTATCTTCCAAATTTTGTTACTAGAGCTGGTAGTGTTCGAAGATCCTTTGTCAGCTAATTTGTCGATGTCTAGACCACAAACGGAGAAAAGTTCAATGAACCTGACGAGCAGGAGGTGCTATGCTTGATGGTGATGGTAATCCTTCGTTTGATTTTTTTTAAATTAGTATACAAATTAAAATTTAAATAAAAAATCCCTCGTATTTAGCAAGAATGGCAAGAATGGTTTGAAAATTTCAGATTTGGCAAGAATGGTCCCTAGAGGAGAAGTTAACCAGAAAAACTAACCCCGTTAATGAGAAAGGACGTTTCCTGCAACAAAACCTTCGTTAAAGGATGTTACTACAACAAAAACTCCATTAAAGGATGAATCCTGCAAGATTTAAATATTAAGGATGAAACCTGCAATTTTAGTTAAATGTAAAGGATGTATTCTGTAATTTTGTCTATTAGAGTTATACATTGTTTAAGGTTAGGTGTCAACATAGAGATACATTGTTAATTGATTTAGGTTAGATTCTACCCGAAACTTTCCTACATGTAACTGTAAAACGCATCATTCTATTTCATATATAAAATTGATATGTCATGTTAGATTTCTTAACCCCGGGATGTTCCCAAGGTATAATCTAGTTACTTCTATATAAAACGAGTAAAAGCCCATATTTTCATTGAAAATTCTTAAAAGTTGCAATCTCTCACGTGAATGGAGATTAAACATAAGGTACCAATTTCTCAATTTAATTAAAGCAATTGAATCTTGGATATATGGTATGTTGTTTTTGCCCTTTAAACCCCTCTTTTATGATTAGCGTACTTAGCTTACTAACTGTTAGCATAATATGATGTCTTTGAAGTAATTTAAAAAAAGATTATTACAATTAGGAGGTATGATTTGGTTAGAGTATTCACAATAAACACTTTATCTTCATCTCTATAATTACACTAAAAATCACTACTTTTCTCTCTCCTAATCTATTTAATAATACTTATTCTATACTTTTATTATTACATTTTCTCTCTCGTCTCTCACAACCATTTTTAAAAATACTAAAAAATTATGGAGGGTGAATAGTGTATCCTCCAAATTTACTGATGAACAGTGTTTCCTCTATATGTTTCCTCTCTGCTTTACTCATAACCACTTATACACACTCTATATAATATAGAGGTCCCCTCACACTATTATGGAGTATCTACTGTGAATGCTCTTAGTTTTACTTTTTATTTGTTATTTTTGTATTTATATATGATGATTATAATATACAATATTTTTATTGTGTATATATTTGCAACGTTAGTTGTAAGGAATCATAAATGAGTTGAGTTGGCAATGATAGGCAAAATTTTGGGAAACTGTAAAGAAACAATCGAATCACGTGTATCTTATTGAATCAATCTCGTCTAATTTTATTAAGCTTTATTTTATTTTATTTTTTGTATATAGGACACAGGAGCTCTCCCACATTAAGGTGGAATATGCCTTCCTAAATGCTCTCTTTCACGCTTACCATATCTCAAGCGTTCATCTTAATCTCATTTAGGGGTACAAGAGAGATCTTAAAGGATTTTATCTATTTTATGTGTGTGCATGTATAAATTACTTTTATTTTATATTATTTATTTGCAATTGACTATTTATACAGCTAATAAGGTAGTAGTACGTCAAGATTTTAATCTTAAATGATTTTATCTATTTTATGTGTGTGCATATATAAATTACTTTTATTTTATATTATTTATTTACAATTAACTATTCATACTGCTAATAAGGTAGTAGTACGTCAAGATTTTGATCTTAAATTATATTATTTATTTACAATTAACTATTCATACTGCTAATAAGGTAGTAGTACGTCAAAATTTCGATCTTAAATGATTTTATCTATTTTATGTGTGTGCATATATAAATTACTTTTATTTTATATTCTTTATTTACAATTAACTATTTATACAGCTAATAAGATAGTAGTACGTCAAGATTTCGATCTTAAATGATTTTATCTATTTTATGTGTGTGCATATATAAATTACTTTTATTTTATATTATTTATTTACAATTAAATATTCATACAACTAATAAGGTACTAGTACGTCAAGATTTCAATCTTAAATGATTTTATCTATTTTATGTGTGTGCATATATAAATTACTTTTATTTTATATTATTTATTTACAATTAACTATTCATACAGGTAATAAGGTAGTAGTACGTCAAGATTTCGATCTTAAATGATTTTATCTATTTTATGTGTGTGCATATATAAATTACTTTTATTTTATATTATTTATTTACAATTAACTATTCATACTGCTAATAAGGTAGTAGTACGTCAAGATTTTGATCTTAAATGATTTTATCTATTTTATTTGTGTGCATATATAAATTACTTTTATTTTATATTATTTATTTACAATTAACTATTTATACAGCTAATAAGGTAGTAGTACGTCAAGATTTCGATCTTAAATGATTTTATCTATTTTATGCGTGTGCATATATAAATTACTTTTATTTTATATTATTTATTTACAATTGAATATTCATACAGCTAATAAGGTAGTAGTACGTCAAAATTTCGATCTTAAATGATTTTATCTATTTTATGTGTGTGCATATATAAATTACTTTTATTTTATATTATTTATTTACAATTAACTATTCATAAAGCTAATAAGGTAGTAGTACGTCAAGATTTCGATCTTAAATGATTTTATCTATTTTATGTGTGTGCATATATAAATTACTTTTATTTTATATTATTTATTTGCAATTAACTATTCATACAGCTAATAAGGTAGTAGTACGTCAAGATTTCGATCTTAAATGATTTTATCTATTTTATGTGTGTGCATATATAAATTACTTTTATTTTATATTATTTATTTACAATTAACTATTCATACAGCTAATAAGGTAGTAGTGCGCCAAGATTTCGATCTATATCATTGTATAAGACTTGAATTGAAATACGCTTGTTAAATAAGTTTCAAATTAGGTGCGAGTCAAGTGATTCAAGTTTGAGGCTTTGAGGTAATTATCAATTCACCATATTTTGAAACGAAGGTTAGTTACTTGGTCCAAATAACATGGAAACAGGTTCGGTTATCCGAGTGGTTTCTGTTAATTGAATAAGAGCAAATTCGAACCCATAAAGTGGTTGTTGGCCCAGACAATTAGATCAAACACAAACATGGGATATTTTGGGGGACGAACTCGTGACTTTTTCTATTCAACCCCGGAAACCGTACTGCCTCCGCACAAGTTTTCTTGTTTGAGTAACAGCCGGGTGAAAACCGGGGTGCGGCTCAGGATCGAACCCTCATCGGTGCGTTTGTCACCATCATTGCCCGGATGCCGTAGAAAATAATGAGGAGAGTGAGAATTGAACTTGAGTCACAAGGAGCATCAAGCCTTTCCCCAACCATTCCACTACTACCTCATTGGCACTTGTTCTAATCTAATACTAACTCAAATAATTATCTTTACTAATTAATCAAATAAGATATTTATAAACATTCAAACTAATTTGCGAAACCAATATTTCACTTTGGCCCTTCAACTTTCAACTCATACGTATTTTAGGATTAACTTTCAATATTGACAGGTTATCCAACTTTGCATAGTACGTAAAATTGAGTAGACGAGTCCAAGATGCAGAATTTTCACACCAGTGGAGTAACTAAACAATACGTTGAATTTTAGGTAGGTTATGTTAGATCTTAGGTTGATGAATTTTATATCCAAACTAGTTTATACCCCGGGAGCGTCCCGGGGTTGCCAAATATAAGTAAGGTCAATAAAATTAGAAGTATCAAAACTGTAAAAATGACATCTATGTATCAACTTACATTAGATACTTTTTTTTACAAAGAAAATACCAAAAGATTCATTTCACCTAACAACATAAACATCTAAAACAAAATAATAAGATAACCGGAAACCACTTCATAGTATTTGCACATGCAGTATATGCAGTTCTAACCCCTAAAGGGAAATTCTAAAACGCCTGATCAATTTAGTGCAATAATCATTTTTGTGTGTTCTACGGTTGGAAAAAAGTAAAAAAGTATCATATTTAACTTTTCTTATGTTTAGTAAAGGAGGCCATTTTTGCCATTTATAGAGAAAATAGATCGCATGTACAGAATTAACTCAAGATGAAATGTGTCAAATGTAGAAATTAGTTTGAAATGAAAGAGGTAAATAAAGAAATTCGTTTAGAATACACCTCTGTGTTACCTTCTTGCATTCTTGGCTACCAATTTAAGAGGGTACCTCAGAGCTCTCAACAATATCAGCTCCAAAGTCCAACCTGCAAATTTATAAAAAAAAATGTTGAGAGATCCAAAAAGAAGTACTAAACAATAAAATCAACGTGCCTTTTCTTCTTCATTATCAAGGGTCTCCTTGATAGCACCAACTTTATACGCAAACCTCAACATAGTGGATCGATTAAAAGTGTTATTCCATACACAACTTTGCCACAAAAGGTTCAGTTGCTAGAAGTTAAGAAAATACACTTAGTCAATCATGGTTTGGATCAATAATAGAATTTTGAGCAACTTTTTGGTTGCAAAAACTAATTATGAGAAAATAGAAAATCTGGAAGAACATAGGGAGATATTTTCTTGTGATATATAAGGTCACCTCCACAATTAATAAGGATATGTAGGCTGCTCTGTAGTATCAATTAATTAACTAATTGATTCGAAGGCAAGAACATTTTTCACACCAGTAGATTATATGATTCTATCTTATATGGAAAAGTTTACAACTGATTGCTTAAAATATGTGAACTTTTACCTGTGGGTGGTTCGTCGTAAAAAGACACTTTTGTTCATTTAGCTTTCCAAATCTAAGAACCCACTTTAGAACTGAAATCAAAGCAATTCAACACATGGAAAACCATAAGTCAAGCAGCCCACACAGTAAGTTCCAACCGTGGATTACACTACTCTGTTCTTTTAGTTTGCTTTTTAACACATAGGGTAATGGTGTTTGGGAAAGTGTTGTTTGATACTTTTTCCCAACCAATACGTCACCAAACCTCTTCATCCTTGTGACCTTCACCTTTTCTATTTCCATGACGAAGCCATCTGATCACCTCATGTATTTGGTTGTACGTTTGTTTGCAATTGATTCAAGGGTCGGGTCTTTCTCTACAACGGTTGCAAACACAGAGTAAATCACATACAGAATAATTAATAATATTTGGCATTAGATATATTTAATTAGATTGTCCTTAAATGAAATAAAATGGAAAACCAATGATTAAATACAGTCTAAGTACCAATGTGAATGCTTCCTGAAATAAAACACAATATTCAACTTTGCGAAGCCATCACATACCTTCAATTTTAGTTTGCAAACTATAGCTTACATCTGCATTTAAAAACTGTACAAACATGATTAGCGTGAAAAAGAAAAACATGACAGTCAAGGGACTAAGATGTGGCCAGAAATCTTGCCGTGGCTCGGTACAATAATCCATCATATAGTTAACCGATTGATTACAGATTACCTTGAAACCACCGCCGCCGCCACCAACAAAACCCAATCGCCACCGCTGGTTCTTCTTCAACCACCACTTCCGTCACCATCAAGTACCTACAAACCCCTCTCATCCTTAGAAATATTTTTTATTAGCATTTAATATTTAATAGTTAATATTAATATATCTACATCAGAAGTACTAAACCATATATACTTGAACCTTCACATTTACCTTGCAATTGGTTTAGCTCGACATCAATTAAAAAGTGTTGTGAATATTCTAAACACGTGAGGGTGATGCGAGGGAGATAGAATCTGGAACAGAGAAGATAATGGTAGGGTTTGATTTGGTTTAGGGTATGGTTGATGGTTTGTTTTTGTTTTTTTTTTTTAAACTTAAATACCAAGTGACACATAGGATGTCACATGGCACACTCAAGGAGGAGAATGCCTCCTTGAGTGCCATGTCATAAAAAATGCTTTGGTTTATTATATGTATAGATAGATAGATTATTAATTTACCAAAAGGCCTTATCTTTTTTATTTTATTTTACGGATAATGTAAGATTTAATAAATATAGTAATGAATAACGTGCTAAGTAGAGCTCTAATTAAAAAAAAAAAAAGAGCAAACAATACGCTTCATTTTGAGTTCATACCTTTTCATACACAACATATCTCCTATAAATACACACACTAAACACACCTTCATCACACACACTAAACACTAAACACTATTCAGTAAACACAAACACGAACATGAAGACGCAATCCAACAACCTTTTGCTGTTGATCAAGCTTTTAACCTTGCATTCCCTACTTGTACTCTCTGCTTCACAAGATTTCGACTTTTTCTACTTCGTTCAACAGGTATTCATTTCAACTTTAATCACATGTTCATTGTTATAGAAGGTCAAACCAAGAACCGGCTACATAGCCGGTCTGGTTGAGCCCTTTGACCCCATTTGAACCAGTCGGACTAGTGGACTGATAAGATGGCTGGTTAAATGTATTACCAATCCGGTTATGAGAACATTAATCACTTGAGCATGTTACTCAAATGTTTTTTTCATTTTCTTTTTTTAGTGGCCCGGGTCATACTGTGACACGAAACAAGGTTGTTGCTACCCGAGCACTGGAAAACCCGCATCGGATTTCGGAATTCATGGGCTTTGGCCCAATTATAATGATGGTTCGTACCCCTCAAATTGTGACCCTGATAGCCCTTTCGATGCCTCCGAGGTGGATCTTTTACAATTTTCTAAAATTATCTATTGGTATCTTTTTATATAATACTAGGTTAAAGACCCGTGAGTTTCACACTTTCACGGTTGAATAAGAGATAAATGAATGTATTTAACAGATTTCAGACCTCATGAGCCAAATGAAGACCGACTGGCCAACCTTAGCGTGCCCAAGCAGCGACGGGCAAACATTTTGGGCTCATGAGTGGAACAAACACGGGACATGCTCGGAATCTGAACTTGATCAACACGCTTATTTCTCGTCGACTCTTAACCTCAAAGCTCAAATAAACCTTCTCAGAATTCTTGAAGATGCGGGTATGATTTATAAGTTATAATATAGGAAAAATTACAGAAATCGTCATTTATGTTTACATCGTTTTTCAGTGGTTGTCCTTTAACTTCAAAATTGATGAGAATCGTCCTTTATGTTGTAAAATCTTGCAGCTCTAGTTCTTTAGGCCTAACCTGGTTAGTTTTTTTTTTTTTGTTAAGCTATGCCATCACGTGCAGGGCATGTGACATAACTTAGCCAAAAAACACTAACTAGGTTAGGCTTAAAGGACGAGGGCTGCAAGATTTTACAACATAAAGGACGATTCTCATCAATTTTGAAGTTAAAAGACAACCATTGAAAAATGATGTAAACATAAAGGACGATTTCTATAAATTTTCCTATAATATATCATTGTGAAACAATTTTTTTTTCTTTTATTCCAAAGTTCTGATGTTATGTTTGGTGTAAAACCTTGGTGTAGGGATTCATCCAAACGGGTCAGAGTATAATCTGAGTAGCATAAAGGGCGCGATTCAAGAGGCGACTGGTTTCACTCCGGGGATTGAGTGCAACAAGGACTCGTCGGGCAATAGTCAATTGTATGAAATCTATTTGTGTGTGGATACATCGGGTTCTAACATTATTGAATGTCCGATCTTACCAACCGGGAGATGCGGTACCTCTATCGAGTTTCCTTCGTTCTAACTAGAGTGTTATTTTTTAATTAAGCGGACCAGACGACACCCCAGTAAAATTCTTACTAGAATATGTTTTGGTCCTTTGATGTATGGACATGTTTAATCTTAACATACTTACTCTTGAAATAAATGAAAACCTTTTCACAATTGGGCTGTTTGGTATGGTGTGACAGTGGGTTCGCAGTCTTCGTGTGTAATATTGTTGGGCCTGGTGTATTGTCATGGGTTTACCAATATCTATGTTATCTTATTAAGGAGGAGACATGTCTAGAAAAGTAATTTCCTCTCCCTTTTAAGATGGCATATGAAAAGGCTCTTCACAAAAGTGTAATCTTTGGTCATTTTATTCCATTCATGCCCTTGTGTACAATATGCAATGCCCATTGTATATGTGTGCATTACATACTTTTTATCCCTCTCCACATGTAACCACTCTCATAAATTTTATTAAACCACTTTAGAACCACTTCATTATTATAAACCCTTCATTTTATTCCATTCTAGATGTAACCCCTCCATAAAACCCATACACTTTTTAAACTTTCTAAACATTTTAGCTTATAAGTTATGCTCGTAAATTCCTTCAAAATCAGGTGTATTTCAACAAGAAATGGTATCTTTATCAATTAAGTATGTGGTTTTTCTTTAAATTGTTTAAATCTTGTTTAAAACAGTATGTGTAGGAGCAGTATGTGTAGGAGATGCTAAGTTGAAGGATCACACGACACATAACCAGTTTGCAAGGCTAACACGAACGACATCAAGAAGCAAAGGAAACACCACCACACTTCCACCTAAGGGGGTAATCCTTTTCTATTTGTTTAATATTTCTTTGTGTGTGAATCAACATTACATCATTTTTTTATTCGTCAAATTGTTGCTTCTTTGTACCATTCAAAAGTCTATTTTTTGTATATTATATTCTGATTGTTTATATGTTCTAATACCATGAATGTGGATTTGATACTGGATGGATTAAATATAAGATTGTTATAATTTGGTATTTTGATAAAGCATAAAAGCAATATGCTTTTCGTAAGGGTGTTTGAAAATTAGTTGTTTTAATACCAATGTGGATAAAAAGGGTCTAACTTCTACAACCCTATATTTGATTTGCATATGAAAATAGAACAGAGATGTATATTTAGATTGAGAGTTATATTTATAAGTCATACTTGTTACCCTTTAAACCTGTCAAATTTGATTAAGTGATGTTCCAAGTGTGCACAAATGTTTATTTCGTTAATGCTTCTTTGATCATAGACATTATAATTGAATCACATATTAGTCCCGATACCCGCCGCAACGTGCGGGCATTTCCACTTGGAACATCACTGTTAATTATCAAACTCAATATATTAGTAATACAAATATGCAGTTTAATCAAATTATATGGGCTATAAATTCATAGATTTCCTCTTTCCAAACTATGCAAATTGTTTTTTTATTTTTATAAGTTGTCTGGTTTATTTTGGTTTTGGGCAAGGAAGTCCACATCTTTATCCACAATATATCACTTTGATCATAAAGGGCTGGGCTTGGGTAGATGGGTTTGATCGTATAGCCACTCGTAACTTTTTGGTGTGCGGCATACCCCAATGAAGCAGAGGATAAAAAAAAGTTAAAAAATTAAAAATTATATATATCTAATAAAGTAACGACAGTTCTACAGTTACAAATTGTTATTGGTTAGAAATGGCGGTTGGAAAATATTCAGACTACACCACTCAAAAATAGGCCACACAACGGCCCAAAAAATGGCCCAAAGAATTTATTAAAGCACCCCAATTATTCTTGCCCATAAACGCCCAGAAGCTTACTCTCATTTTGCTTTCATATATTATGATTTGTTTGTGCTTTAAACCACCAACCAATATTGGAAAAATGTGGGCTCAACAAAAGAGCAACCTAAGTTTTGTAATTTTAAGGCTGGTCTGGAACTTAACGGCCCGCGAGTATTTTTGTGAAGCCCACGCGAGAATAACAGTCACCTTAATATTATCTCTACTGTCCACCAAACCCTCATCAGCATTGCGCGTGACATGTATGCACAACAGCCGCGCCCGCGGCGAAGCGCGGGTCAACTAACACCTAGTAATTGCATGTGTATGAATGTTACATTGATAACTACGCACTTATAGTACCAAATTCATTACTAGTAACAATTCAAATGAATATGACATACATAAATTTAAAACTATATGAGTTCTTAATCCGTATAATAGTAAAAATAGATTGTTAATGTAACATAACAATCATAGTCTATTAAAATTTAGGGTACGAGTGCACACACAGACTGACAAATATTATGATTCCCTTTAGTGTTATGAAAAAAACTAATTCTATGGTTGTGTCATGTCATGTCAGATTTTTAAATGTTACAAAAAAAACAACATTGCAAATTAAAACTATTCTTACAACTGTACCAAGTATAATCCCACGTATAGCAAGAAGTTATTGGTAGGGTTCGGGAAGATTGAAATGTAGACAAGCCTTACCTCTTTCTCAAGGGCTAAAGAGGTTGTTTTCAGTGAGATTGAGAGAAGCTCTAAAGCTACAACCAAACCATAAGAGTTAAATGAAATATAAATAGGCGCGAAATACAGTAAAAACAATAGAAAAGCGTAATGTACTAAGATTATTCTTTTTTTATCTACTAAACATTAAATAGGTGAGAAAGTATAACAAAGGGCAAATAACACAATATATAGAAAAACAAACAGTTAGTAACATGCAAAGGCCACCAAAATAAAGTGACAAGCCTAATAATACGTCCTTAACCGTATGACCCTCCTAAAAGTTCTTAACCCTGATAATACATATTCACAAACACCTATTTTCGACCATGTTTTCAGAAAGATACAAGTATATCAAATCTGGCCTAACGCTCTTCCCATGTCATAGAGGTGCAATTATTCTTACATTGTAAAAAAAGGTTATATTTCATAGTAAGAATATGTGACCATTTAGTGTTTACAAGACCATATAAAATAAAGGAGGAAAATGACCAACAAAGGGAGAAATGTAAAGTGGGCCACAAGCCCACAACCTAGGATTCTTTGTTAACCAAATTGCATTCCTCAAATGTACTCGAATTTTGTAGTCAACAGCAATGGCCATAATTATGATTCGGGCTCTAAGCATTTATTCCCTAGTATCTCTAACATATACATTGTTTTCGTTCAAAATTTTGGCTGGGCTATCAAGAGAACACATACGCAAGATGAAGGTGACAAAGATGAGGATGTTAAGGTGTATGTATAGGCACACAAGATTAGACTGAATAAGAAATGAGGTTTTTAGGGAACGGCTAGGGTGGCTAGTAGCCTAGTATATCGGCTAAAAAAGGAGAAATTGAGATGGTTTGAGGATGTAAAGTGGAAGTTAATGACAGTGTCGGTTAGAGCAGTGGAGAGGAACAGGGTAGAGGAAGGCCCAAATTGACTTGGGATGAGCGATTAGACAGGACTTACTAAAGTTGTACTTTTCAAAGGACATGGTCCGTGATATGAGTCTGTGAAGACGTATGATTAAGGTTAAAGACTTTTAGGGTATAGGTGCACGCATCAGGTTTTTTTAACCCAAACCCGTTTGGAAGCGGTTTGGGTGTTGACCGGCTCTAAGTGAAACAGTTTCGGTTTGAAACCGGTTCGGTTCCGTACTGGTTTGGTTACATTGAATCTACTTCCGATTTTAATTTCCTTGAATTATGTAAGTCAAACAAGTCCTTAAGAGTTTTCTACACTTCTCAATCACGTCATGATAATTTAAAGTATTTCCTTCTTCTAAATGTCTCTCCAACAACGGACCCATGATTAAGAGGGGGAGGGGGTTGAGGGGGCTTAACCGAACTTTATTGTAGGCGATTGAGATTTTATTGTATAAATAACACTAATTTTTATTGTTCACAAAGACTTTTGCAACCCCTTCTTTCTACGCTATTGTGTCATTCTGATCATCATCTTCCTCTCCGTTTATCATATCAATTACCATCTTCATTGGTTCTCCAATTTTTTAATTATATGACTTGTTTAACTTTAGTTACAAAATTAATGTTTAGTACTTTACTCTCTTAACTCGACTGGCCCATGTAAGGGCTTACTTTTTATGGGGCTTTCATGGCAAATCTACCCTTATTAATCAAACATTTGTTAGTTCTTAATTCTTATGGGTCTCATATTATGCTTTCAAGTTTCAATCTTTTTTTAAATGGAACAAAATCTAAAACGTACACTTGGATATCACCGAAAATTGTCTTTAGAAATTGGAAAAAAGAACAAGAAGATTGGCGTGTTTTATGGATCCAAAGAGACGCGTGTATAAAGGACAAAACACTTTTTTGTAAATTGTCCCCTTCTAAAAACCAATATTTCTTTATGACCAATAATAAAAATAAAAATAATTCACACACACAATACATTTTTATAAGATGAAATATATAAACACTACTAGGATAATATTTCCGATGACTCGATTAGAATCAGAAATATCAAGTTGAGTTTTTTTTTTTTTTTTTTTTTTTTTTTTTTTTTTTTTTTTTTTATGGTAAACAACTTTTATTCATCACCCAAAATATACATTACATTGTACGAGTAAGACACTAACGCAATGTAAAACTTCCGACAAAACACTCTCTAGTTACTGCTATTATGTCATCAAAAATCACCCATGACTCATATTATTACCGATTTGAGCCTGAGTTAACATTAACTCGGCTTCTACTCCTCAAATAAACAATCTTAAACATGCCTTGTAATTGTCATCAATTAAAATAATGTTAAATCTACCTTGTAAATTTCATCAATTAGAACAACATATTTGTTGTTACTTCAACTATTTTACTTGCTAAAGCATATTTAAAATATTAAAATTTAGTTAGAATATGACCAAAGATGTAAAGGAGGTGAGTCGTTTGTGTGTAACTCGAGATCCGAAGGTTGAAAGCTTAAATCGAGCCTAGTTTAAACGAACTTGAGACCAAATTTCACGTGTCAAGCTTAGTTATGTTCGTGAGCCTTTAATTTATATTTAATATATTAAATATGTATTTAGTAATATGTATATATACATAGGATTTGAATCATTTAACATATTATATAAAATAAAAATATTCAAACCATATATGTGATACAATGTGAAAATGTAATATTATAAACGTGTAAAACATCTAAAAAAATATTAAAGTAAAATAATAAAATAAATTATAATAATAAATAAGACAACAATAAACAAGCTAGTGAAACTCGTGTTAAAAACTTACTACTAATCAAGCTTGAGTTTTTTAAAATAAAACTTGAAACAAAATGATTTTTTTACGGCTTATATTACATTAAATCTGTCTTAGCACGGGGCTCAAACCCCTGATCTTAAATGACACAACACTTTAACTCCAATAAGTTTATCAATTGAACTAACACATTAGACTTAAAGGAGCTCGGTCTCACTAGAGCTAGTTTACACCCATAATCATAGCACATAATTTAAGAAAATATGAATCTTTTTTTGAACGGTCAATTGGAATCACTCACGGATTACTAGAGTATCATCGTGCTACCAGTGTTACCACGCGATCATATTCCACCACCAAATCACCAATTCAGGAGGAAACTCATAACTATGAGAAAACCCCCCCTTTTGAGATTCAAACCTAGAACCTTATAGTCCATAAGTCTTATCTCATCACCAAAATGCCATTGGACGATAATGCCAAAAGAAAATATGAATCTAAACATGAAAATTTCTCAAAGCCGGGCTCTATACGACTTTAAAGGGTTACTAATATTTTATTTTTTATTTTCCAAAACCAAATGAAAAAGTTAATCCGTTTGAGGGGCAAATGGCCTCAAGATCACGAGCCGGCACTCTATTTATTCGAAGTTCAGAGTGTGTTTTTTTTCTTTAATATGGATATTGTAAGTCGTATCTTCTAGATTAACTAGATCTCCGACAAATTGTTGTTAATAAAGAGAATGATTTTAAATTTCGATGTGTATATATTATTTATACTAAATAGATATCTAAGACAGAACAATCTTATAAATTTAGAAGTTTTTACGACAAAAATTATGACACGCATCAGGGATATGTAGCCATTTTTTTTACTATTGTTGTATTTGTTAATAATTGTATGTGTAAATCATATTTTATCTATTATCTATTAATAATATATATAAAAGAATTGAACATTGCTGACGTGGCGTGTAATGGTGCCTTCAACCTCTCCATGAAACTGCCACGTGACATGAAAGATTTTAGTGTTTTTGAATTATTTCCTTTTTTAATTAAAAAAAAGATAAACATAAAACCTTAAATTTATCTCTCAATTCTCAATTACTAAAATTAAATTGAGTTATTTTAGGGAAAAAAAATTAAAAACAAATTTAAAAAATTTTCCCTTATGTTTCTCCCATAATTTTTAAACGTTAATATCTTTTATATTCGAGATTTTTTAAATAAAAAAATTACACCAAATTAACGAGCGTTTTATTATCTTTCCAACGAGTACCATAGTGCCATATAAAAAACGGAGAAAAAAACGACTATTTTTTGTGGGTTTATGTTCATACAGAAAAAAAAAACACAGAGTGTTCAGGTTATTCATTAATCATGTTTTTTCTTTTAAACCAGGTTCTTATCTACGATACTTCATCAAAAGAAGCCAGGAGAAAGAATCGCGCAACACTACAACACATAGTGTCACCTTATAGCAAGGTTATTTTTTATTTATTTAATTACAAGAGTAATAATTATTACTATTACTATTAGTATTATTATAATGGTTATATTTTTCAACCCCCATCATGAATTCTATATCTATATAAGTCAAAGTCAAATCTATTATCTATTATCTATTAATATATATAAAAGAATTGAACATTGCTGACGTGGCGTGCAATGGTGCCTTCAACCTTTCCATGAAACTGCCACGTGGCATCTTAATTGAAAGATTTTAGTGTTTTTGAATTATTTCCTTTTTTAATTAAAAAAAAAGATAAACATAAAACCCTAAATTTATCTCTCAATTCTCAATTACTAAAATTAAATTGAGTTATTTTAGGGAAAAAAAATTAAAAACAAATTTAAAAATTTTTCCCTTATGTTTCTCCCATAATTTTTAAACGTTAATATCTTTTATATTCGAGATTTTTTAAATAAAAAAATTGCACCAAATTAACGAGCGTTTTATTATCTTTCCAACGAGTACCATAGTGCCATATAAAAAACGGAGAAAAAAACGACTATTTTTTGTGTGGTTATGTTCATACAGAAAAAAAAACACAGAGTGTTCAGGTTATTCATTAATCATGTTTTTTCTTTTAAACCAGGTTCTTATCTACGATACTTCATCAAAAGAAGCCAGGAGAAAGAATCGCGCAACACTACAACACATAGTGTCACCTTATAGCAAGGTTATTTTTTATTTATTTAATTACAAGAGTAATAATTATTACTATTACTATTAGTATTATTATAATGGTTATATTTTTCAACCCCTATCATGAATTCTATATCTATATAAGTCAAAGTCAAATTGTAACATATTTTAAATTACGCGAAGATGATTATATGTTGAAGGTTATCCTTTTAATACTGTATTATGTTTAATATGGTTTATGCTTTTTATTTTTTTAAATAAATGTTTTTTTAACTAAGATTGATTATGTTTAAGTTATTTACTCTTTTGGTGATTTGAGTTTTCTTCTTTTATCATTTTTTATCATTTTTTTATTAAATCATATTAAAATTTTCAACCCCGGGAACTTCCCGGGGTAATAAGCTAGTTTTAATATATATGTTTTTACTCTTGATATTTTTAAATTTGCACTAGTATTCAACATCTTTGATTAACGTATGTATTTTATCTTACAAATTTTAAGATCAATTTTAGTTTTGATAACAAGTAAGCTTAACTCGGGCAAGAGGCAAGAAGGAATGTGTCAAGAACATTATAACAAGTAAGCTTAACTCGGGCAAGAAAGAATGCACCCAATTAAGATTCAGGTATGTTTGTACTTTGTAATGCGTTTTGATTAGGTATGTACCCTCCTCACATGCACGGCACGTCCAAGTGACATATGTTGTTGCCAAAAGCTACGTAACTTGACAAACACATACCCCTCACCTTGATTACACATATCATGTCTTGGTGGCGTTTTACACTTATAGAACTTTTATCATTGATATATAATAATTCCTAAATCAATGTATAAGATATATTAAAATAATGAATTTTTTTTTTGGGTTATTTGGTTTATAAAATGCAAAACCGAACCGCAAATTTTGGATCGGTTTTTTTCTGTTCAGTTTTTTCGGTTTTTTGTGCGCTTAGGTTATTTTTGGTTTTTTCGGTTTCGGTTTGGCTTTTTCGGTTTTCTGCTCACCCCTATTTTTTAGTATATGCAAGTCGTTAGATTTCTTTTCTTCACCTCTCATCATTAGTAACTTCAAATTGATGATCACATCAGTATTAGCCACTAAACTAATTTGATAATAGCTTGTTTTACTTACTACACTCATTAAATATTTAGCCCTTTATTTGTATGCATGTAACTTAGAAATTACCCTTTCTTTTTTTTATTTATTTTTAATTTAATAAATTATCATTAACACAAAATACGAAAGTTACATCATGATAGCAGGTAGACGGGCAACAAGTTGCGCCGCCACCCCTTTTTGAACTGCAAACCCTAGTCTACTAAAGACAAAACCTTGCCCCCCTGGGGATGAAACATTGCTGTGGACAACCTGTTGGACTCTGGTCAAGAAACGAATAGCTTCTGGCGCCAGGGAGCCAAAGGTGTCGAAAGCCAGAGGGATAAAGACATGTTGGTTATCTGCACAAGCTTTAGCATGTTTATCTAAAATAATTATTGTTTATGTATGTATATAAAAGGTTGTTTATGTATGTATATAAAAGGTTGTCAAGAAACAAATGGAGGACCCCATATTTGGTGCAAAGTTTTAATGTTTCTCCATACTTTTCTCTAACAAGCACGGCAAGATAAAAGGTGGCATGATGGCTTACGAGAGACATGGAGCGACCTTCATTAAAACGATAGGGATGGATGGTCCACCCTCCAAGTCTTGTATAGAAAACTCTTTTATGTATATGTATAGAAGCTGATTTTATAAACTCCTTTAAAGATGAGATAAATACTTGCAAAATTTTCGATATCTAAGATATAAATATACAAATAATCTTGTATTAAAAATTAAAAAAATGTATTGAAATCATTATCATTATAAAATTGTCATTTTTAAAGAGTTTTAAATGCAAACGAACTTTAACATGAAAAAATACAAAGGAATATGAACCTTTGATTTAGATTGAAAGAGGGGTAAATAATTAGACGGAGAGAGAGGGAGAGATTGATAAATAACGCTTTTAAAACTTATGACGCGAAAGGACAATTTTACCCCTGAGGTTAACTAACTTGTTAACCTCGTTTGTAAATTGATTCAAATTGGCACAATATGAAAAGGGGTATTGGATTTTAATAATCCAAGCTTACATCTATTGGCCAATAATAATCTGTACTTCAAAAATTCCTAACAACGATCCCAACTTTCAACGTATTGGTTGGCAATGAACCTTTGTTAACTAAGAACTAACTCAGTTAGTGGATGATGATGTGGACGCTGACATGGCATGCCAAGTCAGTGTCCAAATCATCCATGCCAGTGTTGGCATGCCACGTCATCATCCACTAACTGAGTTAGTTTTCAGTTAACAAAGGTTAATTGTCGGCCAATACGTTGAAAGTTGGGATATTTATTGGGAATATTTGAAGTACAGATTATTGTCGGGCCAATAGATGAAAGTTTGGATTATTAAAATCCAATACCCCATATGAAAACCACTGGTTTCTAGTGATAAAAATAAACCATTCTGTCTAAAGTGACATATTAGGCCAAACATCAGGGACCATTTTGACAGTTTACTCTACAACTCAACATTATTTTCTCCTATAATTTTTTTTAATACAATGATATTATTAAAATGTTTTATTAAAACATAATCGCAAAAAAATACATAAAGATAGCGGGCATACGGGCAACAAGCTGCTCCGCCACCCCTTTCTGGACAACAAACCCTAACCTACTAAAAACGAACTCATGCGGCATGCCCCCCGGAGTCGAGACACTGCTATGAATAACCCGTTGGAATCTGGTCAAGAAACAGATGGCTTCCGATGCCAATGAGCCAAAGGTATCAAATGCCAGGGGTACAAAACCGTGCTGGTTCTCCTCACAAGCTTTAGCATGCTTCTCAACTTTCTTCGCCTCTGCTTTCCGCACCGCTTGCCCTTCTACAAAACGGCTATCCCTCAAACCAACCAGGGGAGATACAACTTTTAGGTTGACACAAGCGTTTTTCCCCCCTGCCCACCCAAAAACAAGCAGGTCTGCTGGACGTAGGGTGAATCTCTCTTATGCGGGGTCTGAAAGGAAATTCACAGGAGTCTCCTTATTGGCTGAGATCTCAGCCATTCTTAAAATGTCCCAAAGAACGTCCCGAACCCGGTCATGCCTATATTTAAAATCAGGTAACTCCTTACAGTGAACCGCGTGTTCCCCGTACTTGTTCAAACATGCCTTACGACAAATCGGACAAACTTCAATCTCCTATATTTAAACATTCTTGAAAACATGTGGTTTAGAATACAAAAACTTCCACGCTTAAAATAATGGTGGTCTTTAAACAAGAGTTGAAATAGAGATCTGTTTGAAAAAATAGACAGTGTGTTAAAGAATGCCATAAATTTGTGTTATCCATCATCCATGTTTGTGTAACAATAATAACTAAATTTAAGGAGAAAATTGCAATTTTCGTCCATGTGGTTTGTCTAAACTAACAGGTTCAGCCTACGCTTAACATCCTGAGTACCTCAAGTTTGTTTTCCTAACACTTTACGTCCCTCTTTCTAACGGACGTCACGTTTTCCGTTAGTTTGTGATAAAATGACTATTATACCTTTAATTTTTTTTGGATGAAATGACTCTTATACCCTCTTATCTTCTTCTCCAACCAAACCACCCACCCACCACCACCACCACCTACAACAACACCACCACCACCACCATCTCCACCACGATTGGCCACTCTCCCACACAAAAGAAAAAATTATATTATATTAAGCACAAACCTTTCAATCCCATGTTTTTTGGGAAGGAAATCTAAATCACGCCCGTCCTCTGCATATCACTAAGACCCTCCGTAGTGGAGGGCGTTATGTTGAAAAAAAAAAAATAGCGCCCCCCCTCCCCCAACACCGCTACGGGGGGGCTCCATTTTACAAAAACCAGCTTTGGCGTGATATAAGTAACGCCCGGAAAAAAAAACCCCACCAATCAGAAGTTGACACCTCATACTCTCTCTTTATTATTATTATTTTATTATTTTTTTAATTTAAAAGATATAATAAAATATTAATAGGGGCTTTATATATAAAGACCCTACCACTACACCCCTTTTTCAGTTTCTCTCTCCATGCTGACTCAGCTGCCACGTGACCAATCAGAAAGGGGGGCTTTATATATAAAGCCCCCCCACTACGCATGGTATAAGTTTGGTATCTTTAAATAATCAAACCAAAACTTTAAAGCTTTAAGATTTTTAAAAACTTTAAAGCTTCAAGATTTTTAAAACAAACAGAGATGCAATCAAACTAGGGTTATTCTGGGTACTTTCAAAAAGAATCTTTATCTCCAAAAATTAATAAAAATGCAGCAAAAAAATGTAGAAAATTATAAGCTAGATAATTAATAAAAGATTTTGCATAAATGGAAGCATAAAATCTGACCAGGAAAATAATTTAAAATCCACTGTTTAAGTTTTCATATCACTTTTTTCCATTGAAATTAGTCATCTTTGGGAAGCTAATTTGACTTAATAATATTCTCTGCTTTTTTAAGCAGACAAAACAGAGAAAAAAACAAAAAAAAGAACAGCTACAGAGGGAGGGTGGCGGTGGTGGAGAGGGAGGATCGTGGTGGAGATGGTGGTGGTGGGTTGGAGAAGAAGATGAGAGGGTATAAGAGTCATTTCATCACAAACTAACAGAAAACGTGACGTCCGTTAGAAGGAGGGACGTAAAGTGCTAGGAAAACAAACCTCGGGTGCTCAGGGTGTTAAGCGTGGGTTGAACCTGTTAGTTTAAGCAAACTACATGGACGAAAATTGCAATTTTCTCTAAATTTAAACTTGAGCTCTTCTAAATTAAATTCATTGAGATTAAGTTTGGCACTATTCATTTGCTTCTTTAGACAGGAGGGAGTGGGCGGGATTGTGGGGGCGGGAGGGTGAGTTGGCGGCGGGAACACCACCCCCTTGGGGCATGGTGGAGGCGGCGGGAGGTTGAGGCGAGGAGGGAAGGTTGGGCGGGGGGGGGGGGGGGGGGGGGGAGGTGGCAGCTTTTGATTGGTTTTTTTTTTTTTAAATCTAACACACACATAATAATATTACTTCCCCCCTCTTCCCCCCCTTCCACTCTCTACAAATCCCCCCCCCCCCCCACCACATAGGACCCACAAGTGCCACATAACGCTTCACCCAACCTCTTCCCCCCCTCCCCCTTCCACTCCCTATAGTCTTAAGAGTGGGGGTGGTCAACTTGCAGACCACTGGATAAGTTATATTTTTTCTTTGTTTTTTAAGGTGGACATTTTGTCATTCGCTGGTAATAAGGATTAAAGAAAGGTTTTTAAACCCGGACCGGACCTCTGGTCGGTCCAAGTTGCTATGTTGTACCGCTTGTGCATTAACCCGGTGACCAGGCGGTCGGACGGGGGAATCGGGAATTTTTAAGTTGAATTGGTTTTCTTTTTTGGGTTTCGATGCAATTTTGGGCCGGTTTAGTTGGACCGGTCGGACCGATAAACCGGTAGGGGCTCCGCTTTAACGTCCGGTCCGGCTCTATAAACATTGATTAAACGTGTTTCACTTTGACAAACAATTACAATCACACCCATAAATTCTAAAAATAACAAAAGCGTGAAACATGCATATCATACATAACCATCCGTACAATTTATTTATAAAAATTTAAGAGTAAAGGAAAGTTATTTGGGTTGAATAATCTTTGATATAATATAGATAACTAGATTATATCCCGGAGGCATTCCGGAATAAAAAAATCTAATAAGAAGTATTAAAATATGTGTTATAATGTAACATAGAATTTAATGTAATACAATATGATAAAACACAATTTTTAATCATTTGAATAAGAATGAAAATGTATATTAAAAATAAAATATATGTTTGGATAATGAGGAGAGACATAAACAACTACTACAGGGTGCGATTGAGACGGTGATATTGAAAATGTGACTTTTTTTTAAAGAGTGATTTTAACCATAAAAGCATCCATCTTTAGCATCATTAACCATCAATCAACTTTTTATATTTCCACATTAAACTTCTTTGGTTGTACATCACACATAGCTTGACGATACCGCTATCAAGAAACTCGCACGACGAGTATTGGCTTGCGCAATACTGGCCAGGCCACATCTGCTCCTACGCAGCTCCACTCCCTTATCCTTGTATCAATTTTTAAAAAAATTAAAAAAAGTTGAAAATATTAAATATATTTTATTATTTTACACATTCCATGATGTTTCTCTCCCAATTAAAAATAAAGAAAACAAAACAAAATAAAAGTGATATTCACATTCCTCTAGAAGTTTTCCAAAAAATGTAAACAATAATAATAATATTGATAAAACCAACCCAAAAATGTATTGTGTATACCAAGTCAAAGTCAAAATGAGGAAATAATAACATTAACAATAACATAACACAATCCATCTAAAATTAAAAATAAACACGGCATATGCATATAATCAAAGACGACGACTTCAGACCTACATTCATACAGCCTTCATCTTCTTCTTCTCTACTCCATTCTCAACCACTTCCTCTCTAACAACCTTTCTCTCTCCTCTCTCTCTCTCTCTCTCTCTCATCATCTTCCTCAACCGCCGTTGCTCGCCGGAGCTCCGGCCACAGGTATTCCACGTCAGCTCCTGTTTCAATACTACAGTCAACTAACTCAATTTCCTTACTTCATATTATTTTTAATAAACTTTGTACTTGATTTGACTAGCGTTTATTCAATCGAGAGAAGTGTTGAATGTTTAGATTCGAGATCGTGTTTGAATGTTTTCTGATCTGTTTACTGATTATGAAGAGAACGTAGGGTTTTTGTTTTGCTTTAACCCTAACTTTATGTGTTTGAATTTTGACTTTAGTGTAGTGCTACCTTTTTTGCTTTTTGCTAGGCGCATTGTGTGGATCTCGATGCTTGTTGATGTGATTCGCTTGTGCTTTTTAGGAATCTCTGTGTTTAATGACTTGCTTATGTTATAAGGATGGATGTGGATGAGAATATGAGATTGTGCTTGCTTGCTTAGTAATTATCTCTGTTTTTTAACTTATTATAGAAAAATTGTTTTAGTTTGTTTAATAATTGAATTGAATTTATTGGTCTAGATGCGGTAGATTGCGCGATTTTAAATGTTAGTGAACTGCATCTGTGTGTTTAACGAATTGCTTATGTTAAGGATGGATGTGGATGAGAATATGAGATTGTGCTTGCTTGCTTAGTAATTATCTCTGTTTTTTAACTTATTATGGAAAAAATGTTTTTGTTTGTTTAATAATTGAATTGAATTTATTGGTCTAGATGCGGCAGATTGCGCGATTTTAAATTTTAGTGAACTGCATCTGTGTGTTTAAACGACTTGCTTATGTTAAGGATGGATGTGGATGAGAATATGAGATTGTGCTTGCTTGCTTAGTAATTATCTCTGTTTTTTAACTTATTATGGAAAAAATGTTTTAGTTTGTTTAGTAATTGAATTGAATTTATTGGCGTAGATATCGTAGATTGCGCGATTTTAAATTTTAATGAAATGCATCTGTAGCTCATTTTTTTTTTAATTTAATGAAGTATATATGTAAGTGACGGCGTTTATCGATGGATTTTGAAGAAAGACTGGGTATGAGGTTTAGGATATAAATTTTGTTGTGCAAATAAGCAGAATTTGGGGATTTGGTAAATTTGTTGATCCGAGTGTAGGTTCGGTTCATGTCAACTGCATATTATGCATACTTTTTAGTAAAACAATAGGACTCGTGTTTACTTTTTAGCTTCTGAATGGTTGTGCCTAATTTTGTATATCTCTAATTAGTGTAACTAATCGAAGTTAGTTACTTGTTTTTACTTTTTACAGGAACAGCACCTGGTCTTTTAAGGTAGAACTCTATGTGATTGAAATTCAGCTTCAACAACGTAAATTCCAAGTCATGTGGTAAAATAAGAAGCTATAGAATGGCATGAACTTGTGGTGTGATACAAGGACCTGGGCTTGAAACAACGTTTAAGCATTGTGAATTGGATCAACTGAAATCTATCTCCAGAAATGTTATATTAAACCGATGCATTTCAGGTTTTCTTCTTCATATCAGGGGATTGACTTTAATTATACAGAAGTTCATACAATCATTTGTTAGATTTGTATGAACTTTGGTCTCACAGGTGTTGAACCCCCTATTAACTAGCAGATATGAAGAAATGGTATATCTATGTCCTATCTATAGCTCTGTTAACATTAACAGTATTCGGCTACTTTGTTATGATAAATCCTATTAGAGAAGCGTATATTTCACCACCTTCATACTATAACACAACAAATACAAATCCTCTTGAATGGATAAGATCTAATGAAACCCCTGTTCATAATCGAGAAAGTAACTCTCAAGTTGTATCCAATGATGAGATAGTTTCGACCCTTTTCACTCAAAGAAACATCTCAGTTCAAGAACAGCAACCGTTGTGTACATGGAATCATTTGAAACATCTAATTAGCCATGATCGTGTTCTTCCTAATACAGTAGAGGCCATAAAAGATGCTGGTGTTGCATGGGATAACCTTATGAATTCAGTCGAGGATGATAAACGTAATGTGAATAGAAGTTCAGGGAGCAAAAAGAAAGAAAAACAGTGTCCGCATTTTCTTAGTAAGATGAATGCCACTGAGCTTAATGATACTGGATACAAGTTAACTGTTCCTTGTGGGTTAACTCAGGGTTCATCGGTTACATTTATTGGCATTCCAAATGGTCTTCTTGGTAACTTTAGAGTTGACTTGACCGGTGAACCGCTTCCAGGTGAACCAGACCCACCGGTTATATTGCATTACAATGTCCGGCTCCAGGGTGATAAAATAACTGAAGACCCTGTAATTGTTCAGAACACTTGGACCATTGCTCATGATTGGGGTGAAGAAGAACGTTGTCCAAATCCCGAGCCTGATAAAAATAAAAAGGGTACAAATTACATCCTATACTTTCATTAGATATACGAAATACATAATTTTGCATCTTTTTTATGATTAATGTACAATGTTTGTAAAATGCCAGTGGATGAACTAGATCAATGCAACGAGAAGGTGGGCAAGGTTATCAATGGAACAAAAACAAGAAACTATTTCCCTTTCAAGCAAGGCTATATTTCAGTTGCAACTCTTAGGGTTGGATCGGAAGGAATCCAGATGACAGTCGACGGGAAACACATAACATCCTTTGCTTTTCGAGAAGTAATATTCTTAACTTTACTGATTTATAAAAAAAATCAAATTAGGTTGGTAGTTTTGTTTGACAGTTTGACTTTATAATCAGACTTTGGAGCCGTGGCTAGTTAGTGAAGTAAGGATCTCGGGTGACATAAAGCTGGTGTCGGTTGTAGCTAGTGGTTTACCCACTTCTGAAGATTCAGATCACATAATCGATATAGAGTCACTTAAATCACCTCCAATTCCTCTGAAAAAGAAGATTAACCTATTAATTGGAGTTTTCTCCACTGCAAATAATTTTAAACGCCGAATGGCTGTTCGAAGAACATGGATGCAATATCCTCATGTTAAATCTGGAGAGGTAGCAGTCCGCTTTTTTGTTGGTCTGGTAAGTATCTAATTTATTTTTTCGTTTATTGATATTTTATCTTAGATTGACATGATTTAATAATAAAAATAATAATATTAATGTTGCAGCATAAGAATAGAGTGGTGAATGAGGAACTTTGGAATGAGGCAAAGACCTATGGAGATGTTCAGTTAATGCCATTTGTTGACTACTACAGTCTAATCTCATGGAAGACAATTGCCATTTGTATATTTGGGGTAATTTTTTTACATACCTCTATTAACACACAAAGATTTTCATAACGTGTAGCTGCTGACTAGATATGTGTCTATGCCAGACAGAAGTTATCTCAGCGAAATATGTCATGAAAACCGATGATGATGCATTTGTTCGCATAGATGAAGTTTTGGCTTCTCTAAAACGAATCAACGCGAATCAAGGATTGCTTTACGGTCTGATTAATTCAGATTCCCAGCCCCATCGTAATCCTGACAGCAAGTGGTATATCAGCCCTGAGGTATATTATTTTTCTAAATTGTTGATAATTTAAATCTGGCAATCATGAGCCACTTTATACAAATGCGTTGATTTGGTCAACTTTATCAGCTAAATAGGTTGATTTGGGTCACTCAAATTATTCAATGGGTCGAAACAGACAACTCCTATTAAACTAGCTAACTTAGAAAGGGTCCAAATGAGCCAACACCACCCACCACCAATGTCTGTCGTCACTGCCTACTGTCTAGCAGCCACCGACACGACCAGCATCATTGTTTTGACCTGTTAGCTGACCCAACCCACCCTTTTTGTCAAGCTTAGTTATTATGCAACAAAGTTAGCATGATTTCATGTTTGAAATATTATCCTCTTTATGATAGGAATGGCCTGAAGAAAAATACCCTCCGTGGGCTCACGGGCCGGGTTATGTTGTGACCCATGACATTGCAAAGGCGATTAACAATAAACACAAAAGGGGCCAGCTAAAGGTTTGTTTTAAGTTTTCAAAAAATAATTGTCTCAAAGTTAAAATTATTTTTATAAAATTAGATTCAATGGAATATATATATGATCTCAGATGTTTAAGCTGGAAGATGTGGCAATGGGAATCTGGATTGCAGATTTAAAAAAGAATGGTTTAGAAGTAAGATACGAAAAAGAAGAACGCGTGTATAACGAAGGTTGCAAAGATGGGTATGTAGTTGCACACTATCAAGGACCTCGCGAAATGCTGTGTTTATGGCAAAAACTTCAAGAAGATAAACGAGCTTTTTGTTGTGGGAATTAATAGATTTATAATAATAACACGAGCGTTGTGTTGTATCATCTGTAGCTAGCTAGTTAGGTACTTCTTTTATCTATTATGCATAGTATAGAGTTAACAGAAGTGTTTTTGTAGGAATATTGTGTTATACGTCTGTAACCATGTCTGAATAGCTTCATATCTCTAGTCATTTGATACGTGAGTCGCTGATTAAGTATTCACTATTATTTCGCACAACATACAGTAAACGTATTTATGTTATACTTAAATTACATTCTTTGTATCGCACGTGAAGTTACTCTAGCGTTTATCAGTTTTTCCAATATAGGCTATTTTTCATCGCTCTTGTTTCGTATCCACCACTGGACTCTTTTATCTATATACTTTTTCCACGACAAGAACAGGGAATGCATGTAACACCCATAGCACAACAGATCCAGAATTTGCGAACCGTGTTTATAGATTAAAGAGTTATTTACATTATAGGTTACTCTTGTTTAGTAAATCAGTGTTTGTTGAATTATGTGTGTTTAATGCTCGTTAATATCACCCGGCAACAGTTGGTCCAAGAAGCATGGGGGGGGGGGGGGGGGGGGGTCATGGCTGCCCCTTACCAGATCGAACGAGCTGAGCTCCACGTTTACATGCATGGTTGATAAATAGTTGTTTGAGAGTTGATTATTATTAAGAACCAATTATCTCTAGTAATTGATCATCAATGGTAATTGAGATCAACAACTAATATGATCAACGACAATTGAGAACAACAATAACTCAGGGTATCGACAATAACTATGCATCAGCATCAACTTAAGCGATCATAAGTAATTACTGTTGATATCGAGTTACATACTGACAAGCCAACCATCAGTAGTAACTAAGTTGTTGTAAAAGGACTTTTTGATGACAACGTTACTGCTAAGATAACAAAATAACTACAAGTTGTTTGTACCGACAGCTGACACACACTATTTCACAAATCATTGCGTCATTTCAGTTAATCATTGTGATATCGAGTTATTGCTGACAAATCAATCACCGGTAGTAACTAAGTTCAAAAAGTTTATGAACTATATCTATTAATTTGAGTATAGTATAACGGTTCTTTTAATTAAAAATATTGATATGTTATGTGATTAACAATATCTAGGGGTGAAAAATAACTAAACCTTCACCGAAATTGACCAAAATTGATATGTTATGTGATTAACAATATCTAGGGGTGAAAAATAACTAAACCTTCACCGAAATTGACCAAAATTGATAGGTTATGTGATTAGCAATATTCGTTGCCTGACTTTGATTGGATGAACCTCAACACCATTGTTGCAGGTGTGTACGTGAACGAGAGGGAAATCGTCACCACTTTTTATTTATGTTTTTCTTGCACAAACTTTCACTTCATCTTTATGTTGTTGAGAAATTGACCATTTATCATTTTTCTTAAAAAATAATAATAAATATATAAATAGCATAAGTGCATTTAAACTGGTGATTGAAATCTAGATATCTGTACTAAAAGTTCATTTGAACTGATAATTCCTAACACTCCATTTAATTAATGTGTATATGTATTATTATAATTATACCTAGATGATGTTGTCTCAACAATTGCTTCAATATACTTCATGACCATCTTGCATTATGCTCTAAGCCTATATGAATTCCACCAGCATGGTAATCCAACCAAATTGGATCTTTATAGAAGTCTTCAAATTTGAACAAAGATTGGAACAATAAGCTGATGATCAAGATGAATAAACACATTTGAAACTGTCAAAAAATGTAACTTTTGTAAGTATAACCTCACAAGTTTATAAACATTCATATAATGAGAAATCACAAATTTCTCAACCAGCTATAATATTAAACATAGGAGAATCAACAATATAAAGATTTTATCAGTACAAAAAATAAATGAAAAGACTTACTTAAGAACGTGTTGTTCTCTTGCGAGTTGTATATTTTCGGAGACGAAAACAAGCATACCGTCGGCAGGTCCTAACGGCTAAGTGGTTGAGAATTAACAGTTGGGATGTAATTATACTACTGGAACATGATAGAAGTGAGCGTGGTGATGATGTATTGAAATCACTATTCAATGGAATGAGATCTAAAAAACTACAAAGACAAAAATGACATATAAGCTGGAAATTACTATTCAACAGAATCCATAAACTCTAGTGTGAGACATAGAGTTTGCGTGAAGCCAAAGACAAAGAAGATGACTTTGAAGGAAATATAGAGAAAAGACGGAATAAGTGGCGAGAATAAATGATTCAAATTTCAAATTTTAAAATTTCAAAATCCCCTCTATTTATACCGCCACTACAATTCAAAAACTTATCTACTCAACTTCAAACCATATTAGAGTATAATTTGCTATATACTTTTAATTAAAAACTTGTTTTTTAACGTGATGAAAAATATCTAGGGGTGAACAATAATTGAACCCCAACCGAAATCGAAAAAAAACATACAAAACTAAACTGAAAATTAACAAAAACCAAGTTAATTATAATCTAATATCGGTTTTTTGTACCATAAGTTAACCAAAATTAACAAACCGAAACTGAACCATTTATACATTTATATCTTTCATACATCCATTACATGTATTTATACCTCCATATCATGTGCTTCTAAGCAAAATTTTAATCAAAGTTTGATTTTAGGTATTAACCAAAATTAACTAAACCGATCTAAAAACGACAATCTAACTAAATAGAATGATCCAATTAACCGGTTGGTTAATAAGATCGATAAACCGATAATGTAAATTTTTGTTTCAGTTGAGGCTTATAACCGAACTGAACCTAACCCAACCCAACCATGAACCATTAGAATTGTCTGTGTTCCCTACCACATCGTGCGAGCACGTTGTTATGAATATATGAATGGGTCCGTTTCAGTTTAACTAAGTTCGGTTAAACAAGGTGTAACACCCTAGGCATATCGGTTTAGTACTAACAACGTTCGTAACCGTTAGTACTAATGGTTACGTTATTAGTACCAACGACGTTAACTTCTTTGTTTTTTCCTTTTTTCTTTTAACAACTCAATGATAACGTCATTAGTACTAACGGCATAACCGTTAGCACTAACGGCGTTACCATATATTCAATATGGAATGCCGCTACCATATCAGGCACCGCAACAGACTAAACTGTAGGTCTACGTTTTGACGTAACTTTTGTCCGCTGGTATAAATGTGAGTTTAAGTTTTGACGATAGGTAACCGTAACATACTAGTTTTATTTTAAAAGAATTTGATACAGATAGGGCTGTTCACGAGCCGAGCCGAACCGAGCGGACCTTTGCTCATGCTTGGCTCATTTGCAAACCGAACCGAGCCGATCGGCTCATTTACAATCGATCCGGAAACCGAGCGAGCAATGTTCGAGCGCACATTTTTTCGAGCGAGCGACGAGCGGCGAGTGTTTTCGGACAACCATAAATTTGGGATGTTTTCTTTAATATTCTCGCTACCTAGTGATGACTGAGGTTTGACCGTTCGAGAATGAGGCTCTAGTTGAGGCCAGTGAGGTGATGAGCATACTACAGATAACGATTATCGCGTTGTGGCGTAGGTTGATATCTGGAGATTATTGATGGTGGACAACTAATGGGAATATGAAGTCAAACATGTTTTTTCACGACTTAGGGTTTTACAATTAAACTTAGTGTTAAGTTATCATTGGGTTGACTGAGCCAATAACTATAAATATAATTGTATATATGCATATATTGAGTCAAACTCGATAGAGGGGCATGTATAAAACTATAAATATAAATGTAATTAATGTGTGTATATATAATTATATATATAACACATTAATAAAAATTATATCGAGCCGAACCGAGCCGAGCGGACCTTTGCTCGTGCTTGGCTCGTTTACAAACCGAACCGAGCCGATCAGCTCGTTTACAACCGAGCGAAAAATCGAGCGAGCAATTTCCGAGCAAATTCCGAACGAGCGACGAGCGATCAGCGAGCGCCGAGTGTTTTGAACAGCCCTAGATACAGATATCTTGATACGGTTTATCCATATAAAAGACTATAGTAAACACTAAACACTAATCCATATAATAATATCACAACATCTGTATGATCAAACATTCTAGACCCTTCCACACCCTTCTTCTTCTATCTTCTTCTTCTTCCCCTTTTAAAATCTCTGAAATTCCCCAAAACCCAATTTAATTTCATCTTCATCTATCTCTTCGTCTCCATTTTATTACAACAAAAACCCTAAAAAAAATCACTCCAAATGTCCTCAGAACCAGACCCATCAGTCCACGCTTTTATCGAGCACTTAATGACCATACCACTGTTTGCATCCTTCTCCACAACCCGACCCAACCCATACCCGGATCACAACCCCAACGACCCGGATCCTGAACTGACCCGGATCGTTCTCATCAACCCACTAACACAAGGCATGGTAGTAATCGGAGGAAACAATATTAATAATAATAATAATAATATTTTTGATCCTACAGATTTAACAAAATCGGGTCAGCCTCCAGCAACACAGGCGTCGATCGACGGGTTAGAGAGAAGGGAGGTGAAGTGTAGGGAGGAGATTGAATGTTTAGGTGTGGAGTGTGTGATATGTATGGAGGAGTGGAGGGTTGGTGATGTGGTGAGTGAGATGCCATGTAAGCATAAGTTTCATGATGGGTGTGTAGAGAAGTGGTTGAAGATTCATGGGTCTTGTCCAGTTTGCAGGTTTAAGATGCCGGTTGATGATAATAATGGTGATGGTAAGGTTGGGGATGAAGGTGGTGAGAGACGAAGAGGTGAGGTTTGGGTTACGTTTGCGTTTGGTAGATTGGATAGTGAATTAGGGAGTTTGAATGTGAATCAAGATTCATCAATTGAAGGTTCAATGGAGTCGTGAAATTAATATTTTGTACAGAAGATATTAAGAGTTTGTTCTTTTTTTAATTTTTTTAGTTTTTTAGGTTTGTTAAAGTTTTTGGTGCAGTAGTAAGTGGTGGTAGTTTGGATTAGTATTCTGGGTGATTCAAGTAGAAAATTGGATTTGAAGATGATATCAGGAAGAATGTGGGTTAGATGGTTTTTGAATGATATGATTTTTTCATTACTAGGATGGTGAATTAAAGCTAAGCAAATAAAATTACATAGCATTAAAAATAAAAATGCATAACATTAAAAATAAAAAAATACACAACACTAAAATAAAAATTCTAAATATTTCAATTTAATCAAAGTGTTAGACGAAAAGTTTTCAAAGTGTTAATTTAGGAGACGGCCTTGGTCATCATTTTAATCTTCTCCCAAGTTATCCGTCTAATGTATATTTGGTCAAATCTTTCAAGCACACGTTTGGTTTGGTTATCCGTCTACTGAATCCCAAAATTCAGTACCAAATCGGTGCATGGTAAAAACGTCCAGACTCCCTAACGTGTAGAACCAAAACGGTAAACGCGAACTCCTCGTCTGGGGTCCAAACGGAAATGCGTGGAGGCATTTTTTAGTGGAGCGTTGCGGTAAAAGAGAAGAAGAAATGGGGGTTTGTGTGTTAAAAATACGAGTGATAAAAGGTTTTTTTAGAGTAAAAAAAAGGTAAACTTTTTTATATATAAATTAAACACAAACCATTGTCAAACGGTTAAAAAAAAAAACAAACCATTGTCAACTCAATCCCAAACACCCTCTAAGACCATTAGGTGTGGAGGAGGCCCAACTTCCATACCTTGCCTCCACCTCACCTGCCACGTCAGCGTGGGGTAGGAGCATCCATGAGATGATGCTCCTAGGGGTGTGGAGGAGGCCCAACATCATTTAATGCTATTTTCTTTTTTTTAATTAAATAAAATGAACCTACAAAATCTACACCCCTTGACACCTCTTTGAAAACCCATTCTAAGCCCCAAATATCATCACAACAGAAACCTTTATTCATCTTTCTAACTGCTTCACCATCATTCATCCCTCTACGTTAATAAAAATCAAACCAAATTAACTAACTGCTTCACCTTCATTCATCCTTCTATCTGATCCATTACCATGCGTTAATAAAAATCAAACCACTCCACCGCCGGTCACATCTCCGGTACAAGAGTTGCAGGTTCAAAAAAAAAACATGAAGATGAAGACCAAGTGATAGGGAAGGGAAAAAAGAAAAGAGAAAAGGAAAAAAAATTCCACGTGGAGGATCGTCAAGCCCGGCAAAATGAAGACGTTCATGCCGTTGCCGGGGGAGAGGGGCGGTGTACGCCGGACCGGCATAGGCTTGCCGTGCCTATGCCGGCCTCCACACCGAGTGGTCTAAGGGGCTCTTTGGTAACACGGCGGCCAGTCATCAACAATCTTCAAAATATCAAGCCAGGATGGGGTCATGGGTTCAAGTCTCACAAGGAGTAAAATTTTGCTATTAAAAAAAAATATATAGCACTTAAAACAAATGTATAGGTTGTGTCTTACGATTCTCATAGTTTTCAATAATTATTGGTTCTCAAATGAACTCGTCCCTTTTATATCAAAAGTTATAATCATACACGTATATGGTGTTCAAGAATTATATATATACTAGTGGGCATGCCCGCGCGTTGCCGCGGGTAAGTTTTGGCTAGGCTTTTATTGAAAAAGTTTCAAATTCAAATTTGATGTTCAATGTGTCTTGTTAACATAGCAAAGTTCAATGGAAATAATATCCACAAAAAAGTTAAGGACTTAAAGGGATCGAACGTCGCAAGTTAGTTGATTTTATACAACATTAAAGAAATAGCCAACCAAGGGTCATTAACAAATAGAAAACAAATGTTTTGGCGTGCAGACACAAATTACTCCAGCTTTAGATTTCCGAATAAGAACGTATTCAGTTGAAAAACTCATTTGTTCTAAAATACAGGAAACATCTTTTTAGAAAAATGTCAACAAAGAGTCAACAATTCCAACATATACATAAGCTCTTTTTAACGGATTTTGAACATCATTAATATAAACAACTATTTTTTACCATATTATGTAACAAACTTTTATTTAGCTACCATCTAGTGTTACCAAGCTGCTATAAGCAGAGAAATGGAAGGTGTTGTGTCACCTCCTTTTACCTACTAAACTTAAACAGGTAAAAAGATAACGAATTCTAAGTTTGTAAAATAAAAAAAGCAGTTCATGGTGTACATTGACCAAAAATTTAAGGTTGTTAAGGTTTGGTGCACAAACCTCACTTCCAATGCATAAACCACTTTATATTAAAATCATATTTATTGTTGTAGTACTATAGTTATTCAGGTTAAATATTTGTTTCATTATTTATTTCATTAAGAAAAAAAATATATTAGGTTGTACCCGTTTGAACCAACACTAATACTTGTTTTGCATCTTGCTCAACCTGCTACATATGTCCAATTTGGCTTAGTGTTAAGCTAGAAAAGATTATACGACGGGTGATAAGTGTTGCAATGGTTTGTCTCGCTCTTGAACTATATTTTCAACATGGGTATGCACCCAAATATTCAACGCTATTCATGCACAAACCTGGAATCATTAATAAATATAAATATTCTATGAAAATCAAAACCAAGAAACCATACAAATAGGGAGAAGATGAAGGTAAAAAAAAAACTTTCAAGATTCACATAATCCATTAGAAATTCCACATAGACAAATTTTCATAAATACAATATCTTCATCAAAATGGTTTGCTCAAGTTCTTAGTTAACAATTTGTTCAAATACAATAAAACATGTAGCTAATTCAATAAGCTATTATGAAATGTTGATAATAAGAGATTGCAATTGTGTATAACCTTGACTGATGATATGTGCCTCTTGCTATGTTTGCCACTTTTCTCACTTGTGTACAAACAAATGTAGAGAGTAAGCTGGAAAACCTTGCAACGGCTAAACCATATATAAAAGGAATATGTCACCACTCTTGGCGCAATGCGCGACTTAAAATACCTAGTTCGTATTAAACAACAAACACCAACCTGTTAGGAATTGTAGACCATGAAGAAACATGTGCGGACTTAGAATCAGATATAAACAAATATTCAAGAATTTGAACATAAAGGTAATCTACATAAAAAAGACAAAATATCAACTAATGTTCGATTATATGCATATCCATGTGTTTGATAATTCTTTTAATCTCCAAAGCAATTTTTTGTAATCCATTTTTTAAGATTGAATCACCAATTAGCTTGGGGTGGAAAACTCATGCAAGGATCATTGTCCAGTATGATTTCTAATTAAAATTGGCTTCACTGGCCAATCTTGCAATAGGTACTAAAAATTTCATAGATTTGTCTATAAAATGGAAAGCAAGAGATAAAATTTAAATTGAGAGAGTTTGAAAAAGACAACATACATAATTGGCTTCGTTGATTTGGTGAATCTAGACTCTGCAATTGCCTCTTCACATGGTCGGATGATACTAATCGTTGTTGATTATTTCTCAATGCTTTAATTAAGTTGTTGAAATTGCTTCAATTATGAGAGATGGTAAGCGTACGGCAGTCTTTAATTGGTCAATTAAGCGTAGATGATTATGAGCATATGTGAATTACATCAAGGCATAAGTACCGTATCCATAGTGCTACCTAGACTTTAGCTGTGGAGGTCCATAGGTGGTGGAAGGTTGGTACAGACCAAAGGGGTTAGCCGCCAATATGTTGATGGAATTAGATATTGAACAAATGGCCCAACATGGAATTAGTATTGGTGATCCATACATGGGTTAGTGGCGACTCTATATGTTCGATCATACAAACTGTTGTGAGCAGGCCTGTTTGGGTTATGTTTATTTCAACAAACTTAAAATCGAATAACTCAATCTCCTAACTAAAATCAAAAGTTATATTACCAAATAAAACAATGGCAACAGGCAAGGCATAGCTTTCCTCAATAGCCGATACATTTCTAATCAACATTACTAACATTACTGATCAACCTCAACACAATGGGCCTATTTGAACGGTGTTTAATCCCAAACGTGGCAAAATGGAAGTGCGTTGATGTTTTCCCATAGTCTATTTTAGTGCATAAAACCTGTAAAAAGGTAGTTTACAAAATTCAATCTATTATTGTTATCAAAGTTTTAAAAAATGGACAAAATGTTTGCGGGTCAATCCAACTCAAACTAACATGCCCTACCCCGCCCCGTATAAAACACGATAGTTTTCTACCAACCCATACCGCAACATCTTCACAAAACGTGTATACTTAATCACATTGTTTTCTAGGTTCGAACTTTATAAATTTCTTCTCAGGAGCATATAAACAAGACCTATTAACTGGAATCTTTAAATTGGAGACTTATAAATGTTACCTAAGATAATCACCATCCAAGCCAGTAACAAGGGAATGTGTGTGTGTGTATATATATATCATGGGCTCATAAAATCACATTACTATACCCTAATGAAATGAAAAAAATATATATCAGAAACTGATGCACTTTTTTGAATTCTTAGTAAAACTAACACATTTGATTTCTAACAACATGCACTACAAAAAAAAAATCATGCAGACAAATGAGTTGATGTCAACCTAGCAACACATTTAACCAAATAAAACAACATCAACCAGCATGTAATTCAACAAAATTAATAACTAATGGGAAATTGAAATTACCTTTGGAAATCCTCATGCAAGATCCGGATGAAACATCCCATATGAAAATTGTTGTCACTGGATCCAGTCGCTAGGTAATGCAGTTCACATGCTATTGTATATACTGCAAAAAAAAGTACCACATTACAACACTTAAAAAAGAAAACAAAACTAAAGTAATGTTACATATGCTATTATTACTCACATCAACCATTGATGTCATGACAGTATCCTTAAAGGTTGAATTGCTCAATTGTACATGATTACAAAAGTCTTAAAGTATGGAAACAAACATGTTATGATAAAACTTAATATAATTAATAGTTAACAATGTATGACTATAGAAATAAACATGCTATGATAAGACTTAATTGACGTGGAAAAAAAGTGAGTCAAACAAAAATATTCATTTTTAAAACCGACACCAAATAATATACAAAGTCATGCAAAGTCCAAAAATGAAATGGCGATTAAAGTAAAATATAGACTCAAATGCTTAAATCTGGTAGAAAAAATGATACTTGTTTTTCCATAAATCTTATATATAGCAATTGAATAAAGATAATCTTTGTTTAAACCAAACCAAACTTCACCAAATAAGCAAAAAACAAAAATAATAATAATAATAATAATAATAATAATAATAATAATAATAATAATAATAATAATAATAATAATAATAATAATAATAATAATAAAGCTTATATTTTCAAACACAACAGACCTTGCCATCTGGATTATAAGTAAACAACTAAAAAGCTATTGTGAAGATGATATTGTTGACGTGAATCTTTCAACGCCTTCTATTACGCATATGCTTCAAAGTCTCAATAGAATAACACCTACAATAATAAATGCATTATAAGATGATGAGAAAATAAATTGCATCTGTCGTTGGGAGGTGTGATTGCTGCACACTTCCAGGTAAGACGTTATCGAAGTCGTAATGTCTAAAAAACATGTAAAGTTCAACATTAACATGAGTTCCAAAAAAAATATGAAACCTAAGAATGATATATATGATGCTGTAATTATAAAACAACAACCTGTAGTGCCAGCAGCCAACAAGATGTATACCATCACTAAAAATATAAATATGACACAAACCATCAAACTTACAAGCCATAAGATCTAAATCCTTCAAAACTGGAAATCAAACTCACACGGACCTTCTTCTGAGTCACCACACACAATGAGTCTTAGCCTCGAACACCGATTGAGGAGACTCCATCTGCTTTAACATCTTCAAAAGCACACTCTGTTTCATCCACAAAATCAAACACACTTCATCATACCCAAAAAAAAGGAACCGAGATCGTATGTGAAACCCTGGAACTAAGTTAAACATTAAAGAGAAACGCAACGGCTCGAATTAGTGATGGAATATCAAACCCAAAATTGTTAATAAGCATGAATCAGGGATTCAAAAGGTAAAAAAAGATGTAAAGATAAATAATCAAGAAAAAACAGGATTGATGAGTATAAATGGGGGGATTCAGTTATAATCTGTAGGGGGTTCCATTAATTCATTGAACGTGAATACAAATTGGGGACGCCGGAGGGGAACAAGATGGGGAAAACTGATGACCGGTGATTACACCTCTACCATTGCCGCTGCTCATATGAATGTGACAACTTTACATCACGATGTTTTCAAAAATAAGTAACAGATGTGTATACCTAAATCCAATGATAATTATTCACATTCATCAATATTCCATCTATACATCACTCAACTCGGCAAATGGCAATGGTGAAGCTTCTGTCGGTGACGGAAATGACGATGGGGACGACTGCATCTTAAATTGGTAAAGGGGTGGGGATTTGAAAGGATTTTACGGGAATCGAAGGGGTGAGCTTGAGCGTCATATTAAAAATGTATTCAATTTCAGTAGAGGTTTCATTCAATCTGCACAACATAAAGGGTAAGGATGGAATAGGATTTTAGGTTTGAACTATAATATCTTGATAAAATGTCTATCTTACCCTTGTAAGTGTCTTAATGTTCCACAAAGTTCCAATTATACCCTTAAATTTCATGTTTAAATATGTTGTACATGTTGCTTCTTAAGTTGTACGGAAATGAAAATTACAATATGGGTCATCACTCCTCCTTAATAAGATAATATAGATATTAAAAAGCATGGTCGGTGACCTTGCTTTGCTTTTTAACTACTTACCCTTAAACTTTTATAAAGTGATAATATTTACCCCTTAACAATATTATTATATACTACGGTGACGTAAAATGACAAAATTTTTCTGATCAACATGCTGACTCTTTCACCTACAGACACCACGCGCATTCAAATAAACAGCTAAAAGGTTTCGCGTGTTATTCATGCTCCATCAATGAGAGTGGAGTATTACTTCCCATTTAAAAAACAAATTATACAAACTATATTACCGATTCATTACAAACTAATTTCTGAAAACAAAAGATTCTTTTGTCCTTTATTTTTTCTTAATTTTTTGACTATGTAGAACACATAATTATTAGTAATCAAGAGGATAAAAACCACAACAATAAATGGGGTTAAATATGTGTTTTGATGCTTATTTTTATGTATGTGTTCGAATGTTTTAAGTTTTGCCGTACCTTTTTTTTTTATAGATTCATGTTTCAACGTAAATAATATATATTCATGTATCAACATAAGGTTTTTCGAAAATGAATTTAGTCAAATATAATACGTTTTCATTCTTATTTTTACATGCGATTTCGGTTGGTCTACGTTTTTGATGAAAATTGTGTCTCGAGACGAGTAGGCTCAAATATAAAATGTTTTCATTCGACGGTATAAAATCGAGTTATTGTGCATTTTATACAGTTAACGCATCACATGACGTGCCACCACCAATAAAAAAAATTAGGTGTCGCCGCAGCAACGCGTGGCCTACGGCAACAATCTAGTTTAATTTGTTCATCAACATATAAAAAAAGTTAAAAACTTGATTTATAACCATTTATACAACTTTAAATATTTAAAGGTATCCATGTCCATCACAAGTAGTGCCTTTAGAATTTATTCGATCTTCTTTTTTTATGTAGGTTACCTTTTTGCTCACTTTTATATAGACACATCCTCTTGTAATATTTATCTGATGTTTATAAATTATATTAATTAAACATAATCTAGAAGAGCTTTTTAAGGAGACAATTGTAATTTGCATGGGTTTATATCATATGAAAGTGTCGTACACGACTCTAAAGATGGCACGTTGCACCAAACCTAATCAATACATCCCTGTACCAAACCAATCGCATCTTCACACCACTTACTCTCCACTGCTTTCCAGAAAATTCGTTTTGTACGAGTCAATCATGATCGTTGATTTTTTTTTTTATTGTTTTCTCCATTTATTCCCTAATATATTTAGAGTTTGTAGCAACAATGATCTAAAAGATCGATCATCACCTTCATCGCCATGGGTAGAAGTAAGTTCTTTTTTCTCTAACTTCTTAGTTCATAATATTATTTGTAGCATTCGATTTCGTTATGAGATTAAATCTTCTATCACGGTTTTCTTGAAATTATTCATGTATATCACTACAAAATAAAATAAAACCCTAGTGGAAATTTTTCGAGCATAGCCCCGTTACCACTCAACTTTTCTAGCGTAGTGGAAATTTTTCGTTTTTTGAAGTTTTTCTTATTACGCTACCATCAAATTGTATTGTCGTTACCTCTCAAATATTTTTAACGTTTAAGCGTTACCACTTGTTATTTTTTGCTAGATCAACCACTGTCACCGATGGACATAGATACCAAGTGTCTAACTTTGCAGTTGCAAGAATTTAAACAAACACCATTTTTGAGGGATCGAACATCATACCACTATGTCATAGCGTCTTATTTGATTTTATTTTTTAACTTTTTTTATTTATTCCGTTTGTATTAACTGTTGGGGATTTACAGTAACAATGAACAAAACAACAGGATAATTGAAATCTCTGAGGCACGCAATTGCTTTCAGATTGAATCAATTCGACGGTTCAATCGAAATATTCAATCGGATACAATCAGAGATTAAAAATTTCCTGTATGATTATGATTAATTGCCTTTTAGGCAGTTATTTTCAAGGTTTCAACATTGCTAAATTTAGTCTCTCTAATTTTGAAAATTAATTTGAATGTGCTATTGTGTTATATTGTCAACGAGAAATTAAACCATTGTTTTGTGTCGACTTATATAGGACCAGCCAGATGCTATCGCCAAATCAAAAACAAACCATACCCAAAATCGCGATTTTGTCGCGGTGTCCCTGATCCAAAGATCAGGATTTATGATGTGGGAATGAAAAAGAAGGGTGCGGATGAACTACCCTTTTGTGTTCATCTAGTTAGTTGGGAGAAAGAAAACGTGTCGAGTGAGGCACTTGAAGCGGCTCGAATCGCTTGCAACAAGTACATGACTAAACATGCTGGCAAAGACACTTTTCACTTGCGTGTTCGGGTCCACCCGTTCCATGTGTTACGGATTAACAAGATGTTGTCATGTGCTGGAGCCGATAGGCTCCAGACAGGCATGCGTGGCGCGTTTGGGAAACCGCTAGGGACGTGTGCTCGTGTTGCCATTGGTCAGGTGCTTCTTTCGGTTCGGTGCAAGGATCACCATAGCCACCATGCTCAGGAGGCTCTCCGTCGTGCCAAGTTCAAGTTTCCGGGTCGTCAAAAGATTATTGTCAGCAGAAAATGGTATGTTTATTTCTAAAACAACAAAATAAATCAAAAATCTAAAAAAAAAAAATAGATTTCTAAAATACAATAAACTGATTTTTTTTAAGTAAAACCTCCTTTTTTTTTCATATAATTAGAAGGAACATTACATAAGGATAGTAGGTAAGCGGACAACAAGCTGCGCGCCACCACCTCTTTCTTTATCGAAAATTAATAAACTGATTGAACTTTAATATTTATTCATCTATTCTGAAATTCAAACCAAAATTAATAATAATTTTGTTTATTTACAAAACATATAAATATGTATGTCATTTATAAGTTTTATTACTCACACATATGTAGGTAAACATTTAAAAATTTAAAACGTTATGAAGACATTAATTTAATGGTTTTTTATGACCATAACATATGTCTTTGGGTGTAAGAAGTAAAAATAAAGTCCTAGCCCAGCCTCAGTTGGTTGAGGGCCTAAAGTTTCTTATGAAAGGCTTGGGTTCAATTCCCACTAGTTACGTTTGGAGGACATTGGTGGAGGTGAAATGAGGGATGACCTGGCCATTGGCTTGGGTTCGAGTCCTGATCCCGACCGGTTTTACCGATTGTTTCAATGTCGTGCTTTTGGGCGGGTGAGTGGTCGGGTTTTCCCGGGAATTGGTGGCCCGGGTACCCTCGAGTACCTGATTCGCCAAAAGGGTGTCCGAGAGTGTTCGGAAATTGATTCGTTGGCCGTTAAAAAAAAAGTAAAAATAAATAAATAAAAATAAGCTATCAATAAAAAGTTCAACCATTTGCGTTTATTATTTTTTTTCTCGTAATAATTTAACATTAAAAAAACCTTAAATACCTATCTATCTATAAATGTTAAATGTCTTGAAACAATATTTTAATCATTGTGCGAATATTTTGAAAGCATCATGTAATCGTTTTAAGAATGTGAAATCTAGGGGATTCACAAAGTTTAGCCGTGAAGATTATATCCGGTGGAAGAAGGAGAATCGGATTGTGCCAGATGGTGTCAATGCCAAGGTAAGCCTATATATCAAGTGTTATTGGTTAAAATGTCAATGTTTTATAAGCTTTTCGCCGCTAATTTGTAATGCTCGTTGGCAGCTTCTTGGGCGGCATGGACCATTAGCCAATCGTGAACCGGGAAGGGCCTTTTTAACTTCAACCACTTGATTGCAAGATGTTGAAAATTAAGGATTATGGATTGAACTTGGGTTCTTCCTCTCTATGGCGGTATGACCACCTTTGATATAATAATTAGTGAATATGTGTTAGAACCATGAGAGAATAATTTGATATTGTGGTCTTTTCCCTTTAGTTTGGGTGCATATGGGGATCGATCTATTGTTTTATAACAATAGAGCGTGCCTCCTTATATTATATGTATTTAGTACTAAAAACGTTTGTAATCGTTCTTGTGAGTTGAGACTATTTGGATTGTTAGTTCACATTTGATCCGAATGTCATATTTTTATCATGGTCGTAGCAAATTGTCAAAAGGGAATTTCCGGATTGTCCGAATTCATTGTTAAGAACATATTTGAATCTTGAAAATTTCATGTTGGTGTGAAAATATATAGTGCAACACCTAACAAGCCAAGTATGTTTGGCAAAACTAGCTGGAGGCTGGTAGCTGGTAGCTGCAAGCTGGTAGCTAGAAGCTGGTAGCTGGAAGCTTTTTAAATATATTTTGGTGTTTGGCAGAGTAGCTGGACCTTTTAATAAAATGTATAAAATGACTAAAATGGACATAATTAAAAGCTTGTAAGGAAGATTTTTAATTTGTTTTTAAAATAGAATGGGTATTTGTGTCATTTACTAATTAAAAGCTTGTGGCTAGCAGAGCTTTTTCTTAAAAGCTAGTAGTAGTAGCTTTTCACTATAGAGTTTTTTCTCCTAACATAAAAGCTTCCAGCTCTTCAACCAAACAAGGCTTTTTATTGAGTAAGAGTTTTTTCTTAAAAGCTTAAAGCTTAAAGTTCCTAAAAGCTCCTTGCCAAACATACCCAAGGTTAGGTTGATATTTCACTGTACATAATTAAAAACAAATCATAGTTCCATTCATAACACTAGTGGTTTCACAAAGAACTACTGTTATACCTTGATAAGTAATTATCAACGGTCGTTTATAGTAATTATTCGACTCCTCAAGGACAGGGGTTTGTCGTTTAGTTTCACTATTTAGATAGAGGTGGCGAGCATCTTGTTATCCGTAAGCCAGTGATTATGTAATTTGTCATTTTGTTTTTAGTGAAATGAATGGATCCTTTATCATTATCATACTATATTAATAACCAAACGTTTTGGAAGAACTAATTATTAATATGATGTCAAAGTGTAGCGAGAAGGGGTGTTGGACTTTATTTTTCTAAGCCAATTGTCATGGTTATGATTATCCGTCATTTACTAGTCATTTACTATCACTAGGGGGATTGCCCGCGCGTTGCTGCGGGTGCCCGACTGATGTCAGATAAGATAAGATTACGATATCTAATACGAACCAACCCATTATGATTCTATCCTTTGAGTAAACATTCAACACAAAATAAACTCATGGGAAATAGTATGTACTGACCTTTGCATTTTCATCTTCCTCCAAGCTATGTTGACTTCCTAAAAGTCAACCTAAATGATATATAATCCAATTAACTCACATATTGATACAGTTGACCAATTTTGTCCCTGACCAACTTCATTTATTTGTATACAACTATAGGCACTCATGCAATTACATCTTAACATTGAGAGTTTTTTTTAACGGTTCACTTGAAAAACCACATCAACCCACAAAACGGGGCGGCACACCGAATGACCAAACACTATACACTCATGAATTTACACCACTCATCCCAAGTCAAAGAATATAACTTAGCTCTAGACTTAGCCCATAAAAATCCCATAGCTTTAACCTCGCCAATAATGTCTTCCATCCTCGCCTTCTTTTCTTCAAACTTGAGCCCATTCCTAGCTCTCCAGATACTCCAGCAACCAATGATAATGATCCCATGGACTAACTCTTTCGCTCTCCCTAACAGGTCGATGTGATTATGGATCTCGAAAAGGTCAGAAATGGAAAATGGAAACAAGCTCTGCACTCTGCACCACGAAGACACATTCTCCCACAACATAGACGCAAACACGCAGCCCGTAAATAAGCGATCCACCGTCTCTTCAGCTTCGCCACGTTCCTTAATAACATCACAGTTTGTTAAAGCTAGTTCTTCAAGGCTATCACTCAAAGCTACCCCTAAGGTTTTGAGACCTTCACCTGTAACCATACGTCCATACAACTTGTTATGTTAAGCGATCCACCGTCTCTTCAGCTTCGCCACGTTCCTTGATAACATCACAGTTTGTTAAAGATAGTTCTTCAAGGCTATCACTCAAACCTACCCCTAAGGTTTTGAGACCTTCACCTGTAACCATACAACTTGTTATGTTACTACCATTAGTTTATTACTGATGTTAGTATGAGTACAACTACTTTTTATAACATGATGCTCTGTTGTAGTATAAGTACAACTTTTTTATGTTACTACCATTAGTCTATTACTAATATTAGTATAAGTACAGCTACACATGCCGCGTACACCAAGCTGCACGCCTACTCGGAAAGGGTGGCGGCGGTGTTAACGAAGGAGCCCATCATTCATTTTGAGTAATGTAGAAGAAATGTGTCTAAAAGAATACCACATTGTTCATGAGTGTGTTGCTTGATATCTTTAAACCATAGTCAAATTCTATAAAAGATAATCTTGCAAAGGTTCACATTTGTCACAACTATTAGTCACATGCCCACTCACTCTGACATATTAGAGTATCTTTGATGTATGCATCCATTTCAACCATTATTATTATGAAAACCGTTGTGATGAATAGAGTTTGGCTAAACTTGGTGTAAATGGGATGACTAATAACATTGGACCAAAAACTTGATCATATTAAACCAAAAATGATCAGATTGGTATCTTGGTTAGAGATGGTAACAAGTGATGAAAGATTAAGATCTCATAAAATAGTGATAAGTAAAAATGGCATATTCAACCTATTTTTCTTGTAAATGGGTAAATTTAGATTGTGTGTTATGTCTAACGACTCAAATCAAGTAAACTCTAAAGTGGCCTGAAGTGTTTTAAGTGCATAATACACCAACTATCTTTTTATTTAACTAATGTATTATCAAAACATTATGGCTCAATTAAAAGAAGAACACCAAACGAAAATCACAAAAAAAAAAACGAAAAATATAAGAACGAGTTTACCTAAAACACAGTGGCGCCAACTTCAAGTCACGTGTAAACATCAATGGAATGCACAATTACGGCAAACACATTCAATCACGGCAATAGCGTGCCTACACAGAAAATAAAATAACGCATAGAGAAGCAAACATAAATCAAAATAAAAAATGAGACCAAACACCTTATGCATCTAACAAACCTAATGGAAAAATTCAAATAAGAAGCTAGTTGTGTTAGACCGAAATAAATTTATCACGTCACGATGAAAAAACTGTAGTATTGCCGTAAAACTTTTTCTAAATATGAATACAAATCATATATCTGTTTTCTTTTGAAGACCATATATATGGTACTTATTTTGAAAATACAAGCTATAATCTTACAAATAACAACAGAAGCAATAAAGAAATGATTGTAAGTTTATGTAAAATCTAATAGAAGACACAATATATCTATTAAAGGTGTAATCAAACAAATTCAACATGCATAAACAGTTCCTTAACAAAACTGAATCAAATTCAACAAAATTGGGAATAATGAATAAGGAAATAACATACCAGCATAAAAACCATAGAATCATGAACCAGAATCGTAGAGAATCGATGTCTAATCTGGTTGATATTTAATAGAATTTAGAGTGAGAATCGATTATGTCTATTTCAAAAACAGACTCAACATCTCAAATTTAAATGGACGACAAATCACAACATTTCTATAATCCATTCTCTAAGTTGTCAGGGACGAATTTTGACAGTCAGAATGGAAATAGCAATAGTCGGGGACGAATTTGTAGGTAACATAGTAGTAACCACAAATCAGCAAGAAATAATATAAATGGTACCTTGAGACAATTGTAGGCTTTAAAGAATGATTTTCAACATTCCTACGACACAATTACAATCACAACAAATTAGATTTAAACAACCACAATAAGAATATAAACTTATGCAAAAAGATTAGAGGTAACCTAAAAATACGGAGGTGAACCTGCAAATATAAGCTGCATAGTGAAAATTGGTTACCATGTAAAGGCAGAGGAGGGAAGGGATATGTAACTAATATAGCATTGACCTGGGTGTTTTAATGGGTATTAACACAATCAATAAAATTCGTGAGTACACAAAGGCAGGGGATGGAAGAGATTTGTAAACAAATCCAAGATTCCAGTCTTCCATACTCCGTAGTCAAATTCACAACTAAAAAAATATATAAAAAAACACATTAAGTATATAGTAATAGAACATTAAAACAGTATTATTAAAACAATAAAGTAATAAACCTTAGAAGATCTGTTGAAGCTTTTAGACAAACGTAAACGAGGAGAAGCCGGACGGGTGACCAGCAATGGAGACAATTATCCGGCACCGGAAACCCATCGGACGGTAGAGATTCATCTGCATCAACCGTCACATAAACACATAAAGTGTATTTTAACTTCCTCCATTTACTCCCCAATGGAAGAAGATCTGGAAGTGGGTATTGAGCAAGAAGGTGTGAGTTGAAGAATGGTTGCTTTGGTCGGTTATTAAAAAATGGAGAATCGCTTAACCTTCCAAGTTCCATCACGGAGAATCGCTTAACCTTCCAAGTCCATCACATTGAAGATATTGATTAGGGGAATAGGTTTTCAATAGATTAAGATACACATGAGGGCAGAGATGGAATATGTTTTAAGGATGTGAGGCATGAGACCATGGTAAAATTACATTGCTACCCTTTTAAGTGTCTTAATTGTACAAAAAGTTTCAATTATACCCTCATTCTATAAGCTTGATTCACTTGTACATGTTGTTGTAATAGTTGGATGGTGTACAAAATTACTATGGTAGCCATCACTCCTCCTTAATAAGATAATATAGATAAAGTGTTTTTTTAAAGAATTACTAATGTGATGTCTATCGTAGTTTTAGAGGTTGTTTGGCAACATTTGCGTTATTAAGAGCATTCACAATGCAAGCATGGTAGACATCCCCCCCTCACGGACCAAACCAAACCAGACGAGAGCGCATTGGAGGAAGGGTTTGCTTGGGTTGGGTTGGGTTTGGAATGGGTTAACTGGGGGAGGGACAAATTTGGCAAAAAAAATAAAACATACTTGAAATGATGAATATGTCCGTGACTTATCTGGACTCAATTGGATGGAGAGGAATGGCAAGAAAATGAAACCATAAGGGTAATTTAGAAGAAAAAAATAAATGTTTTATGCTATTTAAACATTTTGACCAAACTATAAGAACGATTTTGGCAATTAATTATTTGCAGGCCTAGAACCCTACCTTTTTTGTCCTGTAACAAAGTTGGGCCGGCCCTGATTACTGATGGAAAAGATATGTATATAAAGGTATAATTAGTAAAATGGGACGAATGAAAACCATAAACTAACAAATAACCAGCATTAGAAGCTTCAACTTTTTGAATTCAGTATCCATGCCTACGCATTTTAGCAAGTGAAATAGGTGTGAATTCAATATCCATGCCTACAATGCATTTTTATATTTTTTCTCAACTTGATTATTTTAAAGTTTTATATATTTAGCTAATTATGTATATTTAAAAGTTTAATGAGATTTGTTTTAGTTAATTATATTTATGTCTATACCTATTAATATATGCATGCATACCTATATACATATGCACATATTGCTAATGTTGATTATTTAAATAGGGTACTACAATTGAAGCTATCAGTAACAAACGTGATGAAACATTCTTAGAGCTCAGTCTTGTGTTGCAGTTTTGTTACCATGTGACAAATTATTTGTCTGTCAAAGTAAGGATGAACCATAATGTTTAACAACATTATCATATTTTAAGAATCACCAAAGCTGATATGTAGATTTCGAGTGCCCTGTTTGGTTTTTTTAAATCGTTGCATTTAATTTATGTGAATTTTTCATTATTGGGCGGAAAAATATTTAACACCAAATTCAATTTTACAATTTTGAGTTTTACTTGATCATGAAATGGTGTTATGATTCAACATCCATATTAACCATAAATCCATATTATATTTCATCTAGTTAGTATTTAAAACATAAAATGCAATAATCACTTGTACATAGGACATTCTTTCTTGTACATTTCAATCCACACATTGGTATTGACTACGACAAACATCGACACGTCGACAAAAATGAGCCGGTCGTCATGGTATATTCGAATGTTTTTAAAATATAATAGTTTTAAAGTTATGATAGAAATAAATAAAAGAAATTATAATTTTGTAGGGGAGGGGAGGAAAATGTAATTACTAACTAAAAATTAGGGAATTAAAGTGTAAATAAGATGGGGTATCAAAGTGTAAATAATGTATGAATAACTATTTTACCCTCATTTTATGGTTGTTAATGAAAAAAATTAGTTCTTAACTTTTGGGTATCTTAAAATACCTCTCCTTCATGCATTATAATATAGTATAGATATAGATTTATTTGATTTGGAATCCGATTTATGATTATAAAACACACTTTTGTAATAACAATGTCAATCTTAAATATAGTAACCCTACTATTTATGTTTTGTAGTTTTGACTCTTGTATGTACGTGATCAGGGCCGGCTCGTGATAAGATGCCACTAACAGACTAAAATGTTACAATGTCCGATGAAAATCATGTGTGTACCATATAAGGGGGACGGGCGCTACCAAATTTGGTCACGGGTACCCCCACTATCAGCACGGTAACACCGTCACCATCTCTGTTGGTTGTGGATCTGTGAACCAAATCCTGGTTGTAGTTAACAGATATAAACCTGTGAATCTTAATAAAATATTATTTCTTTCTATGCCACCTTTTTTTCCCAACTATCATCATCACCACCACTCAGGGACGAAACTATAGGAGGTCCGTTGACCCTCTGGCCAACCTACCTTTCCTCACGGCGACATACAAGTCTGGATAGTTTTTTTTATTTAGAAATTGACCCTTCTTATTGCAGAGAAGTAGCAGAAGTGTAGGGAAGAAGTGAAAAATGTGTATATTTAATTTCGTTTTGTAGCGAAGAAGTGACGAATGAAGTTGCAGGTTTTGTAGGTTTCATTTCTAAGACCACCCGTAGTGGGGCTCCATTGGGGCTTTATTTTCAAAAATAGCGCCCCCCACACCGCTACGGGGGGGCTCCATTTTTCAAAAATGTGTTGGGGCTTTATTAATATAACGCCGGATCAAAAATTGCCCCTCCAATCAAATGCAGCCACATCAGCACTCTCTCTCTTTCTTTAATTATTTTATTATTTTTTTAATTAAAAAGATATAATAAAATATTAATAGGGGCTTTATAAATAAAGCCCCACCACTACACCCCTTTTTCAGTTTCTCTCTCCACGCTGACTCAGCAGCCACGTGGACCAATCACATTCGGGGGCTTTATAAATATAAAGCCCCACTACACATGGTCTAAGGGAAGGAAGAAGACAAGACCAATGGTGTATTATATTATTGTTAATTATTATTATTATTATTATTATTATTATTATTATTATTATTATTATTATTAATATTAAGTGAGCTGGACCATTTGGTGGCTTTTGGTGCGTCTGCTGCTGTTGTTGATGCTAGTGTTGTTATTACTATGTGAAAATAATTGATTGTTGGGTAAAGAATCGGTGGAGTGCTGCCTCTAAAAATGTTTTAGTGAATTGATGTGGCAATGCAAGATTGGTATAAATAAGTGAAGTGAAAATTTTTTAGTTAGCACCCCTTCCCCCTAAGAGATGACATATGACATACATGTGATCCTCAAATTTTGGCATCTAAATGCATGTATGGCACAAATGGTCCTATGTGCTTTAAAATGTTCGTGAAAGTATGTCGACTTTTAAAACCTTATAAATGACATTTGGCATCCTATACATGAATCAAAAGACGTGAAATGAAATTTCGGTCCTTATAACTTTACATATTGACTTTTAGAAACTTTGTTTTATAATGGAGTCAAAATGTGTTATTAATCATAAATCGGTCCACACATGGAGGGGTTTTTTTTCCCAAAAAATGGCCGGGTGAACTTGTTTAATAAATCGGTTGTATTATTATACAACTTTAAATCTAATTATTTTTATTTCTTACCATGTTTTAAGTCGTGTCAATAATATTTCTGAACGTTCATCTTACGAATAGAGTCCTTAAAAAAGATGAAGTGAACATGTGGTATCAAGATGTTGGATAAGGCTTTGTCTTTTCAAATGGTGAGGGATCAAATCTCGTGGGTGACAAAATGATTAGCCGTTCAAAAAAAAGACAATAAGGTGGCTACATTTATAATATCTCTGTTTGTAACTTTAACATGTCTGAATTAATTAGACCCTCTGTAAAGAAAAAATCTAACACAATAATATCCAATAAAGAAACATATATGTAGTTTGAATGATTTAGTTCAAGTCCAATTCCTAGCTAGAACAAAACTTACTAAGAATATTTAAAATTATAAGATTGAGATCATCACCCTCTCTATAGTAGAAAACCCTTGAGAGCAATTTTAATCATGTGTCCACTAGATGTGAATGAGAGATAGAGGTGAAAGGGAGGAGTGTGTCTCTCTGTGAGCATGTATGGCCACCATTTGTGAGATATTGTGACACGGAAGAGGAAGAAATATGTTTGTGTCTAGGCCTGTAACGAACTGAATGAATTCAAATAGAGGCATGTTTGTATTCGTTCATTTAACTTTAACCGAACGCGAACATGAACACAAACATATAATCGAACAATTTTTTTTGTTCATTAAGAAAATGGGCATGCTCATGTTCGTCTATGTCGAATGTTTAAACCTAAGCGAACAGTTCACGAACATAAACGAACAAACTTAAACGAATATAATTAAAAAAAATATAAAACAACACAAATAAACATAATTAAATAAACATAAACAAACGTTCCGAGGCATCCTTGAGGATTTAGGTGTCCTATCCGAGCCATTAAAAAAAATGTCCCTTAAATTTTAACGAATTAAATAATTTAAACTAAATTTTATGTACGATCAATAATATAGCAATAAACATAACAATTAACAAAATATAATTTTATTAAAATGAGTGAAATTACGTACCATATTAGGTGTTGGGGTCATATATATGTAGATATGATATTTTTTTAATGTGCCCTGAGATTTATGAACCTATCCGGTTGGCCTCTCCGGCCCACCCCAAAGCCGTCCATGCAAATGTTCACGAACATAAATGAACGAACAAAATGCTTGTTAATGTTTTATCATTTAATTTACTGAACATTTTTTTTGTTTGTGTCCGTTCGTTTATCACATAAACGAACTTCATGCCGAACAAATTCACGAACAGTTATAAACGTTCGGTTCCTTTACAGGCCTACCTGTGTTCGTCAACTAGGGGTGGGCACCACCAACATGAAGGAGAGAGGGGGTGTTAGTAAGCCCTCGTAGTCAATATGACAATTTATCATTTGATTTGAAAACTAAGATAACCTGGGTATAAAAAAGTTGGAAAAAGTTTTCTAGGCAAAGTTGATGAGTATGGGTCTCGTGTGCTTGCTATATAGAAAGTACATATACAATTCATGAGTAAGAGGAGGTGGTAACGATTTATGGTATTCATATTTTAGTGTTTGATGAAGGAATGCCTCACAAATATGTTATTTTAAATATAATAATAAAATGCCGATGATTATGACTTGAAAACTGAAGGTGAATATACTCTTAGGAAGGAAAACAATGAGAATCGTTCCTTTTTTGGTCACCCCACCCCTTTGTTCGATGAGCGAATGTCGTATTCGTCCTATAGTGGCAACTGGCATGAGAATCATGATATGAGTAGATTTGTAACATGTGTATGTATAAATCTTGAATTTTATGAACTTCATGATGATGATATGGCAACAAAACAATATTAAGATATGAACCACATTCATGAAGAAAGAAAAAAACAAAATTCATATGCATGCATGTGGTCCTTAATCACCATTCTAAAGTCGTTCTTTTTTCCTTTTAGCAAGAATAATAATATATATGAAACAATTCCTTTAAAAGATCTAAAACGAAATATGATCCTCAAATTTTAGAATCTATTTTGATCTCCATTGTTAAGTTTTAAGTTAAGTCTAAACATATAGTGTCCAACATAGTGTCAATGCCAACTTCGGTGGTTTACTGTAAAAAGCTATTTTTCTTTAATTATATATGAAAATACAGCAACCCAACTTTGGGTTGTGAGGAATTTTACTAATATTTTCTGAATCGTAAACTATACCGAGTGTTTGTAACATAACGAATCAAACCCGGTATCGGTACCCCCCCCCCCCCCTTTTATATCATTTTTGATCGATGTATAACATATGTCTTCCTTTTGAACATATGGCGACTTTATTTTTGAGACGTTATATAAAACGACTTTTGTGTAATTAAGACTAATGTAAATAAACTTTCGTATTCTGTAATACATATAACTTTTTATAGAACCAATACCGCCCGAGCAACATCGGTACTACTGGTACATGTTCAAGTCTCAATCGATACTCAACGAAAAATTTATGGTTAACTCCCACAATATTATTAGATCAACAAAACTACTAAAAACTTTGATTATAAACCATACCCAACACATGCAAATATAGCTAACCTAACGCAACGGGGTAGACTATAACCATGATTATGAATAATTAATTACATAAAAATTATCTAGAACGCATACTATAACCATTATTAATTTATTGTTTTGTTGTTTAACTTGCACAAGTAACCAATTAACATGGCCACTCCATACATGTAGCCGTGAGGGACCCATGAATTCCCAGCATGTGTATTTTTTTTATGGTTTTTGGTTTCAATAAGAGCGAGTTTCAATATTTTTTTCACTCGAGCGCGGTACATAAATTGATTTGTAAATAGCAACTTTATGCTTACAACCTTTTCACTAGGCATGTAGGGTTTGTTATGGTTGATTTTATTTTTGAATGCTAATTTGTGTTGTTGTGGACTTGCATATAAGGAGCCAAAGAGGAAAAGGAAAAAGACATATATGGTATATTAGCATATGAAATATGATCCTTAAATTTTGGCATCTGAATTCAAATATGGTCCAGTTCTCCTTCATTTTGCGGGATCAACTGAATTATATGTATTCGAAGAACCTTTTATTTTCATGGTTGACTTTTAGGAAGTATTCTTAAAGGGCAAAAGGGCAACTTTCTCTACAGCTAATTAGATGTTTGATAGTTGACATCGAATAAGTCTAAATCTAGTTAATTAGTTAAATCTGAAAACAACATTACACTTTAATTGTTTGAAATTTAACTTTGTATGGTCACATTCATGCTTAAATATCTTGAATTAATGATTTGCTATTCAGTATATACTTAAAATGATAAAAAAAAAAAAAAAAAGGTAAACTATAATAAATGTTAGTCTATATAGATTATTTCAGAAACATAGTTATATAAACTATGGTATGCAAACTAAACTCCACCACATGAAGCAATGGAGAATAATTTAGGATTATTAGTGTAATAGTGTAGGAATGTCATTTGCCGTTAAAAAATCTCTCTCTATCACCTCCGCAACAAAACAAAACAAGTAACTTTCTCTTTTTTTTATCAGTTATCTACAATATTACAATAACTAGCTGATTACCCCGGGAGGGTCCCGGGGTTGAAAAATCTAATTTTACGTGATAACCTATTGCAAATGGCTCAAGTTAACTAACCACAAAATATCTCAATCATTGCATGTTCATAGTATTCTAATCAGTAATAACTCATATTCCCTAATCTAAAACCTAATCAGTAATCATCTAAAGAATAACTTATGTAAACTGCAACTATTAAAAAACTCATCACATCTCTCTAATTTCTCACATTCTAATGGCTCTTATAATTCCTAACCTAATCAACTAAACAAACACTTAAGTTGGAAGTTGTAATCATTGCATCTCATTATGCCACGTGGCATAATCAAGAGATGGTTGAGGCCACCATTGAACGCCACGTCAGCAACTATCAATTCTTTCCGGGAGCGTCCCGGGGTTGAAAAATATAATCATTCTAATAATAGTAATACTAACAGTAATAATTATTACTCTTGTAATTAGATAAATAAAAAAAAACCTTGCTATAAGGTGACACCATGTGTTGCAGTGTTTCGCGATTCTTTCTCCTAACTTCTCTTGATGAAGTATACCTAGTAAAATTCCAATGATAACATGGCGATTGGGCTGATTTTCAACATCGTAAATAAGAACCTGGTTTAAAAGAAAAAACATGATTAATGAATAACATGAACACTTTGTGTGTGTTTTTCCTGTATGAACGAAACCCCACAAAAAATAGTCAATTTTTCTCCGTTTTTTATATAGGACTATGGTACTCGTTGTAAAGATAATAAAACGCTCGTTAATTTGGTGTAATTTTTTTCTTTAAAAAATCCCGTATATAAAAGATATAAACGTTTAAAAATTATGGGAGGATACATGAGAGAGAAAATTTTAAATTTATTTTTAAATTCTTTTTTTCCTAAAATAACTGATATTAATTTAAGGTTTTATGTTTATCTTTTTTTTAATTAAAAAAGGAAATAGTTCAAAAACACTAAAATCTTTCAATTATCAGTGGCGAAGGTTTGTAGGGGCGGGGAGGGGCGGCCGACCCCCGGGATTTTCGCGTAGAAGTTCCGATTATATAGTATCCGTATAGAAAATTTTGAAAATATAGGGTTTCGACCCCCCGAAACTGGTTTTCGACCCCCCGAAACCAGTGACTTCCGAACCCCCGGTGACTTCCGACCCCCCGAACCTTCGGGTCAAGCTTCGCTACTGTCAATTATGTCAGCATATATGTTTTCTTTTATATATATAGATAGATTGAATTTCAAACACGTATATCATTTACGTAGAGTAGATTTCATACCTTGTTGAAGAGAGCAACACCATTAGATTTGAAATTAACGAACACCCATTCTATAAATTCATAAATCCATCGTTATTATAGATATATACACTTCCGCAAAAGTTCTAATCATATACAAAGCTTACATAATAATGTGTGTTGCTTAGCTTCTCAAAAGCTTTGCGACATTGAAATTCAGTCTTTTCGAAGTGACGACGTAAGGCTGAGTTGGTGGTGTTTAACCGAATCCTAATTCACATATGAAGTCTCGTTCAAATAACAAACATCTTATGCAATAAAAAATTTATGCTAAACTATGGATTGACGCTTAATTAAACCCACAATATGAAATAATCATATTATAATCAATTATCCAAGTAATGAAAGCAAGATTGCAATGATACAAAACAAAATAATCAACCACGATTAATAAAGTAAATCAATTAATCAACTAATTTATTAAGTAAGGCTATATCTTGGCTTAAGGTGAGCACAAATATTATTTTATAATTTCAAGCCAACTAGACGCTGACATAACAATGGATAAAGTTTAAGTTCATTCACTTGACCCTATTGTGGCTTAAGATGACCCTGCTCACTCGCCCCGTCGTTCCCACCTGCAATTCTTCCATTTATTTCCTTGCTAGCTCACGCGAGCAGGCTCGTGACTGCTCGCTCACGGAACCACTAACGCGTGAAGGACGTGATGTTCACGAGCCACGTGACTCGTTGGTTCGCTCACGCCTAGTCACTCACGGGCCACAACACTCTCTAGAAGAATATATTATTTAGAACAAAGAATGTATATCAAAAACCTACACCAAATAAAAAGTAGGCCTGCCCCACTTTCTCCCAAAGAAAATCTGAGAAGCCACAAAGAAGTTGTGGCTCACATTTACTCCCCATGCTTACGTGTCATTCATACTCTCACCTTTGCTGCCTTTTTAACCATCACTCCAACTGCCTAAAAAATCAACAAACATATTTAACGTTACAAAATAATAATCACACGACAAACCAAACAAACATATTATTCTCATGCCGGAAGTTAAAGATCCGGCCATCAAGCTTTTTGGCAAGACCATTCACTTGTCCCATCTTCATGATCATCATCGTCATCATCATCATCATGATGTTTTCGTTAAGGTATAAATAAGTATACAAGTTTTTGGAGTGGTTTCTGTTTTATTTATTATTATTTTTTCAACAATTTTCAAGATTTTTTTTTTAATATTTTTTTCCTGGATTTACTTCTGTTTTTTATAAGAAATTTATATGTTTATGGATTAATTTGAGCAATTTAATGTAAGATTAGTTACTCTGTTTTAGTAAAAAACAAGGGTGCCTTGATTAAATTATTAATGATTCTTTCAACAATTTTCAAGATTTTAAAAGTTTACTGGATTGACCACTGTTTTTAATTTTTTTTTAATTAAGCTTTATTCAACATTATTTTTAAGTTCAACATCTTCATGATTTCAAAAAAAAAAAAAAAAAAATGATTTAAATACCAACAAGAAATTACAGCAGAATGACAGGTATACGAGCAACAAGCAGCGCTAATCAATTACTTTTTATACCAATGGATTTATACCCGGTTTTAATTATTTATAATTATTTATAATTCTTTCAAAACATTTCAAGTTTTTTTTTAAAAAAAGTTTACTGGATAAACCTCTGTTTTCCACCAGAAATTACAATTTTTGTAGATTTATTTCATTAATTATTCAAAACTAAAACATAATATTCTCATAATTACAGAAAACAATGGAGACCAAACAAGTAGATGAATCAACATCTATACCAATCAACGATGATCCCAAAACACCTACACCCGATAAAGAATTCCCATCAAAAACCACCCCAAAAACCGATAATCCGAACCCGAACCCGAATCCAGAAGAAAAGCCACAAAAACCCGACAAGATTCTCCCCTGTCCACGATGCGACAGTATGGACACAAAATTCTGTTACTACAACAACTACAACGTTAACCAACCTCGTCACTTCTGCAAAAACTGTCAAAGATACTGGACAGCAGGCGGTACAATGCGAAACACTCCTGTCGGGTCGGGTAGACGAAAGAACAAGAGTTTGTCTTCATCTTCTTATTACCGACACTTAATAATTTCAGAAGATTGTTTGAAAACCAATGGAGATGTTCTTAACTTCGGTTCTGATAATAATAATAATAATAATAGTTCAAGTTCTGCTTCAAATTTGGTAGAAAATGGTGGGAATTTTGTTAATGTGAGGAATTTACCAAAATACCCTGTTCAAATCCCCTGTTTTTCTTCTTCTTCTTGTTCTTATCCATGGAACTATGTTTATAACTCGGGTATGCCTGTAAATTATTATTCGCATCCGAATTACTGGGGTTGTAATGTACAACAAGTGCCAATGCCAATGCAAATGCAAATGCAAATGATGAATCCTAGTTCACCATTAGGGAAGCATTCTAGAGATGGGAATTTATTGATAATATCTTCTAGTGGAAATGAAGGGAATTTGAATGATCCGAATAAGGTTGTGAAAAGCGCGGTAGGGATGAATGGGGGCATACTTTCAAAGGCGTTTAAGTTGAAAATCGATGAGACAAGTGAAGTTTCGGGGAGTTTTTTAGCGAATTTGCAAGCGAATCCTGCGGCTTTATCGAGATCGCTTAATTTTCGGGAGACTTCATAGCAGGTGCGGATCTAGGGGCTTTTAGGGGGTTCCTAGGAACCCATTCGGTTTGGAAAAAATTGAAAAATTTAGTGGAAAATTTCAAAAAATTAGTGAAAATCTACGAAAGAAACCCCCTGGAAATCCGTTCTGGATACGCCACTGCTTCATAGTTGGATAGATCAAAGGTTTTGAGTTTTGGAGATGGTTAGATACTATAGAGGGGTGGCTTTTGTTTTTGTTTTGGTTTGTGATGACTTTAGGGTTGTAAAGTGTGTAGGGTTTAGTGTACATGACTATAAAGAAATAAAGGTGGTTAAGAAAGGGATTTGAATGGGAAAAGAATTATTTTTGAATGGGAAAAGAATTATTTTTGAATGTGCAAAGTGAAGGATGATAATGATAATAATAATGAATAATTGAATCAAGTTCAAGAGTTTTAATATGCTTCTAGTGCTTATAACTTTTGTCAAAAGCAATACTTTCTTCAAGAGCAATAAGCTTGTCGATGAAAAGATTGAAGGAATGAGACGTGCATGTTGATCTTGAAGTTGAGTTTGAAAGTCATATTTGTATTTATTTAATAAATAGTAAAAATGTTTTAGTTAACTTACGGTGAAAATTACTGATAGGGTTGATGGTCTGTCGGTAAAAACTAAAAAGCAAAGTCTTTAAGAACACCTATGTTTGGACGACTTAGGTTCAAGTCCAATACACAACAAGATTTAATATTATTAGGGTGTGCTTTGATGGGAGGCCAAACGGTAATTCACGATTTAAGGGCCAATCTGCAACAAAATCTTAATCGTGTCCTACAATAATCATGAATCGGTTTTTCATTGTTCAAATGGTTTCTTCAACCACAGTTCATATTCAAATTTTCTTAACAGTGGTAATATATTTTTTATTGTTGCTAAGCCTAGCAGATGATCTAATACTAGGGTTCCATTATCAACTGAATTTTATTTCGGTATAAACACTTGTACGTAGGATATGTTATATAGGGTATGTTTGGCAAAAACTAGCTGGTGGCTAGAAACCGGTAGCTATAGCTGGAAGCTGGTAGCTGTAGCTTTTTAAATATATTTTGGTGTTTGACAGTGTACAGTAGCTGAAGCTTTTGATAATGTTGAAAATGGCAGATTATAAACAGCAAACTAACTTTCTGATGTGAGAATATGTTTGAGAGAGAATGAGAAACAATGTTGGAAACCGAATGAATAATATTATTGACATGAGGGCCTTTAAGTACAACATTAACCGGTGCCTATAAGCAGTTATCCGGTGGTTAATAGACACAACTAATACACAAACGGTTCCATGATAAAACTACTAGATAACTGACAGAACTTAGGACAGATTATTATATTTAAACATGTCCTAGAGATGTGACTTATTTATAATATACAATGTCACACATGCTTCTGCATATACTTAATTATATTCGGCTACAAATATGAATTGATATACGAGATTATATTTCCAACAGATAATGTATAAAATGACGAAAATATGCATTAACTAAAAGTTTGTATGTATGTTTTTTTAATGATAGAATGAGTATTTGTGTCATTTACTCATTAAAAGCTTGTAACTAGTAGGAGTTTTTTCTTAAACGTAGTATTATAACCTAAAAGCTTCAAGCCCCTTTAACCAAACAAGACTTTTTATTTATTAGAAGCTTTTTCTTAAAATTTAAAGCTCATAAAAGCTTCTTACCAAACATACCCATAATCACATATAATAAACCGTTTTGACCTAACGCACATCTGCATAAACACTTGTATGTAGTATATGTTACATATAATTTTACAGGTGTTAATGTTATTTCCACCGACTTAATACATTTCTTAATTCAACATGGGTTTATTTTCATATAAGTTTTATCAGCCTTCTGAATAATGATTTTGTTAAAAAAAATCATTTATATTTAATCTTTTTATGTTTATTTTGTGGGAATGTGTTCTTGAATGTTCCATGTATCACACCATAATATAAACGATAAACATGATAATTATTATTATAATTCTATAATAAATAATAATATAATAGAAGTATATACATGCATGTAATTTCTTTTTTCTTGTTAAACAATTAAAGATGAGAAGATTCTAATCTCACTTGTGTCAACAATGCATGGATATATCATCATGGATTGCAGAGTCAGATTTTAGAATATTATGAAAGAAGAAGGGCAAATTGAGAAACATAAAGAGGGGTTCTGTAGGGTGGCTTGAATTTAATTCAAAAACCCAAACAAACATGTCTCTTTCAACCAAAAAGTTACAATAATAAAGTGAGCATAAAGTTTTTATTTTTCTCTAACTTTCACTTTTTTTTTTCTTCATTTTAGTATTCTTGCCTAACAATTTATGAACAGAAATATAATTTGACTATCTTTGCACTATAAAACATATAATAAAGTATAAGGACCGAAGCTAAAAGTAAAAAATTATTGAGGTTACGTTGTAAAAGATATAAAATTATTGATAAAAATAAAAAATTAAAGATAAAAAGAATAAATAAAAGGTGGGTACAACCCACTAAAGCCCATGGTACGAACCATGATTCATACCTTTTTTTTTATCAACTCTCGGCCAGGACTGTACAAGGTCAAAGCTCAGTTTACGCGGGATTCAAACCTGAGCACTCCAAGATGGGAACTTCCAAAGGAGTAAACCCCCTACCTCCACCACTAGCTAGGCTGTGGCTTCATGATACAAACAATGATGATACCTAAGTTGCAAATGAATATATATGAAAAAAAATATCTACCAAGTCTAAAAAAAGTTTGACTTAAAAAACAAAACACTTATATAACTATTGCCTATGATCAATAATAATTATATATGTGCGTTAATCGTGTTAAGTTGACATGTTATAATCAAGTTGTACATGTTAAAACATCATAATAAATTACTTAAAGTTCCAGAAAACAACTTGTTTAACCTAAACGAGTCAAACATGTTGGCATGTTATATAATCAAGTTGTCTTACATTAGAACATCATAATAAGTGAGTTAAATGAGGTGTAAATAGGCACGTCAAGTTGGTTAATAGGCTTTACGGGTTGATCTATCTAATTACATGTGATTACCAAGTCAAACTTGAACATGGGTTTTTCATTAAATGGTCAGGGTATGACAAACAAAAAGTTGATAATCTTCATTTTAAGTTGTCTTAGGAATTACCACCCCAATTTCTATAAAAATAAAAATAAAATGAACACATATAAACCAACCAGCGATTAGGTAAATCAATCAACTATCAGCTTATTGTAGAGTCAATTCAAGAAACAAACAGGATTGACAAGTACCCAAAACTCAGTTTAGTTTCGTGGTATATGCACAAAATTGTTACTAACATATGAAGAGTGTCAACCTGTAGGGGATTAAGTGGGGGGATGTGTAGTGTTATCAACATTTGATAGCCACAAGCAAAATTGTTGTGGAATTGTGAGGGACCAATGGCATGTGATACTTTTAATGCTTCTTTAATGATCTTTTGTTTCTTTTTCTTTCTATAATTAGAAATTTATTTCTTTATTGCGAAAATGTCATATTTTTAGAGGGTGTTTGGGATTGCGTTTTGAATCTGATTATTAAATTATTGCGTTTTGAAAACGCAGATAATCAGTTTTTAGTGTTTGGATTGCGTTTTGAAAACACAGATAATCAGTTTTTTAGGCTACCAAAACGCAATAATCTATAAGCAGCTCCACCCCTGCTTTTCCAAAACGCATAATCTGTTTTGAATAATCAATCCCAAACACCCCCTTAGTCTTATTTATAATTTATAAATTAATACAGGCAAACCAAAATCTATAAATAATGATAATTTTCTTGTATTATTATAATAAAATAAAAACTTGTTTCAATGAACTTTTTTTCCTAGCTAGAAACATGTTTTTTTTTATTATTAACTAGATTTATATCCCGGGAGCGTCCCGGGTTGAGAAATTTAATATGAAATATCAATTTTAACAATGTATCTCTAACGTTAATGTCTAACCTTAAAATGTATAACTCTAATATTAAAACTTAACCTAAAATAATGTATAACTCCAGTGCTAACATCTGTTGTAAATAGAATTCATATTTACTGGTTTGAACATAATTAATGACTTGCCTATATATAATTAATGAATAAACTGAACACTTTGTGTTTTTTTCTGTATGAACAAAACCCCACAAAAAGTAGTCGTTTTTTTTCTTCGTTTTTTATATAGCACTATGGTACTCGTTGGAAAGATAATAAAACGCTCGTTAATTTGGTGTAATTTTTTTCTTTAAAAAATCTCGTATATAAAAGATATTAACGTTTAAAAATTATAGGATGAAACATGAGAGAGAATAATTTAATTTTGTTTTTAAATTCTTTTTTTCTTAAAATATCTCAATGTGCATCTTTTTTCTTTTTATTAATAGATAAAAAAAGGAAACAATTCAAAAATAATAAAATCTTCACCTCATTATGCCACGTGGCACATTCAAGAAGTGGTTGAGGCCACCATTAAACGTCACGTCACCGACTATCAATTCTTTTATATATATTAATAGATTAATAGATAACATGTAGGGATGGCAATCAAACCCGAACCCGATGGGTAAACCCAAAACCCGACACATTTGGGACGGGTTTGGGTCAGGTAATCGGGTATGGGTCCGGGTATGGAATTAGTTTTTAATTTTTTCGCGGGTTTGGGACGGGTTTGGGATTTGATGATATACCCGTTTACCCGACCCGATTACCCGATAAAGTATACCCATTTACCCGATTAGATACCCAATATAATTTCTAATATATCTTTTAAATATGTATGCATAATATATCTAATTGTCCATCAACATTGTCATCTTGCGCTAAAATTACCAAAAATTAGTGTATACTATTTGTTATCTATTTCTTTGATTGTTTTTGTATGATTTAAGTATTTTATATTTATACATTGTAATCATTTACATGTATATTTAATAATGCTAAATGTAAATAGTTAATAGTTACCTAATAGATGCCCGTCGAGTTTTTGGTCGGATATACTCAATGAGTAAGTTTTAATAATTAATGGGTTTACCCGAAACCCACGGGTATACCCGATACCCGATGGGTATTTACCCGACACAAACCCGACGGATTTTGGGCCGGGTTTGGGACAAGCATACCTAATCGGGTATGGGGTTGGGATTACCTAAACCCGTCCCAAACCCGACCCATTGCCATCCCTAATAACATGACACCATCATATGTAATTCTAAGTTTTAGTCCAAAGATACTAGATTAAAACGGAATGAATAGCCGTTCAAAAAAAAAACGGAATGAATAAAAATTACGTGGGGTATCCTTTTATACGGATGTTCTAAATTTGACATCTTTGTCAACTTTACGAAACTAAAATTTGAAATGGAAATATTGGAATTAATTGCGTAAATAGACACGTATATTGATTTAATCATAGATTCACGTATTTTAAATTATAAAAGTAAAGTATTAAAGATTGACGAAATTGGGAAAACAAAGATTAACGAAATCAGAGCTTTAAATCAAGGATAGGATGTGACAAATAGGTTAAACTAGGGCTGTACACGAGCCGAGTCGAGCCGAGCCAGGCCCAGCTCGAGCTCGAGCTCGAACTTAAACCGAGCCAGCTCGGCTTGGCTCGTTTTTCTGGTCGAGTTGAAAAGTCGAGCTCGAGTTCGGCTCGTAAATGTTCGAGCCGAGCTCGAGCTGGCTCGAGCCAGCTCGTTATATTTTTTTATTATTTTTTTTACAAATATTTATTAAATAAAAAACAATAAAATTACATATAATCATGTATATTTTTTTTATTTTTCTAAGTTATGGTTTATTTATTATGAAAAGATGGGGTAGATAGGTAGTATTAGCGGGATTTTCAAATTTTGAATTTTAGAATTGGGTTTGGAGTAGGGCTGGCATAACAGGTTACCTGAACCTGTTAAAACACGAACCTGTTAAGACACGAACAGGAAACATGTAAACACGAACACGACACGAAATCTAATCGTGTCAATTTTTTCAAACACGAACACGAACCTGTGTATAACAGGTTAACACGATAAGACACGACAAGACACGATAAGGAACACCTAGTAAAATAAGTTAACACGACAAGACACGATAAGACACGACAAGACACGATAAGACACGACAAGACATGATAAGAAACACGATAAGACACGATAAGACCTGTTAAGACACGTACACGATAAGACACGAACACGAAACATATAAACACGAACACGACACGAAAATAGACAGGTCTTAACGTGTCGACCTGTTATAGACACGAAACCTGTTAAGGCCAAACATGAAACCTGTTAAAATCGTGTAGGTTCGTGTCAGGTTATCGTGTTCGTGTCTAAATTGCCAGCCCTAGTTTGGAGCCAAAATATATTAGTTTCATCTATATATTAATTACACATACACAAGCCTGAGTCGAGCCATATGTCGAGCCATCGAGTCGAGCCACGAGTCGAGTCATCGAGCCGAGCCACGAGTCGAGCCACGAGCTGAACACCCCTGGCTCGAGCTCGGCTCGATTACAAAACGAGCCTTTTCGATCCGAGCTTTTTTCGAGCGAGTTTCGAGCGAGTCTCGAACCGCGAGCTTTTTGTACACCCCTAGGTTAAACCATCTACAGTGTTTGCCACATGATCCAGCTCGTCAAGATCTTTTCGTCTACTGATTACGGACCTCATAACTTTTATGTCACCTCATAGGTCAGTTCGCCATGAATATCCCTATGTAACAATTTGATAATTTAACCGTTAAACTTTACCCAGCAAGTTAACATATTTGTGCAGGTCTAAATTTAATACGTATAAATACGTGTAAGTAAATATGTACAAGAGTTAAGAGAGTTGGTTGCTCGAAAGTGGAGAGAGAGGATGGAGTCTGATGGAGAGGCTTCACAAAGCAGGTAAAGTCTCATTTTTTTTTCGGTTGTACTTTATATATTAAACTAAAATGCATTGGGGATTTCTTATTTCAATGATGGGTTAAATAGGGTTTCCTAACAAATGGTGTCATTGGGTTAAGGGTATCCTTGAATCAGCAAGATAGGCGGTTTTGGTAAATGGGTCGCCCATTTTTTATTTCCAATGCCAAAAAGGAATTCGATAAGGGGATCCATTGTCCCAATTTTTATTTCTTATAGTGATGGAGGCTTTCTTGTCGATTATTACCAAGGCTTGTGATTTGGGGGAGATAAAAGATCTAAGAGCTTAGAGCATTCACAGTCTGTCCACCAAATTATGTGAGGAGTTTCCTCAAATTATATGGGGTGGGTGTGAGTGGAGGAGAGAAAAAATATTTGGTGAAAGCATTGTTCACCCCTATATTTGAAAAAGTACTGTTCACCCCTATATATATTTTAATATTTTTGTAAGTGGTTGTGGGGGAGAATAAAGAAAATATAATGATAAAAGTATGAAAAAGTATTATTATTTTAATTAGGAGAGATAAGATTTATGGCGAAGTAGTGATTTTTAGTGTAATTTGATAGAGGGGTTTGGTAGACGGGCTGTAAATGCTCTTACAATAGGGGCTCAACTATTTCACATTTGTTGTATGCAGATGATGCGTTGATCATGGGGGAGTGGTCGAGAGATAACATTGAGAAGACGGCCATGTTACTTAGAGTGTTTTATATATGTTCGGGTTTGAACATTAATACTCATAAATCCCACTTGTTTGGTATTAGGGTTGATGGTGAGGAAGTTTATGACATGGCAGCCATTTTGTGTTATAGAGTTGGGGAGTTTCCTTTTGATTACTTGGGGGTTAAAGTGGGGGCAAACAAGAACAAAAGTTGTCAATGGCACATGGTTATTGAGAATGTTCAAAGGCGGTTGGCTTCTTTGAAGGCGAATACTTTATCTATGGGTGGTAGGTTAACTTTGGTCAAATCGGTCCTTGTTAGTTTGCCGGTTTACTATTTATCCTAAGTTAATAGCCAAAATCATCCCTGAGGTTTGGTCAGTTTAGCCAAATCAGTCCAAAATCAAAACTTTTTACATTTGGGTCGTTCAATTTTACTTATTTTTGCCAAATTCGTCCCTAACACTAACCTAGTTAAATATTAACGTTAAGTTGGGGGTATTTATGACTTTTTACCTAGGAAATCGAGGGCATTTTGAACATTTTGTATACTTTATTTATTTTATATTTTTATTTCTTTTTTAGTCTTAAAAAAAGAATGAGTGTCTGTAGGGTGCTACTCTTGATCTCTACTTCATCTCTCTTCAAACCCATATCCGCACCTCCACCCACACTTCGATCCACGATTCCAGATCCCCACATAACCACCGTTGTTACCACCTTTGTTCTACTGTTGAAAGCTCATCACCAAAACATGTGCTTGCCGGTTTTGTGGGGATGGAGACGGCGGCGCTTCTCTGCCATGAACAGTCACCGGAACCTATGCTTGCCGGTTGTGCTTGCCGCTGTTACCACCTTAATTCCACCCTTCTTCCCGATCTTTCTCCCTCCCTCTATCATCCTTCGTTGCCCTCGCCCCATCCTCTGCTTTTCTCTCTCTACGATCTCTCTCTCTCTCTCTAGATCTTAACAGGGGGAAGTGGGAATTAGGGGTTTTTATATAGTTTCGGTTTAAAACCAAACAAACCGAATTTAACCAAATTCAACCAAATTGAACCGAAGTTTTTTTTTCTCTAACTTATATACGTTTGTGTTTCGAAATCCGAATAGAAAGTTAGCAATTAGAGCATGTTTGGCTCTCCTTATTTCCACCTCCTTATAACTTATAACTTTTTCAAAAAGTTAATAAGTTACAAAAAGTGTTTGACAAAAGGAAAAGGACGTTTTGTTTTAATATTTTGTAAGCCTAAGATAAGTTGTTTTGGAAAAGTAAGGGAGGAGTGACTTTTTGAACCTCCTTATTGATGGTTATTTACCTACATGCCCTTATTATATCCTTACACATTCTCTCCTTATACCCTTTTTGGTCATTTTACCTAAATAAGTTAAACCAAACACTTTTTTACAAACTAACTTATCAACTTATTGTTTTTCCTCACCACATAAGCTAATCCAAACACTTTTTTAAAAACTCCTTTTTAAAAAGTCATAAGTTAATAAGTCCTTTTAACAAAAAGTCATTTTTGCCTCAAATAAGTTTATCCAAACATGCCCTTAATATAAACCAAAAAATCAAACCTCGCAATATATTGTAAAAGAAAGTTTAAAAGCAAAATAAAACAAACAAATCCGGAAAATAGTCTTACACACAAACACAAACATCATAGAAATAATTGGGCTTTATTTTGGGTTGGACTTACATTGAATATTTTAGCGGTTTATTCGATTATCCGTATAAACCAAGTAAACCACATTAAAATAAATGTAGAACCAAAAACCAAACCAAACACCGAATTAGCAATTCGGTTTCGGTTAAAACCAAACCAAACACCAAATTCATTGTTCGGATCGGTTTTTTCGGTTATGGTTACGATTCGATTTACGGTTTTTATTTGGTTTTCGGTTTTTCTAAACACCCCTAAAAGTTGGGCATAATGGCCCCCGGTATGATCAACTTTATAATTATTGTTTGTATCTTAAGAAGCCCAATACTTTTTTCTATCTTACTACAAGGCTAGGTCATGGAACGTTGGCAAAAATACATGAGTATAGGACTCTACTAACCACAAGCAGACGCAGACGCGCGGCAACACGACATTTCCAACGAGTGAGATCAATAGAGGATTCATTTCCCAATAGGACATAACCAGTATTCTATTCATCATTGGAAGGCTGAAACCATGAGGTGGTGAACTAATGGATCCAAAATCGTAAGCATTGTGTGTATTTAGATTTCAGGTAATTGAAAGGATTGTGTTTTTGGGTTTCAGGATTAAGTTATCGGTTCATAAGTTCATTCATGACTTCAATCAATCGATCATGTTATTCTTCAGATAGTTTCACGTATTGTTCCAACTTAAGAATGTTATGCACCTTTTTCATGCCAACCTTCGTCTTGATCTTAATACAAATCTTGTCTAAAAGAGGTTACATGTTTACCACGTATTCAGGGCCGTCCCTGAAAAATTAGGTGCCCGGGTCGAGCCGCGAAATATGTGCCTCTTAGTCTTAGGTCTTTTAAGCAATGTTTTCATAACCGAAACGGATGTTGAACCGGTGTCCTTACTGTTCCCTAGTCGGGCTGGTCGAACCGGATATAGAACTGTAAGTGTCGTAATAATTATAAAGATTAATATGTTTGGCTAATTGGCTCATAAAAAACCACAATTTCTTAAAATTCCATAATAATTTGAAGGGCCATTATCTTTTATGTCTAGACTTCAAAAGTTCTTTAATAAAAAATGAATTTGACTTGCACCATGCGCAAAAGTGTGAGACAATTACTATTTTATAGTACTACTATATATTAAAATTTACTGCACAACTACTGTACCACAACACAAATCTCAAGTAACGCACTTCAACTTTTTTTTTTTTTTAATTCTGTTGTATCATTCCAATCTAGTTTTTCATGTATGACTCATCTTCTTCCTTATCTACTTTTCATCTTCTTGTGTTTATATCCAGTGATATTCAAGATGAAATCTTTTTTTTTTTGGTCAAAAACATAAAGAAAATACTTGAAGAAACAAAACACTTGTCGCCGCTCAAAGTGCCCCTCTAGAAATTGGGCCCGGGCCGGGAGTCCTCCCCGCACCCCCTCATCACCGGCCCTGCACGTATTATATATAGCAATACTATTTGAAAAATACTCTTATTTTTCGTTTTATTTAGGCCTTTAAAAATGATTGATTCATCCTGAAATGAGGAGTTATAATATTTAATAAAAATATTTTGTATCATGTAATAACCTAGGTGGACAATTAGCTAGAGCAGCGGATGCTATAGCGAAACTGATTGCAAAAGAAGTGATTGGGAATAAATTTGAAATGCCCGGTCCACGTCTCTACAAGAATATTTTCCAAGAACAATAAAGTATGTAGAACGTTAAAGTCATGTCTTATTGACATAAAGAAGATTTCATCAATGCACATTTAACGTGTTGTGCCCTGCGCTTCTAGGAACCTTCAATCACTATGTAAACATTATTTCAGTGTAGTTCATAAGAAATCTTAATTTTATAAGTTTGTTGATTTATAAAATAGTTTTATAAGTTTAAATGTTGCCTTTGAATATGTCACAATATTTTCACTCTCTTACTTAAGATTTACCACTCTAATCTATCTGAAGAATTCTAAAAAGTTCTTTATTTTTGTGGTTTTTTTTCCTATAACATGTGTATAAAAAAAATCACATAACTATATGTAGAAACAAAGCAAATAAAAAATTTAACCCCAAAAATATACACAAACCGAACCAAAAGATAACCGTTTCTAATATTAAATAGGGGAGTTGGATTTTAATAAGGGAAAATCATCAAAATTAAAACATAAATATTAAACATAATAATATTAAACATAAAAAAAATACATTATAACAAAGAAAAAAAACTTAAAATTGGTGGCGCAACAATCGCCATGTCTCGACATGGTCGAAATCGTTGCCGTATCGAACCCCATACTCATATTGAGTGAATTCGATATCCAACTCCTCATCAAGCTCCGGATCTTCCCTCACTTGTTGCTCATATAGGGTTGTCCATCTCTCACATTTGATGTTGAGGTCGTCCCACTTGAACTGGAGGTCATGGACGGTCTTGGTGGTATTGGTGCCAACGTGTTCAACGAAGTCGCTAAACACTCGAGCCCAAAACCCCTCCGGGGGAAGGCCGACCCATCGTCCCGGGGGGGGGGGGGGGGAGTTGAATTTTCGGGTCATTCGAGGCATCCTTGTGGCAAACCACAAGGGCCATCTCTTCGTCTTCGGTCCACGGGTTCATATTTTGGCTGGGTGGGTGTTTGTTTTTGTTTTTACCGTTTGTGTGGTTTTTAACCACGTCTCGTGAACCGTCAAAGTCAAGAGTCGTCTCGGGAACCGTGAGATGTCACCAATGTATATAAATACCCCACTTCACTTCACAAAATTTGTACCCCCTATCTACCATCTATGCTAAACCTTCATCAAACCTTTTAGCTTTCCAATCGATGACGTTTTTAAATTCTCCACATTTCCAACCGAAGTCTACCGGCTTACGAAAATATTGTCCGATTATACTTGGATCGTTGTTACATCTGCGTACAGCTACTTGGATCGTTGTTGCATCTGCGCGTGGGTTAACCCGTGTAGAATGCCTCGATGATGTGGTGGTCTACATTATTGGCAAGTTCGGTTCTTTGTCTATGTAGAGCACATACACCATTTAAACAAGGTTCAAAGCAAGTAAATTTGGGAAGTAATATCAAATCAACCCTACGTCCGTCGCTGGAACTCGTCGGCGTCCCTACTACTAACTACGTTCTGTGGTCGGCGTGTGCAACGGATACGTCTCGGTGGACGACGTGTGCAACGATTTTGTTTATTGTTGGTTTAATAGTTCAATTTTTGTAATATTTGTCGTGTTTTGAAAATCAATATTGTTGTAATATTTGTAATATTTGGCCAAATAGAGAAACTCATAGCAAATAATATAAAGGAATAAATATCCATCAAAAACATAAAATAAACATAAGATTCATTGGATTAATAAAAACATAAAATAAATACTTAAATTAGGGTTACAAAAGTTAAATAAGCTACGCGTTAAGACGGTCCTTCATCATTTGCCAAGCAGGCACATGTTTGAATTCTTTGTGCTGCTTGGATTGATAATGTTTTTTGGTATATCCGATGGCCTCGTCTTCGGGCATGTCTGAAGGTACCGATCGAAGTATTCGATAGTGGTACCCGTTGAAGATCTGACACTTTGTGTTCAAGTCGTTCCACTTACGGCTAAGAGAGTCGATGGTTCGGTTTGAGCCTCCCACCAACCGATTGTATTCATGTAAGATACAGTACCACTTGTTTGTTGGGTGTGGGCTATCTTCGACGTGTTGCCACGCTGAAACTAGTGCAATTATTTGTTCCTCAGTCCATCGTTGGGGTGCCATTTTCCTTTGTATGAATGAGGCGGTGGTGGTAGTGGTAGTGGAGGAGTCGGACGTGGAATGGGACGGTGATTGGGACGGAGAATGGTATGTATAGGGGTGAGGTGGACAACTGAACCATCGGACCGTCTCAAGGTCCCACGGGAGTCGTCTTGGCGGCTCTGACACGTCTCCCGAGATGCCACACAGTCCTCGGCCACGTGTTGCTTTTCTATTGGTTGTAGACTAAAGGGTCTTCGAAAACGGTACAGTCTCGTTGGGAGCCGTGACCCGTCTCTCCAAAGAGACGGGAGGGGGCCATTTTGGTAAATCACCTGGTCAACGGGCGATTTTGATGATTTTCCCTTTTAATAATTCCAACTTTGCCTAATTGATCAACAATAATCTGTACTTAAGAAATTCTCCACAACAGTCACAACTTTTAAAGTATTTTACCCCAATGAGTTTTTGTTAACTGAGAACTAACCTAGTTAATGAATGCTGACATGGATGTTGACGTTGCTGCTGACATGACATGTTGACGCTGATGTGGACACTGACATGGCATGCCATGTCAGCGTCCAATAACTGGGTTAGCACTGAGTTAACAAAAGCTCGTTAGAAAAAAATAACTTGAAAGTTAGAACTTGTGAGGGATTTCTTAGGTACAGATTATTGTTAGCCGACGAGAAAAAGTTTAGATTATTAAAATTTAATTCCTCTATCAAATAAAACCTTATACTCTTTGGGAGAATTGTGCTATCTATTATTAGAGAAAGTGATTTGAATACTGATTTAATAATAAGATAAAGGGTTGTTACACATATATTTTCTTAAAAGTAAATACCAATTATACAGTTTCTCTGTTTTTCACTTTTTCTCCTAAAACGTAAAGGTTACGTGTGTGGCTTTGTGAGTTACCTTTCCATGATCCCTCAACTTCACTGAAATTTCTAAGAATTAATCATGTTGTAGGAAAACAAAATAAGCAATGCTGGCACACTTTTAACAATGTGTATATATATATATATATAGAAGGATGTTAAATATATAAACAAGCATCTCATATCAAAATTCAGATTTCAGCTCTTATTGTAACGACTTTTTTCTCTGCTTAGTCAATCGACACTAGCTAGACTTGTAAAGGTCAGGCCCTTGATTCACAAATGGTCATGAAAAGATTTTCGTCGTGTTTCCTTTTATGCTTCAAAATTGCCCTTTACAAAATCGACCATTGTGAAGGTTTGTTGAAATCCTTTCAAAATATAATCTATTCTCTATTTACCAATTATTCGGTCTCATGGAACAAGTTAATGACTAGTCCCACACTTCCTGACCAAAACGACACCATCAAGAAAGAGTTTATGACCCTTGCTGAAATAAACACGGTCATGGCACAACTAGGGTTCGAGCAATGTGATGGTCATGATGCCTATATCGACATTGTGTCAATGTTTGATGACGAGGAACCATGTTTTGGTGAAGTTAAGATGGCTTTTGATGTGTTTGATGAGAACTCAGATGGGTTCATAGATGAGTTTGAGTTGCGGAGAATGATGTTGAAATTTGGACAACTAGAAATGTCAAAGTTGGAGGAATGTAGAAATATGATCAAAGGTTTTGATATCAATGGGGATGGACTCATTGATTTTGATGAATTTGTTAGGCTCATGGAGTCATGTTCTTTTTAACCTTTTCCCCTCTTTTGTTGTAATTTTATGTTTACTCAATACATCATTTAGTGATGTTATTTATTTACTGATAATGATAACAATAATATAAGCATATGGGATCAGTGAAAATTACACATTTAGTAAAGATTAGGTTATTTTCTATATAGTTTAAATTTCAATTACAAATGAATTTAATTGGGAAGCATGCTTGTGTTGACTTGACGGGTGTATCTCCTCTGGTTGGGTTAAGGATTAGTGGCTTCGTAGCAGGGCAAGCGGTGCGGAAAACAGAGGCAAAGAAGGTAGAAAAACATGCTAAAGCCTGCGAGGAGAACCAACACATTTTTGTACTCTTGGCTTTTGATACCTTTGGCTAATTGGCACCAGAGGCTACCCGTTTCCTGACAAGGGTCCAGCGGGTTATTCATAGTAGTGTCTCGGCTTCGGGTGGGTAGGGTTACGTCTTTAGTAGATTAGGGTTTAATATTCAGAAAGGGGTGGCGGCGCAGCTTGTTTCCCGACTGCCCGTTATCTTGATGTAATTTTCTTTGTCCGGGAATAAAAGTACAATTGATTATTAAAAAAATGAATTTATCGTACAAAGCGAAAGAAAAAAAGACACGGGAACATATTTATGAATAACAATAACTTATACATGTAGTAATTATATAACTAGCGTATACAATTATATAATTACTTTTGAGTAACTCTAATGCAACTCAAATAAATCCTAGAATAATCTTAAATCTAACGCCATCGTATTTAGTCCACATATACTCTAGAATACTTGTGATCCAAGTCAAACATATCCTCGAGTACCTAGAGTAAACTCGAACTAACTCAATGCATTTACAATTATGCAACCATGTCTCTCTCTTTTTACCTTCGAGTTGTATGATTAGCACATTAATCGAACTTGAACTTAACCCATTGTATATAAAGTTTGGTTTTTATTTTTTCAATCTTCAAAGAATGTGGTTAGTTAGAGGTATTTAAAAAATTATTATTTTTGGCGTTCTGATTATCAAAAGAGAAATAAGGCTAATCATTTAAGTTTTTTTTTTCCCGAATTGATACAAATGTTTTACACGTTTGTATAATTTTTTTGTTCCATTATTCATACCTGGAGAAGAACAAAGGCACAATGCTAGGTTCCATGGCCCAAAGAATATGCATGAATTAAGCCCATTAGTACTAGCGGGCATTTGTTTGGTCTGATCCTGTATAGCCCAGGTTGGTCCATCCAGTTTTTTCCTTAAGAACAGGCATGGGTTAAGTACTTAAGCCCGTTACTCCTTACACTCAATTGGATTTATTTTAACAAGTATATAAGACCCGAGAGTGAAGGTGGGCCCATTAAATCAAACAAAAAGTAGACTTAAAAGTGTTAAGCAACGCACTCGTCGCAGCGTGTAAACACGTAAAAATTAGACCGTAACATAAAATATATAAAAGTCAAGCTAGGACCCGCGTGTTGCGACAAAGCTGTTAATCAGCATTAAAGTGTGTTAACTCGTAAAATTTAGGCCGAAACGTAAGACAAAATTTATAAAAGATGAAACGTATAGAGGACCAAAATTTATGTGAAAAAGTATTGGGTTTAAAAAAAAAAATTGATAGATTTTGTCAAAGATGAAAATATAGAGGTTAAAGCAAAAATAAAAAAATAAAAAAAAGAAATGGAAAGAATATGTACCATTGCTTAGCACCCAAAATTATATAGTAATTTATTTGCTTACTAAACTATAGAAAATTTTATCAAATAATAATTTGGTGTCTGAAATCCTATCGTAATTCTAACAAACGATTCCAAATAATGCACGTGTAAACACCATATATCAACCATCAAAAAAATAGTTCTTAATAAAAATGGTTTTTTTTTATTATTTTTTAAATCTGGTTACCATTAAAGAATGGAAACATTGTTTATTTTAAAATCCTTACCTTAATTAGGGCTGTTCATAAGCCGAGCTGATCTGAGCGGAAAGGTTCGTTTACAATCGAGCCGAAAACCGAACGAGCATTCTTCGACCGCAAATTTTCCGAGCGAGCGTCGAGCAAGAATCGAACGGAGAGAAATTTGGACGATCATAAAATTAGGATGTTTCCTTCAATGTTTTCATTGTCAGGTGACAACTAAGGTCGAAGTGTCCGATGATAAAACTAATATTGAAATCCCAGTGTTCGAGGATGAAGCTTAGATTGAGGTTGGTGAGGCGATGGACATATGTCAGAGAACAGTTGTTGCATTGTGACGTAGGGTAGTATCAAGCGACAATTAGCGATGGACGACTAATAACATAAAGAAGTCAAGACTATCACCTCATGACTTATGGTTTTACTATTAACTCTAGTGTTAAATTTTTTATTGAGTTAAGTGGGCTAGCTTTATTTTGTTTGCATATACTAAGTCAAATTCAATAGAATGTTATATATAAAGCCATAAATTTATCTGTAAATTGTGTGCATATTTATAATTAAATATATAATATATAAATAAAAATTTATTCGAGCCGAGCGTACCTTTGCTCATGCTTGGCTCATTTACAAACTGAACCGAGCCCATAGGCTCATTTACAACCGAGCAGAAGATCGAGCGAGCATTTTTTCGAGCATTTTCCGAGCGGGCGATGAGCGATCCACGAGCGACGAGCGATTTGAATAGCCCTAACCTTAGTATCCGCACTTAATTCAATTATATCTTTAATTTATAATATATAATAATAATATTTTAAATTAAACTTACCCAAAAAAATGTATTTTTATGATCTTTTATTATATACTAGTTTATCCCTCAGGAACTTTTCAGTATAAACAAATCTAATATAAAATGATAAATTGTGTATATCATAAAAGAAATATTCCATTTTTTACAGTTTTTTTTTTTTAAATTAATCAACACTCGATAACTCATAAAACCTACTTCTAATTCTACATGTGCATCTCTTGCTCAAATGAATTTTTATGCGAAACTTACTGGTTATACTCACATTACATTTTTTTTAATAATACTTGTAAGTTTCTTTTAACAGCAAATTTACACCTTACCTGCTCTAAATATGTGTGGTTTTATATTTTGTTGACTTTTACTAAATTATTTGCCAAAATATTCAATAGTGATGCACACAAATAATGGGACCAACCTCATGTAACTTATTTCTGTTATGTTTCCACAGAAACATATGTTTGATGATGACAATGTTGTTAGCTTGTTAAGTTGTTATACATGCCCACTCCCATGTGAATAACATGAACAATCACACCACCGAAGATTCTGCTGAGGAAAGGATGTTTGGCCGTTACTCGTTTTAATTAAGAATGAATTTCCCACAACACAACAAAACAAAACAAACAAATAGTTGATTAATTATTAATATGAATTTATTATTTAAAGCTTGCTTATACTGAACCAATCCTTGCCAACAATTCTTCATGCAAATGGTTTGTAAGAAATGAAATCTACGTATTTAAATCAATTTAAAAGCATATGTCACATATGTGATATGTCCCTCGTACCAACCAATATTGTCTTGAGTAGATCGACATTATGTGTCAAAGGTGTTACACTATGAGTCAAGGGCGTGTTGGTCATCATTTGAGTCTCCTATAAGAGACATTTCATGCCATAACTAGCACAAACTATGATTTTACCTTGAATACACCATTGGTTATCAGGGACCTCACATAATTTCAGGGGCGAAGCTTGGTTCTCGAATCGAGGGGGGCCGGACTCAATTTTTTTCGATCGGTAGTAGCAAATCGGTGGGGGCCTGACTCAACCCGAACTCAGTTTACCTATGAAAATTGTAAATTTCCACTATTACGCCAAAAAACGGGGGGCCAGGGCCACCCCTGACCCATTAAATACTTCGCCCCTGCATAAGTCCATCAGTTTTTTGGTAACGATATCTAATATTTAAAATATCTTGTATTTTCAAAGGTGAGAAGTAATGGTAGGGGACAAGAGGCAAGAGCGAAGTGTTCCGCTCCCAGTGGCAAAGCTTGAGCAAAACTTTTGAGGGGTCGAAAGTCACTGGTTACGGGGGTCAGAACTGTATATACCTAAAAAAATTTCTATACGGATACCATGTAATCAGAACTTCTTAGCGAAAATTTCGGGGGGTCGGGCGCCCCCTCTCGCCCATATGATGATGCGCCCCTACAGGCTGCCCCACCGTTTTTTTGCTCACTTGTGTAAATATAAGCGTTATTGTCTAAAAGTTTTATATTTATTGAATCCGCCCGCTTCCGTTTTAAGGGCCTAGTGACTTTCGATCCTCTTGAAAATATATTCAAGCTCCACCACGAGGGACACGTTATTGTCAAATGCAAATGAGAGTGATTAATTAATAAATTGACAAACAATTTCATTGGACATTAACTAAAAGAAGTTAAAAGAGAGATAATTATAATTAAACACAAATGATAAATATAAATACTCTTATTAAGTGGCTCCGACTCCAAGAAAGTCTATGAGAGGTGGCGAAATGTCAATATTAGCTTCAGAAAACTGCTGGCTTTGTAAGACTTGTGGTGGTGGTGATGCTGCTGGTACTGAAGCAGTTGTACAAATGGTGGATATATTATCTGCAACTGATGAGAAGCTGCCACCACTGTAATAGACATGATGATGAGGATGATAATGATAATGGTTATAATAGTACTCATGACTTATGCCAGCATGTTGATCATGATCATGATAATATTGTTTATGATGATGGTCATAAAAATCGGCAGTACTAGCGGTGGTATTGGCACCCATCATCCATGATGTGTTTGATGTTGATGATGATGATGATGATAAGTTGTCCCAACATGAGTTCTTGGTACTAAAGATGTCCATCATATTCATCCTCATCTGATTGTTGTGCTTACCACCTGAAAATATCCCCATTTAATTTGTAATCGGAAATGGTAAGTTATATTTATGACACAAGAAGTAACACAATGCTAACATGGGTTCCCGTACTTTCACGCTTCAATAACTTGTACATCATGCATTAAATTCCATACCAATGTTTAGTCTTTTCACCCTTTTAAAGTACGATTTTTTTTAAATAAAATAGTGTCACACAGCATTTTTGTGCATCTTATTTGTGTCAGGGATGGAATTGTGATAATGGGGATTATGCTTATGTGTGAGAGAGAGAAAAGTGAGTCGGCAAGTTCAACTTGCGAATTCAATGCCACCTCAACAAACACCCTTCTCTTCCCTCCAAGTCACCTTCCTTCCCTCGTTCCTTCCCTCCTAATCACCAACGAACAGCAACAAAAGTTGTCCACATAAAGTGAGTGTATTTGTGAAAATGGAGAATCCGCAAGTTCAACTTGCGAATTCAATGCCACCTCAACAAACACCCTTCTCTTCCCTCCAAGTCACCTTCCTTCCCTCGTTCCTTCCCTCGTTCCTTCCCTCCTAATCACCAACGAACAGCAACAAAAGTTGTCCACATAAGCATAATCCGCAAGTTGAACTTGCGGATTCTCCATTTTCACAAATACACTCACCAGATGCACAAAAAATATTGTAGTGTGCCACCATTTTATAAAAAAATCTTTAAAGTACCCTAATTGTCCTTAAAAATAAGGTGCTTTAATAATTTTTTTTTTCAAATAAGTTATTTTTTACACAAACACACTAAAAATGGTGTTTTTAACGTCTAAAAATCTAAAATTAGTGCCATCAAACAAGTTTAGATAAGTTCTTGACGAATTTGGAAGGCAAGGAACGACCGCATATTTTTAAACAAGGTTTGTGATGTTGTGGAGATTATTTCGGATGTGAAGCCTTTAGGTTATTTGTGGTACAAAAATAGTTCCAAGGCTCCTCTATCTCTACCTTAGGTTGTTAGAGATAGAGTAGTTTTCACGAGTTTCTAATGAAGTTTAACTTTAAAAAAAAATAAATAAATAAATAAAAGCTTTCATGAAGTAATGATCTGTTTTTTTTTTTTTTTTTTCAAATGAGATCATTTTATCACCCAAAACACTAAAAAATAGGTTTTTCAATAGCAATAAACTAAAGAGGTAATAACCTAAACTATTTGAAATTGGCTGTTGACACCTAAATTAAAAAATTGGCTATATATAACCTGTACTATTAACCTTTTGAATTCTGACACCCAATTTCGGTTAAGTCACTAACCTGGTTAGTTTGGGGGTGCCACATCAGCGTGTCACGTCAAATTGTGGGTGACACGTCAGATTAAGAGTGTCACGTCAGCCAAAACACTAACTAGGTTAATGACTTAACCCAAATTAGATGCCAAAATCCAATATATTAATAGTACCAGTTATAAATAACTAATATTTTAATTTGGCATGCCAACTACTAATTTCAAATAATTTAAATTATTAAAATCCAATTCCTCTAAACTAAAATAAGTGCTCTTGAACATGATTACTTAAATAAAAACTTCTTGAAGTAATGCTTTATTTTTTCAATGAAAGAGATCATTTTGTCATCCAAAACACTAAAAAGATAGGGTTTTTAATAACAAAACACTAAAATAAGTGCTCTATAAAACAAAGGGTTATCTACATACAAATTTTCTTGAAAAAAGATTAAAACATAAAATAGGGTTTTTTAATGTTAAAACAGAAAACCCTAAAAAAAGAAGTAAAGAACTAACCGGAGACGATTCCAAACGGTGGTTGATGTGGAAACATCCCACTGTAAGGCGGTGGAGCATCGGTGGCGATTAACATCGGCGGTGGTGGCGGAGCGACAGTGTCTGATCTTAAACCAGGTTGAATTTGATTATTTTGAGTGATGAGCATTCTTCTTTTGCGATGAGCATTTGACTGTTCTCTATATTTTCTAGCCATAATTACATGCCAATGATTCTTTACAGCATTATCCGTTCTACCTGGAAAAAGCCTTGCAATCAATGCCCATTTGTTGCCATACATTCGGTGTGCAGTCATTAGTCTTTCTTCTTCTTCGTCACTAAATGCTTTTCTGTTTATTCTTGGATCTAATTGGTTAAACCATCTCAATCTACAACTCTTCCCTAAAATGTTTTAAAAAAAATAATAATAAGACACATGAAAATTAGGGTTAGAACTTAAAATCTAAAACTTTGTGTAGAAAATGGTTAGGAAAAGGGAAATTTAAAAAATAAAAAAAACAATTTGAAAAATAAAATAAAAAAGTAGACATTAATTTATTTTTTAAATTGAGGACTTTTCACAAAAATTGTGGGCTTAGCCAACACTTTTAGTAAAGTGTGTGGGCTAAATCCTAATCGTCTCAGTTAAAAAGTTAAAAAGTGTTGTCACCTCAGCGTTAACCCACCCAATAACCAAGTGTAGTGGATTGAGTAAACATTAAACAAAATTAAGAATAGTAAAAAAAATATATAATTTTTTTATTGGACGGAGATGGTGGCGGCCCCACATGTTAGTAATTAGCCACCGTTATCGGGTCGGCGATGGCTCCAATAACGGAGGGGCGCGGTTTTCAGCCCGTTAACTATTGATTCGGTAACACTTAGTTATTCCACAACACATGTTTTTATAATTTTTATAAAAATATTGTGTAAGAAATGCGTTGGAAAATGTTGTCCCGGGAATGTATAGGAAAATATTACGGTGTCACAGTTTTACGACGAAGTCGATTTTGTTGGAAATTTGTCGCTAATGTCCCGTTTGTTTCCTAGTACTTATAAGTACCTGATCTTCCTTGAAGTTTCTCAGCAATAAGGTTCCAATTTTGGGGACCATAAAGAGCAACAAGCTCTTTAAGTCTAGCATCTTCAGCTGGTCTCCAATGGCCTCTTGCACAAGTCTTTGTTTGTTTATTTATTCTACCATTGCTTCCACTTAGGTTGAGGTCAAGTTCTTCAGCTTCATCTTCATCCTCTTCATCTTCTGGATTATAGAAACTATGTTTAGGGTTTGAAGTGTTGTTATTGTTGAGAGAGAGAGAACGAAAAGAGTCTGAAAAAGTCATGGCCATTGAAGAGGAAACAATAGTTTCATAAATTGTTAGTTGTTGGTGCTTTAAGTTTGGTATATAAAGCAGATGCCTTGATGTGTGTGTGTGTGTGATCTAGAGAGAGAACGAGAGAGAGAGAGAGAGAGAGAGAGAGAGAGAGAGAGAGAGAGAGAGACGTGTGAGCGTGCGGGTGCTGCTACAAAAGCGTCATGTTCTGGTTAAAGAAATCTTGAAATAGAGAGGTTTTGTGTGTGTGTGTTTGTGTGTGAATTTTGGAGCAAAAAATAGAAACAGTGACAGAAGTCTCAACTTCATCTGGATCCACTCGTGGGGGTAGTAGGGTGGGTAAATAAAGTGATAAACGATTATAGAAACTATTAGGCTCTAGACTAGCAATAGATTAGAGACAATGAGACATATACCAATAATTTGTTAATGTTACACTTACACTTAACTTGTGTTACAATTGGTGTTTGGTGAAGAAAGATTAAGAATTAAAGATCTTAATCAGGAGAGATAGATAAGTTGGATATTAATATCCGAGAGATGTAATTGATTAAGTTTTTTTTTTTTTTCTTTTTTGCTTTTTTTTTTTTGCATGATCATCATCATACTCAGTTAATCCCACCTATAGCAAAGCTAAGGTAGAGTTTGAGAAGGGTAAGATGTAGACAACCTTACCTCTACCATAAGAATAGAGAGACTGCTTCCAGTGAGACCCCCGACTCGATGTGGTTTGGTATCAAGCCTTGGACATAAGACACAAAACACTTAGCAATCGAGACAAACCCGGTCGATGCATGTACCCCTTTGTCTTTTGGCTATCAACGCCACCACATGATACATGATTAACCGTCCGTCGTTAACGTTATTTTAACAAAATTAGTAAAATAACATTAAAACTAGTGCAACTTTACTTTTGTCCTACCGAGAGCCACACATATATATATTTTCTTTGCATATTGTTTTATATTTGGTTGTTCTTACAACTTTGACAGGCCAGCTTCTATAATCATAGAATTTCCGTTGTTAAAAAGAATTGTATCATACGTAATTCTTAACTTTGTTGGTCCGATTCTCATTAATCGTTTTTTTGGTTATTTATTTATATTTTCTTTCGCCATAAAAAAATCTTAATTTTGTGTGTTAGTTGTTATATTTGAACCTTTATATAATCAACCAAATTTGTTAAGTTTGGATTGTTTGCGTACCAGGTTGTTGCAGAAATAATAACAATCATAATATTAAGTATTTGGAAAGTTTTGATCTGGACATTTTTGTCTACTGGTAGAAATAACTTGCCCTCATTGCCAAAAGATTCTTGTTTTGTTTTCATTTGAGTTTTAAAAATATTACCCCTATACTATTAGTTAAGTTGTATTTAGTCCCTTTGTAACTTAAAATAATGCCCCTCAAACGAAAAATTATCAACCAATAATGCATTGGCTTGTAAGTAAATCCTATATATTTCCCCAAATTTGTGATATTGTGTATTTAGTTAATTTTACGTATCTATATATAACTAGCTTTCTATGTTTGAAGGCGTGTCGAGGTTGAAAAATATAATATGAACTTTATAAATAATCAACTTAAAGATGTGTTAAAAAAACTTCTTATCTTATATCAAACAAACTCAAAATAACAAAAACTAACTCATGTCTATTGTTAAATTAAATCCCCTCCCGAGGACGTAATAAAATCAATACCTCAATGGGAATTCCTTTGTTATAAAGAGGAAGCTCTGCTCCAATGCCATTGCCTCTTGGGAATCTAAAGCAACTCGGCCTGTCATCAATGGCTGCAGCCGTGGCAACTATGTGTATCAGTTCGGCTGCATCTCCTAGAGCCATCACCACCATGTTTGGCAAGCATGCCATGTAGGTTATGTCAAATGCTCCACAATGTGTCGGTCCATCTGCGCCAACTAAACCAGCTCTATCCATTGCAAACTGAATAGGTAACTTTTGAAGATCAACATCATGAATCACTTGATATTTCACCAAATCCACTTATCAATTGATAAGATAATTGTCATCTATTAGATATCAGTTATTCAGAACTAATAAGTTATCACTTTATTTAACATATAAATGTTAGATGTGATGAGTTATTTAACAGTTATAAGTTATTTAACATTGATCAGTTATTAGTAATAAGAATTAAAGTGCTCACTTGATCATAGCCTCGTTGTAAAAACGACGAATAGATAACACAAAATGGCTTAAGACCTTCGGTTGCTAAACCGGCTACAAAAGTAACCGCATGTTGTTCCGCGATACCAACATCAAAACAAGGTTCTGGAAACCTCTTCTGGAAGTAATCGTGTCTGGTCCCACCTCCCATGGCTGCGTGTATAGCAACAATCTTCTTATCTGCCTCAGCTTCTTTTATAAGTGCTTTTGCAAGAGAGTGTTGGTGATTTTGTCTTGAACTGCTTTCCTGTTGGAACATCAAACTTCACAACTCCTACAATGATAAACTTAATATGTTTATTATTATTATTATTGTTGTTGTTATATATTAAGTGTATCTGTGAACAATGGTTACCATCTTTATTTCTATGGATTCTTGCCCCGGTAATTGATTACAATTGTTTATTTGTACTACAATAATATAAAAGCGTTCTGTGTAGTTGAAAGCGCTAAAGCCACCCAGTCGAGGTGAGGGTCAGCCAAACATGCTTGACTGCAGAAAGGCACACTGAACCGGACATAAAATCTCCTTGCCCATAGGCTTCACGCCTTGAGTGCGCCTTTAACTACCTAAAACAATCCTAGTAACTACAAAAGGTTTCAAATTGAAGATCAATTATATGAAAGTATACATTACCTGAGTATTACTTTTGACACTTATCATCAACACAGAGAGAGGCCCAGTGTTGAACTCCTCCTCCTCATTCTTACTCTGCATCAGTTATTACCATACAATTAAACCATTTAAAATCAGATATGTATAGTTTAATAGAAAAATGGATTGTAACTAAAATCAAGCTATGAATTAAAACTAAAAGCACTTACAAGTGCATCTTCCAAAATTGGCCGACTACAAAAACAAAAACAAAGTAAATCAAACACTATTAGTACCACTTACTAAAATTAACAAATGAAAGGAAGGAAATTGGGAACATAAATCAACAGACCTGAAGTAAAGAAGCGATTGTGAAGGCAATATCGGTGGGAACCGAGTTTTGTATGGACCGATTGTTTAGCATCCTTAACTCAAAAATACAAATAATGAATATAATGATCATAATAGTTAGAAGTTAATAGGCAAGAATCGAGAGAATACAACAAATAAAATAACACACGGTAATCCGTCAGTGTTGATCTAATAATAATATACTGAAAGAGATAACTCACAACTCCAGTAGGCGAATAGGTAGTGATGGTGAACTTATGGTCTCCCTAGTAACTCACAACTGCAGTACAATGAATCTTCATCCACACAACAAACAAACAAATCTGCGATGGATAAAACGAAAAAAGCAATGAAAAGAGCTAAACAACATAAGCTTCTCACATCCATTGGGATGTTAATATATAATGCAATTTCATAATTCAACCCTTCTCATTTCATCAATGTTGTTTGCATAAAATACAATCATTCCATATTAACCTAAAAAAAGCTACGTGAATGATATTATTGTATAAACAGGAATCTTCAATCAGAAGCTTCAATTTCCAAACGAAAATAATACAAATTTCTCAGAGATTGATGCGATTATATACAAATTGGAAAAGATATAATGCAGAAGCAGAGAGAGTCTACTTGAATTATTAAATATGAATTGTAAGATAATAATAATAATAATAATAATAATAATAATAATAATAATAATAATAACCACTGGTTGAAACTTAAGAGATGGAGGTTGTCGGTGAATCGGTTATGGTGATGGAGGCGATTGTCGGTGATGGAGGTTATGGTGATGGAAGATTGGAAGGTTATGGAGGGAAAGATTTAGGTTATGATATCGATATTGAGAACGCAGGAGGTAACAACTTGAAGCTAAACGATTTAAAGACCTTAAGAGTGTTTATAGGTTTCGTTTTTCACATAATCTTTGGTAACTAGAATGCAGAAACCCTAGTTGTTGCACAACCTAAAGGAAGACCATGGCTTGGTTCTGATGGAATTCTTCTAGAGATCTTGAAGAGTATTGTTTATGGTGGTTTCTGAAACAATGTAAAACAGTGAATGAAGAATTCAAGGGGGCGGATGAAGGAGATGGTTTCAGAAAATATATAGTGGGAAGAGAAAGAGAAGGGTGAACAAATAGGGTTTGGTTGTGTGAAATGAACGACTATTTTATCAGATATATTAATTTGATTAAAAAACAAAAAAAATAAAAAGAATGCACAACATGATGCCACATGGCACATTCAAGGAGTGGATGGTTGCCCCATTGAATATCATCTCATCATAGTACTATTCTTTTATATATAGTTATTGATAATAAATTGAATCAAATTCAAGTGATAAACAACATTGACTTGATCTAGATAAGAGTTTTTTTATTAAAACCCATAAGTTTGGTGTTTATCATGGTTTTTGTGAAATTTTTTTTTATTATAATTGATGTTTTTGGATTGATTTGGGCTTTGCAAACTTGTTAGAAATCATTCCCTACACAAAACCTATTCATCAGATCATCAAAATACCCAAAATCACTCAATAATTTCGATTGCACCATAAAGAACACTCATAAGTGTTCATCTGTTGCCATACGGGTTCCCTTTTAGGCGTATCAACCCATACGTGTTCCTGTATCACACGTATCACCCCATATGTGTGGGTGTTATACGCGTATAACTCCGTAAGCCTACTCTTATACATGTTCTTCCATAAGTGTCTTTATACGTGTTCATCCCATAAGCCTTCCCTCATAAGCCAACTTCATACGCTTGTCCCCATAAGTGTTGGCCATACGCCTAGTCTCATACTTGTTGATCATACGTGTGGTTTCATACTTGTAGTCTCATACGTGTAGGTCCATACTTGTTAGCTCATACGTGTCTTCTTACAATACGTGTCATCTCATAAGCCAACTTTCATACGTGTGATAAAGAACCTCATACATGTGATAATTTGCTCATACATGTGACCTGCTATGTTAGTCAAATTTTGAACATTTTTGTAACACCCTGAACCTTCATTCGCCTAAATACGCTATTAGGCATAATCGGTAGAATATCAAAGCGAGTTTAATGGTGGGTGTTTTTAACCACCGAATAAAAACGAGGCTAAACCATTTACCAAAGGCTGATCTAGTTAAAGTAATAATCTAGAAGCAAATTCAAGACTAAACTTGAGGGACCATAGTTGTCAAGATGTCAAAGTGAGTTTTTTAAATAAAAATAAAACAATAAATCACACACACATAGTGTGTGTGTGTGTGTTATGTATAATGATCAGGATATCATTTCTCCTTCCTCAACCAAACCCTAAACATCAAGTCTTGCTCAAATCAAAGCCAAATCAAAGGGGAAATCGATGCTTGAGCAAGAAACGAGTTATCTAAGGCCTAATGAACATCAAGGTACCTTTTATTTGGTAGAAATTGATGCTAAATTAGTTTTTGAGCCTGGTGAAAATCTAGGGTTTTTTCAAAAACGTGAGATTATAAGTTGTTGGAGGTATCTCTAGCTTTAGGGAGCCTCAATCATACCCAAATTGCTTACGAATCACATTCTACATGTATGTTTGATTCTAGTCATATGGTTATGTTAATATGTGAAAATTAGGGTTTAGCCACTAGGTTGAAACCCTCCATGTTTAATGATTTAGTTAACTCTTAGGAGTTGTTGTAATGAGGAATTTGGGCTAAAAAGTCTAAATAACATGATATGATGATTATTAGGTAAATGGGTATGTTTTGGCTAAACTTAAACTCATGAAAATCAAGTGAATTTGGTGGGTGCACGCCAAGTGTTTGATGAAAAGCCTCAATAGTCTTGTTTGCAAATTGAGGTGAGAACTTGCTTTGTGTAATCATGGAATTACTCGCATATAAAGCGTGAAACATATGTTAAAGGATGGATCACACCATACATGAAAAATATAGCCCAATGATAATTGGGAAAGTGATATGATGGTGTGAATAAACTCATGAGATATTTTAGTTATTGGATATGATGACTAACTTAACTAATCTTATGAGTATAATGAAGGTTGGTCTTGTCAACCTAGGTGCAAGCTTGGAAGGAATGGATCAACGAACGAAACAGGTCAAGCGGATATGAACTTAAAGTGCAAGTAAATGAGAATGAATACATGGTAAGTTTTACTTACACCAATGTGCTATAACATAACTTAATTGTTGTAAACATTAGTCTTAAATCTTGAGTGTGAGATAAAGATAAACCCCAAGGGGTAGAATCTATTAAGTGGGTCGCCTTATGTGCACTCAATACAACTCGTGGTTTATGACCTTAATCGAGATAATGAGTTATGACCAAATAGTGAAATCCATAAAACGGGTCAACTAATAAAGATATGTGAGCAATGATGTTTTAATCCAAATTAAATCAATTGAATGAAGTCGTTAAGCATGATTTTAAATGGGTCAAGTTTGTGTCACTTGAACCATAGATAAAAACTTGGGTAACATAGTATTATGAACTATGAGTCTAAACGGGTCAAATGGTGATGTCCTTACCATATGAGTCCAACACTTTACGCTTGTATTCCAAGTATTAAGATTCATAAAGTTAAACGGATCAAATGGCAAGTTATTACCATTTGAGTTCTGAGAAAATAATGTTATCTATTTAGAAAGCATACAGGTAAATGCATTTGTGCATGCATGCTTGATGCTAAGAATCGTGGAGGATAAACACAAGGTATGGATATAGGTCAAGGCCACCCGGTAAGTCCGTAGTTTAATAAACACCTTCAGGCGAAACAACATGAGTGATAAAAGTACTCACATGAAGTGTGGGTGCCAATCAAGTGAGTTATTTTCATATAATAAACAGTTAACCTCATACACCTCTATCTTCCATACGCCTCCTCTGTTCAAAACCCCAAAACCCCTCTTTGACCGTTTGCTGACTTTTTGATCGTGTGTACCCCTTGTGTTTTTGTTCATCATCTTATCATCAGAATCAAAAGGTGGTTCGATTATACTAAAAATTATCCGTTTTCATCCACTAAATTGTTCGTTTTGATCGATTTATAGGACTCGACTTAGACCGACTTTAAAACCTAGAATAAACAATCAAAACATGAATATTAATCAAAATGGTTTTAAGGGTTTGTTATTCGGACCATTTAGATCTTATCTTGAAAAAATGGAGCCTTAAATCGATGAAAACATAAACTTGGAGAATTTGAATGGCCATACGCGTATGGACTCATACCCGTGACACTCTGAACACGTATGAACCTTCATACGCCTACAGTTCATAAAGTTTGGTGATTTTGTTAAATTGATCATTTTTAGCCGTTTTTTATGTTCTTATGTGTTGTGCATAAGCATATGCAAATATGGAGTTTACCATAGGGCTGAAACACAACATTGTTGCACATCTTGACCCAACTTCAAGGAACGCGGATGATTATGTTGAAGTGATCAATTCCTTTCGGCGTTCGTAAATCTTCTACGCCATTTCCACTCCTTACACGGCTTATCTGAGTCATCAGAAGCAATTTTGGGAAACGACGGTGTTGGATTGCGATCGTAATCCAATAATGCTCGTTGAACATGTTAGTGGACATGAAGTGGTGGTTTCGCAACAACATATTCAGGAAGCTTTGCATTTGGATGATCGAGATGACTATCCTATCGTGTTTCCAAAGTATCTAGTGAGAGGATTCTTTAAACGGCTCAAGTGTGCAGAAAACATCAAAGCTTCTATGTTTCTGAAATATGGACTATGCGGTCATTATCGATATTTCTTGCGTATTCTTATCCATTGCATTAGTACCAGAATTACCAGCTTTGATGCATCCCGTATGACAATTTGTTCTGCAATAGAGGCCCTGATTTTGAACAAACCGTTCAACTTCTAGGGTATGATTTTCCACCACATGAAGGAGAACTTGGAACCAAATACAGAGACAAGAGATCTGTCATGTACCCAATGTTCTTGCAGCTGATATTTGATGCCTAAATTCCTGATCTTCCTAAAGTGAGAGGAGATATTATGAAGCTAGAATATATGAATGATGTGTGCATGTCAAGGATGAAAACCTACAGAAACAGCAAAGAACCGGATTTTAAGAGGATTGTTGGCCATATTCAGAGGGAAAACTATCCAGAACCACCAAATGATCGTTGGAGAAATGAAGAAAATGATTCTGATGTTGAAGTTTTCGATCCAGTGTCTCATAAAGATAATGATGATGATGAGGGACACGTAGTAGGTGAAGAGGATGGTGAAGCTTCCCAGGGGAATCTCCCTAGGCTTTCACCAACCAGTGGAGTCCCGATTGTTTCTGAACCAGAGTCTGCTTCTATTGAACCTGAATCATCTGAACCCATACCTGATAAGGGAAAGGGTATAGCTTCTACAGTCGAAGCTCCTAGTCAAAAGAAGGCTCAAACAACTCAGTATTCTGGCAATGAGTCTGATAGTGATGAAAATGAAGGTGAAAATCCTCAAGCTAAATTTCTCGCCAGAATTACCAAAGAAGGAAAGGAGTTGGAAAGACAAAGGCAGGCCCACGAACTTGCGACCCTACGGGAACGCGAGGCACTGCAAAAGGAACGAGCTGAACGAGATGATCCTGAGTTTGCGGTGAGTATGGCTGAGTTGGACGCCGAACTAGAAGAAGAGAGACCGTCAAGAAATCGTGCTGCTGCTAGTTCAAGCGAATCTTTGATGACACGATTACCTAAGAAGAACAAGAAGTCTTCCAAAGCCAAATCTGTGACATTTACTATCATTAACGAACAGTAACTTTTCTCTCTCATCCACTCACAACCATTTACTATCACTTATCAAATTATGGAGGCTTTTCTCACATAAATTTGGAGAAGATATTGTGAATGCTCTAAACGAAGCTAGTTTTCATAAAGTCTTTAAGCCGTTCATTTTAATATCTATACTATATTATAAAGCATGAATGAAGGATACCATCAAAATTTAAGTAAATACAACCTTTATTGCTTATATTACAATGCTTGTTGAAGTCATTTAGGGGGTAAAATTGTCTTTCTACCCAAATATTAAATTGTTGAAGAAATTAATTTAAGCATAGTTATAAAATTGATGAAGAAATTAACAATAATGTGGTGACTCTTTACATTCATAACCTCCATGTCTTTATTATGTTTGTATCATGTTATAGTCTTATAAATATTATTTGGTATCTAAATAATAGGGTGACTCTTCACATACATAACTTACATAACTTTCAATTTTTATGGCCTTATAAATAGTGGTCTTTTATTTGGTATATGAAACATATCAATGAATAAAGTTCTTCATTCCTTCATTCTTTCTTTCCATACATGATGTTTAGAGTCTTCTTCTCATGTTTATATAACTTGTATGTAGGTTGCTACTAGATTGTTATTTTCCAACACGTTATTAGCACGAGTTTTCTTGTTGCTTTTCGTTTTAGCAATCTTAATAATGCAGTCTTAAAATCGTATTTGGAGGAGTGCAAACAGGCTGAAAAGTATGATACATGAAGATCAAGCAGTGAAACCATGTATTACATGTTGCCAACAAAACAAGATAGATTTAATGAAATCAACATTCATTACTTCATTCTTTCTTTCCATACATGATGTTTAAAGTCTTCTTCTCATGTTTATATAACTTGTATGTAGGTTGCTACTAGATTGTTATTTTCCAACACGTTATTAGCGCGAGTTTTCTTGTTGCACTTCGTTTTAGCAATCTTAATAATGCAGTCTTAAAATCGTATTTCAAGGAGTGCAAACAGGCTGAAAAGTATGATACATAAAGATCAAGTGGTGAAACCATGTATTACATGTTGCCAGCAAAACAAGTTAGATTTAATGAAATCAACATTCCTTCTGCCTTGAAGTCACTTAATTCTTAGTTTCTTTCTTAAATACTATGTTTTACTTGTAATGTAAACCACTGAGTTTTTACTATAATCACACATATGGATACATTCATATTCTTTTAATGGCTAATTCTTTTATCTTTAATTTTGGAGTTGTGTTTATATATAGTTAATGAATTCGGATACTTTTGTAAACAAAATAATATTAAACCCACGAGATATGTAAAAATAACAAGTTAATAAATTTGCATAAAAAAATTCGTCTCTAGAATTTTTAGCAAAGACCATAGTTAAAAATACCTAGCAAAAATGGAAAGTAACATTTTCATAGCAAAAACCGTGTATAAAAATCCATAAGCAAACATTTATGTAGCAAATTCTATAGCAAACATTTTGGTATTAAGTAAATACAACATTTATTGTTTATAGTACAATGTTTGTAAGTCATTTAGCGGTAAATTTGTCTTTCTACCTAAATATTAAATTGTTGAAGAAATTAATTTAAACATAATTATAAAATTGATGAGGAAATTAACAATAATGTAGTGACTTTTTACATTCATAATCTTCATGTCTTTATTACGTTTGTATCAATGTTATAATCTTATAAATAGTGGTCATGTATTTGGTATCTAAATAGTGTGGTGACTCTTCACATACATAACTTACCTATCTTTCAGTGTTTATAGTCGTACAAATAGTGGTCCTTTATTTGGTAACTAACTTGTTGTACTAACATGGAGATCATGGGTTCAATACCCACTAACAACTAACATTGGAAGAAATTTGGCCGTTCAAAAAAATTGGTATATGAAACATATCAATGAATAAATTTCTCTTTTCCTTTATTCTTTATTTTCATACATGATGTCTAGAGTCGTCTTCTCATGTTTATATAAGTTGTACGTTGATTGCTACTAGATTGTTATTTTCTAACACGTTATTAACACGAGTTTTCTAGTTGCTCTTCGTTTTTTTTTCCACTTTGAATCCATAGTCTAACATCGCCTTGTGTTGATACGTTTACAGAACAATGTAAAAATATAACCGTCACATATCTGTTGCTGTTATAGCCACTGGATCAAAAGTGACTAGAAATCACAATCAATCTAATCCATCTCCATTCATAATTCAAGTAATAAATACATACCTTTTTCTTTAAGATGTATATACATAAAATACGAAAGAACAATTTCAGATTATTTTTTTTATTCAGACCCACCTTATTTCCCTTGCAAAATTGGTTATGTTGTATTTTTTTAATGATTTTTGTATGGTAGGATTTAGATAAAAAAAAAGGTTGTTTTATTATAGTTATCAAATAATCAATCAAAATTTTAGTAGCATAATTTGTTTCCATAATTGGTTGTTAATCATAATTTGAGTATAGAAGGTGATGGGGTGGGGGTTCCTTGGTTACGTAAGTATTGCAAACGGAGGCCAACGATTTTAATGGTCTGTCGTTTCTCTTTTATTGTTAATCTCAAATACTATTATTATTCTTTAAAAGCCTATTGTTTTTTCAATCAAATTGAATGAATTAGTAATTGAGATTTTATTTAAAAAAATTTGAATTCCGGTCTGGTTCATCCGGAGCTTGAATGTTTTGATTTTTTTTTTTAATTTAGAAGGTAGAGATGAATAAAGATATGGAAATGTTTATTAATATTGTTGGTAAAATTGGAGGGGAAAACAGTTAATAAGGTCATATTTAATGTGAGATGGCTTAAGTTACAAGGTGGAAATCTATAATTTTTTTTTTTAGATTTTTAATTTGGTATCATGTATAATATTTAAGCCCTAACGTGTACATGATTTTCAATTCGGTAATATTTTCAATTCTTCTTTTTTTTTCTTGGTCCGGAGACGCATTATACAACTATATTTATTTGATTATATATGTCAATTGTAGAGGCATAATGCACGATACATTAATACATATTGGTTAAATATTGAGTAATAACCCATTTTTTCACAAATGGGTTAAATAGATATTTATTTAACAACTAAAAACCACTTAACTTGTTTGTTTTATTAAAAGTTACAAATAAAGTTTTATAAAACATATAAAAACAATATTACCAGTAATGACAATATGGTATTTACCGGTAATGACAACATGGCATAATTTTTTGTCATCTTCTCAACCAAGTTAGTAGTTTGTTAACTAATTAATAGTTTGTTTATATTTATTTTCTACAAGTTCAAGAACCATCTTAAAAATGAAATCCATTAACAATATATTTACTAGATCTAGCACACCTTTAAAATCAAATACTACACGATATATCATGAGAGAATCGATAAACTAACAGTAACGAGTATCGTGTGACAAATTGTCTCCCCGCAGCAACACACAGGTTACCCACTAGTATTCTAAAATATATGTAACGATGTTAAAACTAAATTTAATCACTAAACAATTTTAATAAGTATATTATAAAAGCTTAGTTTCTTTCATATAAACTTTCGTTAAAAATTATGGGTTAGGTTCACGTACAAACAGCTTTTTCGTACGAACTGTACGAATCAAAGGAAAAAACACGCGGGCCGTTTATAACTAGAGTAATTAGAGTAATTATATAATTACTCTAGTTATAAACGGCCCGCGTGTTTTTCCGTGTTTTTTCCTTTGATTCGTACAGTTCGTACGAAAAAGTTGTTTGTATTTGATCTTTTGTCAAAAATTATAAACTTCAAAAGTTAAAACAACCAGATCAGTGTACAAGTTTTGTTAGACAGAGTACAAGTTAACACAACATTCATACCTTAAATTGGTGTAAATTTGAAGTATGAATATTTTTGTATCTTCTGTTATGGGGTTTTGGTGGGTACTAGCAACTTGTTAGTTGCCCCTGTTCTAATGAAAGTATAAGCTGTAAAAAATGAATACAGAGCATAACTGAAGAAGAAATTGTTGAAACAGTAACAAAACTTGAAACAGTGAAAATTTTGATAGGAAATAGTGATTGATTTAAATCACCTGTTAAATCAACGACATTAATCTCTTACTTTTATAACATAGACCTCACTTTACTCCTTTAAACTAACTGCACATGAATACATTATTCATTTGTTCAACTTGCAAAATTTTATAAACAATATACATATATCTATGCATGGCCTAAATGTACACATTCCCTATGATACATATACTATATGTATATTTGTATGTGAGTCGTATACGTGTAAGGAAATGTCAAAGTTGTGGTGAAGCTTGAGAAATTGGTCCGGTGGGTCGGAGATCACTAGTCACGGGATGAAACCTAATTTTTTTTTCTATAGCTATGTTTCGGATTATATGTTCGGGTCGAGTCAAACATTAAATACAATAATATCAAAGTTCTAAGGATTATTTAACAAAAAATTGAACAGCGACACCAAAACATTAAAGGAGACAAAGCGTTGGTAGCTGGATGAAGAATTACAGTTCAGCCCGTCGACCTTTGATATAAACTAGTCTTACTTTCTCCCTTGTATTAACCAGATATTTCCACATTTCAAGTCGTTTAGCGAGATCCCTTTCTAAACTACTAACATCCACTTCATTCATGTTTGCTTGTGGATTTTGAGGAATAACATGCCCTTCTTGATTGTTTTGACCCGCTTCATTAATCGGTTCGCTTGTTGAATCTTTTTGACGTTTACTCATATTTTCATTATCTATTCCCCCTACATGTTCTTCATTCGCTCTTTTGAAAAAAGATGTTATGGTTTTATTCTTCCCTATATTATAGTCTAATAACATAAACATTAAATCAAGTCATAATTATTTTCAACCCTAATTTCTTAAACAATGTGATAACTTGGCGTGAAGATTAATTAATAATAAAAAGAAAAACACCACCGTCCAAAGCAGTACCAACGTCTAACAATTATAAGAATATGAAAGCTAAAGAGAAGATAGATATAGTTATCTTGCGGCATTTGGACAGTGACACAAACAACAATCGACTCATATTTGTAAATATTATATTGGGTTGGTTTAATTAACATTCAACAGCACAACAATCTATGAATCTATCTATTAATTACTAACTGCCAAAAAATATATAATTAATAAATTAGTAAAGTAGATATACCTTGATTCTTTGAATGAAGATGAAAGTATGAAACTAGCAACTATGTGCAGGAGTTTAGAAGTGAGATCGAGAGACAGCAGAGGGTTTAGAGTTTTACTTAAGTTGAGGGTTTTAATTGGGCTTTTCCTACAGAAAAAAGGGCAAAATCAAACAATTTGGTTGTACCTCTCAAAATGGGCCCGAAAGAAAAAAACAAAGAAAAACGATAAACTCGGTAAAACAACTGATATTTGGGAATCTTGTATCGTCCGATATATCGTTAGTTTTGGTTTATATAATATACCTATTTTTTTCCAAAAACAAACGGGGGTCGAAACCGTATATACTTAAAAAATTTATATGGATACTATATAATCGGAACTTCTAAGCGAGAATCCGGGAGAGTCGGCCGCCCCTCCCGCCCCTTAAAACCTACGCCCCTGTGTCAAAGTGTTTTTAGTGCATAGGTATTCGACCGGTACAAGTGTATACGAGTCGCATATATATATATATATATATATATATGGTACATAGACACAATGCAAGCCTTATATATGACCAAAATATATGTATATATATATATATATACACACACGAGCTGTATATAAGATCCATAAACATATGTAAGAGCCTTATATACAAACAGTATAAATGCATAAGACTAGTATATATGATTCATAAACATATATATGAGCCTTGTATGTGATCTGTATAAATGTATACGAGTCATATATTTGCAAAACAAAATACATGTTCTGACATTCACTAGCTAGTATACGACCAGTTTATATGTATATGACTAATATATATGTATATTAGCCGTATATTTTTTATATGACCTGGATGTCAAAAAAATATATTTCTTTAACATTCAAACGGAGCATTGTTAACCTAAAAAAACGCCTTTCACCCCAAGACCACACAGGCTCTGTTAAATAGAGGTTGTTGGGCTGAAATATTACATGATCAAAATAAAAGCATAAAACGACTTTGGAAAATAAACTAATCTAACCTCACCACTATTACTCATATGATAACCTCCAAAAACCTAAACCATTGTCAAAAATTGAGAATTCTCACCATTTTGCCCTTTTCAAGTACAACATTTTGGCCCGCTGCACCATCCACCAATACGATTCCACCTTGATTTCTTCAATCATAATTGATGTAGCCCTGTTAACATCTTTAAAGACTTTATCATTTCTTCCCAACCATAACTTCCAGATTCCAAGTAGTATGACCGCATATATTACTTTGACTTTCTTGATCGATCCGCTTAGGTTCCAGCAGCCCTAAATAAGTTAGTTCATGGACGTAACTATAAAGGTTGAAATGTTATTGTATTAATACTTGACAAATGATTACAAAGCTTATAACTAAATTTATAGAGACACAAAAACCAATACACTAATTACAAAGGCTTGAACTTGGGGAGAGAATCATGGAGAGAATTATGTAGCTTGGTCTTAGGGAGATGATCATGTAAAGACTTGTTGACAAAATAAGAGGATCATGCAAAGACTTATTGACTAAATAATTGAAGAATATTATTGAATTAATTGGAGCTTAATTCATGGAGTTGATACACCCCCGCAAGATGGAGGATCCGTCGAAGACTCCAATCTTGGACCGAAAAAGTAGAAAAGGCGCACGCGGTAGAGGTTTGCTTAGCACATCCGCGAGTTGATCCTTTGAGCTGACATAAAGGAATTTAAGATGCCCGGAGTTAACTTGTTCCCATACAAAGTGATAGTCCAGAGTGATGTGTTTCATGCGGGAATGGTAAACAGGACTGGCACATACATAGGTAGCTCTGGTGTTGTCACAGTAAAGCGATGGAGTGCTCATAGTTGGTAGACCCAGTTCACCGAGTAAATTTTTAACCCATGAAAGTTCAGTTGTAGGATTAGCGAGAGCTTTGTACTCAACTTCGGTAGACGATCTAGAAACAGTTTTTTTGTTTAGCAGATTTCCACGTGATGATATTGGACCCAAGATATATGAGGTATGATGTAGTGAACTGTCCCCAATCATTAATACCACCCCAGTCTGATTCTGAAAAAGCCTACAAGGTAAGGTTAGTATTGCGCTTCAAGAACAACCCATGATGGATCGTTCCTTTCAAATATCGGAGTACCCGTTTGAGAGTTTGCCAGTGTGATTGTTTAGGTGAGTGCATGAACTGAGATAATTTATTTATGGCAAAGGAGATGTCTGGACGAGTGAAGGCGAGTTACTGCAACGTACCTACCAGTTTTCGGTAGGGGTTGGGATCGACGGGAGGAGAGGAGTCATAGGAAGAAAGCGAGTCGGAAGTGCTTAAAGGTATAAGGACCTCTTTTGCACCATCCATTTTAAAGGTGGTGAGAATGTCTTGAATGTGGCGATGTTGAGAAAGGAATAGACCATGAGTCGTAGGAATAACTTCGATTCCTAGGAAGTGATGGAGAGGGCCTAAGTATTTGATTGAGAATTGTTTGCTTGGGGCTTGAACAAAGGAATCCATAAAACGGATTGTGATTACCGGTAAGTACAATGTCATCAACGTACACAAGGAGATAACAAGTGATATTATTGAGATTGTAGACAAAGAGTGAAGGATCAGAAATACATTTTTTTCAAGCCAAAGCGAATGAGAAATTGGTTAGTTCAATGTACGAAGCACATGGGTCTTGCTTAAGGCCATAGAAAGATTTTTTGAGTTTGCAAATGTGACGTGGGAATTCCGTATTTGTGAACCCGAGAGGTTGTATCATAACGACATCCTCGTGAAGATTCCCATGAAGAAACGCATTATTGACATCTAGCTGACGCAAAGACCATCCTTTTGAAAGGGCAACAGAGAGGATGGTGCGGATGGTAACGGTTTAGTAACGGGACTAAATGTTTCATGGTAGTCTTTTCCATATTGTTGGTGAAACCTTTTGGCAACGAGACATGCTTTGTACCTGTCAATTGTGTCGTCGGGTTTGCGTTTGATTCGGAATACCCATTTGCAACAAATAGGAGTTTGGGTTGTGTGAGGTACAAGTTACCATGTGTTGTTGTGAAGGAGAGCATTGTACTCAAGATCCATGGCGTGGCGCCAATCCAGATCTTTCAAAGCTTGAGTGTGAGTGGATGGTTCGAGAGATACGAGTAGAGGATGAATGGTGGTAGAGTTAACAAAACTTGAGTTGTAATATTTTGAATTTGGTTTGGGTTGGGTTGTCGACGAGGTGGTGGAGGGTTATTCGGAGGAGAACTCGTAGTGTAGTCGGGTTGGTTAGAAGGGGACACGGGTGAGCTAGGTGTAGAAGATGAGGGGGAATTGGTCGGTGGAGTGGTAGGGTTTGGTGGGTGGGGCACTTTCGATGGGCTGGTGAGTTGGGCCGGTGGGTGGGGTTGTTTCAGTGGTGGGTGATGTTGGGCCTCGAGTATGGGAGTGGGAAGTTGGGCCGGTTGGAATAGAGGGATGATTTGGGTCGTGGGTGGGTGTAGGTATAGTGGGTTGGGCTGCGGGTGAAGTGGGCTGATGAGTGAAGGGTGGGTGAGGCATCATAGTTGGGTCTGGAGATGATGGAATGTTGGCAGGGGAGGAATTGGTGAGGTCCGATTGTTGTGGTGATAGAAAGGTGTCAAATGACACATGTTTGGGCCGGTGGATGGGGCTGTTTCAATGGTGGGTGATGTTGGGCCTCGAGTATGGGAGTGGGAAGTTGGGCCGGTTGGAATAGAGGGATGATTTGGGTCACGGGTGGGTGTAGGTATAGTGGGTTGGGCTGCGAGTGAAGTGGGCTGATGTGTGAAGGGTGGGTGAGGCATCGTAGTTGGGTCTGGAGATGATGGAATGTTAGCAGGAGAGGAATTGGTGAGGTCTGATTGTTGTGGTGATACAAAGGTGTAAAATGACACATGTTTAGGGTGGGAATTTGTGACTTGGGATGGAAAAATGTGTGAAGTAAACTCGACATGGCGAGAGTGGTAGATTTTGTGACTAAAGGGGTCATAGCATTTGAATGCCGATTTAGAGGATGAGTACCCAAGAAAGATGCATGACGTGGACCGATATTGTAGTTTTGAAGTGGCATATGGTTTTAGCCATGGGTAACAAAGGCAACCAAAAGGCTTAAGTTTGGAATAGGTAGGAACGGTTTTGAACAACACATCATATGGTGATTTATTGTGAAGAGTGGGTGTAGGTAAACGGTTTATGAAGTGGGTAGCGGTTTGAAAAGCATGAGACAAAAAATGTTGTGGTAAGTGGGAGTAGTGGAGTAATGCGAGGCCGATTTCCACAATGTGTCAGTGACATTGTTCAACAATACCGTTTTGTTTCGGGGTGTGAGGTGGTGTTGTGTAATGGGAGATACCTTGAGAGGCAAGATAAGGGGAAAGACCCACATATTCACCCCCATTATTAGTGAACATAGCAACAATGTTGTTTTTAAAAAAAAAATCAACAAGAGATTTAAATTGTGGAAAAAGAATTTTGACATCGGATTTTCGTTTAATTGGGTATAACCAAATGTATTTGGATAAATAGTCAACAAAAATGACATAGTATTTAAAGCCATCGATTAAAGTTTTTACGGGACCCCATACGTCGAAGTAGAGAAGTTGTAGATGTTGATTGGCAACAAAAGAGTTTTTGCCAAAAGATAGTTTGTGGTTTTTATTTAGGGAATATGAAGTACAATGAAAAGACTCATGGGTCACCTTATTACAACGAAGTCCCAATCTAGAAATTAAAGACTTAAACACTTGAAACGATGGACGCCCAAGTATGTGGTGCCACATGAGAAGAAAGTTTGTTTGGGTGTTGTTGACTTGTGGAAACAAGGAGATTGGTCCATAGTAGACATCATTGACGTTCACTCCCCGCATGAGGTGCGCCCCCCGTGCGTAGATCCTTGACAAAAAAATGACTGGGAAAAAATTTAACGGAAACACGATTAGTACGACAAACTTTGTCAACGGAAATAAGATTATTTCGAATATTTGGATCAATTAAAATGTTATTTAAAAGAAGTGGACGAGATTTTGTTGGAATAGTTGTTTGAGCAATATGAGTTATAGGGAGAGTTTTACCATCACCTAGCACGATCTTATCGGGTCCTCCGTATTCGGAAAGAATGGGAAATTGTTGGTTGTTGTTCGCGGTGTTGTTGGACGCACCGGTGTCCCACATCCAAGATGGGGTTGTAGCCGTTGGGTGAGGGGTGGTGTAGTTAACCACCGGGGTGTTGGTATTTTGAGGCGAGACATTGTGTAAAGCGACTAAGTTTGCGACAATCTTTAGTGGCATGTCCGGGAATGTTACAATAGTAGCAATAGGTGTTATTGTTGCGAGTCGGTCGAGTGTTGGTATTGGTAGTTCGAGGTGGCCATTGGTTTCAGGTTGTGGCGGCGGTAATGTGGGTGATTTGTTTGGCCATGGTGAATCAAAAGTAGAAAAAAAAAAAAGAAGCAGAATGCAGACAGAAGGTGTCTGTCGAGTAGGTTGGCATCGAAGATGGCTCAAGGGAGCTTTTAGGCTCTTGATACCATATAAAGGTTGAAATGTTATTTTATTGATACTTGAAAAATGATTACAATGTTTATAACTAAATTTATAGAGATACAAAAACCAATACACTAATTACAAAGGTTAGATCTTGGGGAGAGAATTATGGAGAGAATTATATAGCTTGGTATTAGAGAGAAGATCATGCAAAGACTTGTTGACTAAATAACTGAAAAATATTATTGAAATAATTGAAGCTTATTTCATGGGGTTGATAGTAACCGGTGCAACCAGTGGCGAAGCTTGACCCGAAAATTCGGGGGGTCGGAAGTCACTGGTTTCGGGGGGTCGAAAACCAGTTTCGTAGGGTCGAAACCTTATATTTTCAAAATTTTCTATACGGATACTATATAATCGGAACTTCTGCGCGAAATCCAGCGGGGTCGGCCGCCCCTCCCCGCCCCTACAAACCTTCGCCACTGGGTGCAACATCAGAGACCTTCAACTTGGCATATATATTTCACATGCTCTAGCTCATATACAGTTGATAAAAATATGCCTTGCTTACTCAAGTTCCACGCCACACCTTTTACGTAAGCCATCTCCTACATTCAGTGACGCAACTTTGTTGGGGCGGGCGGGGGCGGCCGCCCCCCCCCCCCCTCGAATTTTCGCGCAGAAGTTCTGATTATATAGTATTCGTATAGAAAATTTTGAAAATATAGGGTTTCGACCCCCCCGAAACTGGTTTTCGACCCCCCGAAACTAGTGACTTCCGACCCTCCGACGACTTCCGACCCCCCAAACTTTTGGGTCAAGCTTTGGTATCTTATTTGCCAAAGCTTGCTAAAAAAGATATTTGATTTACCATTATTACTTCACAATTTTTAAGACATTAAATTTAAGTCTATTAGGGTACAAGAGGTACAAGAGTTGCTTACATAATTTTTTTTTTCAATTTAACTGATTTTAACTAATCTTATACTGCCACATCACTTTACTGAAACACTTTTTTGGAGGCAGCACACCACTGATTCTTTTATTTATTTTTTTAATTTCACTAAACCTTTTTTTTATTTCACACGGTTTAAAGGTTAAATATTAATTACTTTTACAATTACAACCGTCCACAACCAAATGGTCACTGAATTCAATTTGGAAACCATCAATCGAATTCAATAGCATTGACACCGTTCCACCAACACGATCAGTAAATAAAATTTGAACCGTTCGAATTTTTTTGTATATAAACATAGCAAACGGTGGGGTTAAAACACATTTTTACCACCGTATAAACAAATTCACACACGAAGATGACTCGCTGGACCTCCGAAGTATATATTGCCTTGGTGATCTGCTACAAAGACGCCTCAGTCGACCCGATTCTTCAACAACGTAAACGCTTGAGGGCCTCGGGCTCGGGCTCCCATCCGGAGGGTTTTTCGGACCGTAAAGTGTCCGATTTCAACCGCCACGTCGGCACCAATGACCGGACAATCGTGAGCTTGCAGCGGAAGTGGGCCGATCTCAACATAAAGTGTGATCGGTGGACCACCCTGTACGAGAACACGTTGAGGGAGGAGTCGGGCATCAAACCGGAGTTAGCTATCGAGTTCACGCATGTGGACTATGCGGCTCGATACGACAACAGCTTTGACCATGTCGACGCATGACAACTGTTGCACCAACTCTAGGTTTTTTTTATTTCTTTTAATTTATTTTATTTTTATGTTTAATGTTTAATAGTAATGAATTTTAGTTTTTTATGTTTATCTTTAATGTTTTTTTATTTAATTAGGTTTTAAAACAAACGGCTAAAATAATAAAACAATTATAAGACAAACAGTTAAAATAATAAACAATATTAAAAACAGACGGTTAAAATACAAAATATAGTATTTATTTAAATAAAAAATAAATAAAAAACGGTTACCAGCACAGTAGATACAACCAGCAAAATGGTTCATGGACCACTACTAGCATGGGTAGGGGTGTAAATGACACGTAGCGGCTCGAGAGCTACCCGGGATCGGCTCGGTAAAAAGCCTGAACGAGCCGAGCCTAAAATATGGCTCGTTTAGTTATCGAGCCCGAGCTCGAGCCCTAAATACAAAGCTCGATTAGGTTCACGAGCCAAAACGAGCCCAAACATAATTATAAGTTATTTATATATCTCTTATAATTTATAGCCTACATCTCCAAAGCCCAAGTCTTTATTTCATAGGCCCATTTAATAACACTCGCGAGCCGAGCTTTTGTGATCTCGAGCCGAGCTTTGAGCTCGTTTGAGATTGTTCTCAAATCACCTCGAGCCGAGCCGAGCTGAGCCGAGCTCGAGCTTTTGATTTTGCTAGCGAGCCGAGCTCGAGCTCAAGATTTTAGGCTCGAACCGAGCCGAGCTCGAGCTCGAGCCCAGTCAGGCTCGGGCTCAGCTCGGCTCGTTTACACCCCTAAGCATGGGTGGCGATGGTGTTACCGTACTGGTAGTGGGTATCCGTGACCGATTCGGGTGACACCCAGTCCCCCCTTATGTAATCAAAGAGTAATTTTTTTTTTGTATAACTTAAATTTCATTTCCAAGACAAAACAAGTTACATTTTGATGGTGGGTAAGCGGATAACAAGTTGTGCCGCTATCCCCTTTTGAATCGCAAAGCCTATCCTGCTAAACACAAACCCTTGGTTCTTAGGGCTCTGCGAGTCACTGACTCACTGTAGACCACCTTCTGCACTCGTTTCAGGAACCGTACTGCCTCAGGGGCCCGAGATCCAAATGTGTCTAAAGCAAATGGCAAGAACACATGTTGATTCTTTAAACAGGCTGCTCCGTGCTTAGCGACCTTTTTAGCTTCTGCCCTCAAAACTGCCTGCCCCGGTAGAAAACCGTTGTCGCGCAAACCTACCAAGGGGAAACCCCTGTAAGGTCAACACAAGCATGTTTGCCCCGAACCCATCCAAACACAAGAACATCCACATGGCGTAAGGTAGATCCCCCCCCCCCCCCCCCGCGGATCAGTCAGAAAATTGATCGGTGCTTCTTTCTTGGCTGAGACCCCCGCACTTCGAAGCATGTCCCATATAACATCTCTGACCAAATCATGGCGGTAATTGAACCCCGGAAATTCCTTACAGTGGAGCGCATGCTCGCCAAATTTATCCAGACTTGCTCTTTTGCAAATGGGGCATTGTTCATCCGGGAGAACAGAGGTATCATGAGTCGGTATTTAAGAATAGCCCTGTATTCGATCGCCGACATCCGTTCCCCAAGCCCTTCAATGGGCACGACAGTCAGAAATGTTGAGCATGAGCCTCTTGAAGACATGCAAACACCGCCTTTTGTCGCGGAGTCATATCAAACTGCCCCTCCATAGTCTGCACGTGTTTACCAGAAAGAGCATTCGCCAAGGTTTGTTGAGGTTTCTTGGGGGCGGTCTCCTTATCGGTATTACCGCCTAGATCAATTTTCGGAACAACTGTTTTAATATTACCAAATGCGAGGGTGTAGTCAGAATCCACCCCCATCACACCAGCACTCCGCATGATGTGGTCCTGCAATCCCCACGACTAAGCCAACCCGTGACGCTACAAAGGCGTATGTTGACACATCCCCTGCCGTGAAAATCCCTAAGCCCCCATACCGCATAGGAAAAGATGCTAGCCTCCATTGGAGGTCCCCAAAATGTTCCCCTCCACAGACAACAATGCTTTCAACCACCTTCCGAAGGCCTGCATCAAAAATGGACACCACCTCTTAGACATGCTCTGGGTGACATGCCCGGAGCCCGAACACTAATTTAGAAACCCCCATGCATGAGCGCAGTAAGAGAAGCTCACTTTGAGGGTCTCTTAGTTTCGGCAGGTGTTCCATGAGTTCAATCGTGCGCAAAGCCCTTTTTGTTGCCAAAGAGCGTATAACCTGTGTCCCGGCTAACAGCTCCCCCAAAGAGTTTAACCCCTCGGTCGGGCCTACCTATCTCATTATGAAATAAACCGGGCGTTGTTGCTGAACCATTGCACGTCGGCCAAAAAATCTCAGTTTTTCACACATTAAGCATAAGCCCTAGAGACGGCCCTTCAGATCGAATAATATCGAGTGCCCTTGCTACGTCTTCTATTTTACCTATGATAGTGCCATCATCTAGATACCAAGTATGGAATGGGAGGGAGCAGGCTTCCTGCACCCGGAGAACAAGCGGATGAAGGACCAATGCAAAAAGGAGGGGGTCCCTTTGCTGAACCCCAGTAGTATCACCAATGTGAGTATCACCCACGTATAACCTGGCATGCCGGGCATACAAGAATTGCACCAACGGGTAAATGGGTGGGCATCGACAATTAACTTCGGGTGATACTATTTACACAACCAACAAAAAACCCTAAACAACCTTAGGACGGGTCGTCGAGGCCTAGATGGGCCGTTAAGAAAAATTAGGGTTTCAGGACGGGGCGTCCAGGCCTTGATGGGCCGTTTGTTTACAGAAAAGACAAAACCGACGGGCCGTCGAGGCCCAGACGGCCCGTAGAAGTACGAGGTACGAGGTGATCAGTCTGAACTCCTGCAAAAGCAGGCAGTTCAGACTGAAAAGTCTGAAAAAGGTGCATAAGAACGGGCCGTCCAGGCCCCGACGGCCCGTTGAAATGTGTTAGGTTAGGGCATTTAATCCCTAGACGGCCCATCTAGGTCTCGACGGCTCGTTGAGATTTCCTGATTTAACCATTACACGATCAGCTTCTTCCCCATTTGAACCAAACCTTAAAACATCACCACCACCAAAACCCTCGACCCATTTCGACTTCCCGGTCTCACGATGACATATTTACAAAGCTTTTCAACCGTTGACCTGTCTGAGAACGAGTCTTACGTCTCTGAAAGCGTAGGGTATGAACCCGAGGTTCAAGTTGGTGAAGAGGAGGTTAAATCCGGGGTTCGTGGTAATGACGGGAACATGCTGCCCGATCTCAACGAGGAATATGTAGAGGAACAGGAGTCATTTTTCGTGCCACCAAGCTACCCGCAGTACACGTACGGGAGTTACCATTCGCGCGGGAATCGTGCTAATGATGACAACCAGGAAGATGCTAACATAAAAGTTGAACCTAACCCGGATGTTTCGTATGAGACCGAGCAGGTGCGTTTATTTATTTACACTAGTATATCTTTACAGTAGTATATATTTTCAGGTATTTAGACTAGTATGAATTTAGACTAGTATATCTTTACAGTAGTATATATTTTCAGGTATTTAGAGTAGTATGAATTTAGACTAGACTGTTGTATAAATTTTCAGGTATTCGGGTCTGTTGAAGAGATGAAACAATGGGCTTACGATAGAGCCCTTGCTAGCGGTTACGTCCTAGTGACAGGACGTTCTGTTTCAAAAGGCAGTGGAAATAATGCAAGAAAAATTAGGATAGACCTGAGATGCGACCGTGCTGGCGAATACCATACTACAGCCACAGTAAGGTCTACGGGTAGCAAAAAGATTAACTGTCCATTTATGTTAATAGGGAGGCTACGCAAAGAGGGTTGGAAGTTGGAGGTTAAACACGCGAATCATAACCACGACCCTTTTATACATGTTGAGGGTCACGCTTTTGCTAGGCGACTGACACCACAAGAAGAAGAAATGGTGGAAACACTTTATTTTCAAGGCCTGGAACCGGCAAACATACATTTGGCCATCAGAGCACAAAACCCGAATAATAAATGTATTCTAAGAGACATACACAATACAGTGAGCAAGATGAAACATAGAATTTACGGCGATAAAACCCCAATGCAGGTATTATTATTAATTACTATTATTGTCATAGACTATTATTAATTTTGTTGTTGTTAAATATTAAATATTGTTATTATTATTGTTATGCGAATACTCGAGAGTATCCTGGTTGAAAAGAAATTTACTTATTTCACCAAGCAGAATCCAGAGACAGATGCTGTTGAGAATATTTTCTTTTCACACCGGGTCTCGTACAATCTCTGGCGTGCCTTTCCACATGTGATGCTGATCGACGCCACCTACAAAACGAACGAGTACAGAATCCCGTTTGTTCAAATTGTGGGTATGACGTCGACAAACCAGTCGTTTTGTATCGCCCATGCATTTATCGTTAAAGAGAAAACGAGTAACTACACATGGGTGCTTGAGAGGCTCAAAGATTTGCTGGAGGGGAGTATGGAGCCACGTGTAATTGTTACAGATAGAGATCTGGCTCTGATGAGTGCATGTGCTTCAGTTTTCCCGGATGCTACGAAATTGCTTTGCAGGTGTCATATTCAACGAAATATTATTATTATTATTATTATTATTATTATTATTATTATTATTATTATTATTATTATTATTATTATTATTGTTGTTGTTGTTGTTGTTGTTTTGCAGGTATCATATTCAACGAAATATTGCAAAATATCATAAAGCAGGATTTCCAAAAGAAGAATGGGAAATATTTTTGCAGTATTTTGGTCGACTGTGTAAATCTCCTGACAAAGAGGCTTACGAATTCAATCTTGAAGCGCTCTACAGACGACTTTGGGGGCAGGATCGAACGGGTATATATTTTATTTTTTATTTTGCTTTACAAGCGTACATATTTTCTGTATTGACATCACTATTCTGTTTTTTACAGAGGTTTATGACTACATGGAGTCAGTTTGGCTCCGAGATTATAAAGAAATGTTTGTGGAAGCATGGGCAAATGAAAACCTTACGTTCGGTCAGACTACGACCAACAGGGTCGAGAGTCAGCATGCTCTGATTAAGAGGTACATAAAAGGCCCGAACAGCTCGCTCCACGCGATTGTGATGGAAATAGACAAAGTTATGGAATCACGGCGCGTAGCGATAAAGCACTCCTTCGAACAAAGCCGATCAACAAGAATGTGGAAACATGATCTACCGTTGTTTCAAGACGTAATCGGTAGGGTTTCCCATCTAGCGCTTAATTTGATGCTCGGAGGGGTCAACAAGATAAATTATTATATGGAACAAAAGAGGTCTTGTGAACACCGACTCAAGAAGACTTATGGATTGCCATGTTCCTGTCAATTGCAATTGTATGATACGAAAGGTAACATCATTTTTTAGACTTATTATAAATGTTTGAAGCGTTTTGTAGACGACTTGTGTTGTCTGGTTCGTACAAAAACAGAGGAAACTCTGCCAAATTTTTATAAAATTATTGATTTGTTGTTGTTGTGATTGAATATATATATCAGATACACGAGTGTCACTGGCTGATATCGACGTCTTCTGGACACGACTTGACTTTATGCCAGAAGTAGCTGAGAATCCCGAGTTTGACTTTCAGCACCAAATGAATGCATTCGCTGAGCAACTAAGGTCGCAACCGGTGCAAGTGAAAAAAAGCATGTTGCAGAAGATGAAGGAGGTGTTGAATCCGATTATGACTAAACATAAACCTCCTGAGGTACAAACCGATACTCGGGGTCGGCCAACAACAAGTGAAAAGGAAAAAAAGGAAGATAAGGCTGCGGTTCGTATTATTATTATAATTATTATTATTATTATTATTATTATTATTATTACTATTATTGTTGTTGTTGTTGTTGTTGTTGTTGTTGTTATATAATTTTTTGCACGTAGGGCAAAAAGCCTTCTAGAAGAGGTAAACAATCAAGGGACAAACCGATTGTTTACGATGAAGATTTTCCACTGTTGGAAAGGGATAGGTACAAACTACTAATATATAAATTCACACATGCATACATATTTATACACATATTAAATCTCACTTTTTGATGGGTACAGGTACAAACTGAAGATCGAAAGGTTTAAGAAATGGCTTCCACCTGCATATCATAGATACATTACAGACATTCGGGATGTCCATGGAGACGGTCACTGCGGCTTTCGATCCGTAGCTGTGTGCTTAGGGTGGCAACAGGATATGTGGTACTTCATCCGCAAACAGCTTAAGGAGGAGATCGTCGAGAATGAAGACCGGTGGAGGCTAATTTTAAACGAAGTAGATTACGATACTTACGACAGAGTCTCCAACTCATTCGATCACATTGGAGTGGGACCAGCAACGCACGACCAATGGATGGAGATGCCCGCCTCAGGATTACTGATTGCTCAGAAATTTAAGGTGGTTGTTCATTTTCTCTCTCCGTATGATCAAAGTGAGACGTACTTCCCTATGTTCGATGGTCCACACAGCGTTGAAGAACATGCGTTCGTATCGTTTGCTTTTGTTAACAAAAATCATTTCATCAAGATTGAGTTGGCAGAAGGCGCCCCAATGCCAAAACTGAATCCGTCATGGCGTAAGTGGCGATATGAAGAGGCAAGTGAGTGGGAGACGGTATATGACGACCGTATACAAAGGGTTGATGTTCGATCACCTCAATACTTCGACTTAACTTAGCTTATCGTATGTTACCGGACCGGACGAACGGAAAAATTTGTTGTATGTGTTCATTTATACTTATTATAAAAATATACTCCCTTTTTTTTTATAAAAACTACAAATACCAAGCTTAAAATATACAAAATACACTAAAAATTTTAAAAAAAAAAATAAAATTATGGTCGTCCAGGCCTTAATGGGCCGTCCAAGGCAAAAAATTGGCCAAAGACGGCCCGTCCAGGCCTAGATGGGCTGTCACTAGTGGACCACAACGGACCGTCTAGGCCGGGACGGCCCGTTGTGAAACCCAAAATTATTGTCTCGTTGAGGCTGGACGACCCGTCCTCTATCTATCAAGACGGTCCGTCCAGGCCTAGACGGCCCGTCTCAAATACAAAGCTTCCAAGGGAAGCTTTCTCTATTATTAAATTAAAAAAAAATTAAAAAACAACGGACCGTCGAGGCCTGGACGGCCCGTTGTGAAACACAAAAAAACCCCCAAAACCACCAGACAGTTTCAATTTTTTTCATTATTTTCAATTTCCCTCTCTCTCTCGTCTCTCTCAAACCAGCACCACCCCACCTCCACCACCACCCACCACCTCTTCTCCCTCTCTCTCTAACACCCACCACAACCACCATCCACCCCCCACCACCGTCTGCCACCCACCACAACCACCATCGTCTCTCTGCCCTCTCTCGTAAGGTATCCACTCTTTCACTGTGAAATATTATTATTATTATTATTATTATTATTATTATTATTATTATTATTATTATTATTATTATTATTATTATTATTATTATTGTGAATCTGTGGTGGGTGGTAGGTTGGTTGTGGTGGTGGTAGGTTGGTTGTGGTGGTGGGCAGTGGTGAGGGTGGGTTGTGGTGGCTGTGAGGGTGGTAGGGGTGGGTGGCAGTGTGGTGGCTGTGGTGGTGAGGGTGGGTTGTGGTGGCTGTGAGGGTGGTAGGGGTGGGTGGCAGTGTGGTGGCTGTGGTGGTGAGGGTGGGTTGTGGTGGCTGTGAGGGTGGTAGGGGTGGGTGGCAGTGTGGTGGATGTGGCGGTGAGGGTGGGTTGTGGTGGCTGTGAGGGTGGTGAGGGTGGGTGGCAGTGTGGTGGATGTGGCGGTGAGGTGTTTGTAATCGGATGTGTTATGGAGTCGGATTTAGGTTCTAATTGCAGAGATGAAGAATGTTTATGCTGATATTGTTAGGTTTATTAGTTTTGGTGTAATTTGGATATAAGGTTTTGTGTTTAGGTGTTGTAGATCTAAGTGGACTTGCAATGTGTAAGTTATATTAAGTTAGGTAATGCATTGTATTGGATGATTTGGATGTTTTGTTCGCGTGTGTTGGTATCGTAGACCAAGTTCATTGGTATGTTGAATTGAAGTTGAAAGTTGAATTTATAGATTTTAAAATAGTAACTAAGATAAATGTCTGTAAATATTTTTAGTATGCTGACCAAACATGTCAAATGGATCCGAAACAATAGGTTAAAGACTATTATGAAAGTAGGTTCGGTACAACTCGGACAAATCGCTTTGTTTTTTTCCCTGCTGCCTAATGTTACGTTTACAATCTTCTAAATTTAATGTTTTGTTTTTATTTTGCAGATATATATGGCAAACAGAAACAACCGAAGACGCCGTAACCAGCCTGCGGACGGGAATCCTCTTGCAGGTGGCGACTTGAGAGATTGGCCCTACAGGCACGATAACAACGACTACGAGATCGCGCGCTGGGGTCAGATGGAGCTGCGTCCGATACACGGATCGCGCAGTGTTGACTGGTCCGCATTACGCGCGATCGGTGGAGCGGAGAGGTTTGAGGAGTGGATCCCAGACGACAGCCCTTGGGGGCGGATGTTAGCTGACCTCGACCATGAGTCGTATCGGCCACTGACGATCGAGTTCATCTCGACATTCCGCTACGCGCCGCATCCAGCAGGTGTTGAGCCTCCAGTAGGTCCTGACGGCGAGCCTGAGCCTGAGGTACAGTTCCGATTATTCGGACAGCTCTACGCATATACGATGGACCAGTGGGCTACTACTTGCTGCTGGTACAGAGAGGAGGAGCTTGTCCAGGATATGTACACCACGGCCTTGACGACCTTGCCAGACGACATGCTGATGGCCTGGTGGCCCACTATCGGTGGTCGAGCGTATGGGGAGGACGGCGAGAGGTATTATTATTGTTATTGTTTTCATTTAGTTCAGTTCGTTATTATTATTGTTATTTAGTTCGCTTAGTTAATTACTATTGTTATTTAGTTAGTTTAGGTTGTTTGTTTTTGGATTTTTGTAGACGACTTGTGTTGTCTGGTTCGTACAAAAACAGAGGAAACTCTGCCGAAATTTTTATAATGTTATTATTATTCTGTGCAGGATGGATAGGTCCAGCAACCATCCGGGACCCTCTGATCCGTTACATACACCGTTTGGTTAGCTGGTCGATTGCTGGACGGTGTAACTGTAACGAGAGGGTCCAGCAGATTGACCTTTTCTACCTCTACTGCATCTTGAGGGGTAGGCCGGTTGCGCTACACAGGTGCTTTGCCGAGTACATCGCGACCTACCCTCATAGGCACCCGGCGGGGGAGATTCCGATTGGTGGGATCGTCACCGCCATCGCGTTGCGTCTTTGCCCGGGCGAATTGTGGACGCATGCTGAGGAGAACAACTTACCTCGTCCGATGATGGCCAGGTAATATTATTATTATTATATATTATAATTTAATATTATTATTATTATTATTATTATTATTTATTATTATTATTTAATTTTATATATTATTATTTAATATTATTATTGTTGTTTTGCATTTCAGGCCGTTAAATATTAGGACTATGACGCAGATGAAGGTGGCAGCACGGGTCCCTCGCAGCAACCCACACGCTTATTACCAGCGTGCTTTCGGACCTCCTGGCGACCGTGGCGAGCATTTTGTGCCAGAGCCGCTCAGACATCTCGATGGGCCGATTGCCCCTGAGGTCCAGATGCCACACGTTGCCGACGGCGACCCACCGGTAGATGTAGAGATGCCAGACCCCCCCGTTGATGAGCTACAACGTCCTGCCCGCGTTTATCATGCTGTCAGGTTGCATGATAGCACGACCCAGGTACTTCAGCAGATCCTGGATCAGTTGGGGTCGATGCGGGGTGACATGCGGTGGCTGTTAGAGAGCGAGAATGAAAGACGACGAGAAGCTGGTTTGGAGCCGCGTCCACTTCCGGATTGGGCGTCTAGCAGTCAGCATGGTGGGGCGTCCACCAGTCAGCCGGGTGGGTCGGATCAGCCGGGTGGGTCGGATCAGCCGGGTGGGTCGGGTTAGACGGGTGGGTTATATTTCTTTGGTTGTACATTTTGAACTCATAGTTTATGTAAATTTTTGGAATATTTATGCTTATTTATGCTTTATTGTTCGTTTTGAATGTTTGGTTTTTATAAATGTTTATTGAACTCATAGTTTATGTAAATTTTTGGAATATTTATGCTTATTTATGCTTTATTGTTCGTATTTTGGTTTTGTTTAGTTCGGCAACATAAACGACATTCGTTCATATTCATATACACAATTATATAAAAAAGATCATATTATACAAATAAAAAAAACATTTATAAAAAACCAAACATTTATAAAAAACCAAACATCTATAAAAACCAAACATTCAAACCCATTTTAAACATCCACACTACACTTATAAAAAAACCAAATAATCATCACCTAATCATTGCCAATGATTACCAATGATTGGATTGGATTTAAACCTTTAGACGGGCCGTCTGGGCCTGGACGACCCGTCCTTTTGCCTTTATACGGGCCGTCTGGGCCTGGACGACCCGTCCTTATGCCTTTTTGGCCCTCCACGGGCTGTCCAGGCCTCGACGACCCGTGGAGGGGTTGTGCAAATAAAAACCCTAGTTGTCTAAATAACCGGACCCTTAACTTCCCTGAGAAGTGCCGTACCACCGACTACGTTAAAAGCATTGGATAAATCAACAGTAAGCATAGCCAGGAAGCTATCAGAATGAAACATGTTTACAAACCTATTGGCATTGTGCAACACTGCTTCAGCCCCATTAGGGACCACCAACCCTAAATTAATAATCCCCTAAATACGCAACCATCTCCTTACCCCAAGAGTATATTAAAATAAAATACTCCCTTTGATCTATACAGAATTATAGCTTGGGTTTTCTAAATTAAAAAAAAAACGGTTAATGATACTTTTTATACAACGAATGGTCATTTAAAAAGGTCATGAAAGAATGTCACAAACAACGCTCATGATAGTACGATGATACTTCTAGGTCATGATTTTCTATCATAATTGATCACATAATCTATCATTGTATCTTCTTTGGAATAATTTATCATATTTTTTATATATAGATGGTAAATCATTATTTTGCCTTTAGTGGCCGGAGTCCCCATAATTTTTAAACTTAAAAGAAATAAAGTAGTAATTACGTATGTAAACTACATGTGTTTAATTTGGGCGGTCTTTTAAGAGATGCGAGAAGAACTGCTTGTCTGGGCCTAAGTTATAGGTGCACATTTTAAATATTTTTAAAATTACAATCAATTTAAAATTATTAATATTGTGTTCTCGAGTTTCATTAAACGAAAGAAAAGAAAAGGTTTAGAAGGATGTAAAAAAAATCATGCCCAGAGTTTTTTTAAAAAGGGAAATGGAGAGAAATGTAAGGAAAATTTTTGTTTATTTTCTTCAGTTCTCATCCTTCCAAATCCAATTTGAAAGATTTTTTAAACATAAAATACTTACCTTTTTCTTTTTCAATTCCTTCGAACTTGAAAACACGATAGTTAGTTAAAAATTTCCTTTCCACTCCCTTTTGTTTTCTCTCCTTAATTCCCTTTCTCTTCTTTTCTTTCCTTTATTAAACTTGGAACACAATGTAAGCTAAAAATTTGTTAGTTTGTAATAGGTTCATTATAAGTTCAAAGTCCAAAACTCATACCCATTATGCTATTTGCCCACTTAAGTAACTTAATCATTAGTCCATTAGCCAATACCCATGAAGCTTTAGCCCACATAACTAAAAATAAACAAAAAAAAAAGGCATTGCGGATTGACGATGATAGTTATCGAGAATGAAATGTTGGATAATATAAATTATGAAGAGTTGATCCATTAATTTGATATTACTTTAATCATCGTTGAATAAAATAGTTTACGTTATTTATTTTGTTAAAACATGAGGGTAAAAGGCACTATCTATATCTATATCTATATTACTACTATATAGTGCATTCTAAATGGGCAACAAGGTAATTTAATTTCATTATAAAATGACATCATTGTAATTTACATCAAATCATTAATACATTATTTAATATAAACTTCTAACTAATTAACACTTTATTTAATAAACTTATAATTTTAATTAAATGAACTAAATGCATTTTTTTTTTTTTGAAAAGAAAACTTCATTAAACACGACTCAAAGAAAGGACCTAAGAGCGAAAAACCAAGAACATCAATCCAAAGGATAATTACACCACACTCTCCACTCGATATCTTTATGTCTAGACCTATGACGAAACCAAAAAAACTAAATGCATTTTCTTAACAATAATTTTTATATTTATAAATAAAAAAATACAGTAGAGATAACCCTTTTATTTCCTCAAACCAGTTTGGGTTTAAAACAAGTTTGGGTTCTTTTAAATTTTTTGGCCAAATCGACACGGGTTAGAAACCACGATGGGCCAAAAATAAACCAAACCACCTAGAACCGATTTGCGTTGGGAAAAACTAAAGATTTTTTTTTCAATATTTTAGTTTTAGGATTTTTTTATTAGCGTTATTATTAATATTTCGTCTACATTTCCATTTAACTTTCATTTAAAATTGGTTTGTCCCGCTGCGTAGCGCGGGATCACTTCTAGTTTATTCAAATGATTACAATCATTATAAGACAATTTGTTGTTTTGATAGTTCGTTGACTTTCTGCAACTTAGGTTGTCCGCCAAACTTCATCAACATATATCAGCGCTTACTAATTTATTTATATTAACGTAGAAACAAAAAGTATATAAATCACTTGAACTTGACTACAACTATCATCTAAGATGACTGTATTTAGATTGCTGGCCATTAATTTAATTTAATTATAAATGAACTAAGATGAAAGTATGTCCGCTATTGAATATAGGACCATTCTTAAATATCGTTTAATGATCCTCATGTATCAGGAGGATGAAATCTGTCCGATTTTCCGTAATGCCTGCTTGAATGAATACGAGAAATATGCGGTTCATTACCAGGAGTTACCCGGGTTTAAATATCGGCATGATTGGGCTCGAGACGTTTTGTGGAACATTTTAAGACGGGCTGGGATCTCAGCCAAGAAGGAGACCCCTATGAACTTCCTCTCGGATCCCGTAGAAGAGAGATCCACCCTGCGTCCAGCAGATCTCCTTGTCTTTGGGTGGGCCAGGGGAAGCATACTTGTGTTGACCTGACATGTGTATCTCCTCTAGTTGGGTTGAGGGATAGTGGGTTTGTAGCAGGGCAAGTGGTGCGAAAAGTAGAAACAAAGAAGGTAGAAAAGCATGCTAAAGCCTGCGAGGAGAACCAACACATTTTTGTACCCTTGGCTTTTGATACCTTTGGCTCATTGGCACCGGAGGCTACCCGTTTCCTCACCAGGGTACAACGAGTTATTCATACTGGTGTCTCGGCGCCGGGTGGGCAAGGTTACGTTTTTAGTAAATTAGGGTTTGCCATTCAGAGAGGGGTGGCGACGCAGGATATTGCCCGCTGTCTTGATGTAATTTTCTCTAATCAATACTTTGTGCGGAAAAAAAAATTTAGAACATATACGATTAGTACTTTTTTTTTTTTTTTTGAACGATAACTTTCATTAAACAAGGCTAGTCCTCAAACTGGGAACCGCCCATTAAATACAAACATACAAGGGGTTTCTAATCCAATCCTTCCATACAATAGAGTTAAATTTAGATCTATGTTTAAGCCAAAAAAACGATCTAGATTTGATCTCCGCCACCACTTGTCCCGCCTGTTTTCTTTTATCTTGGAATATTATCTTGTTTCTAGTCATCCAAATAACCCAAACTGTAATCATAACAATACCCCTCATAATCTTTTTCCGCCATTTTCCACCATGAACTGTATTATACATCTGCATAAGGTCTTCAAAATCAAAGGCATAGAATGGCACAATACCACACCATTGCGTAATGCCACACCAAACTTGATATGAGAACTGGCATTCAACAAACAAATGATTAACATCCTCATTTCCTGCATCACATAACGAGCATGCCGCATCTTGAATATTGACATTTCTTTTGAGAAGAGCCATCTTTGTAGGAATTCTATCCATCTCTGCACGCCAGTTGAGAAGATTCACCTTGCTTGGTACCCAATGCTCCCATATCATCTTCCTGTTGTTCGTGTCCGCCTCCGTTCTTCTAAGCACCTTCTTAAAACCTGCAACTGAAAAATAATTGTTAACTCCATCGCTCCATGCCCATGTGTCCGCGTCTCCCAATGGTTTAAAATCTCGAAGTAGCCAATCCACGTCCTGTAACTCCGACAATTCCACCACCGTTCCTGGAGACTTAGCCCAATTCCCTTCAATCCCACAGCCCTCCTGAGAAAACTTGATCCTTTGATGAACCTTGCAATTCTTATCCCTTTCCAATTTATAAAGTTCTGGCCACCTCCTTTTCAGTCTCGTTGTTCCGATCCAGACGTCAGCCCAAAAACGCGCATCATTACCTGGCCCAACACAGCATCGCATACAATGATCCACATTAATCCCTTGAGCCGAGAGATTTTCAACAAACGTCACAATCGCCTTCCAACATCCGGGTAAAGATCTTTTAACCGGAATAAGGTCCCAATATCCCCTACCACCATGAATAAGTTCAATCACCATCCGCCATAAAGAATTTCTCTCGTTACTAAAACGCCAAACCCATTTAACAAGTAACGCCGCGTTTACATCACTCAACCGAGCTACTCCCAAACCCCCCTCTTTCACCGGTCTACAAATCGTATCCCAAGCCACCCAATACATCTTTTTGTCTTCACAAGAGCCCGCCCACAAAAACTTTTTCATTAAGCTCTCCAAAATACCCACCACTTTTACCGGAGCTTTATATAGAGACATATAATATATTGGAATACTAGAAAGTACCGATTTAATCAATGTTAATCTTCCTCCCATGGACAATGTATTAGCCTTCCAACTTGCAAGCCTATTTTGCACCGTCTCAATAACCGTGTTCCAATTACCAACCCGGTTCATGTTCGCCCCCACCCGAATCCCCAAATAATCAAACGGTAACGCTCCCACCCTACAACCCAAAATACCCGCCATGTCATGGATCTCTCCTTCGTTAACCCCAATTCCAAACAAATGAGATTTGTGAATATTTATCTTCAACCCCGAACAAATATGAAAAACCCGGAGAATTCTAGCCACCATGTCAATATTATTTTTGGACCAATCACCCACAATGAGTGCATCATCGGCATAAAATAAATGAGACAACGGTTTCGAGTTATTATGAAAATAAATACCTTTGAAATCCCCCATAACCACCGCTTTAGAAATAAGGCAATGTAAAGCTTCCATTACGACAAGAAATAAGAAAGGCGATAAAGGATCACCTTGTCTTACCCCTTTCTCACAATTGAACTCAAAGGTAGGTGCCCCATTAACTAAAACTGACGATCTAGCCGAATGTAACACTCCTTTGACCCAATCAACCCATCTCCTCGGGAAACCCATTTGGACTAAAAAAGATAATAAAAATTCCCAATTCACGTTATCATAGGCCTTTTCAAAATCGATTTTCAACATAAACGCCTTTTTCTTCTCTTTCTTAATCCAACCAATCGCCTCATTAATAAGAAGAGGACCATCTAAAATATATCGACCCTTTAAAAACGCGGACTGTGAATCCGAAATCACCTCTCCCAACACTGATTTAATCCTGTTAGCTAGAACTTTAGAAATCACCTTACTTATAATTCCTATCAAATTTATAGGGCGGTAATCCTTCAACCCCACAGGAGTCTTGGACTTAGGAATTAACGTAATAAAAGACGAGCTACATCCCCTGTTAATCATACCTGAATCAGCAAAGGAATCCATCAGATTCGAGAAATCCTGCTCCAAATATTCCCAAAAAGTCTTCACAAACCGGAAATTAAAGCCGTCCGGTCCTGGCGCTCTATCCGCACCACACTCGAATACCGCGTCTTTAATTTCTTCCTTGGAAAATCTTCTAACCAAACTCTCGGCACTACTTGAGCTTAATTTTTTAACATCATTGCAGACCAAGGCCGGTCTAATCTTCACATCATCAAGAAAATGGCCTCTAAAGTGTCTCAACACCTCTCTTTTAACTAGAGACGGTTTAGCTATCCACGTTTCGTCGATCATCAAACCTGGGATCGCATTAACTGCCTTTCTACCATTTATAACAGCATGGAAAAAGGCAGTATTATCATCCCCCTCCATGGCCCAACGAACCCTTGATTTCTGCTTCAGGTCTTTAGTTTTATAAAAATCAATAAGCTCCCTTCCCCTTTTACATTCCTCCCAAACCCATAACTCCTCTTCCTCCAGGTCTCTTTCTTCCATTTGTTTTTCTATTTTTTCACCTTCCTCTTTTAACACTGCATACTCTTCCCCTTCCACCTTTAGAATCGCCTCCCACCACCTTTTTAGCACCTGTCTAAGCAATTTAAATTTCTGAGTGAGAACCAAGTCTGGCTCCCCATGAAAAGACTCTGAACTAAGCGTCTGTGCCACCAGCTCTTTGCAACCCTCTCTATGAAGCCAAGAGTTGAACCATCTAAATGGTTTCGGACCAAAATTCGAATCTACCAAGGTTAATAGAATCGGGTGTAACATTTCACGTCAAATAATTGTACGCTACGAATTAAAACGTCAAGTTTCATATTTACCCTCGCAATTATTATTTTTGTCACATTTATGGAACCCTAATACTATATATAATATTATATATATGTGTGTGAGTGGATAATTAAATCAAAAAAAATAAGTTGCCTTGGCCGGGGTTCGAACCCGCGCCAAAGGCCGACTCATCTAACACAAGTGCACAAACCAGCTGGGCTGGCCACTTCCTTGGTATAAACCCAGTTTCATTTTAAATATATACACACATTGAAACTCCCACAGTTGACAAGGAAAGTCAACTGTGGGTTGTCTTGGTGATCAATCCAACATTTAAACGCGTGATGGATCTATTTTTGGCTAATTCGTGCAATGACCGGCCTATTACAAAACAATTACACGACAATTACACGTTAATCATTGACCATTTATTCAATTGAACGCGTATTATTATATGGAAAGTCAAACCATCTAATTAACCCTAACCCTAATCCTCTAGTATAAATTGAGGCATTCTGGACCTTGTCTAATCGCTCACAACTCTCTCTCAATCTCTATATCTCTCTAATTCTCTCTGTATTTGATCAAATTGCTCGTGGTTTGACTTTTGCCTTGACCCGACTATCTACATCAATTATACACTGTGAGTATGTTTTCTTTTGTGGGTTTAGTTCTTCGGCATCTCAGCAACAATAGCCCTAACATTAATCGGGCTATTGTTGTCTGAATCGTTCTATTGTAAAGCTAGGGTTCATCACGATTAAATTGGGGATAAAACTGGATTAGCGTATTGTATTTAATTATTTTAAATCAGAGGATAACACAACCACCGGCCTAGGCCAGGTGGTTGTGACGCTGGCCCTCCACAATGGTCACCCGGGTTCGAGTCCCGGCTCTGACCGGGTTTTGTCCATCCTTTTCTTTTCTTTTTATTAATCAAACAATTAATTATATGTATATATTAATCCTTTTAATCATTTAAATTCTTTTTAAAATACCTAAACTATTTTATAAATTCTAAAAAAATTATAATTACTTAATCTGATATAAAAGTGTTATTTACAATTTTTATTTTTCAGAAATTCTTTTATTTAATATTTATAATAATTAAATCATTTTTATACTATTATAATTATAAAAATCCATTATTATATCAAAACAGTTTTATTAAATTTCCCAAAATTTATCCTAACTTTTTATAAAGTCAACCTTTACTGAAATAATTTTTAAATCAGTAAAATCATTTATTTTATAATTTTAAACAATTTTTGTTAGATTTAATCATATTTAATTCATAATAAATCCAATTTTCATCATTTTTGCACCAAAATTTTATACAAATTATTTTTAATCATTTAAAACAGAATTATAATTTTTAAAATAAGATTTCTTTAATTTTAGTATTTTTGCCTATTAAAGTTAATAATTGGCTATTTATAAATAAATAGATTTAAAAATCTATTTTAAATGAAATAATTTTATAAAAATTATTTTATTGCTTCAAACACTTTAATGTGCTCACTCAAAATTCAAATTTTATAAAAAGACTATCTTTCATTAATTATCCAATTTTCCTTTATTAATTAAAGCATTTTAATTTAAATCTCAACAATTGATTATCCCAAAATCAAAACCCTAGGATACACATATTAGTTAATTAGACTTAGACTTATTATATATTACCTCATTATAGGGTAATATTTGGAATCTTTTGGACAACACAATTATCACATCTTTTCAACAAGTTAACATTTGCTAAGGTGAGTTTACATAGCCCCTTTTCTCTTTTACATTTTTGGGGTGAAACATGTTTAAACATTTTATACTATCATTTACTCATACTTACTTGTGATTCAATTGCACCATCATTCTATCATTTGACTGTAAAAAAAGACACAGTACAATCATTAACAATGATCAAGCCGCCTGTTTAGATTATAGCGCTATAGGTCTGACAAACCCATCCCACCCGCATAGACTCAGGGATGATCGATAACAGTAATAACATTTAACTAACTTGCGAGTTAGTCATCAGTCGACACAAGGTTTGGTTGTACAAAGACGCATTGCTACATGTCGGTATCATACTCTATCATCACACAACTTTGAATGTTGTACAAACTATCGTTACCATTTATTTTCACAAACCTATGTATTCTCACCAACAATTGTTGACCCAAAATATTTTCAACTTAACATGTTTCAGGTTCTACTTGTTTGAAGATTTGCTTGAAGATACGTGCATAGTTTCATTCAATTTGATGTATGAAGTCTTATAGAATCATTGTATGTAAATTAATTAAATCATTTAATGAAATCTGATATTCACCATGAGCTACTGAACAATCATCAATACGTGGCACCCTGATGTTTCCGCCATCGGTTGGGGTGTTACATCGGGCAATGATCAGAGTTCTCTCTAGGTAACGCCCTCAAGCAAGCAGTCGGCCACCTGTCAAAAAACGACTGACAAACAAGAACCCTGTCAATCTTACTCAACTTGCATTCTTTACCTTTAACCGTAAGACAAGTATACTTATATCCCCTCATAACATACTCGTGCAAACCCAGATCATTAATAAAATTATTAAAATCCTGTGCCACCCCGCTATTGAACTTGGAGTTTTTCCGTTCTTCCATATACCTTACCGCATTGAAATCCCCCAACAAAATACACCTACCCGAGCAGCCCCCAACCACCGCTGATATATCGTTCCAAACTCTTTTTTTAGCCCCAGCTTTTTGCGGACCGTAAACGTTAATCACCGTTATCGCCGAACCGTCCTCCACTAAAACACCATTAACAACAAGAAAATTATCATTTTTAATAACCGACTCTTTCTTAAAAATTTTCGTATTCCAACAGCTCACCAAACCCCCCGACAATCCATTAGAATCAATACATTCAAAATTAAACCCCCCATCACCCCAGAAATACGCCAGATCAGACCGACCCAAACCCATCACCATAGTTTCCTGTAAAGCCATGAAATCAACACCAAACTTGGATTTCAAATTCCTAACCCAACGACTCTTCCCACCACCCCTAGCACCACGAATATTAATACTTAAAAAATTCATATTCGCACTACCTGTACACCTTGACCCGATAAAGCATTCTTCACCATATCTCTATGTCCCTCCAATTGAGCTCCCCATTTTGTCCCCATTTTGATGGTTTCAGTAACTTCCTTCTCTGTATGTAGCTCGCCATCTCTATTCCCCATTTCTTCTTGAACATTGTTATCAATACTAATACCCTCTTCCTCAGTAGGCCCAACGTCCCCTGTGTCCACATAATTATCATTATCTAGCCCATCAACCTCCAAATTACAATTCGGCCCATCAACCTCCAATTCATTCTCCGGCCCATCACCCTTATACCCCTTGGGCTTCTTTCCCACTTTCTTTTTTTCAATGCTACTAGAATAGGATGGTGTGGCCCAGCCCACCATATTAACTTGCTTTTTCTTGCGCTTGTTAACAAGAGGAATTGACTCGTCTTTATTAAATTCATACCCCAAGTCATTCTCAAAATTAAATTGATTGGCTGGAGTAAATGCAACCTCATTAATACCTTCCATACCCACATTCTCATTCAAATTCTCATTAATTGCCCCATAACTATTATCCAAAAAATCCTCCCTTTCCAAATTTAGACGATTACCAGAATATTGCAATGTTTCTTCGGCCACAACCCCGGAATCCTGCACCTATTGTTCGGCTTCTTTCTCCGGCGGATCTTGTTCCATTGTCTCCTGCTCATCATGGACACCCACAGTATCAACATCCTCATCAATGTTGTCATCCCTGTTAGCAGAATGATCGACAGCGTAAAATTCCGGAACCCAAGCACCATATTCTTCACAAACCCAAACCGAGAACTTCCTTTGACGCCACACCATAGTAACTTCCTCAGCAATCATCTTATTTTCAGCAACCAGGACCCCCACACAATCATATGATAGATTGAAATCATCATTCGAACGTTCCGGTACATGAATCACTTTCCCGAACCTACCACCCACAACCTCAATCGATTCCAAAGACATAAGCTGTAAAGGAAGACCATAAATCTTCAGCCATGCCAACCGATCATATCCGAACGATTGCCCTTCCCACACGTCTATTGAAGAGAACCTCCCAATCACCTCCTTAGCTTTTTCAAGAACCAAAGAAGCCGTTTCCTTATCTTCAAATGTAACCATCACCGTAAAGCCACCCAGATATTGTACCCTACCTTTACCGGGACTCAAATCCTCCATGATCACATAAAGACTCTTAAGAGCATCCATGTCAATCATTCTAAAGATCAAGGCCTTCCCATGCAGATCCTTATAGGCATGCACACTATCATCCACCTTCACAACTTTTGCTTCGCTTTCATTGCCTTGTCTTCCCATAAACGTGTCTCTAAAAGATCTGCTCCCATTAGAAAACATACTAGCCATGCCTTCCCGTTGAGCCTCTCGTTCTCCTTTATTCAGACATGGAAACTCAGCCGCATCATAACCTCCGTACTTCGAACCGCCGGCCTGACTTCCTATCTTCGGATCTTGCAAGATCTCACCCTCTTCAATAGTAAACCTCGCCACGTTAGCTTTAAGCCAACAATCGCCAATCTTCGTACGACACACATTCCTTACTAACTCCTCCTTATCTTTCACATCTAAGAAGGAGACAAAACCGAACCGTAGTCCTGCCTTGTCGCGCTTCCTAGCAATGTAAAGATCATAGATGTCGCCAAAACCCCGTATAAACCCTGATAGATCCTTGCCGCTACATCGTATAAGGAAAAAAAACTCTCTCTAGAATGGCCCCTCGCCGGTACAAACTATTCCAAAATTAATAAAATGTTGTCTAAATTCAATAATCTAATTGGATTATTATGCTAAACCATCATCAGAAATTTACTCCATTTTTGTCGTTAAAACTGTTGTAGCATGTTAACATTCATTTGCGTACAGCAACTACTGCTACTCCATAAGTGTCTCGTATCATAGAGAGCCAGAGGTCATCATGTCTACAAGAACTGAAAGACGCAATATTCAAATTACTATTTAAAATTTACTCTTGTGTTTAATTGTCTTAAAGACTTATCATATTGCAACTTGCAAAATCTGTTACATATCACCTTAAAAATCTATTGTCCACTTAAAACCGTAATTTTACGAAACTCTTTTGGATCAATCGGATTGAAGCCTCTAAATCCTACTTTGCTTAAAAATATAAAAGAAAAAAAAATAGTGAAATCAACTAAATCTCACTATATTGGAGTCTCTATAACACCCCCGTAGTGGGGCGTTATTTGTGATTTTTTTTTTGAAAAATAGCGCCCCCCACACTATAACATAGGGGCGCTATTTTTCTAAAATGGGTGGGGGCTCTATAATAATAACGCCGGTAACCAATTGAATCACCCAATTAAATCGTGGCACGTGGACTTGCAACGGTCATATGACTGTTTTTTTTTAAATGGCTATTTTTTTTATTATAAATACACAACACATATATAATATACACACATAAAAATACCTTTCTAAAAATATTCAAACACATTACCAATATTTGAAAAAAATGGGTTCCCCCGCGTCATCATCCATTGCGAGAGAATATTATAGAGAGTTTCTAGGCGACGAGGGTGATTCGACAGACGAAGAGTTGGAGCAAGATGCGATTACGAGTGCGCTTGCGCTTTCGGCGAGGTATCTTGAAGAAACTAGTACGCCTACACGTCCAAAACAAACTAGGCAGTATTACGAACGAGATCGTGTATCGGCAAATGCTCGATTGATGAAGGATTACTTTGATGAAAACCCGACTTACCCCGACCCAAAGATGTTTAGGCGTCGTTTCCGGATGAGCAAACATTTATTGCTCGTGCATGGACCACAGACAAGCTGCGAGATGCTATGTATGCATGTATAATCATGCATAATATGATATTAGAAGATGAAGGTAAAACGATATGCCAAAATTATGTACCAGAAGCCGTTCAGGATCTACCGCAAGCTAATATGCAAGAAAGAATGCTCAACGCACATGAACTTCGCGACCATGAAGTACATGATGCGTCAACGGCGGATTTGGTCCAACAAGCGTGGTCGGTTCGGTATATTCCAAACACAGGAGGAAACAAAGATGAAGAAGAAGGTGAAGATGAAGAAGAAGGTGACGAAGAAGAAGAAGAAGACGAAGATGAAGACGAAGAATATGAAGAATCCGAAGATTAGTTGTAACTTTTTTTTAATATTACTTGTAATTTTTTTTAATATTAGTTGTAATTTTTTTAATATTATTTGTAGTTTTTTTTATATTTATTTGTCTTTTATTTTAATTATTTTAAGTTAAAAGATTAAAAAAATAATAAAATAAACAACCAATCAGAAACAGGGGCTTTATAAATAAAGCCCCTACCACTACACCATTTTTTCAGTTTCTCTCTCCATGCTGACTCAGCAGCCACGTGAACCAATCAGGAAGGGGGGCTTTATAAATAAAGCCCCTCACTACACATGGTCTAATAGAGAAACTTCTATAGAAAACTAAAGTGACTATTCATATTTAGAGGCATACTATTTATCAATCTATATATTATTGGGAGTGTATAAACGGTAGAATTGTATGGTTTAATGCTCATCTCTTCTCATCGATCATCTATATATATATATATATGAATGGGTTGGGTTAAATTAAAAACCCTCTCGAGTTGTGAAAACCCGTGAAAACCCTATGTAAAAACATTTTTTTTTCCTGATTTTTTCAGAATAGCTTTTATATTCAATTTTATTAGTTTTGGCCAAAAAAAATCAAAAAAGCGCCGAGTAGATTATTTGTTACACATATGTGTTACGTAATTTTTTTTATCATACGTCAGCATTGTTACATATGTAACATCTGTGTTACATAATTTTTTTTAAAAAAATCTATTCGGCGCTTTTTTGATTTTTTTGGGCCGAAACTCATAAAATTAAGTATACAAACTATTCTAAAAAAATTAGAAAAAAACAATGTTGTTACATAGGGTTTTCACGGGTTTTCACAACTCAAGAGGGTTTTCACAGGATACTTAGCCTATATATATATATATATATATATATATATATATATATATATATATATATAGGGTAGGGATCATGTGAGAACCAACTTTAGGGAGAGAACCAAAGAACCAATGTGAACAGGAGGTATTATTGTAAATATATAGTTAGATTTAGAAAAAACCCCATTATTGTAAATATCCCTAATAAATATTTCTTGTTGTCTTCCTCCCTCACAACTCTCAACCCTAAAATAGAACCACCATATCTTCATCCTCTGATAAAACTACTACCGTCGATCGAAGCTCGTTCAATCACAATCTGTTCCTTTTCTTCTCTAATCCATCTCCATTCCAACAATTTTCAGGTAAAATTCATGTATTTAAAACCAATGAAACCAGATCTTCATCGATCTGTGTCATATCATAATAACCACGCAATTTGAATCTGAGATACTAAATGCGTTTCAATATTCATGTTAATTTATCGTATTGATGTTTTTGTGAATGCATTGTGTATTGGAATGAATATGATGCACAGATCTGTGATTTCGCATGAGTATTTTATTTAAAAAAAGAAGTGTACCTAACGCCATTGAGAAGCGTTTAAATTATTTTGAAGTTCTATGAATATCGAGGTGGAATTTTATTATAGGAAGAATGAAATGTAGGTTGTGAGGATATATAATAATTATTTAATTTAATGTAGTTTCTTGTGCATCTGGTGTTCCAATGTTCCATATGCAGATATATTTTTTTAGTTGTAGATTAATCTCGAAGTAGCGTAAAGATGGCTGACAATTTAATCATGTTTTTTATTTTATTTTATTTTTTTTATTGTTTTTAAATGATCTATGGAATAGTAAATAATTTTGTATGCATTGTGTTATGAATGCACATATGCATTAAGATTGTTAATGCACATGTGCAAAACGTAGTTATAATGTTAAAAGTAATGTGAAATCACAAACTGTTATAAGTAAGTGTTCAACAATAATGCACATCTGTAAATGTTTTGTTATAATTACGAAAGTGATGTTGTTACACATGTGCATTTAGGTTGAAATATTGGTTTTCACGTGTTATTTATTATTTGTAGTTAATAGACTGGGGAAACAGCAAAAAAAAAAGTAAAATTTGTATTACAATCAAGGGAGAAAGGAACAAAAAAGCTGTCGGATGCAAGTGAAGATGATGACACAATTGTTAATCAGAAAGTTGAATCAGGTTGGAATTATTTATTTAGTGCTGATGTAATTAGTATTCCCTTGTTCCATGTTATGTTTTTTATTTATTATATAGCAGAACTTGATTGAGTTCCGTTTTATCTCCCAGAAGCAGAAGCTTGTGATGGCACAATTGTTTATCAGGAAGTTGAATCAGGTTATTATTATGTATTAAATACATTTATATAGAATTGCACATGTGCATATGGGTAGTTTTATCTTTTGAAATATTAAATGTTTGATGTTTATTCACACAAAATATCCTATGTGCAGATTTGGAATTAAAAAGGAAGGTTCAAACGAGGTCAAACAAGCGGACATATATTAAAACGGCGAATAATGATGGTATGTTGATCTGTGCAATATTTAACATAGATTGTTGATTATGCACATGTGCATAATTATGGATGAACGTGATATAATGTGTTTTATGACAAATGTGTGTGCAGATGCAAGTATAATAAAGAAAAAAACAGCAAAGCGTGTTAAAACAGTGGCAACGAAGTCAGCTCAAAAGAAGGTTACGAAAAAAGCAAATTGGCGTTTGAAACAAACACACGTTACACCACATCAACTTTGGTTGGGGATAAGGAAATTGTCAAACAAACAAAGAAGTTTGTATAACATTTTGTGTAATGTATGTTTGGTTTAACATTTTGTTATGTTGGTGAACATGAGATTGTGAGATGATTAGAATTATGTATGTAGGTGGTTAACATAGTTGGTTTGTAATATGGATAATTTTTTTGAGTTAATACGTTTGGTAGAGACTACATGTAGTTGTATGATAAAAACAAATTGGTATAAAAACTTTGTTGTTTGAAGGATGATGCATGCATATATGTATGCCCGAAAGTTAAACCACTAAAAAAATCTAACAATATTAGTGAAATGCACATGTGCATGCAGTACACGTTTCTTATTTTATAGGTCTTATATAGAGGTGTTGTAATTTTATTCATGTTTGTTGCCATACATGTGTTTTATTTTCAATTTATGTTATAATATGCATGAATAAACAATTGACGAGTTCGAGTGTATTTTGTATCTCACTTTGCGTCCATTTAATGATCATTGAATAGAATTTGTGACCCCTTATATATCTGTATCGTGTCCATTTAATAATCATTTAAGTATGGTAATTGATAATTCATTCAAAATTGTGATTTAATAGTGAAATGCGCATGTGCATACGGTGTATTTGAATATGATAACTTATGGCAGAGATTTGTTTAAAATAATAATAATAATAATATATTTTATTATGTTATATTAGATATTTCAACCCGGAACGCTCCCGGGATAAAAACTAGTATCATAATATATACAAATCACTAAACTTGGGGAGAAATGAATTACAAAATAATTACAATTAATAATAAAAATATATTCCTAATTTATATTTCATTACACCCGCGCAGTCGAAGCGAGAGGTGGCCGAATGTTGAGACTAGACCGGAAATCATCAAATAAAATTATTGGCAACCCTTTAGTGAAAATATCTGCAATCTGAAAACGTGTCAGGGTATGCAAGATGCGAACGATTCCCCGTTGAACATGTTCACGAACAAAGTGAATATCCAGCTCGGTGTGTTTAGTACGTTGATGCTGAACTGGATTGCCTGAAAGATATATAGCACTGATGTTATCACAGTAGACAATAGTCGCTGATCTAACTGGGTGACGAAGCTCAAGCAGGAGATTTCAGAGCCAACATATTTCAACTACAACGTTTGGAACTACCCGATACTCTGCTTCTGCACTGGAACGAGAGATGGGACTGCCGTTTAGAAAACCATGAGATGAGATTTTGACCCATGTAGACATAGTAGCCAGAAGTAGAACGACGAGTGTCCGGGCATCCTGCCCAATCTGCATCGGTGTATGCCCGAAGAGTGGTACTGCCAGGGGAGAGAGTAAGACCGAAAGAAGATGTGCCCTGTATATAGCACAGAATGTGTTTCAGAGCGTTCCAGTGATCAAGCTTAAGATCATGCATGTGAATAAATATCTGTTGAACAACATAACTGATGTCTCGCCTTGTAAAGGTAAGATATTGAAAAGCCCGGCTAAACTGTGGTACAGAGTAGGATTGTCGAAAGCCTCGCCCGAAGAGGAACTGAGCTTCGGTTTCCTGTCAACTGGTGTGGCGAATGGGTTGCAAGATTGCATACCGGCTCGAGCAATAATGTCAAGAGCATATGAGTGCTAGGAGAGAAACATGGAGTTACCTGTGCGTGAGACATTAATACCCAAAAAAATAACTGAGATGTCCAGGATCTTTCATTGCAAATTTCGCCGTGAGGCGAGACATAAGGTGAACCCGTAGGTTATCTATGGGTGTTGTCAAGATGATATCATCGACGTAGATAAGAAGATAAGCAGTGGCACCCCCGTGGTGGTATGTAAATTGCAAGTTATCACACTTACTTTGGGTGAAGCCAATGGAAAGAACAAAATCTGTGAATCGTTGGTACCAGGCTCGTGGTGCTTGCTTCAAACCGTAAAGAGACTTTTTAAGAAGACAAACATGATCGGGGAAGTCCCGATGCCGAAACCCCATGGGTTGATACATGTATACAGTTTCTGTGAGGTTACCATGTAAAAAAGCATTCGTCACGTCCAACTGATGAATGGACCAGGACTGTACAAGAGCCAAAGATAAGACTGTCCTAATGGTTGCAGGTTTGACCACAGGACTAAAAGTTTCACCACAATCTACCCCTATTTTTTGATTACGATCATCACATACTAATCAAGCCTTGTACCATTCCAAACTGCCATCCGACTGTATTTATGACGAAATAACCACATCATAATATATGCAAATCCCTAAACTTGGGGAGAAAGGAATTACAAAATAATTACAATTAATAATACAAATATATTCCTAATTTATGTTCCATTATAAACCAAGAAAAAAGAATATCACAAGTGTTTGTGAGTAATATAGAAATAAAGACAGGGACTTAGATATGGGATGTTTTAAAAAAGATAAACAAAGTTTAAAGAAAATATTGCTTTTTGTTAAATTATATAAAAAAAAGATAAAAGACATGAGACTGCTGTTAAACTCTCAAACACAACCATTTAAATTACAACATGGGATTGTTAGACCATGTGTAGTGGGGCTTGAGTATGATAAGGCCCATGTTTTATATTGGTGCATGTGGCAGCTAAGTCAGCATGGGGCTTGAAGTGAAAATGGGGTGTAGTGGTGGGGTGAAAAACATAAGGCCCATCTTTGTGATTGGTTGTTTATTTTATTATTTTTTTAATTAATTAAGTCAAAATAATTAAAATAAAACACAAATAATATAAAAAATTACAAATAATAATATAACATTGGATTTACACCAAGACTAGTATTTGTATAATTGCATACCTCTTTACAGGGTCCAATCAGTAAATCAATGGGCTTATTATTTTGACCCATTAAAACACAACAAGCTCATCTGCATCTCATATAAATAGCCTCATCTTGTCTTTTTAACCACAAAACCCTAAATATCCTCATCTTCTCAGCAGCTTCATACCACCACAAGAATGAAGACAGTATTATAATCAGAAACGATGGAATCGAATAAAGATAAAAGCCAAAATAATTGAAGTGAGGTGTCATCGTTTGATTGGTCGATTACAAATGTTGTTCGACGCTAAAAATATAACGCTGGAAACGGTTTTTAGTCATTCGTGCCCCTACGTAATGGTGTAGGGGGCGCGATTCTCCACTTCACGCTCACAATCGCGCTTCACTACATATGGTCTTATTAACTGTAAAAGCAAAAACAAATTCAAAAGTGTTAAGACTATCCGTTCTAGGGATGGAGGCCCTACCAAATCTGAGTGGCACGGAAGCAAGTGCGGGGCGTCTATGTAGTTGGGCTCGCAAGCTTAGAGAGGGGTGTATACCTAAGTAAATAGGTAATTTAGGGGTGTTTAAAAAAATCTGAATCCATATTCGAATCCGAAAATCCGTATCTGTATTATCCGAAATTTTGGATTCGGATTCGGATCCTATTTTTAAAAAAATTCAGATAATTGGAGATTATCCGAATCCGAAATATTAAAAAATATCTATTATATATATATATAATATTATTTACCTATATACTATATATTTAATCCATTCCAAGTTAATCCTAACCTTAAACAAACATAATACGCCTTTCTCGAATCCGAAATATTAAAAAAAATATATAATATTTGTTGAATGTATGTTTTAAGATGTTCGGTTTTAGATTTTTAGCATAAGATGAAGTGATTTTTTTTAAGTTTTGGATGATCCGAATCCGAAATTTCGGACATCCGAAATTTCGAATCCGGATCTCAATATTGACTATCCAGAATTTCGGATTATCCGATTTTCGGATATCCGAAAATCGGATAATCCGACTTTGAACACCCCTAATAGGTATACATAGTTAATGTTTTAAGTGTTTTATGTATTTAAGTTTAGTAAAAAGGTTAACCTTGTACATCATGTAATTAACTTTAGGGTTGTGACAGTAGGAAATAGGAGTGAGTATACGAAAACTGATAACCGAAAACCAAACAAAAAATAATCGAAATCAAATTAACCGATCGGTCATGGTTAACATATGGCTAAAACCGAACCATTAAGTTATAGTTTCGGTTTTCCCTTCTTCCATAACCCAAACCGAACCGATAGTTATATACTTAAGTGTTTTCATATATACCCATGGATTTGGAACATATTTTCATGTTGTTTCGGTATATTTCATGTATATCCATGTATTCGAAACATTTTTTTATGTACTTCATGTATTTTTCATGTGGATCCCTTTGGGCTTTGATACCTTTGGCTCCCTAGCGCTAGAAGTTGTTCGTTTCTTGACCAGGGTCCAACGGGTCGTCCACAGCAATAGTTCATCTCCAGAGGGGCAAGGATTTGTCTTTGGTAGACTAGGGTTCGCAATTCAGAAAGGGGTGGCGGCGCAGCTTGTTGCCCGTCTACCTTCTATTGTGATGTAAGTTTCGTATTTTGTTTTAATGAACAGTAAGAATTGTTACATAAAAAAAAATTATCTAATTTTCTTGCGTTTTCATATATTTATATTCTTGGAAAATGTTCAAACCACTTTACTAACTATTTTAAGTTTATAATTTTGCACAAGTTTTATGTTTGGTAATTAACTGAACATAGCCGAAACCAAACCGATAACCGATATATTAACCGAATTAACCGAACCAACATTTACTCAGCCCTAGTAGGAAAGAAAGACACATCGCTTCATATATGCATGCGTATATGTATGGAACATGTCAAGGGGTCATTAGATTGATTCGATCCTCGCAATATTATTCAATGAAAGTTCAGTATATTATTCAATGAAAGTTCAGTTTGATTCTCAAATTCTTGATTATAATTGATGATCGATCTTGGTCAACAAGGGGTTGGGCGATCGAGCTGGTTAGTGGGTAATGAAGGCTACAAGAAAGAGGGGCAATGGTTAAATGGTGAAGCCGACAATTGGGCTGAAATGGCAAAACCCTTTGTGTTTATGTGACGTCTACGTATGAACACAATGTTTTCTTAATATAAAACATCGATCATATAGTCTTACACAAAATTTAAAACATCTAAAACAATATTAATCTTTGCTCTACACAGTTTTAACCCTTGTTATATTTCTTTCCGGATGTTATTTTGGACATGACAATATGTTGGTACAATTCACGAAAAGATACATAACTCCAATGCATGGTAGCTAGCTAGGTCTACTGATATTCTACAAAAGCTTGAACAATATGGTACAGTACAATCAAAACCTGCACAGTCACGAGTTGTAGAGGGTGAATGAAAGATTGATTGATGACTGATGAGAGTAATCAATCCAAACACACGAGATGGATCTTGTAGTTTAAAATATGCCATAAATAGATACTTAATTTAATAAACAAATAGAGAGGCCTTAAATAAATTTTTTTCTCATTATTATTCTGTCATCCTACAAACCTACTAACCCAGTCAAATACGTAAACCACTTATTTTTTTCTTTTCTTTTCTTCTTTTTTTTTTTTTTTTTTTGAAAGGCAATTTTCAACCATAAAAGGATGAGAGTAAGACCATGTGTAGTGGGAGGCTTTATTTATAAAGCCCCCCTTCCTGATTGGTCCACGTGGCTGCTGAGTCAGTGTGGAGAGAGAAACTGAAAAAAGGGTGTAGTGGTGGGGCTTTATTTATAAAGCCCCTGTTTGTGATTGGTTGATTTTTTTATTTTATTTTTAATCTTTTAATTCAAAATAATTAAAATAAAAGACAAAAAAATATAAAAAAATTACAAATAATAATAAAAACACAACTAATATTAAAAAAAATTACAAGTAATATTAAAAAAAAAATTACAACTAATATTAATTTTCATCTTCGGATTCTTCATATTCGTCTTCGTCCTCTTCTTCTTCTTCTTCTACTCCAAAGAATCGCGTGTTGTTTTCTCGGCCATTTTTAAATACTCGTCGTTGATATCCGTCGTGTTGCCGTATGCGAGTATACGCAGTGCCGAGGTACACTTTTGAATAGACGTGAATCCCATCATCCCCCTAGCATCCGCTTTTTGTTTAAAGTACGGAAATGCGTTTTCAAGATCTTCGGATATACGTAGAAATAAACGTTTGCTCATCCGGAAACGACGCCTAAACATCTTTGGGTCGGGGTATGTCGGGTTTTCATCAAAGTAATCCTTCATCAAACGAGCATTTGCCGATAAACGATCTCGTTCGTAGTATTGCCTAGTTTGTTTTGGAGGTGTAGGCGTACTAGTTTCTTCAAGATGCCGTGCCGAAAGCGCTAACGCACTCGTAATGGCATCTTGCTCCAACTCTTCGTCTGTGGAATAACCCTCGTCGCCTAGAAACTCTCTATAATATTCTCTCGCAATAGATGATGACGCGGGGGAACCCATTCTTTTATAATTTTTGTTGAAAGTGATTTTGAAAAATATGTTTTTGTGTGTTTTAATATTTATGTGTTGTGGGTATATATATATCAAAAAAAAATAGCCGTTCAAAAATAACGGTAATATTACCGTTCCCACCACATGGCAAACAATTATTGGACAAGACAAAATCATCGCAGCGTTATTTATATTACGCCAAGGCCCAAAAACAGAAAATAGCGCCCCCCCTGTTCCGGTGTTGAGGGCGCTATTTTTGAAAAATATTGAAAAACCACGCCCCACTACGGGTGGTCTAATCAATCCAAACCACTTCATCATGATGCCGTATTTATTTTAAGGTATTTAGAAATCATATACCCCTTAATTAAAAAGCATATATACACCTTGACTCACATCACACACCAATAGAAGGATGATACATACCTCAGAATGTGATGTCACACCCTTAAAATATGATGTCACAGGATCTATGAAACCTAAAACCCATATATACACAATAAATAGAGAGATAGAGTAAAAGGGTGTCGACCAATATTAATTTAGGTTATCCATTGAAAGGATTTCACCGAAGCTTGAGCATGTCTTTTATATGGGTCAAACATAGAGTGAAGTGGCAACATTGGGGTGGGATAAGTGGGTTCGATTTAATGTTTTGAACTAGTTCTTAGCTGATGTTTAAAGGCAGTAATGTGAATACTTTGTATCAGTGTGACTGTGTGAGTTGGTTTTGTTTTTGTACTAGTATTTGAACGTCATAAATCACCAACGTGTTTTGCGCTTAGTTGGCTGTGGAGCACATGAAAACTCCACAGTTAAGCGTGCTCAGGTGGGAGTAGTACTAGGATGGGTGACCTCCATAGAAGTGGCTTCTGAAAGTTTAATGGAGAGAAACTAAAAATGCACAAAGAAGAGAAAAAACTATACTAATTAATTTTGAAAAATATTTTCTCAACAATAATTCTGAATACTGTTTGTTTACTGTTTTAATTGTTAGTTGCACAATTAAATTACCTTAATTTGATTCTGCAACGATCCAACATAGTTGATTATTATATCCAACATCACTGGCATTTTCATTGTCTATAGCAAATAATTAAATTTAAATGGAGCAAAACAATGATATATTATGAAGATAAATTTTTGTAATTGTCAAAGAACATATGAACAGGTAGAAAAAAAATGTATATATGTATATAAATATTAACTCATATCTTTATACCTAAAACTATGTATAACTCTAGTATTAACACATATCATAAAGGCTTAAAAAATGAATAACTCTAATATCAATATTCAATACCTAAGCTAAAATAATGTATAACTTTAATATTAACACCTATCATAAAGGCCAAAAAATGCATAATTCTAATATCAATATTCAATACATAACCTAAAACAATCTACAAATCCAATGCTAACACATAATACTTCAAACAAAAAAATAGTCGTTTTTTTTTCTCTATTTTTTATATAACACTATATATGGTACTCGTTGGAAAGATAATAAAACACTCGTTAATTTGGTGTATTTTTTTTCTTTAAAAAATCTCGTATATAAAAGAAATTAACGTTTAAAAATTATGGGAGGAAACATAAGAGTAAAAACTCTAACTTTGTTTTTTAATATTTTTCCCCTAAAATCAGTTAATGTCACATGGCACACTCAATGAGTGGGTTGGCCTCTTTGAATGCCCAAAATCCAAAAGCCAAACATTAGTTTAATTAGTGTCTTTTTTATCAGAGTCGATTAAGTTTAGAATTTTTGGTATCTAAAACATTAAGTTTTAGGACTTTTGAACTTTCTCATATCATATCGAAGAGAATAGATAAGCACGCAAAAGCTTGTGTAGAGAACCAACATGTCTTTGTCCTTTTGGCCTTTGATACCTTCGGTTCCCTAGCACCGTTTGAATTAATTTTAAATGAAACAACAATTTTTTGACCGTTATTTTGCAAAGTATATAGTTGTACACGGTTTAAATAAAAAACACAACCAAAAACTTGTTTAACCTAACAACTTTAAAACACAAACAAAACAAATGGATCCAAGGAAATCAAAGAGTGTTTCAAAGGGTGGTAGAGGTTCGGGTTTGGGTTCGAGCTCAGGTACGGTTGAACCCTATAGGCCCGTGATCAATTTTTCACAAAGTCAACCCCAACCACAACCACAACCGTTTTACCAACAACCCCAAAGCCAACCCATTTTGTATCCACAACTTTTTACGCCGCCTCAATTAACACATTCCTAATGGAAGGGAGATTGCTTTGGCAAAAGTTTGGTGCTATGTGTCGGAGAACAGGGAGAAGAGTAATCAAATTAGCAATGGGAGTTTTTGGAGGGCGATCCAAAAACATTACGCAGAACTGTTGAGAGGATCCACCCGAACAGTTAATCAAATTACTTCTAAATTGACCGCCATGAACCCACAAATGAATTCGTTCAATGGACTTCATCAACAAGCGATAACGATTATGATATATTTAACTTACGGTTTTATTTAATTATATAAATTTTTCTGAAATATATTTTTACTTGCTTGAATATAGGAATGCCTACGAGGGAGTGGATATAGTGATCTTAATGCCATGCAAACGGCGTTGAAAGATTACAGAAAAACCCATCCTTCTTTTTTTTAATCATTAAGCGACATGGGAAATTATAAATGATCATGACAAGTGGAAAAAGCAAGCGTTGATGGGTGAAGAACCGTTCGATAGTCATTCCGATAAGAGACGGAAGTCTTCGGAAAGCGGCAACTATCAGGCGATTGCCTTTACCACACTGGACGACTCCACACCTACTAGCCACATGTCGGATCTCAATGAAGATAATAACCCAACGATGCCCTAACGAAAAAAAAGCCACAGTCGCAGAGTCTTCAATCAAATCATCCTGGGTTGACGAATTTGGGTTATATCGAGCGATGAAAGAAGATAAGCTGAACTAGTTGATCACCCTACAATCTCAACAATGAGAAAAAACTTTAGCGTTTTTAGAGGAACAACGCGAATTGTTGAGACAAAGGCAGTATGACCACGACTTGAATATGTATTCAAAACCACACGGCCATCTCAAAGGTAAATCTTTGGACTTGGTTTTGAAATGTAAAGAAGAAATCGCGGCGAAATAAGAATGGGAGCGTTATTGGATTGAAGGCGACGAGGAGGATGAAGGCGACGAGTAAATTTAAGTGTTTGTATGTTTATTTTAATTGATGTTTCTTGTATTTTTTTTTTTTTAATTTTAATGGAACGGTTAATTTTTTAGTTTTACAAGTGGTTCTTTTAAAATCAAACGGTTATTTTTTTAATTGTAATTAAAAAATGAAAACTAAAAAATAAAGATTTAGCTGAAGTGAATCAGTTAAGTGATTCCTCTAAAAAAGTGATTTAGTGAAGTAAATCGGTGAAATGATTTGATAGTGCATGATTAATTAAAATCAGTTAAATTAAAAAAATTATGGTAGTGCACTAGTGCCTTTTCCCCCGAACACCATATTACTAAATCAAAAGATCATAGATTTCATGATATGTACTTTTCATAGAATTTTAGAAAGAAACTATAGTAATAAACCAACCATACATTCAGTTTTCTATAGCTAATTTATAGTACAGTATATTATATTATTGATTATTACAATTTGCTTTTATTTTGTGCGTTATAATTTTATTATATCAGATATGACTGGTTTATTTTAATTTAATCAAGCGGATTAGGTATAATTGATTTTTTATCAGTGACAAACCAAATTGATATCGTCCGAACACCGGTATGGGTACCAATAGCTCTGTTTTTACATTTTGATCAATGTTCATGTATAGATTTTGTCATAATAAAAGTTGTATTTGCTATAATGTTTTTTTTTTGGTATCGTAAGGTAAACCGTGTGTCAGTACCATCACGCACTAAATCAATCAAACAACATTGGTAACGACATCGATATTCGTTTAGTCGAGTGTCTGTATTGTACGTACCGATATATTAACACATTAAACCCATACCGGCTGAAAGCCCACCGCGCAGCGCGGGGAATCCCATTCATTTTCTTCGACCGATGTAAAACACGTGGACGTCGTCGTCCTTTTAGACATATCACTACTTTTGTTTTTAGGGTTTCTTTTTCGCTTGCTATACCAAGCGCCGGTACGATATTCATACTGTAATGAAAACCGATCCCGACCAAATTCTCGCCGCAAAGCGCGGAAAAACTTTACTCAGTTTATGTTAATAATATTTTATTTAATAATATGGAAAATATCCAGGTTACATCTAGATAATGGGTAAGCGAGCAACAAGCTGCGCCGCTATCCCTTTTTGAATCGCAAAGCCTATTCTACTAAATACAAACCCTTGGTTCCTCGGGCTTTGCGAGTCACTGTGGACCACCTTCTGCACCCGCTCCAAAAATCGAACTGCCTCAGGGGCTAGGGATCCAAAAGTGTCGAAAGCAAACGGAATGAATACATGCTGATTCTCTAAACACGCTGCCTCGTGCTTAGCAACCTTTCTAGTTTATGTTTAAAAAAGTTAGCATTTGATGCGATTGGAGAGAAACGTTTTATTACTTTAGATGATGCAAAAGCTAGTATAAAGTAATTTATTTTCCACGTGTTAATGCATATAATATTGACACACACACCTGATGTTATTGTTTGGCTTTTCTTGTGTTTGTTATAAAGATGTTAACAGCACATGAACATGTAGACCTACAATCAACCCTATCTTCGAATCTTTCATGGGAGATAGCTAGCCCCACCCACCCAACCTGCTGCTATATACAGTCGAAAATGTACAAATTGAATCAGACCTGAGAGGTGTAAATTAGGAAGCAAAAGTCCAAGAAACATGTAGGGGTAGTTAGGGGATTTCAGATTTGGGAGTAAGGGTTATGTAAATGTGCATTAGTGTTGACCCATGAGAGCTGAGTAGTTGAATGGTGTTTGTCAGTACACTGTTGGCATCTGTTATGTTGAAGATTATTTTATTTAAATAAAAATTAGGTTACGTGTGTGTGAAAAAGAGAAGGACAATCTTACTTTTGTTCAGTCATTGGTGGAGAAAGTGTTTGGGTTACATTTGTGTTTGGATTCTTCACTAACTATTTGGAAATGGACAATTTGAGTACTGTCTTAGTGTGCACGTGTATACGTACACAAAAAAACTTAGAAGGCACCTCCTTTAATAAAAAAGATTTAATAAAATGAATTAGTGTTGAGTTTTGATAAAGTTGAAACTAAGAGTCTTAGTGAGTGATTAATGTATTGATCGATCTTGTAATCTTTTAATGGTGATGTAGTTGTAAATGAAAATGTAAAACGAATCAGTTAACGTATTATCAAACACTTTAACACTAAAACAAATTTGAAGCTGCCAGTCTATACGTATACCGAAATTCTCAATGGTTTTCGTTACCACATGGACACATATTCTTCTTAACTTAAGCGTGTCTAAATTCTTTTCAGTTCAGTTAATGTTTTGCTATAGGACACCCTTAACCATAACCAATTAATTAGTTAATCAAATTATCTTAATCATAACAGTCGTTGGTTCAGAGTCGGCCAACCATATTAAAGGTCCTAATTGCAAAAAAATAATCTAATTAGGGCCCCTGTTCTACATGTGAATATGTGTTATTTTTATGATTTGATCAAATTTCACATTTTATGTTTTTCCCACTTCAATATGTTTAGGTTTCTATGACATTGAATATTTGAATTATTGAAATAATTAAAGACGTTAAGCATTTAAGAGAAAAAACAAATAAAAAAAATTAAAAACGAACAACAACCAAAGATAATAAGCCATTAGACTATCCGTTGTGATTAGAGGTGACCACAAACTTTATCCTCTTATATTGCGTCATGTCAGCGCCCAGTTGGCAATGTGATAAAGCTTCTGCTCACTCGCCTGATGCTGTTGTGGCTAGAGGTGAGCAGCAGCTTTATCTAGTTTATTTTTATTTTTTAATTTTTTTATCCTTTCTAAATTTGTCAAAATTATTAAAACAGAAATAAAGTTAACTAAAAATTAGATTAATGTTTACAATAAACTATAAAAAAAAAAACTAAAAACTAATCTAATAAAAGATCATCGAGACGTCTAGCCCATAAATGCTCGACTAATTCATGGCGGAGGTTTCCGCGTATCTCACGGTTCTTGAGATTCCTTATGTTGTCGAGTCTTTGGTTATTATAGATTGTCGATTCGGCACTTGGGATATCACCTTGGTAATTTTGACATATCACCAAGCCTCGGTCCTCCAATATCATGTAGAATAATACAAGTATAGACGACGTCCATGATCCTCTCTCGTGTCCAAAACCTTATTGGGTTGGCAATCAACGCAAATCTTTTTTTAAGAACGCCAAACGCTCTTTCAATATCTTTTCTTGCCGACTCTTGTTTCTTTGTAAAGTACTTGCGTTTGTCTTCAAGTTGTGACGAGAAAGCTTGAACAAGTGTCGCCCATTCGTTGTAAATACCATCAACCAAATAGTAGCCGTACTTGAAATTTACATTATTAGCGTAAAACGATTGGGGCGGCTCAACCCCGTCGATAATGTTATCTGTGACACCCGACATGTTTAGGTCAATATTTTACAAACACATAAGTCTACCTTAGCGAAAAACTTTTATTCAAACATACTTAACTAGGTCAGTTGAGTCAGATTACATTCCGTATTGTCTGTAACATCGCAAAATTTAATACATAAAAAGCCCTTATATATATATATATATATATATTTTTAATTACACCTTTATCATTAATATTATACAAATGTGCCTAAGTCTTTATTTATCCTAACTCACAATTTATATACATACATAAATGTATATAAATAATAATAATAATATGATTCTAAATTCTTTTTTTTTTTTTTTTTTGTTCACATACAAGATTTTTTTTTTTTAAATAAAGCCTTGAGTCAAATAGTCAAAGTCCTAGTTAAAGTCTTAGTCAAACAGTCAAAGTCTTAGTCAAATAGTCAATTCTTCATAAAACCTTACTTTATGGTGTTGACCAATTTTAATGGCTAATTGACTCCAAAACTAGTATAAAAACCCACCTATGACCCATTATACTTTGCACCTCTAAATCGATTGTTTCAATCCGATTAAACTTTCCCCCATACCTTTCTTCTATAGTCTATTACTTCTACAATTGAAGCTTTGATTATAAGCTCTTGTAATTGGCGAATTGGAAGCTTGATATTCTTTCTTTTTCGTTTTCTTCAATTTGGACTAGCTACGTTGTTGAGTCTTTGGGATTCGCCTCGCATACATTCACAACACATTATTCTATTTTTTTTACGAGACATAACATTTTGCTAAGGTGAGTTTTACATAGCCCCTTTTCTATTTATCACCATTTTTGGGGTGAAACATGTTACAACAATATTTATGTAATTCAATCATCAATGTGTCTATGTGTATTTCTATGTTGCATTATGTCTTGAACATGACTAGGGTAAGCACAATTCTAGCATAAACATTCATCAGCCAAACGGTATACATTGATAGATCTATTGGACTGACAATCCCACCCGGATACGTGCCTCCTACAAAGGTTACGTGGGTGTTTGTTACTGCAATATAAACGAGTGAACCATGAGCGTATGGGATGTACCACAATACAACAGTCACAAGGTTGATTATGCACTCGATTTACTTCTAGTATGTTTTCGCATATGGACTAGATTGCCATGACACATGAATTGCACAACAATTTTATTCTATTATCAAAACCTATGTAATTCTCACCAACTTTTGTTGACCCAAAATATTTTCAACTTAACATGTTTCAGGTTCTACTTGCTTGAAGGTTTGAATTGATGCTTGAAGATGTTTGCATAGTTTTATTCAATTTGATGTACAAATTCTTAGAACAATTGTATGTAACTTATTTAAAGTATTTAATGAAATTTATTATTCACCATGAGCTACTGAACAATCATCAATACGTGACATCCCGATGTTTCCGCCATCGGTTGGGGTGTTACATTGTCCAGGGTTCAATGATTCGGAGGATCATTGGGTTAATCACACACACACACACATGTCATGAGTCCCGTTGATTGGTGAATTACATGAATTAGATTAAGTAACAAACATGAATTGATCTGTATATGGTGTATAATATACAAATACGTGTTTAAACGGTGTTTAGATAATTATCCATGATTATATATGCTTAACATATGTTAGGACTGCATGTTCATGTGTTAGGATGTGTCATAATGCGTTAAAACGACAAAACTGGAAAATACAAGCCAGGTTCGACCTTAAGGGGGGGTCGAACCTGGGAATGGAAAACATGAAAATCTCATTCGACCAGAAAAGCTCTCATTCGACCTAGGCAATGGGTCGAATGAGCCCTGTGTATAAATACCACACTTTGTCATTTTTCATCATTTCACAAACCCTAAACGCCTCTAAACACTCTCTCTCAACTTTAATCACTGCGGAAAAAGTTTTTGCCCTTGTTTTTCCTAATCTATACTACAAACATCCTCTAAACAAAAATCCAAGGTGTGTTCTTAATCCAATATCATTTCTAAAGCATTTTGATTCATTTTCATTAAACCCCAATGGTCCAGAATTGTTTTAAAATGGTTTTCACAATTAAAAACCTTTCTAACATCTTTCTAAACAAAACCTAATCATTAAGCATGAGTTTTCATACAAGTTAGCATGTGTTAATGGTGTCTTATGATGTAATATGTGTTGTTTAATGATTATGTGCTGCATAGATGTTATATGAATGTTCTAAGGCTGCTATAGATGGTAGGTTTTGGTTATCTTAGGTTATTGATTGTTGGATGATGATATTTTGCTCATTTTGGGGATTTTTTTTTTATAGATTTAGGGATTTGATTCATGACTTTATTATGGATGATAGGATTAGGGGTTTTGTTTCATATGATAATATGAGTATGTTGAGTTTATTGTTGAATGATTTCAGAAAGTTTTCTAATTGGGTAAAGTTTTCATGCATGATGTGATGTTTCCATAATTTTACCATTTTGGGTAAGTATTAAAACGGAGTGATTTTGGAATAAAATTGGCAGGGTTTCGTGGGGATATCTTATTGACACTTGACTGCTGTGTTTCGTGATGTTTCATGATGTCTTCGGATTGTTTTGATGCGATTTGATACGTGTTAGAAGGTTTGGAGCTGCAGGGGTCGAACCTGGGCTTCATTCGAACCCACGTGGGGTCGAAGGAAGGGTCCAGGGGTCGAACCTGCAGCTGACAGGTCGAATATGTGTTATTTGGGTCGAATGAACATGCGTTAAGGTCGAATGAACTTGTAATAGGTTGTATGAACTTAAGTAAGGGTCGAATGAGCTTACTGGGGATCGAACCAAGGATGTTTTGGTCGAACCTAGTCCAGTTCCATGCTGATTCGACCTTACAACTCTATATGTGCGATTTTTGATGCAAACTAAGTGTTTTATGCTTGAAACTTATGTGTTAATCCTACGTACTTGATTAATTGATGTAATGGGTCACCAACGGGATGTCAGGTCTGTCTGGTATGTCCGGTTAACACTCAAACACATTTCTAAACACACATAGTCAAGATCTGGACATTCGGGGACTAGTTAACCTTCGGGTTAGTGGTCAACACACTTACTTAAACTCATTGATAGGTCGCCATTAGTCGGGACTGTCACACACATTTCGGATTACTTTTAAACGGAAGGCGCAATCTAAGGTGAGTTCACGGCCCTACACTTTACTGGTTTTGTTTTCGGGGGAGAAACATGCTTACACATTTTGAAACACACATTTTCATGTTATACTATGGCTATCATTTTATTACTATACGGTTCATCTAAAGTCCCTTAGAAACCACTAATACGGGAATGTAGCGGGGAAATGTGGATAGCGATATTGGGCCTGACAAACCCCACTCGACAGCTGGAGGCCGGGCGGGAGCATATTGTCTCGATCACACAAGGCCTACAGGAGGTGACGGTAGTCCGTAAATAAGGGTATCACACAGTAACAAATCACAGTCAGCAATGGTTTCACCCGTAGTAGTAATATACATAACGCCTAGTTAGCGTTCACACAACATAGTAGTAACGGTAACAGTTTTAAAGGATTAACGAAACATTTATTGAGAACTCACCAGCATTATATGCTGACATTTTTAGCATGTTTTCTCAGGTCGCTAAGGTAGCAGCAGTCGGGCTAGGCGCACGGAGTCGCACTCGCGTCTAGGATCATGTTTTGTTTTAGGATGTCAAACTTTGAACTTATGTTTTATACCTATTCGGTTTTTGGTAAACTTAAATTTGTTTCCACTGTATTTTGAATCGTGGTTTTGATTATTGCATGGTTTGGTTTACGTATCTTTTTACATATAGTTGTCGTTTATTGTGACCATTGACTTGGATTCTGGTGTGTCACGCGCCTCGCGGTAAAACCCCGCACGTGAAAATTTGAGGGTGTGACATTATCAAATATAGGTGATTGGTCGATAACATTTAGGTCGTTATTTGACTCGGAAACTCCAAAAAAAATCATGCCAAAACCAAAGATCTTGTGAGGCCACCGCTGCAAGTATGATACTCGGTCCATAATGATCACCCCGATGAAACTGACCTCTCCAGGCCGTAGAATACATAGCCGAACCAACATGCGTACAATCGAGACTACCAAGCATGCCGAGAAACCCATGTTTTTCACCATGAACCTCGTATATGCGTTGGATATCATACATGGTTGGTTTACGCAAATACCGTCGTGAGTAAATAGATATGATCCCTGCGCAAATATATATATATACACACACACACATCTTTTTAAAACGATATTTGATAATAAAAGTGTAAAAAATATGTGAGTAAACTATGTATAGAGATATACCTTGACAAAAATAATGAAGAGAGTCGCGCGCAACTTTTTTGGACATCGCAATATACTCGTCCACCGCGTCTGACGCAAGCCCGTAGGCTAGTTGCCGAATAGCGGTCGTACATTTTTGTACGGAGGTGAACCATAGTCGGCCCCTTGCGTCTTCTCTTTGTTGAAAAAAGGATAACGCTCTGACAAATCATCTGATAGGCGCATGAATAATTGTCTACTCATTCGAAACCGTCGCCTAAAATGATCTCCAGTATACACGGGATCCGGGCTGAAATAGTGTCGATACAAAGTATCGTTTGCTCCCTCTCTATCACGGTCAAGCATCGGTTGTCTAGTTAGCACCGGAGTCCTTCATTATCGAGACCAGGCTATCATGTATTCAATCATTATCCTACTCACTTCCATAAACAACTCGTCTTCTTCGGACGAGTCGGACGAAGAAAAATAATTCCATTGCAAAGCCATTTTGTAGTGAGTAATAGAAATTTTTTATGGTTTGTGTGGTGTGAAGATTGCATTTTTTTTGCTTGCCAAAAATAGGCAGCCAGCCACCAACGGCTATATTGACGAGCCAACGGTCATATTTGACCCGCTACCACACGCGAGTGTGGTAGCTTTGGCTAGCTCGCGACACGGCTAAAGCTTGGGTGTTATGGTGCCAGCTATGCACGTGTACCAATTTGTGGCTCGCGGTTGATTGCTCGCGGACCAGAACGGATAGTCTTATGCAATAAAAAAATAACTAAATACAATTATATGACCATAAGCAAATAAACGATAATCCAAATTAAAAAAAAAATAAATCAGATTACAAACCTGGAAAATTGCTTCAGTATACCGAAAAAAACCATAACAAAACACAAAACTATAAGTCATTAACTCTTTTAACAATCTTTAGTATAAGGATTGGGTTATCTTGGAATGAATTAAATATATAGTGTATATGTAAATAATATTATATATTTAATATAGATATTTTTTAATATTTCGGATTCGGATAATCCGATTATCCGAATTTTTTAAAAATAGGATCCGAATCCAAATAATAGGGATTTTCGAATATTTCGAAATCGGATTCGGATTTTTTTAACACCCCTAATTTTAAATACATACATAGTTAAAAGAAAACTCATAAATTTAATCTGCATTTCTGTTTTTTCCAGCTGTTAATTATTTACAATTAATAATACACAGTGTACGTACACTACTGTTTACAGTTTAAACCATTGCATTTTAACAATTTTGTCAACCCACTAGATGCTTATTACAATGATGAAGCTATAGTACGTAAGCTGTTGAGTGTCATGGGTGTTAGTGGCAGTCTCATAAATAGCAATTAATTCATCATGTGGTCAAAGATGTGGATAGTGTGAGTGTCTGGAAATGAACCGTTGATTTCATATATGAACCCTTATTAATTTGCAGGAATTTATGTTCTTTTTAAATGTCTCATTAACTACTTCTACACAATCTGGTTTAGGTAATTTTAAAACGAGCCTCATCCCGTCCACCACCACCACCCACCACCACGACCACGACCACCCACCACCAACACCACGGTCCACCACCACCACCGTCTACCACCAGACTGCTGTAAAAAATCAGTTTATTTAAATTTCAGTCTATTTCAGCAGCCTGCAGACATTAACAAACAAACAGTCTTCTTCTTGCAGACTGCAGACCTTTGGTCCACCTCTTCTCCTACAGATGTCTGCAGATGTGGTCTGCAGACTGCAGACCTTTTCCTGCAGAAAAAACAAACAGCATCTTAGTGTTTTAAGGAAGAGATTGAGAGTTCAAGGTTCATATAATACAAAAATGAGTGTATTTAGAGAGAGAAAGATTTAGCTGTTAAAAAAAAGTAATTTTAAAATGAAACCCTAGATTGCATTTATAGTAGCTAAAAACTGCTCCTTCCATTGTTGACAACTAAAACCCATAAATTTAAGAGAACTCAATATGAAGGGATTGATTTCTTCCATTATTAATTGTTCTTGTTAATTCACCTAAAGCTAGGCAGTACTGAACTGAAAATTGATAATATTCTCAAAGCTAGGTAGTAGCATTCATAAATGAACTATTAGACTAAGTGGTATGCCTTCGGTGACATCAATCGGGGAGATGAGGTGTCCATTTCCCCCAAAGGGAACACCCCCCCCCCCCCCTCCCCTCTAAAAAAATTCGGTGAGTTTGGGGAATTTTCCCCTTTCTCCCCTTGCATCCTGATTGGCCTATTTTTATTTTTTTTTATTTTTAATTAAAGTTTATATAATAAAAAAATGAAGGGGGAGTGGGGGAACTAGGGGAATACTATTTCCAAATTTTGGAGGAGAAAATGGGGAAATGATGTGACGCTGATGCGACACTTGAGGGAGTTGAGGGAAAAGGGGGGCACACCATATAGTCTTAGTATATTATTCAGCAGGTAACCAGGTGGCATGTAGGGGACTTAATTTTTTTGTTTTTTAGAATGACTTAACACATATGTTTATAAACTACTTCAACTTTGAGAACCGAATTGGAGGCAGCTTCCTTGAGTTTTCTGTCCTTGATGGCGTGCGTAGATGATTGTAAAGGTGGGTTTGAATCCCTAAATCTTTATGGACGACACTGCCTATTAATCTAGATGTTACTTCTACTTTGTTTAAACAAAATATCTTTTTGGAAAGACAAATTTTAGACTGAATTACTATTTGCGTTTTTGTGTTATTGTGATTTTAACTACTTGAATCCAAAGTCCAAAACTTTGGGGCTGTTTGGTAGCCTCTGAATGGTCATTAAGAGGTTACATCTGAATGGTTCATAATCTCTTAGTAGTTAAGATATAATCTTAAGTATGAATGGTAAGAGGTAACATCTTAATGGTTGCCTCTTAACCATTCAGACTTAAGGCTACCTCTTAATCATTCAGAGGTTATGGACCATTAAGAGGTAGCCTCTGAATGGTCATTAAGAGGCTACCAAACAGCCCCTTTAACTACCTGAGTATTTAGCTGAAAATTAACTAACCATTTGAGTCCAAATTGCTAACTCCGTCCATAAAGTCTGTTAGTTTTTTTTGTGAAAAGACAAAAATGCCCTTGTATACATATCTTTTAATTTTTTAATAAGTAGGGGTATTTTTGTCATTTCATACAGATTTAACAAACTTAGTTAACGGAGTTAACAATTTGGACTCAATAAGTTTGTTAATATCCAGATAGGGACTCAAGTAGTTAAAGTTTTAGACTTTGGGTTCAAGTAGTTAAAACCACTATTACACAGGAACTCAAATAGTAATTCACTCCAAATTTTAATTTGATTTTCTTACCTTTGCAAAACAAAACAGGGCCCTTAGACAACTTTAGGCTAACAATTTCTTGTATAAAAATAAATTTAACATCATTATTACTATTTTATCGTTTCTTAAAACATTGTTGTTGAATTTGAGATTAGATATTTTGAATCAAAATTTCAATCACCTTGTACAACCAATTTTTAGTTACATGCACTACTTGAAAAATAATGATTATTACGTACGTTGATGCACTATTTTTGTGATCACTAAAATATGAACTGATCATATGATGATTAAAAGATTAAATAAATGGACAAGCATCAGCAAGTTAAAACACGTAATTGACAAGAGCATTCAGTTCACATTACTCTTAATTAACCATCATGATATTTTTTTTTAAATAAAAATATATTCATTTCTTAAACTTCTCACGTTATATTAAAATAGAAGGTAGACGGGCAACAAGCTGCACTGTCACCTCTTTCTGAATTGCGAAACCCAATCTACCAAATACAAACCCCTGTCCCCTGGAAATGAACTATTGTTGTGGATAACCCGTTGGACCCTGTTCAAGAAACGAATAGTTTCTAGTGCTAGGGAGCCAAAGGTATCAAAAGTCAATGGGACAAAAACATGTTAGTTCTCTGCACAAGCTTTAGCATGCTTATCCACTTTTTTTATTCCGCCTATCTCGAAGCTTGTCCAGCTACAAACCCGTTATCCCTCAAATCAGCCAAAGGAGATACTCATGTGAGGTCCACACAAGCATGTTTCCCCGCAGCCGAACCAAAGACAAACAGATCCGCTGGTCGTAGACTAGATCTCCCTTCCGTAGGGTCCGTGATTATCATGATATGGTAATCAATTTTTGTTTTTGAACGGCTAAAATTAAATCAAATCCGTCTTTGATGGAGCTCGAACCCTTGACCTCAAGGGAAGCAACACGTTAAATTCAATGGCCTTGCCAATTGGACTCAACCTCCCACCTGATATGTAATTAATCAAGTGAAGCGAGACTATAAACACGAGGTGTAATTCACAAGAACATTCACTTCACACCTTACTCATTAACCATTTACTTTTTTTTTTAACTATCCTAGCTCTCATTCAATACTTACTTTCACGTTGTATCCATGAGGTAAAAGATATCTATCTGCCTTTCAAACACTAGGGAAGAACCTTAGTTTCAAATAGATGAATCAAACAAGTGATCCAAGTCTCCAACGCACCAACTTTCATCAGGCCCAATTGCTGCTGATTGACATCTGTCTGTAGCATTGTGCGTGAAACAAGGCCCACCAAAATTCAGCCCATCAGCCCATGTAGTCCAATATCTTCTGCTTTCTTTCTGTTGGTCTTTGGGCACGCCGAATACATTGTGTCCCCGGCCCACTGGGTTAAACCGACAAATTAAATAGATCTTTTTTTATAATTTTATTTATTTATATATCCTGCTTCAAAAATCTAACTTATTGATTTATTTACTACTTTAAACTTTATATTTTATTAACTTCAGGCATCAGATTCTGCAAAATTAAACTTTATATTTTATGCTCTAGCATAAAAATTAAAATTCGTTTTTTAGTTACACTATTATATGTGTGTGCATGTATGTTAGTTTTTAAAGTAAACATTTTTTTAAACCGCCCATAACAGAAGACTGATATAAAGACCACTCGATTTGAGCTTTTAGTAAACTGATTTCACAAAGTTTAAGGGGCTGTTTGGTAGTCTCTTAATCAGCCTCTTAACCATTCAGGTCTGAATCATTCAGACTGTTTGTTTCAGTATCTGAATTGAATGATTAAGTGCTGAACCATTAAGCTAATAAGAGATGCTGAATGATTCAGCTCTTAACCATTCAGACCATCTTAATAATTCAGCACTTAATCAACCAAACAACCCCTAAATCATTTACATCCCTTGTCCGAATCACGTGTGGTTAATAAGTTACAAGGAGGTACTCTCTTTGCAAGAAAAAGTTTTCAAATAAAGTTGGAATGCTTTTAAGTCTAAAAAACGGAAAAAAAAAACAAAAAAAAACAATCCATCATCATGTAATTTAAAGCAAAATATTAAGTTGCCACTTAAAGTATTTATTTATTTGATACCCATAAATCCATTACAAAGCTAGCTATTCCTTGCACCACATGCTTAGAAATATCGTACGATGTGCATGTTAACTTGCACACAAACACAAATATAGAACGTGAATTTACAACTTAGTACCCCAAAAAATAAAACCCATTACAAATAAGGACATCTTAAACTAGTCCTATTACTAGCGGGTGGTTAAAGTCCACCACCGCCCATGCCTTAAAAATATAGCAAAATGACCAAAATAATCTCTCCAAAATAAGTCCTCCGGTAAATCAAATTATGTATGGAGGACATAGATGTCTTTTCAACGGAATTGGGCACCAGTGAAGGTCTGACCGAAGGACCACCTAGCAGGGGCAACGTTGTAGGACACTACAGTCCTACCATCACTAGTGGTGACCTTAAAGGATAGAGACTGCCCGTTAAGGTAAGAGTTGGATTGCCAATTTTGCCCCCAGTTTCGTGACATTTGTTGCCACCCTGTCCTTGACCCTTTGATGGCCACCGCATGCACATCACCAGCACCACCGACATTCGAAATCAGTACAAGGTTAAAGTAGGAATGTCCGTTGATTTGAAACCTAATTCCACCCCTTCTTCTGCAGGGTACCCTACAAAAACACAAATGTTGAAACAAATTAAATGACAAAATTACCCATGATGCAGTAAAAGTTAAAATTATTGGTGTTAATTACCGTCTAATTTTGATGGAAGTTATGGAGGACTTACACTTTAACTTAACGGTGTGTACAAATATATTTTTTTTCCATAGTAACTAGTTTGGTTTAACCTTTTTCTAGTATAATTTAATGTTTTAATTCTACAAATAAACACATTACATGAGAATGACATGTTTAACTTTTAAAAACTATAAAGATTGTTGACAATTATAGTACATATAAATAACCTAATATTAAGTTTTAAACAACACCGAACCGTTAAATCTTTTTATGAAAATCAAACCGTTTGAATCTAGAACAGACAAATCCAAGTGATTTGTTTCAATATGAAAGGCAATTACCAAATTACCCTTGGGTGATACGGTTATGTATTTCACTAAGGGGTTGTTTGGTAGTCTTTTAATCAGTCTCTAAACCATGCAGATCTGAATCATTCAGCATTCAGACTGTTTGTTTCAGAATCTGAATGGAATGATTAAGTGCTGAACCATTAAGCTAATAAGGGATGCTCCTCTTAACCATTCAGATCATCTTAATGATTCAACACTTAATCAACCAAAAAGCCCAAGTGCATAGCTGAGCCATTCAGCACTTAATCATTCAGAGCCTCTTAACCATTCAAACGTGTTAATGATTCAGCACTTAATCAACCAAACAACCCCTAAATATATGTTCGGTATGTTTATTACAAATCTACCTCTCGTTAACAACATTATGAATGTTTGATTAAATGATAAATGGAGCTAATTACAAACATACCCTTATATTTTTAATTAAATGACCAAAACACCCTTAATGGTAGTTAAAACATTAACCAATACCTTCTGTAAGCAACAGGGACAACTCCAGCTTTGTACTGTGCAATGTGTTGGAAGATAGGTTGAGAGAGGTCAAAGTGCTGACGTGGAGGGTCACACCACCCACCGTTGCTGTTAGGCGGGCAGAAGTTGGTGGCGGTCACCGTAATGGTGGCCGGTAAACACCATTGACGGTCGTTTACACATCTAATTTGGTAGCAAGAACCACAGCTTAAACCTTTGTTGAATAGAGTTGTACTTAGAGCTGCAGTGTTTGTACCGTACCCTTGACTATATAAATTCCCATATCCACAAGCTCCACCTGTTAAAATTCAATTATAAATATTATTTAATATTTTTTATTAACGACTTGTAGTCTTGTGGTATCAAGTAGTGTAGAGATGTGGTATTGTGTTGCTACGTAAGTGGTATGGGTTTTAGTGCCGTCGGTGCATTGGTGTAAAATTTAAAAGTAGATTTAGTGGGTGTGTAAATTTGTGTTATAAAAAAAGTTACATTTTTTACGAAAAGAATTTAAAAAAAAATAGTGAATAGTGAATGACGTACCCATTGTACCCGAGGCGTCACCACCGCCGTAGAAGGTGGCATGAGCATTAGACCAACCGCCGCCACCGGCGGAAACATGGGATAACAATGCAAGAAAAGCCACAAAGAGAATAGCAAAATGAGCCATGAATTTGAATTGGAAGATTGAGTTGGTTTGTGATGAATGGAATTTGAAAGGGGTGGGAAGAGTGTGTATATATAGAGGAATTAATTTAGTTGGGGGGATTGTGGCACACATAACGGTTGCAACTAACTCAAGACAGTAACTCCCCTGTCACTCTTGACTTGGTGTGAATTTTCTATGCAAATATGAAAATTGAGGGTTGTTTTTTTATTATTGTAAAACCAATTTTGTGTTGGAAATTATGATAACTAAATAAAGAATTTTTACATAGTGTATTGATGATTTAGTAAGATGGTGTTTAACGCAAAAGATACAAATGCATAATACGGTTCTTATACATAGTTTTTGACGTATTTTTTATTCTGAAGTAAACGCTTATTGATATGAAAATATTACAAGAATTTCTCATGAAAATAAGACATATTTGACACTAAAACTCTAGGTTGAGTTTAGTACAAACAGGTTTGGTTTGTTATAGTTGATGATGATATTAATTAATTAGTATTTTAAATTGTTAGTTATTACTAAAATAATTAAAAGGCATGAAAACTCAATAATTCATTAATTTTTAAAGAAAAATTACCAATTGCGAGATTTCATCAAAGAATTACTTAAATAAAGTAAAATTTGATTGGTATAAATAAAACAGAAAATATCATTTCTGTTAACAATAGTAACTTTTTATATTTAAGATGTTTCTCCATAAATAGCACCCCATTTATAGTTTTTGAGCACTCCATTTATATGTATGTTTATTTATATGTATGTTTTTTTTAAAGATGATTTTCTATATTGTAGCAAAGATCATTACAACCCTCAGAAGGGGATCCCCTAGCCACTCTACAATGGTCGTCTTAACCGGTTTCACGTTGATGCGAGAGTGGCCGCCCCACAAGCGAGTCGAGGCTGCGCATAAGGGGCAGTTCCCGAAACCGGGGAAAACCCAACCCCTCACCCGCCCATAGGCACGACGGTGAAGGATTGGTAAAACCCGGGCTAGATCAGGACTCGAACTCGTGACCATAGGCCGGGAGTCATCCATCAATTCTCATTATGTCCCTCGTGAAAATCGAATCCGGGACACTCAAAAGAGATTCCCGTCCATTCACCAGCTGAACTACCCGTGAAGACACATTAAACAAAAATTATTATACATGTATTACAACTTTAAAGCGAATTGCTATAGGAGGAATGAGGAGATCTTGGGTGAATCTTGAGTGTGTCCCACTGGTGACTATAGCCACAATCCCACATGCACATTAAGTCATTAACCACCAAACGTTCGTTTTCCTGGACCACCATTTTACACTTTCTATTCTTTTGTATTCCTTATATCTTATATTTTTTTTTTTTTTCAAACTAAAGTTTGGATAAGCAGGGGCGAATCTACTTGTCCAGGAATGGGTTTCTAGAAACCCAGTCGGTTTTGAAATTTTAGTGTTAATATATAAAAAAAATACACAAGAAACCCATAGATAAATTTAGAAAGGAACCCATAACAAACTATGTGAAGTGGTCTAGTGGATGTGAGTGCCTTTTTTAACCTCAAGATTGTAGGTTCGACTCCCATAAGCTGCATTTAAGTTAGCTTTTTTGAATCAGTTTTTGGTTCCTATTTTTTTAGTTTAAAACCAACATTAGGGTTTTATTTAAGAGCAAAACTTCACTGCATCCTCCTCCTCAAACTAACCGGTCTCCTGCTTTGCCCAACTTAGCCCCTGCCACCCTCTCTGCATCCGCCCTAGGTTCCTCCTCCACGGCCTCCGTCCTCTCCAGCCTATGAACTCCGGCCGCCTCCAGCGCAGGTTGCCGCTGCTACATCCACCTCAGGTGTGTTATAATTCTTTAATTTTTAACCTGATTAGTGAGGAATGATTATTGGTTGAATAAGAAATTGTGACTGTCGAAGATAGTTCTACAATTAGATTTGGGCTTATTATTATATTATGAACTGAAGTAATAAGATTTTATCTTATGTTCTTGAAGTGTTCTTAAGTTTTTACTGTTGAATCCCTTTAACTGCCTCACACATTTATAGGAAACTTAAGCTACACCAAAACTTATCAAAACCACCGATGATGACAGCCATTCATTCACTGAGATGAAAACAGATTTTTGAGTTTTAAAAACCACAAATACTTATATTTTTGACCAAATAGTTTTGAAAGAAGCGTTTATTGCTCCATTAACATGCGCCAGTATTCTCTAAAAGGGAAAACCTGGAGTGCTACCAACAACTTGGTGAAGCACAAACCCAAAAGGTGTTTATTTATTAACGATTGTTATGTTTAGAATTTAGTGTTAATTGTTCGGCCTTGTTGTAACTTTTATGCTTACTAACGATTGTCATAACAGTTTTTGATGATTTCTTGTGCAGATTCAAGAGTTTGCCCTTCGTATATCTTAGGATTTCAATCTGGTGAAGCTTTTGTGGTCTGCAATGTGGCTAATCTTGTTCCACCACATGAGGTATTCTATACATTGACACTGATGATTTCTTGTGCAGATTCAAGAGTTTGCCCTTCGTATATCTTAGGATTTCAACCTGGTGAAGCTTTCGTGGTCTGTAATGTGGCTAATCTTGTTCCACCACATGAGCCATGAGGTATTCTATACATTGACACCAAGTTTTTGCTTTAAGTTGATATTCCTCTTGTTCTTTTTATAATTTTCAAATGTCGACCCGAACTGATAAACCGACCCAAAATTTTTATTTTTGGTCATATGAGTAACACCTAAAAAAGAAACCCAACGAAAAAAATTCTTCGATCCACCACTGTGGATAAGGTAATTACAATTTACATATTAATTAGTTGTATGAAACCTTAAAAGGTAAATAGCAAACAATCGTGTAATTGAGATATGTAACATTCATCCTTAAGTGTTTATATGTATGTGAAAGACTATAGTTTTCCTATCTTCAAGATTGGTTTGGATTTTTATCACCTATACGGCTATACAAGAACTGGATAATAATGGAAAGAGAACAATTATCTATATTATCTTATTAAGGAGGAGTGATGTACAACATGGTAATTTGCATTTCTATACAACTTAACATGCAACACGTACAACATATTTAAGCAAAAAAATTAAGGGTATCATTGGCATAGTCGTGACAATTAAGACACTTAGGAGGGTAGATTGGTAAATTTAACATAATCAATACCTCACATCCTAAAATCTTATCCCAATTATGCCCTTATGTCCAACTTTTAAAACACAAAATACAACCTAACATATGATGCATCTTAAATGTGAGACATTTCAACCCCTCATCTATATTATTATATATACTTCATTATAATCAATTTCTTGAATACTAATAGTCTTTTCATAACCCCAAACAAACTCTTAGAGCTAATTTCATGCTTTGAAGCATTGTTTTGTCCAAAAAAATTATGTCTTCATTAGATGAGAAGAGAAAAACTCAATGAGAAGTTAAGACGCTTGCAAGATATGGTTCCCGGATTCTACAAGGTATAAAGATATGAGCTAATCTTTATATACATATATACATTTTTTTCTACTTGTTCATATGTTCTTTGACAATTACAAAAATTTATCTTCATAATATATCATTGTTTTGCTCCATTTAAATTTAGTTATTTGCTATAGACAATGGGAATGCGATGTTGGATGTAATAATCAACTATGTTGGATCGTTGCAGAACCAAATTGAGGTAATTTAATTGTGCAACTAACAATTAAAACAATAAATAAACAAACAATATTTAGAATTATTGATGAGAAAATATTTTTCAAAATTAATTAGTACAGTTTTTTCTCTTCTTTGTGCATTTTTAGTTTTTCTCCATGAAGCTTTCAGAAGCCAGCATAATCTATGACCTATTAACCTCAACTCTACTGAATTGGATGATATGGCCCTTATAAAGGTGACAGATGGCTTTCCTAACTATCGTTGTTAAGAAGTTGTGTATCTTGAATCATATATATTGTTAACTAAATATAACGGACAAAATTATAAATATAACATTCTAGATTTGCCAATACGTTTATAATATATTATAAATATAATTCACTTACTACATGGGATGAAAACAGATGTTGCAGGGAACAAATGGACATGAAGAACAGATGATGGAGAGGATGGTTGGAGAAGGGTATGAAGACTTTCCTCAATTTCAATCAACATGGTCTCCTTGAACGCCATGAAATAGTTAACTCTATAAAGGATTTATATATGCATGCTCAAATATAACTTTATACGTAAACTATATTTGTTCTAAGACTTTTAAGGTATTTGTTGATCTATTTAATGCTCTTGTTAAACATTGTATGAAGTGTGGTTCACAATATTATTTTGCTTTCGGCAATTGTATATTGTTTAAGTTCTAATTCTAATTCTAATTAATAAAATAAATTAAACACTAGCATAAAGAGAAAACAAAAACTTAACTATGTGTTAATTACTTATGTTATTTGTGTTAGGAAATAAGAAATCAAAACGTCATAAATTCACGCTCACGCTAATGAAGAAATAAGAAATTGAAAAGCCATAAATTCACGCTCACGCTAATGAATCAACCTGAATCTTTATCTTCTATATCTATACTATATTATAAAGCATCAGTGAAGGATACCCACAAAATTTAAGTAAATACAACCTTTATTGCTTATAGTACAATGCTTATTGAAGTCATTTAGGGGTAAAATTGTCTTTCTACCTAAATATTAAATTATTGAAGAAATTAATTTAAACATAATTATAATATTGATGAGGAAATTAACAATAATGTGGTGACTCTTTACATTCATAACCACCATGTGTTTATTAGGTTTTTATCAATGTTATAGTCTTATAAATAGTGGTCATGTATTTGGTATATAAATAATGTGTGACTCTTCATATACATAACTTACATATCTTTTAATGTTTATAGTAAATAAATTACATCATATATTATGTATTTATATCTTCTTTTTAAATTTATGTGGTTGCAGGATGGTATGATGTGACACTTCTACACACAAATGAATATGTAGGCTTGAAGTTTGCCAACACACCCAACCCATGACACGTTTCAACCCATTAAAGTGAGTGATATATGTAGGCTTGACGTTTTTACAAGCAAATATGGTTGAGATACTTCATGAGCAACGTCATCATGTTCCTCGATGGTGTTTTTGTTTTCTCTGCTACTATAAGCTTCTAGGAATAGAATTCAGTTTTTAATAACATATATTTTATACATCGTTATTTTTTACTTCATCATAACGAATAACCAACAAACACGATGCACGAGAGGCAAAACAGATGCACCCGTCGCAACGCGCGGACATTTCTACTATAATTTATAAATGAAAATTTGCTTTTATCATAATCACACTTATTTATTAGAGTCTGATTCGAACTTTTATCGTCTCCTCGGTGATACTTTTAAAATTTTTGAAGTTCTTATATTTCTTAAGAAAGACGAGAGCAAAAACAAATAAAAATATTCTAATAAAAACACTTGTTACACTTAAGAAATACTGATTCAACCAAGTATAAGGGGTTGTGATCCAATCTTCTTGAGATCCACACTGATATCTATTTGCAAAGCACTAAAAAACACCGCGAGTCTCGTTACGAGATGGAGAGGTGGAGAGTTCTCCTCGTAATAACCATCCCCCATGAAAATTAGTAGTTGATATTTTAGAGTAAATTATGTGCGAGTAGGGAGAATCATATATGTTTTACCTTGATGAAGTGTAGTGTTTATAGTCATGGTGGTGAGGAGTAATTGATTGAGACGTTGCTATTTGAATATCATTTTGGTCTCCTTCCTGCTGACCGTTAGTGGTCTCAGAGGAGGGTGTGTGTTCACGCCGTGTGATTGGCTTAATGTCCTTTTTTGTCTCCTTGGCGATAACCGCTAGTGGGGATCATGGGTGCATGGTTCCTTGGCGTTTGATTGGTCACATGTCGCTTTCTCGTCGCCTTTTTTGTCTCTTTGTACCGGTATATCTGACGTGGCGTGTGGGCCCTATGGGTTAGTTGCTTTGCTAGATGTCAAGTTTTTGAGTTATCGTTGTGCACGGGCTCGCATGGTTTAGAGACAATATCTCTTCGACACTGTGTGATGAAATGAAACAACATATAGACACATATTCTAAATATGGATTCGAGTTTATCAAATTATCTATGAACCTATGATAGTTTTTTATTCTTTTTTGTATATACATATATATTTATAGAGTAAAGATTAAATACAAAATGGTTTTAATCTACTAAACATGAGAAGTGAAAGGGGGGGTATGAATTTTTTTTCTCATCTGTTTAAACATGTGATCTAGATAAATAATATAAAAAATATTAAAAAGAATAATTTTTTTAGCATAATTACAGCAGTTTACGCTAGAGTAATTACGTATAACAGTAATTACTCTACACTATTTTTTTTAGATTTCAGTACTAAAATACATGTTTAAAATATGGAATATATATATATATATATATATATATATATATATATATAGGGGGAGGATAAATTGAAAACCCACTCGAGTTAAGAAAACTAAGAAAACCCTTGTAAAAACCATCTAAAATTTTGTAATTTTTTTTGAAAAAAATACACAAGGTAACATACATGTTTTTAAGCGTTTTGGGCCAAAAAAATAAAAAAAGCGCCGAACGGATATTTTTAAAAAAAAATAAACAACGCAAACTTTGTAACAGCGTTGTTAACATATGTTTTCTGCTTTTTAACATATGTTACGGCGCTGTTAACATATGTTTTCTGCCTTTTAACATATGTTAACATCGCTGTTACAAAGTTTGCGTTGTTTATTTTTTTTTTTAAAATATCCTATCGGCGCTTTTTTTATTTTTTTTGCCCAAAACGCTTTAATACATGTATGTTACCTTGTGTATTTTTTTCAAAAAAAAATTACAAAATTTTAGATGGTTTTTACAAGGGTTTTCTTAGTTTTCTTAACTCAAGGGGGTTTTAAGTTTATAATTTCCCTATATATATATATATATATATATATATATATGTCTAGGTTCGTGTACAAAGGCAATATTTCGTGAGAAGTGTGAGAAGGATTAAAAAATGACATATAGGCTTTATGTTTTGGATTTAGGAATGATGTATTAGGTTGGTTTGGCTAGAAAAACATCAAACGCAACAATTTGTGTGTATACTCCTTCATTTCTCACGTTAAGGATTATTTATAGGATAAGAACCATTTGTATAAGACCCATATAGTTATATATCTATATATTTGTTAATCTTATTCCTTCATTATGTGCTAATTTTATGATGTACCAATTTCGTACTCTAAAGGTGTTTATACATACTAATTGACTTATCACAACTCTAATTTGATGCATCATAATTATATGGATAAAAAATTTGTGTGTAGTCATCTAAGATCATACGTGGTGGTAATGAAGATCCACGCCCTCCACTTCAAATGGAAGAATGTAATTGGCCCTCAAAAAAGAAAAAATTTCACGCTGTGAAAATTTTCACGCCAAAGCTAAAAAAGGAAGAAAAATGCCCCATGAGCGGTGTTGGGGCATTGTGGGGCGCTTTTTGAGACAATCCCCGCCTATTTCACATTACCACTAAACCTGGTCGGATTCAAATACCGCATTGTATGTTAGGATATTTAAAATACTAGTTAAGTCAAATAAATGCCCCAACGATTCTCATAAATTCGACATTAAGTTTCGATGAAAGTCCATATAAGCGGCTCAGTTTGCACATGCTTTACAAATACAAAGTCCTTACATGAAAAGCGTGCAATATAAAGCGACATATATTAAATAATATACTTTTTCTTATAAACAGGTATTGTATTACTGAAACATATTAAGAAGAGAAATAATGAGATACGACATAATCAAAAGTAAAATAAATACTAAAGCTTAGTTATTAATATGTGATAAAGTTATGACTGGTCGAGAATATTTGTCATAGATGACAAAAAATAGTTATGAAAAACAATTAAATCGGGTAAATAACGACAAATAATGATAAAAATGAATAAATATGAATTTAACAAATACATAAACAGCCAAACATATATGAAAGAGAAATAAAGTTGTACTATAGCTTTTGGCCAATGTGTATGAAAAGGTTCCGGTAACTCACCCGTCCCTGGCCAAACATAATGAAGTCAAGGATGCATTGAGGCAAGGGATACCGAGACTAGGGCGTGTGGTGTAGCGCCCCCGTCATTGTACCCCTCCAACAAAAGGGGCAATATTGGTCTCCTCCAGGAATCTATTTATTGGTGTTAAAGACCGAAAAGGAAAGACCCACACACCATTTTAACCAGTCAGATTTTTAGCTTTTTTCTTTAGGAAAGCGGTAAACCACACCACTTATGTTAAAAGGATGGTGGGGGAGGGTTCTGTTGCTACCCCAAAACCTTTGTGGCGTAATAAAAGCCTCTATGGGCTTTATCCCACGCCCCCCAGCCTAGCAGGAAGTGGTGATTTCCAACACGTAAATTTATTAGGTTTTTTATTGTTATATATAATTCAGTTTTTCTCAGATTTTTAACCAATAAGATTTTTCTCAATTTTTTAGTTTTTTTCTTTAGGGAAGCGGTAAACCGCACAACTTATTTTAAAAGGAGGGTGGGGGGGGGGGGGGGGGTCTGTTGCTACCCCAAAACCTGTGGCGTAATAAAGCCTCAATGGGGTTTATCCCACCCCCTAGCCCAGCAGGAGTGGCGATTTCCAACACGTAAATTAATCAGGTTTTTTATTGTTGTATATAATTCATTTAATAAGATGTCATCTTCAATCAACATATTTAGCATGTATGAGAACTACAAAGCTTTTACTTATTGCGCGCTTTAAACATGAAATATATGGCTTATTGATTTAAATATGAAATGTATATGTCTGTAGTGCACTACATATAAGTATTTATACAATTCATGTCTATATTAAACGTGCTACAAGTATAAGTTTATGCCTATTTATTAAACATGCAAATCATTACTTTATATTATCATCATATCATATTAAATATATAAGGAATCAGAAGTGTAGAAAACACGTACGTATCTAATATTTGAATGTATTATATTCATTTATGAGTCTACCAACAACTTTTGATCAAACTTTGTAAAAGTAGGACCGCGGGTGTCACGTTAGGCAACCATTGATGCTATCCAATCTCCTTATAATATTCCCTAGCTGGTATTTGACGTTGAGTAAACATTTACTTAGGGCTGGCATAACAGGTTACACGAACCTGTTAAGACACGAACCTGTTAAGACACGAACACGAAACTTGTAAACACGAACACGACACGAAATCTAATCGTGTCATTTTTTTCAAACACGAACACGAACCTGTGTATAACAGGTTAACACGATAAGACACGACAAGATACGATAAGGAACACCTACTAAAATAAGTTAACACGACAAGACACGATAAGACACGACAAGACATGATAAAAAACACGATAAGGCACGACAAGACCTGTTAAGACACGTACACGATAAGACACGAACACGAAACAGGTAAACACGAACACGACACAAAAATAAACAGGTCTTAACGTGTCGACCTGTTATAGACACGAAACCTGTTAAGGCCAAACACGAAACCTGTTAAAATCGTGTAGGTTCGTATCAGGTTATCGTGTTCGTGTCTAAATTGCCGGCCCTACATTTACTAGAACAAAACTGTTCCTCTTAAGTAATTATACATTTATATGTTTAAGAGTCACTGCTCGCCCTGGAGAGATAGCGGGTGTCTTCAGAGTCAGCTGCACTAGCGTTAAAAAATAATAATAATAATAATTATGCGTTTGAAAATAATGATCTATGTTTTCATTGTGAGAAGGTGATTAAAGAACCTAGTCGAAGTGAAATCACTTATGGACAAATGATTAGATAAATAATTAGCTGTATATCATGTAATTGTCAGTTCAATGGGCCACGTGGACGTACGTCATAGCTCTCTAAAAGTCTAATTAATAATCAAGATTTGGTTAGTGGTAACAGCTAGAGATCCCGAGATTATCGGGATTAATGTCTTGATCACGGATTAAGGAAAGATGGATTTAGTAGAAAAGCAAGGAATAGGCTTTTGCCAGAGCACAACTAAAATAATACACAATGGGTATTATGACTGAATTCCATTAAAAAAACTTATCCAAGAATATGTTACTTTTCATACATAACAAGAAATGGAAGAATATGGTGCTTTTTTAGAAATTAGAGACGAGACACTTGTATCTAAAAATGATTTATGTCTATTTTTTTTTATCGGCTAAGGACATCACCTTGGTACCCCGTTTCGAATCCTCTTTCCGCATCGTCGTTGAAGGCATAAGCCCTTTCAACGTCAAGGGGTGTATTTTTATTGGCCCTATGATTCGAACCGTGTACCTCTCCCTGGCAGGAACCTCCCTAAGGAGTAAACCCTCCCACCTCTCCCCAACTGAGCTGGGGGTCATTGGCGATTTATGTCTAGTTAATTTACATGTTACCTGACGAGACTTTTTTGAAGATGAAAAGTGAAAAAATAGTTAAGAAATTATAAGTCTGATATAAACTCTCCTGCTTATTCGGTTTGTAGATTCATAATACTTGTAGTTTGCTAAGATATGAATCATGGATGATCTGGTTTTTATTTTCGATTCCATTTTGACTAGGATATCGTAAAGGGTTTCTCCAATTGGAGGGAGATCGTAAAGGGTTTCTCCCAGCAATTCAGCCAGCAGAGAAGACACGCGAAATACAGGGATGAAGTGATGCACATCCGACAAAGGGATAATGAATCAATGGAACATTTCATAATCCGCTTTAACAAAGAAAGACTACAGATCCCCGGTCTAACGGAGGAGTTGGCATGCACGGCTTTCACCATGGGAGTAAATGATGACGGCCTTTTGCGAAAGTTACACGGCCCCACAGGCTATCCGCAGACCATGGACGAAATGATGACTATCGCGAAGGCCTACGTGAAGCAAGAAAAGTCCATAGCCATGAATCATGCTGTACGAAAAAAGCAAGAGGCAGCGAAGAGCCAGGAAGCTCCCAGGGAGCACCAGGGCCACAAAAACAGGGGACGCTCGGAAAGGCACCCATATTCTCGCAATGACACACGGGAAGATCGGAGAGATGACAGGCGAAGGTCTGAAAGGTCACAAGATACTTTTGCAGGGAAGGGAGAGGGCTCGTCTAGGCCTAAATTCGAGTACCCGGACCTAACAAAGACACCCCTCCAGATACTGGAGTCTGAAGACCTGAAGTTTAATACCCCCCGCCCGATGAAAGATTCACCGTCCCAGGACAAATCCAAATATTGTGCTTACCACAAAGGAAACGGTCATGAGACAAACGATTGTTTTCAGCTGAAGAAGCAGATCGAGTATTTCGTCAGGACAGGAAAGCTAGCCCACCTAGTAAGAGATATCAAGCCGGGCCCGTCCTCGGCCGGGACAGACAAAGCCGCGGGAAAAAGGCCATGGGAAATAAACATGGTTAGATTTGAAACAAGGAATGATCGGAAGAGATCGTTTGAGAGAATCGAGCCGTGGATGGAAGCAACAATAACAATCCCACCTCATTATCGGATGTTGAGCATGGAAGCTTTAGTTATCTCAGCGGCAGTCGGCGACTACAGCATGAGAAGAATCCTCGTAGACACGGGAAGCTCAGAGGACATTATATACGAACCATGCTTCCGGCGCATGCGCCCGGAGGACCAGAGAATGCTTGAGCCTGCCAGAGGACCTGTCCGAGGGTTCACAGGAGAAAGCATCGAACCTTTGGGGCAACTAACGTTCCCCGTCACGATAGGGGACGGACGGAAGGAACGGACCGTGTTAGTAACCTTCCTGGTCATCCCGGCTAACTCTCAATACAATGTGATCATGGGGCGGTATACCCTGGGAAAAATAGACGCATTGGTTTCTACGGCCAGAGGTTTCATGACGTTTCCAACTCCTCAGGGGGTAGTGACAGTATCCGGAGATAAAGCCTGTGCAACAACAGATCGCAAATCATTCCGTCAAGCACCCACGGGATTAGTCGGACCGGAAAGGTGGGTATTGAACACAGAATACCCGGAGCAAACAGTAACGATAGGGGATACCCTATCCGCAGCTGCACGTGAAAAGCTGAAACAGGTACTGAGAAACAACATAGACATATTTGCTTTCAAGCATGCAGACATGACGGGAATAGCAAGATCAAGGGCGGAACACAAGCTGTCCACTTATCCATCCATTAAACCTGTCACACAAAAAAGACGGAGCATGGCTCCTGAAAGAAGAGCGGCAGTGGTCCAGGAGGTGAAAAAACTAGAAGAGGCAGGAATTCTGAGGAAGACAAGATATCATACTTGGTTGGCGAACCCGGTTATGGTCAAAAAACATGATGGGACGTGGAGGATGTGCGTAGATTATAAAGATCTGAACAAAGCATGTCCGAAGGACGCATATCCACTGCCAGAAATAGACCTCAAGGTGGACGCAGTAGCACCGTATAAGTTCAAGTGTTTTCTGGACGCGTACAAAGGTTACCACCAAATCAAAATGGCACGAGAAGATGAGGAAAAAACGGCGTTCCACACTGACGCCGGTATATATTGCTACACGAAGATGCCTTTTGGGCTGAAGAATGCCGGGGCCACATACCAGAGGCTGATGGATCAAGCGTTTGAAAAACAAATCGGCCGCAATCTGGAGGTTTATGTCGACGACCTCGTCATCAAAAGTTCCACAGAGGAGAAAATCATGGCTGATATCGAGGAAACCTTTAAGACGCTACGAGAATACAATATCAAGCTCAACCCGGGGAAATGCTCTTTCGGGATGGAGGAGGGAAAATTCCTCGGAGTAGTGGTCACAAAAGACGGGTTCCGGGTAAATCCCGAGAAGATCACGGCTATAACCAGCATGCCGTCCCCTAAAACGCTGAAAGAAGCCCAGACATTGAACGGGAGGTTAGCTGCCATTAACCGATTCCTAGCAAGACACGCAAAAAGATCCCTTCCCTTCATATCAACCCTAAAAGAGTGCCTAAGTAAAAACAAGTTCAGATGGACGGAGGAAGTGGAAAAAGCGTTTCAGGAAATGAAGGTATTTGTCAGCAACTTACCAGCCCTCACAGCCCCGAGGCCCGACGAAACATTGAAAATGTACCTAGCATCCGGGCACCACGCGGTCAGTGCGGTCCTTTTGGTGGAACGGGAAAAAATTCAAACACCAGTGTACTACATCAGCCGGGTTCTCTCGGATCCTGAAGGAAGATACCCCACGTTGGAAAAGCTGGTCCTAGCCCTGGTTCATGCATCCCGGCGCCTACGCCGGTACTTCCAGGGGCACAAGATCGAGGTTCTGACCGGCTATCCTTTGGCACAGGTTTTAAACCGGCCCGAGGTTTCAGGAAGACTGGCAAAATGGGCTATTGAACTAGGGGCCCATGATATATCATTCAAAAAGAGAACAGCCATCAAGGGGCAGGTAATCGCGGATTTCATGGCGGAAATCCCGGAAGGAGGAGAGGTGAAGGTACCAAAGGATGGCAGCGCGACCGCGACGGATGATAGCGACCCAGCATGGCAGTTATACACTGATGGGTCATCCAACAGCAAAGGGTCAGGCGCCGGACTGGTGTTGGTTAACCCGGAAGGCGCGAGATCCTTACACGCACTGCGATTTGAGTTCGATTGCTCGAACAATCAATCAGAATACGAAGCACTCCTGGCCGGTATGCGGTTAGCATTGTCAATGGGGGCCAGAAAGGTGGATGTGCACGTTGATTCATTGTTAGTAAACAACCAAGTGAACGAGTCATATGAAGCTAAGGATGAGATCATGGCAAAGTACTTAAGGGTGACAAAAGAGTTGATGGCAAAATTTGAAAAAGTGACGTTAACTCATGTAAGGCGGCACAAAAATGACATTGCAGACGCCCTCAGTAAACTGGCATCCTCAGGAACGGAAGAAAACGTCCACATTGAAACCTTGCAACAGCCTGCAACCTGGGAAGCAGAAGTGCATACTGTTCACATGCAGGAAACATCGTGGATGACACCAATCCAAGAGTACTTAGAAAGGGGAATTCTCCCGGAAAACAAGGGAGAAGCAATGAAGGTGCGAACCAAGGCTTTACAGTACGAGATGCATGGGGGAGTGCTATACAGAAAATCATACTTGGGACCGGCTTTGCGGTGTGTAACCCCGTCCGAGGCAAGGTTCCTGATACAGGACATCCACGCAGGGATATGTGGCATACATGCCGGCCCTCGGGCAGTGGTTGCCAAAATAACCAATGCAGGATATTTCTGGCCAGGAATGCACAACATGGCAGTAGAAGAATTACAAAAATGCATCAGTTGCCAGAAGTACGCGCCACAAACAATACGGCCCAAAAACAACCTAATCCCAGTCACGGCTGCCTGGCCATTCCAGAAGTGGGGGGTTGATTTGGTGGGGCCTTTCCCTTTGGCCCCAGGTAAGTTGAAATATTTGGTGGTTGCGGTAGACTATTTCACCAAGTGGGTGGAAGCAAAGCCACTGGCAAAGATTGAGGCTGCAAACATCAAAAAATTCTTATGGGAGCATATAGTATGCCGTTTCGGTGTCCCATTATACCTTGTAAGTGATAATGGAACACAGTTCACGGACAAGACAGTGAAAGAATGGTGTAAAGAACTACACATCCAGCAGGTCTTTACTTCTGTTGCACACCCACATGGAAATGGCCAGGTGGAAAGAGCAAACAGGAGTCTCCTGGATGGCCTAAAGAAGAGACTGGACGCGGAAGGAAAGTCCTGGGTAGAGCAGCTGCCTCACGTGTTATGGGCTCATAGAACAATGCCAAAGACAAGTAATGGGGAGACACCTTTTAGCCTAACGTATGGTTCAGAAGCAATGATCCCGGCAGAGATCGGGATCCCTTCCCCAAGAAGAAATAGAAGTGAAGAGGCTAACGAGAAACTGATCCGGCAAAACTTGGAGATCCTAGAAGAGCGCCGGGAGACAGCATGCATCAATGAGGCACGATACAAGCGGCTCTTGGAAAAGTATTATAACAAACGGGTGCAGGAAAAAACATTCAAAGTTGGAGAATTTGTAATGAGAGATAACGAGGCAAGCCGGTCCGAGAAACAAGGGAAGTTGGGACCTAACTGGGAAGGTCCGTACCAGATAGCTTAAGTGCTCGGAAAGGGAGCATATTCTTTGAGGCAGTTAGACGGGAACCAATCCCCCGGACATGGAACGCAGCACAACTGAAAAAATGTTATGTCTGAACAGACACGGACAATGTATAAGAAATTTGTGTTTTATGACAAAACACATTCTATGTAAACACCATCATAATCACGGAACACCGTGTTAATAAAACGCCTTTTACGGCATACATTAGTTACATATTCTTTTTTACATCCAACTATGATATTCAAAAAGTCATAAGCATGACATTGACAAAAATAGGGGGCAGGACAAAAATCCATATGCCACTTCCCTACAAACATGTTAAAACACAAAAATGGCCTCACAGGCACACATAATCTTCAAATCCTACCATCCAGGATAGCTAACACCTCCCAAGGAGAATACAGCAACTCTTCCTCATTAAAAGGAGGAGGAACTGGATGGTCAGGAAAGTCTTCAACGTCTTCAACAAAAGGATCTCCATGGTCATTAGCACGACCGTCATCGCCTACCAAAATGATAGGACCTGCAGGAACAGGAGCCTCGGGCACATGAACAACCCCCTCCGGGTCACGAACTCCAGGGATCTCCCCAGCCACATCAAGATCATGAACAAGCGGGGGAGCTTGGTCATTGTCATCATCCACGTCAAAAAATAACTTTCGTGGACCACGGGAATATACCTTCCCATACCTACGAGCTGGAACATAATCAGCATACCTAATATTAAACTCCTCTATGGCAGCTACACGAGCATCCATCTCACGAGATTGCTGATACAACATCTTAAGAGCTTCGACAGCATCGAGTTCTCTTGATAGCTGTGTAACAGAAGCTGAACGGCGTGCCATAGAGAAGAAAAGAAGCAAGAAACAAATTTTTCTCTTTGAGTGAAAATGGTAAAAAAGGTGAACGGTTTGATAAGTCAAGTGACTTATATAGATCCTTTTTTGGGAAGATCAAAAGATACGCTTTTAATGCAACTGACACAAATATCTGTGCAATAGTGCAAAAGGTGACTCGATACGACAGATAATCATGACATGCAAAAGATAATTAATAACCGTCACTTCGTTGTCAGCAAAAAGTAATGATATCTGTGACAGATGGCACACACACACACCACACATTCATAACACATGTAACATACAAAATAATTATGTTCAAACAAAAAATTAAAGAAAAGAAGAAAGACAGTTCTTCAGTCTTGACTAGGGGAAGAAGCCTCAGCATCAGACGAACCTTTGACAAAAGGCTCGAGCAAAGCACGAAGAGAAGAAATCCCATCATCACCTACGTGGCTGCTCAGCTGGGATATGGGCTCTAGAGAATCACTGCTCAGTGCCTGCATAGAATCAGCAATCCGGGTGCCGACCTCTTTCTCCTGCTCAGTTGGAGGAGGTACTTTCTGACCAACAAGACCAAGACCGTTCCCATATGTGAGCCCGCCAAGATATCCGGATTCCGTAGCAACCTCGTAAAAGGTGTTAATACGATCTTGGTAGGTCTGACTAGTCCGGATAAAACGCCAGGCAGCGGGTATACCCCGGGATATCAACCAATCACGATCATCCCGGGAGCGATCCAGCTGGGATTGGAGAGAAATGGCAAGATTCTTGGCAGCTTCGGTAGCATCCTCTGCTTGATCAACACGGTCATTTGATAAACTTAGCTGCCTTTCGCACTCTTTAAGCTTCTCAGCCATAGCATCCCTCTCTTCCTCTAGACATTTGATCCGGGACTCGAAAGTACTGAACTCGGTGGACAAATGTTTACACCTCTCCATCTCTGCCTGATTCCGAGCAATGAATTCTTTCTCAGTAGCAAGCTCTTTGGTCAATGCTTCAACCCGTCCCTCAAGACGAGAAATAATACCAGCCTGGGACTCATTGGCACGAAGAATTTCGAGTTTCTCCTCCATGTGTCCCGTAACCATACGAGCTTTATCCGCCTCAAGCTTGTCCACAGCAACCTGACGAGAGACCAACTGAACCTCAGCCTCAGACAATTGTTTGGCAAGCCTGTCATTCTGAGACAAAAGTGGCCCCTGTCTATCCCGGGCCTCTAAAAGGTGAGCAAGGTCTGACCGCCACCGGCGAAGGACTTCATATGAAGCAGCAGTGTAACTGGCACCAGCACCAAGAATGTTCTCAGCAAGTTGAGCATTATCTAAACCCTGCAAATAAAACCTTTCAGCTGGGGGGAAGACATGCTCAGACCAATGACGAATGACCTCCGGATGGATAAGGCGGCTGGATTCAGCAATATGCCATTTAGGCACATAACAGACATCTTTCAGGGACGGCCGCCAATTAATCCCGGGAACGTAGACATTGCTTGGGATACCACCTGCATCATCAGACGACGAACTGTCGGTCCTAAAACCACCAGGAAACTGGATAGGGTTCTTTTGTACATCCCGAAGAAGCTGGGAAAAACTCTGACCAGCAGGAAAACCAGAAGCCAAAGATGGACCTGCAACAAAAAAGACCGGCTGCAAGGGAATAGAGACTGGAACAGTAGTGGAGGGCAGAGAAGTTGCCACAGGGGTCACTGAAACTGGGACCAATGTAGACAACGGAACCAAAGTGACAGCAACAGCAGACGCTGGAACAGAGCTACCTAGAACACACGAGGAAACAGCAGTAACTCCCTCAGAGCTACCCTCAGCGATAGGAATAACTTTGGAAACTTCAGATGTAGAAGCACCTCCGGAAGCAGAAGCAGAGGTGTCTATAGAAATCCTCTCACCTGCATAGAATGACTGAATTCAAGGAAGGAACTGGCAATACAAAGGCAACAAAAACAAATACAACATGCTTACCAAGTGACTTTTGCTTCATTTCCAATAACTGCTGCCGCTTGGCTAAAAGGGCTTCAGCATCCAAGGTCGCCGTAGTTTTCCTCTTCTTAGATTTGTCTTTTTTCTTCTCAACATTTCCCTCACCTTGAGGAGGAGCAACATTAATGGGATCAGCATCAAGGGGATCCGGGATATTTTCATCAACACCTGTAGGCACGGTCTCCACGGCGGATACGGACTGGCCAACTATCTGCTCGGAGGCAGAAACAATTGGACCCGGGATAAAAAAATTAGAAATAGTCTGGCTAAGAACATCAAGCTCATCCGAACCCAGAGGACGGTCATATTCAATCAATTGAGAAGAAACCTCCTCGTCCAGGACGTCAAAGTATTGCCAGGCTCCCTGATCTTCACGTTTGTACTCCGGGAACACAGTTTCATCCACCCATAACCGGCTCATACCAACAGCAACTAAAGCCCGCTCCGGAATAAACGTACATTCTGTGGGATTATTTGTCAGGGCAAGATATAAAGGATCTTTCTCATAAACAGAAGGAAGAGGGCACTCATCAGTCAACCTAGATTTAGCCTCTGGAAATCTAATCGGAGTAGGAACAGGAAAAACACGTTCGTCAATATAAAAGAATTTCTTCCTCCAATCCTTATCCCGAACACTTTGAGGAAAGCTGTCAATGCAGGGCAACGATCCAGGACGACGATCAAAAGTAAAGTATTCTCCTTTGAATTTCAATACATACAACACACGGAAAATCTCCAAAAGGGGTGCCCTACCCAAACCTAGGGCACAAAATTCAAAATGTCGAATTTTTATTAAACCTAGGGGATGCAATTGGGAGGGGTGTACCTTATAATATGACAGGATAGCAAGAAGGAAATTGGTAACCGGCAAACGAAAGTGAGAAAAAGTAAAAAACTCGCCGTACAAAGTGATCTTCCCTTCCTTGAGGGGAAAGGCCCGATCATCCTTACCAGGAAGCACAGGCCCCCATTCCAACGGAACATGGTAATCACTAAGGAAAGAGGAGAAGGATGGCCAGTGGCAAGGAATGTCGGATACACTTGTAGCAACCCGTGAAGAACTTGCTTTAGGAGCCATGGAAGGATTAAGCAGTGGAGCGAGAGAAAAATGAAGGGAACAAACCGTTCAATTGATGAAGGAAATAACGATTGGGTAAAGTTGAAGAAAGTTTAAAATTCAAATATATAGAAACGCCACATGTCAACTCCCTACACACTTAAAACTTATTAAATAGAGGATTGATGTGACGGTTATAGCCATGATTACATCACGTGCTATCAGGAATACAAAACAAACCCAAAACTTTTTTCTTTTTTATTTTTAAGTCTAGTAACAATCACATGTTCTTATCACTAGACTGGGGGGACATGACGAGGTATGGCCCAGACAAACCTGGCCCAAACCTCAAAACCATAAGCCCAAACAATAGAAAGCCCACCGACTCTACAAAGTCAGACCAGTCAACACAGGTCAAACGTATTAAATAAGGAGCTGGTCAAAAGGCTAATTCAGCGAGGAAACAATCATGCAAGGATTGTCTCCCCTCGATAGGCAAAAGAACAACTATAAAAGGAGGAGTAAAGGTAAAAGACGACATATACAATTTCTATACTCAATTCACATAAACATTATCTCTTACACCAAACAGATACTTATTCTCACGCCGGAGGGTGGTCACAGGGTTACCCCTAATCCTGTGGCGAGTCCTAACGGTGTTCTGTTTTACAGGCTTCATACTTATTGTTTCAAGACGAGTTGGAAGGAATTCCCTTTTCTGCATCAGATAGAAGATTCAGAGTACCCCCACCAGGTTCTTACTTCTTCAATGGACAATAAGAATTGTAATTTGGCGTGCACACTCGTTCAAGAGAGTCTGCAATAGCTTACTTATTGACTCGAAATAGCAGTTAAAGACGGGATGAGGTGATCAATCATGGTTTTGACCTTTTTGTATTAATTAACCCACCCAATCAAGAACATATAAATGTATAACAAATTGAGGTAGATGACTCTTTTGATAACTTTCTCGTAATTCTCCTTTCATGTTTTTTTTTTTTTTAACGGCCAACGAATCAATTTCCGAGCACTCTTGGGCACCCTTTTGGCGAATCAGGTACTCGAGAATACCCGGGCCACCAATTGCCACCAATTCTCGGGAAAACCCGATCACTCACCCGCCCGAAGGCACGACAGTGAAATAATCGGTAAAACCGGTCGGGATCAGGACTCGAACTCACGCCAATGGCCTGGGTCATCCCTCATTTCCCCTCCACCAATGTCCTACAAATGTAGCTAGTAGGAATTGAACCCAAGCCTCTCATAAGAAACTTTAGACTCTCAACCAACTAGGCTACAAATGTTGGACCTCCTTTCATGTTTTAAATAGCAATTTTCTAGTAATATATTTTTAGTCATATTGTTGTTGCACGTCTTCAATTTTTTTTTTCCGTTAAAAAAAATAATATTTGTTTAATTATAATTCCCTATTGAAAGTGACGGTTGAGCCGGTTTTAACGCCGGTAACGTAGCAAGCGCACATGCATGCAACGGACTCCAAAACACAATCTATTATACAGACAAAACTCAGAACAGTTAAAAGCAGCCAAAATCTAGGCACTTTTCAATGTGTGTCTCCTTTCATTTAAGTATTATGTTTTCTTTGTTAATGATATTTTTTATACCACCTACTAATAAAAGTCCGGTTTCGGGACAATCCAATATCAAAAAACGACCTTATGTGTCCCACATTCGCAGAGAGGTTGGGTGGCCCAAATTCACTATCTCTAGTTCTTAGAAAACCCGACACTCGAAGATCCATTGCGATAAAACCTCTTTGGAATTAGATTCAAACTTGAAACTTGTAAATATTCATTTCCCCTCTAATGCATAACAGCTAAAGCTCATTTTCATGTTGTGAAATAACAACCCTACAAGAAAGATTAAATACCCATTTATTATAAGGTTGATTTTAAATATATTTGTCTGTAGTTAAAAAAACAATTTATTCAAAATCATATTAATTAACTTAAACAGATGTTTCAAACTAGTTGCAATGAAGATTTAGTTTTTTTTTTTCTTATAAATATAAAATATGGCATTAAGAGATACTTTCATGACATTACTATTTACCAATATTATAAGACTATCTGTTGTGGCTCGCGAGCGCTTAGCCGCGAGCCACAATATTCCACGTGGCTAGCTGGATCCATAACATGCTTGAGCGAGAGCTGGCGCGAGCTACTAGCCGTTAGTGGGCTCGCATGTGTTAGCGAGGTCAACTAGCCGTTGGCAGTCAACTAGCCGTTAGCCAACGGCTAGTTGTCCTATTTAAATTAAAAAAAAAAAAACTAATTTTTATTCACCAAACAAATCAAATACAATATTTAATCAAGCTACACTTCAAAAATCACGCAAACAAAAAATGGACTCGGAATGGCAAAATTGCTATCAACCCACAATGGACTTTTTTTTATGAAGAAGAGTATGATGTTACAACGAACGAAATCGAAGTTAACCTAAGCCAAATGCCACCGCTTTCACTGGAATTAGTCCCGGATACACAACCACCAACAACTCAAAGGCGAGGTGGTGGCCGAGGACGGACAGCCGGCCGAAGTGGTGCAAGGGGTGGTGGTAGGGGCGGTGAATCGCCCCACCAAGATATTCGACCAAGGCACCAAGTGACCCCTTGGACCAAAGACGAGAAAATAGCCCTTTGTCGGGCTTGGGTTGAAGTATCGGAGGACCGAAAAGCGGGTATGTATTTTTTTTTAATATATATTTTTTTAAATATACATATTTGATTTTTAACATTAATTTATTTCCTTATGTAGCCGATTATCAAAAGGCTAAGATTTTTTGGCGATGAATCTGAGACCTCTTTCATGAGCAAGTCGGGAGCACTATGCGTTCGGCCGATATGATTTCCGGCCGGTGGGCGGAGATTAGGAAACATGTGGGTTTGTTTACGAACCTTCATAACAGGAACGCTGCTCGAGTGCGAGTGAGCGGGTCAAGTGATCTTGACGTGTATCAATTTACATGTAACGAATGGAAAGAGGAGGTCTTGCGCAAATACAAGACCAACAACACGTGGGATGAGGACTATTTGTAGAGAATCCTACGTAATTGCTCCAAATAGGTGGAGCTAATTTCTGTTGAAGACATGAGCGAAGGCGGCGTCGCCTCATCATCAAAGCGAGCCAAGACGTCTTCATCGGGTGGGTACATCTCCTCTACGAGCTCGGATGCTCACGTGGGGGTTGACCTCAATGATGAGGGTCTTCCCCCGTCTCCCCTTGGTCGACCCGTTGGAAGGGACAAAACAAAGGCTAAACAACCTGTTAACGAAGCCGATGCAGAGTTCTCGGGGGATATAACCAAAATAAGGACGACAATGGAGATGACGGCCAAAGCTAAACTTCATAAAGTTCGAATGAGGGACATGGACTTTTTAGCGAGAGACTTTAGCAACATACCAATGCCTCGTCGAAAGATACTTGAACTAGAACAAGCGCGTCTCGTGAAGGAATACGAGATGGAACAAGAACACCCCATCGACGAGGAAGAGTAGTTTATTTCTTTTAAGTAGTTTATTTTTTTTTTTATTATTGTATGTGTTTTTAATTTTTTTTATTAATGAAAAATTTACGTTTATTATTTAATTTGTGTTACAAATTTAATTATTATAAATTTAAAATAACAAAGTTTAAAAAAAATAAAAAATAAATAAAAACTGGATAAAGCTGTTGCTCACCTCTAGCCACAACACCACCAGGCTAGTGAACCAGAGCTTTATCACCCTGCCAACTGGGCGCTTACGTAACTAAATATGAGAGGATAGAGTCATTGCTCACCTCTAGTCACAACGGATAGTTTAACTACGTGTCGAGAATAATAAATTTATATAAAACAAAAGATCTATTAATTCATTTTTATGTATAACACAAATGGTTCAACCATTTTGTTACGCTATGACATCTAAGTTATGAAATTGACAAAGCAATTTTAATCTAACAGGGCAAACCAGACTATTGACTAAAGTCAGCGCCAAAAAAAAATCAACTTCTTCATATCTAGGGTTCGTCTTAACAAGATTATGATCCTTGATCGTGTCTCAAAAATAGGAATAAATATTGGATCAAACTTATTAACATCATCTGTTGTTGCTATATAGACATGTGATCACATCCTAGTTCCTAGTTACTTTGCCAATATAGTTTGGGCTCACATATGGTCATGGTGTCGACTTCCGATAGCTAATTGCCATTAGGTGACACAACTTTTGGATATCGTAAATGGACTGTTTTGTAATTCGTTGATAGTATCTTTTATAGCAGTGTAATTGTGTAATAATATAGGGATTAAAGATGTCAATTGTAATAGTTTGAAAGTTAGTTAAATAACGGTTGGGCGGGTAATAATAACCCAGCTTGGATTTGGTCTCTCTCTCTAAATCTAAGCCTAACATTGGTATCAGACCATAAGATTCTCGGTTGTTATTACCTATTTCTATCACAAACCACAGTACACCACCACCATTTTTTCCGGTTACTCTGATCCCGATTAAACACAATTATGGTGACGAAGACACGCGATCAAGAACTTGAAGAATTGGTTAAGGAACACGGGAAGATGATTCAACAATTTACCACAACAATCGATGACTTACGAGTCTCGAAATTAGCCATTCAACCGACATCAACAACATTAAATGAATAATTCATTAACTGAATAATTGATCAACAAAGATTCATTAGAAGAAGATTCTAACAATACGTTAATGAAATCTAAGAAATCACACATAAACACAAGATTCTGTAAACTCGAATTCCAAAAATTCAATGGTACAGATGTTGGGTGGATTTATAGAGCTGAACACTTTTTCATGGTTGATGAAACACCGGAGCAGTAGAAGTTGAGAATTGCAGTGATTCACTTAAAACGAAAAGCCTTGCAATGGTATCAAGGTCATCTGAAAGCTAGAGGAGTCACCAATAAAGATATTTTGTGGGAAGATTATAAAAGAGATGTTATTCACATGTTTGTTGGTTCTTTTGTTGACAATGCACTAGAAGATGTTATTTCTTTAAGGCAAATTGGAAGCCTTCAAGAATATTATGAGGCATTTGATTCTTTATTGAATAAGGTTGTGGATATTGATGAGACTAGTAGTTTACATATTTATTCATGGATTGAGTCTAGAAAATTGCTAGTCCTCCTAGGATATTTAAACTAAGAACATTAAAAGAAGGCTTCTCTTTAGCAATTAGCAAGAATCCAGAATACAACCATTACTAAACTTAGGAGTTATTCTAATTTCTAGAACAAGATTGCTTCCTCATTAAATGGACCTGTAAGTGCTTTTAAGATTAGCTTGTTACCTACACCCAATTCTTTTGTAAACGTGTCAAATGTCAATAAAGGTGGAATGATTAAATCTATGAGAAGTAAAGAAATTGATGCTAAAAGGTCAAGGGGAGTATTTTCACTGTCCTAAAAAGTTTACAACCACTCATAATTGTGAAAACAAACAATTCTTTACAATGGAAGTGCATGTTGATGATTGTGATGAAGATGTTACAACTAAGGAATTGCCTAGACAAGTAATAATAGATCCTTTTAAGAAGTCACTCATAGTTTTCTTAATAAGAAATTAACTAAAAAGTTAAGATGTTCTACTAAGAAAGTGGATCTAATGAAAATACTTGTAGTTGATGGTAACGAGTTAGATTGTTTGGAACTTTGTGAGAATTTTCAGTGGGTTATGCAGCGTAGTTGTTTGACAACAAACATGTTCTTAATTACTTTGAGTAGTTTGACATGGTATTAGGGGTACAATAGTTAAGGGAGTCAAAATGCTCATTTGCTAGATCACAAATAGAGTATTAAGGTCATGTTATTTTCAAAGAGGGTGTGCTATCTGACCCTTCTAAAATCATGGCTATTAAAGAATTGGCCTTACCTTTGACAATTAAACGTTAAGAGGGTTTTTAGGCTTAGCTGGTTATTATAGAAAGTTCATTAAAGGATTTGGAGTCATAGCCATACCGTTAACTAATCTTTCAAAGAAAGATTCTTTCATTGGACAACAGAGGCCACAACAACATTTAATAATCTGAAAACAACCTTAATCAAACTCCCGTGTGTTGGCACTACCCAGTTTTAATGTTCCTTTTGTTCTTGAAATATATGCTTCATCAGAAGGTATTGGTGTAGTATTGATGCAAGACTATCATCCCTTAGCCTATATGGGTAAAGCCTTATCGGCCAGACAACAAAGTTTATCTATGTATGAAAAAGAATTATTGGCAATACATATGGCAGTTAAGAATTGGCATCATTACTTGATCATTAATAAGTTTGTGATTAAGATTGATCAAAAAAGTTTGAAACACTTGTTAGAACAAAAGGTTAGTACTCCGCTGCAACACACTTGGATTTTTAAGCTAACGGGCTATAACTATGAGATTGAGTATAAAAGGGGGTGTGTAAATCAAGTTACTGATGCTTTATGCAGGAAACAAGAGATGACTAGTTTTCAAATGAGAATGAGTTTTATCTAACCTTTGTTATAGGACAAAATTACTGCTTCTTGGCTTGCTGATCCAGCTGCGCAGGCTTTGATTAATGAGTTAAGTAAAGGAACAATCATCAAGAATATGAGTTGGGATGGTAAGAAACTTCTTAAGAAGCACAGGCTGTTATTGGAAATGATAAGCAACCAAGACAAGAGATTATAGCCCTCTATCATGATTCTCCAATAGGTGGTCATTCATGATTCTTACCCACTTACAAGAGGGTCAAACAGTTTTTCACCTGGCCTAAATGTTCTAAGGAAGTAAGAGCTTCCGTAAAACAATGCAACACTTGCTTGAAAGCTAAATATGAAATTGTTGCAATTCCTGGTTTGCTACAACCCCTACTTGTCTTAAGTCCATATTAAGTTATATAAGTACGGATTTTATCTCTGGATTACCAAAGGCTAGTGGAAATGAGTCTATATGGGTCATTGTGGATAGACTGACCAAATATGCTCATTTTGTACCATTGATTCATCATTATTCTGCTCCACAATTGCCTTAGTTTTTTGTAGATCACAATTTCAAGCTGCATGGGTGTCCACAATCGATAGTATCTGATAAAGACCCGTTATTCCTTAGCAATTTTTTGTAGTAATTCCTGAAGTTACAAGGTATTTCTTCATACCTAACAACAGCTTACCATCCACAGCCTGATGGTCAATCAGAGGTCTTAAATAGGTGTTTAGAGACCTATTTAAAGTGTATGGTGATGGATGCCCTTAAAGACCGACCAAAGTTTGTATCTTTAGCAGAGTGATGGTACATTACCACCTTCCATTCAACTATTGGAACGTCTAACTTCCAAGCCTTATATGGTATCCCACCATAATTACATATTCCTTTTATAACCAATGACACAAATGTAGCTTCCTTGAAACAACTGATGTTGGAAAGAGAATCTATAATGCAAGTGTTGAAGTTTAACTTTGAAAGGGCACGAAACAGGATGAAACAACAAGTTGATATGCATAGAAGTGACAGAAATTTTGAAGTGGGTCAATTAGTATTTATGTAACTACATGCTTATGTGCAGACCACACTTAGGGCAGCTAAATATTCCAAGCTAAGTCCAAAATTTTATGGCCCTTATTTCATCATTTGAAAATTTGGAAAAGTGGCTTACAATTTGCACTTGCCACCTGAAGCACATATTCATCCTACCTTTCATGTTTCCTTGTTATAGGCTGCTACAAGCCCTATCACTACTCCAATTTCTTTACCAAGTGCTCCTCAGTTTAGATTGTAGCCCTGTGCAATTTTGGATAGACAGTTGGTTCGAAGAGGTTTGAAGGCAGCAATCAAGGTTCTGGTCCAATGGCATGGAGTTCCAACTTCATATGCCACTTGGGAATTCTTGGATGAATTTCAACTTCATTTTCCAGGATTCAATACTTGAGGACAAGTATCTTGTTTGAGAGGGGAGTATTGTTACAAGACAATAAGTACAAGGACCATTTTGTAATTCGTTGATAGTATCTCTTATAGCAAATTGTAATTGTATAATAGTCTAGGGACTGAAGATGTCAATTGTAATAGTTCAAAAGTTAGTTAAATGAATGTTGTCCGGGTAATAACAACCCAAACTTGAACTTGGTCTTTCGCTCTCTAAATCTAAGAGTAACATCGAAGGAATTACAATTACTATTGGCTCAAAAGCATTTAATAAAGGCGATCTCTATGATATCTCACTAGAGCACTTGGAAATCAATATACCACAAGATTTTTAACAATAACCAAGTGATTGGTGTAGTTTCTCTTTTGCTTTATCTTATCCACTCGTTTTATCCCATCAATTGTAAGGTTCTTATACTCATTTTGGTTTCTATATCCATTAATTATCCATGCTAGATCGATCATCCTCAGTTAAAAATAAACTAATAAAATCACATTCCTCCGTAAAAAAAATAAGTAATGGTTTTTTTACCTTTTATAATCGGACAAGAACATTTATAGTTATTGTGTTACATTAGACTACTCGGAGTGGGGGGAAGAGAGGGATGAAGCGCCATGTGGCACTTGTGAGATCCTTGGGGGGGAGGGGGGGGGGGGGGGGGGAAGTGACATGTGGCACTTGGTTTTTCATTTTTTTTTTGTTTTTTATTTTCTTTTTTAATAAATAAAAAACACAATTTTATAAAAACATAAATATAAATTCATTTAATAAACTACAAAGTAAATAAAAAAAATACACGAACTAACAAAAAATACATGAAAATTAAAAAACATAAACGCACTTTAAAAAAAATACAACCCAATCAGGGTAAATTCCACAAGCGCTATGTGGCACTTGTGGGACCCTTGGGGGGGAGGGGGAAGTGACATGTGGCACTTGGTTTTTCATTTATTTTTGTTTTTTATTTTCTTTTTTAATAAATAAAAAACACAATTTTATAAAAACATAAATATAAATTCATTTAATAAACTACAAAGTAAATAAAAAAATACACGAACTAAAAAAAATACATGAAAATTAAAAAACATAAACGCACTTTAAAAAAAATACATCCCAATCAGGGTAAATTCCATCTGTTAGAAGATACCCGTACTTATATTCTACCCCGTTTAAAAAAAAAGTTCATTTTGGCGCAACATCGTTTACAAGATCGTTAAAGATTGGGGATTGATTAAGAATAGAGTTAATAGCCATTTTCGTCCCTGAGGTTTGGGCAAGTTTGCCACTCCAGTACAAAAGTTTGTTTTTTTGCAATTCCTTCCCTGAGGTTTGGATTTTGTTGCCAAATTCGTCCTTTTCACTAACCCAGTTAAAAAAGGACGTTAGTGTCAGGGGTATTTTTGTCTTTTTACCTATAATTTAAAATTTTAATAAAAAATCTTACCCCACCCCACCCCTATATCTCTCTGTCTCTTTCATTCACTCTCTCTCTCTCTCTCTCTCTCTCTCTCTCTCTCTCTCTCTTTCATCAATCTCAAAAACATAACCTTCTTCAATTACTCCTTTCCTTTCACTTTTCTTTCTTTGAAGAATCCACCAACACCAACAATAACAATGATCCTGAATAGGAGTAATACATTGTTGGACACAGAGCTACGGTTATCACCGACTCAAGTAAACATCATCAGCCCTCCTTCCACTTTCCAATACAGGTTGTTTTCATATGTGAAGAGGGTTTTCGAGTGGAGAAGTTAGGTTTCCGGGGTGAGATTGATGTTTCTGATTGAAGATGGGTTGAGTCTGGGTCTTGCAGGTGGTTTTCTCGAGGTGGGTTTCCGGTCAGATGGTGACGGGTGGGGTTGTAGAGGGTGGTAATGATGGTGACGGGTTGGGTGTGGTTGCAGGTGGGTTTCGGTGGATGTAGGTGACAGGCCGGTGGTAGGGTGGCCCGATTTTGGTGATTGTTGGTTGTGGGTTCGATTGAAGGATAGCAGTAGCAGCGTGTTTAGCCTTAGCGGCTCGAGTCTTGATGTAATTACCCACTAAATGTTCTGATCGATTCTCAACTATAGGATGACGGACGCCACTGTGGAGTTCCAACTAGTTTCCGACTGATGAGATGTGTCCGACGAAAATGAAGTTTCCAGGTGGGTTATGGAATATGGCGAAATACGGTAGGGGTTGGGTTGGTGTTGCAGTTGGTTGATCGGGTGGTGGCTTGATCTGTGGTTTCAGAGAGATATAGAGAGAGAGTGAAAGAGATAGAGATAGGGAGAGAGAGTGAAAGAGAGAGAGAGAGAGAGAGAGAGAGAGAGAGAGAGAGAGAGAGAGAGAATGAAAGAGACAGAGAGATATAGGGGTGGGGGTGGGGTAAGATTTTTTATTAAAATTTTAAATTATAGGTAAAAAGGCAAAAATACCCCTGACACTAACGACATTTTTTAACTGAGTTAGTGAAAAGGACGAATTTGGCAACAAAATCCAAAACTCAGGGAAGGAATTGCAAAAAAAATAAACTTTTGTACTGGAGTGGCAAACTGGCCCAAACCTCAGGGACGAAAATGGCTATTAACTCTTAAGAATATTTCTATCGTTCAACGAACCGGGCACACCAAAAAACGCATGTCAAATCTAAAGATCTTGTGACGCAACCGCTTCAAGCATCATACACGGCTTTTTATGAAAACCGCCCGCGTGTTGGCCGTTACCCCCCAACGGTCATATGTGATTTTTTTTTTCAAACGGTCAAATAATTAAGAATGCCCCAACCAAAAGCAGCCACGTGGCACTAACCCCCCCCCCCCCCCCCCCCCCCCCACGCCAAGGAAGCTGCCCCCGCCCTCACCCTTCCTGCCCCTACCACACCATGGTGGCGGCGGTGTTCCCCCTCTTCCCACCCCCACTCCAGGAACTCTTAAACATGAATCGTCCATTTAAGACTGGCAAGAGTCAGGATGGTTCATAGTTTGTGGTTGGACTATTCAATGTTCTGTTGCTTGACTGTCTGTGGTGGTTTGTCTGAATTAGAGGACACTGTCTCGTTAAGTTCAAAAAACAGTACATGTCTCACCTAAAAGTCAAGTATATACTTAATTCCCTATATGACCAAATTTAATGACACCTAATTACACAATAATTTATTTAATTATTAAAGTGTAACACCAACCAACCAGATTTGGTTGTTTATAGGACCAGGACTGAATTTGATTTTTAAATCATGCTAGTCTCTCTTTTTTTTTTTTGATCGGCGAACAACTGTGTGGCAACCACCCTTGCGGGGCGCTGTGCCCAAGAATCGACTACTCGACCTCCAGCAGCCCCCACCTTCTCCCGATGCGCGGAAACCCGAGCCCCACCCGCCCGAAGGCACGACAGTGTTATAGAACTCGGTAAAACCTCGCCGCCCGTCAGATTCGAACCGGCGCCACCCGTATTCGATCTTCACCCGGATACCAAACCATAAATGTTGGAAGTGGGAATTGAACCCATGATCACTTAAGTGAACATAAGGCATCTCCACCACTCCACCACTATGGATGGATATCATGCTAGTCTCTTAATAATATCTTATGCGTTCAAAGCAATGAGGATCAATTTAATGGATAAAAAATAGGGTAAAGTTAGATTGGTTGGAGTGGTCCATGTTGAGTTAGTTTGATGTGTGTAAATTGTAATGGTGGTGTTTTTATTTGGTCTACCGACTTGTTAGTTCCAACTTTCAAGTTTCATAATTATATCATTCCTTTTGCCGTTAAAAAATGTTATTTAAAAATATCAAGAGAAAATATTAAACATGTTTTTAACCACACTACAACAAATAGCCAAAAAATATTTACTTGTTACATGTTAGGCATCTCCACACTTAAAATGTCTCTAGCATTGGGTTATTGTATTCTAATAACCACAAATATCACATGTTGGTCGTTGCAACTGCCAACTAATCACTTGACCACCATCAACTTACAACTTACAACTTTCACTTTTTCAAACTTGGAAGTCGATATCTCTACTTGCAACTAAAGTATAAATCATATCCAAACAATAAATGACACATTTGTCATTGATGTATTTTATAAAATCCCATTTTACAAACAAAAAGGAAAAGAAAAAAAAAGTCACAATTTTAGAAAATAATAATTAGTTTGCTTAGTTAAATGTGTCATGTATGATGTATATATCATATATATATATTTTTTTTAACAGCTAATGTTACACTCTCATTATATTTACACTAAATACACTATTGCTTAGATTTGAACCTAGAACATCCTCTTTTAGAGACATAAGCATCTACCAAGTGGGCTACCCCACATTGACATGTATGATGTATATGATTGGTAAAATGGTAGGGATAAGATTTACAATGGGTCAATATTGATTCTGGTCACATTGTACAACTATAAGAAACATGTTAAAACGGTTTAGGTTAGAGTGTGTTCACCGACTATATTTGATTTTATCACGATTGCTTGAGACAATGATGTGGCAGCAGCGGAGGTGGGGTAGATTTGGTGGCAACATTGATGTTGTAGGTGGTGAGAGTAGCAGTGGTGGTGGAGGTGATGACAATGATCAGTGTAATTGTAGCATTGACTGTGGTTGTGAAGCGGTGTAGGTGGTTGTGACAATGATAACCCCAACAAATAGTGGTGGTGGGTGTTTGTAGATTATTTGGACCCGTTTTAAATCAAATCAAATGTTTTATATGAGGGTCCATTTGTATCAGGTATATAATTATAGGACGGATTATGATTGTAAGATGTAGTCATGTACTGGAAAAGAAGAAAAAGCAAAGCATATGGTAGGGGTTCAAGTGTCTCCAATAGTCTTAATTGGCCTCATCTCACATGGGTTCTAACGTTTTGGTTGATGTAACAACATATATAAAAGGATAAAAAAAAAAAAAGAAAAAAAGAAATGTAACATCAAGTTTCAAATTATTACTTGAATTGACCAATTTAAGGATATTTTTTTAATGAAATAAGTCGTTTCTAAAGATTGTAACATAATATTGCTTTCACATGCATGTGTTTCTTGGTGTGAAGGGGAGGCAGGTTTTCGCAATTGACATGTTGATATTTGTTATTACGCGAAAACTGTATATGTATATTAACTACTAGCTGATTACCCCGGGAAGGTCCCGGGGTTGAAAAATTTAATATGATTTAATAAAAAATGATAAAAGAAGAAAACTCAAATCACAAAAAGCGTAAATAATTTAAACATAATCAATCTTAGTTAAAAAAAAAACATTTATTTAAAAAAAAAAAAAAAGCATAAACCATATTAAACATAATACAGTATTAAAAAGATAACCTTCAACATATAATCATCTTCACGTAATTTAAAATATGTTACAATTTGACTTTGACTTATATAGATGTAGAATTCATGATGGGGGTTGAAAAATATAACAATTCTAATAATATTAATACTAATAGTAATAATTATTACTCTTGTAATTAAATAAATAAAAAAATAACCTTGTTATAAGGTGACACCATGTGTTGCAGTGTTGCGTGATTCGTTCTCCTAACTTCTCTTGATGAAGTATACCTATCCATCTTTAGAAGAGTAAAATTTCAATGATAGCATGGCGATTGGGCTGAATTTCAACATCGTAGATAAGAACCTGGTTTAAAAGAAAAAACATGATTAATGAATAACCTGAACACTTTGTGTTTTTTTTTTCTCCGTTTTTTATATAGCACTATGGTACTCGTTGGAAAGATAATAAAACGCTCGTTAATTTGGTGTAATTTTTTTATTTAAAAAATCTCGAATATAAAAGATATTAACGTTTAAAAATTATGGGAGGAACATAAGAGAGAAAAATTTAAATTTGTTTTTAAATTCTTTTTTCTTAAAATAACTCAATTTAATTTTAGTAATTGAGAATTGAGAGATAGAGAGATAAAGGGTTTTATCTATAATTTTTAATTTATTAAAAAAACTCAAAAAATTTAAAAATCACACATACATGATGCCACGTGGCACATTCAAAGATGGGTAACCTGGTTTAAAAGAAAAAACATGATTAATGAATAACCTGAACACTTTGTGTTTTTTTTTTTCTGTATGAACATAACCCCACAAAAAATAGTCGTTTTTTTTCTCCGTTTTTTATATAGCACTATGGTACTCGTTGGAAAGATAATAAAACGCTCGTTAATTTGGTGTAATTTTTTTATTTAAAAAATCTCGAATATAAAAGATATTAACGTTTAAAAATTATGGGAGGAACATAAGAGAGAAAAATTTAAATTTGTTTTTAAATTCTTTTTTCTTAAAATAACTCAATTTAATTTTAGTAATTGAGAATTGAGAGATAGGGAGATAAATTTAAGGTTTTATGTTTTTCTTTTTTTTTAATTAAAAAAGAAAATAATTCAAAAAACATTAAAATCTTTCAATTATGATGTCACGTGGCAGTTTCATGGAGAGGATGAAGGCACCATTGCACGCCACGTCAGCAATGTTCAATTCTTTTATATATATTAATAGATTAGAGCTAATCGGTTGCATTTTGGTTGGTGGGTCAAACCTAATTTGAGACCGAATATTTTTATACGAACCGAATTCAATCTAAAAATCGAGTCAAACATGTTTACCCGAACACCACACATATATTCATAGTTTGGCAGGAACATAGCTTGTTAGAACCTAAACTTTATTTCTTGTTTAACTTCTAAACTCTAACCTAATATGCTTGAGCAAATGAAGCTAAGGCATATAACACATAACACAATATATATAATAACCGTGTTTGCACGTTCGATCCGAAAATGATTTGAACATATCTAGATTAAACTCAAAGCCGTGAATTTTGTGTTATGTTCATCTCATGTTTTTGTGTCATTTTAGGAATCCACACTCCTAATTTTAGATGGTGAAGGAAATAAACATATAAATGATTGAATCTTACGAACAACAAATAAATTATTATAAATATTAAAAGTTACCATTTTTTCCAAAAGAAGGGATGCCCTAATTTCTGATGTGTGCCCAAATGACAAGGGCATGAGGTAGAGTGCACTGTTGGTTCAAGCATCCAATGAGCAAGTTGTCTTGTGTGAAATTTGAATGGTGTGACAACTCAGAAAAACCAATGGATCAAAGCATTATGAAAGAGGAAGTTAGGTCTTTCTTGGTTGACAAACTCACATGGTTGGTCCAATATGTTCTTCCAAACATAGTTATTTTGTTCCCACCTTTTTTTCAATGGATCAATGCTTTTCTTTTAGAATAAAAAAAAGTTGACCAGGTTAACAATTGAATTCACAACAATGAAAGTTTTATTTGAGTATTCTGTGCCACCATCTTTTATTACCAATGTGAAACTATAACGTTTTAAAATAATTAAATACAATTAAGTAGTTTAAACTAAACTAGAATGATTTAAAGTTTAGGAGGCCCAACTTCAAGTTTGAGTAGATAGAACTTTACTTATAGTAAATAGTAAATGTTCATGCCCATGGTTGCAAAAGTCACTAATCGGTGCCAACTCGGTTGAATGGAGAAGTTGCGAGTACTCGGCCATCTTCAGGGGTACTCTGGATTACTGGTTGAGTAATCAACGCCAAGGCAAAATTTTTACAACCATGTCCATACCCTACATAAGTGTTCATATTTTATGGACGTATGCCCAAATTTCGATACATACTTGCAGTATGTCAAGTAAAAGTATCGATACGCTTAATTGATGGGAGATCAAACAATCGACTACCAAAAAACAATTGCTTTTAGAAATGGGTCCTTACCTCACATGGACTTGCATTAGCAAACTTAGTGCACTCATCTATCGTTTAGACCTAAGTGCTCCTTTATGACTATAGTTGTTTGTAAAATCACAAAATGCATACCTTTTTAGCACTTTCATGTTTGCTTTAAATTATTTTTAAATCCATAGCGGATTTGTAACACATTAAACTATGTTTTTTAGCAATGTTAAATATGGAAATAGACCAACTTTCATGGCTGGCTCGTTGTAATTACCATAGTTTTTATTATTCTTTCCTCTTAATATATATGGTAACCCCCCGCGTTTTTATCCACTTGAAAAGAGACCATTGAGACTAGGCACAAAGTAATTGCACAAGTGTTTTTAATTTATCTATCAAGTTTTAATTAGACCAGCAATGTTGTATGGAACATATTGTTGGGCAATCAAGAAAACGTATGTGCTTAAGCTGGAGATAGTAGAGACGAAAATGTTGATGTGGACGTTTAAACACACTAGGTTGGATAAGATAAGAAATGAGGTTCTTAGAGAGTGATTAGGATATGGTTAGTATGTCAAATAAGATAAGCGAGGGAAGACTGCGATAATTTGGGTATGTTAGGAGGAGGTAGACTTGCAACTCTTTGAGGACATGGTTTATCATAAGAGTTTGTAAAGGTGACGGATTAAGGTTTAGGTTGTATTTAAATCATTGTATACCGAAACTGACTTGAGACAAGCAGATGAATCATGATTTGATAGACTGTGCACTTCTTTAAGAACATGGTCTAGAATAGGTTGTAATTAGATCATTGTCTTATGAGCTTAACTTTTTAGTTTATTTGGTAACCTTTGCGTATTATCTTGTTTTGCATGTGCTTTTAGCTGTTTAATAGCTTTACTTTATCATTTGAACAACTATGTCAAGTCATTGTTTTCCAAAGGGCCAGAACACCTATCTCCTCAACACCAAATGATCACAACTAATTACATGTATTCCAAGTTTGGTGGGTTAGTCGACTTTTTAGCAATAAAAGATTATCACTTGCTTTCAAAGTTAAAAGATGCCTTGGAAGATTTCCAACCACCATCAAGCACTTTTTTTTTTACATTAACTTCATTCAAACACGGAGAAGTCCTCAAATAAAGGACCATCAAGCACTTATAATACACAAAATGTACCTAACGCTTCTCATTACGACGTTACGTACTTCACATAAATATCAATGTAATGATAAGCGATATACATACAACGTTTAAAAATCTAGAGATCATTTGTAACATTTGTACTTGTCTAAATTCAATTTTCAAATCGTCGTGTGACTATAAGTTGAATGAACTTGAGCCCGTCGGGCTTTTAGATCCAACTCGGAGATGATAACCGAAACCTAGATCCAACTACTTTGCCTTGACATGTCAGCAATTAGAATATAATTATGGATGACTTACATCCTACACAAAAGAAACCACATTTCCTGCACTTATGAGTCAACAACATACCAATTTAATGACTTCTTACCAGAACCAGATGTTGTTTTTGAAGACCCAGATACACTTGGTTCAAGCGACCCGATTGGCCCATTTTCTTACTTGAGTTACTCTTCAAGGACAGGCTCTTTTTGACCCGTTTCCGGTTAAGTAACAACATGGTGCCTTTAGTAGGTACAGTTAGAGCCCCTTTAACACAATTACCACCCTGGGTGCATCCCCATGGTCTAGACGGGCCGTCTTCACGAAACGGTTTAAGTTTAGGAAACACATTTTTCAGTTTTGAACAAAACCCGTTGTTCGGGAGAGAAGTAGTTTCTTCATCAGATTTGGTACATATGGGACAAAGGGGGTCAGTTTTACGGGCTTTTGGCGTTGTTTGTCTAAGCATTCAGCATGGAAGACATGGCGGCATGGAAGAACTCCAGTGACTGGAAAGTCTCCACTTCTAACAATTCGGTGAGAGCTCCATGGTGATCTTTGGGAAAGAAATCTTTCACAGAGACCACATTTGTAAGCATATGATGGGTTAACCGACGGTTGGCTAAGTGAATAAGGTTCAGTCGGTTTAGTAACATCAGTAAAATCAAAATCACAACTAGCTGTGCTGAATCGTTGTTCTGTACATACGGTCCCATTTTTCTTTTGGTGGAAAAGTCAACGGATGGACAGGTTTGGACATTAAGCAACGCCGTGATGTAAAGTTTCTGTGAGAGGTTTGTGATTTGGCTATTGGTTCATAATCGCTACCGTCTGAAAGGGAAGAAACTGAAGCTCTGCTATCCTGAGGGGCTGAAAAAGAAATTCCCTATAAACCAAATTTCGTTACAATTTTTTAATAATAATTATAGGTACTGTTCGTTGATATATAAAGGGCAAATTACTAAAATCAGATAATGTAAATGAAAATATTAAATAGTAATGTACCTGGATTATTGGTGAAAAGGATATAGACCCTAAAACTGAAAAAGAATAAATAAATGATAAAATAAAACATATTAGCATATGCAGAAATAAAGAGATATAGGAGCATACAAGGATGTTCCTTAGATTGGGGATGGACCACACAACCCTTACCTCTCTAACGCCCGCTAAGGTTTGGTGCCACTGTTTAACGCCCGTGGCTGGGGGGGGGGGGGGGGGGGGGGGGGGTTCAGTTTGTTAACCTTCAACGTGGCTAGGGGCCATTAGCCCACAGCACCTAGCCTAACAAAAACACAATAATAACACTATGGTTGGGGTCAACCTTAAAACAGGTAGATTCGGTTAAAAGATGGGTTAGGTTGACCCAAAACTTTTAGTGAGTCGTATATGATTACACGAATACAATACATTTTTTTTAACATTTTACTTATTTGATGTGATAAAGATAAAAACAATCAAATCAACCTCTCCGTAAAGTAAATCAGTTGATACTATCAACTATAAACAATACAAATTATTCAAAAAACAGGGATAGTTGTAGGCTTATCGTACAGATGGTAGAACACTGAAAACTTTAGCTTACGTTGAATGTTAAAAGGATTGATATAAACAAGCACAGTTGCGTTTACTTAGAATGTAACAGTAGTTCATTAATTGAAATATAAAAATGGTATATGAAGGAAAACTTATCATTTAACAAATACATTGTCAAACGCTGTAAAACAATGATCAACAACGCACACCATCATTCGCTCATCATACTCGGGCAGTTATCCAAGTGGCAAAACATGAAAACAAAATCCAATATTTTATAAAGATAGCTATATGAATGCAACAATCTTAACTGAGATTATCACAACTAACTAATGAACAATAAAAAAAATTTACCTCATGAAGATGAATTCCCGGATTCGTCAGCGCTGATTTTTTGAATTGTCGGAGGAGTCCACTGCTGAGCTGGAGAAAAGTCAGATGGGCTACCGATATACGGTCCAACTCCATCAGAAGCAGAATGTTGATGATTAGGCAGATAATTAACTCTTAACCAGCTCCTAGTTTCTCTACTATTTGATGATGTGGAAGATCCATACAATTGACTACCCTCTTGAGAACCAAATGATTGAACTCCAGTGACTGGAAAGTCTGCACTTCTAACAATTCGGTGAGAGCTCCAGGGTGATCTTTGGGAGAGAATTTTTTCATAGAGACCACATTTGTAAGCATAGGATGGGTTAACCGACGGTCGGCTAAGTGAACAAGGTTCAATCGGTTCAGAAACATCAGTAAAATCAAAATCACAACTAGTTGTGCTGAATCGTTGTTCTGTACAAACAGACCCATTTTCTTTTGGTGGAAAAGTCAACGGGTGGACAATAATTATAGGTACTGTTTGTTGATATATAAAGGGCAAATTACTAAAATCAGATAAATGTAAATGAAAATATCAAATAGTAATGTACCTGGATAATTGGTGAGAATGATATAGACCCTAAAACAGAAAAAGAATAAATAAATGATAAAATAAAACACATTAGCATATGTAGAAATAAATGAAACAGACCCCATCTCTTTATACCGGGGGGGGGGGGGGGGGGGGGTTCCACTTCGTTAACTGTCAACGTGGCAAGGGGCGTCAGCCCAAAGCACCTAGCCTAATAAAAACAATAATAACACTATGGTTCAGGTCAACCTTAAAACAGGTAGCTTCGGTTACAAGCTGGGTTGGGTTGACCCAAAACTTTTAGTGAGTCGCATATATCACACGAATACAATAATTTTTTTTTTTTTAACATTTTACTTATTTGATGTGGTAGAGATAAAAACGATCAAATCAACCTCTCCATAACGTAAATCAGTTGATACTATCAACTATAAACAATACAAATTATTCAAAAAACAGGGATAGTTGTAGGCTTATCCTACAGATGGTAGAACACTGAAAACTTCAGCTTACATTGAATGTTAAAAGAATTGATATAAACAAGCACGGTTGCGTTTACTTAAGATGTAACAGTAGTTCATTAATTGAAATATAAAAATGGTATATGAAGGAAAACTTATTATTTAACAAATACATTGTCAAACACTGTAAAACAATGATCAACAACGAACACCAACATTCGCTCATCATACTCAGGCAGTTATCCAAGTGGCAAAACATGAAAACAGAATCCAATATGAATGCAACAATATTACTTAACTGAAGATTATCACAACTAACTAATGAACAATAAAAAAATTTACCTCTTGAAGATGAATTCCCGGATTCGTCAACGCTGATTTCTTGAATTGTCGGAGGAGTCCACTGCTGAGCTGGAGAAAAGTCAGACGAGCTACTGATATACGGTCCAACTCCATCAGAAGCAAAATGTTGATGATTAGGCAGATAAATACCTCTTAAACAGCTCCTAGTTTCTCTACTATTCGATGATGTGGAAGATCCATACAATTGACTACCCTCATGAGAACCAAATGATTGACCTCCAGAATGATACCTGATATCCCATCTTGGCGGGGGAGGCGAGAAGCTTGTGTTGGTTCTCCAGTACGGCTCGTGTGGGCCCATGGACCAGTCATGGCTAGCTGCGGTTGACCCGTGTGGCCTTGCAGCCACACAACACAGGGACCCCGTTTTAGCTATCATTTGAAACACTAGAAATCGACTATTTTGTCATGGCTTTCTTGAATCGTTAACTATCTCACTTAACTTGATTATACAAACCCGAGGCTTTTCAAAGCAAAGAACACCTATCTTCCTATCCTGTTATCTAAAAGATTATATCAAACTGTAGCAAGCACAGCACAAGACCGACGCAACGCCTCTTGAAAGAAGTGCAGAATACGCTTTATTCCATAGTAGAATCCCTAGAATCAACGTGTGTACTATTAGTTTCTTGTCTTAGAGGGGACGGGGCGCCACCAGAATTGGTCACGGTACCCCACTACCAGCACGGTAACACCGCCGCCACCCATGTTGGTAGTGGTCCCGTGAACCAAAATCTGGTTGTAGTTAACGGGCTGGTACCCGTGAGTTTCTCTCTCCCCTTTTGTCTTTTTCTCTATTTTATTTCCATTGGAGTGCTGCCTCAAAAAAAAAAAACTGATTCAGTGAAGTGAATGAGTGAAGTGATGTGGCAGTGCAGGATTGGTAGAAATCAGTGAAGTTGAAAAAAACCTAGTGGAGCGCCCCATCCCCCCTTAGAGGTAATACTACGATTCTTTACTTGTGTAAGCACTAGCAGGTTCAAAGTGTTGGGGCGGGTCCTTGATTATTTTAAATAAGTTTCTCATTATGAACGCAAAAACACGATATGAACGAACTCGTTCTACTCTTTCATTATAAATCAAAGCACACAAATTACAATAACCCCTAACAATCTATTTATACTAAACTCACTCCAATCCTAACCCAACCCAACTCAAACTATATTTAATTTATAAAATAACCAACTAGAAAAACATATCTAATAAATCTTATTAATTTAAACTAATAAGTATCCCTAATTTAAATATAAAAGACTCTATAAATAATTCACCAAAAAATTATCTATACCGCGTTTGATCTTTATCTACTGAATTCAAGATTAATGTCTTCACAAACAAGACTGTAAGCTGCTACACACGATAGAAATAGTGAAATGCTTCAATGAAACTTGAAGCAAAGTTAAAAGAAAATTTTAATCATGGATAACCTACCTATTTCTAACCAAGAGTGAAGTGTAACTTTTATATCAAGTATTGTCTGTTTGAGGATAGGAAATGATATGCACTGACTAAAATAAAAGCAATCATACAAAAGACATCCTAATCCATCAAGACTAAGACTTTAAGTAAGGGGGTCGGTTTGGTTCGATATTTACCATTAACCATAACCAAACTTCGGTTGTGGTTATCTTAGTAAAAAACCTCTACATGGTTAGTGTAAAACATAAATCTATAACATAGACCTAACGTTACAAGTTCGGTTTGGTTTGGGTTATATCGGTTATGGCTGTTAATTTTGTCATCCACAAATTTAAGTTGAAGTTCTGTTTAAAGATGCAAACTTTGACAACTGTTCTGTTTGGTCGTCTTTTTGGTTTTCCAAACAGAGTGAGTAAAGAGATGGAAATCAGCAAAACCCATGAAGCATAATCAACGAGTGTACTTACTGTGCTGATTATTGAGTTTGGGAGACGATGATGATGATGGAATGGAATGTTGTAATGCTATAATGTCGACGAGGAAAGCCCTAATTTAACACTCTTTCTTCAATTGCCCTCTTTTTTCCTCTTTTCTAGTTTTCTTCCCTCTCTACTTTGTACCTACCATCTTCAGTTCTTCACTCACTTTTCTTTTCTTTGCTTTCTTTATAAATTTTTCAACAACACTTTCTTTAATAAAAACTAGTGTTTTAGTTACCCGTGCTCGCTGCGAGAGCTTCTATTTTATTGCGGGTTTTGTGGACAGTAGAGATAACATTAAGGTGACTGTTATTCCGCATGGGCTTCACAAAAATACTCGCTGTCCATTAAGTTCCAGACCAGCCTTAAGATTTCAACACTTGGGTTACCTTTTGTTGCCGTTGTTTGGAGCCCACAAATATGTGGCTAAAAAAAGCACCCATGAGATGTTGACAATTTTGTTTTCTTCATTGGTGGGCTAAATAGGTAATCCGAAAAAAATACATATTTACCGCAAAATGTACTAAGTAACATCAATATAGCATTATAATATATAACATTATAACCCATGACCTCTTGGTCTAGTGGTATGGTGTCCCCCCTTACAAATGTAAGGTTGTGGGTTCAAATCATTACAAATGCAAGGTGGGGTGGAATAAAGGTGTAATAAAAATTTACCTCTCAAAAAAAATATATAGCAGTTGCTTTTGTTTTTGGGCGGTTTAGCCAAATTAATTGTTTGCATAATATGAGCCCAAAAAATTTCAAATATGGCGGCTGTGTAATTTAAGTGTCACAATTTTTCAAACATGGCTTAATACAGTGAATGACTCTTCCAATCAAAGTTTGTTACTGTAGAAGTGTAGCAACTTTAATAGTGTAATATATATATAATGGTGAGAAAAATATAAAAAATACACTTAATCAAAATTAAAAAAAAAACAATTTTTTAATCATACCAAATTAGACTCAGAAATGGTTCACCGGTTAAACCAGGTTATTTCAGGTGATTCAACCAATTTAACTAGCTAAACCTATAATTCAATAAAATACAACTTCAATTCAAAAGGTAAACCAATAATACACAATTTCATAATAAAAAATTAATCCAAAAGAATCAAAACAATTTTTTTTTTATGAAAGGGTATAGTAGGTTTATGCATTGAAGTATTGAATGCATCAAGTTTATGATTGCAAAGAAAATAAAATTCATAATTATCGCCATCCCCATCAACAAAACTATAACAATTTTCGTTTTCTACAATCTTTAATAAGAAGTTTTAGTTACCAATAATCAAACATACTAAAATTACATCAGATAAATAACATATACACAACTTGTGTTTAGGAAACCGATTCATGCTCTTTCTCGTCACACATGTAATTTATATCATCACTATGGTCCAATAAAGTCCAAAGTTTAACCTTGTGCCAGTTCGGTATAGCGGTATAAACCGCTATATCGGAATTTACAAGCGGTTCAAATCCTTTACCATTTTCCCAAAATACCGGACTAAGTCATGCCGGTCAAGACACCGGTAGGCGGTATAACCGGTTTAACCAGCCGGTATAAACCAGATTATAAAACATTGCACTAGATCACGAAATATGACACAATAAGCCATAAAATATAACACAATGCTAAAAAGTATAACATAATGGTGAAGAAAAAAGACAAAATGAATCGCAAAAATGACACAATAATAAAAATAAGAAAAAGACACAGTGATACGTAAAAGACACAATGATATAACATATATTCTAAAAACTATAAGCTAAAAATCCAAAAAAGCGAAAACTTAAAAACTAAGATCGTAGGGTTCAATAAGACTCATCAAGGTTCCTACAAGGATTCATCACTAATTTCTGACTTCATCAAGGTTCCTGTAAGGATTCATCACCAGTTCTTGGTAGAAAGGTGAATCCTTCTGCAAACCCATTTTGAAGGCTTGCACTGCTGTGGTGACATCTAGGTTCGAGATGTCCAATGACCCCCTTCCAAATTTGGTGATTTAATTCAATTTGGTGATCTAATTCCTAAGAGATTCACCTGAAACTTGGGTAACCCTGTACAAATCACTAGTCAAACGTTCAAATGTTCTACTGCAAGAGAAATTATTATTAAATAAATTAATCAAATGATCAAAAGAAGTAATTGAGTATGGAGGAACACTTCGCAGCCATTTTAGTGCTAGAACAGTCAATATGGACCTGAAGCCTTTGCATAAGCATGCTTCTTTGAGATGAGCCGGGATAAGATTTATATCCATCCTCTCTCTACACTAGGCCACATGTTCTTCAGGATCTGTGGATCTGTGTCACACCCTCAGATTTTCACTTGCGGAGTTATACCGCGAGGCGCATGACAAACCAGGATCCAAGTCAACGATCACAATAAACAACTCTATATGAAGATTTATGACATTAAAAAAGACATAGTTTTTGTAACGCCCAGCTATTTTCTACAAAGTTTATTTAAAATAATATATTCATAAAACTATATATATTTTATATATATTCATTGACAACAATATATCATTAACTTGAAATACATTCGTATTCGCTAAATAAAATAAAACAATGATTTCGCTATTTCAATAATAATAATAATGATGATTACTATTATTAATACTTATAAATGTTCACACGCCTATATATGTATATACGCTTATTATTAGTATATATAACGAATATGTAGTCCAAATACTCGATTTTAGTCGGTTCATATAAATAAATTACGTGATACAAATATTTGAGTAACTAAACGAGTGGAGTTGTAGCGAGAGACGCGACTTAACGTGTTCGTATACGCGAAGCTCAACCACTTAATCTACCCACAAAACCCTAGCTTATATAAACACCTTAAACTCACCCCTACTCCTTCCATCTTCTTCCTCAACATAACCCTAACCACCATCACCTATAAACCCCACTTCTCCTTCCTTCTACAAACACACACACACCACAACTTAAACACTCCATCACCTTAACCCTGCCCTCTCTCACCCTAGCTGCTGCAGGCGGCGGCCGCCGCCGACCGCCGGAGCTCCGGCTCCACCGAACCACCAACCCCTCTCCCTTCCTCTCTCGTCAATCCTGCACACTCCCTCATCCCCTATCCCTTTCTCTTCTTCGGCGCTCTCTCTCTCTCTCTCTCTCTCTCTCTCACCAGGGGCGACGCTGCCGCCAACAACCACCACCAACTGAACCACCCTTATTCAAACTCCCTTCCCTCTCCATTCAAGTCCCCGGCAACCAAAAACCCACGAGCCATAACGAGCAGTGGCAACCCCTTCATTTTTATGGAAGGCCGGCCACCACCATGGATGGTGGTGGCGGCGTTGTGTGAGTAACAAGACGGGGGTGTTGGGGTCGTTTCTTTCTGGGTCAGATTTGGTCTGGGTTGGAGGTGGTTATGGTTCGGTTAAAGCGTCAGGTATTGGGTTCTTGTCGAGTCAAGAGTTCAAGTGGTTCGAGTGGTCAAACGTGAGTCAACCGATCAGATTCGGTCAACATCGGGTTAACATCCCTGATCTGCTCGTGCTTCTGGCGGCACAACAGCAATGAAGCCTTTCTTATTCGTTTTGTTCGAGTTCGGATCTTCGACTGATGGCGGGTTCATAGGTGTGGATTCGGGTCCGGTTCTCATGGAATTGTTCGAGGCTAGGTAGTGATTGGTCTTGGCCGGCCTGTTTGCTTCTCGGGTCAGTTTTTGAGTTCGATTATACCCGGTCAACCGTAGTCAAACCTGGTCAACGATAGTCAACAGCCCAACCTGTCCAGATCAGTCGGCGTCCGATTCGAGGTGCGCCCGGTTTGCTTCGCGAGCTTATCACGGGAAGGTATAAACGCGCACCGTGTCTTTATTTCTTTTGTTTATTTTGAGTTAATGAGTATATATTTATATAATTAAAAAGTGTGAAACAAAGCGAACCGACTTGTACGTATACATCCATGATACAAACTATTAAATTGTTGAAGTAGTTATACGTTCATATGTTTGAATATTTATACATATAAACACATTATTTGGCGAAACATACATTACCTAAAAAAAATAAAAAAGAGTTTAGTTAGGTTATGACGCTAGTTTTGAAAATGGACTATGGTTATGTTAATAACATGTTGGCGAATAGTTGAAGCCTAGATATACTTACACGTATAAAAATATCATCAATCCGATTGATGGGTTAAAACTAGTTGTGCATTATTTTGTGTTCGACTATCAAATATCAGACTTAATATATATAAATACATTACTCATCAAAACATATAGTTGTCATACATTATAGTTTTAATCACTTGAAACAGTTGTTTTGTATAAAGACTTGATAAATTGTATTGCGTTTTGTTTGATCTATTGTTGTTTTGGGAAAATATAGACAACTTGAGTTTGTCTGGTTTCTTACAAAAACAGAGGAAACTCTGCCCAAATTTTTATAAAATATAAAAACATATCGGACTTTTAGATCTATAAATTTGTATAAATAAGTCAACGCAGCCTCAAATACTATATTAAAGCATATATTATTAGTAACTATACATACGCATACTTTGAGAAACAAAACCAAGTTCTCATCGGTTCGCTAAGTTATACACACTTAAGACGCGCATACGTTCAATGCGAGTCTAGGTAGTTTAATAAACTATCTTTACAACCAAGAAACGAAACAAGCTTATTTGTATTAGAATTTAAGGCATCATTTATTTGTATTAGGATACAAGGATTCAATTAATCCAAGTTCAGACTTGTTGCTACTTGCTAGTATTTACACGGTGAATTTCAGGTGAGTTTTACATAGCCCCTTTTCTATTTATCACTGTTTTTGGGGTGAAACATGTTACAACATCATATATGCAATTCAATCATCAATGTGTCTATGTGTTTTTCTATGTTGCATTATGTCTTGAACATGACTAGGGTAAGCACAATTCTAGCATAATCATTAAAAATGATCAGCCGACGGTATACATTGATAGATCTATTGGACTGACATTCCCACCCGGATACGTGCCTCCTACAAAGGTAGCGTGGGTGTTTGTTATCGCATAACATATTCGAGTGAACCATGAGCGTATGGGATGTACCACATTATAACAGTCACAAGGGTTGATTATGCACTCGATTTACTTCTAGTATGTCTTCACATATGGACTAGACTTGCCATGACACATGAATTGCACAACATTTTTATTCGATTATCAAAACCTATGTAATTCTCACCAACTTTTGTTGACCCAAAATATTTTCAAAATTAACATGTTTCAGGTTATAGCTTGCTGGAAGATTAGAGTTATTGCTTGAAGATGCGTAGCTAGTATTTTTCATTTTGATGTACAAATTCTTAGAACAATTGTATGTAATTAATTTAAATCATTTATTGAAACTTATTATTTACCATGAGCTACTGACCAATCATCAATACGTGACATCCCGATGTTTCCGCCATCGGTTGGGGTGTTACAGTTTTCATAAACTCAAAAACCAGTAGGGGAAGCATTAAACATGTTACAAACCATAGACCCAATTGTACCAAGTGTTTATTACAAAACATGATCTAAACCTAGACGCCAATGCAGACCCGTGCGCCTAGTTCCATTCGTTGCTACCTTAGCGACCTGAGAAAAACATGCCAAAAAGACGTCAACATATAATGCTGGTGAGTTCACAGGTTTGTTCAATATGTTACCAAGTGTTACCAAAATGTTACCATGTCCATACTATATCAATGTTACCAAGTACGCTAGCTAGGCGTATGTTTTATTACTACTACGATTGGAAACCATTACTAGACACGTTTAGCAATGTTTAGCATATGTTTAAGCAGCCCGAATGTTCAGCATGATACCAATGTTCCTGTTCGAGACAATATGCACCCGCCCGGCCCTCCAAGTCGACGAGTGGGGCAGGTCACGCCCAATAGATCTATCCACATTTCCCCCGTTGTGCATCCCCGCACATTCATGGTTTCCCCCGGGACTTCCAAAGATCGTATAGCAATACAAAGTTAAAAACCATAGTATGACATATGTTACCAAAAATAGTTTAGCGCATGTTTTCTCCCCCAAAAGTTAAAACAGTAAAAGTGGGGCCGTGAACTCACCTTCGATAGCGTTCTTCGGTTACAAGTAAAAGTGCTAAGCCCTTGATAATCCCTCTACCGGAGATCTATCAAAATGTTCACATAAGTGTTCCGACTAATAACCATAAGGTTATCTAGTCCCCGATTGTCCAGATCGTAACCAAGTATGTTTTAAAACGTGTTTAAATGTTTAACCGACACACTAGACCGACCTGACATCCCGTTGGTGACCCATTACCCTAACTAATCAAGTACACATAGATTACACACAAGGTTCAAGCATAAAACACTTAGTTTATATCAAAAATCTCATTTCTGCATCCGAACGGTCGAACCAGTCAGATTAAGTCTCCTTCGCCCGTTTTAAGTCTCCTTCGCCCGTTTTGGATTTCATTCGACCGTTTGATGTTTCCTTCGCCCGTTTTACCACGTTCACCCAAACATAACCCAGGTTCGACCCTGGATTCTCTCCTTCGCACCTTCGATCGGTCGAAGGAGTCCAGGTTCGCCCCTGTTGTGCAAATTTTCCTAAAAACGCTTCAAACACATTCAAAACAACTCGAAACATTATCAAACACAGCAGTCAAGCATGAATAACTTATCTCTACAAAACCCCATCGATTTCTCCCGATAATACGCCCATTTCAGCCCTTTCCCAAAATGGTAAGAATTATGAAAATGTCACAATCATGCATGGATTCTTTACCCAATTTGGAAACTTTTGAAATCAATCCATATTCAACTTAAAATGCTTAGTTTATCGAGTGTTCGATTTCTCCTTATTAGTTCTATTGATCATAAATATCATTTATCAAGTCTAGATTCATTAAAACCCCTAAAATACACATAACATCACCATTTATCCAATCCTAACCCTAAACAACAATAACCTAGCATCAATAACAATCCTATATCATGTTTCTATCATAGATACAGCAGCAAATCATTGAGCAACACATAACACCACATAATACACAATTCACATATGTTTATCATCATGAAGACCTATGTTTAAATGATAAGGTTTTGATTTAGAAAGATGTTTAAAAGGTTTTTAATCATGAAAACACCCTTAGAACAGATCCGGACAATTAGGGTTAGATGAAAACGAATTAAAATGCTTTAAAAAGGTTTAGGATCAAGAACACACCTTGGATTCTTGTTTAGATGTTGTAGATAGGTTAGATTATGAAAAAGAAGAGCAAAAACTCCTTCCTTAGTGATTAAAACCGTTTGAGAGTGTTTTGAGACGGTTAGGGTTTGTGAAATGATGAAAAATGACAAAGTTTGGTATTTATACTAATCCTCCTTCGCCCCATGTAAGTGGTCGAAGGTGGCCTCCTTCGACCCTTCCACAGGGTCGAATGAGCCCTGTCCTGGTCGAAGGGAATTCTTTCAATTCCACATCCCAGGTTCGCCCATTTACAAAGGGTCGAACCAAACAAACTTCCCTCCTTCGACCACTCGAAGTGGTCGAACCAGAACTTATGTTTACCTAGTTTTCCAGTTTGTCGTGTTTAACGCATTCTAACACATCTTAACACATGAGTATGCAACCTTAGTCTATGTTTAACACATTTAAGCACGGATAATCATTTACACATCATTTAAACACATCTATGTATATAATCTACCACACGACCCATAATCTACACATATACTTAATTAGTTCATGTAATGTCACCAACAACGGGACCCGGTACTAGTGTATTCCTAAAATGACTCCCAATGATCCTCCAGATCATTGAACCCTGGACAATCCTAACTTGACCCGACTCAACTAACCCAGTTAAGTTCGTTTATAAACGTTTCCCGCTAAGGTAGACTTAGATGTTACTGAAATGTTTAAGCCAAATATGCCGGGTGTCACATCATCCCCACGTTGAAAGAATTTTCGTCCCGAAAATTGCGCAAAGCCCCAAAAAGAAATAAACGAAAAGAACAGAACGAAAAGAAAATTACCGAATGTCACATCATCGGTCATCCCCACGTTGAAAGGAATCTCGACCCGAGATTCATTCCGCTTCAGCAGTAACATGCCTCGATTCAAACGCGCGTTTCAGAAAAAGATGAGGATATTTAGCTTTCATCTGATCCTCCCGTTCCCACGTGAACTCCGGTCCACGATTCGAGTTCCAACGGACTTTGACGATGCGGATTTTACTCCGACGAAGGCTACGAATCTTGTAGTCGAGAATCTCGACAGGTTCCTCCACAATGCGAAGACGATCATCAACCTTGATCTCCTCTAGTGGTACAATGAGAGATTCATCAGCCAAACACTTCTTCAAGTTAGACACATGGAAGACGTTGTGCACACTACCGAGATCCGCCGGTAAGTCAAGTCTGTATGCCACCGGTCCAATCCGATCCAGGATTGCGAATGGTCTGACATAACGAGGGTTAAGCTTGCCACGATTTCCAAAGCGTATGACGCCCTTCCATGGTGAAACTTTCAGAAGTACCCTGTCCCCAACCTGGAACTCCAAAGGTTTTCGACGGCGATCGGCATAACTCTTCTGACGATCCCGTGCAGCAGCCAAGCGGTGACGAATCTGTACGATTTTCTCCGAAGTTTCGTACACAAGTTCCGGACCAGTGAGCTGGCTCTCGCCCACCTCGGCCCAACAAAGTGGTGATCGACACTTCCGTCCGTAAAGAGCCTCGAACGGAGCTGCCTTGATACTAGAGTGATAGCTGTTGTTGTAGGAAAACTCCACCAACGGTAGGTGAATTTCCCAACTCTTGCCAAAATCGATAACACACGCCTGAAGCATGTCTTCCAAGGTTTGAATCGTCCGCTCACTCTGTCCATCAGTTTGCGGGTGATAAGCCGTACTCATATCCAACTGAGTACCCAAAGCCCTGTGCAGAGCCTTTCAGAAACGCGAAGCAAAACGAGAATCACGATCAGAGATAATAGAAACAGGCACCCCGTGCCGAGCAACCACCTCCTTAAGGTAAAGTCGAGCTAACCGCTCGAGTCCATCGGTTTCCTTAATAGGTATGAAACGTGCCGATTTTGTCAGCCGGTCAACAATCACCCAGATCATATCATAACCACTAGGTGACCTTGGCAGCTTGGTGACAAAATCCATCGTGATTCGCTCCCACTTCCATTCCGGAACCTCTGGTTGTTGCAGGAGACCAGACGGCCTCTGGTACTCCACCTTGACTTTAGCACAAGTCAAGCATTTGCTGACATAAGAAGCTATATCAGCTTTCATGTTCGGCCACCAATAAAGTATCTTCAAATCCTGATACATCTTATTGGAGCCAGGGTGAATAGAATACCGGGATTTGTGAGCTTCATCCAACACAAGCTCGCGCAATCCCCCGAACAATGGGACCCAAACACGTCCCGCAAAATAGTGTAAGCCATCGGTCCTGAGTTCAAGATGCTTGTCAGCACTGTGCATAGTCTCAGCCTTAAGGTTTTCCTCCTTCAAGGCTTCCAACTGTGCAGAACGGATTCGGTCAGGCAACGACGAATGAATGGTGAGCTGTAAGGCTCGAACACGACGAGGATTCGCAGACTCCTTCCTGCTCAAGGCATCCGCCACAACGTTTGCCTTGCTAGGATGGTATTTGATAGCACAGTCATAATCGTTCAGGAGTTCAACCTAGCGACGCTGTCGCATGTTCAACACCTTCTAGTCGAAAATATGCTGAAGACTCTTGTGATCGGTATATACTTCACACTTGGTACCGTACAAGTAATGTCTCCAGATTTTCAACGCAAAGACTACCGCACCCAGTTCCAAGTCATGAGTAGTGTAGTTCTTCTCATGAATTTTGAGTTGACGAGAAGCATAAGCAATAACCTTCCCGCGTTGCATCAACACACAACCGAGACCACGAATAGAAGCGTCACAGTACACAACGAAGTCATCCGTACCCTCAGGTAAGGATAAGATAGGTGCAGAACAAAGTTTAAGCTTCAACATCTGAAATGTTGATTCCTGTGGTTCATCCCAGTCGAACTTTCGGTCCTTCTGGGTAAGAGCAGTGAGGGGTTGAGCGATCTTCGAAAATCCCTCAATGAAACGACGATAGTAACCCGCAAGACCTAGGAATTGCCGCACCTCAGATGGCGTCTTTGGTGCTTCCCACTCTTTAATAGCTTCGATCTTAGCCGGATCGACATGAATTCCCAGTTCATTAACCACATGTCCTAGGAATTGAACTTCACGTAACCAAAAATCACACTTTGAGAACTTAGCATACAACTGCTCCTGTCTCAAAAGTTCCAAGACCAACCGTAGGTGTTCTTCATGATCCGCCTTGTTCTTGGAATAAATCAGAATATCGTCAAAAAACACAATGACGAACTTATCAAGGTAAGGTTTGCAAACGCGGTTCATTAAATCCATGAACACCGCCGGTGCGTTAGTGAGACCAAAAGGCATGACCAAGAACTCAAAATGGCCATAACGAGTGCGAAAAGCAGTCTTCTGAATGTCAGCTTCCCTGACGCGCAACTGGTGATAACCGGACCGCAAATCAATCTTCGAATAGTAGCTGGAGCCCTGAATCTGGTCAAAGAGATCATCAATGCGAGGAAGAGGATAACGATTCTTGATGGTCACTTTGTTCAGCTCACGATAATCAATACACATGCGAAGACTTCCGTCCTTCTTTTTCACAAACAAAATAGGAGCTCCCCACGGGGAAGAACTCGGTCGGATGAAACCCTTTTCCAAGAGTTCCTGCAACTGGCTGGACAACTCTTGCATCTCGGGAGGTGCAAGACGATACGGAGCTCGGGCAATAGGAGCTGCACCCGGAGTAAGATCAATACCAAACTCAACCTGACGATGGGGAGGAAGACCAGGCAAATCATCAGGAAACACATCAGGAAAGTCACGAACCACAGGGATATCCTCGGTCTTCTTCTCATCGTCAGTAGAAACGTCAAAAAGTGCCAGAATGGCCGAACAGCCCTTCCGAAGGTACTTACGGGCTTTCATGCTAAAAATGATGCTCAACGAAGCACCACTTTTCTCGCCATGAACCGAAAGAGTCTCTCCATCAGGGAGAGGGATCCGAATAACCTTATCGAAACAAACAATCTCCGCGTGATATAACGATAACCAATCCATGTCGATAACGACCTCAAAACTACCCAGGGGTACCGGCATAAGGTCAATGGGGAAAGACAAACCCGACAGTTCCAAGCGACATTCCCTAAGGGTGTGTGTCGCTTCGATTTTCTTACCATTAGCCAATTCTATTAAGTACTTAGCCTCTAAAGGTGTGGGTACTATATCTAGCAATCGACTAATGTCCATAGATACGAAACTCTTATCGGCACCAGAATCAAACAAGACAGAAACATAGCGATCATTAAGAAGGAACGTACCGGTAACTGTGTCTGGATCCTGCCTAGCCTCCGCAGATCCAATGACGAAAGCACGTGCAGTCCTGCCTCCGCCGCCGTTGTTCCCATTACCGTTTCCGCCCCTCCCATTATCGCCTTGCTTCAGTTTAGGACATTCACGCTTGAAGTGTCCCGTATCACCACAGTTATAGCACCCCTGCTTCCCCGGAGTCCCCTGAGCAGCAGGAGTAGAAGCAGCAGCAGGAGTCTGAGTTGGGGTGAGTGCCACCCTGCAATACCTAGCATGATGCCCCAACTGATGGCACCGATGACAACGAGCCCGATCACAACTCCCAGAATGATGAAAACCACACTTGTTGCACTTGGGATGCTTCCCAACATACCCACTTGACTTCTGCCCAGAAGAAGACCCAGATGAATCAAACTTCTTTGCCGGCTGAGATGGCGCTGGCACAACACTCTTCCCCGCACTATCCCACTTCCTCTTGTTCCCTTCAGTAACCTTCACAGCAGCACCTTTAGGAGGCAAAACTCCTTCTGCCACCTTCAGGTTAGTCATCCGATGAGCTGATCGGACAACTTCAGCAATAGTGGGAAGATTCCCAGTAGCCACCAATCCAGCAATTTTCGGCACTAGCCCAGACACATAGTGCTCAATCCTCCTATACTCGGGTGTGTGCAAGTCAGGGCACAACACCGCCAGCTCATTCCTCCTTACGGTGTACTCTTCAATCTCCGACACAACCATCTTGTAGCTCCAGACTTCATGTTCCAACTTTTGTACCTCCTCCCTCGTACAGTACTCACCTCTCAACAGCTGTACAAACTCCGCCCAAGGCATAGCAATAGCCTCCCCTAACCCCATGTTCTGAGTAGTAGCATTCCACCACGACAGTGCAGGCCCCTCAAATGTCGCAGTAGCATACTTCACCCGGTCCCCAGCAGGACAGTTACACATGATGAACACAGACTCAACCTTCTCCAGCCATCAGAGCAGTCCCACCGCTCCCTCAGTTCCAGCGAAGTTATGGGGCTGACAATCCCGAAACTTCTTATAAGAGCATTGAGGTGGGGGTGGATTGGCACCAACACCTGAAAACACGGTACACGAGTAAAACACAAACGAAAGGACATGACACCCAAGAATGAGGCAAGGTCGACAGAAATCAACTCACCACCCATGGCATTAATCCCAACCTGGAAATTAGCCATAGCCATGTTCACTTGCTGCTGTAGCAAGTTGTTCAGCTCAGCTTGGGTCATGTTGATGTTTCCACGACCACCGCCTCCAACACGACCACCGCCGCCAGCACGGCCACCGCCGCCACCACGACGTCCACCACCGCGAGCACCAGACATGATCTAACAAATCAAGAAATCGAGGGATTCAGATTCACTTCCAGTGTCAACCACTAGAAATTTACAAGAGTTAACTTAGGGACAAGTCCAGGACTATACAACTAAACTCGAAGTCCATCGTGATTTTCATGCATTCCAGTTTATTATTTCGTGTGCACCCGAAATGATAAACTGCTCTACATGGTCCTCCAGATGTACCCCTAATCCAGACTCCGGTCACCGAATGTTGTCGCCTAATAACGTGTTATGATAGGTGCAAGTGTAAGAAGGCATGTGTGTGCTAGAACCAACAGATCAACCCCTCCTTCTTCAATCCAGAAGAAGAAGACAAGAGTAGGTAAGAGCCCAAATAAAAGCGGATGATGTAACGGAGAAGTATGATGATGACGTAAGGACACCCCGACAACGTTAGTACGTATCCCACTAATAGACTCAAAGTATGTGACCGTCTAGTGTGTGCGACTCGGCTATAGACCAGACTCTACATGCAGTCCTAGTTCACTATAACCATTGGCTCTGATACCAATCTGTCACACCCTCAGATTTCCACTTGCGGAGTTATATCGCGAGGCGCATGACAAACCAGGATCCAAGTCAACGATCACAATAAACAACTCTATATGAAGATTTATGACATTAAAAAAGACATAGTTTTCATAAACTCAAAAACCAGTAGCGGAAGCATTAAACATGTTACAAACCATAGACCCAATTGTACCAAGTGTTTATTACAAAACATGATCTAAACCTAGACGCCAATGCAGACCCGTGTGCCTAGTTCCATTCGTTGCTACCTTAGCGACCTGAGAAAAACATGCCAAAAAGACGTCAACATATAATGCTGGTGAGTTCACAGGTTTGTTCAATATGTTACCAAGTGTTACCAAAACGTTACCATGTCCATACTATATCAATGTTACCAAGTACGCTAGCTAGGCGTATGTTTTATTACTACTACGATTGGAAACCATTACTAGACACGTTTAGCAATGTTTAGCATATGTTTAAGCAGCCTGAATGTTCAGCATGATACCAATGTTCCTGTTCGAGACAATATGCACCCGCCCGGCCCTCCAAGCCGACGAGTGGGGCAAGTCACGCCCAATAGATCTATCCACATTTCCCCCGTTGTGCATCCCCGCACATTCATGGTTTCCCCCGGGACTTCCAAAGATCGTATAGCAATACAAAGTTAAAAACCATAGTATGACATATGTCACCAAAAATAGTTTAGCGCATGTTTTCTCCCCCAAAAGTTAAAACAGTAAAAGTGGGGCCGTGAACTCACCTTAGATAGCGTTCTTCGGTTACAAGTAAAAGTGCTAAGCCCTTGATAATCCCTCTACCGGAGATCTATCAAAATGTTCACATAAGTGTTTCGACTAATAACCATAAGGTTATCTAGTCCCCGATTGTCCAGATTGTAACCAAGTATGTTTTAAAACATGTTTAAATGTTTAACCGACACACTAGACCGACCTGACATCCCGTTGGTGACCCATTACCCTAGCTAATCAAGTACACATAGATTACACACAAGGTTCAAGCATAAAACACTTAGTTTGTATCAAAAATACCATTTTGTCCTTGGGATGGCTCTGGAGCATATCCCGATTCTCTAGATGCTGTGACTCTCATGGATGGGGTAACTTCAGGAATTGTAGTTTAAACTACATGGGGATGAAGTCTCCTTGATGATTGTCCCCAGTTGCCATTTAGTTGAAGTCCAACATCCAGAGATGCAGAGGTGTAGTTACATCCTCAGCCGGTTTCTTAGAAGATGTCTTGATTGATTGGATCTCTTTGATCAGCATCTAGTTTATCTCTTGTTGCCTCTTTATTTGATCTTTGACCACCGTGAACATGGAAATGATTTCATCATTCAAGACTAGAAACAGGAGAAGCCATGCTGGATGTCCCCATTCCGGATCTGGGATGACTTTGAGGCATGTTACGAGTGTTGGATTCCTCATTCCTTCTTGGGAATGCAGGACGAGGTGGCAAAGACACATTTGGAGCAGAGGTGGATGATGGCATGGCCAAAGACACATATTTTGGGTTGGAAAGCCATAGTTGTCAAGATTTTCAAAATGAATTGATTAAGTAAGAATTTAAATACATTTTTTGTTGAAAATAACACCACTTGCCCACGATGGGCGCCAAATTGTTTTGGTCAAAAATTAATAAGCAAATTTTGTATTTTAAATTAGTTATGTGAGGTAGAGTGCTAAAATGGTTTGATAAACTTGTTATAATAAAATCAGTAATATCTTGAGAAAACCGTTATTCAAAATGTAAATGTAAAGGTAAAGATTTAACAACTTATAATAATGACAATTATGCTCAGAATATCACTCTAATAATAGAACTTATAATAATGATATCCTCATGATGGAATAAGTAAAAACAAAGGAAAAATGATAATAAGAACATGAGATTCATGAGGAAAACCATTGATCGATTTATGTCTCCGGCATAAAATCTCGGTAGTGGACAATCATTTCCTGTCTTGTTATTTTTATCAAAAGAACATTAGAAGTACAACTTTGGAAACGATGGACCGATCGACCAAGTGTTACAATCAATGAGTATGTTGTGAGAAAAGTAAAAGAGCGATAGCTGAAAGAGGAAAGTAGTAGGTGTCGTAAGTGATTGTCCATAGTCCCCATTTATACTAGAAATGAACTAACTAACATCCCGAGAAATCCGGGATTGCTTATACTAGGTCCATATAGCCATTGCATGTCCTCCTCGTTGACACGTCTTCTAAAGGGTATCAACTGATGCTCCGAGAATTATGCAAGACCAAGTCCTGCACAATAGATTTAATTTGACAAGGACCGCTAGTCATACTCATGATATATTCAACAGACATTATACAGACATATTCTGAACATAATATTATCTTAACTATCATGGGGATGTATATTCGGTATACATGATAAAAAATCCCCGAAATACTCAACACGAACAATCATATCATATTGTTAAAAGATATTTGAATTTTTATGATACTTTTTTTTACTAACATGGTGATTTTTGACAATGCTTTGTGAAAAAAGAACATTTTTTTTTACTTACATCTAAACCTGATAATCAAACAATCTAATCCGGTCTAACCCGAACCTAAATAAACCAAACCTAACTTACCCGAACTTTAAATGGGTCGGTTATCAGGTCACTTTCTCCAAACAAAAAACCCGAACAACCCAACTGGAAAAACATGAACCCTCGAAAAAGACCCGAATTACACCCCAACCGATTACCCAACACAATACCAGTCCTAAATACGCCGGGTTTCATATTATTATTTAGGGCACGTGTAATGTAATAAGACGATTAAATGTAAATAATAATAATATCGGCGGAACGGTGCCGGTTACATCCATACCCTACACTTTATCCGATCCTTCAGCTCACCTCAGCTCCCTTCAAACCCTAATGTAAGCTTCATTTAATTCCTCCCTATTTTATACAATCTACTCATTATTAAACTGCAATTTAACATTATTATTATTCTGTTATCATCCTTATTACCCCCTTTAATTCATCCATATGCCCCCTATAATAAATCTTTAATTTTATTAAAATTTTGTCATTTTTTTCACAAGTTGAGTGCTTTTTTTAAAGAAAAAATATGGGTTTTTCTGGGTTTATTTTTGTTGTTTATCACCTGTAATTTTACTAATTTTTATGTTATACTGTAATCATGATTGATGAATGATTGAGGAAATTATTGAGATGAAATATTGACCTAATTTCAGACATTTGATTGAGATTTGAGTAGTTATGTCTGGGCAGAAAAATGATTATGGGAAAAGATCCCATTATCAGTCGGATTATCCGGTTAATGGTGGAGGTAAAAGACGGAATCCGGAAGATGAAAGGGAAAGGGAATCGAATGCTATTGGACCGGAGGATACGGTGTACCGTTATCTATGTCCGAATAGGAAAATTGGGAGTATTATAGGGAAAGGGGGTGATATTGTGAAGCAGTTGAGGTCGGAAACGCAGGCGAAGATTAGGATTAATGACACGGTCCATGGGTGTGAGGAGCGTGTGGTGATTATTTATAGTTCGAGTGAGGAGACTAATAGGTTTGGAGAGAACGATGATCTTGTTGCACCTGCGTTAGATGCGTTGTTTAAGGTTCATGATAGGGTTATGGCTGAAGATGTCGATGATATGTTTGAGGAAATGCAAATAGTTACTGTTAGGTTGTTGGTTGCGTCTGATCAGATTGGTTGTGTGATTGGGAAAGGTGGACAAGTTGTTCAGAATATACGGAATGAAACACGCGCTCAAATTCGGATTTTGCGTGATGAACATTTGCCTCGTTGTGCGTTAAGTTCGGATGAGCTTCTTCAGGTATTATTATTTGTTAATGTATAATCATTGGTTACGAATCGTTTGTTAGTTACTTGATTTACTGTAATTTTTATAGATAAGTGGTGACGCAGTAATGGTTAGAAAAGCGCTGTTTCAATTAGCGTGTCGGCTTCATGATAATCCATCGCGATCCCAACACCTACTTTTGTCATCCTCATCTAATCTTCACAAAAACAGTGGTGGCTACACAGGCTTCGTTGGGCCGAATTCCGGTTTCATGGGGCCTGCACAGGAATTCTCGCTTCGGTTAGTTTGTCCAACTGAAAACATCGGCAGTGTGATTGGTAAAGGCGGTGTGATCATCAAACAAATCAGGCAAGAATCTGGTGCAATGATTAAAGTTGACAGCTCAGCGTCTGAGGGTGATGATTGTCTCATAACTGTATCTGCGAAAGAGGTATTTCAAGAACCATCGCCAACAGTTGATGCAGTTATGCGGTTGCAGCCACGGTGCAGTGAAAGAACTGAAAGAGAGTCAGGTGATGCTGTACTCACGACCCGTTTGTTAGTACCAGCTTCGCGTATAGGTTGCTTGATTGGTAAAGGCGGTGCAATTATTTCTGAAATGAGAAGTTTAACTAGAGCAAGTATACGTATTTTAAGTAATGAAAATCTACCCAAAGTTGCATCTGAAGATGAAGAGATGGTTCAGGTATATATAGATATTTTATCTTCATTATGGTCTAGATTACTGGTTTGTTTAAATTTTGTGAATTGTAATGGTTGGTAGATTACTGGAGATATTAATGTTGTGAGCAGTGCTCTGCTGCAAGTGACCACGCGGTTAAGAGCTAATATATTTGAGACCAGTGGACACGCGTCTTCGTCTGGGAGATATGATCCAGAGTTTGATAGTTATGGTGGTTCACAGGTAACGATATAATATGACGTTAGTTGTAAGCTTTTATAAAACATCTGTTTAAACAATGGTTACGAATTATGTGTTTACAGATGGGTGGAAGTGGTTATGGAGCATATGGCGCATACACAGGGCGTATGAAGCAATAATCGTTTGATTTTAAAATTGTTTGAATTATGTGTGTTTCTGCTAAATTTGTAGAGAACATGAATCATGGTTGTTTTCCTTAATCGGACATATTACCCATCTGTTTTGTCTATTAAAACGAACTACCGTTGTCGCATGACAAGTACAGAGTTTCGGAATTGTAACTTGTCTTTCCAAACACTTCAATGCTAGTTTTGTTGATGTATGTGAACATGGACACATGGTTTTAGAAACATGTAGTAAAGAGGGATGTCAATTCTTTAGCAAGACACAAACTACATTTTGAAATGGTCAAGTTGACATAGGTTGTGGTTATGTTAAACAAACTCGTTTAATAAGAGTCTTCGTTTGATGGGGGGACGATTTCTTGGGGTTGGGATTGGATTAGGGAACCTAATGAAGCGGCAGAGGTTAATCAGCGAGAAAGATTGGAGGAGTTATTAAAAGATCAAACGATCCTGGCCTCGTCTGGGTCTTATCTGCCACATGGGTTCAGGTGGAGCAGAATCGCTACTCCGAAAGTTAACTGTTTTGTTTGGAGGACTGTTCTGGGTGGGATTCCGACTACCGAGGCGTTGGCGAATAGAGGTCTGTCTTTAGGGGATGACAGGTGTAAAAGATGTGAAGATGGAAGCGAAACGGTGGGTCACATACTCGTCGATTGCTTCTGGGCTAAAGCGGTATGGTGGCGCATTTGCGGATGGTTAAAGATACAAGCTCCTCCTACTATCAACTCCATTGTGCAGCTTTTGGAATGGGTCAACATTTTGCAGGGTTCAAGAAAATGGAATGAAGCAGTATACGCGGTCATACTTATGTCGTTATGGAGAATTTGGTTGGGTAGAAACGCGAAAGTGTTCAATAATGTCAACTCGGCTTAAGGTTTATACTAAAAAAAGGTGTCTACTTTATGACTTGAATTAAAAAAAAAAAAAAAAAGTTTAAAATGTTATAAATTCTAAGTTCAACCTCACTTGTAACTTTACTACACACATATAACACAAAAGTGACAAGTAACATAAGTATTTTATTATTGCCCAATAGTAAAACTCTCAAAGATGCAACAATAAGGTTTATGGTAATAATGAACAAGACCATGGTCTAAAAGTACCACATGTAGTAATGTTATGCATCACAAGATCAATGCTTGAAATAACCAAATCACTGAGATGGGTTGGTTTCTTGATCTTTTGAAAGCTCTTTCTCATCATGATCCATGTCAGCATTACCTCCATCCACTGCAAAGAAGCAAAACACACACCAAAAAGTTCAAAACTTTGTTTGAAAGATTAAAAGTTTTGTTTGAAAGTTAAGAAAAAGTACCTTCTCCTTCACCTGCAGGAGCGTAGGCTGAGCGCCTAGATCGGGATTGTTGTTGAGGTGTTGGCTATTTAACGAAAAAGTGTTCATGAGTATGTCATAAATAAATAGGAACCGAGTGTTGTTTGGCTCGTTTATCAACAGAATTGGACAATCATATGATCATGGCTAACGTATTTCGACAGCATAACAGTTTGTTAACTGTTCAAATACGCTATTTCAACTTGCGAAAATAATAAAAGTATTAAATACCTGTAATTTAGGGCGGAGCGCCTCCAATGGTCCTTTACTCTTCTGTGATCCTTGCTGTTGTGCAACAAAAACACGATGTCTGTGATTTAACCGGTTTCTATATAAACTAGGCTCAATGTGCCATAAATCATATTTACATTTACAGTCTGTGGATTCAACTAATTACCTTTCCAAGTGCCCAATCAGCCGAATCAAAGAAAGCCCGATCATGGTCCTGTACAAGATTGGCAACAGGTGTCATAACATAACTATATGACCCGTTTTTCTTCCGGATACAAACGTATACAACAAAAAATGCCAACTTTTGACCTTTGAGATCAACGGGTTTTTCTTTGGTAACAACCCTCCATACTTTTTCTTGATCACGGCTTCCTACACAACACATCACGAAAGGATAACACTTTTTCTTATAATAGCGAATTTTATCAGCTAAAAAATAGTTATGTTCTCGAGTGACAAGCGTATACCTCTTGCTCCTTCGAGGGCATGGGGTTGCCTTCATTTGTTTCAGACATTAGGATCTTATCGAGTTTGACCAACACCTATGAAGAACACAAACCTTTAGCATTGATAAACATAAAAAAAATACGAAAACACGATATAATCTTAGTTACAAGTTTACATATGAGCACTTATTTCAGAACAACAATCATGGTGCCTCAATGCGATTTGTGTAGAAAACGACTATGAGGCGTCGCCTCGGGGTGTTAGTTTGTACCTGCGCCTCATAGGGCTGAGGCGGTAACAAAAATTGCGCCTCAGGGGTTTTAGATGTTTATTTTTTATGTTTTAGACTTTTTGTGTCAATTTCAACCATTCTATGTCTTTTTAATATGTGTTTGTATTGTTTTTGATGAATCTGATGATGAAATTAGTTGGCATTTCATTTTTTATAAGATATATAATATTTACATTTATTTTTTAATTCCGCCTCGGGCGTACGCCTCGTGAGGCACGTTTCCGTACTTTTAAACCTTACTCACTCAACCTAATGCCAATCTAGTCTTACCATCATACCATGATTCCAGATCCCCAAATGCCAATCTTTAGGGTTACTAAAAACACACAATCTTTTATTATAAAATCAAGAAAACAACAATTAAATCCATTTTTTTTTTATGCATAGAGCATATAAGAACATAAATATATAATCTGTCTTTTTGACCATAAAACAGATGGATCAACTGGATGATCATTCTACACATAAATAATCAGATCTAGATATAACCATGAAGTTTATACAAATATGAAAACCAAATATTAACATAAAATAATCAAACAAAGATTTTAAAGTTTGAATCTTTAAGTGAATTGAGTTGCAATTAATTCAAGAAACAAAGTCCCCACTTCATTGATTGCAGTGATTGAACAAGTACAAACATAATTAGTTAATTACTTCACTAATTCAATGATTATAATGAAAACCTAAATCAACTCCATGTGTAACAAGTGTAGTGAACTTAACTAACACATACAAACAATGAATCAAGAAAATTAGTAGATTTAAAGAACAAGATTTGATTTTTTTTTTTTTTTTTACCTGAATGGGCAAGATGAAGGAAATTCGCCAAAGGAATGCAAGATTTTGTTTTCTATCTTTTATGGATAAATCAAGATTTCAGACAGTTTTTTTTTTTAATGTTTTCATTTCCAAGAAGTAAAGATAAAAAAAGAATATATTATTAAAATTTTATTTATTAATTTAATAAGCTACTGTCATTGGAGTGGAAATCAATTTTTAGCCCATCATGGAAATGGGCTGTGCGTGTAATTTATTAATTTAATAATTTATTGTCATTGGAATGGAAATCAACTCTTTTTAGCCCATCATGGAAATGGGCTGTGTGTGTAATTTATTTATTAATTTAATAATTTATTGTCATTGGAATGGCAATCAACTCTTTTTAGCTCAACATGGAAACCAGTAGGTTTGGGTGAAATTATAATTTCGCCATCAGTTCACACACTATTTCCCAATGTGTTAGTAATTAATATATATAATAATGGGCTCTAGTGGGTTGGCCCGTACGATACAGTGGGTGTCATCGAAACTCTTTTGTAGAGCACATACTAACCTAACATACCTACTTGAACCTAATCACTATTACATGAATATTTCTGAATACCTTTTTGTTTTAAATTCATTACAAACAGAAGCTTTCTTTTTCGGTTCTTGAATCCGATGATCATATAGTTTAGATCAAATTAGATATGTTTGTGTGTATGAATATAACGCAATAATTTCAGAATTCAAATCGTTACCTCTGACCTCATGATTAAAAACACAACTTTCACTATGATTTCTCGATTTCTATATAGTATGATCAAGTTTAAAAACTCTAAGTTTTTTAAAATACCCAACTCTATATAAAATGTTATAACAAAACATATAACATCATGGATTGTTTTTATATGTTTTCTATTTAATATGTTTAAAGTAATTATAAAATTGAATGCCATGTGGTTCATAAACATCTTATGACTCTTGACTTTCTTTTAATTAAATATGGTGTTTAAAAAACATATTTACATTTAAAAAGTAGTTATTTTATGCATTATGTGTTTTATCATAAGCATTTAGACATATACCTTTTAAAATTTAAGAAGTCCTTATAAAATGCTTTATAATATAGTATAGATATAGATAGGTTATTGTCATTATAGTCGAAAGAAATTCTTTTAGCCCATCATGGAAATGGGCTATTGGTAAAGGTTAAACAAAACTTTTTTTTATTCGAACCGGTTTGAAACTAGTTCTTCCCGAACTGGGTTTCGGGTTGAAACCGATTCGGTTTCGTCAGTTTGTAAAGCTGGTTTTGGTTCGTTAACCAATTTGCAAGCAAGACAAAAAATGTATTTTTATATTAAATTCAAAGTTTATTGATTTTCACAATTTTACTAAGGTGTATGGGTATATATTTATTTGTACGTGTAGAAACCATTTTGTATAATTTTGTTATATATAAAATTTATTTATATAAAATTGCAATTTTTTAAACAAAAATATTGACCGGTTTTTCCTACCGGTTTGAAACCGTCTTTTTTTTAACAGGTTCGGGATCGATTAAATAAAAAACCGGTTCTGGTCAGTTCGTGTAGTCGGGATGGGGAATCGATGCGGGCTCTTCTGGTCGGCTCTTCTAGTCGTTAATGAAACCAGAATCAATTCTTGTTTTATCGGTTTGTAACTAAACCGAATCGGGTTGGTTTCTCCGATTCCGGTTCAAGAACCGGTTTTTTCTTTTACCTCTAGCTATGTGAGGTAGGGGTGAGCAATGGTTCAAACCCGACCCGAGACTGACCCTTACATAAAACAAGAACCGAAATCAAACCCTAACATTAGGTTCGGTCTTCGGTCCCTTCACACCCGGTTCCTTCGGTCCAGGATACAAAACCCGAACCCGATCTGCAACATCATATCCAACATCAAAAAACCTTCAATTTGTTACAATCAACATCAAAAAACCATCGATTCTGCTACGATTTGTCTTCTGAACCAACAAAATTTCAAGTTAGATTTCTTTTTTGAACTTTGTATCTTGATTTTGGATGGTGATGGTTGCAGACTTGCAGCCTTATTGTTCTTGTTCTTCCTGTTCGACAGCAACCTTCATGATCTTATTAGGTCAAAGGTGGCTTTATAAGTTTATATTAGTGTATGTATATCTGTTAGGGGTGAGTTATTAGCTGTCCATTGTAATATAACAGGCTTATAGGCCCATGATTTGGCGCCTAAAATAGTTCCAGTTAGTTACTTTATATGTTTTTTTGGTCCATCGGTTTTGTCTCGGTTTCATTATGGTCCTGGACCGACCCGACCCGAGAACCGGTTGGAGCTAATCTACTGGACCGATAACAGAACCTACATATCAGATTCGGGTCGGTTTGCTTGTAATTTCGGGTTGGGCCTCGGGTTTTTTTTTTTGTCCGGGCCAATTCTACTCACCCCTGTGAGGTTATTGGCAGTCAAACGTTGACCGATGACTGATGAATGGTTATTCAATCTATTAATCTAATACACAAAAATCATGAAGTTAGCACTTGTTTATTTATGTCAGGTAAACACTAAAACTAAAAAAAAATATTACAAAAAACATAAAGTGAAAGGGTAGTAGAGTATTTATTATTATTATTTTTTTTCTAAAATCCAGCTAAAATGTTCAAGAAATGGATGATTTGATGGAGTAGGAAGTTGGTACCTAAAGTTGAGCAGGTTAAGTTAAGCTAATACATTATGTTTAATAAAATCTTATACCAACTCAACTATGTTTAATTATACTTTATATATTCTCACCCTTTGCTTCATTTTTTCATCAAACCATTTCAACACAATCTTAAAACATATTACAACATATTAAAAGCAGTTGCATAGGCTTGTTGAAAGTTTTAAACACTCGAAAAACAAAAATGGCGAAGGCAGGACGATTGGAAGAGGGCAATGCATCCAAGGTCCCCGTGCCCGTTGGTTCAAACAAAGGGATCTCAGTCGTTGATCTTGTTTTACGACTTGTAGGTATCGCTGGCACTTTAGGTGCCGCCATTGCAATGGGAACAAATGAACAAACTCTACCGTTCTTCACTCGGTTTGTGCAGTTTAGCGCAGAATATGACGACTTCAGGTCTTTCAGGTTAGCATTACCACATAAACATCATTTGTTGTATCAATAATAATCAATACTTAATTATATGTACTTTTAAAACATCCTTCCCTTTGATCTATAGGTTGTTTGTGATTGTGAACGCGATCGTATCAGCGTATTTTGTTCTCACTATACCATTATCCATTGTTCACATTATGAGGAGTGTGGCTAGAGGCAGTAGAATACTCTTGATTATCCTCGACACGGTAATAATATTGAACTAGGAACAACAAATAAAATAAAATTAATCAACCTTTAACATCTATTATTTTTTTTAAAGATTATGCTAGCTCTTCTGACCGCGGGGGCATCTGCGGCCGCATCAATAGTGTATTTGGCTCACAATGGAAACAGTTCAACAAACTGGTTACCGGTGTGCCAACAATATGGGGACTTTTGTCAAGGTGCATCCGGTTCCCTCATCGGGTCGTTTGGAGGTATTGTCGTGCTTATATTGGCAATATTGCTCGGCACCATAGCGTTATCTCGACAAGCAAGACGTGTGCTTTGATTTGTTCCCGATTCTTGTGGTGTGGGTTACAATTGTGTGTAATTTTACCTTTGTGTTTTAATGTCGTGTGACATATTTGAATGAAGTGTTACGAAGTTTAAACTTTCTCTCGTAATTTATGCTCATTTCTATATAGGAAAACAAGATTTGATCATTTGACATTATTTATACAATTTGCTAGGCTAGTACAGCCACAAGATTGTCAATCGATTTCAACGTCTTCTCGTACCTAGTATAATACACCTCCGGCGTCTGGACATAATAATTTGTAAATGAGCCGAGCCCAAGCTTGTTTAACTTGTGAAAGCTCGAGCTCAGCTCATGGGTGGTTTCTCAAGTTTGAGCTCGGCTCATATTATTTTACTAATTATTTTTATGAATTATAATAATTATTTTTTACAAATGTATAAATACATATAATTTAGTTATTTTTTCATAATATTATAAATTATAAAGCTTATCATTATTTAGTATATATTTTTATATAAATTAAAAATTATATAAATAACGGGCTCATATAGACCCATGAGCCCGCTCGAGTTCGATAACTAAAAATCGGGCTCCTTTACAAGGTTATTTTTGGGTTCGGGCTCGGGCTCAAACTCGTTTAACACTACTAGAAAAGTGGTCATTTGCTACATAAGTTTCCAACGAAAATAAACGTGTCACAAATTTTGACAAATTTGCTACTAATTTGTGATGATAAAAAACACCCTTATTTTTTGGACAAATTTGCTACACAATAGCGACTAATACTTTGAAAATTGTGTAAGAAACGCGTAGGAATTGCATCGCAAATTTCCTACACCATATTTTCGTAAAAAATATGTTGAAAACAGCGTAGCAAATGTGTAGTAATTGGTTTCCGACGAGAGTTTTTCTAACATCAAGGTTTGTTTGAAAATCTGTCACAAATTTAAATTTGCTACGCATTTGCAACGAAACCTTGATGTTAGAAAAACTATCATCGGAAACCAATTACTATACATTTACTACACAATTTTCAACGTATTTCTTATGAAAATATGGTGTCGGAAATTTGTGATGCAATTCCTACGCATTTCTTACGCAATTCTCAAAGAATTGGTCGCTATTGTATAGCAATTTGTCTAGAAAATAAGGGTGTTTTTTGTCGTCACAAATTAGTAGCAATTTTGTCAAAATTTGTGACGCATTTTTTCCGTAAGAGAATTTTGTAGCAAAAGAGCCACTTTTCTAGTAGTGATAAGCTCAGCTCGTTTCGAGATTTTTTTCGACCCAATCTTGAGTAACTCAACTCATTTACACCCCTAATATATAATAATCAAATTGCTACACAAGAAATCAGAGTCATAACTAATCTATTTATACAAACTTAATGAGCAACCAATTTTTTAGTTAGGACTCATGATAAAGTTTTTTCCTTTGCCACTTACAATTTAAAAAATTATTTGGATTATATATATAAAAAAAGAGTGAATAGCTAAAATTGTGCATGAGGTTTGAGCAAATTTGTGAGATCCATTCAAAAATATTTTTTTCCTCACTTGGACCTTTGTGGTTTCGAAATTGTTGCTAAATCCATCCATGGTTTTACCATAAAGTTCAATAATAATCATTATATCCAATCAACATAGTCATATGATGTGGTACATCCGTACATCAGACATGTTATCAACAAACTCCTTAATAAATGATCTTGTGAGAAGGAGGTGGCCAAGATAAGTCTCTGGTGGTTGGCTTGGGTTTCTTCGCCAGGAGAATGTGGCTCTTATTGTTGCAGTGACGGTGGTGGAAAGTGGCGGAATAAAGTAGTGTCGTTACAAACGGTGGACATGGTCTTAGGATGTGGTGGACGTTGAGGCATGATGAAACACTTTGTAATGCATAATGAGGGTTTTACGGACAGATTTTTGTGCATATCTGGGCATTCCGATTTTAGTTTCACATGTAAACTCACACACACGTACTACAATCAAGCGTACGCTTTATTACCTCGTTTTTTATCTAATGCAATTGCGAGTTTAAGGATGAACGGAGTGAGGGGGGGGGGGGGGGGGTGGAAGGGCTTCCCACCGGCGGGGGGGGAGAGGTGGAAAGGATGTGTTGGTTGGTGATTGAAGGAATGGATTTGGGTGGGACCATGTGGGGTGAACCTTGGGACCATTAAAAAAAATCCTAAACTAAAAAATTAAAATACAACCGTTTAAAAAAAAAAAATTAAAATATGACTGTTTGAACAAAAAAAATTTAAAATAAAGCTTAAAATAAAACTTTACATAATCATAAATTAAAACATTACATAATCATAAATTACTTATTAAAACAGTACATAATTAAACCTAAATTTCTTCTACGGAGAATAGTTATTCCAATCCTCTAGTGTATACTCTGGCGAGGACACAACCATTGTGTAGTCAAGAGCCCAGATATATTCCTCATTTGTAAGAGGAGCATTTGAATAATATTTTTTATTAAATATTTAAATAAATTTTTAAATATTTAAATATTTTTTATTTATTACTTTTATTAATTTATTAAATAGATATTTTTTCCAATTATAATTTATAATAAAAAAAAAAGAAAAAAGAAATTCCACGTGGCACTTCCCCCCACCCCTTCCACTCCCCACAATTTTCACCCTTCAGATATGGATATTACAAATGCCACATGATGCTTCATGCCCATCTTTCCTCCCACTCGTTATAGTCTAAATCACATGCATGATAGAACAGTGTATATCATGCAGCATGGGATTGAATTCAACGTTTTACTTTACATGTGAATTTTGAGCTTTGTACTTTATATGTGAATTCAAATTCATATGTATGAATACCCAAATGTATTTGTTTCACACGACACATGTGCATTCAACCTTGCCTTATCATGTCAACAACCAACTATATAGTTTAAAATAACTAGTTAATTTATACGATGTTGTAAATTTTAAAAGAACATATGACAGTATATAAAAAAAATCAGGAAAATATCCTTTTTGCTACCCTAGTAACACTTAAACAGCAATGTGAGAAACAAATAACTAATTTTATCATTGTGCAAAATTGGCAAGTAATAACATTTTCAAGACTTTAAGATACCAAATTGAAGAAACACTGATCCAACCGAGGGGTATGATAGTATTCAACAAAGGTGATCACCAATGTTTGCGAGTAATTCTGCAAAACCAGCAACACCGTGAGTCTCATTAAGAGGAGAGGGGGGGGGGGGGGGGGGGGGGTCTCCTAAGCACCCTCCGATGTAAGATTAAGTAAGGCTCTTTGGAGAATAAATAGTATAAGTTGATAGAGTATGGAATCAACCAATTTTACCTTTGGTGAGCATAGTATTTATAGCTGGGATGGTGGGAGATGATTAGCCAAGACGTTGCTTTCCAAGTATTCCTTGTGTTCCCTTCTTTGCTGACTGTTATGAATTTCAGAGAAGTGTGCGCTTGTGTGACGCCATTGGTTGGACGTCATTGTCGTCCATCCTTTTTGTCCCCTTTGTCACCACATTTTTGCGAGGAGTCATTTAGCATGACTTTCTCTTTGTCACCACATTTTTGCATGGCTTCACGGAGCGTTTGCTTTGCCAGTTTTTATGGAGTATAGGTGGCAACGTAGATTTCTCCTGGTCCCGTGGGAGATTTAGGATCATATCTCTTCAACTTCTAACTTGAGAGATTTTGAGCGAGGCACAAGCTTGAGCCGTGAGCTTTTTGAACAACCATAATTTTAATAAGATCCTTAAGGTGTAGCTCCAGATTTCAGGGCTATCCCTTTATCTATCATATCATCTTGATTCACAAAATTTTGTTGCTTAACAACTTAAATCACTATTCAGTTAAGTAAATAATTTGAAAGAGTTAGGACAAATGAAAACCGAAGGAAGTATGATCTAAGGGATTTTTTGCATCTAAAAAATCTAAGGAATTTGATTTTCTTTCTAGCAAAATTATTTCAGAAAGTAAGGTGATCTATAAAAGATATTTTTTCCAGTCTCTTGAACAAGATGGTTGGTGGCTTGTTGCATATACATATTTAAAGCTTTAGAAAAATATTGTTTAAAAACAAATTGTGGGTTATAAAATGTTTGATCTACATGTTACCCTTTTATTATTGTTTAAAAACAATTTGTGGGTTATAAAATGTTTAAAGTTCCTACCCCGTCTTAGGGATCCCCAAAGTGAACTCCTGCTGCTCAGGTCATGCATGGGGGTCGCTAAGTTACTTTTTGGGTTGCGAACTTGTCAACCCCACTTGATGGTGGATGCGGTAACCCTTTTTGATGATGGCCTCCGGGAGGCTATTGAAGATATAGTGGTGTGTGGTGGCCCCTTTTTCGGGGACCTCCAGTGGCGCCTGGCATCCTTGCCAATGCGTTTAGGTGGTTTGGGCCTTCTTTCAGCTCGAGATGTTGGGGTTTATGCCTTTGTGGCGTCTAGAGCTCAGTCTTGGGAACTTCAGGATCATATCCTTCGGAACAGTAGGGTCATTGGGTTAGACCCGGACTATCAACAGGCGCTCGAACGCTTAAATGTCTATCTCCCGGACTTTGATATTGGCGGTTTTTCTAATAAGGACACCGCCCCCTCAAAGCCACAAAAAACTTTGGCGAATGCTCTGTTTAGCAAAACTGCTCATAGCCTGGGAGAAGTTTTTGAGTTATCCTCCCGCCAGAAGGCGGTGATTGAATGCCTGAAGGGTCCTCATGCTCAGGATTTTTTGACTGTTATCCCGATTGAGGGTTTGGGTCAATGCATGTCTGCAGTGGAGTACAGAGCTATACTCAAGTACCGGTTGATGATCCCTATGTATCCAGAAGATGAAACATGCCCTATCTGCCGTAAAGCTTGCATGGATAAATACGGGGAGCACGCAATTCATTGCAAAGAGCTCCCTGGGTTCAAATACCGGCATGACTGGGTGAGGGACGTTTTGTGGGACATCCTGAGAAGAGCTGGGGTTTCTGCTAAAAAGGAGGCGCCTGTAAATTTTCTCACCGACCCTGCGGAAGGGAGATCCACCCTGCGACCAGCAGATCTGCTTGTCTTTGGTTGGGAGAGGGGGAAACATGCTTGCGTGGACCTCACAGGGGTATCTCCGTTGGTTGGTTTAAGGGAAACAGGGTTTGTAGCTGGGCAAGCGTCGCGGAAGGCGGAATCAAAGAAAGTAGATAAGCATGCTAAAGCTTGTGCAGAGAACCAACATGTCTTTATCCCTTTGGCATTCGATACCTTTGGCTCCCTAGCGCCAGAAGCTATTCGTTTCTTGACCAGGGTCCAACGGGTCGTCCACGGCAATAGTTCATCTCCACAGGGGCAAGGATTTGTCTTTAGTAGACTAGGTTTTGCAATTCAGAAAGGGGTGGCGGCGCAACTTGTTGCCCGTCTACCTTCTATTGTGATGTAAATTTCGTATTTGGTGGTGATATTATAATGAAAATGGAGTATTATTACTAAAAAAAAAAAAAAAAAAAAAAAAAAAAAAAAAAAAAAAAAATAGATGAATAACAAGTCTATACTCTATATCCACATGTCGTGCTTCTAGTTAGTTCTTGTTTAATAGAATCATCAATCGAATATTTGTCTTTTATCACACTATATCATATATGTTAAACTCGCCTTTCGTATAAACGTTAACTCATTTAGACTGTTATGTGATTTTCCGTATTTCAATTGAGTAAGGATCCTCACTTATACATCGTGTTCAGCCCTCTACTTTTATTTAAAATATAACCTTTGTATATTAATTTAATTTAATTTTAAATACATATGAATGTTATTATAATAGTATTTGTTAACGCTTTCAAACGGAAGAAAAATATTATAGAAAAATATTACACCAACGAAACTTCGAAGATTTGAGCATGAGGTGGCCATAAAATTATAAATAATTGGTTTGTCCAATGTCATTGATAACAACCTTTTGGGCCATGAATTGCACCAAGATTCTTGGAATCTGTTTTTAAGCCATACAAATTATTACTTTACTATAATCATCTTCAAATTGTTTTTTTTTGAAAGGCAAATTCACAACTTTTTTATATATATTTTTTCTAGATATTATATAAAAATGGTACCAAGTGTGCGAACTTGAAAATTGAACTCATAGATAAGGTAAATATCAACGACTAAGAAAGAGTTGAGGACATTTTCGTAAATAACTATAAAAAAAAAAACAAAAAAAAAAAACAAAACCCAATTTTCAACCTTTAATCAGTCAATTATTTTTTTCTGAAAACATATAGCATAATTATGTATATAAAGTTGCGTTATTATGTATATAGATTGCGTATTTTATGTACGTAAATTTGTGAATGATTACTATACATATCACATATGTTGTAAATTATAGCCCCATTTCGTACGTTTTTTTTAACGACAAATTTTATACCACCTTATTTCCACCTTAAATGCAAGGATTTGAACCCAAAACCTCACATTTGTAAGGGATGGCACCATACCACTAGACCAAGAGGTCATGGATCCTCATTTCGTACGTTACGCACAAAAGTTTAACTTTGTACATGAACCAACTTCTAAGTCGAGATTCACAAAGATCGTATAGGCACTCTTAAATGGTATTTTTAGATATAGCGAGAGAGACAACAAGGATGGTTGTGTTATTTCAGAACTAGTAACTGAAGGGGTAGGGACTCAAATTTACTTGGGCCCCTACCCAAAGCTCAAGCCCAAAGACTGAAACAAGGCCACAAGGCCCAAATGATTACAACAAGGTCAACCATGGGCGAGTCGAGCCCACTACATGCGGGTGCGGACAAACCACCCAGGGAGCGGGTTGCGACCACTAATTGCGGATACAACACCAGCATCCGCCATGGCTCATAGGATAAAGCCAGAAGCAGACACGTGGCGATAGCATGTATGATCGTACAACATGGTACGAGCCAATCAGGGTCCAACGACGTGTGGCAAGGAGCATGTTGCATGATCAACCAGCAAGAGAATCATACGTGTCCAAGATCAAACCCGTAGGAGACAAACAGTACGTCTCCTGTACATGTCAACCAATAAGAATGCATGGGACCACCTCAACAAGGATCTCCACTAACGAAGGCCTACAGAGGGGACAATAGTACACTCGACGGCCAATCATATTCGACCAGACCTGTGGCCAATCACACGATGCCACGTCAGAGAAAACGGTACGATCGTCCTCTATGATTTCTTACCTGTCACATATTATATCTTGTTGGGCCTAATCCTGGGCCGATGTGGAGGCAAGCCCTTAACTGGGCCTCAGCGCACTAGGTAAGTTAAGGGTGAATGTCGAGGCCCGTGTGGAACCTATTTAAGGAGCACTTCGTCTCCTTGAATGGGTCATTCAGAAATCCCTGAAGAACACACTAGTGCCGACCACGTTTTTGTGTCTGCTAAGTAGAATCCTCTGGATTCGAGGCGGTCGCCCCACATCAGAGATTGTGTTTTTCAGGTCACCATCACCAAGGAGTCATTCATTCTAGTGAAGGATCTTACTTGTGGAAGCTGGTCTGCCCCATTCATCATAGAGGTAGACTTTAGTTTCTTCATTGGCGCCATCCGTATCGGCTAGAGCAAAATCTTTTTCAATCTTTCAACTAGAAAAATGGCAAATGAGGAAACTTCGAGGAAGAATCAGGAATCACCTGTCATCGAGGATGATGACGAGGAAAAATCGGAAGAGACCCCTCCGGCCACGGTAACAAAGACAGCCCACAAACCAGTGAGAAGGGTCGGTGTCGGTCAAGCTATAGCTCAAAATACTGTCGACTTGGACGACGACGAGGCCAACGAGGAAGAAGACCCAGATGAGTGGCTCTTCAAACAACAAGCACAGCTCACTGCAGGATACCAAAAACGAGTAATGCAACAAGCACAACAACGAGTCCAAAAGACGCTTAACTTCGACACCAACCACAAGGTTTCAGGGGCAACGAACAAGAACAAAACAGCAAGCCGTTCTCATAAAGACAACACAGTTGGGAGTCGTAGCGGAGGCCGCGGGAAGGGCTCCCGCAGCCAGGGCAACGCTCCCACCGATGAGGAAGACGGCTATGAATCCAGCTCACAGGCCGAGGGCGACGATGATCTCGTCAAACCTTACAGGCCGAAAGACCTCGCAGAAAAATCAAAATTCTGTGCCTGCGTCGCACTGGCACCAATACCCGCAAAGGCTAAGTTACCAAATAGCATCGGTAAATACGACGGAATACGTGACCCAGACGATCACGTGCATGACTTCCGCACCGCAGCCCATAGTCAGAACTGGCCAATGCAGGTATGGTGCCATCTCTTCGCCCAGACTCTAATGGGTGCAGCTAGAGTATGGTTCGACAACCTCCCGACGGTTAGTGTCCTAGACTTCGATGATTTGTTGTCCAAATTTTCGCTGCATTTTTCCCATCAGAGGAAACATAAGAAGGACAAGGCCCACATCCTACTTTGCGCTAGGAGAGACAACGAGGCAGTCGAAGACTACATCACCCGATACACGCGGGAGGCAATGCAAATAGGGTGCGGAGAAGAACTCACACGAGCGGCCTTCATCCACGGGGTCAACCACGACGACCACATGAAATGCCTCACAGGAAAGGACGGAATCCCCGAGTCCTGGGATGACGTAATCAAGGCGGCCAAAATCGTCCGAGAAATCTTTCCGCCATTCCCGCCAACATCAGTACCCCAACAATCATGGAGGCCGCAGGGACAAAGGCAAACAATCAGTTTGGTCACGTATTTCCGGCTTCGCAGAGGAAGGCAAGTACTCCGCACAACAAGATGCCCGCAAGATTATCAATAACAAACACGCCCGCGATGGGCGGGGAGGGTCTAAGAAGAATTCGGAGTGGACACCACTGACGAAGACACCGTCACAGGTACTCGCCACTGAGCAGCATAACTTCAAAGAACCCTGCCCACTTGGCAAGCGGAGGAATGTAGACACGAGTAAGCGGTGCGACTACCACAATGACTTTGGGCACAACACGGACAACTGTTACAGCTTAAAGATGGAGATTGAGTCCGCTTTAAAGTCCGGACAGTTGGGACATCTAGTCAAGAACGTACAGCGCAATGGCCGCGGCCGCAAGAACGACGATCGCGGGGAGGGGCCGAACAAGCGGATACGTAACTTACAAACGCACCTGATAGAACACGTTCCCAGTCACAACTGCCATATGACAAGCAAGGGAACCAGCGGACATAGGCGAAACAAACGCCAACTAACATAAACGAGCGATGACTCATGGAAAGAGCAACCGGTTATCTTGCCTACTGTTAAGGGAGGAGCATCATCCACATCCCCGCTCATCATCACGGAGGTATTCGGTCATTATCGTACTCCATACATGTTCCTCGACCCGGGAAGCAGTGCAGACATCATGTACGACCAGTGTTTTAACCAGCTCGACGAGGCAGATAAGAAGCGCCTGGTACCAGTAAGCGAACCAATATCAGGTTTCATCCACGAATCGATAATGCCTCGAGGAGTCATCACATTTCCAGTTACTTGGTCGGATGGTAAGCTGTCGCGGACAGAAGAATGCGAGTTTATGGTGCTCCCAGTAACCTCGACACACGACGTACTAATAGGAAGGGAAGGCCTAGCCAAATTCAACAGCAACGCCTCCACTCCACATTAAATGGTCGGGTTCCCAACCTGCAAGGGGGTGGCATTCATCCGAGGCAACCGCTAGTGCCACACGGCGGATGTCCCAAAGCCAGCTAAGTCCGCCAAAAAGCCAAGCCAGACCGAGCCGGAAAAATGGGTACTCAATCCCAGCTTCCCAGAACAAACCGTCACAATCGGATCCGCATTATCAGACACAGTGCGGACCCACCTGAAGCAACTGCTCATCAAGAACAAGGACGTCTTCGCATGGACACCCGCGGACATGGTCGGGGTTCCTCGAGAGATAGCAGAACATAGACTCGCCACATACAAGTCAGTCGAACCAGTGGTGCAAAAGAAAAGGAGCATGGGGCCCGAAAAAACCAAAGCGATGAATGAGCAAGTCACGGAGCTTTTGAACGCCGGCATAGTTCGGCCAGTGAAATACCAAACGTGGGTCGCTAACCCTGTAATGGTAGCCAAGGCTCACGGAGGGTGGCGGATGTGTGTAGACTACAAGGACTTGAACAAGGCCTGCCCGAAGGATTGTTACCCATTACCCGAGATAGATCTAAAAGTCGACTCTCTGGATCCCTTCCGTTTTAAATGTTTTCTTGACGCCTACAAAGGGTATCATCAAATCCAAATGGCGAAAGGCGATGAGGACAAAACCGCGTTCAGAACAGACATGGGCACCTTCTGCTACACCAAGATGCCCTTCGGACTCAAAAACGGGGGAGCTACGTACCAACGCCTCATGGACTCAGTCTTCGCCGCACAGATCGGCGTGAATCTGGAGGTATACGTGGATGATCTTGTAATCAAAAGCATATAAGAGGATCGAATGCTGACCGACATATAGAAAACATTTGAGCAATTGCGACAAGTCCGCATGAAGCTGAACCCTAGCAAGTGTTCCTTCGGCATGGAAGAAGGCAAATTCTTGGGTGTCATAGTGACGAAGGACGGTTTTCGAGCAAACCCTGAAAAGGTGCAGGCGATAGAGCGCATGCCATCGCCGGCCTCAGTCAAAGAAGTACAAACCTTAATGGGTCGTCTTGTAGCCTTGAATCGCTTCTTATCAAATTACGCATCAAAGTCATTTCCGTTCGTGAGCACGCTCCGAAATTGCTTAAAGAAAACAAGCTTCAAATGTACACCCGAAGCGGAAACCGCATTCCAGGACATGAAACAGTGCCTCATGAGCCTGCCGACGTTAACAGCTCCGCACCCCAAGGAACCGCTAACGCTATACTTGGCAGTCGCGGATAAGGCAATTGGTGCAGTCTTATTGGTAGACCGAAAATGTGACACCCGGCAAATTCTGGTTAACAACGTTGTCTAGATGAAAGTCTACCTTAGCGAGTCACGCGTATATTGTACTTAACTGGGTTAGTTAAGTCGGGTTATGGTTCGGGAACTATCGGTTTAGTCTAGAAGATCATTGGATGTTGGTCTAGAGATTCATTAGATGTCAGTCCTTAACCAAGTGTACAAACGGTGACGATTTGTAGGATCGTCGGGGCATACGGAACATACAAGTCTCGAGTCCCGGGAATTGGTGAACGAGTGTGAATATGTGTATTTACAAGTGTTATGTGTTTACAATCATTATGTGACTTGTCGGTATGTGAATATGTGTTAACATATGTTAAAACGGGGTTTAACGCGCAAAACACACGGAACAGGCCCCTATAGGCGATTAGGATAGCCCAATCGCCTATAGTAGGGGGCGAGTGGGTAGTCATACAGGCGAGTAGGGCCTAAATTCATGACTGTTCATGCGATTAGGCCCCAAATGCATGAACTTACATGCGATTAGGATCCCTAATCGCGTGTAAAGGCTGCACAATCGCTAGTTACGGGCTGGACGACTAAAAACGACTATAAATACCATACTTGACCTCCTAAACTTCATTATACAAACCCTAGTCGTCCCATAACCCGCCCCAACACACACACAACCTTTGGAACGCGATTTTTGATCAAAACACAAGGTTTCAAGCTTAATCCATCATTCTTTTACAAATCTAAGGTTTGGTTTCCATCCATGCAATCTTATAAACGTTTTTATTCAATCCCTAATAGTCCAGACCTGTTCTAAAACGGAAAAGCTTTCTGAAAATCGTTAATAAGTGTTGTTAATCGGATTCTAACAATCATACATGTGTTATATGTGTTTATGACTAATATCTAGGGTTTTTATGATTAAAGATGAGTGATTAACATGTTGTTAGGTTAGTTCAGAATAATATTGATGTCATGATTAATGAAATCTGAGTAATTGATTATTAGGGTTATAGTTATGCATGTTAATGTAGTGTTTCATGCTATGTGTATGGCGTTTGGATTACATGGTTGCATGCAGGACTGATAATACGAGGTTAAACGAAGAATTTTGGTTTAAACATGTTTAGAATAGTTGTTGGGATGATATTGGGTGGTTACACACGTTCTGGATCTGATTTAGAGCGTTAAACGCGCGAAAAACCGGAACAGCAAGGTTACAGGCGATTAGCAATCCTAATCGCCTATGTTAGAGGCGATTAGGAGGCCAATCGCCTATGTTTCATGCGATTAGGGCCTAATTGCTAGTAGATACATGCGATTAGCCCTAATTGCTAGTAGATACATGTGGTATAGCCCTAATTGCTAGTATTTACATGCAATCAGCCCTAAATGCTAGTAGTTACATGCAATCAGCCCTAAATGCTAGTAGTTACATGCAATCAGCCCTAAATGCTAGTAGTTACATGCGATTAGCCTTCCTAAATGCCAGTTGACCAACCTAAATGCTAGTTGACTTTTCCTAATCGCGTGTACTGCTGCTGTAAGTATAAATTAGCATTCCGAGACCCGACTTGACATGTAGGAACATGCTAGGAACCTCGTAACATATCTAATAACTTGGTAACATATGTTTGGATGTTATTCGGTGATACGTGAGCTATGTGCTATAACTTGTTGTGCGTTAATGTATGTTAAGTGTGATTGCATGATTGCAAGTTTGAGAGCGTAAACATAACACGGGGAGTCTCGGGTCACCAATGGGATGTCGAGTCTTGTACTTTGGGTCAGTTAAACAGTCACGGTGTTTTCAAACGAACTTGGTTATGGTCTGGACATCTAGGGACTAATTAACCTGCGGGTTATTAGTCTAAGTGCTTGTAACTGTCATATGTTAGGTCGCCGCTTTACGGGACTAGCATAGCTGCTGAGTTATTCGTATTACGAAGTAACGCAACTTAAGGTGAGTTTACGGCCCCTCTTTTAAACTGGTTTCACATTTTCGGGGGAGAAAACATGTGTTAAAACGATTATTTGGTAACTACTGTCATACTATGGGTTTCTATTGTGTACTACACGATCTTTGGAAGTCCCGGGGGGAACCATGAATGTGCGGGTTTGCACAACGGGGAAATGTGAATAGCGCTATTGGGAGTGACCAACCCCGCTCGTCGACTTGGAGGGTCGGCGGGTGCATATTGTCTCAAACAGGAACAACAGGAACAACAGGGTTAATACATCGGGCACACATTTGGTTTGCGAGTTAGTAATGGTTTTCCAATCGTGGTAGTAACAAAACATACGCCTAGCTAGCGTACACTGGTTTTCGATTTGTTATAGTATGGACAGGTTGACTTGGTACTTGGATTACAAAACCTGTAAACTCACCAGCATTTTTGTGCTGACGTAAACTTTTACATGTTTTCTCAGGTCGCTAAGGTAGCACTACTGGACTAGGGCGCACGCGTCTGCACGGCGTCTAGTTAGAGTCGCATGGTTTTCATATGTTGAACATTTGGTTTACTTTTGAGATACTGTTTTGAATAAGCTTCCGCTGTATACGGGGATTTTAAACTATGTTTTGAAATTGCATTATATTCATTTAGACTTGTTTATTGTGATCGTTGGTTTGGATCCTGGTTTGTCATGCGCCTCGCGGTAAAACTCCGCAAGTGGATTTTGAGGGTGTGACAGATTGGTATCAAACACCCATTTACTACGTCAGCCGCACATTGCTAGACGCAGAGACACGCTACTCAACCATGGAGAAACTGGTCTTAGCCTTAGTCCACGCTTCATGACGCCTACGGCGATACTTCCAAGGGCACCCAATAAATGTGCTCACAGATTACCGCATAAGCGACGTTCTGAAAAAGCCGGAACTCTCGGGAAGGTTAGCAAAGTGGGCAATTGAGTTGGGAGAACATAAAATCTTTTACAAACCAAGACCAGCCATCAAGGGGCAAGTTTTAGCGGACTTTACCACAGAAGTCCCTGCAGACAAGGTAGCAGAATGTCTGGTAGAACAAGATCCACCGCCGCCAACGATTGGGAAAGACAAATGGTTACTCTACACTGACGGCGCCAAAAGCGACGACGGCGCGGGAGCAGGCTAGCGGCTTATCAGCCCCGACGGTGCCGAATTTACATACGCCATCCGCTTAAACTTTGAAAGTACGAACAACGAAGCGGAGTACGAGGCCTTGCTCGCGGGCCTCAGAATTGCGGATAAGATGGGTGCCCGCTTCCTCGAAGCACATGTGGACTCGATGCTTGTCGCCGCACAAGTAAATGGACAATATGAGGCGAGGGATAGCAAGATGGCTCTGTACCTCGAACAGACCAAAAAGATCATGCAGCGGTTCGCACATTGCAAAGTCCTCCACATCAATAGGAGCGAAAACAAACCCGCTGACGCCTTAAGTAAAATGGCAGCATCTGTCTTTGAGCACATGGCTAAGGACGTTAGGGTCGAGGTCCTAAGCACACCATCCGTACCCGCACATCAAGTGAATGTTGTTCAAATGGGCACATCATCGTGGATGACCCCAATAATCGCTTATCTAACGAGCGGTTCCCTGCCCACAAACAAATCCAAGGCACGGAAAATCCAACACAAGGCCATGCATTACCAAATGTCAGAAGGTACCCTATATAGACGATCGTACTTGGGACCCTTGTTGAGATGTGACACCCGACAAATTCTGGTTAACAACGTTGTCTAGATTAAAGTCTACCTTAGCGAGTCACGCGTATATTATACTTAACTAGGGTTAGCTAGATAGCTAGATGGGACATTCGTGCATTGTTGTGAGTTAATATGTGATTACATGATTAGTGAACCTCGGACGTTGGTGAATAACGAACTTATGTGTCTCTGTGATAGTTGATGAACTTATGTGAAAACCATACGTGATTATGTGAACCTAAACCGAATACGTTAATAAAAATCACTAAAAGTGGAGTATGAGGTTGATTAGGGTCTTAACGCATGGGGTTGCGCTTGTTACGGTCCGAAATAACGAAAACGTCAAAGGATAACGCGTCGGGTGATGAAACGAGACACGAACGAGGGCCTCGGGCCTGTGAGCGGCCGCTCACAGGGCCCGAGCGGCCGCTCGCTCATGTCTGACGGGTTTAAACCGCCTTAAACTCTTATTTAAGCATCCTTAACCCCCATGCAACCCTTAAACTCAACCCTAATCGCCCCCTTTCTGCCCCACACGAATTATTAACCCTAAACCACCTGCTAAAGCTCAAGAACATCAATCGGGAAGCTTGGAGAGCGTTCGGTTGGTTGTTTTGGAGTGTTTGTGGTATAATCTTCATTCCCTTATGTTTTAATCTTCTTTAAATTGTTTTAAAACATCAAAACCTTGTTTGTCCAGGTCTGAAAGTATTTTATAAAAGTTAAAACATGATGATTACGAAGATTAAAAGGGTCAAGCACATTGTTATATTATGAATGTTATATGTTTTGCATGATTATGCACGTTCTTGATGTTTTAGACTTCTAGGGTTTGTGAATAATGATGTTTGTGATGTATAATTAGGGTTTTGATCAGATGTGGTTCTTACTAATGTTGTATGATGATTATTAGGTGTTATTGATTGATAATATGCAACTAGGGTTTGATATAATTGATAATATTGCATGATTAGAATCTGGACAGATTCTGAATGTCCACTTGTAGGTTCTGTTTCGTGGCTTGAAAATAATTGGTTTGATCGATTCTTTGCATGAATAGATTGTACATTGTCTTAGATTTTTAGAATGGGCAAAATCATCTGATTTGGATGTCGTTTGATATGTTTTTGGAATTTTCATTTAAAATAGGTCAGGTCAGAATTTCGGGTATCAAACTGAGTCAACTTTGAAACATCATAAATCAAGTTTTATAAAGAGTTGGGTTGTGAAATTTTTACAGAAGGTTAATATTGGAGTAATATGAGTTTTCCAAGTGGATTCATCCCGTTTGGATGAATACACAATTTTTGGGAATTTATCTACCAAACTGACCTGTTAGGAAGGTATTCTGAACATAGATGTATTAGACGAATTTTAATTATTTTTGTGTTTGGATTTAAGACAAAAAAAAAATAGGCATTGTTAAGTGAATCCCAAAGAAAATTCAGTAAAAATTTGGGAGGTTAACTCACTGATTTGCTATTTTAAATAAATTCATTTTGATGGCACACAAACTGTCCTGAAAACACAGATTGTGTATTATGTGCTTATGTGATTAATTGAGGTCTTAGGTGGTATGGAATTGACATGTAACTGAAGTACACTTGTCTGAGACACATACGGAATGTAGAAACTAATTATAACCAACGTATTCACCAACGGGTCCGTAGGATTTACTTATGCATGTAGAATCACTAGGTGCCACTTACACGCTTTTGAACATTTAAAACGCCTTGGACAAAAGAGTTATATGGTGTAATGATATTACGCCTATACTCACTTAATGACACTGTTATTAGGGTGTCGGTAGCATATATTACTTGCTGTTCGGATTCTTTGCTGGCACGTTAAGGTGAGTTTACGGCCCCTCTTTTAACTGGTTTCACTTTTTGGGGGAGAAAACATGTGTTAAACTTATGTTTTGGTAACAACTGTCATACTATGGGTTTCTATGGTTTACTATACGATCTTTGGAAGTCCCGGGGGAAACCATGAATGTGCGGGTTAGCACAACGGGGAAATGTGAATAGATCTATTGGGAGTGACCAACCCCGCTCGTCGGCTTGGAGGGCCGGGCGAGTGCATATTGTCTCAAACAGGAACAGGTTTACTATTCGGGCACAACATCTGGTTTGCGAGTTAGTAATGGTTTTCCAATCGTAGTAGTAACAAAACATACGCCTAGCTAGCGTACTTGGTTTACAAATTGATATAGTATGGACAGGTTGAACTTGATACTTTGATTACAAAACCTGTGAACTCACCAGCATTTTTGTGCTGACGTAAACTCTTACATGTTTTCTCAGGTCGCTAAGGTAGCACTACGGAACTAGGGCGCACGCGTCTGCACGGCGTCTAGTTAGAATTGCATGGTTTTCAAACATTGAATAAATTGGTTTACTTTTGGATTATGTTTTGAGAATAAGCTTCTGCTGTATTTGGGGAATTAAACTATGTTTTTGCATATGTTCATTTAGACTTTTTTATTGTGATCGTTGACTTGGATCCTGGTTTGTCATGCGCCTCGCGGTAAAACTCCGCAAGTGGATTTTGAGGGTGTGACAGATGTGTCGACGCGGAGAATGCCATGTTCCTGGTCAAAGAGGTGCACGAAGGGATCTGTGGTTTACACGCATGACCAAGGATGGTAGTTGCAAAGCTGATGAATGCGGGATATTATTGGCCTGGCATGCATGTTGATGCCGTCAAAATACTCCGCAAGTGCTACACATGTCAACGCCATGCTCCAAGCACACTGCGTCCCAAGAACGATTTAGTACCAGTAACATCCGCATGGCCGTTCCAAAAATGGGCAATAGACATAGTGGGGCCATTCCCCACAGCCCCGGGAAATGTTAGATACCTCATAGTGGCAATCGACTATTTCACAAAATGGGTCGAGGCAAAACCACTAGTATCTATCGACGCCCGCGCAGTGAAGCGCTTCATCTGGGAATTCATCATATGTCGTTTCGGCTTATCAATGAGCATCGTCAGTGACAACGGCCTGCAATTCACCGATCAAGGGCTCCAAGGGTGGTTAGCGAGCATGGGGGTCGAGCAAACCTTCACCTCTGTTGCTCACCCGCAAGCTAACAGACAAGTTGAGCGAGCAAACCGCAGCATCGTTGATGGAATCAAGGCTCGTCTGAACACCAGGCGGACAGGATGGGTCGACGAGGTACCGAACGTCCTATGGGCACACCGAACGCTAACTAAATCCAGCAACGGTGAGACACCTTTCAGCTTAACATATGGTACCGAGGCTATGATCCCCGCTGAAATCGGGTGCCCATCCGCACGTGTCCTGCTAGCCTCAAAAACAGACAATGATGAAGAACTGCGCCTCAACTTGGACCTTTTAGAGGAGCGCAGAGGGTTGGCCGCGCTCAAGGAAGCCAAATACAAGCGGCAATTGGAGCGTTACTACAACGCTCGGGTCAAAAAGACACATTTTGAAGTAGGCGACTTCGTGTTTCGTCTTAACGAAGCATCGACAGCAGAAGCACCTGGTAAACTTGCACCAACTTGGGAAGGCCCATACAAAGTTCAAGAGGTGCTCGGAAAGGGCGCATACGCACTAGAACGCTTAGACGGCACTGCAATCCCAAGATCATGGAACGCGGCCCAGCTGCGTATTTGCTACATGTAATTGTATGAACTGTAATAGTATCATGTAATGGCCCAAGCCGGCTTTATGCCTTATCAATGACACACATTTTCCGTTTACCTTAAATTGTATATGTGAAGTTAATAACGTCAATGATGGCGACAATCAATAGAGAGACGCGTCAGCGTTTTCACGCGACGTCGTCACCTTGGTCCGCGAGGAATGCCTTGACAGGCAACTCATCACGGGCTAAGCAGCTCAGAGGCGCGTCAGTGTTTTCACACGACGTCGTCAGCTTGGTTCGCGAGGAATGCCTCGACAGGCAACTCATCGCGGGCTAAACAGATCAGAGACGCGTCAGCGTTTTCACGCGACGTCGTCATCTTTGTTCGCGAGGAATGCCTCGACAGGAAACTCATCGCGGGCTAAGCAGATCAGAGGCGCGTCAGCGTTTTCACGCGACGTCGTCACCTTGGTCCGCGAGGAATGCCTTGACAGGCAACACATCGCGGGCTAAGCAAATTAGAGACGCATCAGCATTTTCACGCGATGACGTCACCTTGGTCCGCGAACTAATGCTTCAAAAAGCAAGTAACCGCGGACCAAGCAAATCAGAGACGCATCAGCGTTTTCACGCGATGATGTCATCTTGGTCCACGAACTAATGCTTCAAAAAGCAAGTAACCGTGCACCAAGCAGATCAGAGACGCATCAGCGTTTTCACACGATGACGTCACCTTGGTCCGCGAACCAATGCTTCAAAAAGCATGTCACCGCGGACTAAGCAGATCAAAGACACATATGGACATTGGCTACGTAAACAGTAAACAAAAGATAAAGCCATAACAATAAGTACATTTCCTATAGGGAAATATCAACAATACACCGGGCATCCGAGTACATAGGCAAAAAACAAGCCCCACAGGAGCACAACACGGATGCCCAAAAACACTATCTATTATATACATCATCAAAAGAAGAAAACAGTGGACACTAACACCTAATCTAAGACGATAAGATGGGCCCATGAGTTGCCATTACGCCGGAAACGGACCTTAGGAGTGGGCCGGACCACCGCAGGGCAAGCCAGGATGGCAGGCGGCCGATAATTAGAGCCCACAGAGGCTGAACGGTCCGTGGCAATGAGCTGCCCACAGACCTCAGCTAAGGCTCTCATACGTCGCTCCCCACCGACGGAGCTCTCGACGGTGGCCAGAAGCACGGTTCCGGCAGTCACTTGTGAGCAGACTTCAGCCAGCATCTTCATCTTCTTCTCCGGATCAGCTAAGCCAGCCACCACCCCCGGTAGGTTGGCAGGATGAACTCCATCCCCGAGAGCTAACAAGCATTCCACCACCAAGGCTTCTTCAGCCTTGTCACCGGAAAATCTTCCACATGGCCGGAGACTAGTCATGATGATAAGAAACAAAGGAGAAGAGAAAAAGAGAATGGAGTGATGGGCTAATCACCACAAATAACCCCTATTTATAGACGCTTAAAGGGGGTAATGATGAGTTACCATTAATGCACGATGTCATCTCAATCGACAAACAGTGACAAGTGTCACCTGCAGCTGTTTGTCACGCCGTCAGGAGTCATTACTGACTGACAGCTGACGCCTAAGTTCCCTAGGATAATCATGACAAGTAAGGTGAAGAGACATGCATAAATGAAAAGGCACAAGGCACACAAAGCGTCATAACAAAATACAAATATTCAACATACAAGTTCAAATAAAATAAAGGAGTTCAACACTCATTCCTCCCCGAAATCCACACGGTCAATGAAGTCGTCCTCAGGATCGTCAACTGGCGGAGCGGAAGAGGTGCCCGCATCTGGTGGAGCGGTCGAGGTTCCTTCACCATGAAGCGCAGCAGCCACCCGCGTGGCCTCTTCTTGAGCTTCCTTCTCCTTCTCCACCTGCAACTCTTCTTCCGCCTCCTCAAAAGCAGCACGAAGAAGCCGCACCCCATTGGACGACTTGGCACATTCCGCGATCACATCCATCACAGGGAAGGTTAACTCATCATACGCAGCAACCTCTGCATCATATTCCGCCTCCGCGTCGACGTCGCGATAAGGATTATCCTCTAAGGCACGCCCGCTAAGACAGAAGTCGAACCCTTGTTTAAAGCCAAGGACAGCACCAAACTGCTTCGACTTCTCCAACAAGCGGGCAACAGCCTGAACCATCGCCGGTTCCTCCCATACGCGAGAAAACACCTACAACGCAGAGGATTAAAAAGTGTCAAAGTTGCAACAACATAACAAAATAATGAAAGAGATGCTAGAAACACACACCCCTTGGATCCCAGTGGTCATCAACCAGTTCACATCATTCAACGCCTCTTCTTGACTCTCCTGGGCAACACGTAGCATGTCCTGGGCACTATCGCGGGAGGCAGAAAGATCCTGGACGTCAGTGCTAAGAGCTTTCATCTCGTCACGAAGGACATCAATCTCACGCTTCAGCAGAATAATATCATTCTCTAGCCCCGACACCCGCGAAGATTGCACCAATACCTCGTCTTCTTTTTGGGCCAAGTCGGCACGTGCGGTGGCGGTCTCGGATCTTTCCTTCTCTAAGTCAAGCTCCTTCGCTTCTAAGGCAGCTTTGAGACGGTCAACCTCACTTTCCAAACCCCGCGCGCGGTCCCGCTCTTTAGCAATAACTTGATTGGTAGCTTCACAAGAGGCTTTCCATTCCTGGAAAGACTTGGCATGACGCTCCTCAGCGGACTTCGCCTGCGTCAAAGCATCCGATAAAGCTTTAGATTGGGCTACACAATCCTTGTTGTGCTTGTCGAGCACATTCTTGAATGCCGCTTTGTGCGCCGCTAATTCCTGTTCAGCCCGCATCAATGCTTGGTACCCGCGCCGCACCTCACTCAATGTAGCGGCAGCCATGGCCGGGCCAGCGGCACCATCTTGAAGAAGTGCCAGGCGGTCCCGCTTAGCTGCATACGCCTGCTCGGCAGGAGGTATGGAACCCAATAACCACTCTTCGCAGGTATCTATTTGGAAAAAGCGGCCATCTTCGCGCACAGACCAGTCAGGCCTGTAAACTGGCCCGGTAGCGACATCCAATCTAAGCCCGCTGGAGGCTATTCCCGTTGTATCAGCTTTTTTAAGATTACCGCTGCTAGAGGGCATGGTTTCTTTCACTGACCCACCGCCATCACTACCACCCGCCGACGCACCACCAGAGGATAAGTCAACATACCCAGTATTCTCAAACGCACCACTCGAAAAACCGGGGTCGTGTGGTTGCTCCCCACCACCCGGTGACTTAGTCTGCAACCCCATGCCCCCATCATCACTACCCTTAACACTTTTCCCTTTCTCCTGCTCCTTTCGCCTTGTTTCCGCCGACAGTTTAGCTTGTTGTAGCTCCGCTTCGCGGGCTTCCTCGGCTTTCTTTTCTTCAGTCGTCTGAACATTCCCTTGTGGCGAAAGCTGTTGACTCGCCTCTGTCTCATCTGGCCGTTCGCCATCCCCACCCTGTGTTGGGGCAATGGGCGGAGTAGGCCTAGCAGACCGCGAGCCGGACACCTCGGACAACTTAGGCCCGCCAGGGAAAAGCAAAGACGCACCTATAAGAACAAAAACATGAGAAAGGGAATACAAGAGTACAGAGACAGGGTGATAAACGAGGCTATACCTGGATGGACTTCCTTCACAATCTTAGAAGCCAAGCGAGGCCGCTTATGGGACATAGCCAACCGGACTTTCAAATTGGACGCCGAAGCATCCCCTTCAGGCACTTTCCGCTTGCTAGAATCCATCATGCTAACCACGTCCCGCAGCCTCTTCCCAACACCATGACCACTGCTTCCCGCCTCCCCGCTAGGACGACTCGATATAGGTGGCGTGGTAAACACCTCCACGTAATCCCCTTTATCTTTAGCCCCACCAGATACAGGCGGCTGTCGAGAAGAACCGCCGCCGCGACTAATACCTGCACGAGCCCGACCCCGGTGAGATAACGAGTAAGACTCATCCTCAGACTCAACATAATGTTAACCCCGCCAGCGGAAACTGCATTTCGAGGACGGGGATTAATGGGAACATCACCTGGAATCAGGGTGTGTCCAGGAAAATCCTTAACGTTAACAGCCACAAAATTCTTGAGCGTTTGCTCCACTAGAGGCTCCTCATCCGCCCGGAGCGGCTCCCACCTAAACTCGCCATCCACTCCAGCCACAATCGAATAAAAACAGCTTGTTTCTACAGAAACAACACAAGAGTAAAACAAAAAAGCCTAAAATAAGGTCATGAGGAAGAACAAGCAACAGAACGCAGACATACCTTTACCGTTCACATAAAAGTGCGGATTCTGGTCCGCCCTCCCACCCACACGGCTAACACCCGCCATCAACAACGCCTCAGGTCTCACGTTCGCCATCTCGATGGAAGTAACTTGCTCTGTAATTTTCTCATACCAATCAAAGTCGGCATAATTGACAACCGGGAAGTCCTTCAGCTTTGCCTTGGCGGATACAGCCAGCCATTGCAGGGACACCGGCATAACCCCTTGCCGAATAAAGAAGAATTTTGTTTTCCAGTCATGCATACTACGCAGTGGTTCGTTACCAACAGGCCTAATCCTACTCCGTTGAGTAAACGAAAACCACTGCGGACCCCCGCGGGTGAGCCGGTAGAATGCATTGAACATCTCAAAGGTTGGTTCGACACCTTGAGAACGACATAAAAATTCGAAGTGAACCATTCGGGTCATGCCCAAGGGAGTCACCTGAGTCAAATACATTCCATACCGGGGGAGCAAATCGCAAACGAACCGCGTCGCCGGCAACCGAAAGCCGGCCAACTGGAAGTGCGCGGCATACAAAGCCATCCTGTCAGGACCCGCATCAAGGACAGTCTCTCCATCAGACGGCAGCGTTGGCTCCCAACTCGCCGGAATCTCGTACAATTCTAAAAATTGCTCAAAAGATTCCCTCTTCCACTTGATTGGAGCATCAGCCATACAAACGGCTTCCTTTTTGCCCCTAGCATCAACGTCAGCCATCTTTGATTAGAGAAAAAACAAACAAACTTCTGGAACAGCAACCGGCAGACGGTTATCACGAAAGAAAGAAATGAGGAATTTTGAGTGAACAAAGAGAAAGAAGATTCCCAAATGGGAGTAAGAAGGGCTATTTATACTGTCCACATTAATTACGGTGGGCCACATGAACACAGCAAGGCCCACCATCCACATGACACGTAGCCCACTAAGGCGAAAATCCTGCCACGCGCCGCGCGTCGCCCCCACGCGCCTGACACAAGTACTCCAAAAGTCGTTCACCCATAACTGGCATGACGGCAAAACAGACGCGGCAGACAAAGAGTCAGTCACTTCAACTGTCAGATCAAGTGCAATGATGATGACCCTTCGAAATTCCCTCCAAGAACAAGCTCGTCTTTAAATATCAAATTTAATAGCCACAGCGGGAAGACGAACCCGCTTGACGGAACACGTAACAACCCGCCAAAATACACAACCCGTCAAAATACACGACCCGCCAAACACACTCCAACGTCTCTTTCTCAATCAGTCCATCACCCCTCATGCTTTTGCTACACACAACCAAGAGCGGCACTGGACTAGGGGGACTTGAAGGGGTAGAGACCCAAATTTACTTGGGCCCCTACCCAAAGCTCAAGCCCAAAGACTGGAACAGGGCCACAAGGCCCAAATGATTACAACAAGGTCAACCATGGGCGAGTCGAGCCCACTATATGCGGGTGCGGACAAACCACCCAGGGAGCTGGTTGCGACCACTAATTGCATATACAACACCAGCATCCGCCATGGCTCATAGGATAAAGCCAGAAGCAGACACGTGGCGATAGCATGTATGATCGTACAACATGGTATGAGCCAATCAAGGTCCAACGACGTGTGGCAAGGAGCATGTTGCACGATCAACTAGCAGGAGAATCACACGTGTCCAAGATCAAACCCGCAGGAGACAAACAGTACGTCTCCTGTACATGTCAACCAATAAGAATGCATGGGACCACCTCAACAAGGATCTCCACTAATGAAGGCCTACAGAGGGGACAATAGTACACTCGACGGCCAATCATATTCGACCAGACCTGTGGCCAATCACACGATGCCACGTCAGAGAAAACGGTACGATCGTCCTCTATGATTTCTTACCTGTCACATATTATATCTTGTTGGGCCTAATCCTGGGCCGATGTGGAGGCAAGCCCTTAACTGGGCCTCAGCGCACTGGGTAAGTTAAGGGTGAATGTCGAGGCCCGTGTGGAACCTATTTAAGGAGCACTTCGTCTCCTTGAATGGGTCATTCAGAAATCCCTGAAGAACACACTAGTGCCGACCACGTTTTTTGTGTCTGCTAAGTAGAATCCTCTGGATTCGAGGCGGTCGCCCCACATCGGAGATTGTGTTTTTCAGGTCACCATCACCAAGGAGTCATTCATTCTAGTGAAGGATCTTACTTGTGGAAGCTGGTCTGCCCCATTCATCATAGAGGTAGACTTTTGTTTCTTCAGTAACTTATTTAGTCATTTAGTGTAGTTGATATGCATTTGTATTTATACCATTGTCATCTTTTTTAAAATTTGTTTTGTATTCAATGTGAACCCTTTGTTTACAATTATATTCTATGGGTCATGGTAATGGTATACTCTCAAAATTATTTGCAGATCCACCTATAAGCTACGTATAGGGTATACGCGACGTATAAATGGGTGCACAAACTCCATGTGTAATTGATGCCCATCAGTCACGAGTTTTGTCATATCTATGTGTCACGTATAGGGTCATATGCGGCATATAGCTATATAGACTCACACGTGGATGATAGGGGAGCCACAAGCATTCTCATTGTCAGACCTCCATACGCTACGTATAATTCTATACACCACGTATAAAGGCAATGTGTGCACAAAAATTGGAAGTGTGCCAAATACATGAATCCTATCTTATTTTGACTCCCAAAACAATTCTACAATAATATTATGATAGAGTTAATAGCCATTTTCGTCCCTGAGGTTTGGGCCAGTTTGCCACTCCAGTACAAAAGTTTATTTTTTTGCAATTCCTTCCCTAAGGTTTGGATATTGTTGCCAAATTCGTCATTTTCACTAACCCAGTTAAAAAAGGTCGTTAATGTCAGGGGTATTTTTGTCTTTTTACCTCAGGGACGAATTTGGCATTTAAAAATCTCGTTAATGCACCAAACGCTCCCAAATCTGTTGTTATACCCGCTGCCAAACGCATTGTGTACGGTTCTATTCTCGCATCCAAACACCCTATGTCCAGCTGCTATCTGTGTAGCCAAACACCCCCTATTTTACAATTGACTTATAAAAAGTCTCCTTCTCCTTTATTATTCTGCAGAGAGATTGAAACACACTTGTGTGTGTGCTCTGTTGAGAGCCCAACCGGAAGCCACACCGGACAGCCATGGCCGGCCACCCTTCAAGTTCAAACCCACCGGAACCACCCTTCAAGTTCAAACCCACCGGAACCACCCTTCTGCCACTGTCCAGTGATGGATGATTGACGGAGATTATCTGAGAACCCGATGAGCCGGCGAAGCGGATCGTTGTCGGAGATTAATATGCCCGTTACCGTTACTAACGCCGTTAGCACCAGCAACCACTTCCTTATTATGACGATTAGGTGACCTAACGACTCTCCGGTCAACTCGTCCAGTGATGGATGATTGACCTAACGGTGGTGTACCTACTGACTCTTTATCCTTACCCTGTTGCTGCTTCATACAACGTAACCGTTTACGGTTACCCCACTGTAACACAAAGTCCGATGATGAAGACGTCGTCGTATTGGATCTGTCTCTCAATGAGTGTGAAAGAGAGAGAGATATATAGGGGGTGGGGGTGGGGATGGGGTGGGGTAGGGGTGCGGTGGGGTGGGGTTAGATTTTTTATTAAAATTTTAAATTGAAAGTAAAAAGACAAAAATACCCCTGACATTAACGACCTTTTTTAACTGGGTTAGTGAAAAGGACGAATTTGGCAACAAAATCCAAACCTCAGGGAAGGAATTGCAAAAAAATAAACTTTTGTACTGGAGTGGCAAACCGGCCCAAACCTATTAACTCTATTATGATATGATGGAAACACCAAACAATACTTTAGTTCCAGTTCAATTGGTCAATACTAGGGGTGTTCAAAATCGGATAATCCGAATTTCGGATATCCGAATTTCGGATAATCCGAAATTTCGGATAGTCAATATTGAGATCCGAATCCGAATCCGAAATTTCGGATATCCGAATTCGGATATCCGAAATTTCGGATTCGGATTCGGATCATCCAACGGATAATCCGAAACTTAAAAAAAATTAAAAAAAATAATAAAAAATACTATAAAAAACGTTCTCCTCTATGCCTAAAACGTGAACCTATTAAAAAACAAAAATCGAAGTTAGATAAACGGAATTTGAACAAAAAATATATAAAAAAAAAACTTATTATTTTGATGGAAGGGGGCTGTGGAGGTCGGATACAAGGTGGACGGGGGCTGTTATAGAGGAGAGAAGAGGGAGCAACAGCTATGGATTAGAGGAGTATGGACTTAGAGTTAGAAGGATTAAGGATTTAGGATTGTGTATTGTGTTATGTAGTGTATATAATATTATATATTTATATACATATATTTTTAATATTCGGATTCGGATAATCCGATTATCCGAAAATTTTCAAAATCAGGATCCGAATCCGAATCCGAAATTTCGGATAATCCGATTTTCGGATATCCGAAAATCGGATTATCCAAAATTTCGGATAATTCGGATTCGGATTTTCGGATTTTTCGGATTCGAATTTTGGATTATCCGATTTTGAACAGCCCTAGTCAATACCTACCACACCAGTTCACCATAAAATTTCATTTCAACTTTCCATTTTAGTCATTCACCGTTTTTATTATTTATCAAACTCAACTCAAAACAAACACGAAACATGAAAACGTATGGTTGAAAGAGGTTTCAGATGTTTTAATATTCATATCTATACTACATGTCATGAGCATGTGGTTTAAGAAAGTGTCACCACATGATCAAAAGATGATAAGACTGACTATTTAATAATAAGAAGATAATATTGCAATGTATACTAATTAGAATCACATTCATGTTGCCTCTTTTTTATTTTTTAAAAGAAAAAAATAACATTGTAATAGAACTTAATTTATGTATCTAACCCAACTTAAACAATTAAAGTCCAAAATTAAGATAACCTAAATATTTTTAGTTTAAGTTTAATACATATTTTTTTATTTAGTTCAAAATTGGGAATGTTTAAAAATATAATGTGTTCAAAGTCCAAAATATACAACTCAACAAATGTCAAAACATTGCTAATTTCAAGTATTTGAACTCTAGTTATCTTTATTGGTATCACCCAACTATATTTTATTAGGCCATAATAATGACACATCATCAGTAGATATTCTTTTGTATCTACATTTGGAGGATATTGGTGGAGGGGAAATGAGGGATAACCCGACTATTGGCTTGGGTTCGAGTCCTGATCCCGACCGGTTTTACCGATTATTTCATTGTCGTGCCTTCGAGCGGGTGAGTGGTCGGGTTTTTCCGGGAATTGGTGGCAATTGGTGGCCCGGGTATTCTCGAGTACCTGATTCGCCAAAAGGGTGCCCGAGAATGCTCGAAAATTGATTCGTTGGCCGTTAAAAAAAAACCTAACGGTATTTATTGTAATAAAAGCCTTTTCTTCTGCACCATCTAAAATATCAACAATAGGCACCCTGAATCTAACTCCATAGACTCTTAATATATTTGTTCATTTAGTTAAACAAAACTATGTTCGTATTTGTTTGTTTGAATGCTGTAACGTTAATACGGTTGGAATGTAATACAAAATGATAAAATTACCAATTTCATCATTTCGGAAAAGAAAATTGTTACTAAAACAAAATACTTAAAAAAGAAACTTCAAAAACATTTTTTACAAAATTAACCAGATTATATTACCCCTATTTCACCTCCCATTTATGACCTATATATTACAATTATCACTACAAATTTCCTTTTGCCAATTTTATCCCATGGGTTAAACCCACTATTTCAACATTGTCTTCCTATGTCTAGTTGATTCCATAATTGAATCATTGGAATTGTAGCATTGGGTTGTAAAAACTTGTTTGGTTGAAGTTAGCATTTTGATGATTTTCTTCAAACTTGATGAAATGATGTTCAAAGAGTCTTGTTTCAGGGGTAAAAGTCGACGATTGTGGCACGTTGGCTAACGTTCCGATCCCAGTAACGTTGTCATAGTTCGTGTCGTGGTCGTCTAGAAGATGAGAAATTGAACCTAAAGATTCCAATTCCCACAAATGAGCAAGTGAAAATGTTCTTGGAATTTTCATTGATAGTATCTCCTTGGTGTTATTATCATCAGTAGTGACATTTTGGGTATTTGTATTATCTTCTCTTTGTTCCAATGGTCGTTCAGCACTCTTTTTCTTGTAAATTCTACATAATACCCAATCATCCAACTGAAAAAAAATGTATAGTTAGATAATCTTAAAAAATAAAAAAACAATCTTATCATTTATTTAATTAATTAAATAACAATAAACACATCATGGAGTTGGGCTTACCCTCATGGACCCAATTTTCTTAGTGGGTTGTGACCTTGACTCGTTTAATCGATACTCATGCATGATCCAATCAGTCTTGGTACCCTTTGGAGGCCTACCTTTGTAAAACACCAAGGCTTTCTTTACACCAACATATTTTGATCCGCTATAGATTGCTTTATCGGTCCCAGTCGCCTTCCAATAACCCGACACAGCTGCCCTATTGGGCCGAATTCCATTAGGGTATTTTCTATCGCGTGGAGTAAAGAAATACCATTCCTTTTCACCAAATTCGGTTTTCTCTACATGTCATAAGTTTATTTAATACAATTAGCATAAATATTTTTCATAACAAATCAACTATAAACACTAATAGAGAATTCATTTGAAATACTAACCAGGCAATTCCCAAGGATCAAACTTGTAAATATCAACCTCGGGTATAATAGAAACAGGACACGGTTTAGAACACGCTTGGTTGCGTAAGTAATACATGATTAACTCTTCGTCGGTTGGATGAAACCGAAAACCCGGAGGGAGATTAGAGCTATCGTTTCCAACCATGTTAAACAAAAGTTATGAAAAGGGTGCTAGACAAATATGTTAAAGAGAATAGATGAAGAGGAATTTAGAAAAGATGTGGAAGAGAAGGGAGAGTGTTTGAAATGTTTGCAAGGAGAAGGGATGGGAATTTATTTGGGAGCTTTTTTTGTCCATTTGTGATGAGATTACATCATTCTTGATTTTTATTGGTTGGTTTGACTTTTGACTTTGTATTTGCATCCAATGGGACTTGGCGTGTGCCCATTACTTGGCAAAGATTATATAAGTCACACGCACCACACACACATCTATTAATTTAATATATAAGAATAATCAAGACCATTTTTTTTTTTTTTGAACGGCCAACGAATCAATTCCGAGCACTCTCGGGCACCCTTTTAGCGAATCAGGTACTCGAGAGTACCCGAGCCACCAATTGCCACCAATTCCCGGGAAAACCCGACCACTCACCCGCCCGAAGGCACGACGGTGAAATAGTCGGTAAAACCGGTCGGGATCAGGACTCGAACCCAAGCCAATGGCCGGGTCATCCCTCATTTCCCATCTACCAATGTCCTCCAAAATGTAGCTAGTGGGAATTGAACCCAAGCCTCTCATAAGAAGCTTTAGGCACTAAACCAACTAGGTTACTGTAACACCTCGAAGTCTCGAAGTGTTACGTCACCTTACGTGTCTCTTAAACGGGTCGGGTCGGACCTGACCACCTGATTACTAAATTAAATATTCCAGTTCGAATATCGCGACAAACCGTTTCAACCGAATATATAAATAATAATTATTGAATTATTATTGTCACGGTTAAACGCTCCTTATCTGTTATTAACCCGCTGCCAAACGCCTATTATTCTCTTGTTATACTCGTTACCAATTATCGCGAGTTCTAGTAATTATCCCCGTAGCCAAACACCCTCTATTATTATTCTTCTATATAAACCACCCCTCTCTCTTATCTCTCGTTCTCTCTCTCTGCATATCACAAACCAGACAACACACTTGTGTGTGTGTGAGATGCCGGAACCAGGAAGCCTCCACCGGAGAACATGGCAGGCTTACGCCGCCTCCTCTCCGACCACCGCTGCTCCATCTCCGGCACCATCGCTGTCGAACGTCGTCTTCTTATCAGGTGAGTACACCGCCTCTTTCTTCCCTGTTTCCGATCTGGATTAACTCATCTTTTCCGATAAACCCGATAACCTTTCCCTTCGTCCCTCTGTTACAGTTAATAAACCGGACAGTCACCGGAGCCGGTGACTGTCGTCAGGTGTCTTTCCGTGTCTCAGCAGCCAACAACTGGAACCAAACCTTAATCGTTCTTCTGTTTCTAACAAGCTAAGTTCCAATCCTTGTTCCGATTATAACTCGCAACTGTCACCCGGTCTATATATAACCTCCGATTGAATCCCACCTTGTTTCTACTATAAATCCCAACCCCTGTTATGAACCGGACAGTTGTAACCTTGAATCCTCCTTGTCTGATTGGTATTGGATATGTGCATGTATGATGTGCCGTATGGTTCCTGTTGAGAACCCGAGTCACCGTCGTGAACCCGATAACCTTCTTTCTTGTTCAGCCGAGGGATAGACTACCGGCTAGTTATAAGTAGTCCGGCGGAAGTCCGATTGATAGCCTGTTATCCCGATTATAATCCGACTATAGTCCGGTTATAAGATATATATTTATTAACGGATTATATGGTTATTAATCAATCGTGTTATTATTGTTATAGATATCAAAAACGGATAACGGGTCCGACACCCGGTTAAATCCCGGTCAACTCCCAATTATGTTCCGATAACAATTCGGTAAGATTCGGTCACTATTTCCTATTGGTTGATTGGTCACGATCTTATAATCTATTATTAACACGGTGATTATATTGATTACGAGGTACCGATCATTGAATTGGAAGAATACGAGTCGTCGCCGAGTCGACTCAGTGACTCGGTCAACACCCGGAATAGAACCCGGTCCAATAACTAGACGAGGAATATTATTAGAATTATACGAATATATATATAATACGAATAACGTACGGACTTGATAATAATAATAAGAGAATAATAAACATATATAAAATATATATGTTTATATATAAGATTCGATATAAAAAACGATATACTAGACTCGGGTAAGTTATGTCTAGAGTTCTTTTAGGTTCGCGTGCCAAGCTGTAAAGGCCAGCTTTATTTCTTTTTGCCTAGATTGACCAAACCCCGAGTTTAGGACTATCTAATATATACTGGATTCTATATATATAAATTATATATATGATATATATCCTAAGTATTACAATCTAACAAGTCCCACGCGTAAAACGTATCAATATATATATGAAATATAATTGTAATAAGAAGATTAGCTGAAGATATAACGCAAACAAGTGAGTATCGTGAACTCCCCACTTTTACTGTTTTGTTAAGTGTTTTCGGGGAAATACATGTCATTTATAAGAAAACATAATGCTTTACATAAAAGAATAACTATTAATAGAAATTATATAAAGGGGCAATAGAAACAACGAGGACAGTACTGGACGGTATCGCCATTTCCTTTCTTGTCCAACTAGAGGACAAGAACCAGTTTTACCCGAGTAGAGGGTAGAAATAATTATATATTATCACAAGCAGAGTGATACCATAGACAGGAATGGCAACTCATAGAATATAATCGGAATAATAGACATATAATCGAATTGATAGAATATATAGTTCCCCTCCAGAAATAGAATCGTAAAGCATGTTTATAAAAGAATATTTTAAATAAAAGAATTATAAACAAACGAACTGGCCATTCACTTTATAAAATACACGACCTCACCAACTTTATGTTGACAGAAACTATTTTTGACATGTGTTCAGGTAACCCAACAGACATGATGACGTGGATCCTGGAAGACTAAAAGACTGTTATTACCCTGGATTCCGCTGTGTAACTCCGATAACCCGACCCGACGACCCGGCCACATCAGCCAGGGTTGTTACAGTTACATACCAAATGAATATATATAGGGGAGTAAACTGCACGGATGGTCCCTGTGGTTTGCATGAATTGCACAGTTGCTCTCATCTATGTTTAATGGTCACCAACGTTAACATTTTATAACACTTTGGTCTTTGCCATCTAACATTGTTAAGTTTTGTTAGTTAAGTCATGTAAAATGACCAAGTCTATAAAAAAATAAAACCCCTCTTCTCTTTCATCCTCCGTTTCCTCTTCTCTTTGATCCTCCGTTTCACCTTCATCTTCTAGAGAGAAAGAAGGTAACAATGGCCAAGTCGTCACCTTCATCCTCTGTTTCAATTTTTCATCTTTTAACCCTTTCAGAACCAAACCTTAACAAGTTCAAAACTTTCTTCAATCAGACAATAATATCCCCCAAAATAACCATACCCAGGTCACCAATTCTGATAATAACCCCTTGAGCAACAAGAAACCCTTTTCGATTTCCCAGGTTTTGGTATGGATAGAAATGGAGATTCTATTATGAGAGATGATGATGATGTTGGTGGTGAGAACAACCACCAATTTTGACTTGGAGTTTTTTCTTGGATCATGTTGTAGAGGTTTTTCTTACCCTTAAACCAAATGGGTTATCTTGGAAATTGATGGAGTCCCTTTGCAATGTTTATTAGTTTTTCCAAGTTACATTAAACTGCTTTTGTTAGTTTTATAGTTATTTAAACCATGAACTTTATTTCTATTTAACTGATTTAGTTCATAGTTTTTTTAATCTGTTTTGATTGACTTTTAATGTGTTTAATTATTGGTTTGACAAGAAATTGATGAGGAGAAGGAGGGTGAGAAGAACGGGATTGTGGTGGTTGGAAATGGAAACGACAAAAGGCGCCTGCTGTGATGGTGGTTGTGTTGTTGTAGGTGACAACGTAGGTGGTTGGTTTGGTGGTGGGGGGGGGGGGGGGTTGAGAGAGAGATATAGAGAGAGCATAATATTTGTTTTTTTTAAAGAGGGTAATTTAGTAATTTTACATTGACTTAACTGAAAAACTTAACTTTTATCTAAGTCAGGGACCATTGATGCAACAAAATACAAAGCACAGATCAAATATGTGTAATTTTGAAAAGCTGAAGAGTATACTTTAAATTTGGGGAAAAAACAAGGACCATCCGTGCAGTTTATTCTTTATACGGATAAGATCAAATGAGAAGAAACTTAATGTGGTGGGGGGGGGGGGGGGGGGGTTGAGAGAGAGATATAGAGAGAGCATAATATTTGTTTTTTAAGAGGGTAATTTAGTAATTTTACATTGACTTAACTGAAAAACTTAACTTTTATCTAAGTCAGGGACCATTGATGCAACAAAATACAAAGCACAGATCAAATATGTGTAATTTTGAAAAGCTAAAGAGTATACTTTAAATTTGGGGAAAAAACAAGGACCATCCGTGCAGTTTATTCTTTATACGGAGAAGATCAAATGAGAAGAAACTTAATGTGAAAATAAAAAGAACAAATGACATAATAATAAACATTAAATACTTTAACATTTCTTAAATTAATTATTAACTCTTTAAATAATTAGTCATTAACACTTTATCATACACATTATCAAAATTTGTCATATACATATCAAAATTCGTCCTACATATATCGAAAATTATCATATTTTTTTCCAACACATATCGAGATTATCATACGTTTATCTTACACATATAAAAGTTCATCCTACACATATCGGAATTATCTTTCACTTTATTATGTTCGTTTTGAAAATATATAACATAAAAATTAATTATGAGTTTCATTTATTTAACTAGTTTAGGGGTTACAAAAAATTAATAATTTATTTAATATTAAATACAATTATTATATGGAAGATTTCTATTGGTTAATATTTGTTCGTTTTTCTTATTACAAACTATTTTATTCTCATTTAAACTCTCTAATATATATATATATATATATATATACACACACATAGGATTAGGTTCAAATGAAAACTAGCTTGAGTTGGAAGAACTGTGAGAACACTGACGTAAAATGTGAATATAAAAGTTTTTTTACACACCGATTTAAAAGTTTTCTTTCACAACGATATAAAAATGGGTAACTCCACCGTAAAAAATGAAAAAAAAACCAAAAAAACAAATTTTTTTACAATGGTTTATTGGTTTTACACTTCTGTAAAAAGTACAGCACACCAATATTGACTTTAAAAAAATGAATATTCCATTCAATATTTTATTATCTTTTAATTTACAACCACACATTCTTTTTTTTATTTAATTAAGTATGTGGTTATAAAGTGGGTTCTTTAGTTCTTCCAACTCAATTATGTTCTCTCTATATCTCTATACTAGCTGATTACCCCGGGAAGGTCCCGGGGTTGAAAAATTTAATATGATTTAATAAAAGATCATAAAAGAAGAAAACTCAAATCACGAAAAAAGTAAATAACTTAAACATAATCAATCTTAGTTAAAAAAACATTTAGTTAAAAAGTTAAAAAAATAAAAAGAATAAACCATATTAAACATAATACAGTATTAAAAGGATAACATTCAACATATAATCATCTTTACATAATTTAAAATATGTTACAGTTTGACTTTGACTTATATAGATGTAGAATTCATGATAGGGGTTGAAAAATATAACCATTCTAATAATACTAATACTAATAGTAATAATTATTACTTTTCTAATTAAATAAATAAAAAAAAAACCTTGCTATAAGGTGACACCATGTGTTGCAGTGTTGCGCGATTCTTTCTCCTAGCTTCTCTTGATGAAGTATACGTATCCATCTTTAGAAGAGTAAAATTCCAATGGTAGCATGATGATTGGGCTGAATTTCAACATCGTAGATAAGAACCTGGTTTAAAAGAAAAAAACATGATTAATGAATAACCTGAACACTTTGTATTTTTTTTTCTGTATGAACATAACCCCACAAAAAATAGTCATTTTTTCTCCGTTTTTTATATGGCACTATGGTACTCGTTGGAAAGATAATAAAACGCTCGTTAATTTTGTGTAATTTTTTTATTTAAAAAATCTCGAATATAAAAGATATTAACGTTTAAAAATTATGGGAGAAACATAAGAGAGAAAAATTTAAATTTGTTTTTAAATTTTTTTTTCCTAAAATAACTCAATTTAATTTTAGTAATTGAGAATTAAGAGATAGAGAGATAAATTTAGAGTTTTATGTTTATCTTTTTTTAATTAAAAAAGGAAATAATTCAAAAACACTAAAATCTTTCATTTATGATGCCACGTGGCAGTTTCATGGAAAGGTTGAAGGCACCATTGCATGCCACGTCAGCAATGTTCAATTCTTTTATATATATTATTATAATAGATATAGAGAGAAAAAAGATAGCTTACTATTAATTATTCAATGTTTTTTTATTTTTTTTAATTAAAATTCTAGTATCGGATCACATGCATCGTGTATAAGCTAAATATATGTATCGAGCCATATATATGTACCCAACGAGCTACACATATATTTTTTATTTTCACATGAGTAACATTTTAATTAAAAAAAACTTGATTGGTTGATAGAGGTTCTCTCAAGTTTTCTAACTTTGTTGTTATCTTTTTAACTTATGTTTGTGTGTGTAATTATGAGGAGTAGAAGAAGTAATTTTACCAAACTATAAACTTTTAAGTAAATCAACCTTTAAAATATGGAAAAATCATTTAAAACATATTGTTAAATTTTAAAAGATTTTTAAATGTTCATAACTTTTTCATAAGTTTATATTATTTTAAATAGTTGTTTCACAAAAACGAGCATTTTACTTTTTTTTTATTTTGAATATGATATATATATAGTTTTTGTATAATTATAAAAGTGAAAATCTTATGATTATCCGTATGCATGTTCCCTGCCATATAATAAGGGTAGCACTCTTGTGTCATTGTGTGTGGTGCTTTAACAAACTTCTTTTGTATGGCCATACTCAATTGACAAGTGTTCATTAAGTTACCAATAGTGTTGAAATAATTACCAACAATACATCTAATATTTTTTATTCAATAAATGCACTTGCTTTCTTGTTATGTATTCAAAACTTATAATGTTTTTTATTTATAATAATCTGGGTCTTGTTAAAAAGTGTCATTGGTTCTTACGGGTCCTTGGAAAGTTGTGCTTGCAGCCTATTTTTTCTTAAGGGTTTATTTGGTATATGATAATGAAATGAAAAGGGAATGAAATGGACGAGGTAATGGAATTGACGAGGTAATGGAATGGATTATTATCATTCCATGTCTTGTTTGGTTGCTATGTGGGAATGAAACAAAACATTACTTTGTGTTGTTGGATAGGCAGGAAAAGACGACGGAATAAAGTCGGTGGTGAGTTGTTGTGGTGGGTGGTGGTTGGTGACGGTGATGGTGGGTAGTGATATGTGGCGGTAGCGGTGGCGGTGGGTGGCGGCGGCGGTGGTGGCGACGGTGGAAGGTGGAGGTGGATGGTCGTGATGGTGGGTGCGCGGCGATGGTGAGTAGTGGCGGTGATGGGTGGTGGTGGGTGGCGGTGTGTGGCGGTAGCATGGTGGTGGGTGGCGATGGCGATGGTGGGTGGTGGCGACGACGGTGGTGGGTGGTGGCAACGATGGCGATGGGTGGAGGTGGATGGAGGTGATGGTGTGTGGTGACGATGGTGAGTAGTAGCGGTGATGGGTGGTGGTGGGTGGCAGCGGTATTGGTGGGTAAAGGAAATTGTAGTGAGTGACAGTGGCAGGTGGTTGAGGCGGCGGTGGGTGGGTGACGGTGGTTGGTGGTGTTGGATGGCGGCTGTGGTGGGGTAGGTAGGGCTGTAAACGAACCAAACGAACACGAACAAGGCTTTGTTCGTGTTTGTTTGTTAAGGTTTCTTATACAAACGAACCGTTCACGAACATACTAACGAACATAATTTTATGTTTGTGTTTGTTTGTTAAGAAATTCAGTTGTTTGCGAACTGTTCGTGAACACATGTCTTGAACACACAGAAAGAAAAACAAACATTTAATGTGCAACTAACTAAAAAATCATTGTCAATATTAACCGTTAGACAAAGTACATCTACTAAACGATGTCGATAAGTCAAATTATACTAACTTAGACATAATTATCTAAAATTACCTAGGCATATGCATGAATACATGATATTCCTAATTCAAAAGTTCATAATTATCCTAAGTTTTAACTAGTGATCAAACATAAACAAACATACACGAACGGATATAAATAAACGAACGTAAACAAACACATTGCCGAACGTTCACGAACGCAATCGAACGAATGAGACATTTGTTCGTGTTTTTTTGTTTAGTTAATCAAACGGAATTTTTTGTTCGTGTTCGTTCATTTATTAAACAAACGGACACAAACGAACTTCCCGCCGAACTGTTTACGAACTGTTCACCGAACGTTTGGTTTGTTTACAGCCCTAGGGGTAGGTGACGGTGGTGGTTGGTAGCGGGTGGTGGCGGCGACGACGACTGTGGTGAGTGGTAACGGTGGTGGTGGTGGGTGGTGGCGGCAGCGGTGGTAGCCGATGGTGGTGGGTGGTGACGGCGGTGGTGGGTGGTGTCGGCAGCGGTGGTGGGTGGTGATGATGGCGGTGGGTGGTGGGTTATGGTGTTGTTTGTAAAGGGTGAATGAGTGATGGAATGGAAAAAACACGCGGGTGGATGGAATGGTTTTGAGGGAATGGAATGCCTTGTGGAATGAGTGATTCCATTCCTTTAACCAACCAAACATACCATTTTTCATTATCTCATAATGATCCATTCCATTTCTCCATCATTCTATCATATCAAATGCTACCTAACATCGATGTTGTTAAAGAAAAGAAGTTATTCTAGTTGAAGTCCTAAAAAATATATATTTTATTTATCATGACTGAAAATTACAGAAATAGCATCTGTGATAGCATATGAGGTGGTACTTGGAAGTTACTAAATATTAACTATTAAGTAACTAATGGTTTTATCCGTGCGTTGCAGCGAGATTTAAAAACGGATTGCAATACAACATTATGATATTGTACAAAACTTGAAATTGTTGATTTAATTGTACAAGATGTTGGGCTTCTGAAATCGTCCTTCTGAAATTTATACTCAAAGGCTCCAGGTTGATTGGACAAACCTACCATTTCTCATCTAAAATGCACACGATTTTACACGTATTAATAGAGTAAAATCAAATATGAAGTGTTTAATATGTAATGCTCACCATACCTTACAGTCTGCTCAAAGTTATTTCATCTTTCACTTACAAATAAGACATGTTTACTGATTTTTTAGTTGCGTTTAAACATATATCAGATCATCCTTGGGCCTTGGAATTAATTTTATGAATCTTTAATACGTTTTCGTTAGTAGGATATCTGCTTATTTGGTTGACACTGAAAGGAACACCAATAAAATATTATAATAAATGAAGAATAAACATACATGTGTATAAACTTTATGTTGATCAAGAAAAACCTTGCTTAGATTAAAAAAAACAATATTGCTTTAACATATTAACATATGGATAGTGAAAACAAAAGTCAAAAACTACAATTAAATAAAAGAGTGTAAATTGTACTGTCAATAGAAACCTACAAATCAAGAAAGGAGGGTTTCAAATTGCAAACAGACATGAGTGCATCCCTTAATTACAAAATCTATAAGCATGAAAGTCGAGTAAAGAAGGTCAAAATGCGGAGCCCAATTTAATAAGCAACAGTATTAGAATACGCAAACAAACTAAGTAACAGATGACTGAGTGTAAACATGAAGAACTACACATTATTTATCTGACTATGTCCATGTATGATGTATCCAAATAAGACATGGTTTTATCAGTATATCATTAAAGTGATAAGACAGAAATTTCTAGATCCTTAAAAACATAAAAATACCATATCAGCTTCATAGCAACTTTTTCGCTACTTTGAATGTTAACATCTGCAAATAAACCAAGCAAAGCATTAAAACAAAAAAAAGGTAACAAAAAAATGACAATAATAACGCAAGAAACACATTATACATAATTATAAAAAATAATCGGTTCGCTCCAAACATGTAACTTGGATTTGCTTAGTAAAAACATTCTTATGATAACTAGTAAATGTTGAAACTATACATTATTCTAGAACAACTTTGCTTAGAGTAAAATAATATTGCTTCAATATCTCAAAGTTGTGACACTGAGAGTAAAAGTTAAAACATATCTACATACTACAATTCCATACAATTGAAAATATCTCCACCATGACAACAACGATCGGAACAATTCAATGCACCATTTCTCATTTTCTTGTAAAATTGTCATGTGATATATTTTTCCAGCCCATTAACGGACTCAAAAAGTCTTCAAATATTACAGAATATATTAACATAATGAAAGAGATTAACAAACTCGCACTGAACTTCAATTTATCAATTGCCCTTATGTAATGTATAACTCCATAACTCATATAAGCCTATTAACAATATAGAGAGAAGAATGAGAGAGTAAGGAAATGCTTTTCTTATTGATGTATCTTATGAAATACAAATGCCTCTTTATATATACCCTTACATAAATACAAAAGTAATAAAAATATAGGAGTTAAACATATGAAAAGTCATAAGCCCTTACATAAAATACAACAGTAATACAAATATAGGCGTTAAACATATGAAGAGTCATCATATAAATGCATGTATGTGAAGAGTCACTTTGTATTATTTATTTGTATAATTGTCATAAAAAATTATACTATGAGGGCATAAATGAAAGGAAATGGATAATATAAAGATGTATACATGTGCTTCTTGATATTCCCTTTTAAAAGTGTGACAAAATTACAATCCTATTCTTCAAATTTCTTTAATAAGGTATATAAATATTTTGAAAATCCCTAATAATTCTAAAACATTTGGAACATACTTTAAGCTTTTTCCTATGTTGAATAAGTGTTTGCATATTATAATTGGTTTATGGTTTATTTTTAAGACTTTTATAGATTAAACTTATTCCTATGTTGAATAAGTGTTCGTAATTTCGTATATTATAAACTAGCTGATTACCTCGGGAGGGTCCCGGGGTTAAAAAATCTAATTTTACGTGATAACCTATTGCAAATGGCTTAAGTTAACTAACCACAAAATCTCTCAATCATTGCATGTTCATAGTATTCTAATCAGTAATAACTCATATTCCCTAATCTAAAACCTAATCAGTAATCATCTAAAGAATCACTTATGCAAGCTGCAACTATTCAAAAACTCATCACATCTCTTTAGTTTCTCACATTCTAATGGCTCTTATAATTCCTAACCTAATCAACTAAACAACCACTTAAGTTGGAAGTTGTAACCATTGCATCTCATTATGCCATGTGGCAAAATCAAGAGATGGTTGAGGCCACCATTGAATGCCACGCCAGCAACTATCAATTCTTTCCGGGAGCGTCCCGGGGTTGAAAAATATAACCATTCTAATAATACTAATAGTAATAATTATTACTCTTGTAATTAAATAAATAAAAAAATAACATTGCTATAAGCTGACACCATGTGTTACAGTGTTGCGCGATTCTTTCTCCTAGCTTCTCTTGATGAAGTATACCTAGTAAAATTCCAATGATAACATGGCGATTGGGCTGATTTTCAACATCGTAGATAAGTACCTGGTTTAAAAGAAAAAACATGATTAATGAATAATATGAATACTTTGTGTGTTTTTTTCCTGCATGAACGAAACCCCACAAAAAATAGTCGATTTTTTCTCCGTTTTTTATATAGAACTATGGTACTCGTTGGAAAGATAATAAAACGCTCGTTAATTTGGTGTAATTTTTTTTCTTTAAAAAATCCCGTATATAAAAGATATAAACGTTTACAAATTATGGGATGAAATATGAGAGAGAAAATTTTAAATTTATTTTTAAATTGTTTTTTCCTAAAATAACTCAATTTAATTAAAAAAGAAAATAATTCAAAAACACTAAAATCTTTCAATTATGATGTCACGTGGCAGTTTCATTAAGAGGTTGAATGCACCATTGCACGCCACGTCAGCATATACATTTTCTTTTATATATATTAATAGATAATAGATAATAGATAATAGATGGTTTATTTAAGACTTTTTTTTTTTATTTTATTTTTTTTATGTCTTATCAAGATCAAGTCCAAGGCTTATCCGTAAAAGCAAAGGTAACACGTGATATACATACCATGATTCAATTGATTATTTTAAAATTTTAAATATAGTTTATAGTATGTAACATTGAAACTTCAACAAAACGTACTACTCGTATGTTATATGTTTGGGAAAATTAGTCAATGAATATAACATTTATTAAATATATCAAAATAAAGGGGATGTTTGACAAACCTTTTAATTATCATCAGGAGAGGCTATCTCTTAATGTTTTATAATCTCTTAATGATTAGGAGAAAACATTAGGTCTTAATGGTTAAGAGGTAACTATTAAGTTGTTACCAAGCCAAGCTCAAATAGCTCGCAAGCAACTTAGCTCTTAGTCAAAGTATGCAGTCGGTCATCATTTGACACTCACCTGGCTGAACTGTTTACTAAAATAAATTTGTATGTTGGATGTTATAATTTAGATTTTAGTCATTTAATATATTGACGTTTATAATTTGTTTCTAAAACTTATATTTATTGCATGTTGAAAGATGGGTATAAGTTTTTGTATAAAGTGCATTTTTCGTACAAATTGTGAGAAGTGTATGTAGTCATTGTGTTTTAAATTTTGGCTATGATGTTTTCGATTCCTTTTGCATTGTATTATATTGAAAAATATACCAAACATAACAATTTGAAACACAATTAAATTATCCTAGGCATGAAATCTAAAACACATTGATAACTTTCTTTGCATGGTGTTTTAGATTGCATGTCGAGAATACATTAATTAGTGTTTTAAATTATTACGTTTTATGTTTTTCTGCATAATACTATGCCAAAAGAATATAAACATATGCCTAAAATTTAAAACACAATGCCTATATAGACTTCTTACACTTTGTATGAAAAATACATTTTGTACAGGAACTCTACCCCTAAAAAATATTCAAGTTTATATAAGTTTAAAATAAAAATGGCATAGTTAACATTTTTTATAAAGTTATAAAATCAACTCGAGCCCTTATCATAGTGGCATCTTGAGAGTGTGATAAGGCTTAGAAACAATTTGGTTCTTGGTTTGATACCTACAAGGGGAGGCTTTTTTTTTTTTTTTTTTTTTTTTTTTTTTTCTTCAGATTTATTGGATTTTCTTCTAAATTGGTGTGTAGGCATGATTGCCTAGTGAAGATATATATGATCGGGTGGTTTTGCTGATCGCATGATGATACTCCAGTGGTCAGTCAGTGATCCAAATTTATCGTAAAAAAATAGAATCAACTCGAACTAAATTGAATTGAATCTCCGATTTGACATGACTTCACGTTTTTGTAATCGAATCTGTCATGTATATATTCAAAATTTCAAAACTAAGACACAATTCAATTAACTCGAAATTCAATTCGTTAAACTTTTTACCGTAAAAATCCACCATGAGGATTGTTGTGGTAATGTTCCAACTTCGAAGACCAAACGTAGAGGAAGCTTAATTTCACACCCTCCACTCCGAATATAGTTATTTGATTGGTTACTCAAAATTTTGTCATAATCCACGCTCAATCCAACGTGAAAAATAAAACGCCAATACAAAAAAAACACTAAAACGCCTAGGAAACGATGTGCCGTAACGTTTTGAGGCGTTTTCCTTCGCTCCACACCCATTTCCACGTTGCATCATACATGGTCTAAATGGATAAGGATCATGTAAAAGGTTTAGATAAAAGGTGCATGGCTGCTATCTCGCCACCTCACAAACATGAGTTCCCATTGGACATTTTTACCGTTAGATTAAAAAAACATCACATGATGTAGTGTTAGTTGTCCGCATGACGTGATACCTTACAGTTGCCAACACGTGGCGTAATTGAATTGTATATCTCTATGTGATGGGATAAAGCAGAATATTCTGCTATACATTGACCGTAGGATTAGGATGAGTCATGATTTTAGCTCACTTTGTGGGCGGGGCGGCTTGTCGTTATCGATCAACCTACCCCTCAAAATATTATTATTTCATCACTTTCGTTATTAATCTTTTTTCATGTGATTATTAGTATTTAGTAATACAAGATAACATGTGATGTTAACTTAATTAATATAATCCATCCATTGTGGTGGAGTGGTGGAGAGGCCTTATGTTCACCTAGGTGATCATGGGTTCAATTCCCACTTCCAACATTTATGGTTTGGTATCCGGGTGAAGATCGAATACGGGTGTCGCCGGTTCGAATCTGACGGGCGGCGAGGTTTTACCGAGTTCTATAACACTGTCATGGCTTAGGGCGGGTGGGGCTCGGGTTTCCGCGCATCGGGAGAAGGCGGGGGCTGCTGGAGGTCGAGTAGTCGATTATTGGGCACGGCGCCCCGCAAGGGTGGTTGCCACACAGTTGTTCGCCGATCAAAAAAAAAACTTAATTAATATAATGTCAGTTAGGTGAACGGGGCGTATTAGGATTGAGTTTTCGTATTTATGAGGTTAGACTGGATGGGTCCTACAAATGGTACATGATGACATTTGAGATAGGAACGAGTATTCTGCACGCCGTGTAGAGGTGAGCAAAAAACCGGTTCGGAAACCGAAACCGGTAAAACCGACCCGAACTGAAACTGGTCAAAACCGGTTTCACGTGAAACCGATACTAAAAAATCTCAAACCGAACCGAACCGAAAACCAGCCTAAAACAGACGGAAAAACCGGTCAAAAGAAACCGAAACCGAACCGAAACCGGTACACAAACCGGCCGAAACCGGAAAAAACCAAAACCGAACCGAAACCGGTTTAACAAAAATACATTTTTTGGTCATAAACACAAATAAAACTTTGTTTTTTTGTATTAGTATTCAATTTCTTTTTTTAAAAAAACCCTAAAAGTTATTAAAAGTTAAATTTTATGTAATTTATACGATTTTAAAAAGTGCGCGAAAAACCGATTAAGAACCGAAATCGAAACAAACCAAAACTGATACCGAACCGAAACCGGTCTTCGAAACCGGTCTTACGAATCGACAAAACCGGTCCAAAACTGAACCGGTTTGGAACCGAAACCGGTTCGGCCAAGAACCGGTACTGTAGCGAACCGGTTTGGAACCGAAACCGGTTCGGCAAAAAAAACCGAAACCAGTGGCGGATCTAGGCCACAAAATTAGTAGTAACGTTTTTTATTTTTTTCATTTTAATAGCAACGTTTTTCAAATTTCGTAAAAAAAAAAACCAAATTTTCCACTAATTTTCCACTACGCACGTGAAGTTGAGCCGCAACGCCCGCAACCCCTCCTATTTAATTATGTCCGCCCCTGCTGTGTTGTGACGGTGTGTGGTGGGTTAAACTGTGCAATAACACACGAAGTGTAATACACAATCCGTAAGACACATGCTTTACACACAATTCGTAAAACACAATGCATGTAAGACAATTTCTAAAAAGTGTAGCACGTGGCGGGTCAAACCGTGCAATAACACACGAAGTGTAAAACACAATCCATAAGACACAATGCGCTACACACAATTGTAAACCACAATGCATATAAGACAATTACTAAAAAGTGTAAACATAATGCTTTTAACTTGGTCCAGTACAAAATTTACGTAAAATTTAAGTCGAAACGTAGACCAACTCGCATTTATACTGGCACGTATATAAAAATTCGCACGCAAAAAAATAATTGAACTTATACCGTTAACATCGTAACGTCAATTTATACCGACAGGTATATAAAAATAAACTCGCGAGAAAATAAACTCAAGGAGCAAAACCTATAAACAAAATAACGGGCTAAAAATGTCATTTTTCAAACTTAAAACAAAGAAATGGACTAAATATGTAATTCTTTAAAGTTCAGGGGTTAACTTTGTCGGTGGGTTAACTTTGTCAGTGAGAAACCCCACCGACATTGCTAAATAGGATAGATAGAATTCTTGATGGTGAACTTGAGATGGAAGTCCGAGAGTTGACCGTCGCTAACAACTTGGAATTATGGATATGATAGAGGTTTAATTTTAGAGTGTTCGTTATAAGTGTAAGTGTAATTTATCAAGTTTAATTTAGGTAAAAGTGAGGTGATAGTTACTCATTAGTGCATTCATATGGATTCATTTTAAAAACCTATCAGGTCCTTACGTGTTGATTGTCATTTGCATCTCGAGGGAGGAGTGGATTGTACATGAAAATTTTTATTGTTAGATATTTATGTAGGAACATGATCAAAATAAACAAAAAAAAAAATAACATCTTGCTTTTTTCCACTAATTACGATCAGGTGAAAGTTGAAGACTAACAAAAAAGTTCTAACCAATATCGTTTTAAGATTTCGAATATCATGTACGACTACTGAAAATAAGCCTTTAAAATATACATATGCTTTTATATTTTAAAAGCTTTTCTGATTTGGTGTCTGGTGCTTAGTGTTTTCTAGCTTCTGGTTAGCCTTTTATATATAGATATAAAGCTTTTTTTGTTGTTTAAAAAAACATATGCTTTTATTATTATTCTAAATGGGATTTACAATGGGATGAGGTTCGCCTCCAATTCCAACACAACCCTCAAGAATTCAAACAATCACTAATCAAACAATTTGTATGAACCTCTAGTTTAGACAATATATGGAAACACGAAGACAATGGCGTATTATCCAACCAAATATCCTTCCAGAAATATGTGTTATTCTGATTCCCTACTTTCTTCTTTATCATCGAAAGAGAAATCATGTCACCATCATTTAAATCACGTACATATTTAATAATTCTTGCCCATACACCCTTACCTTTAATAACTCAAGACATTCCAAAAATTTCAATACTATCCTGGTAAACATGGTTATAAAAATTCTGTTTAGGCGCCGATTACTCAGCGAGTACTCCCCGCCTAGGCCGAGTACTCGGCGAGTCACCCTTGAGTGTCACCGACTATGACCGAGTACTCGCAACTCTCTTGTCAACCGAGTTGGTACCGCCTAACGACGTTGGAAACCACGCCCATAAATGTGTTTAATGACCTTAATCCACAACCAATTATGACTATTTTGAACCCAACCGACTGACCCGTTTTGACTTGTTTTAACAAAGTATAAATTTGGGGGTCTTTTTTTTCTCTTTTACTTGTAAATACTAAAAAAGCCATTTTTTAAACCCAACCAGAACCGAACCGACCCGAAGCCCGTTTTGACCTGGACCCGACCCGAAACTCGTTTTGACCCGAACCCGTTCCTACCTGAACCAATACAACCCCTTTTTTTGAATTGACACGATTCCGTTTTAACCCGCAAGCCATCTCGAACCGACCCGATCCGTTTGCCACATGTAATCATCACCAATCCGTTTATCATACCAAGACCTTGTCTTGCTACCTCGGCCCACTTTACTAACCAACCTTTGCTCCACATTTTTGCACCACCCTTTCATCGTTTCATGCCCTACAGATTGTGAGCGAATGTGGGTTAATAAATTACAACAAAATCTCGCGTTTCTATTAGTAATTTCGTTGATCTTATAGATCGGCTTATATGAATGTACACTTTCCACCTTTTTGTTTTTGAGTGGCTTAAGTTATACCAACTCCGCTTTTGATGGGCTTGAACCCTTAATCTCGGAAGCAACATCTTAACTCAAATAATTTGGCCATTGAAACCCCCTACTTTATACCTTCTAACCAACATTATTTTACTGCCTAATTTTTCCATTATAATAAAGTAGTTAAACACATTGAAATTTTGAAATCATGAACAAAAGTCACCATTAGGGGTGTACAAAAAGCTCGCGACTCGAGGCTTGCTCGAAACTCGCTCGAAAAAAGCTCGGCTCGAAGAGGCTCGTTTTGTTTTCGAGCCGAGCCGAGCTGGCTCGTTTTGTAATCGAGCCGAGCTCGAGCCAGGGGTGTTCAGCTCGTGGCTCGGCTCGATGGCTCGACTCGTGGTGCAGCTCGATGGCTCGACATATGGCTCGACTTAGGCTTGTGTAATTTAGAAAAATAAAAAAAATATACATGATTATGTGTAATTTTATTTAATTTTATTGTTTTTTATTTAATAAATATTTGTAAAAAATATATATATATATATATATATATATATATATATATATATATATATATATATATCGAGCTGGCTCGAGCCAGCTCGAGCTCGGCTCGAACATTTACGAGCCGAGCTCGAGCTCGACTTTTTAGCTCGATCAGAAAAACGAGCCGAGTTGAGCTGGCTCGGTTTAGGTTCGAGCTCGAGCTGGGCCTGGCTCGGCTCGACTCGGCTCGTGTACAGCCCTAGTCACCATTGAAGTATACATAAGAAGTAATTAATATACTTGATAAGAACATTTTATTATTTTATAATGATGATATAAATATACTAGTTATGCTCTTAAATATCCTATTAGTGGGAAACCCGCGCGTTGCTGCGGGAAGGTTAAGATAAATATTTTTTTTGAACAATGCATAAGCGTAGCCGTGTTAGCCCACCAAGCTGTAGGAAAAGTGTAAAAACGTAATTGTCTTTGAATGCGAAACGATGTATATGTAACACCCCAACCGATGGCGGAATCATCGAGGTGCCACGTAGTGACGATTGTTCAAAAGCTCATGGTACTAAAATGTAAATATATGATTATTGAATATTGTTTTACAACAAGTGAAATTAAATACAAGACAACAAAAATAAAGATAATTGATTGATTTAATCTAAGTCCAAAGTCCTATGTGAAGCGTCAAGCAGCTTATCCTGAAACATGCACGAAAATAATTTTGTCAACATATGATGTTGGTGAGTACTACTTAGTTTTGTACATATAGTATAAGTTTGAAAAATAGTACAATTCATGTGTCTAGCATCACCAAGGCATTATGTAAACACGCAAGTAACCAAACAAGACAAAGATCACATGTAAAGTTGTACAATGAAATTGATAATGAGCACCTCAACACGTGTGAGTCTAAAAGAGCACCATAACACAAAGTTATGTCTAAATGAGCACCGTAACATAAGTTACGTCTAAATGAGTACCGTAACATAAGTTACGTCTGAGTGTAAAGAGCACCATAACATAAGTTATGTCTAAATGTATGATTTTGTATGTAAGCTACGTTCATGTTCAAGCATAAGCACAAAGATAATCAAGACACGTATATGAATTGTAAATGAATAAAAATGTATTTGTAAATGAATATTGAAGGTTTTTGTATACTTGTGCATGAATCACCCCAAAAATTGTAAAAGCAAAAAAAAGGGATAAGTAATACTCATCTTAGCAAGGTGATAAGTCTCGTGAAATTTAATAAGTGTATTCCAACGTTGCCAAGTATCACCCTATGTATAATGTAACAAATAAGTCTAAGTCTATCTAGTCTATAAGTATTTTCTAGGGCTTCGAATTGGGGATAAACGTTTATTTGATTAATAAACAAATATAAGAAATTTAATAATTAAATGAATAAAAGTCTTTTTGTAAATTTTAAATCAAATATGGTCACAATATAAAGTTTTAAGTGTGAAAATAATTTTTATAAAATTATTTTCTTGAAAATAGAATATTTAATCTATTTATTTCAAATTGTCAAAATATGACTTTAATATCTAAAAATATTAAAATTAAAGAATTTTTGAATTAAAAAATTGTATTTCTGTTCCAAATGAATAGAAATAATTTATGTAAAATTTTGGTACAAAAATATTGTAAAAATGAATTTAATATGAATTATTTATGATTAAAACTAACAAAAATTGATTAAAAATATTAAACAAACGGTTTTTCAGAAATAAAAATTATTTCTGAAATATATATTGTTACACAAGTTTAGAATAATTTTTGTGGAATTTTATAAAATCGTTTAGATATTTTTATTTAATTTTATAATTTTAAGTGAATAAACTTGTAATATTTATAATATATATTAAATAAATTATTTTTGAAAAACTAAAAATTGGATGATGAACTTTATCAGTGGAAAAACATAAAATAAATTTTGTAGAATTTATAAAATAGTTTTAGTATTTTAAAACGATTTTTAAAAAAAATGAAGATAATATAAGTATAAAGGATAACCAAAAAAAATATGTTTGATCATGATGGGACTCGAACCTGGGCCATAGGCCGGTTCAAGTCTTATCACAACTTGTCTCAACCAACTGATCTGTAGGTTAGTTTTGTGATAGGATTCCAAAACAGTTTACATTTAACTTATAACTGAGATTCATGTTCTTCCCCAAATTAATACATATGAGCCCTAGATTTCTAATCGTAACAATTAACAACCAATAGCCCGTGAAATGTTGGGGCTATTGTTTGTAATCGGCCGACTAACAAAACCCATAACAAAAATTGAACTTACAATGACGAATTCGGGTATGAAGGCTTGGTCAAGAAAAAGTCAAACGCGAGTAAAAGCTTCGATTATGCATCAGAATGTGTTTGAAAATAAAAATGAATGTATGGGTTCTCTTAGTCGCACCCTTTTGAGTGTCATGGATGGTTTGATTGTCACAATATCATCTATATATATGAATTCAATTTTTGTGCTAAGGAAAGTAAATAAATTGGTAAAATTGGTCAAAAACGCGTAATGATTGTTTAGGAAGGTAGAGGGAATCAAGATGCGTGATTGTTGGGGTTAGATTGAAGTTTGGTGTATGAATTAAGCTATAGATTATTGGTCAAAGCTTGCCAATTTCGTGGGTCTGCTGGTTCGAATCCGGGCAGAGGCGGTTTTCTCTTTTTTTTTTAAAAAAAAAAAACAGATGCAAGGGAGTTTGGGCTTGGTCTGTTGTTGGGCTGCAGTGTCTCTTGGGCCAGTCTAAGGGTGAAAGACAAAGTGATGGGCCGGACTTCTTGGGCTCAGCAGGGTCCAGCTCTAATAATTGTAAAGGAAAGAAAAAGGTTGGGTTATGGTTGGGTTGGGTTTGATTTAGAGGTGTTGGGTTTGGACTAGGCTATTATTATTATTATTATTATTATTATTATTATTATTATTATAAAAATAAAATAAAAAGTGATGGATGTCACGATATATGAAATTAATTCATTTCTCTTCATTGTTTAAACTTTGAAAAGAAACTATATTTTTTTATATCTAGCATACTAGATTATACCCCGGGAACGTCCCGGGGTTGAGAAATCAAATATGACATATTAATTTTACATATGAAATAGAATGCTTCGCTTTACAGTTAAATGCAAGAAAGCTTCGAGTAGCACCTAACCTAAAACAATTAAAAATGTATCTCCAATGTTAACGCCTAACCTTAAACAATGTAACTCTAATATTAATAATAATATCTGACCTAAAACAATGTATAACTCCAATGCTAACGCATGTTGAAAATAGAATTCATATTTACTTATTTGAACATAATTAGTGACTTGCATATACATGATTAATGATTTACTTGAACACTTTGTGTTTTTTTTTTCTGTATGAACAAAACCCTACAAAAAAATAGTCGTTTTTTCTCCGTTTTTTATATAGCACTATGGTACTCGTTGGAAAGATAATAAAACGCTCGTTAATTTGGTGTAATTTTTTTTCTTTAAAAAATATCGTATATAAAAGATATTAACGTTTAAAAATTATGGGAGGAAATATAATAGAGAAAAATCCAATATTATTTTTAAATTTTTTTCTTAAAATATCTCAATGTCACATGGGATGACACATGGCACACTCAAGGAGGAGAATGCTTCTTTGAGTGCCATGTCATTAAAATGGCTTTGGTTTATTATATGTATAGAATAGATGCGTTCTTATAACTTTTCATGCCACACTATGTAAATTGTCCAACCATATGTCCTTAACTTCCAACATCTAAGAGATGATGTGTACACAGGACACCCAAGTATAAAAAAAGATTTCACTATATATGAAAATGAACTTCTTTGATCATCAAAATTCAGTCATCATCACTGTTCTCAAAACCAAATATATAGATAATTTTTATTCCCAAATCTTTCTATATATTTTTTCACAAATTTAGACCAAACCACCATATGGATACGTATTGTCAAGCATGAACTCAAAACCAAATATGATTATAGAAACCAAAACAGAGTAGATAAACCAAAACACAACCATTCGATATCAGTATAAACAAGTAAACAGAGAAGTAAAGAAGTATCAACAAGACATTTATTTTAATAAACAAATCAAGTTTAACCTGGAAGATGAACTTGCAGATACAATCCACTTTCGGATTGTATCGACGTTTTGTCAAATTCGTTACAACATGATTACTCTTTTCAGCGTCCTCGATCGCACCTTGTCGTTCTTATTAAATAATTAAAATAAAAAAAACCCTTATAAACAGAAAATCAAAACGTATCGTACTACTTGGTGTTGTGTGTGCGTCACTTCGTACCACCATTAACTCTCTGCAAAGATAAAGATAAAGTAATTTGTTTCAGCAATTCTCATGATGCACGACACTGTATATTTATATAAACATATGCAATTCTAAAGAAAAAAAGAAAATGTAAAATTAATATTTGTTGAATATAATTATTTGAAGCTTGTAATCATACCACATCACATGATATTATATATAACAATTTGAACGGATTTTTGCGAGCAAATATAGAAACTTAATTATCTAGAAAATAAACCTTTATTTATCTTTACTACATGGTACAAGTATCTTAATGCATTGAAGGGTAATTTAGGGAAGATTTATATGACATTTAAGGGTTGAAGCACATGACTTTTCATATCCCATCTTAACTTTATTAAGTTGGACATATTTGCCCATTGCTCACTATTTATAAAGTAGTAAAGATAGAGATTATCCAACACCTTATTGTGTAATACAAATTAATATTGTTGGTTTTTTTTTATAATTTCGTTTTTTTTTTTTCCTAACATACTGGTTACTAAGCAATGATAGCATAAAACAAAACCCAAGTCAATTTCATTCTTTGATCATGAAATGTTAGTTTTCATGCTTATCGTATATACCAAGTATAATGCTTTAATTGTAAGTGGTAAAGGGGGGTGTACGTTGAGTTAGTTTGCATCGTCTTGCCTCGCTGTTAAATACATTTACGTATATGTCAACATCGTATATTGCGTATAGAATTAGAATAACATGTAACACTTAATTCATTAATAAATATATAGTTTTGAGTAATTTTCTTATTAATTGATAACTTAATTCATTAAAATATTTAGATTACGATACAAATTAATAAATTTAGTTATTATTTATAATAAATTAGTTACTTTTTTAGATTTTTTTTTTTTTTTAGAAATTTCAAACAAAAATAGTTTTAGTTCAAACCCACCCGGTCTCCGTTATTTCTAAAGAATATTATTTGTTTTGACCCGATATAGGCCTATGTAGAATCAAAGAAAGAATTGTATAATTAGTTTTTAGTAAGGGATAAATATAGTTGTGACTATCCAATCGCTATAAACATTACATGGCAAGTTGATTGTGACCTTAACATGATCACAAATGACTAGCTTAGTAACTAAACAAATTAATGGTTTCTACCTACAAATAGTTCTTAACTAATCCTAATTATAATTTAATCATAACAAACTAGCCAGGGGAATATTATTATTATCTATATATTAAAATTGGAGGATCATGAATAGTAACTATAATAGATTAATAACTAATTTATATGAATTTGATAATAATTTAGCATAATATATATTTAACAATTTATTTAATATACATTTTATATTTAATAATAACTTAATATAAATTTAACCAATATAATATATGCCTTTCACCTATTGGTATTGTAATTATAAGAGTGACAATACTCTGACAAACTGGGCTGATTCTAACCAAACAAAGTTGATACCGACATCGGTATTGTCGAAACTTGTACCATCATTTATTTGTATGGTTGTCTATTGATGTAAAACATGTGTCGATATATTTTGGGCATATCATTATCACCAACATGTCTGAAGTATCTGTTGCAGATGACATTGTGAGGTTTTCTTATATGATCACGATTGGTAAAATCGTAGAACCATGATTTGGACTGATGACATTTAGATCACCAATCCATGGTCTACTCTCTAATACCGCTTGTTAAAAACAATTAGGGAAAATAACCTAGAACTAAAAAGACTATTTGGTTAATAACTCATTACGTGTGTCTTAGGGTATGTTTGGCAAAACTAGCTGGAGGCTGGTAGCTGGAAGCTGCAAGCTGGTAGTTGCAAGCTGTTAGCTGGAAGCTTTTTAAATATATTTTGGTGTTTGGCAGAGTAGCTGGAGCTTTTAATAAAATGTATAAAACGACCAAAATGGTCATAATTAAAAGATTGTAAAGAAGGTTTTTATTTTATTTTTAAAATAGAATGGGTATTTGTGTCATTTACTAACTAAAAGGTTGTAGCTAGTAGAGCTTTTTCTTAAAAGCTACTACTAGTAGCTTTTCACTGTAGAGCTTTTTCTCTAACCTAAAAGCTTCCAGCCCCTTCAACCAAACAAGGCTTTTTATTAAGTAGAAGCTTTTTCTTAAAAGCTTGAAGCTTGAAGCTCCTAAAAGCTCTTAAAAGCTCCTTGCCAAACATAGCCTTAGTATATTTAGATAGTTGATCTTTTATATAAAATCTAACAATTAATTAATTAACCTTTTTATTGCATTCGTAATAATAAATGTATAAAAGTTAAGTATTAAGTAGTAGCCAAATTCAAGTTTTAGAAATACTTGAACCTAGCTAAGCTTGAGCTCAAACTTGACATAGCTCGTTTATGCCCTTACGAATTAGTAATCATCATGTTTGTTATGTTAAGAAGCGAAAGTAAAAGGAAAATCAAATCTTGTAACTCAAATTAGCCTTAACTTGCCAAATAATAGTGAAAAGTGGGAGCTTAGATACTTTAATAAAGTAAGAAGCTTCAAGTTTTTAGTGATTGCTTGTAGTTCTTATATATGTGTCAATATGGAAGTCATTTTCTTCCATTTATATGTTGTTATGTCCACCTTAAAGTTTGTTACTTTGTTCCATCATGCCAAAAGACTGGGCCCTCACTTTTGGTAGCGTGTTTAGACCATTTGTTTTGTCACATATCATTGGTTCTCGACGTGATTTGAGTTGAGTTTACATATTAATCATGACCTAAAACGCTAAAACCGAAATATTATATAAAACGAATGAACCTTAATAGTTGTTTAAAATTTCATAAAACTATACGGAGTTTAAATAAAAAATAAAATTTTAAAAACATTATTCAAGATGGTTTAGTCAAGCCATTGATGCTTCTGTAAATACAAGTTAAAATGGGGCATCCAAATTTCAAATCTCAAGTTTAATTTTAAGTTAAACATTCAATTAAAATTAACTTTACACTTAAATTCCATAAAAAAACATTTACATGCACTTACAAAAGTTTAATCACAAGCCATTAGGCTATGGGGTGTGCCTTCACACCAAGCGTGTTAACGGTGACATGACATTTTAACTCTTATTATACACCACTCCCTTCTCATATTAAGGGGCATTAAAGTGGTAGTAAGTTAACATGTTAACACGAATTAAAAGAGAGAAAGTTAAGGGGATGAGGTAGACTTAAGGGGCAGTAAACCATTTTCTTAATGTGAGCTAGTGTGAAAAGAGACAAAAGTGGAGGATGTGACATCTAGGCGGAGTTAAAGATGTTTAGAGTATACCTCATGACCGTATATATGTGTGTATATATATTGAGAGCTTCAATGGCGAAGTTAAAAGAAGTGGAAAATTGGGAAACCATACATTTAACATGTTAAATGTATCATAAAAGTAAAAATATATTTTTTTCTAGTTTTTTGGAGGTTTTTTTTTTTATGCATATAATTTGTGCAGAAACCATTTTAATAAAAAAAAAAGTGTACTTTTTTACTTTGTTTAACCAATTTTAAGCATTTTTTAAATGTTTTTTTAATTAAAAAGACTTCTACATGTATTTATATGCAAAAACTTCAAAACTTTTATTGAAATATTAGTGTTTTACATGTTAAATTGATACTTTAATGATATATTTAACATGTTAGATGCATGATTTCCAGATTATCCAATTTTTTTTGAGATTATTCATTATTTAAAACACACACTATATATTACGTCTTTTTAATGATATATTTTAATGATATATTTAACACCTTTTTAACCATTTACTTGATTAAAAGTTTTTCTGAGTTTGGGGGACGGGACACTCGTCGGCTACTTTCACTATTAGAAAAGTTGTCATTTGTTATATAAGTCTCCTATGAAAAAAAATACGTCACAAATTTGGACAAATTTGCTATTAATTTGTGACGACAAAAAATACCCTTATTTTTTGGACAAATTTGCTAGACAATAGCGACCAATGCTTTGAAAATTGCGTAAGAAATGCGTAGGAATTGCATCACAAATTTACTACATCATATTTTCGTAAGAAATACGTTGAAAATTACGTAGTAAATGTGTAGTAATTGGTTTGCGACGAGAGTTTTTCTAACATCAAGGTTTTGTTGAAAATGTGTCACAAATTTGAATTTGCTACGCATTTGCAACAAAACCTTGATGTTAGCCGCGAGTATTTTTTTAAGCCCACGCGAGAATCACAATCACTTAATATTATCTTTTATGTTCACGAAACCCTCCACGCAACACGAGCTCCCACAGCGACGCACGATCTTTAACGTCCACCAAATCATCAACGCAACAGAAGCTCTCGCAGCGAAGCGCAACGTAATAGAATCCTAGTTTTAATGAATCAAACAACACTGCCCCTACACAATCATATATGGTCACCCACCACCGCCCTATAACATTTGCACGTGGCACCATTGATTTTGTTGCGCCCTGTCGCCACCCTGTGTTTGTCACCACTACCACGTGCTAGGATTTTTGAATTGGTAACTTAAATACGATACTTTTCGCCGTTCAAAAATAAAAAAATAAAAATACGATACTTATCAGCTAGGATTTTTGTTTAGGGAAATTTTATTCTCTGACTTATTCACCTAACAACACATATTAATCATCTAAATAAGTAGTATACTAGTATAGTAGATGTTATTTTTCTAAATGTATGAATAGTTGTCAATAGATTATTATAATTAAGGGTAAAGATGATATAATTTTTCCTTTACGTTTATCATTAAATAGAGAATAAATTACATATAGCTTGTAATATGATTGAAGTGACGGATCTAATTCTTAGACTTTGTTTAGTACGATAATGTTTCTTAATATTAAAATTTCGCTACGGAGTTAGTTCCTTGTAGTCATGTGCTCAAACATTTTTGGTCATTTCTAGTATTTGAGTTTGTTCATTTTTAACTTTTATAAGCAGAATAGATCAAAGAGCTATAAACAGTAAAAATAAGACATATAAATAGAAATACAAGCATATACACATTCACACAGATATTTCTTCAAAGAGTAAATTGCCAAAATGGCCCCTCAGGTTTGGCCCAAAATGCTTGTTTGGTCAGTTATCTTTTTTTTGTGCCAAAAGCACCCCTCACAGATCGAAAATTGCCAAAATGGCCCATATTTAACAGAGTTTTTAACTGAGTATGAAAAGTCAGTTAAGTCTGAGGGGCAATTTTGTCCTTTCATCTGTACTTCATCTTCTCCATATAAAAACCCCCAAACCTATTATTTGCTTTGCCACCACCTCCAAAAACCATTGTCTGCCCAAACACACACACACCTAACGAGAGAGAGAGAGAGAGAGAGAGAGAGAGAGAGAGAGAGAGAGAGAGAGAGAGAGGTAACCTTCTCTGTCATCATACCCTTCACCTACTAGCATAACTCCATTGACAACAACAACCGCTAACTACCCTAGTCGGGACCCAAACTGCCGCCGTCGCTGTCGTCTTTTAACCGTCAAAACAGGTCCAGCGGGTCAGGGATCGTGACCGGCAGTTCCTAATCCCCGTCGCTATCTCTTCTCTCTCTCTATCTCTCTCTCTCTCTTAAACCGTTGAGGGGTGGTGATGGTGGTGGCTGTGTTACTTGGAGATGGGTGTCGCCGCCGCGAACGGTGGTCAGAACCCCTCCCCGGTCCTCTCTTCCTCTCATCTGTCTTTCTCTCTAGATAATGTATTTGTGTTTGTTTTATGAAGGCAGATGTGTGGCTGTCTTTATATATAACCAAATTAGTGTGTCACAATTATAATATGCTATGGGGCACATGGCTCATATGACACGGTGGTCTGGATTCCGATATGGGTTCCAAGGGTATCACTTAACGATGGAAGGCGATGGCTAGTCATAGGCTTGCTGGTGATGTTGGAATCAAACGGTGGCTTAGGGGACCGACTAGCATTGTAAGATTATTAATCCTTGCTATTTCTCTTGAATAATATCAATTGGATGTTTAATGGGTTACGAAGGGGACGACGATGGTGACCGATGGTGGTTGGGCTAGGTCAGATGTTGGGTTGAGGATGGAGATGGTTGATAGTTATGGTGACGGTCTCGAGTGACAGTCGGGTTGTGGGATTACAGGTCAGGTAATGGTGACTGGGTGTTAGGCTAGTTGTAACCGGAATATTGGTGGGTGGTTACAAATGAAATGACGAAATTGCCCCTGAGACTTAACTGACTTTCCATACTCAGTTAAAAACTTTGTTAAATATGGGTCATTTTGGCAATTTTCGATCTGTGAGGGGTGCTTTTGGCACAAAAAAAAAGATAACTGACCAAACAAGCATTTTGAGCCAAACCTGAGGGGCCATTTTGACAATTTACTCTTCTTCAAAAATTGTGACAGAACCATAATCCCTCAAATTTTACAACCTTCATGAAATCGCATCTTCATATATAATCTAATATAAGGGGGAAGGGGCCCTTAACTGGCTCGGGAAAAAATCTTCAACGGGACCACTACCAGCATAAGTGAACCCGAATTTGGTTCACGGGACCACTACCAGCATAAGTGATGGCGATGTTACCGCGCTGGTAGTGGGGTACTCGTGACCAATTATGGTAGCGCCCGTCCCCCTAATAGCATATGATATGATGTAACATATTCATGATTTCATTTTCTGTTAAACTAACTCGTAATAAATCAACATGATATATCACATATTTTTTATCAAAAAAAAAAAAAAAAAATTAAAAATTTCCAAGATTGGCATGAAGTGTTTTTCTTTGCAATCTATGTCAGATTACATGAGGAAAAGAGATGCGAATTTCATCTTCAATAAACATAACATTTATCACATAGACACATACCATCAAATTCTAAATGCCCTCAATTATTGAGATTCCATTTTATCTACAATATTATTCAGCAATGACAAATTATAAAAGTTATTGAAATTGATGTTTTTGTTTCATATCCACTTATAGTTAATAAATGGCCATGAAGTCGGATATGTATAATGACCGCATGTGTCAATCAAAGCGTCTTTTATATCAAGCTGTGTTAGAGTTAATTTTTCTTATAGCTATTATATTATATATTATAACAATTATCAACTTAACGGAATTTTAACGGCCGTTTAATTTGTTTGACCGTTTTTATATCACCGTTACGCCGTTTAAGTTTGTTTGACCGTTTTTATATCACCGTTACATTTTTTATTGATAACCGCTTCCTTTTGTAACCTTATTCATAACCATTTCCCTCATTTTAACTACTGTGCTTTCTCCCATTGTACATTCATCCCGATCAAAGGTATGAAGAAAAAACCATACCCATTTAATTCAGTCAATTTTCTCTTTATTGTTTACAAAATTAACACCTACTTTTTAGTTTCCATATCAAAATTAACACCTACTTTTTAGTTTCCATATCAATTTGCGTCGGTTCAATTAATACAAAATTAACATCAAGGTTTTTTTCTGCAACCCTTTTCTTCTTTCAATTATTTTAGTTATTATTATTTTTCTGTTTTTTTTTATTGTTGGTGTAGGATTATTATTGTATGAATTGAAGAATTGGGGCTTAGGTTTTCGTTCTTTCAAATTTTTTAATTATTATTATTCTGTTTGTTTAGATTGTCTTTTAGACGTATTATTGTATGTTATGAAGAGTTAGGGCTTAGATTTAATCAGTAAAAGTAATCAAACAATGTAAATTAGTGTTGATTCTAGCGTTTGAAATAAGTTTGATATTTGGGTATTTTGATTTGATATGAACCAGAGAGTATTAGGATGTTAAAGTTTTGGACAAGAAACTTGCACTCCATGTTTAAGATTCCCCATTTTAATCACTTTTTTTGAAAAATTTTGCGTTAGCGTTTTCTTCTTCTTTTCTATCTATTCTGTTTTTATTTATAATATAAAATGGTTTATGTTTTGTTTATACTGTGTATGTTGTTTGTTTACCCTGTCTATGTTATTTGTTTACACTTTGTATAAGTGTATGCTGTTTATACATGTCCATTGAATTTACTCTTTTGTGGTTTATTGTATGCATTCACTGGATAATCATATGCCTTTTAATCCTTTTTGTTACAAGGTGTGGAATTTAAATATTTATATAGTTATATCGTAATGAAACTGTAATTCCAAAAAGATTCCATTTTGATCTTTTAGTAATTTTCCCTAAATTAAATATAAACACTCGCAGTAGTTAAAAGATCGGTGTGAAGATGGGTTAGTGGGAACATCATTCAGATTGATGGAGGTGGTGGTGGTGGAGTGGTGTGGAACATGGCCTTCAGATAGGGTGACGGTGAGCGGGCGTCTCTGGGGGACAGGCTTAACAGGAAGTACATTAAGGGTAAGGTGGAGGCGGTGATGGTTGGGTGGGTTGGAGGAGTTAACAGAGGGTGGAGTTTGGACCACCAACAGATCCTCAACCAAAGAAGATGTGGTGGTGGTGGTGTTGCGCTTAAAATCGGTAGGTCCGAGAACATGCTCGATCATTGTATAGAGTTTTTAATTTTCTCTTCCTATTTTGACTAATCAAGTTTTTACAGATAAAAAAAATATATATTTATATTTGATCTTTACGTTTGAATAACAGATTATGTTGGAGACAAGGAAGCCACTGCTGCAACTATGGACACTGAGGGGTGGTTAAAGACTGGTGACCTTTGTTATTTTGATTCTGATGGTTTCTTTTTTATTGTTCAAAGGATCTATGTGGTTACAACTGTCATTTCGTCAAGTGGCTTTTTCCATCTGATGATCATAACGAAAACATTGTAGGTCGCACCGGCTGAATTAGAGCGCTACCTTCAATCAATCCCAGATGTTGTAGATTCTACTGTGATACCGTAAGTACGCATTGGGTCTGGTCAGGCTGGCCTGCAATCTTATGGACTTTCGCTGAATTCGATCACAAGTTGCGGCACTTTATTTTTTGCTTGATAATCATTTAATTTATAGAACTTAATATTAAGTACTTGGACATTGTTCATAATCAAGTAGTTTTTTGAATTGTTTTACTATTTTGATGTACCAAATCAAAACATGTGACAAGCCTGCTTCTTTCAATTATGCCCAGGTAATGTTAGCCAATTTTAGTTTTGGGTCAAGTAATTACATATAATGAACATGGTTAATGGTTTTTTTCACAAGTGCAGCTAACAAATGTAGGCTTTAGGCATACGCACTTATATAACTAATCACAATCTGCTGCATGTCTACATTTGTTTGTTCTTATTTTAGAACAAATGTTTGATGACAACGAATTTGTTCGTTTCGCGTTGGTCGTGTACGTCTACTATGATGGCATACCTCTATTGCAACCCGTTGTGTGCTAGGTGATAATAATTGCCATTTACTTCTCAACCCACTCCAGAGGCGGAGAGTGAGACCGCGGGTGGCATTCCCGTCCGGCACGAAGACATGACAGCCATGATACGTTACGCGTGACGGCAATATATGACACAGTAACCCGTTTGCTCCCACCGCGGCAACGCGCGGCGAGTATAAACCTAGTTTTAAACAATGATCTACTTTTTATTTTGCTTAAGCAAATCTCGTAACGTTCACATCGAAATCCACCAACATATTATGGGGACGTTGGTCCTTTCTGAGAGGGGAAATTCACAATTATGAGTTTTGGTGAGAGCACTGGCGAAGCTTTATTGGGGCGGGCGGGGGCGGCCGACCCCCCCGAATTTTCGTGCAGAAGTTCCGACTATATAGTATTCGTATAGAAAATTTTGGAAATATAGGGTTTCGACCCCCCGAAACTGGTTTTCGACCCCCCGAAACTAGTGACTTCCGACCCTCCGGCGACTTCCGACCCCCCGAACCTTCGGGTCAAGCTTCGCCACTGGGTGAGAGTAAATGTTGAATAGGTGACCTTATTTATATGAAGTCTCTACAAGGGCAACACTTAAAATTAAAACCATGAGTTTCTTATTATAAAAAAATGGGCATGCAACTACTTTGAATTATGAAACATTTAAGACAATTCAGACGGACATTCATTGGATATTCATTGTATGAGATGGAGATATGGGGTATGTTTTCGGCAAAACTAGCTGGTGACAAAAAGCTGGTAACTGTAGTTTTTAAATATATTTTGGTGTTTGCCTATTTGGCATAGTAGTTGGAGATTTTAATAAACTGTATAAAATAACCGAAATTGACATAACTATAAGCTTGTATGCATATTTTTTAATTTTTTTTATGGTAGAATGACTATTTGTGTCATTTTCTTATTAAAAACTTATAGCTAGTAGAAGTTTTTTCTTAAACGCTAGTACTATTATCATTTCAATATGGAGTTGTTTCTCCTAACCTAAAAGCTTCAAGCCACTTTAACCAAACAAGACTTTTTATTGAGTAGAAGTTTTTTCTTGAAAGCTTGAAATTAGAAGCTCCTATAAGCTCCTAAAAGCTTTTTGCTAAACACACCAATTAATTAGCTAGGTTGTGCCCAATTACTTGAAACTAACCTATACTATATATATTGCATTTTAGAAGGGTTGTTTAAATTATATAAAGTTAAAGAATTTTTTTAATGCATAAAGTACAACCTTACAATTAAGTTAAATTTGTCTTTAAAATATTTTTTACATTTTAATCCCCCAATTCAATTATATTTTCATTCTTTCATCTTGAACAAAAAAAATTTAGATAATTAATTAGTAGTTACACTAGCTTTATGCCCAATAAAAGCTAACTACCCACGATTTTTAAACGATCATAACTTTTTCACATGTTAATATTTGGTTTTTAAAAATGAGCATTTTATTTTCTTTAAATTTGAGTATAGTCTTTATGTAGTTTTTTTAAGAGTTAATTACACAGGTTAGTCCTTGTGGTTTCTATAAACTTTCAATGTCAGGTACTAAGAGTTTAAAGTAACAAGTTGAAGTATTAACTTTCTAATTAGTTATAATTTCAGATATTAAGCACTAACATCGTTAAAAACTAACGGTCAGAACCCACACGTGTCCCAAGCGTGACGGTATTTTGTCCATTCACATATTAAAATTTTATACCCTTAATAAAACCACCCAAATCCCCCTCCCCTCCAAGGCTGACCGCTGTCATCGGTAACTTGGATAACCTCACTGTCACCATCACGAGCCATTTTCATCACCATAATCATCTACGTTATCTAGATTTAACGAAAAGTAGAAGTTTGGTCAAAAATAGAGTTTACTACATCACCGGGCACTCGCCGAGGTGGGGTTGTGCAATTGTTGTTGGCTCTGTATTCCTTCACCACCATTACCGCCGTCACGAACTCCTCCGTAAAGCACCATAGACAGTTGAGACGACCACAGCCGTATTCGTCAATCACTAATACTCACCACCATTCCTTACCAACATCATCATCGTACTACTATCATTATCTACACTCCACCCAACATGTGACATCCGTCACCTTTCATTTTACCTTTTGTCCAATTTTAGTCCCTTTCATTTATTTACATTTATAACCCCTGTAATTCGAAGCTTTGGATTCAAGTTTCTCGCATCGTTGTCGTAATTATTTTCTTTTTAAATAATAATAATAATAAATAATAATAATAATAATAATAATGATAAAAAATATAGTTTTAGACATTATACTAAATAAACCATTTATCCTAACCCATTAAACATAACCCAACACATAACCCAATCATCCTTTTTTTTTTTAAATTTTCGGAGCCCAAGACTGAGCCCATCAGCAGCCCAATCACTGAAGCCCAACTCCTCCCTTTCAGTTTAAAAGAAAAAAAAAAAAGGTTGTCTTGGACTAGGATCGAACCCAAGACCTCAAACATTCAAACACACACACCACAACAGTCCCACCATCTGGTCTACTCCACTATTTGGTTCAAAACCCACGCATCTTTTCTATATATTGTACATAAATCATAACATTTGACTTGGAAAGTCAACTGTGATGGTAATCAACCATAATTAGATCACCAATCCGTGTTTGAAATCCATCTAAGGCATAATTACTAATTGAGGAGGATAACTCGCATCCTATGCACGACCAATTATCATCAAAACTTTCCTAAAAAATGTCCAATTACGCGTTATTATCAAGACCCAAGGTCAACTTACCAATTCGTAACACTAGAACCCCACACTATAAATTGAACCCTTCATTATACTCTCAACTCGCCGATTACTCTTTCTTCATCTCCAATTTCTGATAAGTAATCATCATTTCAAGCTTTTTGTCTCGCGTTTGACATTTTTGTTGACCGCACAATCACCACGAAATCGTTTTTGTAAGTTTCAAATTTTTGTTAGGCTTTGTTCATCGGCCATCTACAAACAATAACCCTATGTTTAATCGGGTTATTGTTTGTTAGATTTGATTAGTATTAAACCTAGGGCTCGAAGCCACGATTTGGGGATAATAGTGTTGTAGACTTTAATACTTATACTAAACAGAATGAGAATCATCACCAACTGATCAGCAGATAAGCTGGTGTGGCTCCCTTCACTAAGACGTCGAACCGGCCGGATGGCCAGGGTTCGAGTCCCGCTACAATGTTTCTTTTTTTTTCTTATTATTTGAAACGAAACAAAAAGGCTATATATATATTTCAAACCAAGAGTAACTCGTTCTCAGGGTGTGGCTTGGTGGTGGCCACACTTGTGATTAAGTCCAACCCGGTCATAGACCCGGGTTCGAACCTCATAACCACCACATATTTTTGATGGATTTAAACATGTATTTTTTTTATTCTAAACTTTTATTATACATGTAAAATACCAAAACAACTTTATAAATCCTATAAAATTTATTTTATGCAATTCAAATGGTTAAGTTTATTAAACAATTTTTAGTTTTACAAAAATCTTTTATTTATTATATATAACAGACATTACAAGTTTATTCTATTTTATTTATAAAATTCTATAAAAATATCAAAACGATTATATAAATTCCCACAAAAATTATTCTGAGTTTATATATGTCACACCCTCAAAATCCACTTGCGGAGTTTTACCACGAGGCGCATGACAAACCAGGATCCAAACCAACGATCACAATAAACAAGTCTAAATTAACATATGCAATTTCAAAAACATAGATTAAATCTCCAGTTACAGCGGAAGCTTATTATTAAACATAATCCAAAAGTAAACAAAATTATTTAATGTTTGAAAACCATGCAATCCTAACTAGACGCCATGCAGACGCGTGCGCCCTAGTTCCATTGTGCTACCTTAGCGACCTGAGAAAACATGTAAAAGTTTACGTCAACACAAAAATGCTGGTGAGTTTACAGGTTTTGTAATCATAGTACCAAGTTCAACCTGTCCATACTATAACAATTGCAAACCAAAGTACGCTAGCTAGGCGCATGTTTTATTACTACCACGATTGGAAAACCATTACTAACTCGTAACCCAGATGTTGTGCCCGAATAGTAAACCAGTTCCTGTTTGAGACAATATGCACTCGCCCGGCCCACCAAGCCGACGAGCGGGGTTGGTCACTCCCAATAGATCTATTCACATTTCCCCGTTGTGCTAACCTGCACATTCATGGTTTCCCCCGGGACTTCCAAAGATCGTATAGTAAACCATAGAAAACCCATAGTATGACAGTTGTTACCAAAACATAAGTTTAACACATGTTTTCTCCCCCAAAAAGTGAAACCAGTTAAAAGAGGGGCCGTAAACTCACCTTAGGTTGCGTCACTTCGATATACGAATAATATCATCAAGCTATGCTAGCCCCGTAAAGCGGCGACCTAACATATGACAGTTACAAGTACTTAGACTAATAACCCGTAGGTTAGTTAGTCCCTAGATGTCCAGACCATAACCAAGTTCGTTTGAAAACACCGTGACTGTTAAATTAACCCAAAGTACAAGACTCGACATCCCATTGGTGACCCGAGACTCCCCGTGTTATACTTGTACTCACAAACATACAGTCATGCAATACACACTTAACATACGTTAAAGCCCAACAAGTTATAGCACGTAGTTCAAGTATCACATAAATAAGTCCGAACACATGTTATCAAGTTATTAGATATGTTACGGGGTTCCTAGCATGTTCCTAGGTGTCAAATCGGGTCTCGGAATGTCAAAATATACTTACAGCAGCAGTTCAGGCGATTAGGAAAAGTCAACTAGTGATTACGTGGGTCAACAGGCATTTAGGAATGCTAATCGCCTATACTATAGGCGATTAGGGCTATCTCATATGTAATTTTTGAGTTTATAGGCGATTACGTCGTAAAGCATGCAATTCAGGACTTAACTAGCATTTAGGATCGTAAATGCATGAAGTAAAGGGGAATAGGATCCTATTCGCCTATACTATAGGCGATTAGGGCTCCCCTTCAGGCGAATGGGCTCCTAATCGCCTATAGTATAGGGGATTAGGATTCCTATTCGCCTATAGCACAGATGTTCCGGTTTTTCGCGCGTTTAACACTCCAAATCCAATCCAGAACGTGTGTAAACATCAAATATCAATCAAACAACTATATCAAACATATTTCAATCAAAATCCTTCGTTTAACCTCGTTCAACCAGCCCTGCATGCAACCATGTATCCCAAAAACAACACATATAGCATGAATCATCACATTAACATGCATAACCCTAACCCTAATGAATAATTACTCAGATTTCATCAACATGCTATCATTACTAATCTGTAACTACCTTAATATCATGTTACTAATCCTTCTTGAATCATAAAAATCCTATCTTTTAATTATAAACCCACATACAACAATCATAATAGTTAGAATCCAATTAACAACAATTAATAACGAATTTCAGAAGACATTTACGTTTATAAACAGGTCTGGACTATTAGGGATTTAATAAAAACGTTATTAAAGATTGCATGAATGAAAACCACACCTTAGATTTGTAATAGATTGATGGAATAGGCTTGAAATCGTGTGTTTTGATCCAAAATCGTGTTCCAGAGGTTGTGTGTGTGTTGGGACGAGTTGTGGGACGACTAGGGTTAATAATATGAAGTTTAGGAGGTCAAGTATTGTATTTATAGGCGTTTTTAGTCGTCCAGCACGTTATAGGCGATTACGCAGCATTATCAGGCGAATAGGGATCCTATTCGCCCCCAGTATAGGCGAATAGGGCCTATTCGCCCTTCTTGGTTCCATACTCGCCTACCCTATAGGCGAATACAGCCCCTATTCGCCTATAGGGTCTGGTTCAGCACATTTGGCGCGTTAAACTCCCTTTTAACATATGTTAACACCTTTTCACATACCGACAAGTCACATAATGATTGTAAACACATAATACTTGCAAACAAACATATTCACACTCGTTCACCAATTCCCGAGACTCGAGACTTGTATATTCCCTGTGCTCTGACGATTCTACGAATCGTCACCCTTTGTACACTTGGTTAAGGTCCGACATCTAATGAGCCTCTAGACTAACATCTAATGATCCTCTATACCAAACTAACAGTTCCCGAACCGTAACACGACTCAACTATCCCAGTTAAGTATAATATACGCGTGACTCGCTAAGGTAGACTTTAATCTAGACAACGTTGTTAATCAGAATTTGCCGGGTGTCACAATATAACAATAAACTTTTCTGAAATGATTTTTATTTCTGAAAAATCATTTATTTAATATTTTTAATTAATTTTTGTTAGTTTTAATCATGAATAAATCATAATAAATTCATTTTACAATATTTTTGCACCAAAATTTTATATAAATTATTCCTATCCATTTAGAACAGAAATACAATTTTTAATTTAAAAAGTCTTTAATTTTAATATTTTTAAATATTAAAGTTATATTTTGACAATTTGAAATAAATAGATTTAATATTCTATTTATAAGAACATAATTTTGTAAAAATTGTTTTCATACTTAAAACTTTACATTGTGACCATCCTTAATTTAAAATTTACAAAAAGACTTTTGTTTATTTATTTATTAAATTTCTCTTATTTATTAAACGTTTAATTTATTAATCAAACGAATACTTATCCCCAATTCGAAACCCTAGAAAATACTTATAGACTAGATAGACTTAGACTTATTTGTTACCTTATACATAGGGTGATACTTGGCAACGTTGGATTACACTTATTCAATTACACAAGACTACCACCTTGCTAAGGTGAGTATTACTTATCCCCTTTTTCGTTTTTACACTTTTGGGGTGATTCATGTACAAGTATACAAAACTTGCACATTCAGTTGCACATACATTATCTTCATTTACAATTCATATACGTGTCTTGTTTATCTTTGTGCCTTATGTTTGAACATGAATGTAGCTTACGTACAAAATCATACACCTAGACATAACTTATGTTATGGTGCTCTTTACATATAGACGTAACTTATGTTACGGTGCTCATTTAGACATAACTTATGTTATGGTGCTCTTTTAGACTTGACACGTGTTAGGGTGCTCATTATCAATTTCATCTTATCAACTTTACATTTGATCTTTGTCTTGTTTGGTTACTTGCGTGTTTACATAATGCCTTGGTGATGCTAGACACATGAATTGTACCATTTTTCAAAACTTATACTATATGTACAAAGCTAGGTAGTACTCACCAACATCATATGTTGACAAAATTTATTTTCGTGCATGTTTCAGGATAAGCTGCTTGACGCTTCACATAGGACTTTGGACTTAGACTAAATAAATCAACTAGCTCAATTGTTGTTGTGTATTTATTTTCACATGTTGTAAAACAATATTCAATAAACAAGTATTTACATTTTAGTACCATGAGCTTTTGAACAATCGTCACTACGTGACACCTCGATGATTCCGCCATCGGTTGGGGTGTTACACAACATGACTTTCACCACCGTTTATCATTCTCAAACATGCGCGTTAATGACAACCATCCTCTGTCTTTGTTTCCTCAACACCTGTATGTTGTTAAACCTACTACAAAACCACTATCAGTGCTTGATTTCGTCACATTAACCACCGACATCCACTATCACCGTTAAACTAACCATAATTTCTACCATCACTATCATCTTTTCCTTTTCTCTGTTGACGGAACCGACCGACTTTGGGGGAAGAAAAAAGGTTGGGTAGCTTTTGTTTAAGACTTTAAAACTTTAATAAGTGAATCGACAAAAATACCCTCATACTTTGGGCATGTGAGGGTCATGACCATTAGTTTTTAACGGTGTTAGTGCTTAATACCTGAAATTGTAAAAAAATAGAAAGTTAATGCCTCAATTTGTTACTTTAAATTCTTAGTACCTGACATTAAAACTTTATGAAAACCACAGGGACTAGTGGTGCAATTAACTCTGTTTTTATTTAAAATAGATGTGTTATGTTATTAACAATGTCTAGGGGCAGTAGTATAAAAAACACCTTTCTTGACAGACAACACGCATCAGAAAATGGTGCTAATGACAAGGAAAAGAGTGTCGTTGATGGCGGTGTCACTAATTTAACATGACACATATTTGCATGTCATCTGTTTATGACACACGTTTATAACTATCATTTTTTACACGCGTTTATGACTTTCTTTTTTTGACACACGTTTACGACATATCTTTATGACACAAATTTATGACGTTTATTTTACGTGTCATAATTTATTTATCTAAAAAAAATCTGCAGGATTGCCAATTTGCCCTGAATTTATATACCCAGTTTTTTTACAGGATTATAAGCAATATATATATATATATATATATATATATATATATCAAACATTTGTCAAATCTACCACAAATACTTAACGGTAACAAAGACAATACATTCATCGAGACCTTAAAAATAGTTTCACTTGAAAATAAAGGCTGCGACATAACTTGACCATTCTTCGTGAATAACATTCATATCCTCATCCGTGTAAAGATTAACTCCTCTTCAAATCTGAGACAATAATTAAATTAACACATTAGTCAAGACCAATTATTTTACATAAACATGCATTGATGCGTGAGCGCATCGCTGATTTTGAATTTGCCGAGACCAATTATTTTACATAAACAATATTGGTAGTAGATGTTGCAGTCTAGTTTCTAGCATCCTCTTATGGTACAAAAACTAATAACTATGACAACAAATAGCTGGGAAAAGAAAACATACTAGCAAGAATGATAATCAGAGCCGGTCCTGAAGTTTTAAGTGCCTCGGCCGAGTCGAAAAAAAGGCCCTTATGCCCTTATGAATTATATAAAGAAAAATATTTTTTAAACAAGGATTAACGTTATAGCAATAAACATAGCATTAGATTGCTATATACCGTAATAGCTAACCAATATTTCATGACTTAAACACTCTTGAGACAACTTTCCCAACGAGTATGAGTCGTGAGACAATGACTTAAACTTCAACAAAACACTCTATAAACTAGTTTTTTTTTCTTTTTTCTTTTTGAACAGGAGAGTCACATAATAGCTCAATAAATATAATATTACATTTTAAATAGATAGAAAACTAAATACAAACTAAAATCTTGATTAAATAAAAGTGATGAAATAATAAAATAAGGTAAAAGTTCGTGTACAAATGCCATATTTCGTGAGAAGTGTGAGAATAATCAAGAATTGACATGTAGACATCATGTTTTGGATTTAGGCATGATGTTTTGGGTTGTTTTTGCTACTAAAACAACAAAGACAATGCAATGTATTTTAGTCATGGAATTTAAAACATAGCTAAAACACAACAATTTAGAACACATGTTCTTGGCATGGTGTTTTAAGTTTTTTTAAGCCTAAAATAAATTGTTTTGTGTTTTTAATTGTTATGTTTTGTGTTATTTTAGGCAAATAACAATCTAAAATATCATCAATAAATCCAAAAAATAATGCCTACATATCAATTCTTAATCATTCTCATACTTTTCACGATATATGGCCTTTGTACCCTAACCTCACCATATTGTATCAATACAATAAAACTATTGAATGAAAAACCTAAACAAATTTTAAAACTCGATCAGATAAACTTATTTGATAATCAAAATGTTAAAAAAATACTTAAATTTATTTGCATATTTCTTTTCTAATAAATTATATACTTATGTTTGAAAATTATACAATTATTTACAAAACATATAATTTGCTTCAACCATTCATTGCCATCTGAATAAAAAAATTGAAAATAGTTAAAATTAAACATAAAAATTTAGGTTGTCTGACAACACAACAAACTGACTTTGCACATAAACCCTTATTAATAAATTATTTTAATCTTCGTCTCTTTTCTATCTCTATCTCTGCAAGTTCCGCTTCCTCACCGCCGGCATAATCAATTGTAAAAAAATTCCAACGTATTAGTCTTCGTTCTTACCTCACTGTGATTGTTCTAGCCGTGATAATTTCGTGTTCATATTTTTCAGCATATATATAACAAAATATATAAAAAAAATTGGCCCCTCGATGAAACGTGCCTCGGCCGGGGGTGCGGCTCGCCCACCCCCAAGGCCGGCTCTGATGATAATGGAACTAGGCTGAAAGATTTGTTCAAATGATGCCAGAAACTTTTAGAGAAGATAAAGCCACAAATATGAACCAAAGCAACATGAAATACACATAGGTAATCCAAGCCTAGACTCTAGAACCACCAAGCTCACCACTAAACACAAGCCTTTCTAAGTACTAAAAACGAAATACACCGAACACAAGTTGAGAAGAAAACTAGAAACGAGAAACATAACCCCGCTGCATTCTCAATCCGTAATGGTTCTTCATATGCTATTAAGTTATAAGCTGTGTCAGTTAGCCATGGAACTCCAATTCCCACATAAATGTTCACTGAATTATTGCACAAACTATAGAACAGTGGTAATGATTAACTTTAGTTTTGCTATTGTATTGTGTAAATACACGAAATAATTGAATTGTTAACCGTAACAAAACTGAAAATAAATGAAACCGAACCGAAATTAACTATATTGAAACGAACGTTTCGTGTATTCATATAATTTCACTTTTTATACTTTCATTTCATGTATTTATACCCCTGATATATATACTTTTAAACAAATATTTTAACGAAAGTTTGGTTTTGGTTATTAACCAAAATTAATTGAACCAACTTGAAAACTGACTGTCTAACCAAATAAACCGAACCAATTAACCGATTTCAGTTGAGGCTAATAACCTACTGAATTGAACCATGCACACCTCTAGAAGGGTATGTGTTCTTCGGTGTATCGCGCGAGCACACTGCTAGTCTGATAATACACATACTTATTTACCCACTCCAGAACCGAACAAATGATAATTAGAGATTGTTAGAAACTTAAAAATTATAATTTGTAGAAGTGTACATAGTTGAGTATTTGATATTTTCAAATTTAGTTTAGGGTCACGAATAAAAGGTATATAACCCATACCCGAGACCCGTCTTATGCATGACCCAATTCCTCCCGTCATAGATGGCATCATCTTTTATCGTCATATCAAACCTAAAACTGAATCTTTATCGTCATATCAACATAAGACTGAATCTGAACCGTATAGTGGAGTCAAAGCTTATCCATGACAATTTGTTGCTTCTTAAAGCACGTTTAGATGGTGGTGGAAGCGGATATCCATTTATTCGACTTTAGATTTTTAAAAAGAAATTATATAGATAAAGATAAGTGACTTAGTTATCATCGGTCAAAGATTGCTAAAAAAAAGAAGAAAACATGAAATAATATTTTAGAAGCATGAACGATTATAGTCTTAAACAATTTTGAAGTTTTGAAGAAAATTGAATTATATCAACATCATGCAATAGTTTCTTGCATAAAGAAGATAAGTTTCAAAATATTTTCCTTACTATTACTGTTACAATTAAACGTTGAAGATTACATGCAGGAAATTGTTGATGATGAACAACAATGTAGAGGATTAAATTCTTCTCATTATTTTCAAGTAATTGGCCCCGTTTACGGTTGTGCACATATAATTGTGCTATGTTAAAAATGACGGACGGTTAATCAGATATCATGTGGTGACACTAATAACTAAAAAACAAGGGGGAACAGGCACCAATTGGATTTGTCCCGATCGCCAAGTGTTATGTGCCTATGTCCAAGGCTTGATACAAAACCACTATCGAGTCGGGGGTCTCACTGAAAGCAGTCTCTCTACCCACTAGGTAGAGGTAAGACTGTCTACATTTTACCCTCCTCAGACTCTACCTTAACTTTTGTTCTTGGTAGAATTAACTGAGTATGGTGATGATTTTCTAGTAATGTGAATAGAGAATAGTTGTTTCTTTCTTTTCTTTTCTTTTTTTCTGTATTTTTCTTTACATCACAGAGTACTTAGGTTGCGAGCTTTATTTGTTTTCAGTGACCCGAACAATAAATGATTCTATTTTTAGAAGAAAAGGCTCGAACAACATGATTGAAAAAACTAACCAATTAATAGCAATAGCATTCCACTAACCAAAAAAGGTAGTTTATTTGGTTTTATATGATCACACACGTATATTCATACATAGAAGATGGTTCAAATAAATTTGGTGTTAAACATACGAATTAAATTTGATCATTGATCAAGCTAGGCAAATGAATGGCTAGGACGGAGCAGGCGACAAAATCGTAAAAAGCCAGAAAACAAGGGCAAAAAAGAAAAAACCACAAATTTGACTTGTTGTATAGTTGGATCATTTTAAATTATTCAAAACCATCATAAGAGAAAGAAAGCGGGGAAGGTAGTCCAATGAACAATTGATTCAACCGTAATTTATTAACTCTCTGGACCTTATGTTGGATGAACAATTAAATCCACCAAGGTACTTAATCCTCAAATCCTCTTTAGAATCTGAATCATTTACATAATTGAAGGGTTTATTATTTTACAAATTACATTTGGGGGTAGTGGGGGAAAAAATTAAAATTGGTGATGCCTTACTTTGAAATGGCGGTATCAAACAAATGTTTTGCAGTGAATAGTGATGCCTTACTTTGAAATGGCGGTATCAAACAAGTGAATAGTGATGCCTTACTTTGAAATGGCGGTATCAAACAAGTGAATAGTGATGCCTTACTTTGAAATGGCGGTATCAAACAAGTGTATAGTGATGCCGTCAATCCATATAGTGTAGTCACCTTTAGATAATTGAATGTTGATTTACAAACTCGGAACGAATTTAACTGTTAGATTGATAATTGGAAAACTCCATGACATGAAGAAACATAACAAAAAAAAAAAATTGCAACTAAAAGTATAGTTGTTTTTTAGAGGCGACAATTCATTAAATAGTATGAAAACGACGTAGCAAAGGAGGTAGACCAACTAACAAACATACAATAACAAAACGAAGGATAAAGAAAACAGTCCAACACCACTAAACCAAACTCAATTTTGTCCCAACAATCCTTATTGAGGGAGACAAGCATAGCCCAGTTTTTAATCCAAATCCCAAAAGAAACACATGGTGATTACCGCCTTTTTGTGGTTAAAAATAAAATTGTTTCATGATTTCCAGATAGCTCAACAAACCGCTAGTAACACTAGTTGCACCACCCTCCTAGTAGTCTTCGACACTTTCATGAATTTGTTTAAGGTCACGATATCCTTCAAAAGAACGCCCCTTGTTGCTTTAAATACGTGCATGTAAATCAAGCATTTAGTGAGCCGTTCGTTTTTATTTATTTATTTATTTTTTATTTTTGCAAAAAGTTTGTTTATCTTTATTCATTTAATAAATGAACCCTAGTGAAAAAAATTTGCTCATTTAATCACATGAACAAACAGATACTGTCGTTTTTTCATTTGCATTTTTTAAACTTCATGTCGTTAGTTTATGTATTCATTCAAATTAATTATATCAAGATATGTTCATTACACACAAATGTGTACACTTAACAAAAATTTTTAATATAACAAGATTATATTATATACCGGTCACCGTTTCCTCTCTCTTACTCTCCCGGCTTGGTGATGGATGATGACGGTGTGTAACGGGGTGATGGTGACTATGGAGGTGGTAACCATTGACGGTGATGATGGTGTGGTGTGATAATGAGGAACTATATCATGGAACATAACTGTTGAAAATAACAAGTTCTCCAATTTCAATTTTATTACTTGTGATAATATACGGTGTATTTTATCATGTTGCATAAGTATATGTGCAGGATCGCGACTATTGATGTGTTAACATGACAATGAGTATGCGGTTTGAATCTGGACTGAAAGATGGACTAGAAGCTGGGCTGGACTGGACTAGAAGCTGCTAGATAAAAGAATTCAAGAGGCCCATGTTGACTTCGGCCCATGGTCATAAGTCAGGTTGACTTGACCTATCTTTATAAGAAAACGATTTCATTTGGTTATCAAGAAGAGCCTTCTCTCACAAAATATTATCTCACCTATAAAAGTTGTTAGGGTTGGACACTAGGGAATAATATACGAGCACAAATAAAGATCTCAATAACCAGTCAACCACCCTCAACATCTTCGTAACCCTCAACATCTTCGTAGTGAGTCCTATGTCAATATTCTGCAAACAATTTTTTTTTACTAATACAAAAACCTTATTCTCTACTTGTAAATAGTTTTCAAAGGTGACTACACTATATGGATTGGCGGCATCACTATACACTTGTTTGATACCGCCATTTCAAAGTAAGGCATCACTATTCACTTGTTTGATACCGCCATTTCAAAGTAAGGCATCACTATTCACTTGTTTGATACCGCCATTTCAAAGTAAGGCATTACTATTCACTCCAAAACATTTGTTTGATACCGCCATTTCAAAGTAAGGCATCACCAGTTTTAATTTTTTCCCCCACTACCCCCAAATGTAATTTGTAAAATAATAAACTCTCCAATTATGTAAATGATTCTTAGAATCTTCGTTCTTATTGTCATATGTTAGCTGATTGATTTCTTAAACAAGATGCGCAAAAATAGTCATTGCAATCGTAGTTTAATAAAAGTATGAATGTTTATTGCTAATTTGCATATGTATCGATCTCAAGGTGAAGGTGAACCAATCGACCTTTCGTATGTCTAGTCAACCAACTTTGGATAACCACTTTCTCATAAATCATACCACTAAGATTTGCTTATTTTTCTTCCTAAGCATCTATATTCATGTTGATTAAAAGAGTAAAAAATTCCAATTGATGAATGACTTCTTACAAAGTGTTATCCATGATGAGTTTTCAAATGAAAAATTCCTTAATTGTGGAACTTAAATGGAAAATGCCTAAAAGGGACCCTACCAATGTGAAATTGTTAATTTAATGTATTTGGATGTTTCGAATTAATTTGTATCTATGCATTATACCATAACTTGAGCAAATTGCAACACGTGACATCCTAGTCAGCATGTGGGCTTTAAAAGAAAATGAGGTGTAGTTATTTAAGGCCCCATAATATCTATATTATCTTATTAAGGAGGAGTGATGGCTAACATAGTCATTTTCATTTTCATACAACTTAAGAAACAATATGTACAACATATTTAAGCAACAAATTTAAGGGTATTGTAGGTATATTGGTGACAATTAAGACACTTAATGGGGTAATATAGACATTTTACACACCTTATTCTTTAGAAGATGAATTTTTTTCCCATCTTGCCCTCCTCCCCTTTCAACTTCTCCTTAATTTAATTCACAATTCATTACACCACACCAACCTAGGCTTTATTTATAATGGTGAAACATAACATCCATTACCATTCTCATCCATTACCGTCATTACCATCAACCAAAAGTTGTTATGTGTTTTTTGCGTAATCATTTGAATCATTTGTTTTCATTGGCCTCCACTTTATTGTTTGGTAACAACATGCCAATTTCAGTATTCCTTTATAAAGATTTGATTTCAATTTAGAAATGAAGGGTTATTACGATGATTGAAGACATGAATTAAAGACCAGAGCAATGGTTTTGTGTAGCCGCTGGTATATGGATAGGGCTAAGTATCATATTTATTAACTATTTATTTTGTGTTGCAATTTTGTACTAGCCAGCAAGCTAAGAATTTGTTTTTTTTCTTATTGTAATGCAAAGCACTACGATTGATCAGTACCATATAGATACAAAATGCCATCAAACATGTACATACGATTTAGAAACTCGTACTACTATTATTATGATAAATCATTATTTTGGACATTTTATTTGCAATGACCTATTGATATTAGCTTCTTTATTTCAATCACAGCAAATAAGATATGCCAAAGTCTTATTTCTATGTTATTACGGCCTATTTGTAATTAAAATATAATAAAAGTTGCATTTGAGTATAATAAAGGTTGCATTTAAGTGTAGAAAAGGTTACACTTTTGTAACCAAAGTTGAATTTGAGTATTATAAAAGTTACTTTTGAATATTATAAAAGTTGCATTAGAATATAAAGGTTGCATTTGAATATTACGGCCTATTGTAACCGTCATAATTTTATTTTGCTCTGTAAAAAGTGAATGTGAGTTTTAAACTGGCTTTTGCATTTTAATGCTACAATGATTGAGTGTTTGGCTTAAAAGTGATTAAGATTATGATTTTTTAATCTGAATTTTGGAATTTGCTATTTTGTTGATCGATCTATAGGAAGAATAAGAAGCCGGCATATAACAGGATGAGAAATGCAATTAAAAATACAATTTGATTTTTTTGTTTTAATTAATCCATCTATACGTTAATTATTTGTTTATGATTTGAAGGTGAGGAGGTTCAATGGTGAGTTAATGACAAGCCTTTTCATCTTTCATGGAAGATGCTCAGTGAAACTAAAAGTAGTGTTCGCTCACACCAGACGCCTACCCTAAGACGTATAGACACTGAGAAAAGTATGCCATTTCATTCTATCTTAAAATATGTACACACCCATTCGTGTTGGTTATTAGCATTTAGAGGCCACTCTTGACCCTTTAGAACATGTACTATTTTAGTATATTAGTGACATAAACCTGTTAATTAATTGGTTCGGTCGATAATAAAGTTATGAAACAGGGATGATGTGTTTTTTATAACATTTGTTGAGTAGTTGTAGCTAGACTCAATTTTTAATCATTTATATGCCATTTAACTTTGTGGTTTGATAGGGAGACCCAAACCTTGGCAGAAGGGATTAACATGGGTACTGTTACATATCAAAGTTGATAACACATAAACCTATTATTAATTAAGTAATTAATCGATTTTGTTAAAAGTAATCCATATGAAACAAGGGTTTTAATGAAATTATGTTTTTGATAACATTTTGTGAGTAATGATAGTAATGAAGTCATAAAAAAATTGCGATGACATGAAATTATCGTTTGATGTAGGTTCGTGATGAAGGCAAATTTATTTGGTTAACGCTTTTCGATCATGCACATCATAATTTAGGCAATGCCTATTGATCACTAAACTACCAATATTTGATTTAAGTCAATGTACTTGTTTATAGAAATATATTTACTATATATTTATCATATAATATCATAGCATGCATCTATCCATCCTCAGTAATTCCACCCCATACTTAATTTACTCAGGCTACCGGTTATATGTTATATTGTTTCTTACGAATCTTCAAAGAATATATTTTATGTTTGATGGTAATATAAAATAGATATACATAAATTAATTTATATTGAATGGAGGCCGAGTGAGTTTGGTAACATTATCCCAATGTCCTCTTACATGCGTTTGGACACCCGCTGCAACGCGCGGGCTTTACAACTAGTTTAATCTAAAAAACTTCCCCTTTCAATCGCAAACCATTTTTTTGACAAAACATAAACCCAAACAAAAAGATAAACATAAGAAAAGATAATTAAATAATTCAAACAAAAGAAAAGAAATTTCAATATTCAAAGTCTTGATATCGTCCCTGCATTATACTCTCCGTCTCTGTAATAAAAACTCGTCCTCAAGTTGTCTTTGAACAAATGCCACCCGGATAAAAAGGAACATCAACCATGTTTTGATGTATTATTATCATGACCCGCCCTAACATTTCAACTTCATGAATCACCCCGCCACAGTATGAACCTATGCCGCCCGGGTGAAAAGGAACATTGGGTCGTTTCTCTTTCACAATCCACCTAAATGGTTCCTCCGGCTCAGTTGAAGATTTCAAGAAATTTCTTTGCGGGCCTTGATTGTAATTCCTTGCTGGGTTTATTAGTAACATTAACATATGCCCATCTTCAATTTCTTCTTTACCATCCCTAACATGCTGGGCCACTTATCATTTGTTGACAGCCAGTAAATTTATAAGACCCACTAACAATCCTTAAGGGTGGATTCAACTTTCTTCTGGGCTTACTCAAATGAGACACGAATCCACTAGCATTATTTGAATTATATCTTAGGCCTCAAAACGTATGCTTGACAGTTGACATGCATGCATTACTGTGGACATCTCCTGGTAATAATAACCAGGAGATACCAGGAGATGTCCGGAGTAATACCAGGAGATGTCCGGAGTAATGTTATTTGTAGAAACAAATCTAAAAATTGTTTCATTTAGGGTTTGATGGACATTAGGTAACTGCTGTTTGTAAAAACAAATCTAAAAACTTCTTTTTAAGTCGTAGTTACCCGTGCGTAGCTGCGGTTACACCCGTGCGTTTTTGTTGGACTCTGTTTGAACTCCGATGTATCAAAACATATAGGCTGTTGATATTGAATAGAAGTTATATTGTTAATATAATTCCATTTTCCGAATACGGTATCAAATATTAATATAGTATTGGTTCGGTTCTTCACGATAAAAGAAAATATTACTATATTGGTACCGCACCGGTACTTGCTAATATAACTTCATTTTCAACTGATTTTATACTACCATATTGAGAAAGCTATACAAACGAATACGGTATCAGTGTCGATATTAAGTCAATATTAGTTCGGTTCTCTTGTTAAAGAAAAATATCAGTATATTGGTTCCGAAACTATCGGTTCGGTACAAGTACCTGCTACAAGTACATGCGCCATTTTTTTTTGCAAACCCATTTTTATGGGCGATACACGTTAGAAAAAAAAAACAAAAAAGAAAGAAACCGGTGGATGTTAGCATAACAGGGCGTGCATGTTAGCGTAGTACGCCAGAGGTTTTACCACAGTGGAGCTTTGGGCGGTGGGTTTCCCCTGGAATGGTGGAGGACCGGGTCACCAACGTCGTCTGCGTTCGCGGGCGTGGGTGGCCTTTTGCCATTGGGTTTGTTTACCCGAGTGACTAGGCTTTTGTTGGTCTTAAAAAAAAAAGTCGATGAAACTTCCGTTCAGTGTTAATATTTACCTTTTAATGTAATAAGAATGATCAAACAATTTCTACACAACAAATGAACTTGCAAACAACCTTTCTATTTGAGAAAAAGTATAGTTATTCTCCCATTCCAACTTAATTTGGAATCAAACATACTAAAGTTCAAGAAACTAAAATTGCTCATGTTTAGAGAACCTAAATTTACCCTACAATTGCAAAGAGAATTTACTCTAAATACCCCTAAAAAAAGAACAACAAATGCCATTAAACTTTCTCTAATTAGATCAACTAAGTATGCTTCTCATTGCTTGTTTCTTCATTACTTTCCCATAAACCCCTCTTGCTAACTTCATTGCCTTCTCCATCTCCACCAATCCACCACCACCATTCCTCTTCATCCCCTCAACAACCACCCTTAAAATCCGCTCATCGCCCCCAACCGCCTCCACCACGCTATCCACCACCACCTCCATCGTCGGAACTCTCCTCCCCCACTTCCTCATCAACTTTTCGGACACAAAAAGTTCAGAATAAACCTTCCAAAATGATGCCCTTAAGTATCCCTTCATTTTACCTCTAACCATCCACCTCTTCATACTCTCTTCCAACTTATAAACCGTTGTACCGACATCTACCCCGATCTCATACCCCATTTCAATCTCTCCCATTTCGTGTTTTAGCGAAACATCGCCCTCAAATTTGCACCTCTTGCAATGACAATCAAATCCCCAATTTTTAGCCATTTCTTTTCTGTTTTTCAACGGCGAAAACACATCAAAATACCCCAATGTTATCTCCTCACCCTCTTTTATATCCCTAGAAGCATGCACAACAACATGATCACCAATGTGAACTCTCTTAGCATTAGGATTACAAGAATGGTTTATAAAACAAGCTAATACCCATATCCCAACTCCATGATAATCGCCATTTTTACCTGAAAACTTACTCGAAAATGTCTCTTCGACAAGCGAATTCACATCCAATATGTTTAACATCCTTCCCATATCAACCTTTCCATTACAAAGACCAAAATCATCCTCTGATTCAGGCCTAAACATATCAATATCAGGAACCTCAAGACATTCCTCATTCTCCCCAACCGACAAAATCGACATCAAACCATTAGTTCTTTTACACTTTAAACTTGATTCAACAACTTTATCCACAAAACTCTTCCACATTACCATTTGGGCATTTTCACCCAAATCATCGGTTTTCGACTCAGGCAATATCCCTCTTTCGATTGCAACCGCTTTAGTAACCAACAACAAAGAACCAAGATCAATATTCTTGGTTGCAACCAACCCTCTACCGCTAATTTCAGACTTCTTTATCTCTAAACCCCCAATATACTCTGCTAACTCAGGAAACTTACCCTTAAACCCATTCAATACCCAATTAGATACATCAAATGCTCCAGATCTTGATAAAAATTCAAGCTTTTTACATTTTTCCAAATACCCATTGAAAGATTCTGAATCTTTATTACTTTGATGATCAAGATTTGCAATCTTGAAACAGTTTAAAGCCATAGTGTACTTATCTTGTTTAAGCAAGATCTTACCTTTACACATGAGGGTTTTGAAATGGGTGTTTTCAATCTTCAATGCTTCATCACAATCCTTGAGAGCTTCGTCGAAATCGCGGGTTTTCGACCTCGCTTCGGCGCGGTTTGAGAAGGCTAAACAGAGGGATTTTTGGATTTTCGGGTAGTCGGGTCGGGTATGGGGGTTTGAGATGTGGGTTTGGCAGAGAGAGATGAAATGGGAATATGTTTGAATTGATTGTTCCCATTCTTCTCTTAATAGAAGTTCGTTTGCTTTCAGTCTTAGTTGTTGCATCATCTCTTCTTGTTGTTGATGTTCTGTTTCTTTCATCTTTAATAATATTTCTCTCTCTCTCTCTCTCTCTCTCTCTCTCTCTCTCTCTCTCCCTCTCTATAACAAACATACAATCAGTATGATGTATTGTGGGGGGAATGAGTGTGAATTTGAAATGAAAGAAGGTAACGGTCATGAAGGGTTAACTGAAAGTCAAGATTTGTTGTGGTGTAAATATTCGATTTATTTATTTATTTAAAGATGCTTCTATAAATGTAACGGTCGAGTTAAACTAGTTGAGGACATTTTGAAAGTTAATTTTTTCTAAGAAAAGAATGAAACAAATATGTGTTCTATAAATAAATTTGTGTCATTCTTTTAGGTTTATTTTTATGTTTTGCTTTGGAAGAGTTTACCTAATAAAGATATATGAAATTTTTGTTGTTGGGTTGCGAAAGAGGGAAAGAGGGAAACGGATATTGAATGGCTTCAGTCAAGTCTTTATCGTTTTTATGGTTTAGGAGTCGGTTGATGTATTCGTCTCCTCAATGGAAGGATTGGGCTAGATATCCCTTGTATATGTTGTAATGGTTTTGGCGACAGCCCTCAGTTTGAGGATGTGTGCCTGTTTTAATGAAAGTCGCATTTCAAAAAAAAAAAAAATATGAAATTTTTGTTGAAGAAAGTATTGATTTTTTTTTTTCATTTTTGGAAATACCACTCGTTGGTCATCATTGCCACCCACTCGGCAACATTAAAAGACATTTAGGTGTTGTTTGGGTAGCCTCTGAATCGATATTAAGATGCTACATCTGAATGGTTCATAGTCTCTTAATGGTTAATGAATGGTTAAATAGTACATTCTAATGGTTGTCTTTTAACCATTCAGACTTAAGGTTACCTCTTAACTATTAAAGGTTATAGATCATTAAGATGTAGCCTCTGAGATCGACTTATAATTTATAAATTATGTGATCAGCCATATCGGCCCAATGTTTTGGATCAGATCACCATGAGTTAGTCACCAAATTGAGTGAAAAAACAACACTTCCCAAACATTTTTAATTTAGTGGCATGCCCCCAGTATCCTTTTATGTAATGGGCATTATAGGGGCATGAATAAGCATGATAATGCTCTCAACATCATCCTCTTGGGCATTATATATATGGCATTATGAGGGTGGGACATTTCTAGTATAATGCCCAAATAGGATAAAAAATATAGAACGTAATAACTAAAAATGACATTAAGTGGCTTTAACCATTACACATTTTTTTAAGAGCATTATAATAATGAAGTGGTGGAAAATGCTCCCTAAGGGGCATGAACCATTACTTATGGTCTCAGTGAATATAACATAACATACAAGAATCCACATTTGTTTCAACATAATTGGTATGTTTGGTAATGAGCTTTTTTGTGCTTCAACATTTTAAGAAAAAACTCATACTCAATAAAAAGCCTTGTTTAGTTGAAGAATCTTGAAACTTTTAGGTTAGAAGAAAAAACTCTATATTGAAAAGCTATTAGTACTAGCGTTTAAGAAAACGCTCTACTAGCTACAACCTTTTAATGAATAAATAACATAAATACTCAATTATAAAAAAATAAAAAAAACATGCATACAATGTTTTAGTTAATGCCCAATTTTGATCATTTTATACATTTTATTAAAAACTCCAGCTACTCTACCAAACACCAAAATATATTTAAAAAACCATAGCTACCAGCTAGTTTTGCTAAACATACCTTATATGCCACTTTAGGTTCACAGAATCCTAATTGAGAGGAGAGTGCTAGTATGTTCATTTCTATCAATACAATTTTCATACTAAGACCAAACGTTCTCGTACGCGAATTTTCGCGGCCCCTCCTTTGTGATTGGCTTAGAAGAAACAAACCAATTTCGCGCTCCTCTTCCACGCGAATTTTTTCGCCCCACAAGCCAAAACCACCTTTAGCGCATGGTTAATGAGGGGGAGGGGGGGGGGGGGCGGTGTACCGACGCGAGATGGGCGCCAAAATGCCCCATTACATAGAACTAAAAAACACATGCATAATCTATAATACTAATACCAAATATTTAAACAAAATGATAGATATAATCGGTGAATTGAAGCTTGAAAATGTTTTTCGGGGGGTCGGGTGGCTCAATACGTATAAAACTTTTGGCTCATATTTCTGAAAGTAAGAATTTATACCTATGCAATGGAAACGTGAATAACATAAGTACCAACGAATCTATAGTAAGGTACAAAACTTTCAACATAACATAAACGGGATGCTAGTCATGTGAATTAGGGGTAACCTTCACTCTAATGCCATAACCATCCTCTCGAACTCATGAACGATCCAACTTTAACTTGGTGTGCATACTAAAAGTCAACTATGTTAAAGAGAGTTTTTAGTATTATAAAACGTTTAAAACATGAGCAATACATATCATTTCATCATACTATACTTTATATAAACGTACTTTAGAATGTAATCTTTATCTTTAGTAGTAAAGTGACATTCACTTCATGAGTGATCTACATCACTCCTCTCATTTTTTGTATAGCTATTTGTAACACCATAGATTGCAACCTTATCATGTTCTTACAATGAAGTAAGGCTTGCCCCGGAGGCCGGAGCTAATAGCAATATCATTTGCTCACACTTAAGTAAGACTTAACGACCCCATAATTAAGCAGCTTATCATATGGTCACAACATACCAAGGTTTGCGACCATGAACTACGAGCAAAACTTATCAGCTCCAGTGGTAACAACTAACAACCCTTTCACCTTTATCACTATTTTGGCTTTATATTTCTTTACATATATCAAGTTGGTAAGCATTACATTTCTTTAACCTTTATTCATTTCCTAACATTCTTTATCGAGTATGCGCATCACTCCAAACTCTATGAAAAATGGGTCTATAAACTCACCTATAGATATAGCTTCTACATTCTATACTTCGGTTAATCTGACCTTTGGACAACTATGTCAATCTGGTCAAATGTTCTATGTGAAATGGTCAACTTTCATATAAACATTAAGTGGGAAACAATATCAACTTTTTGCATGAGACCAACACGCGAGAGTGGAAATTTCCGTATGTCATCTATCTGAGAACATAAGATTTCATACAAAATGTCCATGTTAACTACCTCAAGGAAAAAAGAAAGAAAAATAAAAAATGCCTGCCAGCGGAAAAACAGTTGGCATTCTCCATGAAAGCAGAGGCGAGATCATGAGATCTCGTACCAATCATCCCTCATACGAAAACTACTATGTGAGTCTATCATCTGAGAACTAGCATGCGTGAATTACAATATATTATGCGAAATCTATGTCATCTGAGATCTATACCATGTGAAATTTAAAGTTCTCATGCGAGACAATTATGCTAAATTAAACCACCATACAGACACTATCATACAAACGCTTTCACGCGAGAATTACCTGTGTACTTTTTCGTTGAAACACTAGGAGAGCTGTAAGGCCTTTGGGTGTGGTTCGCAAGAGGGACGGCAAGGAGGGGCATGCCCATGCCGGCCCGGCAAACACCGCCCCCTAGGCCCGGCACGGCGGCAAGCCAAGGACTTTGATGCCGGGCCATTTGTTATTATTTTTAATAGATTTTTATTATTTTTAATAATTCTGGCTAATGAGAAGACTCGTCATCATAGATGCCTCTCTCCCACTCCTACGTGGCGCCTACGTGGAGGCCCATCATGAAGATGCTACCCCCCTCCACACCCAAAGGCCTAATGAACTAATGGCTGCTATCACGTTGCGGATGTGTAAACACACCAAATTTCAAACTTTATTGCTCGAACCAGATTAAAATGGACGTATATATATCACAATTCCATGCATAAATCATCACCAAACTATGATCTTTAAGCAAAAACCTTACCTTTAACGCTTGTAAATCGTTTTCATGTACCTTCTCATTAAGGGAGCATAACCCCCTAGAATGAGGTTCAAGGGGGTGCTAACTCATTGATTTATGAAATTACAATAGTTTCGAATAGGCGTGTATTTCACACCTACTATATAATTTCACCTTTTTTCTTTAAATAAATTTAGTTATATTAAAATGCTCTTTATGACACTAAAACCACCTACTATATAATTTCACCTTTTTTCTTTAAATAAATTTAGTTATATTAAAATGCTCTTGATGACACTAAAGCCACTAAGATAATTATGTTCTCAAGTATAAAGTATAGTAAAAGCGTAAAACATGATGAAGATGATGCTAATAAGAAGCACTTTTGTATATTTCATTTCAATAATAAAGAGAAAGATATTATGAAATCAAAGTACTATAGCTAGTGACGAGTATAAGGTATGATTAATTGATGACACTCCTTTTTACCGTTGTATTTTGAAAATCAATGAATGTTTATAGTTTTCCCCTACTTGAATGTACAATAAGTTCTGAATATTAAAGCTAATAACTTATCAGCTACACGTACATCAGAATTCATTCATTGTGAACTCTGCACGTTCAAGTAGGACAATCTCATTAGATTCATTGTCAAGCTGTTAAAGGAGTTCTTATATTTCAACCATACAATTGTAACTCATGCAATAGAAGTTGTATAATGCATTATATTCGTTAGTTTTTTCACTATGAAACAGTTGTGTTCTTGAAGAGTGTGCAAGTGAAACAGGCTCCTTTGTTTTTTTTTCTTCCTTTTGTACAATGTATATGAACCTCAATGGTGTGTCCCCTTTGGTAGGTCTCTGGCGGATGTTCTAGTTTTTTGTTAGGCGGGTGGAAAACATGCTTGTGTGGATTGCGGACCTCACTGGGGTGTCCCCTGGTAGGTCTCTGGAAAACTAGATTTTCGTGGGGCAAGCAGTTCCGAATGCGGAGTCCAAGAAGGTTGCCAAGCACAAAATAGCCTGTATTGAGAATCAACACATGTTTGTGCCCTTTGATTTCGATATGTTTGGATCCCTTGTCCTTGAGGCAATCGGCCTTTTGGATCGTGTAAAAGGTCGTTCACAATAATTCCCCAACGTCTAGAAACCAAGGATTTAATATTAGCAGGATAAGTTTTGCAATTCATAAGGGGGCAACGGCGCAACTTGTTTTTTTTTTTTTTTTTTTTTTTTTTTTTTGAACAAACAATTTATTAATCAACTCATCTGTCTAACAAGAGGCTAGAAGGGATGAAAATACACCCAATATCTCCATACATTAAAACAAATTAACATCAAATTTTAACCACATATCTAGGGTCAAATGATTTCAACACGCTTGATTCTTCAAGTTGAGGAACGTTGTATCCTTGATTTCCTCGACCAAAATGTCCAAAGGTTTGGAGATATTATTAAAAATCTTTGAGTTTCTATCACAACAAATAACCCATAGTGTCACCATGGCGACCATGATCATAGATTTCTTTGTTTTGGAGTTCCATAATGCCCCTTTATGGTATCAAATATTTCTCTAACCGAGGTAACAGACGCAATGCCCAGTATTTCCATCCAAACACCCATAACCCTCCATAGCACTTTTGCAGCAATACAAGAAACCAGAACATGATTTACCTGTCTACGTGTCATTCTCTTGTAATTTGTTATGATTTTCTATTAATATACTTAATTTAACTTACAAAAATATATATGAATATTTCATTGAATAGGATGGTTACAATTTGAAAAAAATGGGCAATAAACCTTCTAATTTAAAAGCATTAAAATTACAATCCTAACAAAATTAATGAGAACCTAAAAACATTGAAAATGCAACCCTTGGTCCCTAAACCAACTCACGTGTGTGTGTGTTTTTTTTTCTTTTTTGTTAAATTACTTTTTGCGATGTAAACTTCTACGAGTTTTGATGACAAAGAGTCAACAGATCCTCTTGATCACCTGGCTTGTTCATGATATGATTGTGGGTTTATGATTGCTTAACAAAACAAAATAAACTTGGACTCACATTAGACTGCCAGATTTGTGAAACCAATAGAAAACTTTGAAATGAACCACTTTAAGTCTATCAATACTGTACCCCAGGCTCATGTTGAATCTAATATTTGCTGGTGGGACGTTCTTCAATACACGCTTAAAGTATAACACTATATGTCTATAACTTTAATTTTGATATAGTAGTTGTGCAATAAATGTAATGAACTGATCGGATATAAACACATCTGGAATATATTTCCAAATTGATGAGTTGAAGTTAATCTATCAAATCACGTAACTAGTTTAAATATGACAATGTTACAAATTAATGTGTTTCCGTATATGTGGGTGAAATAGTTGTTTATATGCAAAAAGTTATTTGATTGTTTGTATACGGTATACCATAAGTGGATCGAGTTATTTAGGATTACTAGTGGGTTGGCCCGCGCGATGCGGCGGGTACACAACCTCTAATATAACGCTATTATACGCAATCTAAAAGACATGTTATCAGATGCTAGTCGCACTTTAAAGCATTTAAGAAGTCGTTAATGTTCTTTAAATATTTTTGTTTAATAAGAATAGGGGACCAAATCCCGCATTAGTGATATGATAGTTATGAATGTGAAATATTTATGTTGTAAGCTATGTCATCAAGGCGAATAGGCGCACTTACGATAGCCAGAATGACATGTAAAAAAGAAAATAAAAAATTAATCACTTTATTCATCTATGCTTTAGGAGCTGTTTGGTAGCCTCTTAATTATTCAAGTCTGAATCATTCAGCATTCAGACGGTTTGTTTCAGCATCTGAATGGAATGATTAAGTGCTGAACCATTAAGCTAATAAGGGATGCTGAATGATTCAGCTATTAACCATTCAGAGCCTCTTAACCATTGAGACCATGTTAATGATTCAACACTTAATCAACCAAACATCCCCTTAGTGATTGCACGAAATTGACTAAACACGATGTATCGATGGTTAATGAGTTGCATTATTATTTTGCATTGTCCATGATCGATCTGTGATAGATGTATCGATGGTTAATGATAGAGTTTATGAGTTGCATTATTATTTTGTACAATTGCTATTAAAAGTGGTACATAAGGGTATAAATGGAACAAAGAGGGTAAAAATTTGGAGATTACACTTGAGGCTTTTGGAATGCCATCTTAACTTTGACATTTTGGACATTTTTGCCCATGGCTTCCCCTTTATAATGTAGTATAGATATAGATTTTATAAGACCACCGCTGGATTTGGGTGTGGAACAGGCAAAAAACGCCCCAGCACGCACAACACCGCTACCCCCTTGTGTTTTTTTTTTTTGGTTGAAGGCGTTTTCTACATAACGCCAAAATCAAATTAAAATGCCTAATCACCTGCTTCCAACGGTCACATTCTTTGTTTTAATTTAAAAATAAATAAATAAATAATTGGGCAATCCTTGCAAATGGACATTAGACCGAGTGTAATGGCTGGTTAAAAGGGCATGGATGGGGCATTTTGGTGCCCAATTCACATGGGCACACCGCCCCCACCTGGGTTAATGGGGCGCTAAAGCTTCCAAGTGAAATATTTCGCGTGAGAGGGAAGAAGAGTGGGCCAATGGGTTTTGACACTTCATTTTTATTTTCTTTTTTTTAATTCAAATTTAATGCCATTATATATTCAACCCATTTCATCCATCAAATTTCACCCACTATTACATTCCTTGCCCATTTCAAGTCCTTTCACCCATCAAGTGACCCCACATTACCAAGTGTCAAAAAATGTCCATTTCACTCACCAAATTTCACCTACCATTACACATGGTCTTATGAAGACATTATACCACTATACACCCTTTTAAATTCAAGTCTCATAATGCCCAATTACTAATTAGGATGACATATGTTACAGAATGCCTAAGGGTGGGACTTATCACTGCACATTGTTTAACAATGTTTTACGACAATAATATCTTAATGTTTTAAAATTGTTTATCCACGCTAAAGCTATTTCACCCTCAGCAAACCTAAATATCTTGTAAATGCATAAATAAATAACTTTTTTTTAACGACTCAAATAAATAACGTGATATATTTATGTAAATGCATTTTCAAAATATATTAAGTTATTATTTATGTATTTGACTAGGTAAAGTAAAGTGATAGAATCCTAGTTATGACATTTGAAACTATCTTGACTATGAAAACTATGCTCGAACCAGGATCTAAAGATATTTCACCATCACCTAATTTAATGGATCCTTGATTTCTTGGCAAAGCTAAAAGGGAATCTAAAGATGTATAAACTCAATGGTTGAGTAATACTAAAGTACTCAAAGATTGAGTTATCTTTCAAACTTTCATAATACACTATAAAGTGCAAAGAGTAACCTGAAAACTCTTGTTATAACCCAGGAAGACAAGACTACTAGGAAACCTAAGAAAACCCTCCTCTTGAAGTGTTTCTAGCCTAAACTCATAATACCAGGTTCTGGTTGGACGATGGTTTTAAATTCTATTTCATTCTTTTTCAAAGCAAGATTTGCATCACAACAAGTACCCAATTTGCCAACCATGTTCAGGTTGTTAGCTTTCAAACTCTCTATTTTATCTAGGTGTTCTAGACATTTAGCACAATCACAATTAGAAGGTCTTACAGAAATTATCTCAATAGCTTGCTCGTTCTGATCACAGACTGATTTTGAACATCGTTTATCACCTCGTCCCTATCTTCCTTTAAATCATTCTTTCCAGATATTGAACACTCTGCATCTATACTGCTGGTTTCTTCATAACCCTCTTCAACAGTCATTGATCTTAAACTGGTTTTTTGACTTTCTTATTTGAGCTTTCTTCAGTTCCACTACTACTTTCTTCTGAACTCTGGACAGTCCCTGAAGTCTCCTCCATCTCCATTCTTCAACACTTGAGCGAAACACGTTATTCCACCTTGTGAAACCAAATGTATGTCTCCTACGCCTGGTTGAAGTAGGTGTATGGCTTTTACACCCAATTTAACCAGGTGTATGGCTGCCACGCCTGGTTAAACTAGATGTATAGCTCCTATGCCTGAACTACCGTTCTTTCTTGTTTTCGACGAAAATGAGGGTTTTCGAAGCTTGAAGAACAAATTTTTTGAATTGGACTCGTTTTTTACAATCAAATGGCCAGGTTTTGTGCAGAATCACTTTCTAAACACATCTATATTCAAAGTGGGTTTTCTTCAAGTAACAGTAGTAATCGTGCCAAAGCTCTGATACCACTTGTTTGACCGATTTCCTATCCTAATCCGAATTAACTAGGGTTAGACCCGGTTTAGAAACGGAAACAATAAATAATAAACAATAAATCAACAAGAGATGAACAAAAAAGCAAAGTAACGATTCACATGAAAATTCAGTAACAATTCTACAAGGTTTCACTAATTCAAGCAAAGACTACAAATGATGACACAAAGGCTTCTCTTTATAAGTGAGGCCTCCTAAGCCTACACCTATCCAAGCTTATGAGACTCATACGTCTGGTTTACACGAGCCTACATATCAAACATTCAAAATATAAAACAAATGCCCATGAAACACTGCCTAAACACTATATCAACTTACCCTATGACTAAAATTGACCTATCACTAGATGGGACATACATGAAGTGTATTTACACACTATGATATGATATGGGATCTATACTACACGACAAAGTTTAAAAACAATTGACTTTAAAAATTATTTAAATATTTAAGAAACTTTTGTTAAACCAATAAAATATTGTATAAAAGGTTTGAAAACAAAAAACTTCAAGACGTCCGGTATAGACCTATATGAGACATATTTGACCAGCCGCTAAACAAATCTGATGTCAAGGTTGTTTCTATACGCCTCGTATAGACCTATACGAAGCGTATTGATGTGGAAATAGATTATGGCGGTGTAAAAAAACACAGTCTTAAAAAAAGTATTTTTTTTGTTTTATTTTATCAAGGCTCCGGTTATTCACACAACCCTTTATTTTATCTGCACAACCCTATATATGTTTCCCAATGATTGACAATGATTGCCAATCATTGGTTCATGCATATGGGTCTTTATGGGCCGTAGAGAGGTTTTTTTTAGATTGTGTTGGAATAGATGTGTTGGGTTTGTCCTCTACGGGCCGTAAAGGTCTATACAACCCGTAGATAAACAACCTCTACGTCCCATAAAGAACCTCTACGATCCTTCTCCTAACCATCTACGACCCATAAATGTCTCTACGGGCCGTAGTTATGTTTTTTTAAGTGTTATTTATTAGTTTAAAGCATGTTATTTGAGTTTTTTTATATATTTTTTTTTCATTTCTTATTATAAAGGTAAAATAGCATAAACAACAAATTTTTTTATTTTTTTATTTTCATTTAATATGTAATATATTGGGTCTTCTTTGTTTGTGTGAGCCTATATTAGCTAGTAGAAATCCAGAGCGTGTTCTATAAGATTGTTACGGCTGTATTTCCGCTACTTGATATTAGATTAACAATTTATGGTTAAGATAAAAATGTCTAATTAGGTATTGAATTTTGTTACTTTTGATCGTTCCAATAGTAACTTTAATCGGATGGATAAGTCATTTCTTCATTTTTGTTGTTAAATTTAATAGTTTTTAGGAGTATGACCAATAATTATATTATAATACGAGCTTTAGAGGTCCAAAATTTGTATACATATTAGTTTTTATAGTTATTATTAGATGTGACCTTTTATAACATGCAACAAAACCGACAATTGTTTTGTTTGAGAGTATTATTTTTGGTTGACACAAGAGAATAAAGGCCTTTTTAGGTGTGGGTTTTGTTCATACTGACAATTGTTTTGTTTGAGAGTATTATTTTTGGTTAACGGACGTTTTATTATCTTTTCAACGAGTACCATAGTATATAAGGTTAGGCGTTAACATTTGAGATACATTAAGGTTAGGCATTAACATTAGAGATACATTGTTAATTGTTTTTTGTTAGGTGCTACCTAAAGCTTTCATGCATGTAACTGTAAAACGCATCATTCTATTTCATATATAAAATTGATATGTCATATTAGATTTCTCAACCCCGGGACGTTCCCGGGGTATAATCTAGTACTAAATTATTATTAAGTGAAAAAATCTTTTTGTTTATGTTATTTTACTTTTTATAAAAAAAACTCAACATATCTATTCCAACACAATCTAAAAAAAAATAATAAAAAAAAACATTTACATCCCATAGACAGCCCCTCTACGGCCCATATGGCCGTATATGTTTGCTTTTTCAGAAACATTTATTGCATTGACATCCTATACGACTCGTAGAGGCCTATCCGGGCCGTATAGAGTTGTAACATGGCTCTTTAGTGGTTTTCATTGGTAGATGTGCGATTCTAATACGTATAATAAGAAAGACAATTTACAGCTTTCTCTTTAACTTGTTAGGTATGTGCTTAATTTGGCGCAAGTTAATTTAGAATGTACTGTATGCCATGCTTTTTGGAATCAAAAGAGCCAAACACGGGTGATAAAGTAAAAAATAAAATGATTTAATAATCAATCAGGTATAAATATCTGCTGATGGCGATGAATTATTGGTTTATCAGCAGTTGGTTGTTTCTTATGCCAGTAATAATGCATCATGATACATTCATGCGCAAACGTCCAAATTAATGCATTTATAAAGACAGTTTGTGCGTGTGTACAAATTATATATAGTAGCTGGGTAGGAGTACGTTTATATCTTTCTATCACTGCTTAATGAGGTGTAAGATCGAGTTGGTTGCTATGAACCACATTTGTTGGTGCATTAGCAAATGTGGATACATATATTACTATTTATTTTAGAATGGACTTTATGGTTGGGGTTTAATTAGCCATTAACACGCACATATGCCTATCATTATTGACACTGCCCCACATCTTCCAATATATAGTACGTCCATTCATTGGATAAGCAAACTATCTTTTCCATACTCATATTTCCCTTTCATAAATCACACTCATCTCTGTTGTGCCCTTAACATAATACCTAGAGACCCTTACATTCTAAAAATATATTATAAGAATTAGGTACTTACTTGTGGTGTAGGAGCTTTTCTCAACTTAAGATTGATTAACATGGTGAAATCTGAGAAGAAGAAGAAACAAAACAACAATGGCACTATGGGTGTGTTGGGAGTTGGGCTGAAGAAAGGGCCATGGACGCCGGAAGAAGACCGAAAGCTGCTGTCTTACATCCAACAATTTGGTCATGGAAGCTGGCGATCATTGCCTGCGAAAGCCGGTAATCATGTGACCTAGCTATGTCCCCATGCATGCAGGATCATCATTATACATGTTTTCTTTTATTTATATATATATAAACTAAATATGCATTATAGTTTTACATGTTTTCTCATTCACCACAATATATATTTTGGTGTTACAAGATAAATAAAAAAAAGATGAAATAAATATCCTAATAACGGTTTGAGATTTGTGTAATATCTTAGTACACGAAAAAACTAACAATAAAAATAATAAGAAAAATATTATTTGGCTAACATGCCTCCCCAAGCTGAACGTACGTACCTTCAATTAGCTCAGCATGCATTATTTTGATGACATGCCTCCCCAAGCTGAACGTACGTACCTTCAGTTAGCTCAGTATGCATTATTTTGATGACGTGTAGGGCTAAAGAGATGTGGAAAGAGTTGTCGGTTAAGATGGACGAATTACCTGAGGCCAGATATCAAGAGAGGGAAGTTTAGTTTGGAAGAAGAAAGGACCATCATTCAACTTCATGCTCTACTTGGTAACAGGTAGGGTTTGATTATTCAGATCCCTTAATTAGGGTTACTAACCATAGCTAACAATCTCTACCTACATATTTCTTTACTAATGTTACATGTTAATGTGTAGATGGTCAACTATTGCCGCTCACTTGCCTAGAAGAACTGATAACGAGATCAAGAACTACTGGAACTCGCACATCAAGAAGAGGATGACTAAAATGGGTATTGATCCAATGACTCACAAGCCAAAGAATGGAACCCAACTCTTGGGCTCCAACTTGAACCACATGGCTCAATGGGAGGCTGCTCGGCTAGAGGCAGAAGCTAGGCTTGTTCAAAAGCCCAAGAACCATCAAACCCAACCACCTTGTAGCCTTGTTATACCTTCTATCAATGAACATCAAAAAACACCCACAAAAGTTCCACAACAACAATATCCACCATGCCTTGATGTCCTTAAAGTATGGCAAGGAAACTTATGGTCTAATTACTCTATCAACAATGAGAGTCTCCAATCACTCATCTCGAATTCTAATGCTTCCATTGCAACACCAACCATGCCGGCATTGAGCCACCAAGGTCATACTACCACTAAACACAAAGATCAAACCGAAACTAAAATGGAACCTTTTGAGGAATTCACATATGTTGATGATGCAAACTTCGTCAATGATGATCCTTTGAGGTCCCCTGATTTCTGGGAAGAATTTGTTGATCTTCTGGATGGTAGTTGGAAAAACATAACCAATAACTTCTCCATGATCACTTCACCACCAGCTTCTCCTGTGTGCTAATAAATTATCTTGGTAATCAAGAATGGTAATAAATTAATGATAGAAAATAACTTCATTTTGTAGCTTCATTTATGTGTTAGGAAAATATTATGTAAAACGAGCATAGCTACAAATTCAGGTGTAGACCAATAATAATGTTATATGGTTTTGTTTGATTTAATCAACCGTTATTAGTAAACCTTGCATGTACTTTAAAGTTATTTGTCACGTCGGGCATTTGTAGGAAAACGACCATTTGCAAAAATTGAATCCGTTGGAAATTCCTTGGTGGGAAACTTAAATATTTAATAATAAAAATCTTAATATCGTTAAATGAAAATGGTTAAAGAAAATAAATTAGATAAAATTTCATTTGGTCGGAAGTTTCCTAAGCATTTCGGACAACATTTAATTTTTTTTTGACGTAAAACAAACATTTCTGCCCAACTACCTAGGGAGTCCTTACATTATGGACAGACCCCATGACCAACCCAATGGAGGGCCCATACGTACCTCCGGCGGCTGGCGTAGTCAGGCCTGCTCATGCAGTTCCCGAAACCGGAGAAAACCCAACCCCTCACCCGCCCGTAGGCACGACGGTGAAGGATTGGTAAAACCCGGGTGAGATCAGGACTCGAACTCGTGACCATAGGCCAGGAGTCATCGATCATTTCTCATTATGTTCCTCGTGGGAATCGAACCCGGGACCCCCAAGAGAGATTCGGTTGGAAATGCTTAGGAACTTCCGACCATCTTTTTTCCCTTGGAAATATTCATACAAAACTAGATGATACGTCAATAAGATCTTATTATATAGTGAAAACTCTGAAAACTATATATATATATATATAGGAAAAGGGTAAAATGAGAATTAGGTTAAGTTGAGAGAACTAAAAAACAAACTTTATAACCACACACTTATTTTATTCAATAATAAACTTGTGGTTGTAAATTAAACCATAATAAATTATTGAATAAAATATAAAGTTACTTATACGGTTTACGTAAGTGTGGCCTTTTTTTACACCAGTGTAAAACCGTCGTAAATAATTTTTTTTTTCATTTTTATTTATGGCGGGGTTAGCCGTTTTTACATCAGTGTGTAAAAGACAATTTAAAATTCACGTTTTATGTTGGAGTTCTCACGGTTCTCACAACTCAAACTGGTTCTCAAAGGAACCGAATCCTTTATATATATAGAGGGAGGGAGGGAGAGAGATGAAGGTTAAAATATAAAGAGAAGTTAACGTGCAAAGCGTTTCAAGGATCAATATAGGGGTTACGTAATTATATTTAGTTAACACGTAATTAACTTTGAACTCTTCAGACGTTAATTCTTTGTTTGTACATTAACCCGCCTATGTGTGTGTGTGCGCGAGCGTTCGAGCACGCGCGCTCATGCACACGTGTCTATGTATATTGTGACTAGCTAGTCTTGCAACATCTGGCATCAACAACAGGATGAAATCATAGGAAGAAATCGGGTGAATCGAATTGAACAAAATCAAATTTATAACTTCATATATATATATATATGTATATATATATATATATATAGAGTAGGGATCATGCGAGAACCAATTTTAGGGAGAGAACCTATGAACCAATGTGAGCAAGGGGCATTATTGTAAATATGTAGCTTCTAAACAATAAACCCATACCACTGTGTTGAATAAATATCCTTCTTGCACAATTTCATAATAAATTTATCATCATCATCACCATCATCGAAGATTTGAGGTGTATTCATCGTTGCATCGTTGCTTCGAAGATCTTTCTTGAAACTTTCAAACAAAATGGCACAAATTTTAGATCTGAATCTCCACATAGGATCATTCACATATTTCAGATCTCAATTGCATCTAAAACCAACATATGGAAACATCTCCTACCTAAAAATTCCGGTTCAGAGATCACGGTAATGATCATATGGAAAACAACGAATCTGTCCTTGGCGATTCAAGCACTGAGTTGTCTTTGTTCACCAGCGATGAGGAGTCGGATATCGAATCCGATGAGCTTGCATCCATGACTGCCAAGGTAGACATTGTGTTGAATTAGGTTTTACTATTACTATTACTATTACTATTACTATTACTATTACTATTACTATTACTATTGTTATTGTTATTGTTATTGTTGTTATTATTATTGTTGTTGTTATTTGTTTTAGAGGATTAACCATCTATGTTTAGAATTGATTGAGCTGAAGTAAGCATCAGAAGTTGATTTTCGGGATAATTTAATTTCCATTTATTCATCTTTCATCAGGTGAAGTAAAAAATTTGTTAGTAATATGTATTTAAAGTGTGCATATCAGTTGCTCAATGATATGTCTGCTATTATAATCGATCTGAATCTGATTTGTAAGCTCTTGAAATTGTATTGTTAATCGATTTGGTGGAATTATGATAAAATATGTTGTTTATTATTATTTGCAACAGTTCATGAAATAACTTAGAAATTAGAGCAATATAGATGTTTTTTTTGTTAGTTTTAGATATTATTTTGTTACAGAATGTGTTATGTGTGTGTTTTGTGAATCTGATTAGTTGAATTGTTTATTATTGTTGAAATTTAGGAGAGATCGATTCATCAGCTGGATAGTGGTGCTTTTTTAGTGATGTACTGATTTTGTGTTTGGTGAATTAGGTTTGAAGTGTATTTGATTATGAAATGTCTGCATTTATGTGTTTGGTGAATTATGATTGAAGTATGATGTTGTGACAATTATGCATTTGATTTAGGCATGTTTGTTCTATATTTATATGTTTTACCGTAAGCATGTTAAAGAGGTGTCATTTCTTGATATGTACATGTGAATTAACAATATTAATGCACATTTATACTGATATCATTACGGTCATTCATTATAACGCACATATGCATATGTTATGTGGTGTTATGTGGTAATGAAAAAAGTAACGTTAATGCACATGTGCATTAAGATTGAATTTTAGTTTTTCTTATGTGTTGTTTATTATTTGTAGTCAAACATGTAATAAAAATCAAAGAAGGTAACTTTGTGTTATAATCAAGGTATAAAGTGTCAAAAAAAGTTGTTGGATGCAATTGAGGATGATGACATAATCGTTGATCATGAAGTTAAAAAAGGCTGGTATTAATTATTTAAGCAATTTAGTTATATATGTACATGTGCATATATGTATATTTATCATGTTAACTAATAAATGTTAATTAATGGTTTTTTAAAAACACGAACAATGTGATATATTTGAAAAGTATATGTTGTTCAGGTTGACGGATGAAAAAACAAGGGAGATGTTAGATGAGGCATCAATAAGGCGTGAAGAGTGTTGTAAGAAGATAAGTAAAAGGGGAAGAATATGAAAAGGGCGACAAATAAGCAATAAAATGGGACACTGTTAGTGAACGTGAGGTTGTGAGATAATTAGAAGTTTATAGTTAGGTGGTTAGTGGTAACATGGTTGGTTTGTAATATGAATATTTTTTTCTGTTGTCATTTGTTTTATTGTGTTGATAGTTTGGTTGAAACTACATGTAATTTATATATTATACAAATACTAACTTAACGTCGCTGCTATCAATTTAACGACATCGCATAGAAAACTAACGGATGATTACCGTCTTTCTTTGACTACGCTTACTTGCGACGGCGGTTTCTAGCAACATTTAAACGGTAATCACATCGATTCAAGGCATTGAACGGTTATCACATCTATTATAGGGTTACGAATTCAATGAAAAATCAAGGCATTGAAGGGTTATCACATCTATTATAGAGTTACGAATTCAATGAAAAATTTCTATGAAAAAACACCATTTAAACATGCTATCATCGGTGGATTTAAAGGGGGCAGGGGGCAGGGGGCCGTTGACCCTCCGACCCACCAAATATGTGTTAATCGGAGTGTTTAATGATAGGCGATTTTGTAGTTTGACCCTCGAAATCTTTTCATGGACAACGTAGAATAGTATAATGAAGAGAGAAGAGTGAAAAAGCAATCGTTGAAGGTTTTTTCGGAGTTCGTTCTGCAACTTCAATAAAATGAAGAAGATATTCATGGGTTCTACAACATAATATTTTATTTACATTTATTGTTTCTGGGAACTAGCGTACAATTCATTACTTTTTTATTTATTATTCTATTTACTGATTTAAATTTGTATAATTTTACATTATACTCCCTATATTATTGCATATATATATATATATATATATATATATATATATATATATATATATATATATATATATCCAAATGGTTATTGATTTGTTGTTGTTTGTTATTATGTCAACATAGATAACTAGGGTAAGGTTATTTTACAAATTAATTTTTTTACATGCAAATGGGTCTTAAAAATATAAAAAGTGATTTTTTTAATTTTAAATATTTACATTTTTTAATGAGGTTTTTTATTTTTAATTAGTTACATTTTCGAACGAGCTTTTTCTTCTAGCATCATACAATTATTAATTTTGCTCTGGCTTGCACAAAAGTTTCATTTGAATTCAATATGTTTACTTCAAAAAAACAAACTAAGGGTAAAAGAGTGTGACGACTTGCTCCTTCTAACACTTTTGGTCGTCTTTCTTACTCAAAAGACATTGTTTGTGATAAATCTTTATGCCAAGTACGTCGACGATTCTCATTGCTTATCGCAAATATACTTGCAAAATCATAGTTTCAATCTTGAACAACACTACCTTACATGTGTTTTCAACTACATTCTTTTAAAAAGGAATGTTTTGCGTCTCATGTATTGATATCAAGGACAGTCTTGATCAACATCCCGCTGCAATGCGCGGGTTCACGTCAACTCGTTGTATAATAAAAACATATTGGTACAAAAAAGTTTGTTATCTGAAGGATGATGTATACACATATGTGTATTGTGGGTGGTCTCATATGGTGGTTGATAGGTATGTTTGTGATTATTATTTTAGCATATGTAAATTTGTATGATAAAGAAATTGACATATGCACATGTGTATATTTATAATTGACCCCCCCCCACCACCACCCAAAAATCTAAACCCACCACCCCACCCCGTGAAAAAACCTAACCCCCTTTCACCATACCTAAAAACTAAGCACTAGGCTGAACCACTCGAAAAACCTAACTATAATAGTGAAATTTACATGTGCATGCAGTACACGTGTTTTATTTTATAGTTCTTATATAGATTTATTTTAAATTTATTCATGTATGTTGTTCTACACTTGTCTTATTTTCAATTTACGTTATAATATGCATGACTAAACAATTGACGAGTTCAAATGTATTTTATATCTCACTCCATGTCCACTTAATGATCATTGAATAAAACTTTTGTCTCCTTATATCTCATATCACGTCCATTTAATGATAGTTATAATTATGGTAATTGATAATTTATCTAAAAGTATGATCTAATAGTGAAATGCACATGTGCATCAGGAATGACGTCATATCAGATTTTTTTTATTTTTTATTTTTTTTTGAAATATTAATACTAGATAATCATTTTGGTGTTTTTAATTTTTTTAGGTTATATATATTTTTTTTTTATTTTTTTTAGGTTATATAATTTTTTTATTATTTTTTTTATTTTTTGATGAAGGGTTTTTGTAGACACACTTCATATTTACAAAAATGGCACCTGTTCACACTGGTTCCTTGGTTCTTTCCCTAAATGGTGGTTCTCAAATGATCCTAATCCTATATATATACCGAGCTTATATAAGGGATGGTTAGGGAGAAAACCCTTCTAAACGAGTAAAGCCACGAAAAACCCTACGAAACAAGCTTCTTAAGGTCTCAATTTTTTTGCACATGCAACATACATGATTACATGTGTTTAGGGCCAAAAAAAAAGCGCCGAAGGGTTTTTTTAGGAAAAATAAATTTTAGCCTGTTGTGTATGTAACATATGTAACACGAAAAACTTGTTAAAAAAAAAAAAACCTTAGGCGCTTTTTTGTTTTTTTTTTTTTGCTCTAAACACATGTAACCATGTATGTTGCATGTGCAAAAAATTTCAGACCCTAAAAAACTTGTTTCGTAGGGTTTTGTGAGGGTTTTCTCATTTTATAAGGTTTTCTCCTTATACTTAGCTTATATATATATATATAGTATAAGTATCCATGAGAAACCTTAGTTAGATGGTAGACTATAGAAACCCATCCAAGGGTTTATAATTGGCCACATCACCCACATAGATATTAAGCTTTAAGGGTAGGATGGTCATTACCCCCAACCATCACATTTCCTTTTTTTTTTTGTCAGATTTGCTTCTTTTTTTTTTTAATTTGAAATTTATAATATCTTTATATCTTTATCTCTCATCAATTTGAAATTTCTTTCATTCTCTCCTTTTAAGTTTATTTATCCAAACTTTCTCTCACTACCTTCTCCTACCCTCTTTCAGATCTTGTTTAAAACCCAAAACCCTCCTCGACAACCACCATCAACACCTCCAAACCTTACCACCGTCGCCACCTGATACGTCCCCAACACCACAATCACCACCATTCCCCACTGTGAACCATCGAGGTCACCACCATCTAGAAAGCCCTTCAATTTACTGAGAGCAGCCGCCACCACCACAGACCTTTGAACCCATCACCCTATTCATCATCGAGCACCACCGTTGCATGCCTTCCTAACCTCCGTCGTCTGTCTTTACGTTTGGAGTAGATCTGTCCTGATTGGTAGAAGAAGGAGGAGGGACCTTCGATTCTCTTCTCTCTATCTCTTTCCTTCTCTAACTTCAGAATGTGTGTGTGTATTTGTGGTATGGATGAAACACACAAATGTACATGACCCTTTTCTATTTTTTATTGAAACCAAAGTGTAAATTTATATAGATATAAATTAATTTTTTCATTTCAAATTTGAAGATTTTTCAGTGTCTCTCTCCTGTCGTAAATTTATATAGATATAAATTAATTTTTCATTTCAAATTTGAAGATTTCAATGTCTCTCTCCTGTCGTCTAGTGTACTTCACTAATAAAATGGATTTGTTTCTTTTATAGAGGAGGCGATAAGTTTTGATTGTAACAATTGTGTTTGCTAACACAAGTTCACATTTGGCCCCCGACTAACATGTGTTACTCCTGTTTAGTATGTTAGATGATGAGTTGGTCACACCGGTTAATATCTCATCTATTGTTTTGTAGTTGATAATGAAGACCCCCACTGGTTAACATATGTTAACAAACAGAGTCGAAGGAAGCCGAAAAAAATATGTAGAAAAACTTTTTGATAACGTTTTCTTTTTTGTTATCAATGTATAGAGTTACTAGATTTATTTTGTTAAAGTGGTTAATAGTTTGTAATGATACTTTGTAATAACGTGTGTTAATACTTTGTGTGCTTTATTTCTCAGTAAACTTATGATGTGACCAACTAACACATGTTACCCTCGTATGCAACATTAACACATTATTTGTACTTGCCCCATTATAATAATATTGGGGGCAACAGATTTAACTTTATCAGATTAGATAACACATGTTAGCCCTTTATGACCAACTAACACAAGTTACCCTCGTATGCAACATTAACACATTATTTGTACTTGCCCCATTATAATAATATTAGGGGAAACAGATTTAACTTTAGCAGATTAGATAACACATGTTAGCCCTTTTATGACCAACTAACACATGTTACACTCGTATGCAACATTAACACATTATTTGTACTTGCCCCATTATAATAATATTTTCTTAAACAAAAAGTATGAGAGAGGGTGTGACATGACCCATTATAATAATATTTTCTCTATCAGATTAGATAACACATGTTAGCCTTTTATGACCAACTAACACATGTTAGCCCTTTATGACCAACTAACGCATGTTAGTTTATTTTTTATAAGTGTCTTTTATTAGCAGACAAATGAAGTAGACCACCGGTTTCCTCCCACCATGTCTCTCTCTCTCGTTTATTTTCTATAAGTGTGTTTTATTAGCAGACAAATGAAGGGTGGGTGGTTTCAAGAGTTTTTATATTGGGGTTAGAGTTGATGGTTTTTAACAAACCATTTCTTGATTTAATGGTTAATTATGGGGTGTTGTCACACCATGGGGAGGACAAGTGTCCTCCATAGTGACTCACCAACTGTGTATTGAGCGGGTTCGTCAAGGCATTTTAGTTCGGTCTCGTAGCGTGTACTTTTTAATAATATTTTAGATATATCGGTTCGTTAACGCGTTTTAGTTCGGTCTCGTAGCGTGTGGTAACATATGTTAAACCTGTATCACTTGTCAACCTTTTTGTCGTTCTATCCACTCCTGTTTTCACTTCATAACTTTACAAAGAAATAAGTAAACATAACATACAAACTATATGAACTGCATGTAAGGTAACATGTGTTAATGTTGCATGAGAGGTTAACATGTGTTATTTGGTAACAGTTATTAAAATTGTATTTATTGTCAACCCTTTTTTTGTCTGGCTTACCACTATAGTTTTTACTTCATAAGTTTACTGAGAAATAAAAATATACAAACTATTAACACACGTTATTACAAAGTATATAGTTTGTAATAAAATATACAAACTATTAACACACGCTATCACAAAATTATATAGTTTGTAATAACATGTGTTAATGTTGCAGAAGAGCTTAACATGTGTTATTTGGTAAGATATGTTAAACTTGTGTTTATTTTGTTAGCCTTTTTTTTGTCTTGCTTACCCCCTAGAGTTTTCACATCATAAGTTTACTGAGAAATAAAGCACACAAAATATTAACACACGTTATTACAAAGTATCATTACAAACTATAACCACTTTAACAAAATAAATCTAGTAACTCTATACATTGAGTACAAAAAAGAAAACGTTATCAAAAAGTTTTTCTACATATTTTTCTCGGCTTCCTTCGACTGCGTTTGTTAACATATGTTAACCAGTGGGGGTCTTCGTTATCAACTGCAAAACAATAGATGATATTAACCTGTGTGACCAACTCATCATCTAACATGCTAAACAGGAGTAACACATGTTAGTCGGGGCCCAAATGTGAACATGTGTTAACTGGGGATAAATGTGTAACACTTGTTCCATCATGCCCATTTGATGAAATGTTCTTTGTTGTCTAAGGCTTTGTTCCAACAATTTAAGTCTTGGTGTCTCACCTTTTGTGACTCTAGAAGAAGAATGTTTCTCAAACTCACAACAATTTAAGTCTTGGTGTCTCACCCTTCCTCTGATACATATAAACATACATACACACATCTAATTTACTAATTATTAGAGAGAGAGAGATTTAGAGAGAGAAGGAGCAGCAGCCGGAGGGCTCCCGCCGCCGCCGGTGGCGGAGCTCCGGCCGATCAGTCCATAACTGACAACACCATCACAACCTCTCTCCTCTCACACCTACACATACACGCGTACAGAGATCCATAGAGAGAGAGAAAAAGAATCGACAGAGAGAGAGAGAGAGAGAGCAGAGGAGGGATAGACTGAGATCAAAGGAAAGGAAAAAGGGGAACAAAGGAAGAAGAAGGGTCAGCGGCGTTGGTCCCGAGGAGGAGGTTATGGTGGCTGTGAGGGCGACACTAGTCTAGGGTTCTGGTTTGGGGGTTTCTAGTGATGATGATGGTGATGTATCATTAAGAGGACAAACGACGGTGACTGGTTTTATTGTTATTGTGATAGACTGGGTCAAGGTTTGCTCATGGAGAAGATGAAGAGTGGGTTGAATGGAGTTGGAGAAGATAGAGAGGAGAGAGGAGAGAGGGATGATGGTGTTGGGATTATGAATCTGACAAGAAAGGGTTTTACATTTCCTATTTTACCCTTGCATGTACTTTTTTACTTTTAATCAACCATTTTATTAAATCAAAAATCAACTTTTAATATAGGCCATTGATCAACCTAAATGAATGGATGTGATGGAGTTTCTAAGGTTTACCATATAACTTGGGTTTCCACAATATCCCTTCCCTATATATATATATATGGATTTGGTTCAAATGAGAACCTTTTCCCAAATTAAGAATTGAGAGAACCATTCTGGACCATAAATTTCTCTAAGGTAAATTTTTTTTTTTTTGCTTTAATTGCTGCTTTATATGCAGGAAATTTTTTTTTATTTTTTTTGTATTTTTTTTCAATATACACATGTGTATAATTGCATTATACACATATGTATATAGCAATATACACATATGTATAATTGAAATATACACATATGTATAGTTGAAAAATGCTATATGCACATATGTATAATTGTTGTATACATATACTAGCTTTTATCCCGGGAGTGTCCCGGGATTGAAAAATATAACCATTCTAATAATACTAATACTAATAGTAATAATTACTACTCTTGTAATTAAATAAATAAAAAAATAACCTTGCTATAAGGTGACACTATGTGTTGCAGTGTTGCGCGATTCTTTCTCCTAGCTTCTCTTGATGAAGTATACCTATCCATCTTTAGAAAAGTAAAATTCTAATGATAGCATGGCGATTGGGCTAAATTTCAACATTGTATATAAGAACCTAGTTTAAAAGAAAAAACATGATTAATGAATAACTTGAACACTTTGTGTTTTTTTCTGTATGAACGAAACCCCAATAGTTGTTTTTTTCTCTGTTTTTTATATAGCACTATGGTACTCGTTGGAAAGATAATAAAACGCTCGTTAATTTGGTGTAATTTTTTTCTTTAAAAAATCTCGTATATAAAAGATATTAACGTTTAAAAATGATGGGAGGAAACATTAGAGCGAAAATTTTAAATTTGTTTTTAAATTCTTAAAAAGATTAGGGTTAGATAAGTGTAGGAGAATGGATGAAAACAAAATAAAAAAATAAATTAAAAACTCTCACCTCAACGTGCCACGTGGTAGCCTCCATTGAATGTCACCTCATCAATATTCAATACTTTTATTATAAGTTATAGATGTATAAATGAAAAAAAAAAAATTCAAAAAAAAAATTACTTGCATAAAAATGTGCGATTAATGCAAAAAAAAAATGTCTTTATATGAAATGTGTGGTCCAAAATGGTTCTCTCAGTTCTCAAATAGGGGTTGGTTTTTTTAGGATCCCTACCCATATATATATATATATATATATATATATATATATATATATATATATATATATAGATATTTAAAATATTTGATGATTCTACCTGATAAAAATAAAATAAAGTCATGAGTCCGTCACTCATTAGTTAAAAATGCCTCAAATTAAACTTGGATTATTTCTAATATTTTACCTTATTCATATCAATATCTATCTACCTATCTATCTATCTATACATATAATAAACCAAAACCATTTTAATGACATGGCACTCAAAGAGGCATTCTCTTCATTGAGTGTGTCATGTGTCATCCTATGTGGCATTGAGATATTTTAGGAAAAAAATAATTTAAAAACAAAATTGGATTTTTCACCCTCATGTTTCCTCTCATAATTTTTAAACGTTAATATATTTAATATACGAGATTTTTTAAAGAAAAAAATTACACCAAATTAACGAGCGTTTTATTATCTTTCCAACGAGTACCATAGTGCTATATAAAAACGGAGAATTTTTTTTGTGGGGTTTTGTTCATACAGGAAAAAAACACAAAGTGTTCAGGTAAATCATTAATCATGTATAGACAAGTCACTAATTATGTTTAAATTAGTAAATATGATTTTTTTTTTCAACCAGAGCCGAATAGGTTAATAGAGTTATACATTGTTTTAAGTTAGGTATCAATATTAGTATGTTAGAGTTGTACATTTGTTTAGTATTTAGGATAGGTGTTAATATTAGAGTTACATTAAAGTTCACATTCTTTTAGGTTAGGTGTTAGCATTGGAGTTGTACATTGTTAATTTGTTTTAAGTTAGATATTAATATTAGAGTTATACATCAATCTATTTCATATGTAAAATTGATGTATTATATTAAATTTCTCAACCCGGGACGCTTCCAGGGTATAATCTAGTACATATAATAAACCAAAGCCATTTTGATGACATCTCATAATATTATGCAATCTCTTTTTGAGAGATGTCACATAAGATGTGATGTGGCAACTCTAGACCAATTAAAAAAAAAGAATAAATATGGTTTAAATATGATTTAACATTATCTATTAAATACCTAATCTACTAAATTTAAATATTAAAACTTTATTATTTTCTCTCTCATGTTTCCTCTCATAACTTTTAAACTTTAATATATTTTATATACGAGATTTTTGAAAGAAAAAAATTACACCAAATTAACGAGCGTTTTATTATCTTTCCAACGAGTACCATAGTGCTATATAAAAAACGGAGAAAAAAAACGACTATTTTTTGTAACCCGACACGTATTGTGTCAGGTTTGGAATTAGTTTAAAAAAAATTGTGGGTTTGGGTCGGGCCTGGGATTAGGTGATACCCGACCCAATTACCTTTTTTTTATATTAGAATATGATAACTAATGACAGAGATTTGTTTAAAATAATAATAATAATAATAATAATAATAATAATCATTAATCATATATTGGTAATTCATTAATTATGTTGTCATATTAGATATTTTATTATGTCATATTAGATATTTCAACCCGGGACACTCTCTAACAGGTAATTGCTATATAGATGCCATTTTTATAGTTTAAATACTTCTAATTTTATTCATTTTACTTAGATTTTTCAACCCGGGACACTCCCAGGGTATAAGCTAGTAAATAATATGTAAACTCGTATGAGGCCCCGGTTTGTAAAGACATAAAGCAAAGACGAAAATGAGGCTCTTTTTTTCTAGACATAGATATTAAGTTAAATGTTTGTATTTTGATTACAAACGAATACCATATATACTAAAAAAAAAAAATATTGGGGGCACTATCGGATTGAAGCCTAAAATTATAGCTTCAAAATACTCCTTCTTAAGCCAACCCTGCAGTGACTTTAATAGTAAGTGCGGTACCTAGTACATTGGTACGCATGCATCTTTCTTTCTTTTCAGCGAATTAAGTTTTCCTGTCTGTGATCAATTGTTGAGCAATATGACAAACATTTTAAATTTATTTATATTCGTCCTTAAACTTTTCTTTTGTTCAAACATATATAGAAAGTGACGACAAATACACCCTACTAGCCTTTCATCCATGCAACATTATACGACACAATATGTAAAGTCTTAAATGTAAACTGCAAATGGGTCCATGACATCATGCATGTCTGACCGTACCTTATTGCAGTTCTTGAAAGATTAGAGACCCCATGGAATGATAGTACTTAATGGACTAGGAACACCACTTGCAACGACTTTTTGCGAGGGTTGAATTATTGTAACACTTAAATTGTAAGAATATGGATCCAAGTAAATCTACACCCAAAATTATAGTTTTCACACCCTGAGTACGACATGTATAGATCTATACATATAGTATAGCTTTCACAAAACACTAGGCCGGACAACTAGTGTCAGACATGTCAATCACAACATAGCTTTGCACACCCTAAGTATTGCACATATAGATCTATACATGTCGTTTAGCTTTCACAAAACACTAAGCCAGACAACTGGTGTCAGACATGTCAATCACAACCATGTATGACACGTATAGCCTATGCGTGACGTATAGATATGTGATTGACTAGTCTGACCTTGGGAAGAGAAAAGGTTGTACCCTATACGCCGCTTATATCTTTATACATGGTGTATATGTGTAAAATTGCATTTCACATTTTACATTCAACTGACTTATTCAAAATTGATTATATATCAAAAGGATGAATGAATCGATTGCATTTAAACTTTATGTTTGGTTGTGCCCGGTCAAAGAGTATGGACAACCCAGATGAGCCATAGCGGACTACAGAAGTTGAGTTTTTCAATTTTTCGGCAGCCCCATCTGACGCATTTAGGGCATGGTGGCCATGATTGGCGATGATTCCTTTGGAAGACCAGGCAAGGGTCTCATCTATACTAGACCCCTTTTACCAATACTTGCACCATTGCACCGCCATAACATAATCAAAGCATTTAGTGGGCTATGAGGTTGCATGTCACTGGGGTTGAAGATATGCCACGACTGAGCGATCATATTGAGGGCTTGGTGATGTGGCTAGTTGACCACGAGGCCTATACGTTAAATAAAGAGGGTGTTGATCGATATCAAAAGGTCGGTCAAAAATAAAATTGAAATAATTTCCTAGCTACCTTTACTAGTAAGGGTAAGTAAGGTGTCAGTTTCCACAAGGAATTCGTTGAAAGTGTTAAAGTTCATGTTTTCATTGACTAAATTAAAAACTATTTTTTTATTGCAAGTGTGATTGTAAAAGAGATATTGATTAAATGAGAGTAAACAGTAATGAGAAAAGGTAATCCTTTCTGAGTTTCAGGTTTGATAAAACATAATTGATCTAGTTAACCTAGTGGGAAATCATTAAAACTCGTTGACTACTTTTATGATTAAACAAGTGAGATTATGAAACCAAACTTAATGTGTTCTATTTGCACAACCATCAATTTGATTAAGCAAAAACATATATCAATAAACCATGTAGTGTTACAAGATTATCAACTTAATGCTTAAAAAAAACCAAACTTTGTAAATGTAATACTACAATTGAATCTGATTAAAACTTATGGAGTTAAAAAAAATTCAATCCCAATACCTAGGTTAAAACTAAAATCAGAAGCGTTTATTACAAACCCTACACCCGGAAAGATCACGAGTTATTTACCCGCTCATCCTTGTCATTGAATCTTCAATAGTTGTAGATCTTGAATTCATGATCGTTATTGGTCAAAAGAATATTGGAAGCTAAAAAATTGCATTACGAAACACCCAAAAATGGCAGGAGAATGAATGAAACGTATTCAGGTTGACTTAGCGGCACACACTCTGCCATCAGGGATGAATGTTACGTTCCCAACTGGATTTTCCTCAATGATGTGTATCCCCTGGGCACCCCCATTTGTGTGATGATGAGGGCGTTATTGCGCCCTATGGAGTGCAATGTCCCTCCACCCCTAGGTCATCTCATTTTATCGCATTTTCAATCCCATTTTATCCATATGCTTCCAATATCTTTTTTTACCTCCCGAAAAATCTCTGTTAAGTTGCGGGTACGATATTTTATAGCCTTAGAGGCATAATGGACATTTGTATATGCTTGATTGTGCGAATGAGAGCCCTAGGTGAATGCCGCATCTCGTTCACATAAGGGATAGGGTGAATGTGATGAAGCCTATACATACTCATTCCTCATTCTTCCAAACTAATGCATGTTTTGAGTTTGTGTGTTGAAACTCTGTCGGATCGAATCCTGGAAACTTTGTATAAATATTTGTGTGTTAATTATCTTATTATTTCCTAGATCTATCAAAACATGTGCGCCTTGTTTATTGCTTGGTTTGCATGAAAACCCAGGAAACATTTCTTGTTAGATAAGAAATTGATTTACAAGTGGTTTTAGAGCTATTAGCTCGATTCACGGGTTGTTTTTGATAGATTATTCGATTCAGCTTTAAGTTTTTTGAGTGGATTTGAGGGGTTTTAGAATCAAATTTTTTTATAAACTTCTTCTCCAAGGTTTTGGGATTTTGGATAAGAATTCATCATCGATAAAAGTTGATTTTGATGATATAAATATGTTTATAAAGTGTTTTCTAGTAAAAACCTATCCAAAATTTCATCAAAAACAATCATAGACCAAAAAATTGGTAGAAAAAGTCATGAAAACCCTCATTTTTGTCAAGAACAAGAGCTACATGTTGCAGATGCGAATGTGATGGTCGCTTGACCATTATCAAGCGAATAAGTCCATTCGTGCGGTTGCGTTATTCTTGTGCTTCCCATTCCCTTGCTTATCACATTTGTGTGTCTGTCCCATTCGCATGTTTATCACATTCTTGTGTCTGTCTTATTTGCCTGTTTATTCCATTCATGTGTTGTCTAAGTTGTGAGCTTAGAGCATATGCCTAGTTTACCACATTCATGTGATCCTTCATTTGTGGGTTTATTATATTCACGTGCTACATTGGTATTGTATTACATATGCCTGTTTAGCCCATTTGTGTCTTCTTATTCTCCTGCTCAGTCACATTCGCCTGCTGCATCAGAATTTTAAACTTTGAATTCTTTTTAAGTATTGAACCTTGTTTTGACTAACCATAGTTAACTTTTTAATTTTGTCTTTATCATAGATAACAACAACATTTTGTGGGACTTTATGCAACAACAAATGGAACAAAAGAAAGAAATTGAACAAGCCTGACAACAAGCCAATGTTACAACAATTAACCTATGGGACTATGCCATTCAATAGAATGAACTGATAAGAGCCCAATACCAAATGCAAACACAACAGCAGCAAATATCCGGAACGAATCCATGGGCACTTATGGCAAATCAAAATCAGAGCATACAATCCATTCTCATCACTGAGAATGAAACTAGGAGTTCCAACTGAGCTCCGACGCTCTACTATATGCATGAATACTGCATCAGTTCTCCGCATATACCACTTCAAATGTGCGTTGGAGGGCTTTAACAACCAGAAATGGAAGGAATGAAAGATCAAGAAAAGCAAAAGCTAATCTGATCAAGAAGGAGTAGAAAGCATTCTCCATTTTAGGAAACGAATCATTTAATGAGTGAAATGCATGAATATGGTTTTATGTTTTCTTCTAATAAACTTGTTGAACGTTTTGCAGATGCTTTACCGAGCCATTGGAGTCAATACATTGAAATGCTCTTGTTGGTTTTTGTAATAAAACGTTGTCAGAATGATGAATCGAATTCAGGAAACTTTGTTTGAATCATTGTGTGTTGATTATCTTATTGTTTCCTAGATCTATCAAAACATGTGTACCTTGTTCCCACCTCAGTTCACGTGAAAACCCGAAAATCATTTCATGTTTGATAAGACAATCGATCCTACAAATAATACAGGTGCTTTCTATATGCCACCTATAGTTTTATACGTGGTTTGTAAGTCAGACCATAGAAAAAATTATGACGCAACATTTTTTGATGTTCTAGGTTACCACCAATACGTCACGTATAACCCTATATGTGGCATATAGGAGGAAAGGGTGTGTACCAAAGTGAGTGTCTAAATAAATCAATCCTTAAGCATTAATGATGATTGCAAAATAGTAACTTGAAGGATTAACTATGTAAACTAACAGAACCCCGTGCGTTACGGCGGGTTGCACGTTGTTTGGCTGTTGCGTTTGTATTTTGAAAAACAGAATTGTTTAAAAGTTAAAGTAATAGTATTTTAAACACAATTCACTTAAGCATGTTTTAATTCACTAATAGTATTTTAAACACAATATTAGTATAAAGTTAATAAATATAAATATAAAAAAATAATATAATTTTCATTTGAAATTAAATCAATCAATAAAATAGGATCACCCACCATCGTCATCCTATTTGTTTTTTTATCCACTAGCGTCCAAGTTTAAAAGTGAAAGTAATAGAATGTTTAACAAAATTCAAATAAGCATGTTGTAATTCAATTAGGCACGTTGTAATCTTGTGTCATCGGTTTTGAGAATCTTGACCAATTGAAGCTTTGTTTTGCCATCAAATCTTAACTATTATTAATACGATTCTAGAGAAAGGTGGTTATCATTAGAAGTGTAGACGATTTGAGCGAAGTTGTCAAAACAAAAAACATCATTTAATAATAAATTATTTATCATACAGTGATGGTCTATATATCATATAGCTATTGGCAAATTACGAATTTAGTCTGTCGGTTTGTTTAATGTAATTTTGCAGTCATGAAATGAAGAATTTAGTTCTTTAATAAATAAATAAAGTTTATAGGTCTTCCAGCATGGTTCCTGAGTTTACGAGTCAGTTTCTCGAACAATTTGGTCAATTTAAATATGGTAATGATGAACTTTATACTTTGCCTTGATAGCATGAAGAACTTGATTAAGAAAAAAATATGCACAAAATAATCAACTTTGTTTTCTTTTTCTTCTATTTCACAACACAAACAATAGTTAAAAAAAAAGAACAGAAAAGTTGAGAAAAGGCCACAAGGACCAAACCTTTTTATTGTAAAGCCACTCCTCGTCTCCTGCCTCTTCTTCCATAGGTATAATTACTTCTTTTCTGCACCCTGCCGCTCTCTCTTTTTCTCTTTAAAATCTTTGCCAATTCCTTCTTTTTTCTTCAACCCCATCAACAACTCTATTCTCCAACTTAACTCACAATCAAAAGTTCAAGCATTACCTAAAACTACAATATGTGGTGGCGGTCAAAGGTGTGGCAGCATCCCGTTTACAATTCGACAAGAATACCGTACAACTGGGCGATAAGTGTGTGCGGTGGTGGTGACATGAGGTGTAGTCACATGTTGTTATGGTAGGTTTCGTCTTGCCGGATTTTGGTACAAAAAACGTAGAGAAAGAGAGAGAGCCGAGAGGTATGAAGATTGTTTGGTGGTGTGATTGTTGGGTTTTAAGCTCAGTTGTTTCCTATCGATTACATAATGATTCAATTGTAATAATTGTGTTGAGTGAATTGTAATAATTGTCATATTCGTTTCATCCGAAAAGACTCATGAATTATCTCTCGTGTTGGAAGTTTGTTTATATAAACTGAAGAAACAATAAGTAACACGGTGATTAATACTAATCACCGGGTGGTTTGTACTTACGTAACCACAAGATTAGTCCTTTACCCAAACCGTGATGGTTAACCCGTTCGGATGTTTAGTGTGAGTGAGTGTGTGTAGAAAGTGTGTGAGAACACGAGGTTTAAGTGGTTCGGTCGTTAATGACCTACATCCACTGTAAGTATAGCGGAATATTATTAAGAATGAGAGATTACAAGGATTGTATGTGGTTTTTATGGTTGTTTCTGAATGAGAATACAAGGATTGTATCTAGTCCCATTTATAGGCACCGTAGTGGGCTGCATGGAAAGGCCCACAGGTGACACCATTGGCTTGGGCCCAACCGAGGCCCAAGTCCATGGTCCTTCTGAAATTGGCAGGAAAGGCTGATCACTGTTGATGACGTCATGCTACAGTGTGGTCGTTGTTGTAGCTGGACACGTGGCGGGTTTCTGGTGGTGTACAGTGATGCTGTACTTGCTACAGTGCTCAGGCTATCTCTGCCGTCTGATGTGATGTCTGATAGTTGGCGAGGTAATGCCTGCTGGTCACTGTTCGACGACCTGCATGCACTGTGTAGCCGTTCGCCCTTTGTACTATCTGCCACATGTCCTTCTCCTGCTGGTGTGTACACTGACATAGATCTTTATGAATCTTCCTTTTGTCGTTCTTTGTACCTCGTATGAAAAGTGCTAAGGGAAGATTCCGCGCGTGATTGTACGCGCGTGTCAGGTAATGTCTGCTGCTTATCATCTGTCTTGGCGCGCGAGGCATGTTGATTACTTGTCCTCGCGCGGGTGCGTTGCTCCGCCATGGTCTGGTGCAGGGTTGTTGTTTCATGGGGATATGGATGCCTTTCGGATTAGGCTCCCTATCCCTTCAAGTCCCCCTAGTCTAGGACTTCTCCTGCTCTCTGGTGAGCAGGTGGAGTGCTAGACTCAAAATATGTTGGTCGCGGATGAAAGCTCATCTGCTTGTGTTTAGAAGTTCTTGAATGTGTTCCGTCGCGAATTCTTGAAAAGTTCGGCGGGGAACGTCTTTTCCCATTTTACGTCAAAGTCACGCCGAGAAGGACGTGCTCCGCCTTACCTTTACAGGAGTTGGGCGGGGAACGTCTTTTGCAAATTTACGTCAAGTTTCCGCTGAGAAGGACGTTCTCCGCGTTACCTTTGCAGGAGTTGGGCGGGGAACGTCTTTGGCAAATTTACGTCAAGTTTCCGCAGGAGTTGGGCGGGGAACGGCTTTTCCAATTTTACGTCGACTTTCCGCCGAGAAAGTAAATGCTGCTGGAGTGATTAATGCGGGTCTGGAGTTTGTGATAAATTCTAAATCATTGACATTCAATTTGTCTCTCATAAATTGGAGTAAATACGCCTGGAATTCGAATGATCAATAACTCCTGATGGAAGTTTAATGGTTGCTGACGTGTTCAGTGATTGTCTGGTTGTGCAGACTGAGGGACGTCACATCGTGGTTGCAGTTACCAATACTTCGTCTGGTGTCAGGAGCGTGGGACGTCACGCGTCTGACGTTTTGTCTTCATGGTTGAGATTGTGCCACGTGTCAGTGGGCACGTGCCTTCTGTCAGGCGCGTGGGTTCTCACGCGCTCACCTTGTAGATAATGTGAGATCTTGCGACACGTGTCGAACATCCGGTATGTGTGCAGCGTATAACTGTCACACACTACCATCTGAGCCGTCCATCCGTGTAATTGACACGTGTTGTCGTCTCATGCTTTGAATTTGAAAAGGTGTGACGGTTAGTGGCTCCCTGGTGGGTCCCACTGTCATTAATGCGATGAGTATATAAACCCCGTTAGGGCTCATATGAACGGTTACACTCTTATAACCTTCTTCTTCCTTCTTTGCTCTCGTTTTTCTCTCAAACTTCCGGCCACCGTTCTTTCTTTGAAGTTTCCGTTTAATCTTCAAAGATCTCACTGATCTTGAAGATTCATTGTTGAAACTTCATGTTTCTTCTTGTTTGATTTCTTGCTTTGTTGTCTTCTGTTTTTCAAACTTTGTTAAATCTTCATATCCTCTTGAAGATTCCGGCGAATCTTCAAGTTTTCCGGTTATCTTTTCCAGTTTCCGACGACTTTTATTCTTGACGATGTCTGATGTTCCCGTGAGCCCGTCGCCATCCGCCGAGGATGTTAGGATGGAGCCGGCTGTGGAGGAGGTGGTGGAGGAAGACGTTCTTGTCGAACATGGCAAGATAAAGGAGAGGAAACTGATGTCCAATACCTATTGTGTTTGGAGTCAGGAGGCATTCAACCAGTTTTGCATTATGTACAATATTTTGCCGGAGTGGGAGCCCACCCTTCCATCTCCGACCAGCACTGTTCTTTCTGCCGGTAGCGGTCAGTTGGCATCGTACGAGGCCCACTTTGCTAAGTGTGGATTCCGCCTGCCATGTACCCGCTTCCAGATTGATACCATGGTGGCCTATGGCGTTGGGCCCACCCAACTAACCGCCTTTGGGCTTCTGAGGTTAGTTCATTTTGAATCTTCCTGCCGCGCCTTAGACATTGAGCCAACCGTTGAACGGTTCAATGTCTTCTACTTTATGGCGCGAGACGAGATGTGGTTCTCGTTCAAGCCACGCCCGAGGGTGCCGCCTATGGCCACTCATACTCCTATGTCCTTGCATTGGGCGAAGGAGAAATTTTTCTTTGTGAAGAGGGGTGTGATCCCCATCAGTCTCCCCTGGAAGGTTATAGGGGATGAGCAGCGTGTGGCGGACATGGCTGTGCCCAAGGATTTCAAGAAGCAGGCCTGGTTCATTACCCTTACCTCCAACGCCACCAAGCTGGAGTTCAAGAATTTGACAGAGGGCATCTTTTTCCTTCTTGGGATGAGCCGCCTTGGTATCCGCGCGGGCAAAGAGCCCTACATTGCGGTGGAGGGTATGTACTTTCCTTTATTTTTTTCCTTTTGTATTTTCTACGCAATTTCCCTTATTGTTTGTCGTTGCAGGTGTGGATAAGTTCCAATTTTATGCTGCCCGTGAAGAGAAGGGTATCAAGTGGTGGCCTGTGGCGGAGGGTCAGACTTCCTGTATAGAGGCGTTTGCTGACCGCTTCTACTATCCTGACCTCACCACCGCGCCCAAGCCTTATTATACAACCGGTGAGTCTTCGGATCCCTTCGTCACTAGCATTTTTGGAGATGATTCTACTGAGTCTCCAGAAGAGATCGTTCCGCCTTTGAACCCGTCCGCGGGGCGTGGACGTTGGAAACACGCGCCGCGGAGGCATGGGTATCGAGCAAAGGTTGCTCTTTCTGACTCGGGTTCTTCCGTTTCAGCAGGAAAGGCTGTAAAGGGATGCCGACAGCGGAAGGATGGGCCGCCCTCGGAAGATGAAGAGGAAGCTGAGTCCTCTCAGCTAGAGAGGAGGAAGAGGGCGCGTCCTGACAGCGCTGCGACCAGCAGTGTTGCCGCTGCGGAGGGTGTGTCTCTTGCCTCGGCTGGTGGAGGCGAGAGTGGGGATGCCACTCAAATCCCTGAGTCGGTGGCGGCTTCAGAGACTGCTGCTGAGGGTGCTGGCAAGCAGAAAGTCAGCTTTACTGGGGAGCAAGGAGGGAGCGCCCCCGTTTTTTCTGTGGGGATCAGCGCTGCCCCGACCCGACAGCCTTTGTTTCAGAAGCTGATAAAGAAGAAAGCGCCTGGTAAGCAACACTTATTTTCTTTGGAATTTTTATCTTTGAATTCTCTTAATATCCTGTTTTCCTTTGATAGTGTCGCCCAAGATAATTCCTACCCCTCCTCCTGCGTCTCCATCTGGGGAGGCGGCTCAGGTAGAGGAGGAAAGGCTTTGGAGGGAACAGGAGGCGGCTCGAAAGCAAGTGGAAGCCGATGAGGCCTTGCAAAAGGCTGAGGCTGAGAGGGTAGCCGCCGCTGCGAGGAAGCAGGCGGAGGCCGATGAAGCCCTTCGGAGGGTTGAGGCCGCGAAGGTTGCTGCTGCCAATGAGGCCAAACGAAAGGCTGAGGCGGAGAAGCAGGCAGAGGCGGAGCGACTTCGTCTTCAAGAGCAACGGTTTCTTGAGGAGAAGGCTCGGCTTCTAAGGGAGCGCGAAGACCGTGAGCGCGCTGCTGCTGAGACCCAAGACAGGATCCATGAGTCTGATGGGTTTGAAAGAGCGCTCTTGGAGCAGGGCGCTGCTGGTGCTAGCGGTGGTTCACGCCAAACTCGGCGTGAGTCGTCAAGGGTTGGTGAGGAGCCATCAGGAGTTTATGATGGCTCCTGTTGGGCTGGTGGTGATGCCATCTGGCGGCCTCGCTGGGCGATCAGGGAGAATACCTCATTTTCAAACTCCTTGGCCGCCCTCGAATTTGTTAGCGAGGTGGTGCCTCCCTACAAGCGCACCCACCAGGATCTGCTGAGTCGCCCTGAGCTCATAACTGCTCTTTGTGTTAACCAGGCGACTTAGCTGTCTTTGATGGATTCGCTTCGTCGCCGGGATGCGGCGGCGCAGCGGGATTTTGAGCAGCTTGAGGCGGAGAAGGCGGACCTTGCTGAGAAAGAGGCTGCCTTCAAGGCAGAAATTTCAAAATATCGCCGCCGTGCTCATGAAGCTGAGGCCAAGGTGGCGAAGCTTGAAGTGGATGCCGCTGCTGAGAGGTGCCGGTGGTCGGAGTCTTGGAAGAAGGCTAATGATGAGACAATGCGATTGAAGGAGACTCTGGCCGAGGCGCAAGAAGAGAGGTGGGTGGTGACCCGCAAGTTTGAAGAGAAGAGTAAGGCGCTCACTGAGAGGACCGCAAGGTATGTGGAAATGCGCAAGGAGCTGGAATCCAAGGATGAGGCCCTTGTTGCCGCTACTGAGCGTGTTTCTCTTCTTGAGCAAGAGAAGGTCCGGGTCCTTAACGCTAAGGAAGATTTGGAGCGGGACCTTGACTCTTCTGATCAAGCCCGTGTTGCGGCCGTCAAGGAGTGCCAGGCGGCCCAACACTTACTGGAGGAGGCGGTCACTGCTCAGACTCAGATGCAAAATTCTATCCACTGGCTAATGACGGATGGAATGAATGGGGTAAGTCTTCGCGCCTACTTTGTTATTGATTCTTGTTGCTTGCAAGTAGTTAACTTTTTGTCCTCTCTCTAGGTCTTCAAAAGATTTTGGCAGGAGCCCAAGTTGGGCGATCAGGTTGCCGCCATTGCTGCCGCCGCACAAGCTTTTGGATATGGCGAGGGTTATGCAGATGGTTTCCTGAGTGCCCAAGGTGATGGGCGGCTTGAAGACGCCGAGCATTATGGCAAGCCGCTAAAGGAGGAGTATGAGGCGGAATTGGCCAAATTTGAAGAGATTGACTTTCCTATCCTCCAGGTCATTGCTGAATGCAACAACAACGCGGATCCCCTTGCTGCCTTGAAATACTTTATCGACAAATCCGATGAGTTGGTGAGGGCTTCTGGAGGGGATCCTTCTGGCGGGGGTTCTTCTGGGGCGCGTAATGAGTAGGCGCTGCACTTGTAATTTTCGTTTCAATCTTGTAAATGTGAAGGGTTTTTAAGTCCCTTTTTTAATGAAATTGTTAGTTTGTTATATTGTGTTTATTCTCGCTCCAACTTTACTTATTTAACCAAGTCGTCACCCGGTGTGTAAGTGTAAGTTAGGGCGCGCGCTAGGCTAGACAGTCCGGCGTCTTGTACATGCACTTTTGCCTTGAAGACTGTAGCGGAGCGCGACTTGTGCCATGGAGTCCGAGTTAGGCGCGTAAGAGCCTTGCCTAGAAGACCTTTTGGCAGCGTTTTATGTGGCGCGTCTTCCTCTTGTCCGAACTGTAAGTTCTTGAAGACAAGGGATTGTCCGCGCACATGTGCTAAGCGGGCTGATAGGTCCGACAAGTAAATCTGTCTTGAAGACCATGGCGCGTCGTCCAAGTGTAAGATGTATAAGCCCGACGTGCCTGAGGCGCGTCTTGAAGGCTTATCTTACTACGTTGGTTCGCGGTTTTTGATCCGACAGGATTTTGCCTAAGTCTTGAAGACCCTGGCGCGGAAAAACAAGTTGAAACACATATATATGAAACTTTTTCATTAATGATATGGCGTGTGTAGCCATTTTACAGGTTTACAAGTAGCAGCGTCTCAACTGTGCGCCGTTCCAAGATCGCGGGATGGGGGTACCATCTAGTCTTTCCAACGCATAGGCGCCTTTGCCTAGCACCTCTTGTATTTTGTATGGCCCTTCCCAAATCGGAGCTAGTTTCCCTGGCTTCTCGGCGTTAGAAGCTTCATTGTTGCGGAAGACGTAGTCCCCTATCTTGAACGTCAGCTCTTTGACCCGCTTGTTGTAGTACTGTTCCAGTTGAGTTTTATATCTTGCCTCTTTTATTGCCGCGAGGTCGCGGCGTTCTTCTAGCAAGTCAAGGTTCATGCGGAGTTCTCTGTCATTGTCTGTTGTTTCAGCCATTAGCACTCGTGCGGTAGGATAGGTCATATCTGCGGGAATCACTGCCTCGGAACCGTAAGTTAGGCTGAACGGCGTTTCGCCGTTACTTGTTTTTGTGAGGGTGCGGTAGGCCCATAAAACGTGCGTGCAGCATTCACCATTTTTTTCAATAATTTAATTATAACTTTAGGGATTTAAAGTGACATGATCAAAAGTAGTAAAACGTCTAAACCGTAGTTGAACCATAACGTTTGGGGTAAAACTGTAATACTCGAATTTTCGTAACTCTAACAAAAATTGATTGATTGATTTATTTATTAAATATAATTGGACATATTATTGAGAATTTATAAAATAATATTGTTATTATCCTAGAAATCAACATTTAAACTCTATAGTTCTGTTATTACCATTTAACTATTATTTTATTTAAATGTAAACATATTCTATATTTTGATAGAAGATTATAATGGAAACCATTTATTTTACAATTATCATTAAAAAAAATTAATGTGTAACGATTTAAAACGGTAAGTTCGTAAATTAGAGGTTAATAAAATTGTTTATTGTTTCATAAACATAAGGGTATACCAATTGCATACTTAAATTAGTGGAATTGATTACATGAAACCGACAAACAATTACTCTTAACAATAATGTATCCTTTAAATAAAAGGAAGAGTTTTATATGAAAAGCCATAACCAATTGTAACTCATGATTGATTGTATATAATATAATAATGGTGGTTCTCTTATATACATCCAATCATGAACTAATCAACAAAGCATTTCTATATTACATCACTATAATTCATATGACGAGTTAAACTTCTGTTAACCACGTCACAAAACGCCACATACTGCCAGATTGTTTTCGTTTTTCTTCGACGACACACTTCCGACTGAATCGGGAGCCGCGTTAGCTTCTTGGGTTGCTATGTGATCTTGCCTAATTGAAGGTAACAAATACGTTTTAAATGTTTGAATAAAACCATTTTTTTTTGTTAATATTTAAGATTTAAGAAAACTTTAACAATACTTTGAAGCACATGAATTACGATTTAAGAAATCAATCTTATTTTAGAATATTGCTAAATGATTATTAAAAATGTTTTTGTGATAAAAAAAATGTGTATAACACAAAGTAAATTAAGCTTAATGTTGCGATGATAAATGAAGATTATGGCAACAACTATTTCATGTTGCTTTATTAGAGTTTTATAAAAGTTATTAATAGATTAAATCTATGAAACTTAACTCCAAATAAATTATATGACTTCTGTACATACACATACATATGAAATATTTTCAATAAAGGTGATGTTTGTATGAATGTTAATTTGGATGATCGTATGTTTTCTAAACAATGATGCGCAACAAACAACTTGTGTGAGACACACAACTATATTAATAACAATATGATAATAACGTAAATCAAAAGTGTTATATATATATATATATATTACATGAACACGATAGAAATATAATGGCATTAATAGACGCTAAATGATCATTCTTTTATTTAGGTCAAACATAAATCATTGATTCTCATTGATTTCTTGCAAGTTCATATCATAAGCAAAGTGAGTATATCTTTCCCCCTTTTTACTGTTTTACTATTTTGGGGTGACTCATGTACTTACTATCAAGTTTTTATTTCTTTTACTAAATGCAATTCTCATGTGTGTTTGCGTTATGTTAATTTGTGTGTCTATGACTTGTCAAAATCATTAACCTTTGAGGGCCTGACATTTCAATGAATAGTACTATGGTAGATACCCCTGTGACTCTGTTGAGAGTCCTTGTCATTGCTATGTATTACATTACTACTAGCGCATACTATATATATTTGCTTTTCTTTACATAGGGTTGATTTTGAACGGATATTACTTATTACATAATTGCAAATGGTACCGCACATGAATTGCTAAACATTTTTCCTACAATATTTATTCAAACAGGGTATGCTCACCAATACATTTTGTATTGACCAAATCATTTTCGTACATGTTTCAGGTTCTTATGAGATTACTTCCAAGCGTTTGGAACATAGACTTAGATTGAGATTACTGTATCTTAGTTTAGATTACTAGTCGTAATGGTTGTATTTCTTTTAATGTAATAAATTATTAAATTCAATGTATTCAAATTTACATTTCTAGTCCATGAGCTATTGAACAATCGTCACTACGTGATACCCCGATGTTTCCGCCATCGGTTGGGGTGTTACAGTGCGGCAGTTCGTCTACCCACCCTGTCCTCTTGGTTCCGAGCCTTGTCTTGATACCTTCGACGATTGTGCGATTGGCCCTTTCCACTTGACCGTTGCCTTGTGGATGCGCGACTGATGTGAATATTTGTTTTACACCCATTTGAGCCAACCATTTTTGAAGGGATTGGTCTTCGAATTGTGTACCGTTGTCGCTAACTGATGTGTTGCAAAACACATCTAATTTCCTATGTATTTTGTATTTTATTTGGTCAAGTTTGTATTCGTTTCGTGTCAGTTTTATTATGTATTTATTTATTTTATTATTTTATAGGTGTTCGTGGAAAATGAGTTCAAAACGAAAGAATTTTAATTGAGACACGAATACTTGAGAGTAGGTGTTCATGGACGTTGGAGAGTAAACGAGAAACTTTGGTCGAGCCAAGAACAACCGAGCCAGGAACATGGAGTTATAATAATAAAGTAAAAAAAAAAAAAGAATTTACTTGGGCTCGTGGCCCAACCTAAATAAACAAATTGTCAAACTGGTCACAAAATAGAAGAGGGATATATATGATATGTTTTGACGGCAATTATTTGCTTGGTAGGATATATATCATTCATTCAATCGCACAGGGAGTGGGGATTCATTCCAAGAAGCGACCGGTCAAGAACAGTGACGAGCGGAAGGGCACGAAAGGAGAAAAGGCCACGGGCACGGTAAAGATCAAGAGCCAACGAGCCTTGGGTTAGGTTTAGTTTTTATTTATTTTCTCTATAAACATGGTTAAAGCTATATTTATTTATTTTGTGAAGATGTTTTTAAATATTATTGGCTAGACCTTTATTGGTAACTTGGGATGATGAACTAGATTATGGTTTTTAATTACAGACTTATGTTTTCCGTTTTGGATGTGTTGGGTTACATGATTTAATTTTTATGTTTGATTTTGAATATTTGTGTGCTGGCGCTTTTTGATTTGATTACTTGTTTGTTTGTTTTGATGTTCTAGGTATATAGGAATATCCCCTAGATCTAGAAATCATTCTAGTTTGATTAACTTTTGTTGTCGAGCTAGTTCTTGCAGTTAGGAATAGCGCAAGTTTAACAGGTTTTTAAAATCAATTAGCTAAGGTGTGCAATCCCTTCTCGAAGGTTAGGAATATAATTCGGGATTGCTAGGTTGACTAACTAGGCATTGTTTGGTAGCTTGGTTATCGCTGGGGCGAGACCGGTTACTTATTCGTGTTTAGAGTTTTCCTAGGATTTCATTCGTACTAGTTAAGTCTGCTTCACAGTTTGGGAGTTTTCGATCCAAGAGTGGTCGATTAAAGGATTACTGTGGGATTTGGTTTCGCTGGGGCGATCCACTTTCATTTTAGCATCTCAATACTTGTCCCGCCTTGAGTCTAGTCAGCTATCCTTGACAGGAGGTTTATTAGATGAGAACAGGGTCTCCAACCAGACTACATAAGTTAGCTTTTATAACCAGAGTCTAAGGATTCTACCCAGGTTACCAGTTTTCTCCTCATTAGAGTTCCAACCCAGTTCGGCAGCTTTTGTTTATTTTCAGTTTCTTAGTTAATTAGTAATTTAGTTTTATTTAGTTATAATTAATAGTTAATCAATTTTTATATTTTCAATTTAAACCCCCCAATCAATCAACCCAATCAATTAATCCAATTTAATAATATTTTATCAGGTAATTCATTAGGAGTAATTTCAAAAGTGTTAGATAAAGTCCTTAGGTTCGATACCTGGTCTTGCCTACTTGCTACTTGCGATCGGTACACTTGCCGATAGTGTGTGGTTTTAGAAAAGTCTAGGATTTTAACTTGATCAATTTATTTATATACCTATTTGCACACATCAAGTTTTTGGCGCCGTTGCCGGGGACTTTTTAATTGACACCTTTTGATTTTACTTGCTTTGTTTTGCTTGTTTACTGCTTGCTGGATTTACCTTCGATTATCTGTGCTACTTGTGCTTTTAGTCTTAGGTTATTTGCTATCCATTCGTAACTCCAGCATGGTTTGCACTTTCAGTGTGTGCCATATACTTGTTCACAGGGATCACCACAACTCACCAATTCTAAACCACCCACTCACCCCATTCCACTTCCTACCTTCGATATGGCTGATGCGAACATCAGACGTACTGTGCACTCTCGTGCTACTGAGGGCTATACTGGGATTCGTTCTCCCATCACTCGTCCTACCATTGCTGATGCCAACAATTGGCAAATCCCATCCCATGTCTTGACCACTATCATTAATGTCACTCAATTCCATGGTCTTGATGATGAGGATGCTCATGGACATCTGTCCTGATTCGTGCATATCTGTGACACTTTCAATCTTTCCCACATCACCAAGGAAGCCATTTATCTGCGTCTTTTCCCATTTACTTTGTCTGGTCGTGCCGCCACTTGGTATGACACTATGCCTAATAGTTCCATTGCTACTTGGGAGGACATGCTTGGAAAATTCTTAAAAAAATATCACCCAGCTTCCAAGAATTCCCGCATTAGGGAGCAGATTCACTCATTCCGTATGGATCCTGATGAGCCATACTACATGGCTTGGGAGCGTTTCCAGACCCTACTGAGCCGATGCCCTCATCATGGTCTTTCTGACTGGGCCCTTGTGGAGAAATTCTACACTAGCCTCACTTTTGAGACACGAGTTCGTTTTAATACAGCTGCACAGGGTAATTTCATGGAAAAAATGGATATTGATGCAACTAATGAGTTGTTTGAGAGTTTTGCCTATTCTGAGAGACCACCAAAGCATACTATGGGAATTCCATTCCCATGACTAGTAACACCTCTCCTACTACCCGAGGTGTTCATCAGATTGCACCTGATATTGGTCTGGCTGCGGTGATTGAGAATTTAACTAGGCAAGTGAGAGATCTTCAGATGAGGTTAGATAGGTGTGAAATATGTAGAGGGGGTCATAACACGTCTGAGTGTCTAGTTCAAAGTCGGGAACAGGTAGATTCTCTTAATTCCGGGTGGCTTGAACCACCCTATCAAAACTATAGCCCTGATTCAAACTCCAATTGGAGATATCAAAACTCCAACTGGCAAGGTGGTAACTCTTCTAGATACCAACCTCGTCAGAATCTATTCCAAGCTCCCAACTCTGGGGGTCCCACTAGTCGTACTGAGTCTGACCTTACCACCATTCTACGGATGCAGTCCCAGATGCTTAGTAACATTCAGTCAAAACTTGATGAGCAGGACACTTTCAGGAAAGGTCAGCAAGCTGCTTTCCAGAACCTAGAGGCCAAAGTGGGAGAATTAGCTAATCAGGTTAGTCAAGGACCTCAGGGAGCCCTTCCTAGTAACACTGTTCCTAATCCTAACTCAACTATTTCTACATTTAGGCATGCTCAAGTTAAGGCAGTTACTACCAGGAGTGGTTGGAGTGTAGTTGGTCCATCACCGGGAGAAGATGAAGAACCGGTGGATGAGGAAATTGAGTTAGAGCAACAATCTGCTAAAGTGCAACCTAGGCTAGTCTCAGATAGTACAACACAACCTAGTGAGTCGAGTGAGAAAAAGAGAGAAGACAATCCAGTTCGTGTCTATAAGCCTAAGCCACCATTCCCTGGTCGTCTAGTGCGTGTTGATGATTCTGAGCTATATGCTAAGTTTGTGGACATGCTGAAGAAACTCCATGTTAACCTCCCGTTCATAGAGGCTCTTTCCAAAATGCCTAAATATGCCAAGTTTCTTAAAGATCTTCTGACTAATAAAAAGAAACTTGAGGAGCTCTCTACCGTTACTCTTTCTGAGGAGTGCTCTGCTGTCGTGCAGAATACACTTCCTCAGAAAATGACTGATCCAGGAAGTTTCACCATTCCGTGTTTGATCGGCCACCTCACTCCCAGAAATGCGCTAGCCGACCTAGGTGCTAGCATAAACCTGATGCCCTACTCTCTATTCTTAAAGCTTAATCTTGGGGAGTTGAAGCCAACTAGGATGTGTATTCAGCTAGTTGACAAATCTGTGAAAATTCCTAGGGGCATATTGGAGAACTTGTTAGTGAAAGTAGACAAATTTGTGTTCCCAGTTGACTTTGTGGTGCTAGACATGAAAGAGGACGACACAGTGCCGCTCATTTTAGGTCGACCATTCTTGGCAACATCGAGAGCACTAGTCGACATGGGTGAAGGAAAACTGAGGCTACGGGTAGGTGATGAGGAGATTGTGTTTGGAGTTCGGCAGAATTCTTATGAGGAGCCGAAAGATGAGGTTAAAGCTATTAATGTGCACCTAGACTATGAACGAGACAAAATTAGAACAAAAGAGGTGCGAGATCCGCGAAAACGACCACAGTACGGTGTTGGTTTGGAGGCGGCTTTTGTTTGGTGGACTAGATGGGGCGGCGGTCGAAGTATAGGAGAGGTGATGGATCACACTGCTAGGAATTTAGCTTATCAGGTTGCCAAGGATTGCAAACGGGAGCCACCAGATATATTTTGAAAAGAATAAAGCGTACTTGGGATTTGCCCAAGTTGTACAGTTTGTAGATTCTTGCTTATTTTATTTTTCTTTTATGTTTTGGTTTGTGTCTAGTGTGGGGATTGTCCGTATTATTAATTGCAGATTTGGAAGGGTCCTGCCTGTACTCAATCTCCATTCAGGCGGGGTTAATCCAATAATATTTTATTTGTACAAGGACATCCCTAGTCGTCGGTATATTTTTATTTCATTTTACGTTTTGGTTTTTTAGTTTTTGTGTGCTAGATTTATTGATGCAGCCGCGAATGAAATGCTATACGGTTGTTTTGCACTTGGATGGGGCAGCTCAGGACACGCTTTGCGAGGATGTTACTGCAATATTACCAGGGGAGTCTGTTCCACTTTACTTGTTATATTTATTTTTATCTTCTTTATTTTTAGTTCCTTGTCGCTACACATTGAGGACAATGTGCAATTTTAAGTGTGGGGATGGGAACTGCGTTTTTAGTATAGTTTGAGTCTTTATGTCAAAAAGAAAAAAAATAATAAAAAAAAGAAAGAAAAAAAAATTGTCCCTGATTTTTTGTGCATTTTATATGGAAAATGATAGTAAAATTGGGATCCTTGGTTTTCAAAATATTATTTATATGAGAATATAAATAGATTGAAAGCGTGTTTGCTTAAGATGTGTCGGTAGGCCCAGCTAGCTTTGAAAGGTCCTAGGATTGTTCTTAATATACCTTAATAAATCATGAAATCTTGTGGGTTCTCATCTTAGGAGATACGGTAGAATTGAAACCGCTGATAGTAACTAGAGGTACCACTGTAGGTTGAAAGCCCATATGTATTATTAATTAAATGGCACACTTGATCCTTTTTATGAGAATAAATCCGGTGAAAAGTGGCGCCCAAAAAAAAAATCCACATGTCCATCAATTGAGCTAGACCAAAAAAAAAAAAAAAAAAAAAAAAAAAAAAAAAAAAAAAAACTGAAACCTCTAATCGAAACTCCCTAGAGGTCAGGTTGAAAAAAAAAAACCAAAGCTCATGCTGTTGCTCTTGGGGATGGTGACTCTGATTGAGACAACCTCTAGGTTAGGTATGAAAAAAAAAAAAAGTGTCTAAGCTCATAAACTTCATCCATCATCCATCATAAATTTAATTTCTAATACATTAGGGAGTTTAGTTTGCAGTGGTTAGTATATCTATATGGTTTAACCTTTGCCTCGAAAGCTTGAGGTGGGATTAGGTGAAGCTGGATATCTTGAGTGTGAGACCCATAGATTGATTGTAATAATATGAACTTAATTGCTTTACATGATTGGGGCCTGATTAGCTAGTGGTTGGGTTTAGGTGGACAACAATACTGACAGTTTTGGTTGATGCGTAATTAGATCATAATTAATGAACCTAAAAGTTTTTGAAACCAAGAATTCTAATTATGATTCCATTGCAGTCTTTTTCAGGGACGAAAAAGGTTTAAGTGTGGGGATGTTTGATGTGTTGCAAAACACATCTAATTTCCTATGTATTTTGTATTTTATTTGGTCAAGTTTGTATTCGTTTCGTGTCAGTTTTATTATGTATTTATTTATTTTATTATTTTATAGGTGTTCGTGGAAAATGAGTTCAAAATGAAAGAATTTTAATTGAGACACGAATACTTGAGAGTAGGTGTTCATGGACGTTGGAGAGTAAACATGGTTAAAGGCCACGGGCACGGAAGGAGAAAAGGCCACGGGCACGGTAAAGATCAAGAGCCAACGAGCCTTGGGTTAGGTTTAGTTTTTATTTATTTTCTCTATAAACATGGTTAAAGCTATATTTATTTATTTTGTGAAGATGTTTTTAAATATTATTGGCTAGATCTTTATTGGTAACTTGGGATGATGAACTAGATTATGGTTTTTAATTAAAGACTTATGTTTTACGTTTTGGATGTGTTGGGTTACATGTTTTAATTTTTATGTTTGATTTTGAATATTTGTGTGCTGGCGCTTTTTGATTTGAATACTTGTTTGTTGGTTTTGATGTTCTAGGTATATAGGAATATCCCCTAGATCTAGAAATCATTCTAGTTTGATTAACTTTTGTTGTCGAGCTAGTTCTTGCAGTTAGGAATAGCGCAAGTTTAACAGGTTTTTAAAATCAATTAGCTAAGGTGTGCAATCCCTTCCCGAAGGTTAGGAATATAATTCGGGATTGCTAGGTTGACTAACTAGGCATTGTTTGGTAGCTTGGTTATCGCTGGGGCGAGACCGGTTACTTATTCGTGTTTAGAGTTTTCCTAGGATTTCATTCGTACTAGTTAAGTCTGCTTCACAGTTTGAGAGTTTTCGATCCAAGAGTGGTCGATTAAAGGATTACTGTGGGATTTGGTTTCGCTGGGGCGATCCACTTTCATTTTAGCATCTCAATACTTGTCCCGCCTTGAGTCTAGTCAGCTATCCTTGACAGGAGGTTTATTAGATGAGAACAGGGTCTCCAACCAGATTACATAAGTCAGCTTTTATAACCAGAGTCTAGGGATTCTACCCAGGTTACTAGTTTTCTCCTCATTAGAGTTCCAACCCAGTTCGGCAGCTTTTGTTTATTTTCAGTTTCTTAGTTAATTAGTAATTTAGTTTTATTTAGTTATAATTAATAGTTAATCAATTTTTATATTTTCAATTTAAACCCCCCCAGTCAATCAACCCAATCAATTAATCCAATTTAATAATATTTTATCAGGTAATTCATTAGGAGTAATTTCAAAAGTGTTAGATAAAGTCCTTAGGTTCGATACCTGGTCTTGCCTACTTGCTACTTGCGATCGGTACACTTGCCGATAGTGTGTGGTTTTAGAAAAGTCTAGGATTTTAACTTGATCAATTTATTTATATACCTATTTGCACACATCACTAACCAGCTGCATCGGCAAACCAAATCGGCAGATAATGAACTCCCAAAGAAATTTCTTGACATGCGCGCTATCGATCTTGGCTAGAGGCTTTGCCTCGACCCACTTAGTAAAGTAGTCGATGGCTACGATTAAATATCTGACGTTACCCGGGGCTGTTGGGAATGGCCCAACCAAATCGACAGCCCATTTCTGGAACGGCCATGCCACTGTAACGGGCACCAAGTTGTTCTTGGGGCGCAAGGTGTTCAGAGCGTGGCGCTGGCAACTGCCGCATTTGCGCAGCTCGTTGACCGCGTCCACGTGCATGCCCGGCCAATAGTACCCTGCGTTCATCAACTTTGCTACTACCATCCTTGGGCCAGCGTGTATCCCGCATATTCCCTCATGTATGTCTCTGTGGAGTCTACACAACGTAACAGTGGCCCTAGGTAAGATCGGCGATACAGAGTGCCGTCTGTGAGTTGGTAATGTAAAGCCTTGTGTTGGATTTTTCGGGCCTCTGATTTGTCATCAGGCAGGATGCCGGAAGATAAGAAAGCTTTAATCGGGGTCATCAAGGACGCGTTGCCTGTTTGGATGACATGGACCTGTCGCGGCGGAACAGATGGTTTTTCAAGGACATCAACTCGCACCTCTTTGGCCATGTGTGCAAAGACTGTGGATGCCATTTTACTCAGCGCGTCGGATGGTTTGTTTTCACTGCGCCGGATGTGCTCGACGGTGCATGAGTCGAACCGTCGCATGAGTTGCTTGGCTTGTTCCAGATATAAGGCCATGGTTTCGTCCTTTGCATCGTATGATCCATTGATCTGTCGCGCGACAAGTAGTGAGTCGACGTGTGCCTCTACGTGCCTGGCCCCCATTTTTTCCGCAATGCGGAAGCCTGCCAGCAACGCTTCGTATTCCGCCTCGTTGTTTGTGCTTTTAAAATCGAGGCGGATGGCGTACGTGAACTCGTGTTTATCTGGGCTGATGAGGCGTAATCCTGCGCCGGCGCCGTCGTCATTGGAGGCCCCGTCTGTGAATAGAGACCATTTTTGCGACGGGTCGTGCGCTGGCGCGGGTGTTCTTTGGCTTTGCATTCTTGGACTTGATCGGCCGGTATCTCTGTAGTGAAGTCCGCGAGTATCTGGCCTTTGATTGCGGGCCGGGGTTTATAATTGATCGTATGTTCCCCCAGCTCGATAGCCCATTTGGCCAACCGGCCGGACAGTTCGGGTTTGGTGAGAATGTGATTTATCCGATAGTCCGTGAGGTCGTTTATCGGGTGGCCTTGAAAGTACCTGCAGAGCCTTCTAGATGCATGAACAAGTGCTAGAACCAGCTTTTCCATTATTGTGTACCTTGTTTCCGCGTCTAACAATGTGCGGCTGATGTAATAAATTGGCGTTTGCACTCCTTTGCGCTCGACCATCAGAACTGCGCCTATCGCTCGCTCCGTGACGGAGAGGTAAAGCGTAAGCGGTTTTTTAGGAAGCGGCGCTGTTAGTGTCAGGAGGTTCATTAGGCACTGCTTCATTGCCTGGAATGCTGATTCCGCCTCTGGAGTCCAGCGGAAGTTGCTCTTTTTTAAGCAGTTCTTCAAAGTGTCCACGAACGGGAATGACTTTGAAGCGTAGTTTGACAAGAATCGGTTTAGGGCCACAAGGCGACCCATTAATGTCTGTACCTCTTTGACGGAAGCGGGAGATGGCATTCTTTCGATTGCTTGTACTTTTTCTGGGTTGGCGCGGAAACCGTCCCGCGTTACAATGACGCCTAAAAACTTGCCCTTTTCCATCCCGAATGAACATTTGCTCGGGTTCAACTTCATGCGCACTTTGCGCAATTGATTGAACGTCTGTTGGATATCTCGAAGCATGTCTCCTTCATCCTTGCTCTTGATGACCAAGTCATCAACATACACTTCCAGTCGTACGCCGATTTCATTGATGAAGGCCGTGTCCATGAGACGTTGGTATGTGGCGCCCGCGTTTTTCAGACCAAAAGGCATCTTGGTGTAGCAGAAGATGCCCGCGTCCGTTCGGAACGCGGTTTTGTCTTCATCTTCTTTGGCCATTTGGATCTGGTGGTAACCTTTATATGCATCCAAGAAGCATTTGAACCGATATGGGGCAAGTGAATCCACCTTTAGATCGATTTCTGGCAGAGGGTAACAATCTTTGGGACACGCCTTGTTGATATCTTTGTAATCGACGCACATGCGCCAGCCTCCGTTAGCTTTGGCGACCATGACGGGATTGGCCACCCAGGTTTGGTATCTGATAGGGCAAAGGATGCCCGCGTTGAGCAGCTCGGTGACTTGCTCGTTCATGGCCTTTGTTTTCTCCGGGCCCATACTGCGCTTCTTTTGCACTATGGGTTCTACGGAGCGGTAGACGTTGAGCCTGTGTTCCGCTATTTCGCGGGAAACACCAACCATGTCTGCTGGTTGTCACGCGAAGATATCCATGTTGCTGATCAGAAGTTGTTTCAAGTGATTGCGTATGGTTTCGGAGATTTCATGGCCAATGATCACCGTTTGCTCCGGAAATTTAGGGTTTAGCGCCCATTTTTCCGTCTCGGTGCGGGCATTTGTTTTGACCATCTTAGGAGGCTCGGCGGCTTCAGTGGTGTGGCAGTCTTTATTGGCTCTGATGAAGGCAATACCTGTCTTGGTCGGAAAACCGACCATCGCGTGCGCCGTTGAAGGGTTGGCGTTAAAGCGTGCGATGCCTTCCCGACCCAATAGAATGTCATGATTGGAAGTGGCTGGCAAAACCATAAAGTCACATATCTTCGTGCGCTCATGGGTGCCATCGGACCATGTGACCAGCAGGGAGAGCATGCCCCGCGGCATGATGGTCTCATGAATGAAACCTGAGATTGGCTCATTGACTGGTACGAGCTTTGCTTTGTCTTCTGCATCCAGTTGTTGGAAACATTGCTCATACATGATATCTGTGCTGCTGCCGCCGTCTAAGAACATGTACCGCGTGCGGTAATGTCCGAAAACGGCGGTTATGACTAGTGGGGCGGTGCAGGAAGTGCCGCCTCTGACTTTTGGCATGAGGACATCGGCCTCCTTCCATGAGTCATCGAGTGGTTGCAGACGGGTGCGCTTGCCGTGCTGGGTGTTTTTGCCATGCTTAGTCATGTTGCAGTGATGACGAGGGACGAGTGTGGCGGCATGAGTGTTGAGGTCACGGATTTTCTTTCGCGACCCCTCCCCTTGATTTTCGTCGCCCTCATTACTCTTGCCAGTGCGGTGGACGTTCTTTACCAAATGACCCAGCTGTCCCGACTTCAGCGCGGCCTCGATCTCCATCTTCAAGCTATAACAGTTGTCTGTGAGATGACCGAAGTCGTTGTGGTACTCACAGAACTTGCTTCGGTCCACGTTCCTTCGCTTCCCCAAGGGGTTGGCTTCTTTCAGCGTGACTTGCTCTGTTTTCAAGACCTGGGATGGTGTTTTTGTTAGCGGGGTCCAATCGTGGTTTTTCTTTGAATGTCCACGCTGGTCCCGCGATTGCTTGTTATTGATGAGTTTGCGGGCATCGCCCGTGGGGGAGTACTTTCCCTCGTCGGCGGTGCCCGAGATGCGGCTCCAGACAGATTTGTTTTTGTGTTTATTATTATTATTATTATGGTGTTGCGGCTGGAACCCGTGCATCTGGTTGAAAGAATTTTCGGAGGAGGCATATATTTTTGCGGAGTGGATGAGTTCGTCCCAGGACTCCGGAATACCGTCTTTACCCGTGAGGCATTTCATTAGCTCCAGGCTCCGCACGTTATGTATGAATGCTGCCCGGGTAAGCTCTTCCCCGCAGCCTATTTGCAAGGCCTCCTTGTTGAACCGAACTATAAAATCTTCGATGGATTCATGATCATGTCGACGACATAACGAAATATGCGCCTTGTCCTTCTTGTGCTTGCGCAAGTGTGAAAAGTGATTTCCAAACTTGTCGGTGAGCTCATCGAAATCCTTAACGCTCCCGGCAGGGAGGTTATCGAACCAGACTCTGGCCGCGCCGGTTAAAGTCTGTGCAAAAAGATGGCACCAGACCTGGACGGGCCAGTCTACCGACATGCCTGCGCACTCAAAGTCATGCACATGGTCATCCGGGTCACGCAGGCCATCGTATCTACTGATGCTGCTAGGAAGCTTAGCTTTCCTTGGTATTTTGGCCATCGCTATGCGAGCGACAAACTTTGATTTTTCGGCGAAAGCTTTTGGTCTAAACGGCCTGACCAAGTCGTCGTCCTCGTCGTTATGACGCGAGCGATGACGGTGTTTCTTTCCATTGTGGTCAGAGTTGCTGCTAGACGACTCATAGCCATCCGGTTCATCACGTGACTTCGCGCAGCCCCGAACCCTGGCGTCTCCGCCGAGTTCCCCGCTACGACCATCGTTGTGAGTGGCCGAGTCTTTCTTCTTGTACCCCTTTTTGGATGGGGTATCATAAGTGAGGATTTTGCCCTTCTTCTTGGCTTGTTGCAAGAGTTTGCGTTGGTATATCGCAGCACTCTTGGCGTTCTGACGAAGGAGCCACTGGTCCGGGTCCCCTCAGAACCGCCGTCACTGTCGTCACCCGAGTCTACGTCACGGATCTCGAAGTCCGGTTCGAGACGTGAAGTGGGTTGTTTGACGACAGTGTGTGGTGTGTTATGGTTTTCCGGGGACTGAGTGTCGACGTCCCCGGTTTGGTTAAGGGCAGAAGTGTTAGGGTTGGGTTCAGCCATGGGTGGGTTAAAAGATGAGTTAATAGGGCTTTTCTAACCGTTGGTTGGCGCCAATGAAGAAACAATAAGTAACACGGTGATTAATACTAATCACCGGGTGGTTTGTACTTACGTAACCACAAGATTAGTCCTTTACCCAAACCGTGATGGTTAACCCGTTCGGATGTTTAGTGTGAGTGAGTGTGTGTAGAAAGTGTGTGAGAACACGAGGTTTAAGTGGTTCGGTCGTTAATGACCTACATCCACTGTAAGTATACCGGAATATTATTAAGAATGAGAGATTACAAGGATTGTATGTGGTTGTTATGGTTGTTTCTGAATGAGAATACAAGGATTGTATCTAGTCCCATTTATAGGCACCGTAGTGGGCTGCATGGAAAGGCCCACAGGTGACACCATTGGCTTGGGCCCAACCAAGGCCCAAGTCCATGGTCCTTCTGAAATTGGCGGGAAAGGCTGATCACTGTTGATGACGTCATGCTACAGTGTGGTCGTTGTTGTAGCTGGACACGTGGCGGGTTTCTGGTGGTGCACAGTGATGCTGTACTTGCTACAGTGCTCAGGCTATCTCTGCCGTCTGATGTGATGTCTGACAGTTGGCGAGGTAATGTCTGCTGGTCACTGTTCGACGACAGCATGCACAGTGTAGCCGTTCGCCCTTTGTACTATCTGCCACATGTCCTTCTCCTGCTGGTGTGTACACTGACATAGATCTTTATGAATTTTCCTTTTGTCGTTCTTTGTACCTCGTATGAAAAGTGCTAAGGGAAGATTCCGCGTGTGATTGTACGCGCGTGTCAGGTAATGTCTGCTGCTTATCATCTGTCTTGGCGCGCGAGGCATGTTGATTACTTGTCCTCGCGCGGGTGCGTTGCTCCGCCATGGTCTGGTGCAGGGTTGTTGTTTCATGGGGATAGGGATGCCTTTCGGATTAGGCTCCCTATCCCTTCATAAACTTATTATGCTACATAGGATGCGTACCAAATAAAAGAAATTATCTACGTTTTACTTGAAATATTATACATAGAAACACCATGTACAAACGATATCTCCAACCACATAGAAAGCCTTTAAAATTGATAGCAGCTATGCTTCTTAACTTTTAAGAGGATGCTGAAAACTGATTTTATTTGATATGATGTTCTATAACTTAGGGGCTGTTTGGTAGCCTCTTAATGAGGCTCTTAACCATTCAGCGCTGAATGATTCAGCATTCAGCGCGTTTGTTTCAGCTTTTGAATGGAATGGTTAAGTCTGAATCATTAAGATTTGGGATGTTGCTGAACCATTAAGCACTGAACTATTAAGCACTAAACTATGCTGAACCTTAATGAGGCTCCCCTACCAATGTGGGGCATGAAAACTAACCATTAAGAGGTCCAACTTAATGATTCAGCACTTAATCAACCAAACAACCCCTTAATCTACTTGAGGTAAATTGTCATGTGTAATAATTAAAAATATGAAAAGGTTCATAAACTCAAATTAGTAACATAGATAATTAAAAATATGTCAGTGTGTGCGGTGGTGGTGACATGAGGTGTAGTCACATGTTGTTATGGTGGGTTTCGTCTTGCCGGATTTTGGTCCAAAAATGTAGAGAAAGAGAGAGAGCCGCGAGGTATGAAAATTGTTTGGTGGTGTGATTGTTGGGTTTTAAGCTCAGTTGTTTCCTATCGATTACATAATTATTCAATTGTAATAATTGTGTTGGCTGAATTGTAATAATTGTCATATTCGTTTCATCCGAAAAGACTCATGAATTATCTCCCGCGTTGGAAGTTTGTTTATATAAATTTATTATGCTACATAGGATGCGAACCAAATAAAAGAAATTATCTACGTTTTACTTGAAATATTATACATAGAAACACATGTACAAACGTTATCTCCAACCACATAGAAAGCCTTTAAAATTGATAGCAGCTATGCTTCTTAACTTTTAAGAGGGTGCTGAAAACTGATTTTATTTGATATGATGTTCTATAACTTAATCTAGTTGAGGTAAATTGTCATGGGTAATAGTTAAAAATATGAAAAAGTTCATAAACTTAAATTAGTAACATAGATAAAGTGAATTGTAATAATTTTCATATGTATGAAGATTGTTTGGTGGTGTGAGTGTTAGGTTTTAAGCTCAGTTGTTTCCTATCGGTTACACAATGATTCAATTGTAATAATTGTGTTGAGTGAATTGTAATAATTGTCATATTCGTTTCATCCGAAAAGACTCATGAATTATCTCCCGTGTTGGCAGTTTGCTTATATAGACTTATTATGCTACATAGGATGCGAAACAAAAATTTCTTCGCCTACAAAGAAAATCAATTCATCAATTTACATATTCAAAAAAATGTTTAGCGTATGTTACAAACGTGTGTTGCATGTGTTACAGACGTGTTATTGTATGTGTTAACATATGAAAACCGGTCATCTGTATTGAAAGACAAAATCCATTTGATTTTACTTTTTAAAATTCACTACTTTTTTATTCAAAAATCATATTAATAATAACAACATCTGAAAAAAAATAAGTTAGTTAATTCTAAACTTACGTGTTAACATACGTTATCCACGTCTTCACATATGTCATCTACGTCTTGGCATACGTTATCCATGTCTTAACAAAATGTGTACATTACACAAACTTCAGGATACACTAAAAAACAATGATCAAACACCAACAATAAAAACAATACGTTCACATACCAGTTTTACTGGTCTAACTAGGGACGACCCACTTTAGTTGGCTTGAGGTTCCAAGATCCTAATATTTTTAAAAAATACACTAGAGATGGAATGTTAGTTTTTTAAATACCTCCTAAGAATAATTAAGCAAAACAATTTATATCAAGGTTGAATTTGTGTGTGTAGTGTCAAATTTATTTCTCATTTCTTTTATAATTCTGCTATACCTCCTAAGAATAAATTGTTGGAAATAAGGTGAATGTAGATTTAATTATAATTTAGTGAAATTATAATTATTTACTATATTCTTCATGTGGTTAACTCAAGACAAATAAAGATACTTTATGAGACTTGAATAGAGTTTATGGCTAATAAATAAAATTTAAGTCTCTAATTATGTGAGAATTTTCACTAGCCATAGTTCATGTATACATATGAGTCTTTGTACCTCATTTTGAGACATGAAAAATATACATGAAGAAACTCTTGAAACACACATACACTAGAAACACAAGTCGAATACATAGCAGTAGCAACCAAGTTCGATTATTTTTCAGGCAAGTGGGATAGTCCGGCATTGCACCACCACTGTTTCGAACCGGTGTACCCTGGGAACAGACGAAGAATCTGTTTAAGGGAATTGTGTCAAACACAAGCCCGGTTCACTTCTATGATTTCATTTTTCTGTTATAGTTTATTGCAGCAAGTACAGAGACTCGGAAACAAGCGAGCTTCATGTACAAGAGGCGTTGAGGCGATCACAATGTAAGTTTTTCTAACAAACTTAAACAGATTAGTAAACAAACTTTCATGTTCTTCCTAAGGAATTTGGGTTCGCGAAAGTTTGTACATGTTTTCTTTGGTACATCGAATTGGATTACATTCATGATGAGAATGCAATTTTTAATCCGAAAGATTGTTTCTACAAAACGAATTTTTGATTTAATTTTCGAATTCATGGGTTTTGAGTTATATTTAGATAAACCGGACTATGAAACATTTCTAATATGTGTTTAAACATTTTTTTTTTTTGAATTTCTAATGATAGTATTAGAAAAGACATATTAGTTGAAAACCCATGTAAACCTGGTTGATCATGTTTTCTTTCTAGTAAGCGTATTAGAAAGATAATTTCAAAGTATTTGAAATGTATACATTTCTAATAAGAGTATTGGAAATAAAGGGTTTCAAAATATAAGGTTTGAAACATGTATTTCTAACAAGCGTGTTAGAATCGACGACGTTGAAAGAATAACGTGTCATGAAACATTTCTAATAAAGCGTATTAGAAATTATTATTTAGAAAATAGTAAGTTTAATTTGTAAACTTATATATTGATTTCTCTAACGGGCGTGTTAGAGATTGATGATTTTGTAAAGACAAAATAAGATGTTTATATTTTCTAACAAGTGTGTTAGAAAAGATTATTGTACAAAATAGACAAACGTGTTGGAAATTTATTTTGGGAAATTTTGTGAAAATAAAAAAGTTATAAACTTATTTTGTTTTATTGAAGGTTTTAGTAAGAATACTAATTAAAAGTCCAAAGTACTTAAAAATAATAAGAATATCATTAAGATGGGTCATATATTCTTAAAGGTTTTAATGGGGTGTTTCAACTCATGGGTTTATGGAGAATTGGGTGTTTCAACTTTTTCCAACATTAAACCAGTTTGGTTAAATTTGACGGTTTCTAACGAGTGAGTTCGAAACGGGTATATTTTGGAAAATCCAAAGTTAATACCATTTATGTAAATGGTTTAATTTTCTAACGAGGGTGTTAGAAACGGTTTATTTTATATAAACCAACAAGGTCTAAAACGATTGTCATAATCGTGTATTTCTAACAGGCAGGTTAGAAACGGTTGAGAATATAAACCAATGACCTTTAAAATGATTTTGGTAATCGTTTATTTCCAACGGGTGTGTTAGAAAAATGTTTATTTGATATAACCAAAATCTATATGATGAAACGTGTAATCGTTTGCATTCTAACAAGTATGTTAGAAATGGTTAATTTTTAAACCGTATATGTTTATATGGTACACGTATAGTTTCTAATGAACAAATTAGAAATGGTTAGTCATAAAAACCATATACTCTAACAAGTGAGTTAGGAATGGTTTAAATAATAAAACTATATTAGAGTTTATGGTTTTGATGTGTAATCAAAACATAAATATGTATAGTTTATGAAAAATACTTGTGAAAGCAGAAATGTTTTGTCTGAATAAAACATGTGTTTTGCAAATTATATATGGTTTGATACTTGTATGAGAAGTATGATGACTTGAACCATATAATGGTCTAGAGAGACTATTTAGTTTAAAACAACTTATATTGTTTTGGACATATTTACTTGTTCGACTACTTGTGAGTAGTTAAGTATAAACAACGTTGTTGTTTTGAACAGTGTATTGAGGGAGTATCTCGAAACATGCCACGAGATGATATAATTGCTATTATTTCGTCAAAAGATAAAGTGTTAAAGAGATTAACACTTTGAGATTTGATGTTTATATATCCTTATATGAATCCGGTTAAAGATATATGTAATATGTTATATATATTTTGGATTATATTGAAATTATAATTTGGTAAATTATAATTATTAATTGATAAAACTCTTCATGTGGTGAATTGAAGAAAAACTCTTTAGTAGAGTTAATTTATTTATGACACTTGATTATAGTTTTAAGACTAAATTAAGTGTATAATTGAAACTCTTGAGTAGAGTTTTTAATGCCATTTGATGAGGTTTTATTTCACATGGTGAAACTCTTGAGTAGAGTTCTTAATGCCATTTGATAAGGTTTTATTAGAGTCTTAATTAGAGTCTTAAGTCTCTAATTAAGTGACTAAGAAGAAAAAACTCTTCATCCATCCCCATTGAGATAATCATGATCAACGTGACAAGTGCATTGAAGTTAAATGCACGAAAACGAGATATGTCATCTAATGTTGAAAGCATTTACGTAGAAATGCACAAATGTAGTTTTGATGACTATAACATATGACAGGAATATATGTTATTATTCATAAGTCTTTGAGAAATATTGTGAGATTTGTTATAAAAGACTTAGAATATTGATGGACGTGTAGAGTCTCTACAAACCATCAATGTTGGTTGAACTATATGGAGGATTCGTGATATATTTTGGGAGAGTCACCCAATAAATAGTATCAACAAAATATATACATATCACTTAGGCATATGTGAATGTCATATCGTCGAGTGTCAATCTAATTGACTTGTTGATGATGAATATGTTCATCAAAGTGACTTATATTAAGACTTATGTTTAAGTCCTAAAGAGTCAATGGTGAAGCCTTGGAGATTAAAGGCAAACGAGTCTTGATCATAATGGATGGAATTAATTATGATTTTGAAGCATTCTTTAAACCAAGGTTTTGGAATGGTAAACAAAATCTCATTTTGTGTCTAAACTAAGACGTGAATGTTAGGAAGAGATAATGAGTTATCTCTTAAGGCTGTGAAGAATCAGAATGAGGCATCTTCTGTTCACATGCTAAGTATTCGTAGTCTAAAGCATGCTAGACTAATACTTGTTAATTTAGATGCTCCACGGAGAATAAATTAACTTTGAACATTCAAACATATGGGAATGAATTTTGTAAAAGCAAATATATAATTCATTAAAAAGGATGACTTGAAAGGACCGAATAAATAGTTCATTGGTTATGATACTATTTAGCTGAATATGAGGAAAACTTATATAGCTCAGAAAACGGTTCATGTGAGAAATATGGGTTGAGTAATATAATGGATGATCTCAATAAACAAAAAGATATAGATAGTCGCTATCTTATCACGGGTGTCTAATGTCATCATGAGTGATATTACTCAAACTCAATCAAAGTGCAAGCAATGTGGGGGGAAAAGCCATTTGAGAAGTTTTCAAAATACATATGAAAGGTAGAAACTTTCATCACCTCATTTGGTAGTTATCCAATAAACACATAAGTGTGGAGGTGACTTGTATTTGAAAATAGAAGGTTTGATATAAACGGATGTGGTTTTTGGGAAGTACAAATCACAAGAACCTGGAACAGACTTGTTATAAGTCAGTCCTATTATGTGGACAAAATTCTTGAGAAGTTCAATGGAAATGACTCTAATGTGGCTAGAAATTTCATTGACACGAGTCAATGTCTAGCTAAGAATCGAGGTGAGCCTGTTAACCAATTAGAGTACTCAAGAATTATCGGCAGCCTGATGTATCTGATGAGTTGTATCAGACCAGACTTAGCAAGCAAGCTAAGTGGATACACGAGCAACCTAAGTTCAATTCATTGGAATTACGTGACACAGGTGCTTTGGTAATTAGGATACATACGAAACTACGGGCTGCAATATAAAAGATATCCAGCAGTTGCTGAAGGTTATTATGATGCTAATTGGATATCTTACACGAATGATTCCAAGGCAACGAGTGGGTATTTGTTCACACTTGGAGGTGTTGCGATAACATGGAAATCATCTAAGCAAATTGTTATTGCTAGATCCATGATGGAATCAAAATTCATCGCTTTACAGGATGAATAGGCAAAATGACTACGTCAATTTGTTAAGGATATACCTAGGTGGCCGAAGCCGGCACTGGCCTAATGCATACGCTGTGATAGTCAATCGGTAATTGGCAGAGCTCATATCACAATGTGTATCAGTAAGAACAGGTATATAAGACGTAGGCATAATACGGTACGACAACTAATCTCTATAAGAGTTATCACTGTTGACAATGTGAAGTCAAAGGATAACATCGCGGATCCGCTAACAAAAGGCTTAAGCAGAGAGTTAGTTCAGAAGTCGTCAATGGGAATGGGACTAAAGCCCATGAAAGGCTAAGTTTATGCGAAGGAAACCTAACTCAACTGACTGGAGATCCCAAGATCTGAGTTCAATAGGACAACCTAATTGTATGAACTGGCGAAGGTCACTGTGGGGGAGAGTTGGTGAAAACCCCACGTTTTAGAAGGGAGTTTACTATAAGATTTGATAAGCTTCCTAGTCCATTCCTAAGAGTGACAAGGTTGAGGTTAAGCTTATGGCTTTTAATGATTTGACTGAGGTAACCAGTCCCAGTAGATCACCTATGTGAGAGAGAAGTGGGGTCGCTTCGAAGGGTATTGTTGGGGCACAATACTTTAGAGCTCTCGCAGAACCAGGCACATGTCCATGACCATAACGGACACAACTATGAGGACTTGACGTTGTCAGGGAGAGTCTTGTGTGAAGCGTATTGTCGTCCACACAAACGGCAGACGAGTTCAAAGACATCGTGTTCTACTCAGAGCTAGTGGGCTAAGTGCGTTTCATAAGCGAAGGTTCAAAGGGTCACACCTACCTATCGTATGCAAAACTCAACTGTTGAAATTTAATCGGAATGAGGTTGTTTCTAAGTATGACTCCTATGCATGTGGGGGTTTGTTCGAAATATGCGTGTTTTGATAAATCTCCATTCATGTGGGGGATTGTTGGAAATAAGGTGAATGTAGATTTAATTATAATTTAGTGAAATTATAATTATTTACTATATTCTTCATGTGGTTAACTCAAGACAAATAAAGATACTTTATGAGACTTGAATAGAGTTTATGGCTAATAAATAAAATTTAAGTCTCTAATTATGTGAGACTTTTCACTAGCCATAGTTCATGTATACATATGAGTCTTTGTACCTCATTTTGAGACATGAAAAATATACATGAAGAAACTCTTGAAACACACATACACTAGAAACACAAGTCGAATACATAGCAGTAGTTTATTGCAGCAAGTACAGAGACTTGGAAACAAACGAGCTTCATGTACAAGAGGCGTTGAGGCGATCACAATGTAAGTTTTTCTAACATAAATACCTCCACCTCTCGAACAAACCTTTTTATTCACATCCCAGGTAAACTACTTCACACACATCAGAAAGAGAAGAGAGACTTACGTGAGAGAGAGAGAGAGAGAGAGAGAGAGAGAGAGAGAGAGAGAGAGAGAGAGAGAGAGAGAGAGAGAGAGAGAGAGAGAGAGAGAGAGATATCAATAACAAAAATTAAAAAAACTACTTCACCTAAGCATGGTAAGCTTTTTACATTTCACACCCTCAGTTGAGATAGCTTCTAATGGTTAGTTTACATATCAATAACAATAACAAAAATAAAAATAAAAAACAAACAAAATTGCCCCTAGCACCCTTGATGCCAGCCATGCCCCCGTTAAGCTAAGCACAGGTCCACAACCATCATTCACCCGTCACCATCGCCACCAAAGGCAGTATTCATTGGAATTACTGTAGTGAAAACTGAAAAGATAAAATATGGTTATCTAGAGAATTTATCATGAATATGAATGGAGAGTAAACCAGTAATTACAAACGCAGACGTATTGATTGTGTGTCGTGTCACAGACAGTCGGCAGTCATGTTGAAAGGGAAAACCAACAACAACAACAGGTGTAGGTTAGTAAGCATTAAAAATAAGAAGGTAAATTATTAGTTGTAGCTACGTACAGCAACGTCACTACAGTCATAAATGTCTTACTAACAAAGGTAACTTTATCAGGACTAAAATAATAGTGGTCACCATTGTTTTAGTATTTCAACAACTAAATCCTATTGGCATTAATCATCAAAATGGCTACCGCTCTGGTGATGGAGATTTTACAGATTCCAAACCATCTAGTATATTCAATCGGGTACACAATTGGTGTCTATATAAAGGGAATGTATTGACCTTTGTTAGGGTGACATATAGGGGAAATATAAAGGGAATATATGTTGTGATTGTTGCCCGTCGTTTAATTACCAGTCATCCATTTGTAATTTGTTATGATGTTTATTAACGAGAAGAAGGATTTAATGTCGGGTAAAAAAAAATTTCTTTAAGTTGTATTTTGTCATTAGGCAGTCAACAATACTTTTTAAAGAAAAAATGAAAATATATGGTATAGTAATAACAAGAAATAAAAGATGATGCATAGAAAAAGTAAAAATGGTTTAGTAATAGTTATTAACCACACAAGACCATAGATATGTATGCGCAATACACCTAAATAAACTTGCGAACATGAAATGTAATGAGTAATGAGTTGGGACACAATTTTGTAATTGGATATGGAGCTAGAATTCGGGGTGTTCAAAAAAATCTGAATCCGAATTCGAATACGAAATATCCAAAAATCCGTATCCGTATTATCCGAAATTTTGGATAATACGATTTTCGGATATCCGAAATTTTGGATTCGGATCCTTTTTTTTATAAAATTCGGATAATCGGATTATCCGAATCCGAAATATTAAAATATATATATATATATATATATATATATTATATAATAATATTTTTTTTATATTTATACTATATATTTAATCCATTCCAAGTTAAACCTACATTAAACTAACATAATACGCCTTTCTCGAATCAAAAATATTAATATATATATATATATATATATATAGGGGAAGTATATGGAAAAAACCCCCCTAAGATGAAAAACTCCTAGAAACCTAATACTTGGCCCATATTGTGCCACATCATCCCAGCCACCATCAATCTATATTATATTAGGAAGGTTATTTTGGACATTTTACATCATCCCCTTCTCTCTCTCCATATATATACATGTTTTCCCTCTTCTCTCTCTTTATTATTTTTTCAAATTCAGATCTAAACTCTCAATCCCTCCTCTCTCTCTCTTCGTCTCTCTCTCTCTCTCACTAGGATAATGAACCACCTCCCACCATACACACCACCATCGACCACCCTAACCACCACCGTCTACCACCACCATCTTCACCTAACCAATAAACACGACCACCATCATTATCGTCTGAAAACAGAGCAGATCCAAACAAAATAGAGCAGATCCAAGTACTGATTGGGGATCCTAAAGTTCTATTTTTTTTTCAATTCATAATCCTTTATTTGGCTCGTCTGCTTGATTTATTTCACCCAGGTTCTATTTTTTTTTTTCAATTTATAATCCTTATAATAATATTATTAATAATAATGTTTATGTGTATGATTGAATAAAGTGTTTGTTTGATTTGGATTTGTAGACGATGTTTTTTTTTGTAGGTTTTATACTTTTTTTTTTTTTTTTGAGGTTTATGGAAGAATATGTGTGATCTGTGATGTTAAAGTTGTTTTCTTGGAAGTCTTCAAGTTAGAATTGTTAGTTTTTTAAATGAAAATTTCCAATTATTTGGGGATAGTTTTTGTCGCATACCAAGTGTTCGATCAAATGCTTGAATGAAAAAAAAAACTTATGTTAACCTTTTTTATTTATTTTTAATTATTATTAATTTGTTTATGTTAGATTTTTATTGGATTGGGGACATGAAGTTGATAGATCACATATGATTGATGAATAAATTTGTAGTCTTTTTATGTTAGTATATGCTAACACATGTTAGTGATGCCCCATTATGTTAGTATATGCTAACACAAAATTATTATAACAATTTTGGTTATAATAATAATAATAAGGTGTTACGTTTTGATTTGTGCGTTTTGTGTTACGTTTTGATTTTGTTAGGTTTTGGGTTTTGTTAGAAAAATAATAATAACAGTTTGGGGGATAGTTTTTTGTTGCATACCAAGTGTTTGATCAAATGCTTGAATGAAAAAAACAAAACTTATGTTAAGTTTTTTGATTTTTTTTTATTTTTTTATTTTGTTTATGTTAGTATATTCCTAACTAACAGGTGTTAGGATTTCAAACCATATTAATCGTAATATCATTAATATATTATTATTATTATTATTATTATTTAAAAGCCATGTGATTTTTGTGTCGAGTAGGAACCACTTAGAATTGTGTCTATTTTTTGCAGTCTGAGTCTTGTATGCTCACACACGTTAGTGATGCTAACACATGCTAGTATATGCCCAACTAACAGGTGTTAGGGTCCATATGACATACATTAGTTTCATTAAAACATATGTTTTAGAATATGCTAACACATGCTACTGATGTATTGTTGGATTTCAAACCATATTAATCGTATTTGAGTAGTTGTATTAACATAGTTGTAAAAATCACGTTTAGTGTTGCTTATACACATGTTTGAGTATTATACACTTGGCACTTCAAATTAAGTACGATACACATGGCATTGCAGATTTTGTATTGTTTATACACATGTTAGTGATGCTAACACATGCTAGTATATACCTAACTAACAGGTGTTAGGGTTCATATGACATCTGTAGTATATGCCCAACTAACGTGTGTTAGGATTCATATGACATACGTTATTTCAGTAAAACATATATTTTTAGAATAAACTACACATGTTAGTGATGTCTCATTATATGTTTCGGAGAGCCCAACTAACACGTGTTATCTTTTTTTGTAGGTGAAGAGATGTTTTGTGTTAAAGATGAAGATGGGTATCAAGAACGAAGCATAGCTAGATCGTTTTATGTTGTTATGATAGTTTTTTATCATTCACAAATAATTATGTATGTATGAAAATTTTTTGATACATTTTTAGTATTGATTGTAATGATCGTTTTTATCATTTATTAAATAAATACACATTTTATGTGATCTTTTATTATGTTCTTTTAGTATATGCCTGGTAACACATGTTACCGATGTCTCACACGAGGTCAGAATTTTGCATCACAACACTAACGTATGTTAAATTTTCGTGCTGGAGAAAGTGCCATAAAGTAGGAGAGAGATGACTTGACAAGTGTCAAATCAACCTTTTTAAACCTAGGATTCAGAAAATTAAAGTGGCCCACTTGCTTTAGTAAGATTACCATATTGCCCTTTATCCAATTTTATATTATAGTGGCCCACTTACTTTTTATTATTAAATAGAAATTAATCATGGACCATTGATCAAACTTGATCAATGGTCACAATAGAGTTTCTAAGGTTTTTCATGAAGATGAGGTTTCCTATATATCCACCCCATATATATATATATATATATATATATATATATATATATATATATATATATATATATAGGATAGGGATCCTAAGAGAACCAACTCCTATTTGAGAACTGAGAGAACCATTTTGACCACACATTTCATATAAAGGCAAAAAATTTTTTTTTTAATTGCACATTTTTATGCAAGGAAAAAAAATTTCTTTTTTTTTCATTTATATATATGTGTATATGGCAATTATACATATGTGTATATAGCAATTATGCATATGTGTATATAGCATTTTTCAGCTATACATATGTGTATATTTCAGTTATACATATGTGTATACTGAAAATAAATACAAAAAAATAAAAAATAAAAAATAAAAATTCCTTGCATATAAAGCAGCGATTTTTGCAATTTTTGCAATTTTTTTTTTTTTTTTTTTTTTTTTTTTTGCCTTAGAGAAATGTGTGGCCTAGAATGGTTAGTTCTCAATTTAGGGAAAGGTTCTCATTTGAACCAAATCCTATATATATTGTCACACCCTCAAAATCCACTTGCGGAGTTTTACCGCGAGGCGCATGACAAACCAGGATCCAAGTCAACGATCACAATAAACAAATCTAAATGAACATATGCAATTTCAAAAACATAGTTTAAAATCCCCAAGTACAGCGGAAGCTTATTCTCAAAACATAATCCAAAAGTAACCCAAATATTCAATGTTTGAAAACCATGCAATCCTAACTAGACGCCGTGCAGACGCGTGCGCCCTAGTTCCGTAGTGCTACCTTAGCGACCTGAGAAAACATGTAAGAGTTACGTCAGCACAAAAATGCTGGTGAGTTCACAGGTTTGTAATTAAAGTACCAAGTTCAACCTGTCCATACTATATCAATTTGCAAACCAAAGTACGCTAGCTAGGCGTATGTTTTGTTACTTCTACGATTGGAAAACCATTACTAACTCGCAAACCAGATGTCGTGCCCGAATAGTAAACCTGTTCAAGTTTGAGACAATATGCACTCGCCCGGCCCTCCAAGCCGACGAGCGGGGTTGGTCACTCCCAATAGATCTATTCACATTTCCCCGTTGTGCTAACCCGCACATTCATGGTTTCCCCCGGGACTTCCAAAGATCGTATAGTAAACCATAGAAACCCATAGTATGACAGTTGTTACCAAAACATAAGTTTAACACATGTTTTCTCCCCCAAAAAGTGAAACCAGTTAAAAGAGGGGTCGTAAACTCACCTTAACGTGCAAGCAAGGAATCCGAACAACAAGTAATATATGCTACCAACACCCTAATAACAGTGTCATTAAGTGAGTATAGGCGTAATATCATTACACCATATAACTCGTTTGTCCAAGGCGTTTTAAATGTTCAAAAGCGTGTAAGTGACACCTAGTGATTCTACATGCATAAGTAATTCCTACGGACCCGTTGGTGAATACGTTGGTTACAATTAGTTTCTACATTCCGTATGTGTCTCAGACAAGTGTACTTCAGTTACATGTCAATTCCATACCACCTAAGACCTCAATTAATCACATAAGCACATAATACACAATCTGTGTTTTCAGGACAGATTGTGCGCCATCAAAACGAATTTATTTAAAATAGCAAATCAGTGAGTTAACCTCCCAAATTTTTACTGAATTTTCTTTGGGATTCACTTAACAATACTTATTTTTGTTTTGTCTTAAATCCAAACACAAAAATAATTAAAATTCGTCTAATACATCTATGTTCAGAAACCTTCCTAACAGGTCAGTTTGGTAGATAAATTCCCAAAAATTGTGTATTCATCCAAACGGGATGAATCCACTTGGAAAACTCATATTACTCCAATATTAACCTTCTGTAAAAATTTCACAACCCAACTCTTTATAAAACTTGATTTATGATGTTTCAAAGTTGACTCAGTTTGATACCCGAAATTCTGACCTGACCTATTTTAAATGAAAATTCCAAAAACATATCAAACGACATCCAAATCAGATGATTTTGCCCATTCTAAAAAGCTAAGACTATGTACAATCTATTCATGCAAAGAATCGATCAAACCAATTATTTTCAAGCCACGAAACAGGCCCTACAAGTCGACATTCAGAATCTGTCCAGATTTTAATCATGCAATATTATCAATTATATCAAACCCTAGTTGCATATTATCAATCAATAATACCTAATAATCATCATACAACATTAGTAAGAACCACATCTGATCAAAACCCTAATTATACATCACAAACATCATTATTCACAAACCCTAGAAGTCTAAAACATCAAGAACATGCATAATCATGCAAAACATATAACATTCATTATATAACAATGTGCTTGACCCTTTTAATCTTCGTAATCATCATGTTTTAACTTTTATAAAATACTTTCAGACCTGGACAAACAAGGTTTTGATGTTTTAAGACAATTTAAAGAAGATTAAAACATAAGGGAATGAAGATTATACCACAAACACTCCAAAACAACCAACCGAACGCTCTCCAAGCTTCCCGATTGATGTTCTTGAGCTTTAGCAGGTGGTTTAGGGTTAATAATTCGTGTGGGGCAGAAAGGGGGCGATTAGGGTTGAGTTTAGGGGTTGCATGGGGGTTAAGGATGCTTAAATAAGAGTTTAAGGCGGTTTAAACCCGTCAGACATGAGCGAGCGGCCGCTCGGGCCCTGTGAGCGGCCGCTCACAGGCCCGAGGCCCTCGTTCGTGTCTCGTTTCATCACCCGACGCGTTATCCTTTGACGTTTTCGTTATTTCGGACCGTAACAAGTGCAACCCCATGCGTTAAGACCCTAATCAACCTCATACTCCACTTTTAGTGATTTTTATTAACGTGTTCGGTTTAGGTTCACATAATCACGTATGGTTTTCACATAAGTTTGTCAGATATCACCGAGACACATAAGTTTATTATTCACCAACGTCCGAGGTTCACTAATCATGTAATCACATATTAACTCACAACAATGCACGTATGTCCTATCTAGCTATCCAGCTAACCCTAGTTAAGTATAATATACGCGTGACTCGCTAAGGTAGACTTTAATCTAGACAACGTTGTTAACCAGAATTTGCCGGGTGTCACATCATCCCCACGTTAAAAGAATTTTCGTCCCGAAAATTGCACAAGTACCAAAAGGAATAACAAAAGAAACAGACAAAAGATAGAAACCAAGAGAGAGATTTACCCGAGTTGTCACATATATATATATATATATATATATATATATATATATATATATATATATATATATATATATATATAGGTTTAGGATCCTGTACAAAGTACATTTTTCGTGAAAAGTGTGAGAAGGACTAAGAATTGACATGTAGACATCATGTTTTGGATTTAGGAATGATGTTTTAGGTTGTTTTAACTTGAAAAACACCAAACACAACAATCTAAAAGACAATACAATGTATTATAGTCATTAAATTTAAAAAACAGCTAAAACACACTACTTAACGCTTAAAACACACTACTAATGTTCTTAGCATGGTGTTTTAAGTTTTAAGCCTAAAATACATTGTTTTCGGTTTTTAATTGTTATGTTTGGTGTTTTTATAGGCAAAACAATCCAAAACATTAAGACTAAGTTCAAAAAATGATGCCTAAGTATCAATTTTTAATACTTCTCACACTCCTCACGAAAAATGTACTTTGTACAGGATCCTGACCCTATATATATATTGAATTTTTGTTTTAAGCATGTTCGGTTTTAGATTTTTAGCATAAGAGGAAGGGTTTTTTTTTTTAAGTTTTGGATTATCCGTTGGATTATCCGGATCCCAATATTGACTATCCGAAATATCGGATTATCCGATTTCGGATAATCTGACTTTGAACACCCCTAGCTAGAATTACCAATACCTTTTTTAAGGCCTGGGTGTTAATACATGTAATGTAGATGTCCCTAACCTATTATAGATGTTTATTTGTTGCTTTGTATGTGTAAATGTGTGTTAATTATGTTAAAGGGTGTGTTTGGTAGCCTGAACACGATTGGCTTTGGTGGGCATGAGTAGCCTAGCTAGTCATGTGGAACTTCAGGCGACTAGCTAGCTAGTCGCCCCACCTAATCGTGTCTCAGAAAGTTAGTCGCCCCCTAGGCCTGGGACGACTAACAAGGGCTATAAATAGTCCCAATGATTACCCTAACACCCTCAGCTGTCACATCACACATTCTATTAGTTATTGTCTAGGGTTTCGGGTTTGTAGCTTTGTATTTTGCACTCGCGCTCTGTTTTAATACGAATACGACTTTGAAACCATCTTGTGTGTGTTTTTGGCATCTCGTTATTGTGTTCGTTGGCGTTTTTGTTATCTAAATAGAGTCTAGTGGATTCCACACACTAGACCTATCAGCCCGTGATTGTCGGATTGTCTGAAATTGATCCTACACTGGGACATCACCCTGATAGACTCACCTCCTCCCGAGTTTGAATCCAAGCACCTACATGTATTGCAATCATCTTGTTCTGAAGGCCTTAAGCGCATATTTTGCAAGTGACGAGGATCGAACCGAGAACCTCCCAAGCAGGAACCCCACATAAGTGGGTAAACCTTCTCACCTCACTGTTGAACCACTGGACCAAAAGATCATTGACGAATTACCAATACCTTTTTTTTTTTTTTTTTGAAAGGCACGAATTACCAATACCTAACCCTCAAAAGTAGTAGCTCGCATTAAGCGTTAAATTATGAAGATACTTTTATATATCCCTTGTCATACTTACTAAATTTCATTTGTACTTAACCAAATTATGAAATTTTAAATAGACAATAGATGATACAAAAATGTAACCTTTATAACCATCAAGTAATCAACCCATATGTGCTGTAAACACATCCCTCAATTCTTATTGGTACATTTTTCTTGAAATGTCTGCATTCTAGGAAGAGGAATATCAAGCACAAATGAGGGGTAGCCCGGACTACCCTCAACCCCTCTAAGTCTGCCCTTGATCTTTGAACCTGTGTTCTGTTCATGTATTAAGTCGGGACTTGATTTATTTGTAATAAACAAAGCGACATAGTCGAAAATGGCTAAAATGGGTTTCTGGAAATGTTCATGTATCATGTATTTAAATGAAAAAAAAAAAAATCATTCTTATTACAAAAATAAATAAATAAATAATTAACGGTATATGTAATATCTCTAGAAAAGAAAAAAGGAAGAATAGGTTTTAATATGATAACATACAAAATACATGAAGTGTAAAAAAGGACACGTCATTTTCATCAATATAAAATCAACAAATAATAACTATCATTACTCTATGACAATTAGGGGTGTAAACAAACCAAACGAACACGAACAATGATTTGTTCGTATTTGTTTGTTAAAGTTTCTTGGATAAACAAACCGTTCACGAACACACTAACAAACATAATTCTATGTTTGTTTTTGTTTGTTAAGAAATTCAGTTGTGTAACACCCCAACCGATGGCGGAAACATCGGGATGTCACGTATTGATGATTGTTCAGTAGCTCATGGTGAATAATAAATTTCACTAAATGATTTAAATAAAATTACATACAACTGTTCTACAAGAATTCGTACATCAAATTGAATAATACTATGCACACATCTTCAAGCATTAACTCAGATCTTCAAGCAAGTAGAACCTGAAACATGTTAAGTTTGAAAATATTTTTGGGTCAACAAAAGTTGGTGAGAATTACATAGGTTTTTGGAATATGATAGATAATAATAGTTTGTTGATGTGTTGTGAAACACACCTGATTAATATGTTAATTTTGTGTATATTTTATTGTTCAATCGGTGCATTTCCGATACTTATTATTTTGTTTTGATGATAATATAAATGCATCACTAAGGCTATAAAATATGGTACTTTGATTAGTTTTTATAAATGGTGAGATAAAAGGTAAAATACAGAAAATACCATATGAATCAAGTAAATATATGTATTAACGGTTGATAACAAAATGTCTTAAATTGCTTGAGACAAATTATTCTAAGATTTAAGTCATCCATGTGATTTTTGGTGGACTACTTTAAAACACGTAGAATCATCACAAGTAATAATTGAGATTTGTTTAATGGAGGATTTATGTTGGCAGGCCCACACCCAAACAAGGAATAAGCCCACAAAAAGGAAATAATGAGATGGGATATTCGGAACGATTGGGCCAAGTGAATTGGTGAAAACAATATTAAAAAAGGGCATCGAACAGTTTCAAAAGAGGGAGGGCATAATTATTTTCAGGGACGGCTACAACAGTGAAGGATCGCACAAAAGAAATCAAGGGACTTTGGGTGTGCAAGTGAATGTGATGCAAGGCTAATCCTCTCGCGGTTTTCTCCGGGTGAATGATTCATTTATTTTATTAGTTTTACTCTGTTTTATACCTAGTACTTGGATTGAATTTTGTGAACATCTTAAAGTTCTTTTGGATTCAATTGTATGTTTGACTGATCTAGACAATTTGGTTTCTTTGCATTGATACAATATATCATCGTTTCTTGGTTTTCTTGCACTAGGAATAATTTGATTTTGTATTTAGTGTTAAGATAATTGAATTGGGTTGAACAATTTAAACAGGATCATGTCTATGTGATTCCCTAGCTAGGTTAATTACGGAGTAGCTTTAAAATTACCGAATCAGAAACCCGGAGTGGCCGTTTTTCATTATATTATTCTTTTTAATTACTTTTCAATCAATCACTTTGTCTTTGCAAGCAAGCAGCAAATCAACTTCATAAAATTAATTTAGTTTAATCAATAAATTGCTATTAACACTAACCACAGACTCCTCGTGGTTCGACAACCCTACTCCCTATACTGCAGTCCTTGTAGCTAAGGAGTAGTTTTTATTTATTTTTTGATTAGCACTTCGACACGCGATCATTTGTACAACAATCACAGTTGTATGATGATAGAGTATGAGTCCGACATGTAACAATGCGTCTTTGTACAACCAAACCTTGTGTCGACTGATGACTAACTCGCAAGTTAGTTAAATGTTGTTACTGTTATCGATCATCCCTGAATTTATGCGGGGGGGTGGGTTTGTCAGACCTATAGCGCTATAATCTAAACAGGCGGCTTGATCGTTATTAATGATTGTACTGTGTCTTTTTGTTACAGTCAAATGATAGAATGATGATGTACTTGAATCACAAGTAAATATGAGTAAATGATAGTATAAAATGTTTAAACATGTTTCACCCCGAAAATAGTGAAAATAGAGTAAAGGGGCTATGTAAACTCACCTTAGCAAAATGTTATATCTCTTGAAAAATAGAATAGTGTGTTCCCCAAACAATGCCAAGTATTACCCTATAATCAAGGTAATAAATATGTCTAAGTCTATCTAGTCTACAAATGTATTCTAGGGCTCCGAATTGGGGATAAGTGCTTGTTTGATTACTAAATAATATGTTTGAATAAAAAGGGAAATTTGATAAATAAATAAACAAAAGTCTTTTTGTAAATTTTAAATTAAATATGGTCACAATACTAAGTTTAAAGTATAAAAATAATTTTTATAAAATTATTTTCTTAAAAATAGAATATTAAATCTATTTATTTCAAATTGTCAAAATTTAACTTTAATATTTAGAAAATACTAAAATTAAGGAATTATTAGGTTAAAAATTGTATTTCTGTTCCAAATAATCAGAAATAATTTATATAAAATTTTGGTGCAAAAATATTGAAAAATAAATTTATTATGATTTATTTATGATTAAAACTAACAAAAATTGATTAAAAATATTAAATAAATGATTTTTCAGAAATAAAAATCATTTCAGAGGAGTTTATTGTTGTAAAAACTCAGAATAATTTTTGTGGAAATTTATAAAATTGTTTTGACATTTTTATAGAATTTTATAAATAAAATAGAATAAACTTGATTTATTTATTATATATATTAAATAAATAAAATTTTGAAAACTAAAAATTGTATGTTAAACTTTTTCACTAGATTAACATAATATAATTTTTGTAGAATTTATAAAAGAGTTTAAGTATTTTAAAAATGAATTTTAAAAAAAAAAGAATAAAGGAATATATATATATATATATATATATGTTTAATTAAAAAGAATGTTTGTTGATGCCGAGATTCGAACCCGGGCCCTTGGCCGGTTCGTGTGTTTTAAATCACAAGCCTAGACCGTCTGGTCTAGACCCTGAGAACAATTAGTTCCTGATTAATATAATTATATACAATAATAGAAATCAGTGGTTGTGTTGTGTTTGTATCTGTTTAAAATAAATAAACAGTTTTGCGTTCATGTTCTTCCCCAATTCGTTACATTAAGAACCCTAGCCTTTTAATCATTCCAATAACAACGATAAAGCTTAATTAAACAGAGGGTAATTGACTTACAGGGGCCGATTAGATTGTAGAAGTAAGGTATTGAACCATACTACTCGTCTAAGCTCCCATTACGCGAGTCAACAAAAGTCAAACTGTAATGAATGCAGGTTATAAGGTGTGTTTTAGGAGAATTAGAGGGTGAGGGTTTTATAATTGGCGTGTAAAGACTGAGGAGACGGGTGTTATTTATAGTGTTCTCGTCAATATGGAAGGTCATAACTGTTTGACCTTTGCTGGTCAACCACGCGTCAAGAACACTAGAATAGGAATGATTGGAGCGAAATTTCGTTGCAGTAATTAAGTTAGAACATGCCGGTGTTAAATCAGTCAAGGTGGGTTCCGGATTTCTCGCCTAGAATGGTGTTCTTAATTCCCGGGTCGGGTCCTTTGTTTGGTCAGGTCTGGTGTGGGAACCGGGTAACAGGGACGAGAGGTAAGGGGTATTTGGTTGGGCCGGGTTTTTGTTCTGGGTTGGGCTGGGCTCGAAAAGGGTTTAATAAAGATGGGTTCTTTTTTTGTTTTTGTTTTGTAAAAGAAATCCAACGTTTGTTATTATTATTATTATTATTATTATTATTATTATTATTATTATTATTATTATTATTATTATAAAGTGGTAAAAAAATATAAAAGAAATATATATTATTTTTTTAAAAAAATCATATAAAGAGTACATGTGGGTAAAGTGGTGATTTTAAAATACGTGATGTTACAAGTTGTTTGCAAACTGTTCGTGAACACGGATCTTGAACAAAAACAAACATTTAATATGCAACTAACTAAAAAAATATTGTTAATATTAACCGTTAGACAAAGTACATCTACTAAACGATGTTGATAAGTCAAATTGTACTAACTTAGACATAATTATCTAAAATTACTTAGGCATAGGCATGAATACATGATATTCCTAATTCAAAAGTTCATGATTATCCTAAGTTTTAACAAGTGATCAAACATAAACAAACATACACGAACGGATATAAATAAACGAACGTAAACAAACACATTGCCGAACGTTCACGAACGCAATCGAACGAACGAGACATTTGTTCGTGTTTGTTTGTTTACTTAATCAAACGGAATTTTTTGTTCGTGTTCGTTCATTTATTAAACAAACGGACACAAACAAACTTCCCGCCGAACGGTTTACGAACTGTTCACCGAACGTTTGGTTTGTTTATAGCCCTAATGACAATTGAAGAAGATTAATAATATTACACATACAACAACACTTAGGCCACACAGGATGTACTCTAACATCTAGGGAGTTAAGGGTAACATGACATATTAAGGCTACTCGGTATGGGGTCCGTCCCAAAGACCATTTAGGCCCGTCCAGAACCCCAACACCGCCCCCATAGGGACGTCTTCGTCCTGAACGTTCTCGTGGGCCACAATCTTCTCCCTCATCTTTAATTTTTGACCGTTGCCACCTTAATCAAACGGCTATAAAACCAAACCAATCTTTAACGTTTTTAACCAATTGTACCATATTATCTCCTCATATTATCCAATATTTTTATAAAAACTACACACTCTTTTATTCTATTTTCACCATATTATCAAAAGTGGGCGACAGCGCGAAATGAAGTTCAAAGATCGAAGCGTTCTAAAACTTCCAAGGAAGTTATAGCGCGGGAGGTGCGGGCGGGCGGGCTAAGCCGTACGGTTCACATTGATATAACCGAGGAAGCAGAGTTTGATGACATACCGGTTGAAGAGGAGCCATGTCCCATAGGTAGTTATTAATTCTTTTTTTTTTAAATTGTTACTTATTAATTATTTTTTTAAATTATTTCTTACTAATTATTTTGTTGCTAACATAGGTCGCGATCAAGCAAAAAAGCTAGCGGCGACTTCAAAAAAAGCCGCATCAAGTAGCGGTAGCGGGGGCGGTTCTAGGCTAGACGATATACAAGCCCAAATGGAAGCGTACAAAGCACAAGCCGTAAAGATACGAGTGAAGACCGAGAAGATCAAGTTGATAGAACAAAACAAAGCACTCGAGAAATTCAAGATTTTGTCGATCGACATTTCGACTTTGCCCGGAGAAAATCGTGAAGCTTTGGCAAAATTACAAGAAAACATACGTAACAAATATGTCTAGTTTGTTAAAACTTTAGTAACTAGCGTGTTTTTTTAGTTTATGTTTGTTTTTATTGTAACTTTTTTATTTATTAATATTAGTATTTAATTTAATTTTATATTAATCATTTTATTAATTTGAAATAGAATAAAAAAATAATAAAGTTAAAATAAATAAATGATTAATAATAAATGAGGGTGAGTTATCCACATACCCTTGGTTAGTCCTCAGACCCCCCGTAGTGGGGCGCGATTTACCAAATTTTTTCAAAAATAGCGCCCCCAACATCGCTACAGGGGGGCGCTATTTTCACAAATTCGTTGTAGGCGTTATATTAATAACGCTGTGTGAAAATTGAATCAGCAAATGGAAATTGGACACGTGGATTGCAACGGTCATTTGACCGTTTCCTTTAATTATCAAACGGCTATTTTTTTTTGTTATTATAAATACAACACACACAACACACATATATATATTAATACAAACTCAAAAATACCTTCAAAAAAATATTCAAACACATACTTACCAATATTAGAAGTAAATGGGTTCCCCCGCGTCATCATCTACTGCGAGAGAATATTATAGAGAGTTTCTAGGCGACGAGGGTTATTCCACAGACGAAGAGTTGGAGCAAGATGCCATTACGAGTGCGCTAGCGCTTTCGGCGCGGTATCTTGAAGAAACTAGTACGCCTACACCTCCAAAACAAACTAGGCAGTACTACGAACGAGATCGTGTATCGGCAAATGCTCGTTTGATGAAGGATTACTTTGATGAAAACCCGACTTACCCCGACCCAAAGATCTTTAGGCGTCGTTTCAGGATGAGCAAACGTTTATTTCTACGTATATCCGAAGATCTTGAAAACGCGTTTCCGTACTTTAAACAAAAAGCGGATGCTAGGGGGATGATGGGATTCACGTCTATTCAAAAGTGTACCTCGGCACTGCGTATACTCGCATACGGCAACACGACGGATATCAACAACGAGTATTTAAAAATGGCCGAGAAAACAACACGCGATTCTTTGGAGTATTTTTGCCAAGGTATTTATTTTTTATATATGTTTGTATTTATTTTTTATATATGTTTGTATTTATTTGTTTTAGGAATAATAAAGTTGTACGGAGCCCGTTATCTTAGAAGGCCCACTTGGTACGACTTACAAAAAATTTACGAGGTGCATACGGCTGAACATGGGTTACCAGGAATGCTGGGTAGCCTTGATTGTCGTCACTGGCGGTGGTATAATTGCCCACCCGCTTGGCGAGGTCAACACACGCGTGGTGACCAAAAAGGACCATCGATTATTCTTCAAGCGGTGGCTTCAGTCGATCTTTGGGTTTGGTCGGCCTATTTTGGTGTTGCGGGTTCATGCAACGACTTAAACGTTTTTGAGCAGTCGCCTATTATAGAGGATTTCGTTTCTGGCAGGGCAGCGAAGGCGTGCTTTTACGCTAATGGAAACTACTACCCACACGGATACTATTTGGCTGACGGAATATATCCGAGGTATAGCATTATCGTTAAGACGTTTAGTAACCCGTACGATGAAAAAAGGGCACACTTTAAAAAGGTCCAAGAGGCGGCGCGAAAGGACATAGAGAGATGTTTTGGGGTTCTTCAACAACGTTGGCATTACATAAGAAACCCTGCTCGTGCATGGACCACAGACAAGCTGCGAGATGCTATGTATGCATGTATAATCATGCATAATATGATATTAGAAGATGAAGGTAAAGCGATATGCCAAAATTACGTACCGGAAGCCGTTCAGGATCTACCGCAAGCTAATGTGCAAGAAAGAGTGCTCAACGCACATGAACTTCGCGACCATGAAGTACATGACGCGTTAGCTGCGGATTTGGTCCAACAAGCGTGGTCGGTTCGGTATATTCCAAACCCAGGAGGAAACGAAGAAGAAGAAGAAGAAGAAGAAGAAGAGGACGAAGACGAATATGAAGAATCCGAAGATGAAAATTAATATTAGTTGTTACTTTTTTTTTAATATTACTTGTAATTTTTTTAATATTAGTTGTGTTTTTAATATTATTTGTAATTTTTTTATATTTATTTGCATTTTATTTTAATTATTTGGAATTAAAAGATTAAAAAATAAAGCCCCACCACTACACCCCTTTTTCAGTTTCTCTCTCCACGCTGACTCAGCAGCCACGTGGACCAATCAGGAAGGAGGGCTTTATAAATAAAGCCCCCCACTACACATGGTCTCAAAAGAAGAACGTCCCACCCTTGCTTACGTGGCATCTATGTGGCATGGAGGACATCCCATTTGGATTGTCCCCATACCCACTAGTCTAACTTGCATTATATTCCACTCTCTCTTTATGTTAAGGGACATTAAAAGAGCTACTTGTTAACATGTTAACCCAATGTTAAAAGTTTACATTAAATTATTTTCCTTTTCTAAACCAAAAACACTAAAAATATATGGTTAGGTGAAGTTAAATGGATTAAACCATTTCCTTAGGTTGAGGTGGAGTGAGATAGGAAAAAATGGGTGATATATTATCTAGGTGGAGTTAAGTGGGGTTAAAGTATACCTCAAGGCCTTAAAAGAATTAGCGTAATAATGCTAATGTGGGGTAAGTTTAAATCTAGGTAAGGATGTATTCGTTGTAAATACAGTAAAAGCATAATATTAGCCGTTCAAAAAAAATTGCGTAATAACAATTACTCAACTTTAATTATTGTAAAGTAACAATAGTTAATTACAGTTGATCAAACCTTGACAATATAGCAGTTTAGGAATAGGAATATTGATGCAATTAAAGTATAATTAAAAATGTTACAATGGAATCCGTTGGATTAGGTTTGTTGTAGAGTGTTAATAGTTACGTAAGCTTCGCTGTTGTTAAGAGATTATGATATAGTAGTTGTTTTCATAAAGTGGCTAGGGATCGCCGTCTGGGGGCTAGGGGATCGCCGTCTGGAGGATTGTGATGATCTCTGCCACAACATAAAAGTTCACCTTCCAAAAAAAAATTGTTTTCATAAATGTTAAATTTTTTATTTTTGGTAAAGATACATGTGAATCCTTTCTTAACAGGTTGTCAACGACTGTTTATAAATATTAAATTCGTATTTCACAAAATTATAACTACTACTTTAGGGGCCGTTTGACAACTTTTGAATGGGTAAATGACGTCCCATTAAGAGGTTTGAATGGTTAAAAAGTTCTAAATGGTTAAGTACTGAAAGATGTTTGGTTGGACATCTGAATGGTTAAAATTTCTTATTCCCGCATCAGTATGTAGAGTAAAAGTGGATTCGTTTATATATGAAAACCACTTAGAATATTCCATCGTGTTACCCGCATGACCTGTGGACACGAATAAATGCAGGATTTTATGATACACATTTTTTATAAACAAATAATTGTACTAGACATAGCATGCAACAAATAAATGCAGAATTTATGATACACGTTTTTTATATTACGTTAAACATGAGATAGTGAGATTTCGGCAAATTTATATGTTTCATTAAAAATATTATTATTATTATTATTATTATTATTATTATTATTATTATTATTATTATTATTATTATTATTTTGCAACTAGCTATTTGTTTTTATTTCTATTCAATTGTTTAACCTCGTTAAAATGTAACGTTAAGTAGGGGACATTTTTGCCTCAAAGGTCATTTTTGCCTCACCTTTTATGATGTGATGGTAAATGTGTTGTGATTTTAAAGGCGAGATTCAGAGTCAGTACTCTTATAAGAGGCATAAAAAGAAAGGGTGTAAAAATTGAAGAGAAAATTAACTGTTAAAAAAAAGTGACACTTTTACTTTTTTCTTCATTTTGTCTAGAGGAATTGAAATTAGATAATCTTAACTTTGTTGGGTTGGAAGACAATAATTTCAACATGAAAATTGGATTCTAATAGGCCTAACTTGCATTGGCTTTTATTTCACTAGATCAAAACTAACTAGACAACTGGTTTTAACCCAGTTAGTTTTCTGCTTACATGGCATACCATGTGGCAAATGACGTGTAAAAATGTCCTGGTTGGCACGGAAGTGGCATGCCACGTAGGCATAAAACTAACTGGAATAAGTTAGGTCTGTTATATTCCAATTTTTAAGTTAGGATTATTGGCTTCCAACCCGACAAAGTTAGGATTATTTAATTCCAATTTCCCTTTTATCTAGAGTTAATTACCAAAACCGTCCCTATTGTTTGGGCCAATATGTCGTTAAGTCTTTGGCCTATTTCTTCAAAAGTCAGGGACTGTTCAAGCAATTTTTAAAAGTTTGGACTAGAATGGAATTTTAGCCCAAACAACAGGGACGGTTTTGGTAATTAACTCTTTTATCTATTATAATTTGTTTGATGCTCCACCAAGACCGCCATATCCATAAACACCTGATGTAGTTCCTTTAATCATTTCGCTCATGTATTTCAAGCATCGTTTCCATCACCTGCCCCATTCCTTGCTCCTGAATCGCTTTCCGTAACAAATTCTCACTCTCTTCGATCGAGGTCAGTTTATCAACAGTAGCCTCATCGGGATTTTCTCCGGTGACAGTGTAATACCGTCCTGTACGGTTTCCCAGTGTTCACCCGCCATTTTTTACGAAGTTCGTTGGAGAGCTTCCTTGATAATTCAAGTTAGTTACTAAGTCCGCTGGTGTTCCACAATTCGATATTGCCTTCATGGCCATCGGAAAGCGATCGAGATAAGAGATCGGTCATCTTTGCATGGGTTTTTTTATAGAACTGAAGAAACAAAGAATAAAAAACACAAATAAACAGATCAAAATTGATTAGTTAATCCGTAGCTAGGTAGAGAGAATTAGGTTGATGAAGGGGGGGGGGGTAATGGAATTTGTTCGGATAGAGGAGATTAACTGCTTATGGTGACTAGTTGCGGGACATTATATATTTAATTGTTTATGGTTTATTTTGGGATAAATTATTATCATGTTATAATCTCGTGCTTTACACGGGTTGATAAATGTAATGTTATATAATTAATAAAAAAAGTTATGTTTAAGAAAACATATGCATTTCATGGTTGAAAAAATCGATGTATTATACTAACAGAATAAAATATAACTTAATTTATTAATATATACAGTTATCAAGATATTTATTTAAAAATTGAATATTGATGTGACGGTTATTAGTTTTGTTAATAATTAAGTTTGATTTTTTTATTACCACCTATTTTTTTTATTATTATTTAACAGTTTGTAGTTTTACTATTATATCACTTATAAAAACATTTATCTTCATTATTTTTCATAAGAAAAAAAATATAAGTTTATTTAAAGTATTAATAGTTACTTTTATATTAAATTAATTTGGTTAATAATATACTTAATAATAATCTATAATTAAAAAATAATTACTCATAATTAAGTAAGATAAATATAAAGAAGCATCTCTTTAATTAAAATATAAGTATATTTTACTAAGTAGGATATATAATATTTTTAATTAAACACAAGTATCGATAATTAAGTAAGAGAAACAATAAAGAAAACAAAAAAAAAATAGATTGCTCCAATCAATGACATGTGTTTAAACTTATATTAGTTTATTATATATAATAATAATAATAATACATTTGTTTAGGCAGGAAAAAAGTAAAAAATGCCCATAGGTTAACGATAGACTTTAACGGGGTTAGTCAATTGGTTGAAAATGACAATAAATAACAAATCTCATGTGTGCAGTTGTAAGAAAAAAATTGGATGGAACAAGCAAATTTGCCCAAACCTCGAGGACAATTTTGGAATTTAACTCTAATAACTAAGAAGTTATTTCATATTTTCAAAATTAAGATTAAATTTTTAGAAATAACAACAGTGTAGAGATGCACCGGTTGACTGATTACAAACTAAGAGTAAGGTTCTTATACAAATAAGTATTATTCTATAAATAGGCTTTATTTGACAAGTGAAGGAGGGAAAAAATTTTATTATTTTTTTCGTCTTGTTAAACATGTATTTTAATACTAGAATCTAAAAAAATAGTGTAATTACTCTAATTACGCTAAAAATTAATATTTTTTTATGTTACTCACCTATAAAACATTTTTAGCAGATGAAAAAAAAAAATCCCTCTTCACTTCTTATATTTAGTTAGTTAAACTCATTTGTATTTGATTTTTACACTACAAACTAATTTACCACCGAAGTAGTATAAGCCGTGACTAAATCCAAGTTCAAAAACTAATCTATATTATACTAGACTAGATTATACCCCGGGAGCGTCCCGGGTTGAGAAATTTAATATGATACATCAATTTTACATATGAAATTGACTGATGTATAACTCTAATATTAATATCTAACCTAAAACAAATTAACAATGTACAACTTCAATGCTAACACCTAACCTAAAAGAATGTAGAACTTTAATGTAACTCTAATCTTAACACCTATCTTAAAGACTAAACAAATGTACAACTCTAACATACTAATATTGATACCTAACTTAAAACAACGTATAACTCTATTAACCTATTCGGCTCTGGTTTAAAAAAAATCATATTTACTGATTTAAACATAATTAGTGACTTGTCTATACATAATTAATGATTTACCTGAACACTTTGTGTTTTTTTTCCTGTATGAACAAAACTCCACAAAAAAATTTCTCCGTTTTTATATAGCACTATGGTACTCGTTGGAAAGATAAAAAAACACTCGTTAATTTGGTGTAATTTTTTTCTTTAAAAAATCTCGTATATTAAATATATTAACGTTTAAAAATTATGGGAGAAAACATGAGGGTGAAAAATCCAAATTTGTTTTTAAATTATTTTTTTCCTAAAATATCTCAATGCCACATGGGATGACACATGGCACACTCAAGGAAGAGAATGCCTATTTGAGTGCCATGTCATTAAAATGGCTTTGGTTTATTATATGTATAGATAAAGAGCAAGTAACTAAAAGATTCACCCAATTTATCCCCACAACTAATCGCTAAAACGACTAACTCTATGAAGTTTGGTAGCGTTTATTTAGGATTGTTTTGAGGATGATTATGGCTCTAAGGTGGATATTGCTGAATCACATAGTCATAATCATTGGAATAAGTCATAACAATCTTGTGCTGAGGAGTTGAGGGGCCTTCTGGTCATTATGTCAAAGTTTATATGTTCTGTTTACAAACGAATAAGTGAAAGAAGTTGAAGGACTAAAAGTGTCACATCTAAACCTGTTAAAAGTTAGGGTTTATAATTAGGGCTATATAATCATCTTAGCTGATCACATTCAATTCGACCGATTATCTTGTAATTTTTCAATCGTTTGTCTTTCAAATTTCATTTCATTGTTTTTCGTTTCAATCGATGATGATGAATTAGTTCATTAATAAAGAATCAGTTGGGTTGAGTTCTTTGTGTTGATTGTTCTTTGTTATTTGATTTCTTTGGTGTTTAATTACAACACCGAGTTCGAAGGAAATAAAAAGAAAAGTAATTATTTTATGTTTAACAATCATTTCTTTTTAAATATCTTCTTCAATGTAAAAGGATGAAAAATAAAGGAAATAAACCAAAATTTTCCTTACATTTCCCTTACTTTTTTTTCTTAAAAAAACACGTGGAACATGATTTTTCTTTAACATCCTTTCAAATCCTTTCATTTCCTTTGCTAAGGCTAAGGGGTGTGATCCCCCTTCCTTCCCCCCTTGTCCACATCAGCGTCACGGCATTTTCTCATTCCCTCCCTTAAATAAGGGAAATGGTTCTCCCTTCTTCCCCCTTCCCTATTCCTTTTTTTTATTATTTTTTAAAGGAAAAAAGACTATATATATATATATAATATTATTAGTGGTACAATTTAATAATATATAAAGTAAAGTATAGATATTATATTGATATGGATTGATCGGGGAGAAGGGGGAATGATCACCGTTGGCACGGAAAGGGGAAGGGGGCGGTGTTCCCTGGCGGGAAGAGTGTCCACCTCACCTCACCGATCACCTCACAGTTGCCACACCCCAAGTCCCAACGTCTAAATAAATAAAACTCGGGAACACCTGGTAAGTATCATGTGCCGGTTAATTTCTAAGCGGTTATTATTGGTGAGAAACTTAGCTGACTGTAGTTTAATCATGATATCAGAATTCATGGATGGGTGGACTCGCCCACTAATTATGTCTAAAATGGTCTACAAACTTTCAAGAGGGTGGTGTACTTGTAGGAGTTTGAGTCTATCTATTAGAGCTCTCATGTTCGAATTAGACTATGAGGTGTGGGGGACGTCCAAGGTCCGAACAGCCCGTCCAGCCCCGTCATACACCGCCCCTGAAGGGACTCACGTGTCCAAACCGTCTAGAAATGGGCGTTCAAGCCGGTTGATTTGATTGGTAGGTTTGTTTTGTGAGGCCCTTTCAACGTTATTATGACCGTTTGAATAAAACAAATCTAACTTTAAATACATCCAATATTTAAAAAAACACTCAAATACACACAATTCTCTCTAATCTCCTCATTTCTCTCCTTTTTTTTTATAAAAAAAAATACATGGATCCTTTCAACCCATTCAACCAAAATAACCCGAACACCCTGAACCAAACCCCAATCGAAACACAAATCAAAACGCGAACATCCCGTTGAGTTTTAGCGTATGTTGGAGGTTCCATCCTCGTTTGTGAACTACCAACAATCCTCCTCCAACGCGTTTCAACAACTTAGTCAAATGCAACAACTTTTTCAATCGAATATGTTTAATCAAATGCAAATGTCACCTATGTTTCCTACTTCTTTTACACCGACTCAACCAGCTCCTTCACCACCACCAATAGCTCAAGCGGGCCTCGTTGACGAGGATGATGATGATGACGACAAGGACGATGTCATTCCGGAAACGCAACCATCGCCACCAACCAAAAAAGGCAAGGCAAGGCGAAGGCTTCTCAAAAAATGCCAAAGAAACCATGGACCGGAACCGAAATTGAGGCGTTGATTCTTGCGTTGCTAGAAACATCCATATGCCCCATTGTTGGTAATTACCTTACTAATATTTTTTATTAAAATTTATTATTGTTACAATTTTTTTGCAAAGTATTTAATTATTACAATAATATATTGTCTAACGAACGAAAATAAACTTATACAAATTTTAGGCACCAACCAAAATGGCCCCAGATTTTGGTCTAAATGTGTAAGCAACTTCCACAAAAGAATGGAAGCACCGAAGGCCTACCGAGACGTAGACTTGGTAAGCGGCAAGCTTAGAAAAATAAACAAGGCATGCCTTAAATTTGCGGTTTTTACAATCAAATCAGGTCGAACCCCCTAGTGGTTACAACGAAAGTATAATTTTAAATGACGCCATGAAGAAGTGGAGTGATATGGGAATGGGGGAATTGAAATTTGTTCAAGCTTGGGAACTATTGAGGAACGAACCAAAGTGGGGGACGGTCCCAAACCCTGTTGCAAAAGCAAAACGTAGAAAGATAAATGCTAAAGCTTCACAAGAGGGAAGCTCGAGCGAGCCTCATGTGCAAATTGACATCAACGAGGAAGCGGAGTTTGATACCCTGATCGAGGAGGCTCACCGTCCCATTAGTTTGTCATTGTTTTTTAAAATTTATTATATTCTTATTTGCATGTTGCTAATTAAATAGGTCGGGATAAAGCAAAACGAGATGCGGCGGCGAAAAAACAAAGTGTGTCGGGGAGCGGTAGCACATCAAAGATGGACGTTTTGACGGCTCAAATTGAAGTTTTCAACCAACTCAACGGGGAAAAACTAAGGATGAAGAACGAAAAACTAAAAATCGAGGAGGTGAAAGTTTTGGCGATCGACACAAGCTTCATGCCCGAAGGGAGGCGTTGGGTTATCGAACAATTGCAACAAGACATCATTAACAAATATAGCTAGACGTATTTTTTTTTTAATTTTATGTGCCGGTTTTTTTTATTTGTAATGTCAACTTATATTTTAATATATGTGATTTTTTATATTTTTAGGTGTATTATCTATTTAATTTTAGTTGTATTATTAATTAAGGGGCAATTACATATATCCCCCTCCAAACTTCATAAATTACATATATACCTAAGTCAAAATTTTATTTACATATTTTTCCTTTTCAAAAACTAAAAATATCAAATATACCCATTCTATTATTAAGCACCTCATATCATTACATGTTATGATGAACTCTGTTCTTACCCTAAAAGCCATAACCACAAAGATCTAACCAATCTATAATCCTTTTTTCTTATTTATATTCAACAATGTCATGTAACTGATCATCCGACTCCAAACTACCAGCAGTCTAATTGCTCACCAAAACATAAACATTTTAGAACTCTTTCGCAAGTGAATTTCTTAACCCTAACTCTCACACACGTACTCTGTTCTTGACCTAACCAAACACGAGGATCTCGACATTCTATAATCCTCTTCCTCATTACATTCAACAATTTCAAGTAACAGGTCATCAAATTCCAAACTACCAGCAATCTAATTTCTCATAAAAACAACACAAGTTTTTAAAAACCTCTTCAGCTATTAGAACAAATCTTAAATCAACGAAGATAACCATTTTTAAGCTAGGCGCATAGTATAAGTTACCATTTTAAGGCTTCTTAGACCATTCAAATGTTGGCCATCTATAAAAATTAAATCTCTTAACAAACCAATGACAAATAAATAAAAAAATTTTACTTGTGTAATTAAAGTTTCCAAGTGATGAGAATCTATTAGCTACATATATCATATATGCATCTTAATGAAAATAATTAAACAACAACTCAACAAGCATAACATAAGCATAAACTTTGTAAAACTTTAACGAATGTAAGTATAAGGCCTTACTTAAATTAACGACGACTTTAAAGCTGCGCCATTTCTTGGTGAGGCAGTTTTCCTTTGCCCTGTGGAAAAGCATATCCAAATAATATGTATTAACTAAATATTCGTATTCACCCACCAATATAGATTGACAAAACACAAGTAAAATGAAACACTGCGGCTCACATTGGAATAACACAGATATGGATTCTACAACATCATTCGACACTAAATAATAATAATAATAATAATAATAATAATAATAATAATAATAATAATAATAATAATAATAATAACCAGTGGCGATTGCCTACTCATCTGATTCATATATACCGATACAAATTCACTGACTGAAACATAACGAACAGATCTGAATAATCCGGAAACAAAATTAGGGAAAAAGGATGACTTAAACATATATACATACATACCTTGGTAAGTAACAGAATGGAATCCGTTATGGAGACCAAGTAAGAAAACAAGATGAAGAAATAGTCCGGCCAGTTGATTTAATTGATTGTTTTGGATTGGAATATTTAGGGTTTAAGAAATTGGTACAAGTGGAGTAAGATCAAATAGGGGAAGATGGAGTAATCTCTGCACAATGAATCGATAATACTAAATAATCACATATTGAAGACGGCCGTTTCATTCAAGAGAAGATGAAGGGGAGAATGAATTGAGTAGTATTGGTGTATCATTGACTTGTAAAGCTGCCATTAAAAGTTGTACAAAAGGGTATAAAGGGAGGAAATGGTGTAAAAATTTGGTGATTACACTTGAGGCTTTTGAGATGCCATCTTAACTTTGCCAAGTTGGACATCTTTACCCATTGCTCCCTCTTTATAATGAAGTAGAGATGTAATGATATGAGGGCTTAATAATGATTATGTAAGAGTGTTAGAACACTCGTTTCGGTGAAATTAAGTTGTAGGATGTATGAAAAAATTTTGCATGTTACATGTTCTTGGTGTTCATAACTAAGTTGGAAAGATCGTATGGGATATAAGTTGTAGGATGCAAGGAATGTGTTGTATGACTTGTCGTGAATATAGTTTAGTAAAAGAATAAGGGTAAAATAATATTTTCCAATGTATTTTTAATAGATTGGGTATATGTGTAATATATGAAGTTCAAAACTTTAAGTACTTGAGTCCCTAGCTGGAAATTAACTAACCTATTGAGTCCAAATTTCTATCTCTGTTAACTAAGTCAGTTAACTTTCAGTGAAAAGACAAAAATACCCCTACTTAATAAAAAAAAATAAAAGAATCATATATACAAACCTAACCCTTCTTTAAACCATCTTCTATACCCTCTCTACTAACATAACCCACCCACCATCTTCAACCTCCTACACCACCCACCACTATACCACACCTTGCACCACCACCACTGTTGCACCACTGTACTAGCCCCATCCCAATGGCATTCTCCGGTGTCCTCTCTCGTTTGTGACCTTCCAAACCCATTAGATTCATCTATTATTATTCTCAATCACAATCTGAATCTCATTCACAAATCATTTACAACACCATTCTAATCAACTCTAACAATAACACCAACCATCAATCCTCAGGAAACCCAGCTATCTGTGATGCCCCTAATCTCCAACAAACATACCTACTTTTCTTTTCATCTTTACCATTTTATTACTTTAGTTTTATGGGGTTTAGTTGTTATGTTCTAATTTAAATGGGTTTTAATTTTTGTGGGGTTTCAGAGCTTGACGAATTGGGGGCAAAGATAGTACGGACGAATTGGGGTTTCAGAGAAGAAGGCTTAAATTTAAAGCTTTTACTGAAATTCGATCTAGGGATTTAGGGTTAGGGTTCAGATCGAGGTAGTTTATGGTTCAGTGGTGGTGGGACGGTCGGGTGGGGGACAGATTGTGTGTGTAGGTGTGTGTGAGGTTTGTAGTAGAGGTGGTGAGGTGGGTATGGTGCGGTGGTGGAGGTGCGGTAGTGGTGGTGCATGTGGTGATGGGGTGGGGTGGCCAATTGGAGTAGGGGTGGGGAAGACAGTGTTTGTGTGTTATATATACATACTAGGTGAAATCCCGTGTGAAAACACGGGAACACTAAATCCAACTAAAGCTAAAAATCCATTTTATTGGTGGTTGTGCTTCTGCCTTTAGTAACCACTGATAAATGAAATAGTTGATTGGAAACCACTGATGAATTGGTAACCACTGATGAGTGAATCAGCTGATGATTATTCACGGATTAAGCAAGCAACAGAGGATGAAACAAACTTCCGATGACAGCAGTGGTTTGCATTTAACAGATGTTGTCATCAGAAGTTTGTTTCAGAGTAGACCCATTGAACAGAGTAGACCCATTAGTAATAAAACGCTCATTTTTTTTCGTTCTTTGTATAGCACTATGGTACTCGTTGGAAAGATAATAAAACGCTCGTTAATTTGGTGTAATTTTTTTTCAAAAAAAAAGTGTCGTTTAAAAAAGTTATTAACATTTAAAAATCATGGGGGAAAGTACATGTGCCATGCACATGATAGAGAAAAATAATATAATAGTAGATGGAGTATCCATGACCCATTTAAATGAGCGGGAAAAAAATTAAAGGAAGCCTAAAAGGTGTCATGTGTCCCTCATTAGCTTTCATTTATATATTATAGAAGATTTATTTTTTTATATATTATTAAAACTTTTATGTATTAAAGACTTGTTCCTTGTACCTTATGCATTATAGAGTTTTACCTAAATGTAAAATGACTGAAATACCCTTGTACTTAACTGACTTGGTTAACGAAGTTAGTTAATTGGACTCAACGTGTTAGTTAATTTTCAACCAGGGACTCAAATAGTTATAGTTTTAGACTTTGGATTCAAGTAATTAAATCACTATAATACCATGACGCAAATAGTAATCCACTCTAATCCTTAATTTAAAATAAAAAACAAAAATAAACCAATATGAGTGGAGGACTATCCAAGGAAAACCACCCCCACACCCTTAAGTAGAGGTGATCAAATCGGTTTTTTTTGCCAAACCGGTTTCGGTTCCAAACCGGTTCGTTTTGGACTGGTTTTGTCAGTTCGTAAGACCGGTTTCGGTTTCGGTTCTTAATCGGTTTTTTCACGCACTTTTTCAAAATCGTATAAATTACATAAAATTTAACTTTTAATAACTTTTAGGGTTTATTAAAGAAGGAAATTGAATATTAATACAAAAAAAAAAAAGTTTTACCCAAGGATAGATCGGATTAGAAACGAGGTCTTTAGAGAGAGGTTTGGAGTGGCTAGGATATCAGACAAGATAAAGGAAGGGAGATTGAGATGGTTTGGACATGTGAAGAGGAGACGAACAACAGCGCCAGTGAGAGCAATGGAAGCATGCGTTGTAGAGGGGAGAAGGAATAGGGGCAGACCTAAATTGCCTGGGATGAGCGAATTAGACAGGATCTCATAGAGTTGCACCTCTCTGAGGACATGGTCCAAGAAAGGAGTTCGTGGAGAAGTAGGATTAAAGTAACTAACTTTTAGGATTTGACACTTAGGTAGCATAATCGGGTATTATGAGGAAGCCTTAACTATAGGTTTTCTAAACCAATTTTGATTCATGTGCCTATTTATCCTGTTTTCTTAAGTAGTGTGAAACTTACATGTGGTTGTAGTCTCGTGTACATGTTTGTATGATGTTCAATGTATTATATTTTTATGCACTATCTTACTAGCTTATTACTGCACTTGGCCCGTTAGCCGATAATGATATATCCCTGTGGTGCTTGTCTCGTTACTTGTATGCTTGCCTATCTTCTGTTCTCTCTTTTTGAGCCGGGGGTCTCTCTGGAAGCAATCTCTCTATCCTTATGGATAGAGGTAAGGTGTGCCTACATCTCACCCTCCCCTGACCCTACCAATAGTTTCTACTATTCGTGGGATATACTGGGTATGATTGATTGATTGATTGATTTGTGTTTATGGCAAAAAAATGTATTTTTCTTAAACCGGTTTCGGTTCGGTTTCGGTTTTTTACCGGTTTCGGTTGGTTTTTAGCGATACCGGTTTCGGTTCGGTTCCGGTTTGTGTACTGGTTTCGGTTCGGTTTCGGTTTCTTTTGGCCGGTTTTTTTTTGTCGGTTTTAGGCCGGTTTTCGGTTCGTTTTGGGATTTTTTTTTTTTTAGTACCGGTTTTGACCGGTTTCGGTTCGGGTCGGTTTTACCGGTTTCGGTTCCCGAACCGGTTTTTTGAACACCGCTACCCTTAAGTTGTCATCATGTTGTCATCTTTAGAGGGGCCCATATTTTGCTTATGTGACAGGTAGTTCTTCTAAGATTGCCCTCAACCAAACCTCATAGTCTGAACCACAATACAATATGTGCTTTACGTGATCTCATTTGTTAATGGAATATTGATAGTCCCATAAGTTTGCCGGTAACTAGTCCTAATGTTTAACAAAAAGTCAGAGCCCAAATGGTGGTGGGCCGGAAAATTATTGACTAGTGGGTCAAGAAACATATCGTATAATCCGATAGTATGTACCATCGATAATTTGGCAATGTTTAATAGTACTGCAAACGAGCCGAGCTACTCGAGCTTAGCATAAAAAAAAAAAATTCGAAACGTGTCAACCTTAAACAAGCTCAAGCTTCGCTTATCAAATTCGAGCCGGCTCGCGAGCCTAAACAAGCCCACTGTTCAGGGGCGATGCTTAGTAGGGGCGGGAGGGGGCGGCCGACCCCCCCCCCCCCCCGAATTTTCACGCAGAAATTCCGATTATATAGTATTCGTATAGAAAATTTTGGAAATATAGGGTTTCGACCCCCCAAAACTAGTGACTTCCGACCCTCCAGTGACTTCTGACCCCCCGAACCTTCGGGTCAAGCTTCGCCACTGCCACTGTTCATATGATTTTTAATTAATATATACATATTTAAATAATACTAATGACTATTCATAAAATTATTAAAAAATAAATAAATTATATAAAAAATAATAATTGTAATTAATATAAGTTAATTAATAAATAATAAACGAGCCAAGCTCGAATTTGAAAAATACATACGTGTCAAGCCCGAGCTTTGAAAACAGAACTCAAATCGAGCCAAGATCGAGCTTTTATAACTTAAACGAGCTTGAGGTCGAACCTTGTCGAGCTCGGGATCTGCTCGGCTCGTTTGCAACCCTACTGTTAAACATGATGACTTTGAGTATAGGAGTCATTGATTTGGGCAACACTTAGGGAGTATTATTTGGTCGAGTATTGCATCCAAAAGGAAGACCCTTGTGAATCTTGATATCTATTCACAAAATCAAAGATTTTTACTCCAAATGTCAAGTCTTTAGTTTAGTTCTATATAATAATCAAAAAATGAAGAACTTGCATGAACAATATTGTAGAACTATCAAAGAAAAATATCATTCTAAATTTCTAATAACTATGAGTATTCATATTCTACCAAACTGCAGGAAAAAAAAAAAAAAAAAAAAAACACTTTATGCCATAAAGACGAGTGCGTCCTTTTCGCACTCGTCAAATATGAACAACTCTTGCATTTTCTATTTCTGCTAATCACATTTCTAAACAATTATGAAAATCAGCTTCATTGAATTGAGTGGCTACAATTTGCCTTCTCGCAAAAGCATTCTTCAGGGTTGGCATAAAAGTAGTCTTCTTCTTTAGGTTTTTCTGTAACTATTCTACGATGTTTTGGTCGACCCATTCGTTCTTCATGTGATGATTTCACAGCATTTGAAAACTCTTCCCATGATATTGTCCCGTTTTGGCGCAAATCTATCAGTTCTACAAGCTTTTTTCTATTTAGTTGGATTGTTTTCTTGAACCCATGGTACCTGCAGTACAATATCACAAACAACTTTTAACCTGTTTGACCCATTTGACCCGTTCATCTTTAAGTTAATGTTTTTACCTTCGGTGACCTTCAACAAGCTTTGCCATATTACCATCATAAGATGGAACAAAAATGTTACTAGCAACCGAAACCATGAAATCAAGAGCTGCCATTTGAGATGAATGATTCTGAAACTGTCTCAGTTCTTCCGGATCTAATAACGTTTCTTTCTTTACCTAAAACATACAATCAAAAGTCAAATCTTCACTTCAAAAAGCCCAATTACCTTAATAAATCAAATAACTCGAAGGATTAAGGACGACCACTTACAATACGAGGAAACGCATCCTTTAAAGCTGCAAGTCTCCTTTCACTGCCATAAATTTCACCAGACGCAATATATATTTGTGTATCTTGGCCAAACCCAAGTGCTTGTAGAACTAATGTTACTTCTTCAGGTGTAAGTGGACAAAGACCTTGCGATCTCCGTTCTTCAGACACTATCTCCTTCTCCCTCCACCATGGGAACGCATATCTAAAAACAAAATTTGTCATCAAAACAGGTTGGTCAGGTAACGGGTCAAAAAGGGTATTCGAGTTGGGCAGGGCTGGGCCAACCTTTCTTGTCTGAAGTTTTTCTTTATTTGTTTTTATAAATAATCAGCATGTCAAATACTGTAGTGTTTGACAAAAAATGAACAAAGGAGAATTTATACATTAGAAAAAGATGGCTTTCAAATCCTTTCAAGTTAATTTTTTACTTGTTCTGTTTGAGATGAAGCATAATTGACCCATTTGTTTGGCAAAATGGCGGATCTGTCCAAAACGGATTTTTTGGTGCAAGCGAGATCAATCCTTTTTTGGTGCCAGATATGAATAAAAATGTTGGCTAAATCATTAAAAAGGTTTTAACCTGCTCCGCGCATTTAACATGTTTCATTTCAAGGTAATTATTTTTATCTGACGTGTTTGAGGTAAAAACACAACCTGAATCAGCCCATTCATAAACATATTTTTTTATCAAAAGACATTTTTTTAATGAATTTTTCATTCCATAACTGACAAATTACATTAAAATAGCAGGCAGGCGGACAACAAGCTGCGCCGCCACCCCTTTCTGGATTCGTCTAAAAATGCCACCTTTATTAAAAAAAAATTTACCATTTTTTGTCAGACCAAGAAGAAGAAAAAAGATGTTACCTCAAACGTTTGAGTTCCTCGGATTCTTCAGTGGTGCATCCATGTGTACAACCCGAAAATGCCAACATGTCCATCTCGTATCTCAAGTGCAATGCCATAAAGGGTCCTTTTTCTTGAAGAATACTAACCAATTTGTTCCCAAGAGCTTCAATCGAAGGCGTGAACTTTAATGCATGGAAATTGACACGACACCTAAGCTTTTGAAGTTGATGTGGAATGCCATTGTTTGCTAACCGTGCATCTGTTCGATTAAAGTGTATCACCTTATGCTTGTTATAAAGCGGTAGAATCTGCAATTCGGTTCACAAATTTGTAGCCATGAAATCATCTTATTTGATTAGACTAGACACATTATGTAAAAAAAAATACAGACCTGTTCAAGGTAGTATTTTTCACTTGACCAGCTGACAGGTGGCATCTCTAATGGCTGGGATCCATACTTTCTGCTAAATCTCTTTGGCAAACGTTTAACAATCCGGACTTCATCTCTTAGTGAATCAATGAAGTGGCCGACGTTAAATATATCCTCAAAATCACTGAACGAAAACACCAAAACGTAAACATATTGAAATAACATGCCGATAACGCCATGATTATTACTAAAAAAGATCAAGATAATGACCTAGGGTCAGCCCAGAAAGATGTTTTATCAAGCTCTGGAACAACCAAAGTGAGGTTTAAAAGCCGAGCAACTGTCACCATGTCACATATCTGAAATGACAAACTTTACTATAAAACTGAAAATTAATACTTGAAGCAAAGTGTAAATTAGTACGAAAGCAAAAGAAAGAACCACGAACCGCAGCTCTCATTTGGTTTAAACCCCCGTTACAAGAAACTTTAAGAAACCCGTTACTCGTATAATTCCCTGCACAACAGAAGATTAATAATCAAATAAAATCTCCCTAAACCTTTGTCTAAATTGTTGACGGTTTAAAAAAAAATAATTCTGGTAGCATATCCATTCAGAAGATTAATGTGACATCCCTTTGTCAGTTTGTCCTACCTATGATTTACCTACCTAGTTATCGTCTTGAAGTAGGTAATGCCATAGGAACACCGCCCCCAATAGTAAACTCCGGCTTGCCTTTCACATCATACAAGCCGTACGATAGGACAAAAAATGGTCACACGAGCCCTATGACTTCGTCAATGGTCGCATAAGTCATTTCTATGTCAGTCAAAACATCATATTGGCCATATAATTTGGGCCCATTACGACCCTTATGACCATTTTCGCCCTATCATACGGCCCGTATGACATGTCAATGATGTATGGAATTGCGGATAGTATATCAGTGGTGTTTGTTAAGCACCGAGCAGTATTTGTTCCATACGGCTCTGAACCATTCAGCTCAGCTCTGAATGGTTCAGCAGCATTCTGACTGTTTGTTTCAACCTAAAAAAGGCTCTAAATGGAATGGTTAAGAGCTGAACCATTCAGACTTTGGTGCATAGCTGAACAATTCAGCACTTAATCATACAGACCTCTTAATGATTCAGCACTTAATCAACCAAACAGCCCCTAAATCTAGTACAGCTCATCTATAAACTAAAGCATTCTACCTAAAATAAACATACATTGTGTAAATAACTAAAAACATATATAAATGAACATGAACTCAACAATTTTTAATCACTCACTTGGAACAGGCAGAGGTGGTGATGGAACAACAGTTGTAACCTCAGTAGCCATTTGTGTGGATACATTTATCGGGTTAAAAAACCGGATAAAAAACCTCGGATGCCAAAGCTCACCAACAGTCAAAAGCTGAACCAAACAAGTCCAAATCAAAATACTTGAACAGACCCTAATAAACCACACTTGTAATCTGGTCCGTTGGATCACTTGCCCAGGTAACTTAGCCAACCTCACTACCTGCACACTACTGCTTTCAGATCTAACATCCATTTCTTATCCACACACCACATCTCTTCTTCATTCTCAACACATTATTATTATTATTATCAACCAATATGAACCCTAAATTAATATTATAAACTACCCTTATATAATTTCCAGTTGGGTGTTCATAAAATCACAAAAAGATTCAAACTTTGTAACAATTGGATGATATAATTTGATGTATGAACTGGGTTTTCAAGAAACTGAAATAAAGGTTCAGATTTTCAAGATTTTGATATCACAATAACCCCACATTGAAAACACCATAAAATAATTATATTAGCCTTAATTGGGGAAATGGGTTAATGAATAACAGAATAAGAACCCTAGAGGTTGATATGGACAATGTATTATGAAGAATTTTAAAGAACCAAAGATTTGAAACGGTTAAATGTTTTGCAATGGTTGAAGATTTCTTTTGTTTAAAAAGGAAATATGATATGGGATGTTAATATTGCTAAAAATAAAAAAGTTAGTGAAAGGGGGTTTCATACTTTTCATATAAACACAAAATAATATATACTCAAATTTTATTTTTATTTTTATGTATCATTATGGTATAGATCATTTTAACATGTGGAAAGTTAACTTTTAGTGTTTTTCAATAGTTTAAAAAAAATGTTATGAGACTATGTGATGTGGCCTGCGAGCGAGTTGTCGCGAGTCACCAACAAAGCCACGTGGATCGTGTGAACCATAACACTCTTCCGTGACTCTGGCCGCAAGCGAGCCCAAGCGACCTGGCTCGCGTGAGCTCGTGAGGTAAAAATTGACCGTTGGGCTATTTTCAACAGTTGGCGGTAGTGCCGACCATGGGAAAGTCTATTATTTGAAATGAAAAGAACGAGGGAAGAGATGAAGAAGACGGCTAACTTTTTTTGGGTGCACAGCAGAAATAATACAGAGATAAAGATGAAGAAGACGAAAGTGATACGCTGATACCTAGTATCTTATTGGGCTTTGTTTTGGCCCAAGCAATACTGGCTTTACTAAAAATTTATCAATTTCTAAGGGTCCGTTTGGTATAGGGTAATAGAATGGAAGAGGGAATTGAATGGACGAGGTAATGGAATGGATAATTACCATTCCATGTCTTGTTTGGTTGCCATGTAGGAATGAAACAAAACATTATTTTGTGTTTGTTGGATAGGCATGAAAAGACGAAGGAATAAAATCGGTGGTTAGTGGCGGTGGTAGTTAGTGGTCATTGGCGATGATGGTGGTGGTGATATGTGGCGGTAGAGGCGGTGGTGGGTGGCGGCAGCGACGGTGGAAGGTGGAGGTGGGTAGGCGACGGTGGTGAGTAGTGGCGGTGGTGGGTAGTGGTTGGTGGTAGTGATGATAGGTGGTGGTGTGTGGCGGTAGCGTGGTGGTGGGTGGCAGCAACAGTGGCGATGGGTAGAGGTGGATGGTGGTGATGGTGTGTAACACCCCAACCGATGGCGGAAACATCGAGGTGTCACGTATGAATGATTGTTCAGTAGCTCATGGTAATACATATGTTTAAATAATCCTTTATTTCATTACAAAATTGAATTACATTAAAGTCTACATCAAATAATCAAACAAAGCTTAAAACTTCAAATATCTCCTCATGCTAGCTCTAGACTTCAAGCATCAGTATTTCCTGTTGAGTTTGGAAAAATGGGGGGGGGGGTCAACTAGAAGTTGGTGAGAATACATAAGCCATGTCAATCAATTAAGTTTAAAAAGTTTAGCAATTCATATGTCTATCGTAAGTTTAAGTCTACATGAATAAACATGAAGTGTTGTATGCACATAATCAAACCTCCGACTAGTTTAGGTCCATCCCGTCATCCACGGTTCACCTTAATATTATGTTGGAACGATAACAATCACCCGCGCTCCCCATAAAAGATGGTCAACGAATCTAGGTGGGATTGTCAATCCAATAGATCTATTATTGAGTATCGTCGGCTTGGCCATAGCTAATGATTATGTATGTTGAAGTTTAAGTCTAACTGTTGTTGTCTAAATCATGAGGCATTAAAGTTTACAACTAGACATGTATGTGGAATTGCTTAAGTATAATTTTGCAAGTATAAAGAATTGCATAAACATGGTTACGTAAACTCACCTGAAATTCACTGTGTAAGTACTAGCAAGTAGCAACAAGTCTGAACTTGGATTAATTGAACTCTTGTATCCTATTACAAATAAATGATGCCTTAAATTCTAATGCAAATAAGTTTGTTTCATTTATTGATTGTATAGATAGTTTATTCAACTACCTAGACTCGCATTGAATGAATGCGCGTCTTAAAGTTTGTATGACTTAACGAACCGATAGTAACTTCGTTTGGTTTTCTTGAAAATATATGCGTATGTATAGTTATTGGAAATAAATAAGTTATTGAAGTTATTGGTAAAGACACATTTTGTATAATGAAATAATATTTACGTAGCTTGACTCAAATGTTAATTCGTCTCGTATCTTGGATAGCATATATATGTACTTATTAATAAATATTTCTATTTATGACGACGTAAGATTTGAAAGTTGGAATTTTTTGTAAAAACATAATCTCGTCTACACATAATCATAAACTTGAAAGGCCGATTTGGTTCTTATATTTTATAAAAATTTGGGCAGAGTTTCCTCTGTTTTTGTAAGAAACCAGACAACACAAGTCGTCTATTTTAACTCAAAACATGAATTGCCCGATTTCACAAAACACAACATTATTTACCAAAGCTATTTTACACGACGAAAGGTTAACTTATTATAAATCTTACGCTTTGACAAGTAATACATTTATATAAGCGTAGTTCGAGTTGTTATCTCGCATGAACATAAGCTCGTCGTTATCTGATTCATCCAAACTAACAATAAAATAATCTTTGTTATAATTCGTTCGATTCGCTTAAGTTTTCGCAATGTATAACTTAATATATATATTTACAACCTAATATAGAATAAAAATAGTTAAACGAAAGTCATGGCGCCTTATACCTTCCTGCGAACAACTCTCCAACCGACACGTGCACGCCTCGAACCGAGTTGACCAGCTTTGACTGTTGACTGGCGTTGACCAGATCTGGAATGTTTAACCAACGGTGACCAGATCTGAATGTTGACCGGAGTTGACCACGTTGACTAACGTTGACCAGAACCAAACTCGACTCAATGACCGGATCTGTTGACGTTTGACAGAATGACTTGACCCGAGATGATAATAAACTAACAGAGACCAAGATTCCTCGTCTACCCAAGATCACCACCATCAAGGCTGAACCGGAAAACGACACCCATCTGAACATTCCTATTGTCGCTACACCGAAGCAAAACTTGACTCGGGAAAAATCCAAACGGAATTCAACAAAACAAAACTGACCCGGGAGATGACTAATCTGACCCGAAAAGTAGATAAACGAGATTTCCAGTCCTAACCCCAACATTATTATTAATATTGTCCGGCCACTAAGGCCGCTCCTCGGCTAGGTTGACCATCATCACCACTGTTGAGGCTTCACGACGGGGCTTTCTTAGTCCCCGGTGGTGTTAAATGATTGGGGAAAGGAAGGGTTTCGTTAAGTTGTTGGGGGTTGGGTGGTGGTCAGCGGCGGCGCCGCGTGACAGAGGCAGAATGGGGTGAGGTATGGTAAAGTGAAGGAAGCTAGGGTTTTGTGTTTGTAAGAAAATGAAGGAGGAGAAGGAAATAAAGTGATTAAATAGTTAGGGTTTTTGTGTGGGTTAAGTGGTTGGGTACCGCGTATACGAGCCAGTTACCGACTCGGTCTCGTTTAAATTACATTACTTACTTAACCGCTAAAATAGTTATTTTGTTAGATTTATATATATAAACCGTTTTAAAACGAGGGGTTGGACTATATATTTGTTATAATATATTTTTAGTCACGTTTAGAAATTTACAAGGATACAGGTCGGTTTACCAATATGTTATTACTTACAAACGCGTTATTTGGCGAATTTAAATAATTAAATTTATTAATGAATAAGAAAGTATTTCTTGTTAACGAATTAAAATCGTTTTATGAATAGAAATATTAATATTATATTATTAGAGAAAAGCTGGGCGTTACAGTCTCCCCTACTTTTAGAAACTTCGTCCCGAAGTTATATGAAAACACAAGGTTGAGAGTGATTGGGTAGAATTTAGGGCAACTGTGGTCTGGAAAATTTTGTGTTTAGGCACGACATAAATAGAATAATATGTTTCGAATAATTTGGATAAGAGTCTTGAAATCGCAAGGAGGATAAGAATCTTAAGTTTTAGGAATCCTAAAAGTAGTGCATGAGTTAATGGACTATAGAAAGACTAAATGGACTACCAGGTAACTAGAGTTCATAATTTGTTATTTACCGAAAACCTTGATAGAATTTCACACTACCTTAACGTACCTGTAAATTCGTGATTACGTTCCGGACCGCAATCACCAATTTACCTTACATTAGGGTTTTGTGTCCTTCTATGACTCTAAACACACATGTAAGTAATGCAGAATAACCTTGTGATTGAATTGTATACAATGTATCCAAAAATAAGTCCAACTGTTGAGCAGGAAAAAGACTTCTACCAGTCAGTGAGTAAGAACCTCTACCGATTGTTTAGCAGGTACGATAGCCTCTACCAGTCGTTGAGCAGGTTGTAGGGCCTCTACCGACTGTTGAGCAGGCATGATGACCTCTACCAATCGTTGAGTAGGTTATTTGGTACTCAACTAACTGTTGAGCAAGTACTTCATCCTCTATCAGTTGTTTGATTAAGTGTAACAATTGTTTTTGGTTTATCACATAAGTTGCAAATTGATAATACATACATGTAAGCAAGTTTGTAAATGCATCATGTATCGAGTATAGCATGCGAGTTGTAACAGAGTTGCCCTAGACAAGGTTAATGACTCTAGGTGTGTTTATAGCAAATAGTTTATATTCCATGCTTTCATGTATCATGAATAATCAATTGTTCAGGTAGATAATCAAATCCTCATGTATAACTAATATTCAAGTTTTGATGCAACGAACAATTAAGTTTTCAATAGTGTGGTTATCGTGGAGATCAAGTTCATGTTCGAGGAGGTAAAGGATGTGAATTTGGATTTTGAGAGATGATGAAAACTCAAAGTATAATCAAAGTTGTGAAAAATGGTGAACGTGTAAATGGTTGATAAAGGGTTTAATTTATAGGGTTTCAAAACGACGCATGTAATAAGGTGATCATGCAGAATAATCGTGGGGTTTGAATAAATAGTTAGATACAAGCGTATGAGAAAACATGATTGCGGTATTTGCCAAAAATTTGTAATAGTTCGAACAAGTTTAAAATAAGTATGTGTCAATGGAAAAATTGTAGAGTAAATTTTGTTCCTGTGGATGGAAAGATTTTATTTTCTAAATTGGTTTCGTATATAAAGCAAAAGTCATTAAATTGTACAACTAAATTGATTTAGATCAAAATATTTCGATGAGTCATAGGTTTTAAACACGATGTCGGATTTCAAAAATCAAGAATTTGTTCAGACGTTTTGTATAATAGGCTTCGAGTAATACATAAAAGAAATCATTCTTAATAGATTAAAACATTTTTATCGTAAATCATTTGCTACGCCAATAAACTGTTCAATAAAATTTGAAATTTAACAATAAGTTTGTGGAAATAAAAGACTCTTTTAAATATATATATATATTTGTTATAGTTTGCGAAATTCCCAAGTGATGAAAGTTTGACAAAATTCAGTACTCTTTAGCTTTGGTGCTACAGTATCTCCTATACACAGATTATAAGGTTACAGTTTAAACAAGGATTTTAAAATCTCGAATGTGATGAAATTTTATGGTTGATGGTATCTTCAAAATATACATATATAAAGACACATAAATAAAAATGTAGGGGGGAGTTTAAAATAAATTTGGCCAGAAACATCAAAGATAATAGATTTATATATGATGCAAAGGGAAACATATGATTTGGGTTAGATGTTAAAAATAATTAGACTTATGGATAATATTATAAGTTTGTAAAACGAATTAGGATTTGTGAAACCCAGAAATGATTCATGAAGTTTAAGCTAATGAGGGAATTATATAAGAAGGAAATATATTTGAATTGTAAAAATTTTGAGATTCAAAACTTAGATTTTATACGGGAGTGAGGGGGTATAAATGAAAATGAAACACAAAGATTGTAAATATCTAACCCCGAATAAACGAAAATGTTGGCTTATCAAACAGATCAGGTCTAAGCCCAACGAATTTGCCCTAATAATCTAGAAGTACGTTAGGATTGTAGCAAGTAAGTGAAAGAGAGTAGGCAAGACCAAGTTAGGCTAAGAATAAGGATGAGGATAGGGATAGAGATAAGGATAAGGTAGAGCTACAAGTAATTGAAGCAAATACTGGTTAAAGTCCTAAGGTCATAGTCTACATTATTTTTCTAATAACCTAATTCCCTATAACCATGGCTCTGATACCAATCTGTAACACCCCAACCGATGGCGGAAACATCGAGGTGTCACATATGAATGATTGTTCAGTAGCACATGGTAATACATATGTTTAAATAATCCTTTATTTCATTACAAAATTGAATTACATTAAAGTCTACATCAAATAATCAAACAAAGCTTAAAACCTCAAATATCTTCTCATGCTAGCTCTAGACTTTAAGCATCAGTATTTCCTGTTGAGTTTGGAAAAATGGGGGGGGGGTCAACTAGAAGTTGGTGAGAATACATAAGCCATGTCAAGCAATTAAGTTTAAAAAGTTTAGCAATTCATATGTCTATCGTAAGTTTAAGTCTACATGAATAAACATGAAGTGTTGTATGCACATAATCAAACCCCCAACTAGTTTAGGTCCATCCCGTCATCCACGGTTCATGTATGTAGAATTGCTTAAGTATAATGTTGCAAGTATAAAGAATTGCATAAACATGGTTACGTAAACTCACCTGAAATTCACTGTGTAAGTACTAGCAAGTAGCAACAAGTCTGAACTTGGATTAATTGAACTCTTGTATCCTATTACAAATAAATGATGCCTTAAATTCTAATGCAAATAAGTTTGGTTCATTTATTGATTGTATAGATAGTTTATTCAACTACCTAGACTCGCATTCAATGAATTCGCGTCTTAAAGTTTGTATGACTTAACGAACCGATAGTAACTTCGTTTGGTTTTCTTGAAAATATATGCGTATGTATAGTTATTGGAAATAAATAAGTTATTGAAGTTATTGGTAAAGACACATTTTGTATAATGAAATAATATTTACGTAGCTTGACTCAAATGTTAATTCGTCTCGTATCTTGGATAGCATATATATGTACTTATTAATAAATATTTCTATTTATGACGACGTAAGATTTGAAAGTTGGAATTTTTTGTAAAAACATAATCTCGTCTACACATAATCATAAACTTGAAAGGCCGATTTGGTTCTTATATTTTATAAAAATTTGGGCAGAGTTTCCTCTGTTTTTGTAAGAAACCAGACAACACAAGTCATCTATTTTAACTCAAAACATCAATTGCCCGATTTCACAAAACACAACATTATTTACCAAAGCTATTTTACACGACGAAAGGTTAACTTATTATAAATCTTACGCTTTGACAAGTAATACATTTATATAAGCGTAGTTCGAGTTGTTATCTCGCATGAACATAAGCTCGTCGTTATCCGATTCATCCAAACTAACAATAAAATAATCTTTGTTATAATTCGTTCGATTCGCTTAAGTTTTCGCAATGTATAACTTAATATATATATTTACAACCTAATATAGAATAAAAATAGTTAAACGAAAGTCATGGCGCCTTATACCTTCCTGCGAACAACTCTCCAACCGACACGTGCACGCCTCGAACCGAGTTGACCAGCTTTGACTGTTGACTGGCGTTGACCAGATCTGGAATGTTTAACCAACGGTGACCAGATCTGAATGTTGACCGGAGTTGACCACGTTGACTAACGTTGACCAGAACCAAACTCGACTCAATGACCGGATCTGTTGACGTTTGACAGAATGACTTGACCCGAGATGATAATAAACTAACAGAGACCAAGATTCCTCGTCTACCCAAGATCACCACCATCAAGGCTGAACCGGAAAACGACACCCATCTGAACATTCCCATTGTCACTACACCGAAGCAAAACTGACTCGGGACAAATCCAAACGGAATTCAACAAAACAAAACTGACCCGGGAGATGACTAATCTGACCCGAAAAGTAGATAAACGAGATTTCCAGTCCTAACCCCAACATTATTATTAATATTGTCCGGCCACTAAGGCCGCTCCTCGGCTAGGTTGACCATCATCACCACTGTTGAGGCTTCACGACGGGGCTTTCTTAGTCCCCGGTGGTGTTAAATGATTGGGGAAAGGAAGGGTTTCGTTATGTTGTTGGGGGTTGGGTGGTGGTCAGCGGCGGCGCCGCGTGACAGAGGCAGAATGGGGTGAGGTATGGTAGTTTCTGGTGGTGTGGCTGTGTGGGAGAGTGGAGAGTTGGGTGGCGGTTTATGGTGGTGGTTGTTATTGGCGGATTCTGGAGTGGTGGTGATTGTTGTTGCTAAAGAAGGCAGAGAAGGGGGTGGTTGCTGTGGGCCGACGCCGCCGCGTCAGATGGCCGGAGTGGTGGCTGGCGGCGGTCTTGAGGGAAAAGGGAGGAGAGTGCTTGGATGTTGAAGATGTGTTTTGATAATATAGTGGAGGAGGTGAAGGTAAAGTGAAGGAAGCTAGAGTTTTGTGTTTGTAAGAAAATGAAGGAGGAGAAGGAAATAAAGTGATTAAATAGTTAGGGTTTTTGTATGGGTTAAGTGGTTGGGTATCGCGTATACGAGCCAGTCACCTGTTTCTCGAAAAGATTCCTTAAGGATCGTCATGGCATTAGTAGCTCATTTTGATCTAGAGTTACATTAGATGGATGTCAAAACCGCTTTCCTAAATGGCGACCTGAATGAAGACGTGTTCATGAAACAACCTGATGGCTTTAAACTTGAAGGTCAAGAACATCTAGTCTGTAAGCTGAAGAAATCAATATACGGGCTAAAGCAAGCATCAAGACAATGGTACCTAAAGTTTGATGAAGTCATGAAGAAACAGGGTTTCCTTAAAAATCAAGTGGATCAATGCACCTACCTCAAGATGAGTGGGAGCAACTTTACTATACTTGTCCTTTACGTAGATGACATTCTTTTGGCAAGTAATCGTTTAGACATGCTGCATGAGTCGAAGCGCTTACTCTCGCATAATTTCGACATGAAGGATCTCGGAGAGGCTTCTTACGTTATAGGCATCGAAATACACCGAGATAGACACAATGGGATCTTAGGTCTATCCCAAAGGGCCTACATTGAGCGTGTCCTTAACCGTTATAACATGCAGAATTGCTCTCCCTCTGTAGCTCCAGTAGTTAAGGGAGATGTTTTTGGTTCGTTTCAATGTTCAAAAACAGAGGCTGAAAAGGAGCAAATGTGAATGATACCTTATGCATCAGTAGTCGGGAGCCTTATGTATGCTCAAGTCTGTACTCGCCCAGATATCGCTTATATTGCTGGAATGCTAGGCCGTTATCAAACTAATCCTGGCCTAGATCACTGGAAAGCAGCTAAGAAAGTACTTCGATATCTGAAAGGGACAAAAGACTACAAGTTGACCTATAGAAGAAGTGACAGTTTGGAAGTGGTTGGTTATTCTGATTCTGATTTTGCCAAGTGCAAAGATGACAAGAAATCCACTTCGGGGTATATCTTTATGTTAGCTGGTGGACCGATCTCATGGAAGAGTCATAAACAACAGTTGACCACAACATCCACAATGATGGCAGAATACATTGCTGTATATAACGCTACCTGTCATGGAATGTTGCTTAGAAACCTTATTACTGGACTCAAAATTGTTAATTCCATATCTAGACCATTGAAGCTGTACTGTGATAACTCAGTTGCCGTTAATTTCTCGAATAGTAACAGTTCAACTGGCGCTGGATTATATCTCGATACAAAGTATTTGTTCGTACGTGAACGAGTTGAGGAAAATAACCTTTGTATTGAGTATATAAGTACTAAGAATATGCTTGCGGATCCGATGACTAAAGGTCTCCCACCTAAAGTATTCGAAGAACTTGTTTCGAAGATGGGCTTTACTAAAGACCTTATTTAAGAGCATATTGTACTTACTTACGTTTATTAATTAATGAAAATTTCCTCACTTACTTGATTTTTGTTTGTCTCTAAATATATGTAATGCTAGCCTTACTGCATATAGACATAATAAACAAATCAATCGTTAAGGGCTTAATTGTCATGATCCTAATATTAAGTTTTAAATTTGAGGTGTAGTATGATTAATGGGGGTCCTGAGTTGAATAACTGACTCAACGACTGTATTTCTCTGCTACATTTTTGGGTTTAGAACTAAAATGAGTATTAACTCCTGATCAGGCTTATCTAATGCTCATAATAAATGATTACTCGGCCAAGTGGGAGAATGTAAGAATATATTTATATATATTCTATTATGTGGCCCTTATAATCATTTATCTAATAAATGATCAATGACCTAAATACCCCTATTGGTTTAACTGGTCTTTATGTGATGGACGTAATTACCCTTACTTAACCATAAAATAGGGTTTCCCCTTGGGTGTATAAATAGAGGTAACTAGGAGAGATTAGAGGCTAATGAACACCTTTACCTACACACACAAAACCATCCTCCTCTCCTCTCTATATAATTGAGATCTCTGATCTCCTTAATCCATCCTAACTGTACACCCTAAACGGGAACCCGATCAGCGTAATCATCCTGTCATGGCATCGTCTTCCCTATCATCCTTTACTGGACTAACGGGTATGTTTGATTTATTATTATGTTTTGTATTATGTTTAAAGAATTGATCAACAACATGTGGAATACATTTGTACTTAGTGAAATCATTAACATGGTACAAGCCGACCTTAACATTGGATAGCGCTATTTGGATTGACAACCCGCCTAGATTGATTCTCCCCCTTTTTCATCGGAGAATCCGTGGCCATTGTTAAGTTATTATCCATTTATTGGATAAGTACACCACCGTTCATTTAGTACATTATACAGTCACAGGATTGATTTCGCTCATTTGTATGATACATAGTTTACATATTTGCACTGTAGCTTGCACTTGAATTGTATATCTTTTTTTTAACTTACTATATATATATATATATATATATATCAAAACTAGGAATGCTCACCAACATTTCATATGTTGACCAAACCTATTTTTGTACATGTTTCAGGTGCAGTTTGATCTAGTGCTTTAGCAAGGGACTTTTAGTGCTTTATTTTAATCCGTTATTTCAATATTTACGTTTCATTTAGACTTTGTATTTTCCATTTCAATGTAAGACAATTTTGGCTTATTCAATAATATTTACATTTTAGTACCATGTGCTTTTGAACAATCGTCACTACGTGACACCTCGATGATTCCGCCATCGGTTGGGGTGTTACAGATTGGCATCAGAGCCATGGTTATAGGGAACTAGGTTATTAGATGAATTGGCCTAGACTATAACCGAATTCCAACTTTCAGGTACGACATTTCCTAATTTATCATACCCCTCATTTCCCTCTACCTTCCTCCCTCAATCTTTCCCCTTCTTCTCCATTTCTCCTCATCTTTCATCATGGTGTATAGAGATGGTGTCCTACAAGGAGTGGAAAGACTACATCATCATGGAGCGGGAGCAGTACCTTTCATGAAGACACTCTTAGGCATAATGCCTACTCTTATTTTTGCTCCTTCAAAGTTTTTGAGCTTTAATGAGTGTGATGGGAACATGTGCAATCTGGAAGGGTGGATGCCTGTACACTGGGTTTTTTGGCATAGGCAAGCATAGCGCATAAATCCATTTACGGACCTGTTATGCTTACCTGGGGATTCCTGGAGTGAGTGTCCACTTATAGGCTAAAGCATGTCTTCTTTGATCACCACTGGGTTCGATTTCTTTGAAAAGTCAACGTTCTTGTTGGGATTTACAGCTAGACAAGGGCAATCCAAGCATTTTATACAAATTTTTCAATGATACACTCTTATTTCACATACAATATTCTGTATTCATAATCATTTGTACAATTATACACTTACATTTTATAATCTCATAATTTTTCATTGACTGCCTTGTAGATGTCTGCTCGCCGCATGCTCCGTGATGCTAGCCAACGCACTGTTCGTGCTTCTGGACAACGTTCTGATCGTCGCCTTGCTTCTCTAGTTGCTGAGCAAATTGCTGCAGTGATCCCAAATCTTGTTAGTGAGTTAACCCAGAACAGCAACAGTGCCAACACAGAGGGTGCAACTCAATTCCGGTGCACTTTCAAACACTTCAACTCCTGCAACCCCACGAAGTTTACTGGTGAGGAGGGTGCCACTGGCCTCCTCCAATGGTTTGAAAGTATGAAAAGTACCTTCGTGAACAGCGAGTGTCCTGATGACCTCCGCGTTCGCTATGCTACCAGTGTCCTTCAAAAGGGGGCACTAACCTGGTGGAATGGTGAAAAGCGTAATCGGGGCACTGATGTTGCTTTATCATTGTCTTGGGCTGAGGTCAAGGAACTCATGATCGCCAAATTCTGCCCTAGGAACGAAATCAGGAAACTAGAGGAAGAGTTCCATGGGTTGAAGCAAGACAGTGGTGAAAATCTTGCGTACAACACTCGATATCACGAACTCAGCATATTGGTTCCACACATGGTTACCCCGGTCTCTCGAGCAATCGAGAAATATATCGAGGGATTACCTGACCTAATTCAAGATGTAGTCACTGGAAGCAGACCCACTACGGTGGAAGAAGCCATCCAGCTTGCAGCCTCCTTGACCGACAAGCACGTCAAAAAGGGAAATTTGGTTAGGAAAGGAACCAAGAAACCAGCTGAGAAGACCCCCGCCCCTACTACTGAATCATCAAGAGTTGCTGTAGACAATACCGGTTCCAATACTAGGAAGCGGAAGTCCAGAGGTAGAAACTACGCTGTTGTAGCCCCAGTAACCCAGGCTAAAATAGCCCAGGCTCCAATAGCCCAGGCTCCAATGGCTCAGGCTCCTCCTGTTAAGAAGGTTTATAGTGGAAACTTACCCAAGTGTGCCACCTGTCAGTACCATCACCCCTCAAATTTTCCTTGTCGCCACTATACCACCTGTGGTAGGTACGGTCATGTAGCTGCCACATGTCGATCAGTGCTTCGACCTCAACCAATCAATGCTCAACCAGTTAACCCTCAGCCAGCCAACCCTCAACCAGCTCGCCAAAACCCACAACCCATAGCATATGGTCGAGCTTGCTTCAATTGTGGCGATCCAAACCACCTTAGAAATCAGTGTCCAGCACTTGTCCCAGCAAACCGTGCAGCAAACCCAGTGGCTCGTGGTAGGGCTTTCAACATCAATGCAGCAGAAGCCCAGGAAACAAATGATGTGGTGAATGGTACGTTTTTACTTGATGGTCATTATGCTTCGATTTTATTTGATACTGGTGCGGATAAAAGTTTTGTGTCATTAGCATTCGAACCTTTATTATCCCACACTCGCTCTAGATTAGGAGCGCCTTTCACTGTCGAGGTCGCGGGTGGTAAACCCATCTCAATCGATTCCATCATCCAGGGTTGTACTCTTAGCCTTAACGAACATGACTTCACCATTGATCTCATACCCATGAAGTTGGGAAGCTTTGATGTCATCGTGGGTATGGATTGGCTTTCTAAACACCATGCTGAAGTTGTCTGCTTTGAAAAGTTTATTCGGTTTCCTCTCACATCGGGTGACTTTTTACGGGTTTATGGTGAAAAACCATCCAGTGGTCTTAAACTCATGTCCTGCACTCAAGCACAAAAATATCTACGTAAGAAATACGTAGCCTTCTTGGCCCATATCGTGGAAAAGAAAGGTAAAGACAAGAGTATCCAAGATGTTCCTGTTGTTCGTGAGTTTCCAGAAGTCTTTCCTGATGACTTACCTGGACTTCCACCGGTGCGTCCTGTTGAATTTCGTATTGATCTTGTACCTGGTGCTACGCCCGTTGCAAAATCTCCATATCGTCTTGCACCTTCCGAGATGCAAGAACTTGCGAGTCAACTTCAAGAGTTGGCAGACAAGGGTTTCATTCGTCCCAGTTCATCACCTTGGGGAGCTCCAGTCTTATTTGTAAAGAAGAAGGATGGTTCTTTCCGAATGTGTATCGATTATCGTGAGCTTAATAAACTCACCATTAAAAACCGGTACCCTTTACCCCGCATTGATGACCTTTTTGATCAACTTCAAGGTTCGACTTGCTTCTCAAAGATCGATCTTCGTTCGGGATATCACCAGCTTCGAGTTCATGAAGACGATATTCCAAAGACAGCTTTTCGTACACGCTATGGTCATTACGAGTTCATGGTTATGCCTTTTGGACTAACGAATGCACCCGTTGTCTTCATGGATCTCATGAATCGCGTGTGCAAACCCTTCTTGGATAAATTCCTTGATTATTTTGCTATGGGTCAAATGCATAATGCATAAAATCTCTTTTATTTAAAGCAGAAACAAGATCATTATTGTAATAATAAAATACTATTTAATATAACAATTATTTAACAAATAGAGTATTTATATTTATAAAATGCAAGATCGTAGCTTAGGATGAGACATTGAATCAACAGATGCACATGTTGATCTGCAATATCTTCATTGTCGTTTAGGTTAATGTTTGAAAACAGTTTTTTGGTGTAATTATTTCAATGATCGTAGATCGAAATGTATATTCACTATATAAATCTTACACTGTGTACTCACCGGTCCTTTACATGTATGACAACATTTACAACACGATCAAAGATATATGTGAAAAATGATGGGTCTACCCCTTTAGCCAATAGAAAGATGACAAACAACGATATAAATGGAGATATTCTAAGCTTTCGAATCCAAAAACTAAAATGCGATATATTGTAGCCAACGAATATATATGGAGTTGATATGTGGCACAATCATATCTTTATTGGGTCAAAATCGCACCAATGGCACGCGTGCGCGCACACACAAAGTTTTATGTAATCACTTGTAAGAGTTGAATTGTTATACAAACTAACAAATTTTGAAGCTAAAGAAAGATTAAAAACCGTACCCTGCGCATAGAAACTTATTAAACACAAATTATAGAATTTTTAAGACAAGACGTAATTTTCAAATTGAATTCAGTTTCATGTGCCAGATGAGGAGACAAAATATTTTATATAGGTTAATGTACACACAACAAACAAAAAAGGAGTATAAAACACTAAAGTAAGTTAACCACAACACAAGTTATAAATGTATGTGAAATTGTCGACCATTTATCAGAAAATTGGTATATTATTAGTTTCTTTATTTGTTTTTTTCTTGCAGGTCAAATGTTGTAAAAGTGTATTCAAACATATAAAATCTTTTACTTGGGTTTAAATGGTTAAGATCTTAATCTCCCCTCCCTGGAATATCATAATAAACTGCAATACTTGAATAGTTAATTGACCTGAGCTTTGAAGGGATTCAGGACATACAAATAGGCTATAGAGTTGCGTGCGCACACTTAAGAAAAAAAATACCCTGATTGTGAACGGATGCTGGTTTGGAACCCAAAATAAACCCGACTTTGAAACCGCTTTGAACCAAGTGGTCAAACCTGATGATTTCACTCTTATAAACCACGTTGGAACCCAAACCGGTTTCACCAAAAACCGGGTTTAAGTGTTTAACTTTCATTGACCAAACCTACTCGTCTTCGCTGGTTTGGGACCAAAAAAAAAAAAACCCAATTTGTGCACCTCTACCTCCCTACGGATTGACTGATCTTAGTTATCAAGTGACAAGTGCATGAAGTTGGATAAAAAAATGCATCATTATGTCAAAGGATCACAAATCTGTATACATTTTACTTCATCAATGAGCATATTATTGTTTAAATATCACAATCTTAATTGTATGAGAAAAAATATCAAAACATCATATCCGGCTATCTTCTAGGATCCCGACAAGGCACTTCTCCAGCATGAATTCAGCATTCACCCAGGCATGGTATTTATCTGAACACACGCGTTAAGGTGATTATCACACACGATTAATGTCTACTTGATTACTGTATACGACCCCCTTAAGTACCACCTGCGATTCAACAAAATTGTATAATCCAACTGAAGCAAACACATTCAACAGCCTAATCTCCAAAACATTGACAAGACGAACCAGTAAATGGGTCAGTATGGGTTGAAACGAAACAGGCTGGATTTTTCCAAAAAAGTGATACGGTTAACTTTGTATAAGATGATTTAGAAAGTTGTAAACATCTAATTAATTTTGTTATTTGACCTGTTTCGAAATGCCACTTGTACTATGACGTAGAGTCTTTACCAAACACTATTAAAATTAAAATGTGTGATTATCTAAATTATGATAAAAGGATACTGAATAGAGCGGTACAATCTTTTCCAACCGCCTTCATTAACATATCAACACCTGAAAGATGGATAAAGAGAGTGTAAATATATATTCACGTCATTTTTATGGGTATTCACAATTTGCATAGATAAAAGAGGTACTTTGATTGTCTTACCTCCAGGATGAAATTTCATGTATGGTGTGATGTTGTAAACCCGGCCCTTAAGAACAGTCCACATTGAATCCTCAGTATTGTGTTGTTTGACTTCACTTAAAGATATAAGTCTCTTGTTTGACTGCCCCTTCAATCCTGAAAAATAGTCACTAACTTCAGACTACTCTTTTTTTTTCTTAATATTTTTACAAGAATGACGGTTTGGTATGTGATGAGTATGAAAGAGCTCGAGCCAGCGCTCTTTTATAATCGAGCCCATGCTTCACATACTAAACTTGACTAGGCTCGTAAGCCTAAACGAACCTATTATAAGTATGTTACAATAATAGATTATATTTATTATATATAAAATTATTATAAATACCGTTTATTAATACACATTATTATATTATATGTATCAAGTAAAGTTACAAAAATATATAAATAGCAAACATATAAATATATATACAGAAGATAATCATATAATAATAAAAAAAATATCCCAAATCGAGCTTGAAAAGTTAATAAAGAGCCGAGCTCAAGCTTAGATGAACTCGAGCTTGGCTCATCTACACCCGTAGTCCCTTTCGCATAAAAAAAAGAATGTAGTACCTGCTAGATCAGGGTGTGTGCGAGTAACCTTGAGCCAATCCATATGGCTATAACCTATTTGGAAAGGAACCTTAGCCCGAGATGCCGGCTTTTTAACACCACTTTTTGTTTCCTTTGAACTTCCAACATTTGACCCTGCTTGTTCGGTTGATGGTTTTTGTGATGATGCATCAATAACCTTAAAGGACAAAGATCCAACCTTTTCCTGTTTCTCCGAATCAGCATTACTTCTTGATTTGTCACCCCATATAGTACCACTACTCTTCTTTTCATCTTTTATACTCATACCGCTTACATCTGGAAAACCTTTTGGCTCCGTGTCACCAACCTACATTTATATATATAATAATGAACACCAATAAGCAATACATCCTTTAAGATAGGATTGTATTGTGTACATCAATCAATCTGCTGGTTTAGCCGGTTTGAAACTTATATGGTTTCGTTCACGGTTTGAAAAACAGGTTTAACGGTTAAGTTCACAATTTGGAACATGGAATTGGCCATATAAACGGAACCAGTCGTTTAACTTTAATTTTTTTCCCTTTTTTTGGCATATTCAGGATATGTATAATATTTATGAACCATTTTTATCATATTTTTAGAAGAAACTAATACAAACTAACGATTCAAATAAAAATGTTTCAAACCATTCAAACGACCAAACAAAACAATTTTGACTGGTCTGGCTGACCCAACCAACCCAGATGGTTTAGTATCCCCTTTTATTAAACGGTAGTTAGCGGTTTAGCACATAACTATCTTCAAAACCACTTGAACCAGACCTTGAACACCCCAACTTGAAGATGTTACAAAGAGCAACTTTATTCCACAACTAAATAACTAATTGGAAAGAACTTGCCTGACAGAAGGTGAAATCATCATTGTTTTCTGTTTCATCCATTATGGTACGCTCCCAAAATATACTTGAAACAGATCAATCAAACTACAGTATTTTTGTATCTATACTCCCGAGTTGTTCTGAAAGCAAAATTATCACCAAATTTGATTAAATATGTGACAAACTAACATGTATGCAAAATGCCGCCTGTAATTCAGGAGATTAGATCTTTAAAGCTAAAAATAAATTATATACAAAGTATGTGACACCGGCATACTGCCACCATACACAGCCTGTAATTCCATATGATAAACAAACAAACAAACAAATATATAGACTACTAAACAGTAAACACCCTCAAAAGACAAGAGGGATCACAAACAACTAAAAATACCAAATTTCAGACGAATAATTATGTCATCACCAGACATATAACATTCATACATTACAAGTATCTAATTGATTGAGATGTACAACAATATAAATAAATTACAATGCTTTTGATCAAAGCTTACAAATAACACTCTACACCTACTTTTAGAAAAGCTTCAATACTTTTGAACGTGTTCACTAAAAATGTATCTAATCGTACAAAGCCAATCAATTCCAATTAATGCTAACGAATCTTGAGGACTAATCTACTCTCTACTCCACTAGACAAAGAAACTAAATCCAGTCGATCCCCTTTCTAAAGAAAGAATTATTTTATTGCGAAACCAAAAAAAACAATAATAATGAACAAATTTCAAATGATCAACATAAAAGTCATATGAAATCAAGCAGGATTCTTCGATCGACAGATCTAGTAGCACGGTTCGCTCAGCAGGTAAATTCGCCATCTCCAACCCATATGGGACATCATCAGTTTGATAGATGAACACAATAAGGTGGAATAACTCTAATTATTGAAAAAGAAAACCCAATGGGACGTTAGATGAAGAAGTGAGATGTCTGGATGGATATTAGATGGATATTAGGGTAGTTTGAGGAAGATGGTTGTGTGTGTAATGTTTAATAACTTATACCTAATTTGAGGGGTGTTATAAAAAAAATCCGAATATCATATCCGTATAAAATCGTCTAGTTGTAAATAAAATATAAAACTATAAAAAAATTGAGTTATATAAATTTTTATTTATAACATCGCCCGGATTTTAAATCCGGTTCGACCGGTCCAATCGATCCGACCAGTGAACAAGTAAGACGTCCGGCTCATCATCAGGTCCGGTTTCAAAAACATTGCATAAAATCCTATTTATTTACTTAATGCACAGCCAAAAAAAAAAAAAACCCAACGAATAATAAACCACCCAATTAAACTCATTTTAAATGTTTTGGGTCAAGATAGTTTTTTTTTTTTTCCCAAATAAACTATTGTACAATTTTATGCTTTGCCCTCTCTTATGATACTGATCTAAGTATTTCAATTCATTACCATGTTCCTTAACAAATTACTATGAGAAAGATTAACATGCGTAGGCATGAGATTTCGGATAACAAAATCTAATGAGAACATATATTGCGAAAGTGCATCAAATTCGAAGTTACTTACATAAATCATGTTCATCAAGCTAAAACTAAGTTGTAGCCTAATAGAAGTATATGTGACTAAAAAACAATGATTTCACATTACAATACAGATCTGAAACAGATTTCTCAGTCTGTAAGAGGAAGAACAATATGATAACCGAGTTTAAATACAAACAAACCTACCTACCTGCTAAATCTCACTCATAACAAGACCTCTGACTTCGAAAACCTTTTTGACATGCAAAGTTAGTATCAAACTGAGTTTAATTGTCATCATATAATCAGAAAAGGTAAAGCTGTCCTATTAGAGAATTGTATCAAATTGAGCTGCAACACCTTAGACAAATCCCACATTGGCGTGGACATGAGAGATGTTGGCATGTTAGGTCATAAAGAATGTTAGGCCTTAATATACCAATAACGCGTGTAGGATGTGGATGAGAACTCCATAGTTAAGAATCTTGAGTAGGGTACGTAACTAAAAACATAATTCCAAAACAAAGATTGGGGAACAACAATATTACTTGAGACCTTGGTTTAAAAAGGCGCGAGGCGCTCCGAGGCGTTTTGGTTCCAAAATCCGAGGCGCGTGGCTTAAAGCGCGAGGCGAGAGCTTCACGTATGCGAGGCGCATAGAGTTTAGAAAAAATATAAAAAATATTTATACACATCAATATGACATATTCTTCGTATAAATCAATAATAAACACAAAAATATATTATAAAAAACACTTAAACACTAAAAACGTTTTTTATTTGGGTTTTTTATCAGTCTACTAGGCCCAAAATAGAACCCAATATTGAGTTTCTAACCTCTATAGACTGTTGGGCCCAAAATTAAACCCAATAGTGACCTCTTAATTTATTGAAAATAGGCCCAATGGGCTGTGTTTTTATAAGCTACCCTAATCTTTAGGGTTTCAACGTTTTTATTCAGCACAACAGCCTCTTTTTTCTACTTCAACCACTAATGATTAGGGTTTCAAACTTTTTTCTTCAGCAACCTCTTTTTTCTTCTTCTTCTTAGAGTTATGCAGCTACTTCAAGGTAAGATTTCTCTAATAATGTCCAATTAAGACCGATTTGAACCCGTTTTCAGCTTTTTTTTTCACTAAATTAGACTTGATTAAGCCTGAAGCGGCGCCTCAAACGTCCAGCGCTTCAGGCTTAAAGCGGCGCCTCCCAGCGCTTCATGTAGGGTATCGCCTCAGGGCCAAAAAAGCGTTTTTCCAAATGCCTCGGGCGCTTCACGCCTCAAGCGCGCCTGAGGCACGCTTTTTTAAACCAAGCTTGAGACTGTTACTACTAGCAACTTTCATAATGAATCAAAGTTCAAGACACATAACATATCATAAAGACTGATTTAATAGTAACATACAACACATAACCAGGCACACAACCCCTATACAATGCAGAACATTATTTGAAAACTTGAATCACCCCATTAAAGCCAAAACTTATAAAACTGAGAATATTATGATTCTGCATCAGACAACAAAATTACTATTCAAACCTATAAGAATTTTATCTGAACAGTTTTTTTCATTCAATACAAGAGCACTCATACTTAGAAATCAAAAAACCACGAACCCTGATCTAAAATCTTATTAACCAAGACAAACCAGACAACCATGCATACCAGAATCATAATAAAAATTATTTCCCTTCCTTTAAAAAACTCCTTTTTTTTTTTTGAAGAACAAGATTTACAAAGACATATAAGATGACGGAAACATATCAACATTGATGAAGACACAAGGCCCCCTCAATCTTGATCGAGGTAACCTTGTATAGTGTGACCTAAACATGATAAAAACAAATTGCATACACCAAACAAAAAAAGACCTCATACAAGACTTGTCAATAAAAAACAAGACAGGGAAAAAAATTAAAACTCGCTAACTTTAAAAAACAAGCTCTGATTTTTTTTATGTAGCACTACCAACCATGATTAAAAAAAATCAACCTTCTCATGCTACTACCGATAAGACAAGAAAGCATCTGACACCTAAAACCCTTGCACAAAGATACAACCTATATAACAATCGACTGTATAAAAATAAGAATTCTAATCCATACATATCACATATGTAGACCATGTAAAAAAAACTATGGCATATAGACAAAAGTTATAGTTCAAGTTTGATCTAATGAGAGTGCTATCCTTAACATGGAATTGGTAAAAAAAACTCTTCAAAAATAAATTATAGATCAATACTAGAAATATAGTCAGATCGGTTTAGTAATTTTAAGAAACATGAATCTTATTTCGAAAATAAGGACCAAGATTTTTATTTTTTTTAATAATCAAATAATAGAATGTCGGCAAGCTTCAAGATTCTGAATAAAAGGTATACATAGACTAGTTAACAGCAGATAGATAATATAGTTGTGTATATGATAGTGAAAGCAATCGGTTCACTAAGTTGAAGCCCATAACAGCACAGACTTAAACCATCAAACTAGTGGCCAACATATGGACTTCAGATGTCACTATAACAAACATGGCAAGTAACAAAGTTCATAGCACAAGATTAAGACCAGACATGTAATCGATATGATCAAAGAATTAAAAATACTAGACATACTCCTAGATACCAGAGAAAACCAGTGATCAAAACAAAACACCATAAACTAATGTGTAAACAATCTTTTGTAAAGCTCAACGAGAGAGAAGACTAAGATGAATACTACACAACTCGTTGTTTCTCATATAGGTAGAAAGGAGCAGGCAACAAAACCAAGAACACGAAGATACACAAAAAAATCCCTTCATGCAACACTAACTTGATACGACTATAATATAAATACACAAAATTGGAATCAAAACAATCGATCTAAACTTGATTGGATCAATCATTATCATGTCCTTTTTTAACGTGGTGTTATACAAGTTTTGATTACTGACTTTATAATCCCACAATGAAAACTCTCATGAAACCACAGGATCTAGTTTGAACATACTATTTGTCAAAATAGTTTTAAAAAACAAGAACCATTTAAAATCTCAATATTCAATCAAAATTCCTTTTTTGTTAATTTCCCAAATTTAGATCTCATGATCAAACAAAGACAAGAATACACTAACTACTCGAAACAACAAATACAATTATTAAAAAAATGCTAAAATCTCAAATACATATAGAACAAACAAGAGCAATGAGGCACTTAAGCAAATGCAGACTGATCAAATGCCACAGAACAAACAAGAACAGTGAGAAGCACATAAACATATGCAAACCGATGAAATGCAACAAATATAATTTGTGACTGAGATGTTAATAAAATTAGGGAAAGAAGACAAACAAAACTCCAGCAACCATATATAGTTTAGAAGTAGGTTTTAGAAGACGAAGAAAAAAAACGAACCAGAAGTCTTCAATCCAGAACCCTATCAGACTTGCAGCGGAACAGAGCACAGAAAACACCAATGGTATGATATGCACCAAAAGATAACTCAGACCCCTACAATAACGCAATAGATTTCTTTGTGTATGAACTCCTAGCGTTTCTCCAGCCAAAGCGATTACACTATTTTCACGCATCCAACAGGTTTCTTCCTTCAACCAGCAGATAACTAAAGCCAAGACACTTAGGAACTGAAACCCTAGATGAACCCCTAAACTTTAAGAGGGTGTTTGGGATTGAGTTTGGAGATGCAAAAGTGCTTTTGGTCAAAAGTGCTTATTGGCTTATGACTTTTTGAAAAGGAGTTTTAGAAAAAGTGTTTGGATTAGCTTTTGGGATGAGACACGTCAAAAAGTCAATAAATTGTTGTTTTTTTAAGTGTTTCGCTTAACTTATTGTTAATATTGGTTGTATGGGTGGTATATTTGTAATTTTTTTCCAAAAGTCAAAAGCCAAAAGCCGGGATTTCTAACTTTTCAAAAACAACTTTTCCACCCTTAAAAGCTAAAAGCCAAAAGTCAAAACAGAAAGTGCTTTTAGGTTACACAAACAGCTTATTGACTTCAATAAGTTGTTTTAAAACTCAATCCCAAACACCCTCTAAATAGAGCCAACCATGGCTCTGATACCATGTCAACTTTTATAGTTTGTTCTTATAATACAGAATCAAATACAATACTCATCAACCATAATCTCAACAACATACAAGAAGATTATAACACACAGAAATAGCGACAAAAAAGGTGACAAATCTTATTATTATCCAACCCAAAGATTACCCCCAAATACCCAAGGATTCAACAATAAATGAATCCAGAAAAGACACAAGTCTCTAATCTCAACCGATGATTAGATCAGTTGAGATTATAACAAAATACAAAGAAATACTTACAAACCAAATACTAGAGGATACAAGAGACAAAGGGAAAACCCAATCGCTCATTTATATAGCAAGGCCTTAAACACAGCACCGCCTCAACCATAAGTCCAGTAATAACGGCCCACTTGACTGATCAGCATAAGCCCAATAAATGACTAATATGGCACAGATACATGGATAATATGACCGAGTTATACAACTCTGCTACAGTCCAACAACATCCACGAGCCCAATAGCCACCGACCCAACAAATCAACTAGTCCAAATATGAAAAAACAAAGCAAAAGAAGTTAGAAACCATTTTATACAAGTTATATGTTTGACATTAAATTGGAGACGAACACATTTCAACATTTTTTGTTTTTGTTTTTGTTTTGTGAGTATAAAAAATGGCTTGTATGAAGCTGGGATCCAAAGCAGATGCTTTTCAGAAACAAGGCCAAGCTTGGTATGTTCTTTAATCTTTGCAAATCTGTAATTTTTTTACTGATCTGTTGAATGCATATGGATATAACTATGTGTATATGTGTATATGCATCATGGTGGAGTATGATGTGTTTTTATGTAGAGTTGTTTTTTCATGTTTAGCATCAGATTTGTGTTCCTAACAAGCTTTTAATCATGTTTTTTACATGCATTTTTTTTGGTATTTGCCCTATGATCAAGGCCTACACTAGAGTATCAGATGCTATAAAAGTTTCTATTTAATACCATGTGGTTGCACAGTTGTATCGAGTATATATGGGGTGTAGTTTGTACAGAGGTTGGCCGGTTTGAAACTTATGAACCATTTTTATCATATTTTTAGAAGAAACTAATACAAACTAACGATTCAAATAAAAATGTTTCAAACCATTCAAACGACCAAACAAAACAATTTTGACTGGTCTGGCTGACCCAACCAACCCAGATGGTTTAGTATCCCCTTTTATTAAACGGTAGTTAGCGGTTTAGCACATAACTATCTTCAAAACCACTTGAACCAGACCTTGAACACCCCAACTTGAAGATGTTACAAAGAGCAACTTTATTCCACAACTAAATAACTAATTGGAAAGAACTTGCCTGACAGAAGGTGAAATCATCATTGTTTTCTGTTTCATCCATTATGGTACGCTCCCAGAATATACTTGAAACAGATCAATCAAACTACAGTATTTCTGTATCTATACTCCCGAGTTGTTCTGAAAGCAAAATTATCACAAAATTTGATTAAATATGTGACAAACTAACATGTATGCAAAATGCCGCCTGTAATTCGGGAGATTAGATCTTTAAAGCTAAAAATAAATTATATACAAAGTATGTGACACCGGCATACTGCCACCATACACAGCCTGTAATTCCATATGATAAACAAACAAACAAACAAATATATAGACTACTAAACAGTAAACACCCTCAAAAGACAAGAGGGATCACAAACAACTAAAAATACCAAATTTCAGACGAATAATTATGTCATCACCAGACATATAACATTCATATATTACTCGTATCTAATTGATTGAGATGTACAACAATATAAACAAATTACAATGCTTTTGATCAAAGCTTACAAATAACACTCTACACCTACTTTTAGAAAAGCTTCAATACTTTTGAACGTGTTCACTAAAAATGTATCTAATCGTACATATCCAATCAATTCCAATTAATGCTAACGAATCTTGAGGACTAATCTACTCTCTACTCAACTAGACAAAGAAACTAAATCCAGTCGATCCCCTTTCTAAAGAAAGAATTATTTTATGGCGAAACCAAAAAAACAATAATAATGAACAAATTTCAAATGATCAACATAAAAGTCATATGAGATCAAGCAGGAACCTTCGATCGACAGATCTAGTAGCACGGTTCGCTCAGCAGGTAAATTCGCCATCTCCAACCCCTATGGGACATCATCAGTTTGATTAATGAACACAATAAGGTGGAATAACTCTAATTATTGAAAAAGAAAACCCAATGGGACGTTAGATGAAGAAGTGAGATGTTTGGATGGATATTAGATGGATATTAGGGTAGTTTGAGGAAGATGGTTGTGTGTGTAATGTTTAATAACTTATACCTAATTTGAGGGGTGTTATAAAAAAAATCCGAATATCATATCCGTATAAAATCGTCTAGTTGTAAATAAAATATAAGACTATAAAAAAATTGAGTTATATAAATTTTTATTTATAACATCGCCCGGATTTTAAATCCGGTTCGACCGGTCCAATCGGTCCGACCAGTGAACAAGTAAGACGTCCGGTTCATCATCCGGTCCGGTTTCAAAAACATTGCATAAAATCCTATTTATTTACTTAATGCACAGCCAAAAAAAACCCAACGAATAATAAACCACCCAATTGAACTCATTTTAAATGTTTTGGGTCAAGATAGTTTTTTTTTTTTCCCAAATAAACTATTGACAATTTTATGCTTTGCCCTCTCTTATGATACTGATCTAAGTATTTCAATTCATTACCATGTTCCTTAACAAATTACTATGAGAAAGATTAACATGCGTGGGCATGAGATTTCGGATAACAAAATCTAATGAGAACATATATTGCGAAAGTGCATCAAATTCGAAGTTACTTACATAAATCATGTTCATCAAGCTATAACTAAGTTGTAGCCTAATAGAAGTATATGTGACTAAAAAACAATGATTTCACATTACAATACAGATCTGAAACAGATTTCTCAGTCTGTAAGAGGAAGAACAATATGATAACCGAGTTTAAATACAAACAAACCTACCTACCTGCTAAATCTCACTCATAACAAGACCTCTGACTTCAAAAACCTTTTTGACATGCAAAGTTAGTATCAAACTGAGTTTAATTGTCATCATATAATCAGAAAAGGTAAAGCTGTCCTATTAGAGAATTGTATCAAATTGAGCTGCCACACCTTAGACAAATCCCACATTGGCGTGGACATGAGAGATGTTGGCATGTTAGGTCATAAAGAATGTTAGGCCTTAATATACCAATAACGCGTGTAGGATGTGGATGAGAACTCCATAGTTAAGAATCTTGAGTAGGGTACGTAACTAAAAACATAGTTGCGATCAATCATTCTTGGGTGATAAAAATTTCATGAGGTGAGATGTAACAAAAAACAAAGCCATGAGCTCCCAGTGATCAACGCAGACAATATTGGTTGAAATGAGCGCGCAAAGATGTTACACGAGAAACTATCATAATAACTATGAAGGACCAATCTTACCTCACTACATAAATCACTAAACCAATTTAAACATAACATAACTTCTAATCCATACATCAAACTAAAAAGATTTTGACAACCCTAACAGCCAAAATAATAATAAATAAATAAATAATTACAAATACATGAAATTATTAAACACAATCAACATAAACAACATGCATACACAAACCCCTAAAAAATCAAGCTTAATTCATCAAAACTTTATCAATCAACAAAACAAGTAACAATTCATTAGTACTGCATCCACATGATTCTTAAACTAAAAAATGAAAATTATATGAAAGAACATTATGGAATAGTAAGCAACCTGATTGGAAAAAATAAAGCTTGCTGGAAGATGATGATTGGCTCAGGTGGATGTTGCTAATGATTGAGGATGATATAATTTATAAAGTTTTAGGGTTTTTTTAGATCAAAATGGAATTTTGATAAAGGTTCAAATTTCCCCCAATTCAAACCGAGTTTGATTTGATTATTATAATTGTGGAATCAAATACCCGCCGCGCGTTGCGGTGGCGGGGGCGACCGGATTATTGGTTTCTATAAACTGCCTACAAATGAGATGGTTCGCAACTATAAACACCAACCGGCAACCACACCCACACCCACACCCACATGCTGCTACAATGACATATATAATATACGAAGATTAAGCGTTATAAAACAACAAAGATTTCATGTCCTGGGGTAACTAACAGTCTAAGAGTCTATTTATTATTAAAGCAGTGATGAGTCTGCACAAATAAATAAAATTACACAAAAATCACACACTAAAACCAACACCATTTTTTGGATCCTTACATATAGAAAGAGGTAAAAGACCATCTCCACTCTCACATTCTCTTTGATTCCTCTCTCTCTCTCTCTCTCTCTCTCTCTCTCTCTCTCTAATACATGTTCATTTTTATCTGAGAAAGTGCAGCCATACTCTCTCTCCTATAAATATGTTTGTGTATGTATAGATAGATCATATAACCTGATTCCTTACTTAGTGCTTTGAGTTTTAGATTATTATATTACTGTCTTCTTCAGGCTTTTAATGTAAACACATGTTCCTAACCCTGAACAACCTACTGGCATTATCGAATTTTTATTCTCTTTCTATTCAATTTGATGACATATTATTATTATAAACTTCACAACAACCGCTACCAAAACACCGCCGCACCACCATGATTAACAATCACCTAGAGGATGACAACGTATGACAATAATAAAGCCACGAAAGAACTAAAACGGCATCAAACGAAAGAAGAGGTTGTATTGCTGGAAACAGTAAATCCAAGGGACAAAGAAAGTTACCTTCTGTATATGAGGTCGCAGATGTGGGTTGTGGGTGAGAAGGGTGTCGGTGGTTGGTGTTGAAAGTGATAGTTATTTGAAGCGGAGACCGACAAAAGGATTTAACAGAGAAGATCAGAGGGACGTTTTTACCGGAGAAGATCAGAGGGATGACCGGGGACAGAGATGGAGAAGGGGGCGTTTGGTGTGTTTTGTCGTCGCCGATGATGGGTAACACAAAGAGGGAGGAAGAGACGGTAACACAAGTTCAGAGAAGAGGAGAGAGAGAGAGAGGCGTAAATATCTTCACATGCTTGTACATCATCCAAAGGATGCTTAAGCTACTTGTATTGAGGCTAGGGCTGTTCACGAGTCGATCCGAGCGGAGCTTTGCTCATATTTGGCTTGTTTACAAACCGAACCGAGCGGAGCGGCTCGTTTACAATCGAGCCGAAAACCGAACGAGCATTCTTCTAACGCAAATTTTCCAGGCGAGCGCCGAGCAAGAATCGAGCGGATAGTAATTTGGACGATCATAAAATTAGGGTGCTTCCTTCAATGTTTTCATTGTCGGCTAACAACTAAGGTTGAACTGTCCAATGATAACACTAATATTGAAATCCCAGTGTCCGAGGATGAGGCTTAGATTGTCCTTGACTCTTGTTTACTGTCATTGCGAAAGAAACAACAAGTGGGAATTGTCTTCTGTTAAATTTAAAAGGAATTATCTTATCCGAATGTGATAAAGTAATTCTTGGGATAAACATTCGCATTCCAATATTACTTCCTGAAATGATTCTCCTTTCTATTACACGTTTTCCCATTTTAACAACTTGTAACCTTGTTCCATTACACAAACCGCTTTTCTGATCAATGTTTCTAAGTAACATTACCGGGACACCAACTTTCAAAACCAAACGGTAATTTGGTATTCCAGATAACTTAAGACCATTCAAAATATCAGGAGAAATTAAGCTTTCATCAACCTTTTCGTTAACATCTTCAAACTGACAAACACTATCTCAACTTAGAAACTCAATTTCCTCACCATGAAACATTGAAAGTAATCTATCATTAATTTCTTGAACAACTTCATTCTTCGGTGCCAATATAGCTTGATCTTGAAAATAATGAGGAATGTGGATGTTATCCAAAAGTGACGGATACACAAAGGATATCAAATCAGAAACATGATCCGAAGATTGAGAAATAAGTAAGTCCTTGGGTATCTCAATAACATCCTGAACATCACTTATTGTATCCACCTTTCCTTCTCCTATATCCAAAAGCCAATCTGCAAACTTTTTAGTTTCCTCGATATCAGACTTGCAACTTCCTGAAAGTAACCTCATATTTTTTGTTAATTCTAAAACAACGCATTTGTGCCAAATGTATGATGAACTTAAAGAGACATTAACAATGTCATGCTAGTTCCATTTGGTACAACTGGTAGAATTTGTCTAAAGTCACCCCCAAACACAACGACCTTTCCACCAAATAGCAAATCAGAAGAGTCAACATCATGAACACCAAATACATCTTTTAAACTTCGATCTAGTGCTTCGAAATCATTTTTATGAACCATGGGTGCTTCACCCCAGATAATCAAATCTGTTTTTTTAAGCAGTTGGGCAACATCACTATTTGGTTGCATGTAACACATAGAATCTTCAGTTAGGTTTATAGGAATACGAAACCTGGAATGTGTTGTCCTACCACCTGTCAATAGCAAAGATGCAATACCACTCGAAGCAACATTCAAAACAATTTTTCTTTTAGATCTTATGGATGAAGATAGTGTCTTCCATAGGAAAGTTTTAGCCGTACCACCGTAACCAAAAACAAAAAAAAAAACTCCTCATTTCTTCTCCTCAACAGATTTCATTACACAATTATAAATTTTTTTCTTTTCATCTGTTAAAGAAGCAAACTGAGTATCAAATTCTTCAACCAAACTGTTTGTTCAACCAAACTGTTTGTCTTTCTAATTTTGGTTAATTGCAAAATATCTAGAAAAAACATCGTGTACGACTGAATAAAGACAAATAACCAAATGACTTATTAGATATGAGAAATGGTAGCACACAGCGCAAAACAACCAAATCCGAAATATCAAAGGGACAATGTTCATAAATACTTAAAAAAGAAACAGAAACCAATATAACTCATAGACCATCTTCATAGGAAACTACAATTTAGCCTTATCTTTGTCCTTGCTACCACCACTTCCAACCTTACTGTGACGCATTGGTGTGCTTTCATCATCAGAAATTACGTCAACCAGTTTACGCTTAACCATATGATACTTGGAACTTATAGAAAACTGTTCACCTTCAACATAAACTTTCTTATCAACAAAGTTATCAGCAATGGACATGGGCGTTTCATTATCATCTGTTTCTGATTTTGAGTCCTACACTAGAAAAGATGTTTGTATCAGTATTATTACAAAATTAATTTTTTTTAAATAGTTACAAACGTATGAATATTAACATCTAAGTAAATGTAGAAGATAAGGATACCTTGGAGACAGACATATCATTAGACTGCATTGCTAACATAGATGTGTGAAGAGACTCAGATTCAGTAGGCTGTATATTTAGTTTTAAAAAAAGACATCCGATATGTCTGAATAATAAAAAGGCATTGGAAATGCCAGATATCACGAGAAGGCAATTGAAGTTCCAAATATTATCAGAAGGCATCCGATATGCCAAAAGAAATTAATAAATATATATATTAAAAGAAATTACCCGATAAGAATATAAGTCGTAAGAAGAACGACTAGAATTTTATAAAGAATATTTTTACAAAGAGAATATTTTTATCGAGAGTGTCAACGAATCCCGAAATAGAATTAAGAAAGAATTTTATAGAAATAGTTAATGCATTAAGTATTTGGAATCCCGAATGATAATCATGATTTTGAGAAAGAATAGGTGACGCATTATCCTAAGAATCTTAAGTCAAAGAAAGGTTAGCAATAAATAATGCAGTCAATCATCAATGAAATAGTTAGTAAGATTATTATTTATGATTTAAGAGAAATCTCAATGACCAAATTCGGTAGGTCAAGGTAATAAAAAGGAATTGTTGAAACCGTGTAATTCAACAAGTTCAATTAGTCTTTTTCCGGTACCTTTAGACTCCGGATAAGATACGTCTAACGATTTAAGAAACCTCCTAAGTATATCCACAAATAGAGTTAACCCAGAGATCAACCCTATTATACCGATATAGATAGAACTTAAAGGATAGAATTTGTAAGAAATAATCCGATAGTTACCAGAAATTATTCCTACTCTTTAAAAATCGGAATTACAATGATGGTAAATTCTAAAGTTCGAATAAAAGAGGTAGTAGCTCGGATCCCATTCAAGTCATGATAATGAAGGGACTTCTGTATCTATCTCCTAAGAACTATATAGAATCCATCATTGTAATTGAATCCGAATATTAAACGAGGGGAATATAGTATCGATTTGAGACTCTAGAAATGTTTGCTGGAAGTTTGTAAATCTTTCAGAAGAAAAATAATTAGAATCTCAAAGTATTTACATAGAAATAATATTCAGTTTACTTCTTATCCTAATGAGGAAAAGATAAAAGAATATTAATATTCTATAGAAAATATCAATCTATATAGAAAACCTTTAATAGTCATATCGAAATATTACAGATAATCCATGTATCTGAAATAACATGACTATAGCAAGAAAGGTTAAAACGAGATTAGTAGAATGATCAAGATGTATCATTACAGATTGATATCTCTAACTTGTGTAATCTCAGATTTGATATAAAATCGAGTTCTTCGCAAACCACGAAAACTGATCATGTCTTGATGACAAGTATTTTGGTTCTAATTGTTACATCCTTATAGATTAAGGGTGTAAAGAACAAGATCACTCAAATTTCGGGGACGAAATTTCCTAAGGGGGGGAGATTGTAACACCCCGAGGTGTTACGGGTCTCGTAAACGGGTCGGGTACGTCGCCGCCTCCGCTTATCTCTCTCTCTCCTTGTCTGCACAAAAACGTAACACACACACATGTGTGTTTCGAAGAGAGCAGTCACACCGGACCACCGGACAGCCATGGCGGCCGTCGCCGCCTCCGCTGTTGCCTCCGGTCACCGCTGTTCCTTTTCCGGCCGCTGCCTCATCTCCGGTAAGATTTCCATCAATCCCGAACCTTCTCTTCTTCTGTTTCTGTTATCAAACATCAACCAACAATCGAAACCCAAACCTCTGCTCCTCTCTGTTCCTGATAAACAAAACCGGACAGTCACCAGTTATGGTGACTGTCATCGGAAACCACTGTCACCGGTAACCACCCCCATCTCCTTTGTTTTGCGACGCTGTATGGAGACAGTCACCGGACATGGTGACTGCTGTAACACCCCAACCGATGGCGGAAACATCGGGATGTCACGTATTGATGATTGTTCAGTAGCTCATGGTAAATAATAAGTTTCAATAAATGATTTAAATAAGTTACATACAATTGTTCTAAGAATTTGTACATCAAATTGAATTAAACTATAAAAACATCTTCAAGTGTCAATCAAATCTTCAAGCAAGTAGAACCTGAAACATGTTAAGTTGAAAATGTTTTGGGTCAACAAATGTTGGTGAGAATTACATAGGTTTTGGTAATCGAATAAAATTGTTGTGCAATTCATGTGTCATGGCAATCTAGTCCATATGTGAAAACATACTAGAAGTAAATCGAGTGCATAATCAACCATTGTGACTGTTGAATTGTGGTACATCCCATACGCTCATGGTTCACTCGTTTATATTGCAGTAACAAACACCCACGTAACCTTTGTAGGAGGCACGTATCCGGGTGGGATTGTCAGTCCAATAGATCTATCAATGTATACCGTTTGGCTGATGAATGTTTATGCTAGAATTGTGCTTACCCTAGTCATGTTCAAGACATAATGCAACATAGAGATACACATAGACACATTGATGATTGAATTGCATAAATAATGTTGTAACATGTTTCACCCCAAAAATGGTGATAAATAGAAAAAGGGGCTATGTAAAACTCACCTTAGCAAAATGTTATGTCTCGTAAAAAAAATAGAATAATGTGTTGTGAATGTATGCGAGGCGAATCCCAAAGACTCAACAACGTAGCTAGTCCAAATTGAAGAAAACGAAAAAGAAAGAATATCAAGCTTCCAATTCGCCAATTACAAGAGCTTATAATCAAAGCTTCAATTGTAGAAGTAATAGACTATAGAAGAAAGGTATGAGGGAAAGTTTAATCGGATTGAAACAATAGATTTAGAGGTGCAAAGTATAATGGGTCATAGGTGGGTTTTATACTAGTTTTGGAGTCAATTAGCCATTAAAATTGGTCAACACCATAAAGTAAGGTTTTATGATGAATTGACTATTTGACTAAGACTTTGACTGTTTGACTAAGACTTTGACTAGGACTTTGACTATTTGACTCAAGGCTTTATTTAAAAAAAAAAAAAATCTTGTATGTGAAAAAAAAAGAATTTAGAATCATATTATTATTATTATTTATATACATTTATGTATGTATATAAGTTGTGAGTTAGGATAAATAAAGACTTAGGCACATTTGTATAATATTAATGATAAAGGTGTAATAAAAAAAATATATATATATAAGGGCTTTTTATGTATTAAAATTTTGGGGAAAATTTTGCGATGTTACAGTCTCCCCTACTTTTAGGAACTTCGTCCCGAAGTTAAAAGAAAAACACCAGGTATACAATTGGTCGACTACCGAAAACCTTGATAAAATTTCTCACTACCTTAACGTACCTGTAAATTCATGATTACGTTCCGGACCGTAATTATCAATTTACCTTACATTATGGTTTTGCGTCCTTTTATGACTCTACCGATTGTTGAGCAGGTTCGATAGTCTCCACCAGTCGTTGAGCAGGTTGTAGGGCTTCTCCCGACTGTTGGAAAGACATGATGACCTCTACCAATCGTTGAGTAGGTTGTTTGGTAGTCAACTAATTGTTGTACAAGTAAGCAAGTATGATTATAGATATAGCAATTAGTTCACATTCAAACAAGCATGCACTCAGATGTTATGATAATACTTGAATTTATTACTTGAATCAAAAAGTGTCAATACATAGAATTAAAAAGTAGACATCATTCAAATGGTAGAGTTTGTGGTTAAGTAGCTGGAGGGTCTCAAGCGGGATTATTTGGAGCATCAAGAGCGTTTGTAGCAGGGATTCGACAAGCATCCGCAAGATGCCCATACCTTTGACAGTTGGTGCACTGTCGGCAGGGTACTTGGGTTGGATGGTGATACTGGCAGGTGTCACACTTAGGTAGCTTCCCGTTGTATTGTTTCTTGTTGGATGGGGTAGTGGTGTCTATTGCAAAATTCCTGACCTTACACTTCCCGTTGGTTGAGGCCTCGGTTTTGATTTCAACGGCAGGTTGGGAAGTATCCTTTTTCTTTTCCCCTTTACGAGTCAGGGTTCCTGCCTTTACATGATTATCTGTTAGGGTGGCAGCCAAACGCTTTGCTTCTTCCAAAGTAGCAGGGTTCCTTCCCCACACCGTGTCTTGAATCTGCATCGGTAAGCCACCAATGTATTTTTCGATCGCAATGGGCAAAGGGGTGACTTTGTGGGGTAGAAGTAAGCTAAGTTCGTGAAAACGAGTGTTGTAAGCAAGGTTTTCCCCACTGTCTTGAGCAAGATCATGAAATTCATCTTCCAGCTTCTTAATTTCATTACGAGGACAGAACTCTGCCTTCATAATGTCTTTAGCTTGATCCCAAGTTAAGGCTAGTGCAGCTTCAGCTCCGCGAGTGCGTTTTTCTTCATTCCACCAAGTGAGTGCTCGTTTGTGAAGAACACTCATGGCATAACGGACCTTAAAGTTGTCAGGGCATTCACTGTTGATGAAGGTATTCTCAATACCCTCAAACCATTGCAGGAGTCCTGTAGCTCCTTCTTCTCCGCTGAACTTTGGGGGATTGCAAGAATTAAAGTGCTTAAGGGTACAGGCTGGAAGACCATTCCCATTCCCGTTGTGATTTCCATTTCCATTCCCGTTGCCGTTGCCGTTCCCGTTGCCGTTTAACTGGATGACTTGAGCTAGTAAGTTGGGAACCAGAGTTGCAATTTGCTGCGCCATTTGTTGAGAAATGATTGTAGCCAGTTGAGCATCGACACCATTATTGTTGTTGTTGTGGTTAGTGTCATGGTTATGATTGTGATTGCTACTCCCTTCATCATGATTGTTACCACTGTTAAGACGAGCACTGCGACGTGGAGGCATGATCTGAAAGAGACACAATGAATGAGGTTATATAAGGAATGTATTCATTTATTCATTAAAACGAATAAACGAAAACGTTGACTTATCAAAGATTCTAAATTTCAATAACATATGAAGACATGCTTTAGCCTATAAGTGAACACTCATCCCGAGAATTCCCAGGTAGGCATCCGGGTCCCTCGTCTGATTGGGATATATGCGCAATGCCGGCCTAGACAGAAGACTCAGAATACAGGCGTTCACCCTTCCAGATTGCACGTGTTCGTTATTAAAATCTAGAACTTCGACGAGATCTCAAGGTGGTTCAGGTTAAACCTGAGGATTTTGCCTTATCAGTCTAAGAGTGGATCCAGTGATGGAGAGCAACCTTCTTGTAGGGATGAAAGTAGAGATAAGAAGTAGGAGGGAGATAGAGTATAGCAAGTAAAAGAAGCAAGTACTGGTTAAATCCTATGGTTATAGACTAGATTATTTTCTAATAACCTAATTCCCTAAAACCATGGCTCTGATACCAATCTGTAACACCCCAACCGATGGCGGAAACATCGGGATGTCACGTATTGATGATTGTTCAGTAGCTCATGGTAAATAATAAGTTTCAATAAATGATTTAAATAAGTTACATACAATTGTTCTAAGAATTTGTACATCAAATTGAATTAAACTATAAAAACATCTTCAAGTATCAATCAAATCTTCAAGCAAGTAGAACCTGAAACATGTTAAGTTGAAAATGTTTTGGGTCAACAAATGTTGGTGAGAATTACATAGGTTTTGGTAATCGAATAAAATTGTTGTGCAATTCATGTGTCATGGCAATCTAGTCCATATGTGAAAACATACTAGAAGTAAATCGAGTGCATAATCAACCATTGTGACTGTTGAATTGTGGTACATCCCATACGCTCATGGTTCACTCGTTTATATTGCAGTAACAAACACCCACGTAACCTTTGTAGGAGGCACGTATCCGGGTGGGATTGTCAGTCCAATAGATCTATCAATGTATACCGTTTGGCTGATGAATGTTTATGCTAGAATTTTGCTTACCCTAGTCATGTTCAAGACATAATGCAACATAGAGATACACATAGACACATTGATGATTGAATTGCATAAATAATGTTGTAACATGTTTCACCCCAAAAATGGTGATAAATAGAAAAAGGGGCTATGTAAAACTCACCTTAGCAAAATGTTATGTCTCGTAAAAAAAATAGAATAATGTGTTGTGAATGTATGCGAGGCGAATCCCAAAGACTCAACAACGTAGCTAGTCCAAATTGAAGAAAACGAAAAAGAAAGAATATCAAGCTTCCAATTCGCCAATTACAAGAGCTTATAATCAAAGCTTCAATTGTAGAAGTAATAGACTATAGAAGAAAGGTATGAGGGAAAGTTTAATCGGATTGAAACAATCGATTTAGAGGTGCAAAGTATAATGGGTCATAGGTGGGTTTTTATACTAGTTTTGGAGTCAATTAGCCATTAAAATTGGTCAACACCATAAAGTAAGGTTTTATGATGAATTGACTATTTGACTAAGACTTTGACTGTTTGACTAAGACTTTGACTAGGACTTTGACTATTTGACTCAAGGCTTTATTTAAAAAAAAAAAAAAAATCTTGTATGTGAAAAAACAAGAATTTAGAATCATATTATTATTATTATTTATATACATTTATGTATGTATATAAGTTGTGAGTTAGGATAAATAAAGACTTAGGCACATTTGTATAATATTAATGATAAAGGTGTAATAATATATATATATATATATATATATATATATATATATATATATAAGGGCTTTTTATGTATTAAAATTTTGGGGAAAATTTTGCGATGTTACAACTGTCGATTAAGCCTTTATAACCATCAAGAACCCCCTCCTCCTAAATATCGGACCACTCGTTAACCATCTTCGTGTCGTGTTTGTTTGTTATAATACCCGGACAGTCACCAAGCTATGGTGACTGTCAATCGGCTTTTCTTATTAACGAACCAACCCACAAATTGAATCATACCAGCTTTCTAGCTCCTGATGTGTATTCGATAAGTTACAATGGAGCCCCTTGGTTGGGATAAGTTGGATGATTATATTTGGTACCCTTGTTACTAAACCAAAACCTGATAACCCCTTTGGGTTGTGTTGATTAATTGATATTAGTGGTTGTTCTTTGATCACTAGTATTAATTGATTTATGTTTTCATTCTTGGTAACCAGGATATCGGAATTATGAGATGGAAATATGTCCATAATAAAGGTATTGAGTTATCTTGGATTATGCCCCGATAATAATCCGGTTATTCTAGTGGTAAGTTCTAATATATTGATCTATTGGTTATTTGGTGACAATCTCATAATCTTTACTAATATATTGATTATGATTGTACGAGGTACCAATTACCGATCTAGAAGATGGGACTGACACCCGGATCAACTCAACTAACGGAACAGAACCCGGTCCAATAGCTAGACGAGGATTATTAGAATTATACGAATATATATATAATACGAATAACGTACGGACTTGATAATAATAATAAGAGAATAATAAACATATATAAAATATATATGTTTATATATATAAGATTCGATATATAAAACGATATACTAGACTCGGGTTAATAATAATATGCTCCACCGAGCCATCATCCGGGTAAGTACGTGTCTAGAGTTCTTTAGGTTCGTGTGCCAAGCTGTAATGGCCAGCTTTATTTCTTTTGCATGCCAAGCTGTAATGGCCAGCTAGATTTAGGATGTCCGTGTCGTGTCAATAATAAACCCCGAGTTTAGTACTATCTAATATATACCGAATTCTATATGTATAAATTGTATATATGATATATATCCTAAGTATTACAATTTAACAAGTCTCGCGCGTAAAACGCATCAATATATATGACATATAATTATAATAAGAAGTTTAAGCAGAAGATATAACGCAAACCTGTGAGTATCGTGAACTCCCCACTTTTACTGTTTTATTAAGTGTTTTCGGGGGAATACATGTCAGTTATTAAACCTAGAAATGCTTTACATAATAAAAGATTATCAATAGAAATAACAGAAGTATAATAGAAAAGGGGACATAGAAACGACAAGGACAGTACTGGACGGTATCCGCCATTTCCTTTCTTGTACCAACTAGAGGGCAAGAACCAGTCTTACCCAAGTAGAGGGTAGGAATGTCCAAGTAGAGGACCAAAACCATTCTTGTCCAAGTAGAGGACAGGAACAGGTATTTTACCACAATCAGAGTGGTACCATCGATAGGAATGGCACGAAATATAATTGATATGATAGAATGGATTTATAAGAGAATTGATATATGATAGAGTGGTATAATAGAAATATATTTTCCCCTTCAGAATTATAATTGTAAAGCATGTTTATAAAAGAATGTTTTATATAAAAGAATTATCAATAAACGAACTGGCCATTCACTTTATAAATACACGACCTCACCAACTTTATGTTGACAGAAACTATTTTTGACATGTGTTCAGGTAACCCAACAGATATGATGACGTGGATCCTGGAAGAATAAAGACTGTTATGATCCGAATCCGCTGCGTAGCTCCGGTAACCCGACCCAACGACCCGGCACCGACAGCCAGGGTCGTTACAACAACAATTAAAACTACCAATCTAAAACTAAAATACAGTAAATCTCAATCTAAGTCTAAGTTCCAAAAGCTTAGAAGTGATCTCATAAGAACCTGAAACATGTACGAAAATAATTTGGTCAATACAAAAATGTATTGGTGAGCATACCCTGTTTTGAATACATATAGTAGATAAAGAGTTTCGCAATTCACGTGTTGTATACTGTTTGCAATTATATAATAAGTAATATCCGTTCAAAATCAACCCTAAGAATCAAGTATCAAGAATCAAACCATTTTTTAGTATAATGAATCACAAGACAATGACCAAGGTCTCTCTACAGAGTCACAAGGGGTATATACCATAGTACTATTCATTGAAATGCCAGGCCCTCAAAGGTTAATGATTTTGACAAGTCATAGACACACAAATTAACATAAAGCAAACACACATGAGAATTGCATTTAGTGAAAGAATAACATTTAGTCATACATCATCATGCTGAACATTGTACTTCCGGATAGTATCAACAAGTTCTGTCTGCTTTTCTTCACGGGATTTCTGGCTTTGTTCCACTTCCTTTTTTAGGCGAGCATTCTCAATCTTCAAACTCTCAATAGTGGAACGCAAAAGCTCAGTCTCTTGATTCGTCCTCTTACAAGCAGCAGACCATGCCTTGGAAGCATCAGCCTTATCCTTCTTCACCATGTTCACCTCTTCCACAGCATCATGAGCTACCTTCTTGTGATGCTCACTCTCCGACTGAATCTCATAACGAGCGCGTTGGAATTCTTCTTCACGCCTCAGCAAACTAGCCTCCGAATCTTTCAAATTTTGATAATCCCGCTGGAATTCGTTTTCACGCCAGATAATAGAACCAAGGCCACTCATACCAAATGAGAGATTCATAGCCATATCAATAAACAAGGATCGCCGATCCACACTGTCTTGATAATCACGCTCGGCAGGAGGAACAGACAACATGACAAACTCCTGCGCATCAAGCGCATTTGTAAACCGGGTAGTATCAAGAATGTCCCAGCACGGCTGGTATGGCCTTGGTGGATCAGCTTCACGCGAAGAATACCTGCCTCGCCGTTGACCAGTTTGACCAGATTTACCACCACCGCCTGAAGAGGCCTCCCTATATACCACTATACAGTCTACCACTGTGCGCATAAAGTTGGAAGGGTTTTCTTCAACAACCTCATCCTCCTTCTCCTTCTCGCGAGCAACTTTGGATCCCTGCGAAGAACTCTGCTCTTGTACTCGCTCCAATGAAGTGTCATGGTGATCAATGTTCAGATTTGGGGTTGCGGACTCATCTACCTTCTTTCCCGCAACTTTATCAGTGGCAATTACCAAATCATCTGGGATAGGCTCCACCTGTAGCGTCACATCTTCATCCACAATCCCCTCAGCAACATCGATTGAAGTTGTATCTTTTGTCGAACCTCCAACCACGCCAATACTCTCAACTGGCTGGTCGGACGAGGATATCTTCTCGAACACAGAAGTAGTCTGTTTCATGCGGGACTCCGCAAATGGATGTTGTCCTACATAAAAAGCTAATACAAAATATTAAAAGAAATATCGTTTAAAAACACAGAAGGAAACTTGGCCAAACATACCAGATAAGTGCATCAACGTCTTCATAGGAAGATTCTCACGCACTGGCGGAGGTTTCACAGGCACTTCAAGCTTCTCACTTGTTGGCCAAGTCAACGGCTTAAACACATCAACCGAAACTGCTGCAATAGGTTCCGGACGCAGCGGATCGACCGCTTCTCCCGATGACTGCGGAACTCGAACCTGTTTTTGCTTCAACTCCGCCACTCTTTGCTGAAATAGCTCTTTAGTAACACTCTCTGACTGGCGGACAGGGGACGAGCGCCTAGCGCGTTTATGCTCTAACTCCGTGTCCGACTCTGTTAATTCTTCATCTATCTCCTCGACAATAATGGGAGCAGCCGGCGGTTTTGTCTTCTTGCTCGCTATGGCACGCTTCTTAGATGTACCCGTGCCTGGTGCGGAAATTACGTCTGTATACATTAAACTATGTGTGAGGAATTAATAAAGGAGTTACAAAGACTAACCAACAGGTTTCTGGCGCTCAGAAGTAACTTCTTCGACATCAACTATGGCCTTTCTGCGGAGTTGTATACCCGCACCTACCACGAAGAATTCGCAAAATCAGGATACGTACCTACTGCGCCTCCTTCGCGCACAACATAAACTTATCAATAATAAAAGAAAGGGACGTGGTTCATAACCTGTTCTCACATACTGCTTCGGAGGATCGACGAGATTAGGGAACAGAAAGTTCGAAGTAGTCCTCTCCGATAACCGTTGCACGCCTGCAACAGGTAGAGTATACAGCACCTTTGCCTCACCTCTCTTGGCAAATAACTCAAACAAGGAAACACCTGGATACAATAGCGCAATATAAACTCAAACACAAGAAATGATATAAACAAAAAGCATAGAGGAGCTCATTACCTTCCGGAGGATTCGGATCATGACCTTCAGGGCAGATAAGACTGAGTCCTAATAGATTTAAAACACTTTCTGGACATTCGTCCATCTACGGAGTAGCATGATCACAAAGCGACCTATACCAAGCCTGCTCTTTGTATCCTGCCATTGGGGGAAATTCAACATTTTTTTTCCTTTAAACCTACCATCATCCATTGAAAAGCAGCAGGGATAACACCACGGTGGATATAGAAGAACTTATCTTTCCACTCATACATGGACTTCACCTTTTCCGATACAAGTTGCTTCACCTTCCGGCGAATACCTAAGCTATACCAACCACTACCGCCACGGGCAGCCTCAAGAACATAAAACACATTTAGCTTCTCGAATGTAGCTTCAATATCTAAAGCCCTGAAGGTAGCTTCAAAGTGAATCAAACGGCACCACCCATAAGGGGTCAATTGTGTAGGGTGAATGCCATATTTCAACAAGGCATCCACCACAAACCTGGTGGCCGGTAGACGAAAACAACACTTACTAAACGCCGCTGCATACAACGTTATCTTCCCAGGAGGTGCTTGTAAAGCATTCTTCCCTTCGGCCGGAAGCTCCGGCTCCCATTCAGACAGAATGCCATATTGATCAAGGAAGCCTAAATATGAGGGTTTATCCCACTTAATAGTGGTGGCTTCCATACTTTTTGATGATTCTTTCCCAAGATCTTTTACAAAATCCGATGTCTTACTAGATTCTGGAACATTTTGTGAATCTTGAGACATTGTTAAAGAAATAACGAAAGATAGGAGAAGAGACGTTAAAGAAGAATTCAAAATTTGAAACAGTCGGAAATGGGAAAAGCCATGATTAAAAATCAATATATAGGCTTGGCAATTAATACAGCTGATGTCACGCTCAGAGGGCCAGCCAGGCTTTTTCGTACATGAGTCTAATAGGGAAATGACACGTGTACACCTAAAGACAAACAGACGCCACACGCGCCTCACGCGCCCACTCGCCTGACAACCGCCGCTCAACGTGCCTGCACACGTCTCAACTGCAACTAGTCACGACAAGCCCACTCGCCATATGGACCACAAGTTTTAAAGATCATGGGGAACTGACAACTGTCCATAGCAAACCACTGACGTGTCCTACACCTGCGGAACTTTGACGTAAATTTATATCACCCGTTCTCCGCATGAAAATCCCACAGCGCAAAAACCACTCAGAAAACCCATATGCGCCAGTTAACATTGAAGACAAGCTCTCATCAAAAATACATATCTTATAAGTCCAACATCCCTCCCATCTCATCATAACTTCTTAGATAAGAGACACACTGGACTGGGGGGACTTGATGGGATTGGGTACCGAATACACTATTCCGCATACCCAAACCCAGAGTAACATCGCCACGCGGAAAAAAGCTCATGCGCAGGAAACGGTCAAAACACATTAATGGCCAGTCAATGGTCATATCTTGGTCAAGACGGAAGTCATGCATGGTCAAACGCCATGCATGAAATAAGCCTTCAAGCACGTTGACCAATCATTAAAGGCGGTATATGATTCCACTATTCCCATTAATTAAGCTTTTCATATATCACCTTACTAACATAATTAAGGGTGATGGAGACAACCTAACCACGGTTAGGACTTGGGTAATGGTGGCATACGGACTCTCCTATAAAAGGGGTCATATCCTTAATAGGAGAGGACACTTTCTGCTAACCCGGAGAGCTATCACACTTGATAGTATCCCCATTCACCCCGTTTTTGTTATAAACAACTACCTTGTGTAGTCGTCTCCACACCCACATCAACTCTTGTTTGCAGGTTCTTTCATCCATAGCTGCTAGTGAAGGATCAACCCTGTAGATACCTATAATCTTATCATCCCTAACAGGTGGTGAGATTATTTGTTTCTTCAATATGGAAACTACATCTATTGGAAAAACCTTGCAAACCCTATGGTCCTTAATTAATTTGTATTTAATAATCAAAAGTAAGTGGGCCACTCTAATAAAATATAGGATTAAGGGCATTAAGGTAATCTTAAATAAGCAAGTGGGCCACTTTAGTTTTCTGAATCCTAGGTTTAAAAAGGTTTATTTGACACTTGTCAAGTCACATCTCTCCTATTTTATGGCACTTTTTCCAGCACGAAAATTAACGTATGTTAGTGTTGTGATATAAAATTTTGACCTCGTGTGAGACATCGCTAACATGTGTTAACATGCATATACTAAAAGAACATAATAAAAGAACACGTAAAATGTGTATTTATTTAATAAATGATAAAAACAATCAATACAATCAACACTAAAAACGTATTAAAAAACGTTTAATACAAACATAATTATTTGTGAATGACAAAAAAACTATCATGACAACATAAAAAAGATCTAGCTATGCTTCGTTCTTGATACCCATCTTCATCTTTAACACAAAACATATCTTCACCTACAAAAAAAAAAAAAAAAAAAAAAAAGATAACACGTGTTAGTTGGGTTATCCAAAACACATAATGAGACATCACTGACATGTGTAGTGTATTCTAAAACATATGTTTTACTGAAAATAACATATGTCATATGAACCCTAACACCTATTAGTTAGGCATAAACTAGCATGTGTTAGCATCACTAACATGTGCATAAAAAATCACTTACCACAGCCACATCACCAACACCGCCTTCTTCCTAGCCTATTCGTGAAAACCAACACTAGAACAGATACACGTGTTTGTTGGGATCCTCAAACACATAATCGGAAACTAATCAGAGTCTAAGCGCAATTTTTACAACTATGTTAATACAACTACCCAAATACGATTAATAGGGTTTGAAATCCAACAATAATAAATTTAAAAAATCAAATCAGAACCAATCCAAATCCATATACCAAAAAAATTATACTCATATTCATTAAATATATAATATAATAAAAGACATCAGTAGCATGTGTTAGCATATTCTAAAACATATATTTTACCGAAAAAATAACATATGTCATATGAACCCTAACACCTGTTAGTTGGGCATATGCTAGCAGGTGTTAGCATCACTAACGTGTGTGAGCATATACTAACATAAACAAAATAATAACAATAACAATAACATTAACAATAACAATAACAATAACAATAACAATAATAATAATAATAATAGTAATAATAATAAAGGTTATCATAAGATTTTTTTCATTCAATCATTTGATCGAACACTTGGTATGCAAATAAAAACTATCCCCAAAAATATTATTATTATTTTAAGCATGTGACTAATCATAAGAATGCCAAGACTTTAGCTGGTAACGAATACTAGCACATCTTCACAAGATTTTTATCTAATGATGTCTCGGTGGAATAAAGATTTACAAAAAAATTATACCACAACTTTTTCGTTGGATCTCACACAATTTTATAAATATTTATAAATGAGAAATTTTGTGCACAGAGGTTACCAAATAAATCCAACTTATTATTCCCCACTAAACAAAAACTAAAGTAAAAAAAAAAAAAAGCAAACCTGTTGATGACCTTTCACTCCATTCCTAAAAGCAAACCTGTCGATCACCCACCAACATCAACCGATCACCCACCAACATAACCTTTCACTTCATTCCTAAAAGAAGCTTCTGATCTACTCGTAGGCCATACAAAAGGCTTCTTATACCCCACAGGTGCTGGCACCAGACACCTCAGATCAGAAAAAAAAAGGGAAGAGGAAAAAAATGGACGAACAGATCTACTCAGAGTCTCTCATGTTTGTTGGGCAGTGGCGTAGTTGAGGCACGAACATATCAGAAAAAAGGGAAGAGGAAAGAGAGAGAAGAGGGGAAAGGGAGAGAAACAGTAGTCGATGCTCTGTTTTTAAAAGAAGATGTTGATGCTCTGTTGTGGTGGTGGTGGTGGTGGTTGTTCTAGAGAGAGACAGAGAGAGGATGGTAGAGAGATAATAGTCTGCATTTCAATTTGAAATAAAAGAAATGAAGAGAGAGGTGGGAAAAATAATATTTATAGGGAGAGAGAGAAAGAGGATAGTGTAAATGTCCAAAGTACCCCTCATAATATAATATGGTGTAATATTCACTTGGATGATGTGGCACAACATGGACCAAGCATTGGGTTTCTTGGGGTTTTTCATTTGAGAGGGTTTTCTCCCTATACTTCTACTATATATATATATATATATATATATATATATATATATATATATATATATATATAACACCAAAGAAAACTATATAAATATATTAAACAAGCTTAACTCTTAATGAAATATGTGGGAAAAAACAAATAAACAATGTTTTTGGTTAAAATTGAAAGAAAATAAATATGTAAAGTTTTAAGTTAAAATTGAAAAAAACAAAAAGATTGAGGGTGTAACTAATAAAAGGGTACTTGGTTAAAATATAACAAACAGTCGTCATCTTCTTTATCATATCTCTAGCCTCCATCTCCATAGTTTTGCTTCATCCTCATCGCGCTAGGTAAGCTCATATTTCTTCTTGTTCTTCATCTCCATTCTTGAGCGTAAATGGGCCAAAGAACAAAACAAAATGATATAATTGGTTAAATCACTAATATTATGAAGGGTGTATCGGCCGGTTTATCGCCTACATCGGCCGAGATTATCGGAAACATGATAATGACCGATATTGTTTTACCAATATAAACTCCTAAGGCCGATAACTGAGATATCACCGAGATTAACTATTTAACTGGAAGTGAGAAAGATCCTTCGGGTTTCTGATATCCAAACCATATTCCAAACAAAGGCTTCCGAATTGGACAAGATCTGGGTGACATGTAACACCCCAACCGATGACGGAAACATCGAGGTGTCACGTAGTGACGATTGTTCAATAGCACATGGACTAAATTGTAAATATTAATAGCAAATAACTTCCATTGTTCAAAACGAAATACAAAGAGTCTTAATATAAATCTCAAACATAAATAATAAATGTTCAACTTTTATTTAAGCACTAGGTCCAGCCTAAGCGTGAAAGCATATAAGATCAAACGTCACCTGAAACATGTACAAAACAATTTTGTCAACACATATAATGTATTGGTGAGTACACCCGTTTGATATATATGGTATGAAAATAAAAATGTTTCGCAATTCATGTGTTGTATACCGTTTGCAAATATGTAATAAGTAGTATCAGTCAAAACCAAACCTGAGAATAATGACTAACACATGACTAACAAACTGAATAATGAATTAACATGACAATGACCAAGATCCTCTCAAGAGAGTCTCAAGGGGGTATACCATAGTACTATTCACTGAAATGCTAGGCCGCCCAGCGGTTAATGATTAAGCATAATACATACCAAATCACATAAGGCAAACACACATGAGAATTGCATTAAGTATAAGAAATAAAATTAGATTAATAGGTACATGAATCATCCCGAAATAGTAAAACAGTAAGAAAAGGGAAAGATATACTCACAGTTTCGCTAAGTGTAAATTCCGAGAAAGTTCGTCGTAAAGACTTAAGAATTCCGAAGAACTCAACCTATATATAAAATACTAATGAGGAAAATGACTTAAAAGTCTAAGACAACCAACATCTAAGGCATTAGGGCTTGCTAGACTCGTATAGGGAAGATGAAATTGTTAATAATAACTTGAACGACAGTTTTGAAATGAATATATCACGATCAAGTAATTAAGCGACCAAAACACTTATGTATCTCACGGTTAGAAGCATCTTCTATTTTATAGAAAATATCCACCAAATAGGTTTTATGATTTATATTTAACTAAACAATATATTAAATTTAATTAAATATAAATTAAAGTAGATAAGACAAGAGATAATCCAAAAATATTGTGTTTTTTTATGAAACTAATTATTTTCTGATGTAAATTAGTGAAAATATTATTTTCATACTTTCTCTTAATTTATTTGTATTTAAAACATATTTAATGAGTTCAAATGATGTTTTAATGATTAAAAATAGTAAAAATAACAAAAAAATAATCTTTTTTTGAGAAATTATATTTTATTTCAGTTCATTATACATAAAAATAAATCTCCCGAAAATTTGAGGTTAAAATCACTTAAAATGAATTTTTAATCATTTAATTATGACTAAAACAATTTAATTCAAAAAAAATAGGAAAATAATGTATTTTCCAGAAAATAAAAATATGACAATTTTCTTTAGAGTGTCAAGATGTTTCCCCTCAATTTTCATAATTTTTGAAGTAAAAATGAATTTTCTATGAATATTTCAAAATTATGACTAATATATATTTAGTAAAAAAAAATAATATATATATAATAATGTAAAAGGGAAAAGGACAAGAAATGAGGAAGAACAAAAAAAACACTTAGAAATGGTGCTCCATAGGGGACTCGAACCCGTGTCCCTCCACTAACAAACCAACCTCCCAACCGCTAAGCTGTGAATTATATTTGTTAGTTTGTTTGAAAAATAAAGATTATAAACACACCACACAATCATCATCTTCCCCAAACTTACTAACATAAACCCTAACCCTAATCCCTAAAACAATCAACCTCAATTCAACATGCTTATGCATCTGAATCATAGGGCTTTTGTTAAGGGGTGAATGAGGAGCAAAATGGCATATAAAAGTGGAACTCACAATGCGCAATGAAGGCGCAAAAAGAGCTTCAAGTCGCGCACGTTTTACACGATTTGGGCACAATTTGGACAGATTTTCGTGGAATTTCTTTGTGGGTTTTGAAGCTAAGGTGTGCAGAAACTAAGTGCTATGTTTAGTTTATATAGTGGACTTGAAAAATTGGCGTTTCTTCAAGCTTTAAAAATTCCGATTGGTTTCATGTAATTTCAGTTTCTAAAACATAATTAAACGCGGTTTTGGGCTATTAAAGTGAGGGAATTCAAAGGTTTCAAGTGGAGAAACGTAAACCCATTAATTCTAGTGAGTTAAAACGCCTAAAAACGCAAAAAAAATGTCGCCGGAAAATATTCCGGTCGCCGGAAAAACGTTGCTACAGTACCACCAGTTTTTTTTTTTTTTTTTTTTTTTTTTTTTTTTTTGAAACATGACAATTTTGGTCTCTCAAGTTAGTTTGGTTAGTTTAGTCCCTTGATTTCTTATAAAACTTAACTAAAGTTGATATTTTTTTTTCAACCAAACCTTTAAAACTTTAAAACTATATATTTTTCATCTTTTAAAAATTTCACACAAAAATATTAAGTTTTAATCCTTTTTTCCTCGTGAAACCTAGACGTTTCCCAACGTCCCTCGACACATTCATTAGCAAGTTACCAATAACATATAGATAATGAAAGTGTAACGACCAATGCAAGGCGAATTTTGTTACAAACGTCAAAAGACGAACACATGGTTTAAAATGTAAATATGATAAAGTTATGAAAACACGCAAATGTTACAGTCTCCCCTACTTTAGAAAATTTCGTCTCGAAATTATTTCAAGTGGAGGTTTCTGTAAAGAGATGAGGGTACTTCGTCTTCATTTGATCTTCACGTTCCCAAGTAAATTCTGGGCCACGTTTATACTCCCAACGAACCTTGACAATAGGAATACGGCTACGCTTAAGAGTCTTGACTTCACGATCCATAATTTCCACGGGTTTCTCCGTGAAACGCATCGTTTCGTCAACTTGAATATCCTCCAGTGGAACATGTAAATTCTCATCCGCCAAACACTTTTTCAAGTTCGATACATGGAAGGTAGGGTGAACGTTGCTGAGTTCATCGGGAAGGTCTAGCTTGTAAGCCACTTTTCCAACTCTTTCCAAAATCTTAAATGGGCCTACATATCTTGGAGCAAGCTTTCCTTTTTTCCCGAACCGAAAAACACCCTTCCAAGGTGAGACTTTGAGAAGGACCATGACACCAACTTGAAATTCCAAGGGTTTACGCCTCTGATCAGCGTAACTCTTCTGTCTACTCTGAGCTGCCAGTAAGGATCCACGAATAACCGCAATTTTGTCTGTTGTTTCCTGGACAAGTTCAGGACCAGTAATGAGAGTATCACCGACCTCACTCCAACACACAGGAGAACGACATTTGCAACCATAAAGAGCTTCAAAAGGTGCCATACGGATACTGGCATGATAGCTGTTATTATACGAAAACTCAACCAAAGGCAAGTGTGAATCCCAATTACCACCAAAATCTATGACACAAGCCCGAAGCATATCTTCTAATGTTTGAATAGTACGCTCCGTTTGACCATCTGTCTGAGGATGGTATGCTGTGCTAAGATTTAGTTTAGTTCCCAACGCGTCATGAAGAGTTTGCCAAAAACGAGAAGTGAACTTGCTGTCACGATCCGAAATGATGCTCAAAGGAGTTCCATGACGACTAATGATCTCGGCGATATAAGGATTAGCCAGTTTCTCAGCCGAATAAGTCTCACGAATGGGTAAAAAGTGTGCAGATTTGGTTAAACGATCCACAATGACCCAAATACTATCATGACCTCGTGCAGTGCGGGGTAATTTAGTAATGAAGTCCATAGCAATGTTCTCCCATTTCCACACAGGAATCTCTGGTTGTACAAGCAAACCAGATGGACGTTGATGCTCAGCTTTGACCTTGGCACAAGTAAGGCATTTAGCCACGTAGTGAGCTATATCCTTCTTCATACCGGGCCACCAATACATGGGACGCAGATCCTGATACATCTTATCTGCACCAGGGTGGATGGAGTAACAAGTCTTATGAGCCTCGTCCATGATAAAGGTTCTAAGATTATCACGATCAGGAATCCATAGACGATTGGAGAGATAGAGCAAACCATGTTTCGTCTCCAAAAGATTTTCAGCTCCACATGACATTTCGTTGTACATATTGCCTTCAGTGACCGAAACATGTTGGGCTTCATAGATTCGAAGTTTGAGGTCATGTGTCTGAATGCAGTTAAGTTGAGTATACGCCTTGCGACTAAGAGCGTCAGCCACAACATTCGCTTTTCCAGGATGATAGCGAATCTCACAATCATAATCATTTAGAAATTCAACCCATCGACGTTGACGCATATTTAGATCTTTTTAATTGAAAATATGTTGAAGACTTTTGTGATCAGTAAAGACCACACATTTAGTACCATACAGATAGTGTCTCCAAATTTTCAACGCGAACACAACGGCTCCAAGTTCAAGATCATGGGTAGTGTAATTTTTCTCAGATGTTTTCAACTGTCGTGATGCATAAGCGATGACCTTGCCTTGTTGCATTAGAACACAACCAAGGCCTAGGTGAGATGCATCACAGTACACCACAAAATCCTCAACACCATCAGGAAGAGAGAGAACAGGAGCGTCGCAAAGCTTTTGTTTCAAAGTTTGAAAAGCTTCTTCCTGACTGGATCCCCATATGAAAGGTTTATCTTTGTAAGTCAAAGAGGTAAGTGGAACCGCGATCTTTGAAAAGTTGGCAATGAAACGACGGTAGTAACCAGCAAGACCAAGAAACGAACGAACCTCAGTGGGAGTTTTGGGTACAATCCAGCTTTTTATGGCTTCAATCTTAGCAGGGTCTACGTGTATTCCTTTGTCGTTTATTACGTGACCAAGGAATTGAACTTCCTTAAGCCAAAATTCACATTTGGAGAACTTGGCATACAGTTGCTCATCACGAAGAAGGCTTAAAACTTGGCGAAGATGCTGTTCGTGGGTAGTCCTGGATTTGGGGTAAATGAGGATATCGTCGATGAATACAATTACGAATTTGTCCAAGAAAGGTTTGCAAACTCGATTCATAAGATCCATGAAAACCGCAGGTGCATTGGTTAGACCGAAAGGCATAACCATGAACTCATAGTGACTGTAACGAGTTCGAAAGGCGGTTTTGGGAATGTCATCCTCATGAACACGAAGTTGATGATATCCAGAACGAAGGTCGATCTTCGAAAACCAACACTAGAACAGATACACGTGTTAGTTGGGATCCTCAAACACATAATCGGAAACTAATCAGAGTCTAAGCGCAATTTTTACAACTATGTTAATACAACTACCCAAATACGATTAATAGGGTTTGAAATCCAACAATAATAAATTTAAAAAATCAAATCAGAACCAATCCAAATCCATATACCAAAAAAATTATACTCATACCGAAAAAAATAACATATGTCATATGGACCCTAACACCTGTTAGTTGGGCATATGCTAGCAGGTGTTAGCATCACTAACGTGTGTGAGCATATACTAACATAAACAAAATAATAACAATAACAATAACATTAACAATAACAATAACAATAATAATAATAATAATAATAAAGGTTATCATAAGATTTTTTTCATTCAATCATTTGATCGAACACTTGGTATGCAAATAAAAACTATCCCCAAAAATATTATTATTATTTTAAGCATGTGACTAATCATAAGAATGCCAAGACCTTAGCTAGTAACGAATACTAGCACATCTTCACAAGATTTTTATCTAATGATGTCTCGGTGGAATAAAGATTTACAAAAAATTATACCACAACTTTTTCGTTGGATCTCATACAATTTTATAAATATTTATAAATGAGCAATTTTGTGCATAGAGGTTACCAAATAAATCCAACTTATTATTCCCCACTAAACAAAAACTAAAGTAAAAAAAAAAAAGCAAACCTGTTGATGACCTTTCACTCCATTCCTAAAAGCAAACCTGTCGATCACCCACCAACATAACCTTTCACTTCATTCCTAAAAGAAGCTTCTGATCTACTCGTAGGCCATACAAAAGGCTTCTTATACCCCACAGGTGCCGGCACCAGACACCTCAGATCAGAAAAAAAAGGGAAGAGGAAAAAAATGGACGAACAGATCTACTCAGAGTCTCTCATGTTTGTTGGGCAGTGGCGTAGTTGAGGCACGAACATATCAGAAAAAAAAGGGAAGAGGAAAGAGAGAGAAGAGGGGAGAGGGAGAGAAACAGTAGTCGATGCTCTGTTTTTAAAAGAAGATGTTGATGCTCTGTTGTGGTGGTGGTGGTGGTTGTTCTAGAGAGAGACAGAGAGAGGATGGTAGAGAGATAATAGTCTGCATTTCAATTTGAAATAAAAGAAATGAAGAGAGAGGTGGGAAAAATAATATTTATAGGGAGAGAGAGAAAGAGGATAGTGTAAATGTCCAAAGTACCCCTCATAATATAATATGGTGTAATATTCACTTGGATGATGTGGCACAACATGGACCAAGCATTGGGTTTCTTGGGGTTTTTCATTTGAGAGGGTTTTCTCCCTATACTTCTACTATATATATATATATATATATATATATATATATATATATAACACCAAAGAAAACTATTTAAATATATTAAACAAGCTTAACTCTTAATGAGATATGTGGGAAAAAACAAATAAACAATGTTTTTGGTTAAAATTGAAAGAAAATAAATAAGTAAAGTTTTAAGTTAAAATTGAAAAAAACAAAAAGATTGAGGGTGTAACTAATAAAAGGGTACTTGGTTAAAATATAACAAACAGTCGTCATCTTCTTTATCATATCTCTAGCCTCCATCTCCATAGTTTTGCTTCATCCTCATCGCGCTAGGTAAGCTCATATTTCTTCTTGTTCTTCATCTCCATTCTTGAGCGTAAATGGGCCAAAGAACAAAACAAAATGATATAATTGGTTAAATCACTAATATTATGAAGGGTGTATCGGCCGGTTTATCGCCTACATCGGCCGAGATTATCGGAAACATGATAATGACCGATATTGTTTTACCAATATAAACTCCTAAGGCCAATAACTGAGATATCACCGAGATTAACTATTTAACTGGAAGTGAGAAAGATCCTTCGGGTTTCTGATATCCAAACCATATTCCAAACAAAGGCTTCCGAATTGGACAAGATCTGGGTGACAAGTTTCTAGTATCACACTAGATGTGTGAATGATTCATGGTGAAGGTTGATTCCCTTAAGGTGAACATGTGGTCTTTAAGCAACACACCTTTAGGATCATGTTGTTCCTTTGTCGATGAACATCATTCATAAGGTTTGGGGTTAAGGTTTGTTATTGTTAAGTCATTAAAATAATCACTAAACCGGACCTACATCTACTGGACACAATAAATATTTAAGTCAATAAATATTTAAGTCGTCAATCATATTTATTTAGTAATATCATTGTCAATCGTCGAAGTTCATGATGTAGCTTGGAGTTGATTAAGGATATGAAATATAGATATTATATAAGGATAAGTATAACAAGTATACATTATATAATTCTTACTAGTACAATGTCGTTTACTACTTAGAAGATTTCTTACCACAACTAATCCTGTGGTACGGAAAATAAGAGTTAAGGGAAGAAGAAGTGATTATAGCTGGAACTTATCTCTAATTAAATTTAGAAAGATGAATTAGAAAACCTTGTGCTTAAACAAGCGGTTTTGCGGTGGTCTGGGAAGTGTCAAAAAGAAGGACCCAAACTTTCCAATAATTGTATAACTTGTGTGCGTTAGGATAGACGATACTTGTTGATCATGTGAAGACTGGCCTTCGGACCAACAGTCTTAAGATACCTTCATGAGGAGTCATGCGCATGCTCTTCTCGTGATCGATCTAGTTGCCAGAACACCATCTCTTGTTTAGTTCATTTCTCATCCCCAACTCTAAAAGTACTGTTCAAATATGTTTTCTACATAAATAATTAAACTTACTACTAGTTTTAATAAAATTAGTCTACTAATCTAAAGAGTACCTAAGACTAGCAAGTTATCTAACCTACTATTTTATTTTTATACTAGACTATTGCCCGCGTGGTCACGCGGTTCAACAACTAACAATTATTTGGATCGGAAAAACCTATAAACAAAATATAGTAGAAATATTTTATTAAAATTTAAAAGCAAGAAATACACATTAAATTCAAATATCACTAAATATTTCCTTATACACCACATTTTTTGTTTTAATCTTGACATTCCCATCACCATCTAGTATAAGTAATTTCACCACACCCATGCTTTTAACTCTTGACAATGCAACATAAAGTTGGTCATGTGAGAATACGGGGTCTCTTAAATAAATCTAACATTCGATAGAGACTACCCTTGGCTTTTATTGGTGGTCATTGTGAAACATACGGATATTGGGAATTGACGCCTTTGGAACTTCACATGAATCTTGTTATCAGATGGTATCTGAGAAGTATTATCTAGTAAAAAATAAATAGTAGTGAAAAATATTTCTAATAAAATGTTAAAAGTAAGACACGGTTTGAGTTATATCATTCAAAATTCGAATTAAATGTTATAATTAAGTCTAATTGTTACCATTATAGATATTAAAATATGAAATTATATAGTTAAATAGAACATTTAATATTTGAATATTTATAAAGTTTAACTGAAATCTATAAATTCAAATTCTTGTATTCAAAATTTTAATTTTAACTTGTAACTAATTTAAGAAATTTATAACTAAAACTATTATTTGTTAAATTTCAAAACTATCATTTGTTAAATTTTAAATATATTAGGAAATATCTAATTATAATATCTCTATTTTAATGATCACGGTATGATTAATTGTTACAATTATGAATTTAAATTCAAAGTTTGAATTTTTTAAAATATTCAGATAATTCAAAATTTAAATTAAATGTTATAATTAAGTCTTATTGTTACCATTATTATCCAAAATTTAGAATTTTTATAATGTTAGAAAAATTTAAATATTAAAATTATAGATATCGAAATATGAAATTATATACTTAAATAGAACATTTAATATTTGAATATTTATAATGTTTAATTGAAATCTATCAATTCAAATTTTAGTAATCAAAATTTGAAAGATTCAAATCATTCAAAAATTTGAATTAAATATTTTAAAAGTGTTAATTAAATCTAAATCTAAATGTTACCATAAATCTTAAATTCAATTTTTTTCAAATTAAATATTTAAATAAAACATTTAGTATTCAAATATTTTTAAAGTTTAACGGAAATCTATAATTTCAAGTTTTAGTAATTAAAATTTTAATTTTTACTTGTAATTAATTTGGGAAAGTTACAACCAAAATTATTAATTGTTATATTTTAAATATATTAGAAAATAATAATTTAAAGATAATAAATAGGTGTAATGATTATCATTATTAACTTTAATTCAAAATTTTAATTTTTTTAAAAGATTAAGTCATTCAAAATGAGTAATTATTATTATATTGTTCACCAAGCTAGTAACCAACACTTTTGCTATATCTAACCGTTTTTAGATTAATCCTGTCCCTTCAAATTTGACGGTTATTTTTGAGATTTAATCTCAGCCGTAGTAATTTGATGGTTATGCCAAAAATTTGGAGGTTATTTTATCTCAAAGACGGTTACCTGATTTCCCTTTTCTGGCCTCCACTATGCCCAGTTCCTACGATCCTGGGATGTGCCTAGAATAACGTGGGTAGACAGTTTAAACCCCCACCATCACTCCAGATGATTTAAGGGTTCCAACTTCCTCCTCCCATTATAAACAGCCCCGCCCACACACACCCTATCGCTCCCCCACTGTTTTTTTTCCGGTTTGTTCATCGTAAGGTCCGACTCTCTCTACTCTAATGCTTATTGTGTTGCGGTGCTTTTAAGGTTAGGTCATGAAAGCAACCTTAATTGTGTTATTTATGTTAAATTTTCAGATTTGGAGATGAAGATAATGAGTCGTATGCATAACAGGTATTTGAATACAATATTTCAATTGACAATCTTGTCGTTGGATTACTTTTGTGTCTAGCTGAGTTTTTGATAATCGATTGGTAATGTTTAGAATGTCATAATTTAAACCACGATTGATTCTTTTATGTTCATGTAGATAAGGTGTTCGATGAAATGTTTACTAGGTGTGGTAAAAAAATGGGGACAATGGAGATATTGCAGATGATCATTATCGCATGTTCTTGGTTCATTTTTTCTGTTTATCTTTCAATTTCTTAGACTGCTTTTTATATCAGTTATTGATTTATAATTTTGATTCATGTAATTAAGAGAGATATTTAGTTGATGCATTTCTTGGCATAACAAGCATACAAACTTGTGCAGAATGCAGTTGAATAAAAGAAATAATAATTTTCTGTTAAGTTTGGTGGTTCTCCATCAAATTTGTGCAGAAATTAGTTCACACATTTACAAGGTTTGTATATCCAATCTTTACACACAAGTTACAATATGTTACTTATTTTTCTATTTGCACCGTATACTCAGTCATGTATGTTTTACCATGTCTTGAAAAATGTTAATTGCATAAATGCAGGTCTTACTTTCTATTTAGGTTTCAATAACAACAAAAAACAAAGCAAAGACTATGGTAGGCATAATGGGAAAAGTAAGTAATTTAGGTATGGATTTCTCACAAGTCGTTTACTACCTTTATCATATGGACCTTCTTTTCATGTTGATTTATCAATATTTTTATGATTTCATATTTAACTGCTTGTCTGAGAACATATCATGATATTTTTTATGGGCAAACGTATATTTTTTTTGTTAGACGTTAACATGGCTTTTATATTTTTATGCACAACTTAAGAAAAAGGGAAGAAGGAATGAATATGAGATGCATAAACTACTAGCTCTAAATAAAAGGCAGAAAACGGCAATTTTAAATATCCACGCTTTTGTTCTTTTTTGTTTCCCTTACATTGTTCTAAGTCTCATATGAATATCTTTATGCTCCTTAATGTTTTGCAAAAGAAGAAAGGGGAAGCTTCTATTACTTCAAACAAAAAGTTGGTGCTTTTGCAAGAATTGCAGGAGAGACTTTTGGAATGTTAATTGCTGCTCTGTTCATACAAGGAGTCGTCAGGTAACCAAAATCGCTCATTAATGAAAAAGTTCAAAAACTGATATTTGTTTATTTTGATTGGTGCTTTTAATCCAAAGAAGGGCGATCTTGACCTTGCACATTTTAGTGCAAATAACTCATGGAATCACGCCATGGTGAGGCTTATTTCATTTGAATCAATTTAGTTATGAATAGGTTATATTTTCTATCAACCGGGTTAAAATGCCAAAATCAAATAATTTAGTTAAAAAAGAGGCTTGTCAAATGGGTTAAACCAGTTGAAGCTGCTTACACACCATGACACCAGGTTTATGACCTAAGTGGCAGTCCACATGTCAACCCATCTTCCGACATGGCAGCGACATTGGTGTCGATGTAATATATCTCTATGGCAAATTTATATAAATATAACCTACTTTTTTCCAAAAAAAGGATGTTTTATATCAATATCATTTTGCTTATAAAAAAACATAATTGTTTTCTTTGAATGCCATTCATTATTTTAAAAAATCATTTAGTTTTATAAAAAAACACTTCTTTTTAATAAATAAGCTATTCATAACAAACATTATTTTCTTATATTTTTAATGTCATTTACTTTTTCGGTTTTTTTCTTCTTTCACTTGTGTCACTATCATCTTTGGATTATAAGGGATTTGGAAGGTACTTCTTGGAAAATTGTAGCATAAAGAGATTAAAGCAACCATATAGTTTTTTTTATAAGCTTCCATGGTGTCTAGGAATTTTGAGCCCGTTTCTACCGCAAGCTTCATATTTTATGTACTACAGGTAGTAAATCGATGCTGAAATTTAAGATATAATGATATATACACACACATGTATGTGTGTGTGTTACTAACTAGCATAGCAATCTTTAAGAGTAGGGCTGTGCAACGGTTCAGAACCGGACCGAACCGCGAACCGTTTATTCCAAAATATGAGAACCGGAACCGGAACCGATAATTACTAAACGGTTCGGTTCCAGAACCGGGTGAAACGGTTCTCATGAAACGGTTCTAGACCGGAACCGGTTATCAATAAAATCCTAAAATTAACAACAACAATTAAATAAAAAAAATAAACAAAAACAATGATTTTTCTTAAAAAAATTATCAACAGTTTGTGTTAAACATGGTTACTAAAAGTATAGCAGTTTACGTATCAAAATATGTTTTGTTTGGATCAGGTCATTCTTTTTATACAGATTAAACGAGTCAGAACAAGCTGTGCTGACTGCTGACCATCACATAAGGCAATACTCTACATTCCTACCAATTAAAACAATTTAAAAGTGTTAAGAACTATAAAGAAAGAAACAACACATTCTATTTCAAACTAATAATAGAATATTTAAATATTTAATTTAATTCAAAACGGTTCTAACGGTTCTTAACTGGACCCGTCGGTTCTAACCGGAACCGAACCGGGAACCGATTATGCCAAAATATGAGAACCGGAACCGGAACCTATAACATTAATTCGGTTCGGTTCTAGCGGTTCCGGGTCGGTTTCACGGTTTTCGCGGTTCGGAACCGTTTATTGCTCACCCCTATTTAAGAGGATGAAAAACTACACTGTACGGTTAAGCTAGGATCTTAGAAAGCATATTCATTCATTTTGCCAATCTTCAATTCATAGGCCTACCTCCATATATTCTTATATCATGAAGATGTACCATAAAATTAAATGTAGCAAATTTTGACCCATTTATGTTAGGTTGTGTTTTATCTATAACTGGTCAAAAATATTAAGCTAAAAGATTTAAGGAAAATGATACGGGCCAAATGAGACCATTTATAGTGGTGTAAAAATTTGGAGCCCCTTAGTTGGGCATTTTTTGACATTTATAGGGGCTTGAAATTTACAAGGGGTGTAGTGGTGTGGTGGGGTGTGAGTGTGTGTATAAAGATATTAAATTTGAATAAAAAATAAAAAAAGGAAAAGGAAAAGGAAGTTGCAGGAGGAAGAGTAGGTGGCATGAAATGATTGGACAAAAGAAAAGAGGGACGAGCGCGAAATATTTCGCGTGGGCAAGGTTAGCGTCCAATTAACAAGGCAGGGACGGTGTTTTGACGTGAAAGGGGCGCGAAAAGCCCCCATTAGCGCCCATTTAACCTTCCACTACGTTTGTCTGAGTAGAAAGCCATTTGAGTATTATTCAAGTCCATAAAACTTCTTTGACTTTTACCATTTTTAGTAAAAAACATTTCTTATTTGCTCTAACCAACACTATATATTGACCATTTTTCACCTGTTACCTACGGTCCTACCCCGTCAAAATTTGCAACACATTCCCCACCATAAAGTGATAACAAAGTTGAAAGGAAATGAGCTGAACATTTAGGTTCTATGTAATATTATATGACGAAACTAACAAAAAGAAAAGCATTCTTTGTATCAGATATTTGTCTTGTCAAGGCTCTCTAATTTTGTAATTCCCAATTTCTCTTATGCAAATTTACACAGTTACATTACTACTCATATAGTGGTATGCTGCTATGCTCTTCTAATTTCTACTATGCACAACTATATGTTTCTACCCATTATTTCACTTACTTTCTCAATCTCCGTTCCAACAGCTTGGTTTCATGCTATTAGCCCTCATATGGAAGTTTGACTTCAACCCTTCATGGTGACGATCGTTGCAACGGAGACCAGTAGAACAGGGACGATCGTGGTTGTGTCAATGGAGACCAGTAGATAGTGGCGGCGGACGGCGATGATGTGTGGTGCTCCCCTATTTGGACCCATTCTAATTAGCAAGTCCCATAGGAGTGACCCGTTATTGTAGGTGTTTAGTAACGAGAAGTCATATCTTGCAGTTGTTTTACGGTTATTGTAGTCTTTATTGTATACATATTTATATGTACTTCAATAACCCACTATATGTTTCTTGCTATCCATTTATCTTTATTGTCTGTTGTTTTCCTTAAAAGTTTCTGATTTATATAAAACAAAGCAAAAATGTTAAAACGCGTATACTAAATAAAAAATTTTGAGTTAGCATGTAGGTGTAGTTTCAATGTTGTAAATTTTCGAAGGTACGCATAGTTTGAATGTTCTAAATTTCAGAAACCCGTCCCAGCGGACGGGTATTCTCTTATGTGATCTTGGATCTATATATATAGAACATAACTGGAAAAAAAATTAGGATATTTGTAATGGATTTATGATGAACATCCATCGGTAAAACAATTTTGTGTTTATTAATAACGAGCAACAGAGCGAGTTTAGCCAATCTAAGGTATTAGTATACAATGGTGACAACAATGTGCCTAACTCGACAGTTGTTGGCCATTCAAATGTTAAACAAACAAGATTGAGCTACAAGAAGAGGCTGAGAAATCATGTCGAAAAGCTGCAACGCGATTCCAAGAAGTAGATCATGTTTGTGTTCAATTATGTTAACCAACGTTCTATGTTTATGTTTCTTAATTTAAAACTACTTGCTATGTTGGTATGTTTTGTGGATTAAGACAACTTTCGTTTTGTAGGTTTTTGGTATTATATTTAAACTTTTGTAGTAATGTTGGTGTGGTTGGTATTAATGTTGTCACACATTTTGGTTCATACCAATATTTCATATAATTTTTTTCAAACAAAACAAATAAATTAGTATTTTTTTTCAATGGTTGATTTCATAAATAATATATATTAACAAAACTTTTAAAATTGATATACTTTAAGTTTATATAGGGATTAGTTATCGACATTCTCTTACTCAAAATGATAACATCAACCCAAATATACTTTCACGTTTTTTAATCCCCGTTCGAAAACCCGTCCCAACGGACGGGTATCTCACTAGTTAAAAGGATTATTAGTATGTGTAATTTATTACCATTTAAATATTTCGAATTTTAATTTGAAATTTGAAATTGATAATTCATTATAATCATATTAAATAAAATAATATGTAAACATACTTTATTTACAAAAAATAAATGTACAAAATTGATTATATATAAGGTAAATCAGGCGTATTAATTTTTCTTATAAAAATTCAAATTTAAATTTCTTTATAACACGGTTATATATATATGATTAATAATTAATAATAACTCCATTATGTTTAAAGGTTATTAATCAAATTGAAATCATAATTATTAAAATTAGATGTTTCCTAAATTGTGCAAATCATGATATATGCTCATTATATCTAGAAATAGTAATTTGACAAATCAAAGAATTAACCATTTATTTGTCTCTTTAAATGTAGTCGACTTTTAAAAACGGATGTTTTTTAAATTTTAATATTTGAATGTATAAAAATAAATTAATTTTGATGAAAATGTTAAAGTCTAAAATCTACAAAAACTAGTTTGACAGTTACAATTAGAGTGGTTGTAATTTACATAAAAAATCGTTACTTTGACTTTGCTATTAATGATTTACGAAAAAATTACTATGTTTTCAAAAATACTAATTAATCTTATTCAACAATGATAAATCACAAATCTATACATATAAAAGTCAAACATTGCCATACTTTGACATAAAAACTTAAAGATTTAAATTTATTTTATCAAATTGTGTAATAAATATAGTTTTGACTACTAACAACTATTTTTTTTTTTTTTTGAATATTAACTTGCATTAAACACTAGGGGAAGTCCTCAAAGCAAGGACAAACACCCGGAAATTATAACATGTACAAGGGTTTAATACTCCAATCCTCCCATCGAAGATCTTTGAAATGAGATCTATTCTTTAACCACAAAAACGAAATAGACTTTATGCTACCAATCACACAATAACCTTTGGTTCCTTCTGGTTAAAAATTTTGTCGTTTCGAGCTTTCCAAATCACCCAAAGCGCCACCAAAATAATACCATGAACGATCCTCTTTCCCCACTTACCACCTTGCGCTTGTTTGTATAGAAGAAGGAGGTCTCTAGTGTGAAGAACATATCCTGTATTCAGACCGCACCATTTCCTAATATTTGACCACACACCATACGAAAAGCCACAACCATTGAAGATGTGATCTGTCGTTTCAAGATCAACATCACAAAGTTTGCAGCGGTCATTAGGGACAAACACGTTTCTTTTGCTCAGGGCTTCGACAGTAGGAATCCTATCCATTTCTGCCCGCCACGCGAAAATATGACACTTTAAGGGTACCCACGCTACCCATTTAAGCTTAAAACTATCAGTACTGGCCGAATAAACCTTCAACTTACTCTTTACTTCTGCAACGTTGAAACAGGAAGAACCATCCCACTCCCATGAGTCTTTAGCACCCGTCATTTGAACCTGTCCTAGCAGCGTAGAAAGACCAACCCATTCTTGAACCTCTAAAAATCCCATGGGCCGTGAAAAATCAACAGGAGACCAGGTATCATTCATTTTGCATTTGTTAACCGTCGCACGTTTGGTGTTAGAATCACGGTAAAGAAGAGGAAATTTACACTTGAGAGGCACATCGAGCAGCCAAACATCCTCCCAAAACCGAATGCTACTTCCATTGCCTAACCTTCCCTGTAATAGTTCAAGAAAAAAACCCGTCTCCATATTTAAGCTTTTCACAATTCTTTACAATCGTTGCCCAACATCCACTCATACCTGTAGTTCGAGGAAGACCCGACCAACGGAATCTACCTTTATGACAAGACAAAATAATGAGTTTCCACAAAACCCCTTCCTCCACTTTAAATCGCCACGCCCATTTGGCTAGTAGAGCTTCATTGACGTCTTTCAACCGACTAATACCCGAACCCCCTTTACTTTTATCACAACAAACTTGTCCCAAGCTACCCAATGTAGCTTGTTTTTTTCGCTCGTAGAGGACCAAAAGAAACGACGTATAAGTTTTTGGTATTCAGTTTAATATATATTCTATGTTTTTGGTAAATCAATTAATATAATTATATTATAATTCAAAATTAGAAATAAATTATTAGACATAATTTGAAAATGTTTATGAACTAACAAAAGTAATCTTTATTAAAAATTATTTATTTTTTTAAGATAGCGTATTTATGTGTTATTAAATTTAAATTGTGTAACTTAAAAACGTGTTTTTAATATGTGGTCTTTCACTCTAGGTTTAAAACTATATTTCTTACAATATTCTGAATAAAAAAATAAAACAAATCAATTCACATTAATTAAATATTTGATTTAATACAAAACTAAGTATATTTGGCTATTTTCGTATTATAATACTTTCATATATAAAATACATTTTATACATGAAAAATCATTATTTGAAATCTTCATTGACTTTGTTTTTTCAAGTTACTTCAATAGAGAAATGCAATATCTAAACATTAATTTTTTTATAATACAGTAAAATTGAACCAATAAATGTCATTATGTTTAAGGACCTTGATGTTAGAAAAAAAAAATGATTATACACTCAAGGTTAGAAATACTTTGGCTTTGGAATAAACTTGATGTCAAATTCCAAAATGAACAATACTCGATTAGGATGGTTTAACGGATGAGAAGATACCTTTAAATTAATTTCATTTTTTTTATATCCTAGCCTAAACAGATTTACCTTTATTACTTTTTGATTTTTTTTTTGTTTTATTGTACCTGTAGTCTTATAAGGTAATAGCCACGGTATGGAAGATATATTTTGGAATGTTTGAAAAAAGTTTTACATGAATACAAATGTATTTTACAATAAATTATTTAAGGCCTGATGAATATTTAATATTTTTTCGGTTGTTAAGGCAACTTTTTTTATTTTAAATAAAATATGTAATCTAATTTTTCTTAATTATATTTTAAATTTATATATAATATATATAATTTAAATTGTTCAACCCGTGTATCACACGGTACATAACCTAGTTATATTTATTTTAAAATCAAAATTACTTTAAATATAGTAACCATTTAAATCAATAAATATATTTAATGCTTCAACTTTAAAACATTAATTATTATACCCTATTAAAAGGATGGACAATGATTATTGATTATATTTTATAAAAAAGTTTTTTAAGTTTAATTTCACTCCTTATACTTTAAATAATATATGTAAACTTTCCAAAAATATGCGGTGGTGTTCAAAGTAGAACTTGTTTATATCATAAGCAACAGCAATTATCGATTCCGTACCCAAAACATGATGATCCGAACTGATATCGACATAGATGCCGGTATTAGGTATTATCTGAAACAATATCGATCTTCATTTTGTCGATATCTCTTTAGGCATATAACTATTTTTTTTTCTCTTTTGATGTCGATACCTTATATGTACCGTAACGAACCAAATGGAAATCGTATTCCTGCCGCATAGTACAATGAAATCCTACTTGTTTTTACATATTTTTTTAAACTACTTTGATGTTTTCTATACAACACTTCAACTTATACCAATTGTTTTATTAACCATAGTTTTTGACATTTTGTGTTACTACAAATACCAAGTCTTGTTTCTTTAAAGCAGCCTAAAAGCCATCATCTCTCTCTCTCTCTCTCTCTCTCTCTCTCTCTCTCTCTCTCTCTCTCTCTCTCTCTCTCACACACACACACATCGAATATAGCTAAAAGCCTAAAACCTCAAACTCAAACAAACACATATGTTATTGTTAACCATGAAGCTTCAAAAACATATACTTTCTGCCATCCTAATCATATGCTTTCTATCCACCATCACCCAATCAATTCGGTTCGAGATAGAATCAGGACGTACCAAATGCATATCAGAAGACATCAAAAGCAATTCCATGACAGTTGGTCACTATTCCGTCGTTAATCCTGATGAAGCACACCCTTTACCCGATTCCCATAAGCTCACTTTAAGGGTAAAAATCATATTCAATATTTTTTTTACCGAAAAATTACCAAAATAGACATTGTTTTGTTTCACGAATAAATTACCAAAGTTGACAAAGCCAATTTAGCCCGAGTTTTTGTCTACTTTGTAATTTGTTGGTCTAACAATGTTTTTTTTGGTAATTTTCATTTTTTTTAATCTTTTTGAGAATTTACCAAAATGACCATTGTTTGACGAATAAATTACCAAAAGTAGACGAAGCCAGTTTAGCCGGCTTTTTTTTTTTTTTTTCTACTTTGGTAATTTTTTGGTCAAAAATACTTATTATGGTAATGTTCGCTTTTTTTTTTTTTTTTTTGAGAATTCACCAAAATGAACATTGTTTGACGAATAAATTACCAAAGTTGACAAAGCCAGTTTATCCGGCGTTTTTTGTCTACTTTGGTAATTTTTTTGTCAACAATGCTTGTTTTTGTAATTCTCGATTGTTTTAAAACCTTTTTGAGTATTTTGGTGTGAGGTTGACTTTTGGTGATGAATTATGTTAGGTGATGTCAGCGTATGGGAATTCACATCACTATGCTGATCTTGTGCAATCAGGACAGTTTTCGTTCCAGGCTACCGAGGGAGGAGACTATCTGGCTTGCTTTTTCGCGATTGATCATCATCCGGCGATCAAGTTTTCGGTTGAGTTTGATTGGAAGTCTGGTGTGGCTGCTAAGGATTGGTCTAGTGTAGTCAAGAAAGGTTCTGTAGATGTAAGTACCGTTCTTAATTCACAAGAAATTTGTGCGTTTGGGTTTTTAGTTTGAATGATTTCGGGTTAGTTTTAGGTTGAACCCGCAAACACGTTTAGCTAACTGGTTTGACCCCGTGGGTTCGCTCGTTGACCGGTTTATTTTTTGAAAAAAAATATGTTTTATGTCATAACTTAAACTGAATATTACGTCAAATTTAAAAGATAAATTTCAAAAGGGGTAGCGGCACAGCCTGTTGCCCGTTTACCCGTTAACCAAATGTAATTTGTTATCTACTAGTTAATATATTAAATAAAAAAAATTTTGATTAAAAAAATGACTATATGATTTTATAGTTCAAACGTAATTATTTATATATATATTTTTTATTAAGTATGTTAAAAATTTGGGTTAAACGGGTATTGTTTGTGTCAACCCACAAAAACATGTGTGGTGGTCAAGTTCATGTGGCTAACACAATTTTCAGGTTCGTGTGGGGTTTGACTTGCCAGCTGCCTAACATGAGCCATTTAACGCCCCGTTTTTATTAAAGGACCCCTAAATGTGTAAGGTGAACATAATATAATGCCGTTTTTGTTTGTTTTGCAGGCAATGCAAATAGAACTAAAGAAGCTTGAAGATACCATCACCTACATTCATGAGGAGATGTTTTATCTCCGAGAAAGGTCAATGAAAATCTTTCATTAACATTGTAAAGTAGTTCTTTCGACTTCAAAAAGTCAAATGACGGACGGGTCAACAACGGAATGTCATATTTTGTATGCTTGTTGCAGGGAACAGGAAATGCAACAACTTAACAGAAAGACGAACTCAAGAATGGCGTTGTTGAGTTTTCTTTCGCTATTTGTTTGCTTGTCTGTGGCAGGTTTACAAGTATGGCATTTGAAGTCATTTTTTGAAAAGAAGAAGCTCATTTAAGTCTCGAATTGTGAAATTTTGTTTGATGGTTTAGCGAAAAAGTAACCCGTTAACCTATATGTAGGTCATGGTTTATAGTTATATGTAATAGCCAGTATCAATCCTAGATGTTTGAACCTTCAACTCTTTCGATCTTTTGATTGGCCTATCCGCTAGATGGCAATATCTGGGATTTTGACCCATATAGGAATCAGGATGCAGTGCTCCGGACGGTTTACAAAAATTATTCACACGAGGAACTAGCTCGTGCTCAATCGTTGGGGGCTAATCCCAGGTCACTAAGGTTCACAAACAAACTGAAACACATGATGGGATGAGCAAACATATCGGGCCTCAGCATCAGCCCTGTTTTATAATGTATGATGTGTCACAGGTGAAACATGCATACCGAACCTGAAGGGCAAAGGGCAAGCCCAATGCACAACGCTCCGGCATGCACAGGGTCCGGAGGGTTCAAACCAACTTGGGACTAATGTAGTGATGTACCTGCTTCCGCTCACACAGCAACAACCTTATTGTTGCTCCAAGTTTCACCACTAATACTGAACATGCAGGGGTAGTCCCCAAAATCTCCTGACCACATGGCTCGAGACCAAATGCCACCAGGCCCGTCAACTCTAGACTATGAAGCACAACCAAGCCATGGCTCAATGCCAATTAGGCACAGAGCACTCAACCACGATCAGAGCAACGGTCAATAAAAGGTTAACACGCATAATAACTATATTCCTATTCCTGCATCTCATGAACAGTTCCCACCGACATGAACATACAGTCTATAGCTTGGTCAGTGGATAATTCCTAGGAGGCACAGACCCTTGGGAGGTTTGACAATGCCAAAACATACCAAACATTGCGGCGCACATCACATAAAGCATTTACTGTAGAACATTCGAAGGAATGTCTCCTACAAATTGGACCTTGAATACGTTTCTCACGATGAAGTCCACTAGCAGGAGATTTCCCTCGCTATGGCGAGAAACAGTTTTAGTGTGTGTAGAATCACCCTAACAAGACATTCGGTCCTACGCTCAACATCTCCAGCACTACTACCCAACCCCATCACTATCCGTGTGGATCTTTGTAGCAACACACAAAAAACACACACGTTTACAAAACGTTGAATAGTTTCCCATAACAAGTGGTCACAGCAAAACTCATTAATCACATTAGCAGCATTATCTTTCAGAGATTAAAGAATTAAAGAATGTTGGTAATCATGGCATGTACAAGACAAGATATAAAAAAAGCAGGTAATCTAACAGTAAGTTTTCATTATTCGAATCAAGATTTCGTGAAATTCCTTAACACTCACCTGAAGAAAAAAATGGAGAAAACTCGTTTTTCCTAAAACTGCATTCATCGTTATCAAAGTTAGAATTTGGGTTTGTCAATGTTCGTAAAAGGATGACGTGTTGGACATGATTGATGACTGCCAACTGGCAAGCAGCGATTAGTCATGTAAAAATATGCCAATGATGATCTGGATGTATAGTTTCCTTGATTTTTTCAAGCCTCTTTAAAATCTCCAAAAAAGATGGTCTCCTGTTCATATCTGCTGCCCAGCAGTTCTCTATCAATCTACCAAATTAAATTCAAACACATCAGAATCACATCATCAATATTTAACCCTTGGTTTTAAAAAGCGCAAGGCGTTCCAAGCCTGGGCACGAAACGAGAGCTTTGGTTTCACGTACGCAAGACTTTGTTACGTGTACAACCAAAAGATGTATATATCTCATCTCTTTTACATATCATCCTTCTTCATCAAGTAAACATTCATAATCTCCTAATCTGTTTGGTTGTTTTTACATATAAGCCTCCTCAGTCCTCATGACACTACTAGTGACCAGTTTTGAGTTTTGACCCACACGTGCAAGAAGCCCCTGCCTCCAGACCCTGAGGCATTTTTCTGATTACCTTGCGCATGAGGCACGCTTTTTAAAACCAAGATTCAACCTATCTGCTCATTGTAAATATTGTGTATGATAGTTGACTTACTCTTTCAATTCAGGAGTGTAACCTTTTGATTTAAAGATAGGCCTGTGTCCTTCCGCCACATGTTTTGCTGCTTCATAAGCTTCAAGATTCGAAAATGGTGGTTCACCTTCAAGCATCTAAAGAAAACTCAAAAATTAATTATCAAAATCTATATTATTTATTTTTATCCTTTTTATCACCAAAAAAAAAAAAAAAAAAAAAAAAAAAAAAAAAAAAAAAAAATCCACCACAAGTTACCTCATATAATATCATTGCAAATGAGAACACATCAACCTTTTTGTCATATTTACGGTGCTTGAAGACTTCAGGAGCCATGTAACGATCTGTAATTATTACATTAGAACTTCAATTATACGGAAATTTCTACAAAATGTTAATATTGTAATGAAATAGTATATAGGATATAAAGCATACAGCTGCCAGTCTCGCCGGTCATTTTATATATATCGTGAGAATTTTGAACCCTAATAAGCTTGCTAAGTCCAAAGTCTCCAACCTTTAAATGGTCTGCATTTGAATTGACTAAAAGAACGTTCCTAGAACATAAAAAAAATGAACCAAATTATAACTAAGTTTTTTAAAAAAGTGCACACATTAAAGAAAACATTAATCCGTTTATATTCTGAATATAGTAAATAAACAAGTTAACAAACCTTGGTTTTAGGTCCCTGTGAATGATAACATTAGGCTCATTGTGAAGATAAGCCATGCCTCTGCAAGCACGCACAAAAAAATATATAAATGAAAAAGAAACCAAATAAAGGGACTCTATTTGAAAGAAGAGGTATTTTACTATTTTATAAATAACAAAATAATTACCGGGCAATGTCTAAAGTAAAGTTTACAGCTGTTGCTGGGCTTAGTGAACCCTTTCCCTTTAGGCACTGATGAAGATCACCCTGCATTCATATATTATATTCAGATAATAGGACCGTAAATGTTTTGTTGTTGTTCCTTTTTTCATATCTAAACTCATAGCAACTAGATGTTTTTATTTTGAAATTACCCCTCGCAGATACTCGGTTATCAGCATTAACGGTTTCTTTTCAGTAACAGCTCCAAGAAACTGCACTATATTAGGGTGGCGAAGTTTGACCAGCAAATTCACCTCATGCCTGAAGTCCTGACTGGATAGGTAACATAAACAAGAGAAAGATCATTCATCCATTTTGGTGGTAAAGGTCACTGTAAAAAAGAAATTTTTACAGTAGTTTACTAGTTGACCTGATATGATAAAACTCACATCACCAATTTGTCATCTGAGAGACTTGGAAGTATACGTTTGACTGCTACAGGTGTTCCACGCCAAGATGCTTTCACAATCTCACCAAAAGATCCCTATTAGCGTAGTAAATAGTTATAGTCTAAGCAGTTAATGCGGTAAAATATCGGATATCGGTACCGATATTTGAGATATAGGTTATCGCGGTGGGATATCGGCAATTTTTATATCATGCAAAATCCATACTGCCATACATGTAGCAATTTAACACTAACAATTCAACATACTCTCCTACCATTAACAAATTAAGCTTTTCCAACTTGCAAAACACTAACAATTGTAGCAAGTGGGAACTTGTTAAGACTCAAAACACTAATATTTAACACTAACTATTAACAATTAAGACTTAAAACAGTAATAAAAAAGTAATAACTATAAGAAGTAAGAAAAATGGAAGAACTAAGAAGAAAAACACCAATATCGGGAATATATCGGTCAAACATATTGGTCAAATATCGGCCAATATCGCCGATAATATTGGTACCAATATATCGGTTGATGGCAGATAACCGAGATATCGGCCGAGCTAACTACTTAGGTTATAGACTTATAGTCACTAATTCATTAACGATTTAAAACTTTCAATAAAAGATCTACATTCTGACTTGCCAGATTTAAATATTGAATCAACAAGATTTTAGCAACCGAGACCAGACCTTGCCTATTAAGTGGGAGTTTGTGAAATCCAGCTCTAGAGGGTCAATTTCCCAGTCACACTTATTTGAAAGGGGTGGTGGCACGGGTCTTGGTTCAAAATGGCTTCCATTTTGTCCCTGCACAAAAGATGACAAAACTTCGAAACTTAAAAACACAAAAAAATCACCTTAAGAGTGGGTGAATTTCTTGCAAAAATAGTAGACTTTTTGTTTGACAAAGTGCAATTGGTAGGCATTGGACAAAAAAATTGAAAATGGTAATACCTCAAACCCATTTGGCGGTATCAAGCTACAACCTGCCAACCAATCATTTGCAAACCTGCAGCCCCCATTGATGCCGCCAATCCGTTTTGAGGCATCAAGGTGATACCGCCAATCTTGGTTTTAAAAAGCGCAAAGCGCACAAAAGCGACGAGGTCTAAAACCGAGGCGCAAAGCGCAAAGCGCAAAAGCGGTGGGCTTTTCGTACGCGAGGCGCAAGACGATTATATATTTTTTTTTATATATGCTATAGGTTTTTAACATTATTTACTCAAAATATAGATACAAATAAGGTATATATATGATTTAACTTGAATGTACAACCTTTTTAGCTACATGTATAACAATTTTAAGCACAAAAATAGCATGTGTACAAAAAGCGCGCTTTAAGTGCGCTTTTTTCGTGCGCTTTTTGCGCTTTTAGGGCGCTTTTTGCGCTTTTCTTGCGCTTTTTTCACATTGCTCGCCTAGGGTTACATAAGGCGCACGGGGTTGCGCCTAGGTGCGCTTTGTGCTTAAGCGCGCCTCAAGCGCGCTTTTTAAAACCAAGCCGCCAATCCGTTTTGAGGCATCAAGGTGATACCGCCAATCCGTTTTGAGGCATCAAGCTGATACCGCCAATCCAGTCAGCGGCATCAAGGTGATACCGCCAATCCGTTTTGAGGCATCAAGCTTACTTTTCTGGACATTGCAGGCTGCAAGATTTGGTTGGCAGGTTGTAGCTTGATACCGCCAAATGGGTTTGAGGCATTACCATTTTCAATTATTTTCTCCAATGCCTACCAATTGCACTTTGTAATTGGTAAATCATGCCATTTTTGCAAAGGATTCAAGAGTGGGTATTAGCATAAACTAAACTCGTAGATATTCCTAGAAAAAAAAATGAATTGCGGGTCCTAGTTAGAAAAGGATGATGAAGACTTGGGGTCCTATATATAAAATTCCTAAATTATGAATAGTGTATTGGTAAATACAATTTTAACCAGTTTAAGAAATGCACTGAATAACATGCATCAAAAGGTTATAGCACAAGATAAAGCATAAAGAATAAATTCCATATCACATGAGAGTGTCAGGACAGCCAGGTGTTTGACTTACATATGACAGGCCACCATACGACTTTAGTAACTCAATCATGTTATGTTTTCTAGCTCCTTCTGCATCAGCTAGAGGCTGTCATGAAAAATATCAAGTATATTGAGTTGATTGAACTAGTTAAAAACTCAGAATAAGTCAAAATAAATATGGTAATCACAGTCCGAGACTAACATATGAATCAAGAAGGCAATGGATATTTTTTACTACCAAAAACATTTGTCTAAAAGAAGCAACCAGGCACATTTATTGCATATTGTAATTATATATTTGTTGATGTTAGAATATAAACAAGTGTATCAATAGGTGATGGACCACCCAGGCAAAACTCTCCAAATATAGGTTTGTTTGCAGCACCATATTATATGTTTGGTTTTGACTTTTTGCTAGCTTAAACAGATGTAAGATCTATATATTTTTATAATTGCCAGTCAAGCCTACTTGGTAACCACTTTCGAATAAACTATAGTAAAGTTAAAGGAACCAAAAAGCATCAATATCAAGGTGTCCATATGACATACTCATATACTGCATATAGATGTGTATATATACTCCGTAATTCATATTGTAAACATATATACTTCCGTGCAACAAGAGTATGCAACTTATGAATACTAATTCATTGTGCTTTCCATCTGAAGCCGATAAAACCTCAATTATTCAACATATTTCCAACAAAACTGAATATAAACTAAAGGATGCACTCATACAATATGCATCTATACAATAATTCATATTGTGAACATATATATTTCCATTACCACAAGACAACCATAATTACTCAATACTCATTTTGCCTTTCTTCCTATAATCCAATAGTAATTACACAATTTGTTTACATTATTTCATAAATTCCAACTACACACATCAATCATCAGTTATCAAACATCTTTAATCGTAACCTAACAATAATAACAACAAACAGAAATATTACAGTAAATACACAAACTCACAGTTTATTTCCATCTAAATGCAGATAAAACCTCAATTATTCAACAAATTTCAACTTCACTACATCAATCATCAACAATCAAGCATCTCTAATCATAAACTAACGATAATAACAACAAACAGAAACACAATTTTCCAATCGCGTACAGTGTGTACATCATTACCGTGTTTTTTCACCAATCCTGAGCGTTAACATCAGCACCGTACTCAAACAGAAATATAATAGTAAATAAAAACCTACAGTTTTTTATCATCTAAATGCATACAAAAACTCAATCATTCAACAAATTTCAACTACACAACATCAATCATCAACAATCAAGCATCTCAAACAATAACCTAACGATAAAAACAACAAATGCCTTTCTACCTATATTCCAATAGTAATTATACAAACCTACAGTTTATTATCATCTAAATGCAGATAAAACCTCAATTATTCAACAAATTTCCAACAAAACTGACTATAAACAAAAACAATACACTCATACAACAATTCATATTGTGAACATACAAACCTAAAATTATTCAACAAACAGAAACACAATATTCTAACCACATACAGTGTGAACACAATTACCGTGTTTTTCCAGCGATCCTGCGCGTTAACGTCAGCACCGTACTCAATCAAGCATTGAGCAACCTCGATCCATCCGTGAAGCGAAGCAACATGAAGCGGAGTACGATTATCATAATCTCTAGCTTGAACGAGAGAGGGATCTTCCTCCAGCAGTTTTTTTACAGCCGTTGGATCGTTCTGGTGAGCGTGCCATAATATTAATGACGTCCGGCTTACCTTCGCCTTGTCCTTCTTCTTCACCGTCGCCGGCGGTGGCGCGTCTCCGACGGAATGTCCTGAGCTTCCTTCGCTGCCGCTCATTGGATCGGAGATCGGAAATTGTGGGGATATTGTTAACTGATTTGTAATAATAAGAGTTTATATAATAATATTGTTTTAAGGAAAAGTTATAACGTATTTTCAACACTGTTGAGTGATGGACACTATTTATACAGCATGACTCCACCGAATAATAATAATATTATTATTTAAAATACGTAATCAGATAGGCCCTGTTCTAACCGTATCCGAATGACTTTGTCTAAAAGGCGTTATTGGTTGAAGTTTTGATTGTGAAAAAATGTTATGTGCAAGTTAAAGGTTTAACCAGGGGTTTTACTCTTGAACTAGTGATAGACCGTTTCACCAACGTTGTCTGTGATCGTGAGGATAAATGACCTTTTGCGTATGAATGTACATAGATCACCAGCTTTGTTGGACGTTTAAAAAATTGATCATTTAATAATATATTGAATTTAAAATGTTGTTCATTAGCCGATGAGCTTTAGCTCAACAACTAGCATTGGGGAAGGGGGAAGTGAATACTTTAGCTACATGCAACAGGTCTCAAGTTCTAATTTGATTCTAATCGAGTTTTATTGTAGTGGCCTTCGGACGGAGGATTTTCTTTGTAACTTGAGATTGTGGGCTTGGGCTATCTAGTGATGGCTGCGATCGTTGGTGGATAAGGTGGCCTTGTATCATTGGGTACCCTGAATAGTCGGGCTTTTATTCGTTAGATGTTTAAAATATTATTCATTAATGATAAGGATAATGTATTAAAACACTAATTAACTTTTAATAATATTGAAAAGTTGTTTGAGTATTATTAATTGAGTTTAGGAAAGAATCTTTAAAAGTGTCGCACCAATAGAAGCAATATAAGTGGGACATAATGACTTGGTGAGTTAATCTTATCGTTTTGTTCGCCTAAAACAAGCTAAAGTTTGTTTATTGTACGAACTAATTTTATATTGCTTTTTGAAGTTTTAATAAAAAAGTATTTGATACTACTTTTTTTTTTTGATCGGCTATTTGATACTACTTCGTCTTTTAATAAGAAAAAATGGTTTCTGTATGTACAAAATGATAAGTTAGGGATGACTTAGGGAATAAGACATTCTATATTTATTAAGTTCGGTTAGCTCACATTCCATACATGTTAGTAGTTACCCTGACGTTAAAGGCAAGACACAAACAATATCCTCATAAATAGGTTGGGTAGTGTTCGTTTCATGAATCGTAAAGGAATTGGAATCCGCGCGAGAACTATAATTTGAATTGGAATTTTGATGTGTTCGTTTCATAAAATAGAATGGAATCTCGATGGAATTGAAATGTAGATTCAATTACAATTCTTTCTTTTGTTGTAACGAATAACATAAGAAGTCGAATACACATTCCAATTCCATCCGAATTTCATTCCATTCCCGTGAAACAAACGCTACCTAATAGTTGATTGATATCGTAGGAGTACACTATGAAACTAGGCTTTCAGCCATTGAGCACGGTAACAACCTCCTTGTTGTATACTTAACCTTGTTTGTGGGAGAAAGTCCTAAAAACCACACGACCTTTAAAAAAAGACTTCGGGACAAACATTTTCCATGGAAAACACACAACCCTGCAAATAAAGATGATTCAGCTAGTATGACATATGTTTAGTTGTCTGACCACTGTTCGTCAAAGTTCCTTATAACTACGTCACACAAAATGAATGACCTTGTTCGTGAAGGGATGGCCAAATGTATAAAACTTAAGTTGTCATTTAACGAGTCGGACATAGGAAATGCATAAACTTATGATGAATAATCTTATTTATTCAACCATTCTTAACATCGTTCAAGTCATAAACAAATGTTACTCTCTAACTGATGGGGTGATGAATTTCAGGGCCGGCCCTTAAGGGGTGCGGGGAGGACTCTCGGCTCGGGCCTAATTTCTTAGGGGCACATTGACTTTCTAACAATCCAAGTTTTCTTAACAGTGATGTCCTTAATTCGATGGATTTTTGTATGTTTGAGCCCCAATATTATTAATCAAGTATTAATCATAGTGAAATGTGTTTATATAAAACATAAAGTAAAAAAATGTTAAGAGAGATTAAGAATTAAAGAAGAAAATGAAATGGTTTGAGATTTTTTTTTTTTTTTTTTTTTTTGTAGATTTATTAATGAGTGTAGGACTAGAGAGGATGAAGAAGATGAAATGAAGAGGGTTCACACTTAGTTGTTTTTGCTTTTTACCAGTTGGTTTTAACTTTCTTTTTAATTTTTATTATTGCTATGAAACAATTTTTTTTTTTAAATTGCCAAACTTTCACCTATTTATATTTTCACCTTTTGTGAAATTCGAACTCCCAACCTCCCTCAAGAGGGTTCGTTCCCTCTACCATTAGACTACAACGTAAGTGGGATATAAAATTTGATCAATCAATTTGATATTACTTTAATCGTAGCTTAAAAAATAGTTTACATTATTTATTTTGTTAAGGCCTAAAGCTAAGACTAAGGGGCACAATTTTTACAGATCGGGCGGGGCACCTGAATTTTCAAGACTGACCCTGATGAATTTCATACATGATTGGGGTTTAATTATGTGTGTTATGCTCGTTTTGTAACGAACACGTTTACTTGTGTGTATTTCTTGATTATAGGTTTTTGGGGGATTGCACATGCAAAATGGGAAGCAAATACACGGAATGCGCTAGTTAAATGGTCAAGGAGGCCATGAATGAAAACAGACGGGCGTTGTACAACGCTAAGGATGGGTTTGGGGCTTTGAAGATGGGCGTTTATGATGTGAATTTTTTTAGTGTTACATATGTTTGTCATTCAAGATAACAAATAGGTAAAGCAGGTTAGTGCGTAATTCTTTCTATGTTTAAAAGTATATTTTTAATTACTTCCTCTCCGTCCCTATATGTATGTGTCGGTTTAGTCTAAATGTTGTGTTGTGAATTTTTGTTCAAAATATTCAATGATTCAACGGTACAATTTATATCATATTGACTTGTCATAGCAGTGTTCTCATATTTATCAAAGGACATAGAGCAAATTAGCCTAAAGGTGTTATAGTGACGTAGTGTGTTAATTGTTAAATTGCACTCCCTTATCAAAGGACATGGAGCAAATTAGCCTAAAGGAGTTATAGTGACTGATGACGTGGGTCCTAAAACGACCACGTTTAGTCTCTTGTCAAAAAAAATAAAAGCAATGTAAAGTGTTAAGACATGCCTGACTTAATGGAGCTGAGCAACCTACGTAGGGTAGCACGGCTGCCATACGGTAACGCTGCATCAAAAAGCAAACAATAACTTTATTGGAAATGTAAAAAAGGTATTTTGACTTCTTGCTATGGCCAAATGAAAAACCAGCACACAGCTCCAAGCAGGGCCTAAGAAATAGCAAAAGCTGAAAATATACCAAATGAGCAAAGTCTCCCCCCGTAGGGACCAAATAGAAGAGTCAACCTTTACCAGGTATAGTAGAAAGGCTACCATATGAGAGCTCCTGGACAGAAATCCACTGCCTATATAAGGAGACCCTTAGGTTGTCATTCCACATTCACTCAACACTCATTCTCTTTACTCTTACACTCTCTACTTCATTATTTCCCAACTCCAACATCTAGTGGTTGGGGGTGAAGGGTCGGGTTTTCTCCGGAATAGGTGGCTTGGTGTGTGTTAGCCACCCGGCGCATTCTAGGGCGGGCACCTAAGACGTGTCTTCACCTAGGAGCGTATGGGTGCTTTCACGATTGTTGGGTGCCCGGGTAGCTGGCACGTCAGGTTGTTGGCCGTTCAAAAAAAAAAAAAAAAAAAAAAAAAACAATGTATTACCACATTTATTGGCATCTAGCATTTTTAATACTAACATAATTATCACCGTCTTTAATGAAATTCTAAAAAAGACGAAATTACAAAAATACCAATTAATGTTCAAAAGTCCTAACCGACTAATATATATAGAATGGCCGACATGGGAATTAGCGAACTTTTTTTTTAAAGTGAAATTCATTAAAACCGGCGGACCACTAAACCGGGGCCGCCAATACAAAACTATACGCTTTACATCAATTGAAAGTTACACCAATTAAACCAAGACAACGACTTAAACTTAGTCCTATTTTTCAACCAAAGAAACCCTACCGATTTACTTCTCCTACAATGTCTTCAATCTACGCCGGCTTGTAGCGAAACTTTGACCATTGAGGTTAATTTAATACTATAATACTATTTTGACAAGAAAAAAATATTATCAAGTGGTTACATAAATAATGCTGCGAATATCGCCATTTGTAGTTTGATGCCAAACATGATAGATCTGAAGACAATATCCTAACTTCATCCGCAAGGCACACATTTTTCATTTTTGTAAACATAACAAATAAATTATTTAATAATGAAATGTTCAGTTTGTTTTTTAGACACCTACAATGTGACATTTTATTCATCTGGCTCTTACTTGACCAGGTCAGTGAACCACATGCCCCATCCAATAACATTGTAGTCGTCCGGTCATTGCCAAGTCCGCCAGTTCGAACCTCCAAATGGACTTCTTAAGTGAGACCCATGAAATCTTGTATATTTCTTTTAGAAATTAAATACCCAATTTAAATTTAAAAAAAAAACAAATATTAAAAACATCACATACAAAAACATTACTTCAGTCATAATCTCCTAAGAAGGAATTAGAAAATGATACGTCACAATCATTATCACACTTGTCGAATCTTTCATATGATAACGGGAGCTCTCAGAGGATGAATAAACCACTATTGTACAAGTATTGGAACTTAACATGCTTTTCCCTCAAAATATGAAAAAAAAAATTTAAAAATGGGTCATAAAACGCACATCAATAATAGTGCGTGCTGGCAAGAATAAACAAATAGCCCGAAAGAAATCCCGACCTACACGTGTCCTAGAATATATAAGACACTTAAGGTCTAAACTCGTGTCTACATGGCAAGTTGTTCACTTAACTTCGAAGAGTCAATTTAGATGTTTACCCTTTTAGAAAACGTTTAACTCGACGACCCTTTGGTGGTTATTACCCATGTTACCATTATACACACAACATACTTAATTAACACCTTTGATATACTTTACAGTTGGGATTTCATCACGACACTCGTTTATGAGCAGTGACGGACCCATGATTTATTTTCAAAGGGTGCGATCGAGGGGTTTAACCAAACTTTCAATAGGCGCAGTTGGAATTTTTGCCAATAAAATACACTATTTGTTTTTATAGGGTGCGCCTACCCCTTTGGGCTACACTTGGGTCCACCCATGTTTATGAGCATGCGCCGTCACACGTCTCAATCATTTAAATAAATATACTGCAAATATATATTTATTATCTCAAAAACTACTCTATAGTTATCGAAACTCGAAATCGACCAAACATTTAAATTCATGTTTAGATAAATATATACTTTCTGAAAAACTAGTCAAATGGCGTGAAAATAATATATCGACATGAGAGTCCAACTACATTGCATGAGGCATGGAGGGGAGCCACTACGAAGAAGTTTCGGGAGTTACGAAGGATTGAAAAATATCATCACATATAATCTCCTTCTTCTAATAAAGGAGTAGCTAGGGGGACACTTGTCCACCTCCTAGAGCTCCTCACAACTATTGGCTATATGTCAATCAATCATATTATAACCCGGTTTTAGTAACCCGACCCATTGACCCGCTTCGGATTGACATAACCTCACACAAAACAAACCTTTCATCTAAAAATCTCTCAATAGCTTTCCTAGGTTTTCATATCCAGTATCATATGCCGCCTTCTAACCCTAATAATCCATCTTCTTCCTTGCACATCCTCTCTAAAGTAATCGCTTCATCTTCGATCCGTGGTAATCTATTCTCATCCAAACTATTCTTCTGACTTCAGTTCATCTAATCTATGTATTCTTCAGTATTCTTTCATTTCTTTTTGTTTTTGTCTGTTGCTTTATATGTATTTTGTTTTTTTTCGCATCATAATACCGTCGATTTTTAAGTTTTTTATTTGATATGTTTTTTAGGCTTCAATCTTTGACATTGTTGATTTAGTGTTGAAGTTCTTGGCATCAATTCATTAAAGGTATGCACTTTTCAATACAATTATTATTCTTTGAATGGTTCTAACTTCTTTACGAAATAAATAAGTTGATTTCTTTTTTTTTTTTTATCGGTTTGTTATGTGTTTTAATTTAGGGTTATGGTTTGCAGATCTGTTTTCGTACATTGTTATGTTTCTCCGATCTGTTTTGATAGATATAGTTATGGATTACGTGTAGTTTGATAGTTTATCTGATTCTTATGTGAATTAGTTTAGTGCTTTGTTTTGTAGATCTGTTTTACTAGATTGTTAATGATTTACGTATCTGTTTATGTTTTGCAGATCTTTTTTAGTAGATTGTTATGTTTTTTAGATCTGTTTTAATACATGTAGTTTTGGATTATTTGTAGTCATTTAGTTTAGCGGATTGTTATGTGTTTTACTTTAGTGTTATGTTTTTATTGATATGTTTTAGTACATTGTTATGTTTTCAGATCTGGTATGATTCCACTAAATATGCTTGCCATTCCAAAACCATAATTTTAATTGCATTTATATGCATAATATTTTTAGGTACTCGCTTTGTCTGCATAACAAGCTTCTGCTACAACCAGATCCGTTTTTTTTTTCAGGATGGCTTATCGAAAGGGAAACCAATTCTTTGTCGTTGTACATGACCCTTCTTCGTTTCAATTGGTAAGATTAATATGTTATTAATGTTCAATTTTTTTATTACTTTAATTTATAGTTACAAAGTAAGGTAACCTTATTAAATTTACCAATTATTTGCAGCCCATTCCTAGATCAATGAACCACTTCTTCTGTGCAAACAATTTATATAACACAAATGTTATCATTAGGACTGATGAAGGGCATGTTTGGTCTGTTCGTGTCAAAGCGGTTGATGATTCAATCTGTTTAAGCAATGGATGGTCTCGCGTTGTACGTGATTTATGCTATGGCATATTCTTTATTATTTTTGATTATATAGGCCATGCTACATTTATGATACGATACTACAATCATTGTCCGTCGAAACAATTATCAAACTCATTTTGCAAGCTGATTGATCATGAAATTGTTGGTCCATTGGTATGTGTTATTTTGTTTTATCTTATAACCTATTCCATTAACAATATAAATGTTTAAAAAAATCAGTTTAATTTGTGCTTACAGTAATTTAATTGTTTTTCAAGTTTTACCAATGTCATTCGCCGAAAGGTATTATGCCGAAGGTCTTCCATCTAATCCTGTTAAGCTTTTTGTGTCTAATGTCCATCAATGGGATGTGTCCCTCCAAAAAATTGGTACCAAGTACTGTTTTACTGTTGGCTGGGCGAAATTTATTGAGGATCTTCGTCTTGAAATTGGGGATTTTGTTTGTTTTGAGTTTAATGATATTACACGTTTCAATATTATCACATTTAGCAAGACTGGGCGGCAGATGCTTTTACACAAATTACTTACTGACGAAATATTCTCTTCACAAAACATATATGCTGCCGATAATTTGACATTGTATATTGAATCAGATTTTCCTACGTTTACTTCAACTGTCACTGATCAACTGGTACAGTTTCTTCTTTCTATCCAACATAAATTATATTATTCTATAATTTTAATCTCATTTTGTTTTACTTGTAGATAATACCAAATGAAGTTGCTCATATTGCTGGTTTAAATGAAACGTTAAATGTTACAATTAAATTTGTCGATGGATTTTCTTGGACAAGGCCTGTCGTTATCAATTTCAATGGTACTTCTACCAGGTAAAGTTATATTCTGATACAAACCATATTTCAGGTTCATTTTAGTATTTCTTATTTTACCCATCCGGACTTAAATTAATATTACTCTATAATTTGGTTAACAAGGTTTATTGTTGATGGATGGCGTTACTTGATTCAAGCCGAAGATATTTCAATAGGCGATGTTTGTGTCTTCAATTGGTGTGCAAATCAGCGTAAGCTTTTAGCTCATAAGGTTCCAACACCAGAGGTAATAAACTAGAGTATTTTATTTGTTATTGAACCGTTCTATGGATTTTGAATTTCCTTTGTTTTTTCAAAACTTATGTTACGTAATCTCAAGTTTTATTTTAAATAAAGTTTTAATAAAGTATTATTTATTGGATGTTTTTTTAATTTATTATCTCTGAATATTATGCAATTATTTGTTTGACAATATACCTATTTAAATTTAAGTTTAATGTTATTTATTTGACACATCACTTTATACTTATGTTTATTTTTATATCTGATTGCCTAATTTATAATATATAAAAATAAAAATTAGTATTTGGGAACAAATTATTTTTAGTTATTTTATAAGTCAAAGTTTAAAACTTACCTAAAAAAACAGCTTTGACCAATCTATATATTGAAAGTTCATTATTTCACCTTATTATCGGTTTTACAATATATATATATATATATATATATATATATATATATATATATATGGAATGTTAATAATGTTGACATTATTATTACTTTGACAATTTCCAACTATTGTTTAAATGCAATTCCCTAACTTATTCCATACCATAAATAATATTTATCTTACTAAAAATATAATATTTCTTATATTATGTTTTATTTACGTTATTAATGTATTTTCAATTCAATTCCCTAAATTATTCCATACTATAAATAGTATTTATATTATGGAAAATGGTAGTAATAACTGAATTTATGTTTATCATTAACATAAACAAAATTATGGTTATCATTAAAATATAATATTTTAATGAGTAGGCAGTTATGTTTTTTTTTTTGAAATAAAGTTGTAATAAAATATTATTTATTGAATGTTATATGTATTTAAACTTGATTATAATGTTATTTATTTTAAAAACTTTATATATATGTTTTTTTATATGTGATTGGCTAATTTATAATATATAAAATTTAGTATTTTGGGAACAAATTATTTTTAGGTAATTTAGTAATGAAAGTTTAAAAATTACATAAAAACAGGAAGACCAATATATATATATATATATATATATATATATATATATATATATATATATCGCGAGTTCACGTATAATCACCTTATTATTAGTTAATACAATATATATATATATATGGAAATGTTAATAATGTTGATATTATTATTAGTTTGACAATCTTCAGATTTTGTTTAAATGCAAATCCCTAATTTATGCCATACCATAAATAGTATGCATCTTAGTATTAATGCATTTTCAATTCAATTCCCTAATTTATTCCATACCATAAATAGTATTTATCTTATTAAAAATAGTAGTAATAACTGAATTTATGTTGATCATTAACATATAATATTTTATGGTAATCATTAAAATATTATATTTTAATTATTATGCATGTACGTTTTTTTATAAAAAATGTATAGTATCAATAGAAACATTTATAAATTGTATATATGGAAATTCACTTATTTACCATCATTAAATATAATATTTTTCCAAACTTTGTATTATATATACCATATATGTTAGATTGAAATTCCACACATCACTATTCTTCTCATCACAATTCCAGCAATTCAAAGTAAGTTCACTTCATTCTCTATATTTTTATGTTTTTTTTTAAGATTTTACACTGTTTTAACATTGTTATATTACTAAAACATTGGTATTGTTTGTATAAAATTTAGATCAATGGAACAAGCAGCAATCACCATGTTATGTGACCTGAATGTCATGAGGGACAACGTGGTTTTGCGAGTTAGAGTTATAAGAGTTTGGCGACAACCAAATCGCAGAATACCTAATGAAGACTATTCGATCGAGATGATCCTAATTGATGAGCATGTAAGACATAGCTTATCTGTTTTTTTTTTTGTTTTTTTTTATTATTAATTTTTAAAATTTAAATACTTTTACAAAATTGCTAACGGTGTTTTATCTTTTACAGGGTAATAAGATTCAAGCAAATGTTTTTAAAAGATGGTTCTTTAGGTTTGAAAAGTTTTGTGAAGAAAATGCATGTTTAACCATTACCAGTCCTGGTATTGGATACAATCCATCAAAATATAAATTTTCCAAAAACCCAAACAAAATCTGTTTCAACCCTAATACTCGTGTTTCAAAATGTGAAAACTTTGGAGGTCCCATGTATGGGTTCTGTTTTGTTCCTTTTCAGTCAATCATAGAAAATCAAATACCCGACAACATCACGATAGGTAAATATCATATCCTGTTTATCCGCAAGTATTATTAAGGTTGAAATATTTATATATCAAGTATGTGTAGATGTTATTGGCCATGTGAAAAGATTTTACAAGAACGAAGACAAGGATGTGACTGTTCAACCGAAAAAAAGATTGACAATGGAAGTTCAAAACCAGGAGTATGTTATCAAATACTGTAATTATTTATTAATTTTCTAATATATTTTTATATACATACTTTGAGTTTAAATATTTTCTTTTTTACTGTTATCAGGGGTTTGTCCGTTTATGTTACCCTATGGGAAGAGTATGCAAATCAAATGCAAAAGTTTGTTGTTGGACATCCCAAAGAGGAGCACGTTATTGTTATTTTGCAATTTGCGCGCTTGAAGTTCTTTAATGGTTTATTCTATACCTTATGTCATTTTACTGTATATATATGTTACATTAGTCCATTATGCATACATTGTCAGATGAATAAACATAAAACATAATATTGATGTTTACACACTGTTTATATAAAAAAAACATAAAATTTTTTTTATAAATGTGTTTTGCTATATCGTTTATTTCTTACAAGCAACAAATAATATAATACAATGTATGTTTAGACAAGAAACATTTACAATTTATATATTATGTAACTTGAAAAAGAATGTAATGTCTTGAACTAATGTCTTTATTGTACCAGGAAAACCATACGTATCTAACTCTTTTGGAGGTGCTATAAGTAGATTGTTCATTAATGACGATATACACGACATTAATGATTATAAGTCAAGGTATTTAAATTTTTCAATATATTTTATAGCTATTAATATACATTTTTTTATTACTCAATAATTGTTTATCCAATTCTTTACAGTTTGATTAAGGTCAACATTGATAATCCGTCTTCAATCCATCGTCCTTATGGTGTCTCAATGTTTGCTTCCACTGAGGAGGATTTCTTAACAAACACTACTTTAAGTAGGATTGGCGATATTTGGGAGATACAAGAGGTTCGTTATATTTAAATTAATTTTTAGTGTTTTATACGTTACTCATTATATTATAAGTTTTAATAAATGGATTATTGTCTTTATTACAGGAACAACCTTTGGTTGTTTTGGGTACAATTAAGGCGCTTTGTAAAGAAGTTGGCTGGTACTATCTTGGTTGTCCCAAGTGTACCAAAAAGGTTGCTACAGAGTATATAATTAGGGAGAAAGGTGATGGGACTGGAGATTTTGAGGAGAAGAAGATACATCAATGTGTGAACGTCAAGTGCAGCTCAAAGATTGTTGAGCCAGTTCCAAGGTAATTGCTTGGCTAAAAAATATAGTATAATATGTTTAAAATTAATCTTAAATATTTTTAACTTTTTTCAAAGTATAATGTTTATATTCTTAACTATGATTGATTTTTTTACTCTTTCATTTATTCGAGTCACATATACATCAGAAGCCGACAAGTGTCAGCAACACTTTGTAGCAGCTAAATGGTTATTTACATATATATTTATTTATTTTATTTATTAACAATCTATTCTTAACTAGGTACAAGGTCCAAGTTCGTGTTCAGGATACCAATGGTGCAGTATCCCTAACTTTGTTTCATCGTGATGCCTCTGAGCTTATCAAAGAATCTGCTTCAGACTTGCTTACTCAAAATACTGTAATACACTTTAAATATATATTATCGTTGTTTATTTATTTACTTATCAAGTTATATGTATACATTCCAAAATTGCAAACATAATTTTTTTTTTTTTTTGATATTGACATTTTGTATTACTAAGTATATATATTTACTTTATTCACGTATTATGAAATACATGAAATACATGATTGCTACCTGTCTACATAAGTATATGTTTTTACAATTATGATTTACCCTTTTTTCCAGGTTGGTGAGACGGTTAAATATCCCGACGAGATCGATTGTTTGTTGGAGAAGGAAGTTGCTTTCAAGATCGAAGTGTCCGACTTCAATTTGAAAAATAAGTATGAAGTTTATGGAATATCCAAGTTAACACAAGATTCGTACATAATTTCAGAGCTAAAGAAAAAACTAAACATTGGCCAGGTATTAATTGTTGTTGTATACTTTGATTGTATTAACATAAATAATTTTTCTTTACATTTTCTTTTTTTTTATATAATAAATTACTTACAAAACTTTTTCTAGGCTACTGACTCTGAATCAATTGGTATGTCTTCGCTTTTTGTGGATACTCAAAAGGTAACATCTCAATATTTCCTGTTGGATTTATATATATATATATATATATATATATATTGTCATTAGATAAACTAGAATGCAACATACACAACATAAACAAATTATTTATACTCATGTTGGACAAACCAAAAAATCATATACATGCATGTAGTTTCAACAGCTACATACATAACTGCACATTTGTGCTGTTCAATCACCCATGTCAATCAAACAAAACTAAATCGAGGTCCAAAATAGTTATATATCAAATCATATACTAAATAAGTAAGTAATAAGGTTTTCGTAACAAAGTAATAGACTAGAAACTGAAACTAATAAATAAACTTTTATGCATTTTCAGGAAACATTTTCTGGTACCCGGCGACAATGTGACTCCAGTGTCAAATGCTGTTAATGAAGGTTTAAAAGATGATGTTTTTGCTGGAAATAAATCTTCATTAACCACTATAAAGCGAAAGTTGGTTGATGTTTATGATGCGGAAGCAAGCCCCATGTTGTCTACAAGTAATGTCCAGGTTGCTTCTCAAGATGACAAAGGAAAATTCATTGAAGACACCACTCTTCTCATCCCAAAGATTGAGAAGTAATCTTTATTGAACGTGACTCGACGTGTCGTTTGTTTTTTCAAAATTGAAGTCCTATTTTTATTATTACACTTTATCGTTGTTTTTGTCGTGTTTTTATGAACAATGTTTGATTATGTGTTTTGGATAATTTGGTATGTTGATATTTCACCCAATCGTGTGTTTATGTACGGTTATTAATTGAATAAATCTCTATGTTTTATATTATTATCTTGATTCGTTATAGATCTTCCATTGTTTTGGCATTTCAACTTACGTATGTTACCGCAACCGTTTGTGTAATAACAAAATAGTTTGAGTATTAATGTATACTTTTAAACATAAGAATATTACTTTGCTGAATGTATAATTATAAAACTAATTAAGAAACACAAACTTTTTTAAACATACAAACAATTTCATGTTTAAAGTCCATATGGCCATGTAAATTCCTTACGGCCCGATATGATGTTAGCCCATCAGAGATGAGAAGATATGCTTGGCCCATTTTATGTTTAAAGTCAATAGGTCCATTTAAAAAAGACATTGGTCCGATAAGATTATAGGCTATGAGATATCAGATTATATTCTTGGCCCATCAGATTATATGGTTGCTGCTTTGTTTTTGTCGCCCATCTCACCAATTAATACAATAAGTTGTAACATCTATTAAACCCTACACCTAACTTTCACTTTACCAATTTCTATCTCTCTCTTCCATCGAGTTCCTCATCTTAAAGGGTAAGAATCTTCAATTCAAATCGTATTTATTAATATGTATTCATAACTGATCCATCTTTATCACATAAACCCTAATCTATAAAAGTTTCCCTTTGTTGTTGATTTAGGGTTGAAGTTCGTTGCATCAATTCGTCAAAGGTATGTAGTTTTCTCTCTAAATCTTGATCTTTGAACGCTTAGGGTTTATTTACAAAAAAAAAAATTATTATTATTATTTTTTTTAAGTATATCCGATTCTTATGTCCTTTAGTTTAGGGTTATGTTTTATGATATGTTTTACTATATTTTTATGTTTTCGGATCTGTTTTAAAAGATATATTTTTGAATTATTTGTAGTGTTAACAACATTTTTTTTACGAATATAATATTTTGTTTTTTTTTCTTTTTTAAGTAGTATATACGATATATATGTGGTTTACTCTAGGGTTATGTTTTCAGATATGTTTTACTAGATTTTTATGTTTTCAGATTTGTTTTAATAGATATAGTTTTGAATTATTTTTAGTGGTTAAGAACAATTTTTTGACGATCTATAATGTATATTTGCTTATTCTATCATAGGATGAAACACTTCATAATCCAATGTTGTAAAGAATATAACTCATATTAATCAAAATAAGAATCAAATTTTACAGATTTATCATTGCAACTATCCATAAATAGAACTCACTAAGGGATATTCAATTGCAAGTATGTCTTTTCTTATTTGTACATCTATTTCGTATATGTTATACTATGCCTATCTACCTCTTTAGATATGTGTAAGTGTTATCGAATTAAAAACTATTAGTTTTTAAAGAACTCCAATCCTTTAAGTTATATACTACAAATCTAATATATTGTTTTTATTTTTTCTGTCAAGTACTTCCAACATTCAAGTATGGCACCCGAAGTTATTGAAATCTCTTCTGACTCAAACGAAGAAATTGACAATACCTCCGATGAAGAAAGTGACTTTTCTTCTGATTTTGAGGGATTTAGTGATACCGAAGATCATCCATATCCCGGTATACAAGTTGACGTCAACTCTATTCCTGCTACTCACCAAATTATTACCAAAGTGACCTACAAATTCGTAAGTATTAAATTCATAATACAATGTATAATTTCCACTATATTCTTTTCGCTATAAACTTTTTTGCGAGTCTATTATTTACCATTTTGTTTGTCAAATCTGTTTCTTGCGCTTTCCAAAAGAGTTTGTGATCAGTTCCAACCTTAAGAACTTTATGACTGTCTTTGTTCAGTTTGAGAATGGAATGTGTTTTTTCACCCACATGAACTTTGAAGGAAAAGATGAGAAAAAAGGTATTCGTTAGGAAGATGGAAGAGGATGATGAAGAAGCTGGGTTTGAAAAATGGACGACGTTATCGTATAACGTTTGTCAAGCGGGAAGGTATCTTGGTGTTTTCACGTCCGTAGATGAAGTTATGTAAGTCCAATATTTTCTCTATGGTAGTTATATGTTTATGTGGTTATGGTACAAAATTCTAACTAAAAAATAAGCCTTATGAAAGTAGGCGTTCTCCAAATTTTGGTTTATTACTTATGGAGATAGTCAAGTAAACAGTTGGTGTTTTCTATGCGGATGTAGCAGTTGTTTAGTATTTTGATTATGTATGAAAACAACTACGTAAGCTATATTTTGAATTATAATTTTTGACGTTGTTGTTGTTTAAAACTATTATTTATCGCATCATCATCTATCTGATACAAAACTATAAGTTGAAGAAATTGTTTAATTTGAATTTATATAGGCAACTAAATACTTATATGCATATTGTGTCGAAAGATTTTAACAACATAAAAACGTTACTTTTGACATGATGGTTTAATATGGATTTCATAAATCCTTTTAATTTTTTTACTCATAAAGTACATGGTAATACTACCTTTATAATATTACCAAAAAAACTTTTATTTCTTTTATTTTGTATACACAAAATCCTGAAAAATACACACATCTTTATTTGAAAAAGGTAATTTGCAATCAATGTGTTACTTTTATTCTATTACGGAAGTTTTCTTTTTTTGTTACTTAAAATACAGGATTTATATATAGGTTGGCTATTCGTTTTTAAAAAATATTTAAAAAGTTATTGTATATATTCAACAGTTGCATTAGAAGAGTTATAATGATACTTATAATTCTTAAGTTTGCATCTAATGCTTTGGATGTTGATAATTTCATTTTTTTTGTCAACTAAATATTGTATTGTCAATTTTCTCTCACTATAGATTCTTATATAAAGGCAATTTAAACACTTCCAAAACTATGAATTAAACTCAGTCATATAGTCACTTATATGCAGCAATCCCCACTATCCCTTTTCTGATTTATATGGTTGTATATTGTTGAACCCATAAAGTATTTCTCTAAAAATATGTGTTAGTTATGTTTACATATGCATTCAAATATGGGTCAAAATGAATCAAATTTAGGTGCTATAGGAACACATCTTAAACATAAGTTTCTTCTCAATTTTAGAGGTCCAAAACTTCATATTTTAGATCTTGGATCCTGTTGAAAATATAAGAACACATCTTAGACATAAGTTTTTTCTTAGCTTTATTTCCTAAGTATAAACAACACAAAAAATTATATTAAAATATGCAATAAAGTTTTTTGACCAAGTCATAAATAGTACCCGAAAAATAGTCAATTCTTTAACTAAAACTAAGGTTAGGGCGATTTTTTTTCCAGGTAATAATCGTTAAGTCGGTTTCAAATGTAAAGGAGATATACACTAATAGAATATGCATAAAAATATGTAATTAATATCGTTTATTACTAGATTAAATTTGCTCCACACTATTATCACTTTCCATATTTTGATTATAACAATCAAAACCGAGTTTATTAATTTATGCCTAATTTCGATCCATTTCTATATTCACATTCATAATTTATGCCAATTCAACACTAATTTTATGTTTGAAATTAACATAACATTAATATGAATTATAATCTATTGCTCCTTTCTGAAAATAGAATACTTTATTTGATTATAAATTGTTTTAGAAAATTATAAATCATTCACATGTTCTATATCTATAAGAAAGATCAAAGTGTCTTCCCTTTGCAATTATATGTATGTACCACGTAATTTTATTTATTTTTTCATTTTGATTTCATAATATATTTATGCATTTAGACATATGTTATGTTACTAATTTACTAATTTTTTGAACCTTTTTTATTTTCTTTTACATAGTGAAAATCATCATGGACTCTTACAATGAATTTGTAAACACTAACACATTTAGCCTAATTGCTGATGTGTGGGAATCACAAAATGAAACAAGTCTTATTGTTGTGACACCCGGCATGTTCGGCTTAAACATAATAGTAACATCTAAGTCTGCCTTAGCGAGAAACGTTTATAAACAAACTTAACTGGGTTAGTTGAGTCGGGTCAGATTAGGATTGTCCAGGGTTCAATGATCTGGAGGATCATTGGGAGTCATTTTGGGGAATACACTAGTACCGGGTTCCGTTGTTGGTGACATTACATAAACTAATTAAGTATATGTGTAGATTATGGGTCGTGTGGTGGATTGTATACTTATACTTGCTTAAACGATGTACAAATGATTATACGTGCTTAAATATGCTAAGTATAGACTATTGGATGCATGCTTATGTGTTAAAATGTGTTAGAATGCGTTAAACACGACAAACTGGAAATCTGGAAAAAGTTAACATGTGTTAAAAAGTGCTGTTAACATGTGTTAAAAAGTGCTGATGACCTGAAAGTGGAAAGTGGGCGAATGTGGAAATGGAACTTGAGAAAGTGGGCGAATGTAGAAACAAAGTGGGCGAATGTGGAAAGATTCCACATTCGACCATTAAAAAGGGGCGAATGTGGAAAAGTTCCACATTCGACCATATAAAAGGGGCGAACCTGGACCTGGTATAAATACCATCCTTAGCCATTTTTCACCATTTCACAAACCCTAAACGCCTCCAAACACTCTCTATCAGCTATTATCATTGGGGAAGGAGTTTTTGAGCTTGTTTTTCATAACCTAACTCTCTAAATCATTACAAGTGAAAATCTAAGGTGTGTTCTTCATTTCAAATCCTTTTTAAACAATTTTAACTTGTTTTCATCTAAACCCCAAGGGTCCAGATCTGATATCAACATGTTTTATGGGTAAAAACCTTCCTAATATCTTTCTAAATAAAACCTATTCATAAACAATGAGTTTTCATACAATTTAACATGTGTTTATGTGGTATTAAGCATTGTTTGATGATTACTTGCTATGTAGATGACATGACAACAACCTAGGACTGTTATTAATGGAGAGTTATGATTGAGACATGTTACAATTGATTGTTGATGATGTTTGGTCGATTAAAGGAATTTTTAGTTAGATTTAGGACTTGTTTTTGGATGGTAATGATAGAGTTATGATAGGGGTTTCTTGTTCATGATGATTTAAGTATGATGAGCTGATGATTGATTAAATTCAGAAAGTTTCCTAATTGGGTAATAATTTCATGCATGATGATGTGACATCTCCATAATTTACTATTTTAGGAAACTTGTAAAAACGGATAGATTTTGGGGTAAAATCGGTAGGGTTTCGTAGGAATATGTTAATGATGCTTGACTGCTGTAACTCATGATGTTTCGTGATGTTTTCGGATGTTTTCGACGCGTTTTTGGGAAAATCTAACAGCAGGGGCGAACCTGGAATACCTTCGACCAGTCTAACGGTCGAAGGTGGATCTCCAAGGGTCGAACCTGGAACTGAGGGGGCGAAGGTGGAAGAAAAGGGGCGAAGGTGGAAGAAAAGGGGCGAAGGTGGAAGTTTAAAGCCACCTTCGACCACTCAAAGCCACGTTCGGCCCTACGATAACAAAAATGAGATTTTTGATACGAACTAAGTATTTTATGCTTGAACCTTGCGTGTAATCTGTGTGTACTTGATTAGTTAGGGTAATGGGTCACCAACGGGATGTCGGGTCGGTCTAGTGTGTCGGTTGAACATTTAAACACGTTTTAAAAACATACTTGGTTATGATCTGGACAATCGGGGACTAGATAATCTCATGGTTATTAGTCGGAACACTTATGTGAACATTTTGATAGATCTCCGGTAGAGGGATTATCAAGGGCTAAACATCTTTACTTATAATTGAAGAACGCAATCTAAGGTGAGTTCACGGCCCCACTCTTACTGCTTTAACTTTTGGGGGAGAAAACATGCGCTAAACAGTTTTGGTAACATATGTCATACTATGGTTTTAACTTTATATTGCTATACGATCTTTTGGAAAGTCCCGGGGGAAACCATGAATGTGCGGGTTTGCACAACGGGGGAAATGTGGATAGATCTATTGGGCGTGACCTGCCCCACTCGTCGGCTTGGAGGGCCGGGCGGGTGCATATTGTCTCGAACAGGAACATTATCGTGCTGAACATTACGGGCTGCTAAACATGCTAAACATTGCTAAACGTGTCCAGTAATGGTTTCCAATCGTAGTAGTAATAAAACATACGCCTAGCTAGCGTACTTGGTAGCATTGATACAGTATGGAGATGGTAACACTTGGATAACATTTTTGAACAAACCTGTGAACTCACCAGCATTATATGTTGACGTCTTTTTGGCATGTTTTTCTCAGGTCGCTAAGGTAGCAACAACTGGATCTAGGCGCACGAGTCGGCACGGGCGTCTAGGGTTTAGAGCATGGTCTTCATTAAACATTTGAACTATGTCTTTTGGGTTGTAAACATTTAAAGCTTCCGCTACAGTTTATGTTTTTATAACTATATCTTTTGAGTTTTGTGTTATGCATATAGTGTTGTTTATTGTGGCCGTTGACTTGAATCCTGGTTTGTCATGCGCCTCGCGGTAAAACCCCGCAAGTGGAATTTGAGGGTGTGACAATTGTATTCGGGAAAATCTCACAAGTGTATAAAGACTATGGGTGATACCACATGGCATGCTCACGTTGCCATGAGAAAGTAACCACTGATTATGTTGTTAACAATACTAATTGTGACAACGGAGGGTACGAAATAATACCAAAATACACTTGTGAGAACAATAATTGTGCTGAGAATGAAGTTCAAGCAATTCCAAGGTTCTTTGCTAAGTTTTATATTTAACCCTTTAAAGAAATCAATAAGCACATTTTATTTTATATTTTAATTCCTCTATTTTTTTTTCAGGTTTAAAATAAAAATCTTGATGCAAGATATTAGTGATGGAATCATGTTAATATTGTCTCATGAAGATGTGGCTAAATTGGTTCCAGTTGATATTCATGATTTGTTGCAAGAAAATACCGTCTGTTTTTATATTTATTCATTTTACTATTTATTATATTTTTTATTATAAATTTTATTATTTAATTACTATAAGTTCTTCTTCGCAGGTTGATGATTATGTTCGCTTTCCTGATGAGTTCTTTTTAATCAGAGATAGATGGATTGGATTTAAAATAGAAGTCACAGAGACAAATCTAAAAACGTTTTCTGAAATTTATACCGTTAGCGGTATAAATGATGAAAAAAATGTGTTGTCTGAACTAGAGAAAAAAATGTTTATTGCTCAGGTATTATAAAAGTATTTGTATAATTCATTTTTACATACATACGGTTAATTTATTTTTTTTATTTTATATGTTAATTTTCTTGATTTATATACAATTTTAATACAGGCTATTGGACAAAAATTTTGGGCTCTGTTGATTTGAGGGTGGAATTGTCAACCGATGAAGAATGATCTAAAGTGAAGATAATTCGTTGAAGATGTTTTTTTTGTGTTACGAACTTATGTTTTTTTTTTTTTTTTTTTGGCATTGTTGGTTTATGATTTTCTATTTTTTTTTATCGTTTTATGAACTTGGTTGAATTATTGTTTTAAGTTTGACATGTTTCTACGTATTGTAAGCAATGAATTAAATCGTATCTTATATTTATTTACCATTATTTTTTTATGATATACGTAATACACTTTGCTTAATAAATGAAACGAATTAACGTTATAACTTCATTTCATATTCGTTCTTTGTTACATATGAACATCATACACAGCAAGTTTTAGATATTAAGTTTTAACAGTTAATGTTTTGAGTAAGTATTTTTCAAAGCATGTTTCATACGTACGTTCAATATGAAAATTATCATATAATTTATATTTATGCTATATATCTATAGATTATATGAGTTGTATTATTCCTTTATCGTTGCTAGATTGCTATTTTTCAATAAATCTACATTTATAAAATGTAAATTTATAATTTTTTTATGACACACACTATTTAACATTAAGTTTAAACTTTTACCATCACTAACCTTTATACATTTGAAAAATATGTGAAAATTATAAATTTTCTAATATTATTTTAAAGTTTAGACAAGTAGAATAAATTAAATTTTTCAATATTAAATTTGGACACTTGAAAATTTGATACCTAATAAAATTTTATTTATAATTTCATAATTATTAGAAATAATGCCCTTTATATAAATAATATTATTGTTTTTCCTTTACTTTTAATAATTAATATTGAAATTATGATTCGTTGTTTAAGTTTTTTTAAAGGTTATTGCCTTTTTTTCATATAATTTTTATATAATATTACTGTCTAATTTCAATTATTTTTTTATAAATTAAACTTTTCATTAATAACATTCTTATTACTAATTTAATAATTATTAAAAGTAATTCAGTTTCTAAAAATAAGTTAACCCTTTTTTTTCGGTTACTTTTAATATTATATATCTACATTAATATCAAAATTTTAATTCTATTCGTTTTTTTTAAATTCATTAAAACTTTTAAATTTTTAAAATGTCCGTTTTTTTTTTGAGCTTTAGGAGGTAAGTAACTAGGTTTTAAATTTTCAAATTTTTTTAAAATTAATTACAATTCCATATTTAACCAATACAATATTAGTATAAATATTGAAAACACTTGAATCATTATACTAATTCTTTTTTACTTTCAATTACTTACAATTTCATTTTATATTGTTTGTTGGTAGCTTCGCGGATCGTACACAACAAGCCTTACATTCTAAGCTTCAAAACTTAATGTCTGAGTAAGTTTTCACATCCATGTTTATATTTATAGCCAATATGAGATTTATCCTATAATTTCTATTTATTTTACTATATGTATATATCATGTGATTTTAGTTTCTTTTTTTTTTTTTTTAGATAGTTCTTTTTCAACAAATATATATTTTTAAATCTAATATTACAATTTTTTTAATATATTTTAACGTTAAATGTCAAGTTCGACCTTCAAAAAATGAATCTTAGGATTATCAAGAAATAGTTTTAGATTACATTTTATTAAATATTAAAAACAATGCTACTTAGAATTGCATGAAACCTTTATTTTAATATTTTTTTATATTTATCTTTTATATTTAATGATTTAAATCCCAAGTTAGTATTTGTAATGTTATCATCCCTAACAATTATTGTCACTCATATTGTTATACAGAAGTCAACGTTTATCCTACAATGTCTCAATTACCGAAAAATACTTTTAGCTTACCATCATCTAAAGTTACCAAGAGTAGTAGTACGTCTAATGGTAAGTCGTAATATATTTTATATTTATTGTACATTTATAATTTTACTTAAAAGTTACCAAGCATTATAAATGTACAATAAAATATTTAAAAACTTTAAAGATACATATTAAAGATTTGACAAATTTTTTTTCATTTCTTAATTTTATGTTTTACTTACAGTGTTTTATAATGCTTCTGACCGACGTAGACGTATGAATGAATATTTGGATCATGTTAGTTCTATTGAAAACATATCACCTTCAACATTGGAAGATCCCTTTTTATCATCAGATGTTGTATTATCTTCATCCTTCAATAAGGAAAACATTAATCCTGGTTTGTATACTAAATACGTACCTTTAAATTTTTGATATTATATGTTACTTATATTATTTTTTAAATTTTGTTTGGTAAATGTTATTATTTTTTTCCGTTTCCTAATATAATTTTTATTTATAGTCTCTCATAATGCTTGTGACCGACGTAGACCTATAAATGAATATTTGGATCATGTTTCTTCTATTGAAAACATATCGCCTTCAACATTGGTAGACCTCCTTTTATCATCAGATGTTGTATTATCCGCATTAGTCAACAAGGAAAACATTAATCCTGGTTTGTATACTAAAGATGTACCTTTAATTTTTTAGACAGTATTTATTAGTTTCTATATTTTTTAAATATTTTCCATAAATATGATTATATATATATTCTTTTATGATGTTATTTAGCTGCTGAAAATCGAAAGCGACGAAAGATATATTTGGATAAAAAAAGATCAAAAGAAGTCCAAACACCTTCAACATCTAATTCAATTTTATTGACTGTTATTACAGGTGAAAGTATTAACTATTTACATTATACATTACATATACCAATTTTAATTTTTATTTCTAAATCCAATTTTTTTTCACTTTTTTTAGTTAATACATCTACAACACCTTTGTCAAACATTTCAAATGGTATGTTTTCATTCCAAATTAATATTTTTACATATTTATACTTCATTTTGACCAAATTATATTTTTAATCATACTAACCTTTGTAGTTTTTAATGATGATGCTGCGAGTCGAAAACGGAGAAACCAGTCTTCAATAAATACTGAAGGTATTATATATAAAACAATGTATACTTTAATTTTAGTTAAATTTTCATTTTAAATTATTATACTTTAATTTTTTAATAATTCCTATTATTGTTTTATAGATTCTTACGAGAGAAGAAAACATAGAAAAAATATATTGGATTCTAAAAGGTGCAAGAGCACGCAAACAGGTACAAAATTATATTCTTTATTTTATTAGTATTATAATTTAATAATTGATTTTTCTATATATTAAGAAAAGTTGTTGTTACTTTCTATTTATTACTACATAACATATAATAAAAAAACAAAAATTTTTAATTTATTTTATAGGTTTAGAAAACTCTTCTGTCAATCGTAATACTCGAAGAACAGTTACTCCAATACCTATGGCTGATTTGTCCGAATGTTTAAAAGACACCGTTGAATCAAATACTGATAACGTTATAAAAGGCATATCCAAAGGTAGCGAACATTTATCAATATTTCTAAATAGGTATTTTATAATACTGATCCATTCGTATTTGTGTTTATCATATATTAACCATTGTAGATTACTTGGACCATGGTGACCAAACAGTTGTTTGTCAAGAATGTGATGCTAAGCTATGGAAAAGTGAAGCTCTTAGAGGAAATAAAAGCAACACTAAAACAAATTTTTATCTATGTTGTGCTTATGCCAAAGTTGAGCTTCCTGATTTTAAGGAACCTCCCCCTACCTATAAAGAACTATTTAATAGCGTAGATGCAAGGAGTAAAATTTTCCTCAAGAACATTAGACGTTACAATTCAATGTTCTCATTCACATCTATGGGCGGCAAAATTGATTTTTCAGTTAATAAAGGTAAAGGCCCTTCCGTGTTTAGAATAAGCGGTGAGAATTATCATTCGATGGGTAGTTTGTTACCTACCGATGGAGAAAAACCAAAATTCTGCCAGCTATACATCTATGATACTGACAATGAAGTTTCCAATAGAATAAACAATATTGGGTAAGTGTTTTTCTATTATTACTTTAATTATACATCTTATTACAATATATTCATAAGGTTTTAACGTTTTTTTTTTGTTACTTTTTTAGTTCATCATCCAAACGTCCGGAATCAGAAAAAATTATTGAAGTTCAGCTTATAAAACAATTGAAAATTATGTTGGATTCAACTAATTCGTTGGTACAATCTTATAGAATGGCTAGGGATTGTTTTCATTCAAATCCTAATGAAACAATTAAGTTGCAATTGAAGGGTAGGAGGCCCAAAGATGGGAGGACATTCAACTTACCAACTGCTTCAGAAGTTGCTGCTTTAATTGTTGGCGATATTGGTGATCAAGTTGAAAATCGTGATATTATCGTACAAACCAAAACAGGCACCCTTCAACGAATTAGTGAGCTGCATCCTTCTTATCTTGCACTTCAATATCCATTGTTACTTCCATATGGTGACGATGGATATAGAGTGGACATTCTTCACAAAGATGTTCCGGATACATCAGCAAGTACAAGTACAAGTGCAAATAAAAATGAAAAAAAAAAGATTCCGCGTGAAAATTTAACAATGAGGGAGTTTTTTGCTTATAGACTTCAAGATAGGGTGAACAGATTCTCCCTCATTCTAAATGCAAGGTGACTTTTTCAACAGTTTTTAGTTGATTCGTATACAATGATTGAAATGGAGAGATTATTTTACATACGTAGTCAGCAAACAATGCTTAGAAGCGATACAGTTGAAAGTTTAAACAATAAAAAACAACAAGGGAATACAGAAACATCACGTATTGGTCAACGTGTTTTCCTGCCGTCTTCTTTTACAGGTGGTGCTCGGTATATGATGCAAAATTATCTTGATGCCATGGCAATTTGTAAGTGGTGTGGATATCCAGATTACTTTATAACAATAACATGTAACCCTAAATGGCCAGAGATCAGAAGGTATCTTCATGACACCACTCTTAATGCAGAAGACAGACCAGACATCTTATGTAGGGTGTTTAAAATTAAACTTGATTGTATCATTAAAGAAATCAAGGAAAAAAAATATTCGGAGAGGTTAGAGCAGGTAATTCACAAAAGTCATCTCAGTTTGTTATTTTATTTCTTCAATGTTACATTTCAATTTAAGTTATTTATTAATAACTATTTAAATAGGTTAGCATATTGTTTTTCGAATATTCTGTTATCATGTAGCAAACTAATTGTATTTAATTTTATATGCAGTTGTTTACACGGTAGAGTTTCAAAAGCGCGGATTACCTCATGCACATATTTATTTATTTATGAAGTCTGCATATAAACTCCCTACCGTTGACCATATTGATAAATTTATATCCGCTGAAATTCCAGATAAGAATGAAGATCCAGAATTGTACATTCTTGTACGTGAATATATGATTCATGGTCCTTGCGGTCGTTATAATATGAACTGTCCTTGCATGGTCGACAGAAAATGTTCTAAAAACTTTCCTAGAACATTTCAAAATGAAACATCCGTTGATTCTAAAGGTTTTCCTGTCTACAGAAGAAGAGACAATGGTTACTTCGTTGAAAAGTCTAATGTAGACCTTGATAACAGATATGTTGTGCCATATAACAAAACTCTTCTTAAAAGATATCAAGTACATATCAATGTCGAGTGGTGTAATCAAGCTGGATCTATAAAGTATTTATTTAAATATATTAACAAAGGTACAGATAGAATTACTCTAAATGTTGTCCATAGTAATAAAGTAGATGGTGAAGAAGAGGAAGTAGACGAAATAAAAGGATATTATCAATGTCGGTATATATCTGCATGTGAAGCTGCATGGAGAATATTCTCTTATGACGTTCATTATAGGACACCTCCTGTAATGAGGTTACCTTTCCATCTTCCTGGACAACAAAAAATTGTTTATGGTGCTGGTGAAGATATTGATGATGTTCTTAACAAGCCATCTGTCGCTTCATCAATGTTTTTAGGTTGGATGAAACGCAATGAGACCGATGACAATGCAAGACAACTTACGTACGTTCAATTCCCGTTAAACTATGTTTGGAAAAGTGATAAGCGATGTTGGGAACCAAGGCAAAGAAACAAGTCAGTTGGTCGTATTCATGCTATGTCGCCTGCTGTTGGTGAAGGTTACTTTTTAAGAATTCTGTCAAATAAGGTTAAAGGGCCAACATCATTTGAAGATATTCGTACTGTCAATGGACATCTTTATGGTACATATAGAGATGCGTGTTATGCTATGGGACTCTTGGATGATGATTCTGAGTATATTGAAGCAATACAAGAATCATTCCATGCAGGATCTGGTGATTATTTGAGAAACTTATTTGCCACTATGTTAACATCTAATAGTCTATCTAGACCAAACTTTGTATGGGAAAGCACATGGAAAGAGTTGTCTGAAGACATTCTACGTAAACGAAGAAAAGACACTGGTTGTCCAGGTATGATTTTCTACGTCTTTCAGTAAAGTTAATTACTTATTAACATTTTTCTTAATTTTTATCAAAAATCAAATAGTTTAATATTCCTGACTATATTTTTCTTACACAAATTTATATAGATTTGAGACTCTCTGAAGATCAGATTAAGAACTTTGCTTTGCTTGGTATTGAAAACTTTTTGTCGCGCAATAGTTCCTCTCTTCGAAAATTTACAGATATGCCATATCCTGATGATGACTCAATATACCTTTCAAACAATCGATTGATTAATGAGGAATTGGGAAATGACACAAATGTTTTGCAAGGGGAATTCGAAGAAATGTTTGGTTCCCTAACAGATGAGCAAAGAAATGTTTATAACTCAATAATACAAGTTGTTGATGATAAAAAAGGTGGTGTATTTTTTGTCTATGGATACGGCGGTACGGGTAAAACTTTTCTATGGAAAACATTAGCTTCATCCATAAGATCAAAAACTAAAATTGTTTTGAATGTCGCTTCGAGTGGTATTGCTTCATTACTATTAACAGGCGGTAGGACTGCGCACTCAAGGTTTTCAATTCCGATCAACCTAACGGAGGATTCTTTATGCTTTATAACACCAGATAGTGACATAGCGCAATTGCTTAAGAAAACAGATTTGGTTATTTGGGATGAAGCACCAATGGTTCATAAACATGCCTTTGAAGCATTAGATCGAACGTTAAAAGATGTTTTTGGTGTTGACAATGATAACAATTCAAAGGTCCTATTTGGTGGAAAGGTAATTGTTTTTGGGGGTGATTTCAAACAAATTCTACAAGTTGTTCCGAATGGAAGTAGACATGATATCGTTAATGCTTCATTAAGTTCTTCATACATTTGGCATGAATGCAAAGTCCTTAAGTTAACAAAAAATATGCGGTTAAGTTGTGGCAACACTGCAACCGAGGTTGACCAAACAAAGAATTTTGCAAACTGGCTGTTGGATATAGGTGAAGGCAAGGTTGGATCTGAATATGAGGATCAACATATGATTGATATACCTGATGACTTATTAATTACTCAATCGTTGGATCCTGTTTCTGATTTGATATCGTTTGTTTATCCATCGATTTTAGAGAATTTTAGTATTCCAGGTTTTTTTCAAGAACGAGCTATTTTGGCACCAAAGAATGAAGTTGTTGAAGATATTAATGATCGTTTTCTTGCTTTGTTTCCTGGTCAAGAAATGGAATATCTAAGTTCAGACAGTGTATGTCATTCAGAAAATATTGATGAAGAAGTTGATGAGAGTTTATATTCACCTGATGTTCTTAATAGCCTTATGTTTTCGGGAATTCCAAACCACAGATTAATTTTGAAAGTTGGTGTTCCCGTCATGTTACTCAGAAACATCGATCAAAAAAGTGGTTTGTGTAATGGAACAAGACTACAAGTTGTTCAATTGGGAAATCGTGTTATAGAAGCCAGAATTATTTCAGGTAGTAACATTGGAATGCGTACATTTATTCCCAGAATTAGTCTTACGCCGACTGATAAAAAGATTCCTTTCAAGTTTAAAAGAAGACAGTTTCCCCTTTCTGTTTCTTTTGCTATGACAATAAACAAGAGTCAAGGACAGTCGCTATCTAAAGTTGGGTTATATTGAAAGATCCGGTTTTCACACATGGACAATTGTATGTTGCATTATCAAGAGTCAAAAGTAGGAATGGATTGAAGCTATTAATATTAGACAAGGATGGTAGCGTGACTAACCGTACTTTAAATGTTGTTTACAAGGAAATTTTTGGACAGCTATGACAAATTTTTGTAAGCGGCATTTTTATTGTTTCTTTTATTTTTTTTTTCTGTTACAATTTTTATTATTATGCTAATGCTACATCAAAAATAATTGATTTCGATATGTTTTTTTTTTTTTACTTTTAAATTTGAAGATGCTAGGAAGTTACCCTGTTGCAATGGTAATTCTACAAGTTTTATTATTATGCTAATGTTACATTAAAAATAATTGATGTTGATATGTTTTTTTTTTTTTGTTTCAGTTTTCCATCTCAAGATGCTAGGAAGTAACCCTGCTGCAATGGTAATTATTATTTTTTTATGATATGTTTTAAAGTTATAATTTTTTTTAAGTTTTTTAAAACAATACCGAAAATACCATTCTTTTAATATTTTATTAATATTTATTGTAATTAATTATTACTTAAAATACGAAGTTAACAAAAATAAATAAAACCCTATAGTCTATATAAATTTTCGATCATGCTTCCCTTTGTCACTTTGTTCCAGAAATTCAAACTACTTCATTCTCAAAACAAGGTTTACGAAATCTGCATTTTTTTTTCTGTATTAAATTATTTTTATTTTTTTGTTTTTGTATATACTTATTTTCATACCAATACAATATAAGATTTGAAAGTTTGTTTACATTTAATATTACATTACAAAATAGGTTTTTCATTCTTTTGTTTTAAACGATTAAGAAATAATAAAAAAATTGTTTTGTTTTTATAGGTACTCATGGATATAAGGTTCTCGCATATGGTTGCCAACGGTGCAGTTCTCCAACAAACGAATTATTGTCCACTTTGTGATGTCCAATGTCTGGACAATGCTCAGTTTGAACAACATGTTAATGGTAAAAAACATCAATCCAAGGTATTAGATTTAATATATATATATATATATATATATAAGTTTTTTTTTATAAATATAAATAACTTATTTCTGTATTTTTTTTTTGTATAGGTTGCACATGCAAACGGACATGATATGTTCTATTGTGGTCTATGCCATGTCCAATGTATCAGTCAACCAAACTTGAACGCACATTTTGATTGAAGAAAGCATAATAAGGCTTTGCAGAACGCTGGCTTTGTTAATTTTATTTGATTATTATTTATTTTAGTAATCTTTTATGTTTTATTTCCGGATTTGGTTTTTTGATATTATAGTTTTGTGTTTGACATAATCTTTGCTTTATTTTTTTTCATTATAATGGTATGATTTGATTACTTTGAATGGTTATTTATTTCTTAATTACTTACCATATTGTTTTTTTTAATTAGTTGGCGATTTTTAAATTATATTTTTTTTAGGTAAGTTGATTGTTTGGTTTCGAATTGCATGTTAAAACTATTAATTTAATTATACTTTTTAACTTTATAAATTTTAATTTTCTTTGGTTTGCACCGTGGGTACCCACGGGTCTCCATCCTAGTGTACACTTTAAAAGAAATAGTTTAACTAGAACCATCCATAGTTAGCATCTAAACACATAATTTACCACACTTACCATTTTTCAAGTAATTCTAAAATTTTAACATACTAATTTACCATTGTAAAAATGTTAACATATTAATCAGTATAGCCATTTTCTAAGTGTGATTAGCCATTTTCAAAGTACAAATCACAACATACAAGTTTTAACACCAAATTTGTAAGATTAGGTTTTTAGTTTTTTTTTAGAAAAGTAACACTGTCTAGGTATAACACGTTTAACACATCAATCATTTATATTTAGACAGTTATTGTTTGTTCAAAGGCTTTATTGTCATTTTGTGTAAAGTTTTAATATAGTTTGCTAGAAACATTTTGTATATAGATTAATCTTCCGTCAGCCTATATATGATGGCTTGCATTGCACAGATTTACACATACCTCATATTAGCTTTCAATATAGAATTTTTTTTTTTTTAGGGGGAATTTATAAGACAACAAAAATACAAACTTAGGTTTATAGACTCAAAAAGAAGCGTATTTTATCGTATGAATACATATATACGGAAGAAATCTGACGCTATCTGCTGGAACAATATACATACGCTCGAATGCACAACATATAGATTATGGTTCATGAACTGAACAGTAAATATGCACGAGCTAAACTATGGTCCGACTCTTAACCTTGCTATAACTCTGCAACCAGGGACTTGCAACTTACAGGCGAGCGTCTGGTTGGCATTCAGTTTAACCTTGGGCTGATCACCACCGGGCTATCAACCAGAACCCGAATCACTGGAACCCTACGTCGAGCTGATAGGGCATCATTCATTCGGTCTATTTGGAGCAGCAATTGTTTTATTTTCTGCAAAATAAATTGGTAAACTCATTAATTGTAAGTTACTAGGATGCAAATGGACAAAATTAAAAAACATATACAATGATTTTACCAAAAGACACATGGTAAAGACATCTTCAAATCCTAGAACAGGAAACGCAACTTGGTGCATGATGGTTTGTCGTCTCAAGTATGGACGCCATGTGTATGATGAAATGCTCAAGAGACAGTCTCATCTCATGCCATTTATTCACTAGATGATGTCTATTAGGGACTGTCCTTTTGCTAGTGTTTCAGTTTGTAACAAATGCAATGAGTGATACATTTTAACCAATAAAGATGTGCAAGCATCATTCATGTCATATAAGGTTGTGTAGTGAGTTCAATGTGGATTTGTGCAGTTTGGAACTAGGATGAATATCTTTGACACTTGCATTGACTATGATGTTGCCATTTTATTTTACCGGTACTCAAGCAACCACAAAGGCAACTATTCGAATCGGTTGCTTGAGCTTCTTAATCACTAGCCTATCAACTTGCTTTAGTTGCTTGAGCTTCCTAATCACTAAACATCATGTTGTTTCTCTTAAATTTGTTGGTAGCATCGTTAACAAAATAGTAAATACACAATTCTTGCTTAGCATAAAGCTAGTTTACTATCGTTTATATATCGAATGCATAAGAATGATGTTTTGCTGTGTAAGGTCGCAGTCCCAACATAGTAATATCTCATAAGATAGTGGTAGTTATTAGCATTTTGTTACAAGTCTCTTGCCTGAAAGCACCACAAGCATCACCCACTCTGGCGTTTGACCGACTTCTTCGAAACTAATATATGCGGGACGATACGGCAAATACTGTTATACATCTTAGGGATTTAAAAATGAAAATTTAAGTTACTAAACTAGTAAAAACTCAACTAAAAGTCCTCCAACAGTCGGACTTTACTTTTAATAGAAATGTCTTCCATTTTTTTTTAATAAGTTTTGGTTGTAAAACAGAATAAGTTATTGACATAGGTCCATTTTTGTATGATTAAACCCGTAAACTCATATGCAAAGAACTCTTTTTTGAGTTTTTTTATGTTTCGGGTGTGAAACAAACTAAGTTACTTGACATACACATGATAAAGACACAAAGACCAAATCAACCGAAACACTGAAATCCAGTTAAGCGTCAAAGATGATATTCAAAGAAACTAAGGCGAATATAATCATGTACAACGTATACATATTAACAGCCTAGTTCCAAAATCCAAACCGCACAACCACAAGGTACACACGAGCACATAATGACATCATCAACAATGCTTGTATCAAGATGACTGTATGATTGCATATTCTACAAACCAGGTTGTCAAGATATATATAGGTCACTTGTTAGAACCATTTTATCAAGTTAAGGCATTTTATCGAACACTTGGTGTGCATATCACATATAACCAACTTTTTAACCAAATGAGCAAATATTAAACACAAAACATGTAAGTATGTAGAGCAAAACTGACCTCATCTTTCTGATTCAACAAAATCATCACCTTCTCCATGTGATCTTTCTCCGCTAGCCTTTTCAATCGCTGCCACCGCCTAGCGTACGCCACCACCGCCACAAACGCACCCACCGACGCAATCGACCAAAACCCAATTCTGTTACGAACCTCATACCCAATCCTCAAAACCCATGAGCTCAAAACCCTCAAACTCGCTTTTAATAACGTGTTTTCCACTTCAGGTTCCGGTGGCTGTGACAACTCGCTCTCGATTAACTCAGCCGTATATGGGGTTGTTGAAGACGAGTGTGATGATGGTGGTGACGGTGGTGGTTCTACTTCTTGGGGAACAACGGGTAAGTTGTGGTGGTTGGTTGTTGGGTGGTTATTATTGGTGGGTGTGGTGGTGACAACCACGGTGTAGGCATCGTCTTCGTCGGAGCTTGTTGGTTGGATTGTCTCCCAATCGTTATCATCCATATGGTTATGGAGGAGAAAGGAAGATATTATTATTATCTATACCTATAATAAACCAAAGCCATTTTAATGACATGTCACTTAAAGAGGGTATTCTCTTCATTGAGTGTGCCATGTGTCATCATATGTGGCAAGACCTTTATTTTAGAAAAATAATAATTTAAAATTTAAAAACAAAATTAGATTTTTATCTCTAATGTTTTCTCCCACAACTTTTAAACGTTAATATTTTTTATATACGAGATTTTTTAAAGAAAAAAATTACACCAAATTAACGAGCGTTTTATTATCTTTCCAACGGGTACCATAGTGCTATATAAAAAACGGAGAAAAAAACGACTATTTTTTGTAACCGGACAGGTATTGTGTTAGGTTTGAAATTAGTTTAAAAAAACTTTGGGTTTGGGTCGGGCCTGGGATTAGGTGATACCCGACCCAATTACCCTTATTTTTATATTAGAATATGATAACTTATGGCAGAGATTTGTTTAATAATAATAATAATAATAATAATAATAATAATAATAATAATAATAATAATAATATATTGGCAGATGCCATTTTCATAGTTTAGATATTTCTAATTTTATTCGCTTTACTTAGATTTCTCAACCCGGGACGCTCCCGGGGTATAAACTAGTTATTATTAATATGGAGGTTCTAGAGAGGTAAGTGTGGAGCTTATACTCAGCTGCACATTTTCAGCCTTCAAAATCCATTGAAAATACATCAAAATATCTTATATATATCTTATATACATAAATATCATTTTTTTTATTTATTTACTTACTTATTATATATATATATATACAAAAGGTGGTTTAGGATCTTGTTCAAAGTACATTTTTCGTGAGAAGTGTGAGAAGGACTAAGAATTGACATGTAGACATCATGTTTTGGATTTAGGAATGATGTTTTAGGTTGTTTTAACTTGAAAAACACCAATCACAACAATTTAAAACACAACACAATGTATTATAGTTATTAAATTTAAAAAACAGCTAAAACACACTACTTAACGCTTAAAACACACTGCTAATGTTCTTATCATGGCGTTTTAAGTTTTAAGCCTAAAATACATTGTTTTCGGTTTTTAATTGTTATGTTTGGTGTTTTTATAAGCAAAACAATCCAAAACATCACGACTAAGTTCAAAAAATGATGCTTAAGTATCAATTTTTAATACTTCTCACACTTCTCACGAAAAATGTACTTTGTACAGGATCCTGACCCTACAAAAGGTAAGATTTGCTGAGTCTTGAGTTTACTATTCTCCTCAATACAACAATTGACTGCATATGTACAACCTCTTACATCGTAGCTCCTTTCGTTTTCCTTCCTCCTGACGCGTGTCCTGCCACCTTTCTTTTACTCAGATTTTTATTTCACCAGCCAAAACATATCTTGATTAGGCCTCTACGATTAGCTTCCTCCGTCAGCCGTCTGTCTCCAGGTTAGTGTCTTATTTATTTACTGCAATGGTTTTGGTCTTTTTAGGGTTCTTCCCCAGGGTAATGATGCTGGGGGTTGTAAACTGATGCTGAATTGGAGCAACGTTTGTAGTGTAGGTTCATTCTGTCTTTGGTACTGAGAACGACAAACCGCGGTAAAACCCTTGTCCACTTGCGGAGTTTTACCGCGAGGCGCATGACAAACCAGGATCCAAACCAACGATCACAATAAACAAGTCTAAAATGAACATAATGCAATTTCAAAACAATGTTTAAAATTCCCGTTTACAGCGGAAGCTTATTCAAAACAATAATCAATAGTAAACCAATGTTCAACGTTTGTAAAGCCATGCAACCCTAACTAGACGCCGTGCAGACGCGTGCGCCCTAGTCCAGTCGTGCTACCTTAGCGACCTGAGAAAACATGTAAAAGTTTACGTCAGCACAAAAATGCTGGTGAGTTTACAGGTTTTGTAATCCAAGTACCAAGTCAACCTGTCCATACTATAACAAATCGAAAACCAGTGTACGCTAGCTAGGCGTATGTTTTGTTACTACCACGATTGGAAAACCATTACTAACTCGTAAACCAAATGTATGCCCGATGTAGTAAACCTGTTGTTCCTGTTGTTCCTGTTTGAGACAATATGCACCCGCCGACCCTCCAAGTCGACGAGCGGGGTTGGTCACTCCCAATAGCGCTATTCACATTTCCCCGTTGTGCAAACCCGCACATTGATGGTTCTCCCCGGGACTTCCAAAGATCGTGTAGTACACAATAGAAACCCATAGTATGACAGTAGTTACCAAATAATCGTTTTAACACATGTTTTCTCCCCCGAAAATATGAAACCAGTTTAAAAGAGGGGCCGTAAACTCACCTTAAGTTGCGTTACTTCGTAATACGAATAACTCAGCAGCTATGCTAGTCCCGTAAAGCGGCGACCTAACATATAACAGTTATAAGCACTTAGACTAATAACCCGCAGGTTAGTTAGTCCCTAGATGTCCAGACCATAACCAAGTTCGTTTGAAAACACCGTGACTGTTTAACTGACCCAAAGTACAAGACTCGACATCCCATTGGTGACCCGAGACTCCCCGTGTTATGTTTACGCTCTCAAACATGCAATCATGCAATCACACTTAACATACGTTAACGCACAACAAGTTATAGCACATAGCTCACGTATCACATAATTACACCCAAACATATGTTACCAAGTTATTAGATATGTTACGGGGTTCCTAGCATGTTCCTACAGGTCAAATCGGGTCTCGGAATGCTAATTTACACTTACAGCAGCAGTACACGCGATTAGGAAAAGTCAACTAGCATTTAGGTTGGTCAACTGGCATTTAGGAAGGCTAATCGCATGTAATATAGGCATTTAGGGTCATAAGACATGTAAACCTTGACTTTATAGGCGATTAGGGCTATACCACATGTAACTACTAGCATTTAGGGCTATACCACATGTAACTACTAGCATTTAGGGCTATACCACATGTAACTACTAGCATTTAGGGCTATACCACATGTAACTACTAGCAATTAGGGCTAATCGCATGTAACATGGGCGATTGGCCTCCTAATCGCCCCTAACATAGGCGATTAGGGTTGCTAATCGCCTGTAACCTTGCTGTTCCGGTTTTTCGCGCGTTTAACGCTCCAAATCAGATCCAGAACGTGTGTAACCATCCAATATCATCCCAACAACTATTCCAAACATGTTTAAACTAAAATCCTTCGTTTAGCCTCATATTATCAATCCTGCATGCAACCATGTAATCCAAACGCCATACACATAGCATGAAACACCACATTAACATGCATAACTATAACCCTAATAATCAATTACTCAGATTTCATTAATCATGACATCAATATTATTCTGAACTAACCTAACAACATGTTAATCACTCATCTTTGATCATAGAAACCCTAGATATCAATCATAAACACACATAACACATGTATGATTGTTAGAATCCGATTAACAACACTTATTAATGATTTTCAGAAAGCTTTTTCGTTTTAGAACAGGTCTGGACCATTAGGGATTGAATAAAAACATTTATAAGATTGCATGGATGGAAACCAAACCTTAGATTTGTGAAAGAATGATGGATTAAGCTTGAAACCTTGTGTTTTGATCAAAAATCGCGTTCTAGAGGTTGTGTGTGTTGGGGCGGGTTATGGGACGACTAGGGTTTGTATTATGAAGTTTAGGAGGTTAAACATTGTATTTATAGTCGTTTTTAGTCGTCCAGCACGTAACACGCGATTGTGCAGACTTACACGCGATTAGGGGTCCTAATCGCATGTAAGTTCATGCATTTGGGGCCTAATCGCATGAAACTTCATGCATTTAGGCCCTACTCGCCTATAAGACTGCCCACTCGCCCCTCCTATAGGCGATTGGGCATTCCTAATCGCCTATAGGGGCTGGTTCCGTGTGTTTTGCGCGTTAAACCCCGTTTTAACATATGTTAACACATATTCACATACCGACAAGTCACATAATGATTGTAAACACATAACACTTGTAAATACACATATTCACACTCGTTCACCAATTCCCGGGACTCGAGACTTGTATGTTCCGTATGCCCTGACGATCCTACATCGTCACCGTTTGTACACTTGGTTAAGGACTGACATCTAATGAACCTCTAGACCAACATCCAATGATCTTCTAGACTAAACCGATAGTTCCCGAACCATAACCCGACTTAACTGACCCAGTTAAGTGCAATATACACGTGACTCGCTAAGGTAGACTTTCATCTAGACAACGTTGTTAACCAGAATTTGCCGGGTGTCACATCATCCCCACGTTAAAAGAATTTTCGTCCCGAAAATTGCACAAGTACCAAAAGAATAACGAAGGAAACAACAAAAGATAGAAACCAAAAATAGAGATTTACCCGAGTTGTCACATCATCCCCACGTTAAAAGGAATCTCGCCCCGAGATTCATTCAGCTGCAGAAGAGACATATCTCAACTCGAACGCTTCCTTAGGAAAGAGATGAGGATACTTAGACTTCATCTGATCCTCCCGTTCCCACGTGTACTCTGGTCCCCGGTTCGAGTTCCACCGAACCTTAACGATGCGAATCTTGCTGTGACGTAGGCTACGAATCTTGTAATCCAGAATCTCCACAGGTTCTTCCACAATCCGAAGACGATCATCAACCTTGATCTCTTCCAGTGGAACAATGAGAGACTCGTCAGCCAGACACTTCTTCAAGTTGGACACATGGAAGACGTTATGTACGTTACCGAGCTCCGTCGGTAAATCAAGACGATATGCCACCGGCCCAATCCGTTCCAGGATCGTAAATGGGCTAACATACCGCAGATTGAGTTTGCCACGCTTCCCAAAGCGTATGACGCCCTTCCACGGTGAGACTTTTAGAAGTACTTTGTCATCAACTTGGAATTCCAATGGTTTGCGACGCTGATCGGCATAACTCTTTTGCCGGTCCCGTGCCGCTGCCAACCGGTTACGAATCTGTACGATCTTTTCCGAAGTTTCGTACACTAGCTCAGGCCCAGTGAGTTGACTCTCACCCACTTCAGCCCAAAAAAGAGGAGAACGGCATTTCCGTCCGTACAGTGCCTCGAACGGAGCCGCCTTGATGCTCGTGTGATAACTGTTGTTGTACGAGAATTCTACTAACGGTAAATGAGCTTCCCAACCTTTGCCAAAATCGATCACACATGCCTGCAGCATGTCTTCTAAAGTTTGAATCGTGCGCTCACTCTGACCGTCAGTCTGTGGATGGTAAGCTGTACTCATGTCTAGTTGGGTACCCAAAGCCTTGTGCAAAGACTTCCAGAAGTGAGAAGTAAAATGGGAGTCACGATCCGAGATAATAGAAACTGGCACCCCGTGCTTAGAAACAACCTCCTTCAAATAAAGGCGAGCCAAACGATCCATGGTGGCGGTCTCCTTAATAGCAAGAAAATGGGCTGATTTCGTCAACCGATCGACAATCACCCATATCTTGTCATTCTCGCTTGGTGACTTAGGAAGTTGCGTGACAAAATCCATTGTAATCCGTTCCCATTTCCATTCCGGAATATCAGGTTGTTGCAAGAGACCTGACGGTTTCTGGTATTCCACTTTGACCTTAGCACAGGTCAAGCATTTGCTCACGTATGAGGCTATATCTGACCTCATGTTTGGCCACCAGTACAGCACTTTCAAATCTTGGTACATCTTATCCGAACCAGGATGAATATAATACCGGACTTATGAGCCTCATCTAGGACAAGCTCCCTAGTCCCCCGAATAAAGGAACCCATATGCGTTCTGCGAAATAGTGCAGGCCATCAGGCCTTCGCTCGAGGTGCTTGTCGGCACCGTGCATAGTCTCAGCTTTAAGGTTTTCCTCCTTCAAAGCTTCTATCTGGGCAGAACGGAGTTGATCAGATAGGGATGAATGAATGGTGAGCTGCAACGCCCGAACACGACGAGGTTTAGTTGATTCCTTCCTGCTCAAGGCGTCTGCTACAACATTTGCCTTGCCAGGATGGTACTTAATGGCACAATCATAGTCGTTCAGGAGTTCAATCCAACGACGCTGTCGTATGTTCAAATGTTGTTGGTCAAAAATATGTTGGAGACTCTTGTGATCGGTGTAGATGGTGCATTTGGTACCGTACAAGTAATGTCTCCAAATTTTCAACGCGAAAACCACTGCACCCAACTCCAAGTCATGGGTGGTGTAGTTCTTCTCGTGCACCTTGAGTTGACGAGAAGCATACGCGATCACTTTCTCGCGTTGCATCAACACGCAACCGAGACCATGAATAGAAGCATCAGAGTAAACAACTAAATCATCAGGGCCTTCAGGTAAGGACAAAATAGGAGCAGAACAAAGCTTAGACTTCAGTTCTTGAAATGCCGACTCTTGTGGTTCACCCCAGTCGAATTTTCTATCCTTCTGCGTAAGAGTGGTGAGGGGTTGAGCGATCTTCGAGAACCCCTGAATGAAACGACGATAGTAACCCGCAAGGCCTAGGAATTGCCGCACCTCAGTTGGCGTCTTTGGTGCTTCCCAGTCCTTAATCGCTTCGATCTTAGCTGGATCGACATGAATTCCTAGTTCATTAACCACATGTCCTAGGAACTGAACTTCGCGTAACCAAAAGTCACACTTTGAGAACTTAGCGTAAAGTTGTTCCCGTCGCAAGAGTTCCAAAACCAAACGCAGGTGCTCCTCGTGTTTGGTCTTGTCCTTGGAGTAGATCAGAATGTCATCAATAAACACAATGACGAACTTGTCCAGGTATGGTTTGCAAACGCGGTTCATCAAGTCCATGAAAACCGCCGGTGCGTTCGTGAGACCGAAAGGCATGACCAAGAATTCGAAATGGCCATAACGTGTACGAAAGGCAGTCTTTGCAACGTCAGCTTCCCTTACCCGCAACTGGTGATAACCGGACCTCAAGTCAATCTTGGAATAGTAACTAGAACCCTGGAGTTGGTCGAATAGATCATCAATACGTGGAAGAGGATAACGGTTCTTGACGGTCAATTTGTTCAGTTCTCTGTAGTCCACACATAATCGGAAACTTCCATCCTTCTTCTTAACAAATAGAATCGGGGCTCCCCAAGGGGAAGAACTCGGCCTAATGAAACCCTTGTCCAAAAGTTCCTGTAACTGACTAGACAATTCCTGCATCTCGGGAGGTGCAAGACGGTAGGGGGCCCGAGCAATAGGAGCAGCCCCTGGTACAAGATCAATACCGAACTCGACTTGACGATGGGGAGGAAGACCAGATAAATCATCGGGAACGACAAACCCGACAACTCTAATTGTACGGGAACGACAAACGTATCGGTATCCCCGGTGGGCCAAGACAGGCCCAAGAAAAGGCCCAGAGCTGGGGAAGAAGATTTGTTTGACCTGGATAGATTTGTGAACAACGTGTATGGTGCACCGGCCCAAGCTAATGTGAGAAACGACGCGGACCTAGGCGACTTTTGTACGCCAGATTTGAATAGGGATATTAGTCATGTTGAGAATGCCGATGTCGAATGTCCTATGGAAAGTGCTTTGAATGAAGATTCTGATGGTTTAAGCAATTTAGATAAGGAGGTGGAAGCTACCATTGATTTTGGGGCTAAGGTGGGAGCTTCCATTATTGATATGTTCCAAGATTCGATTAAAAAGATGGTTCGGGAAGAAGGGTTTCAAGAGGTTATAATATGAATATGTTATCTATTAACATTCGTGGGTTGGGGGATGACAAGAAGTGGGATTGGATTCGGAATTTACGTAGAGAAAATGAGGTTTGTATATTGTTGATTCAAGAGACGCAACTTATGGTATTGGATGGGATTAATATGGGGCGAATATGGGGGAATGACGAGTTCCAGTTGGATTGGGTTCCGTCTAATGGGAGGTCCGGTGGGTTGTTGACTATGTGGGACTCCAAGTTGTTCACGGCTCAAGCTGTGGATAAGCACCAAAATTTCCTTTTGATTAAAGGTCTTCTAAAAGAGAACGGGAAGGAGTTGATTTGTGGGAATGTGATTATGGGGGGGGGGGACTACAATTACGTGAGATATGTTGAAGAAAGGAAGAACTCGAAATTTGACTTAGTGGCCGCACATGAATTTAATGAGATGTTGGATGAAATAGGTCTATGTGAATACATTCTAAGGGGTCGAAAGTACACGTATTGTGTCGGGGATAAATTTAGTCGTATAGACCGTATTTTTGTTTCTCCGAATGTTATGTTTGATTGGCCGAATGCGGAGTATCGGGTTCTATCTAGAGAGTTATCCGATCATAACCCATTATTGTTCAAGATTGTCACCCGGAATTTTGGATCGAAACCCTTTCGATTCTTTAACTCTTGGTTAAGACGAGAAGGGATTGATGACGTTGTTAAAAATGCGGCTATGAGGGATATTCCTGCTGATCATTCCCCTGATTTACGGCTGATGTGGAAATGAGAAACATAAAAACAGCGTTGAAACAGTGGATCAAGGAGGTGAAACTCAAAGAAACGGAAGAGGAGCGAGTATTGAGAGAGGAGGTTGACTCGCTTCAAGTGATGATGGAGGAAAGAACATTATCAGAAGAGGAGACTTGGGTCTTCGAGGAGGGTACTTGTAGGTTACGCGAAATGGAGGTGTGGAAATCGGCAGATTTAAAGCAAAAGTCCCGGGTTAGGTGGGCTAAAGAGGGTGACGAAAACACCGCGTTTTTTCACGGGTGTATAAAAAGTAGAAAGGCGTCTAATGCTATACCGGGGATTACTATAAACGGCGTGTGGGAGAATCGGCCGGCTAACATTGTCACACCCTCAAAATCCACTTGCGGAGTTTTACCGCGAGGCGCATGACAAACCAGGATCCAAACCAACGATCACAATAAACAAGTCTAAATGAATATAAATGCAATTTCAAAACATAGTTTAAAATCCCGTTTACAGCGGAAGCTTATTCAAAACAGTATCTCAACAGTGAAACAATAGTTCAACGTTTATAAGACCATGCAACCCTAGTTAGACGCCGTGCAGACGCGTGCGCCCTAGTCCAGTCGTGCTACCTTAGCGACCTGAGAAAAACATGTAAAAGTTTACGTCAGCACAAAAATGCTGGTGAGTTTACAGGTTTTGTATCCAAGTACCAAGTCAACCTGTCCATACTATAACAAATCGAAAACCAGTGTACGCTAGCTAGGCGTATGTTTTGTTACTACCACGATTGGAAAACCATTACTAACTCGAATACCAGATGTTGTGCCCGAAAAGTAAACCAGTTGTTCCTGTTGTTCCTGTTTGAGACAATATGCACTCGCCCGGCCCTCCAAGCCGACGAGCGGGGTTGGTCACTCCCAATAGCGCTATTCACATTTCCCCGTTGTGCAAACCCGCACATTCATGGTTCCCCCCGGGACTTCCAAAGATCGTGTAGTACACAATAGAAACCCATAGTATGACAGTAGTTACCAAATAATAGTTTTAACACATGTTTTCTCCCCCGAAAGTATGAAACCAGTTTAAAAGAGGGGCCGTAAACTCACCTTAAGTTGCGTTACTCCTTAACCCGAGTAAACTCAGCTGCTATGCTAGTCCCGTAAAGCGGCGACCTAACATATGACAGTTACAAGTACTTAGACTAATAACCCGTAGGTTAATTAGTCCCTAGATGTCCAGACCATAACCAAGTTCGTTTGAAAACACCGTGACTGTTTAACTGACCCAAAGTACAAGACTCGACATCCCATTGGTGACCCGAGACTCCCCGTGTTATGTTTACGCTCTCAAACATGCAATCATGCAATCACACTTAACATACGTTAACGCACAACAAGTTATAGCACATAGTTCACGTATCACCGAATTACATCCAAACATATGTTACCCAGTTATTAGATATGTTACGGGGTTCCTAGCATGTTACTACATGTCAAATCGGGTCTCGGAATGCTAATTTACACTTACAGCAGCAGTACACGCGATTAGGAAAAGTAAACTAGCATTTAGGACTGATTGCATATAAAAACTAGCAATTAGGGCTGATTGCATATAAAAACTAGCAATTAGGGCTGATTGCATATAAAAACTAGCAATTAGGGCTGATTGCATATAAAAACTAGCAATTAGGGCTAATCGCATGTAAGTACTAGCGATTAGGCCCTAATCGCATGAAAGACTGGCGATTGGCCTCCTAATCGCCTCTAACATAGGCGATTAGGATTGCTAATCGCCTGTAACCTTGCTGTTCCAGTTTTTCGCGCGTTTAACGCTCCAAATCAGATCCAGAACGTGTGTAACCACCCAATATCATCCCAAACACTATCTAAACATGTTTCAACTAAAACCCTTCGTTTTGCCTCGTATTATCAGCCCTGCATGCAATCACGTAATCCAAACACCATTCACATAGCATGCAACATCATACTAACATGCGTAACTATAACCCTAATAATCAATTCTCAGATTTTATCATCATAATATCATTATTATTCTGATCTAACATAATAACATGTCATTCATTCATCTTGAATCATAAAAACCCTAGCTTTCTAATCATAAACACACATAACACATGTATACTAGTTAAAATCCGATTAACAATACTTATTAACGATTTTCAGAAAGCTTTTCCGTTTTAGAACAGGTCTAGACCATTAGGGATTGATTAAAAACGTTTATAAAGATTCATGGATGGAAACCAAACCTTAGATTTGTGAAAGAATGATGGATTAAGCTTGAAACCTTGTGTTTTGATCAAAAATCGCGTTCCATAGGTTGTGTGTGTGTTGGGGCAGGTTATGGGACGACTAGGGTTTGTATAATGAAGTTTATGAGGTCAAGTATGGTATTTATAGTCGTTTTTAGTCGTCCAGCATGTAACACGCGATTATGCAGCCCTTACACGCGATTAGGAAGCCTAATCGCATGTAAGTTCATGCAATTAGGGCCAAATCGCATGAACAGTCATGCAATTGGTCCCTAATCGCCCCTAAGGTCCCCCAGTCGCCCCTCCTATAGGTGATTGGGCTATCCTAATCGCCTATAGGGGCCTGTTCCGTGTGTTTTGCGCGTTAAACCCCGTTTTAACATATGTTAACACATATTCACGTACCGACAAGTCACATAATGATTGTAAACACATAACACTTGTAAATACATATATTCACACTCGTTCACCAATTCCCGGGACTCGAGACTTGTATGTTCCGTATGCCCTGACGATCCTACAAATCGTCACCGTTTGTACACTTGGTTAAGGACCGACATCTAATGAACTTCTAGACCAACATCCAATGATCCTCTAGACTAAACCGATAGTTCCCGAACCATAACCCGACTTAACTAACCCAGTTAAGTACAATATACGTGTGACTCGCTAAAGTAGACTTTCATCTAAACAACGTTGTTAACCAGAATTTGCCTGGTGTCACAAACATTAAAAGTGAAATTTTACCTTTTTTCAGGAAAAATTTTTTCTGAAGACATCAAGACTCGGCCGTTACTTCAATGCTATGGTGTGTTGCAGATTTCTCAGCTTGAAGCTGATGACTTGGTGCAGCCGTTTTCTGAAAAAGAGATAAAGGATGCGGCGTTTAGTTGTGGTAGCGATAAAGCCCCGGGCCCTGACGGGTTTAATTTCCGTTTCATTAAAAATTATTGATCTCTTTTTGTGCAGGACTTTAATTTTATCTTTCAAGACTTCCACTCTAATGCTTCCATTAGTCGAGGAGTCGGATCGTCTTTCATTACATTGGTTCCAAAAGTCCAAGACCCGGTGATGTTAAGCGAATATCGGCCTATTAATTTAATTGGTGTGGTGAATAAACTTATTTCTAAAGTGCTCGCAGGTCGTCTTAAAAAGATTATGGATAAGGTGATAAATGAAACTCAAACAGCTTTTATTGCGGGTAGATACATCCTTGATGGGCCATTGGTGGTGAGTGAGGTTCTGACTTGGGCAAGAAGAAGCAAGAATAAATTCTTCATGTTCAAAATAGACTTTGAGAAAGCCTATGACAATATTAATTGGGGGTTCGTTTTGACGGTTATGAGACAGATGGGTTTTCCCGAGACTTGGTGTGGATGGATATTTGGTATCCTTTCTTCGGCTAGATCGTCTATTCTAGTTAATGGATCCCCGACCTTTGAGTTTGATTGCGAGAAAGGGATGCGACAAGGAGATCCGATTTCTCTGTTTTTGTTTATTATAGCCATGGAGGCGTTATCGGGGATGATCAAGAAGGCGTGCGACGAGGGTATGTTCACGGGAATTAAACTTCCCAATGAAGGGCCGTGTATATCTCATCTTTTTTTCGCCGATGATGCTATGATAATGGGAGAATGGTCAGACAATAATTTTAAGGTGCTTAAGAGAATTCTAAGAGTTTTTCATTTATGTTCGGGTTTGAAGATTAATATCTCCAAATCCACGTTATTCGGTATTGGAGTTCATGGGGCTGAATTGGAAGATAAGGCGGCTGAATTGGGGTGTTCTTCGGGGGAATATCCTTTTAAGTACCTTGGGATTCAAGTGGGCGCAAATATGAATAGAATTTCTAGTTGGGATCCTGTGATGGATGTGTTTAGGAGAAGACTTACGAAATGGAAAGCGAAGGTGTTGTCTATAGCCGGGCGTGTTATTCTCATTAAGTCGGTGTTAGAGAGTTTACCGGTTTATTATTTTTCTCTGTTCAAGGCTCCTCTAGCGGTTATTCACAAGTTAGAGACCATGATTAAGAGATTTTTATGGGGTGGTAATATTGACGTTCATAAAATTCATTGGGTTAAATGGGAGGTAATAACTAGACCGATAGACGAAGGTGGGCTCGGCCTTTCTAAATTGGAGGACTCGAACAATGCTCTCATCCTTAAATGGTTATGGAGATATAGAGTGGAATCTAAGGCTTTATGGCGAAGAGTTGTTGACGCTATTCATGGTTCTCCTAGAAGGTTTCAATCGATTGCCTGCAACACTAATGTGAGAGGTGTTTGGGCCGTTATCGTCAAAACTGGAAATCGGGTTGTTATTAATGGTAACGCGTTCTGCAACCTATTTGATGTTAAGGTGGGTTGTGGCCGTGACGTGAAATTCTGGTTAGACCCCTGGTTAGACAGAATTCCGTTACAGTTTCTTTTCCCGGACTTATTTCGGTTGGAAGCGAATAAAAGATGTTGTGTAGCGGAAAGAGTGGGGCAAGGTATATACACAGGTATTCTCAGCTGGAACTGGATGCAGTATCCAACCTCGGTGCAGGCTTCTCAGCAGTTGGTACTGTGTTCGCGTATGGTGTCGACCGCTGTTTTAACAGACTCGAATGACTGTTGGAGCTGGAACAGTCGGGTTCTGCAGGGAATTCACGTCAAAGATATAAAACAGTGGATTGGTAGCAGTCATCAGTCCCTCAGTTCTGTCATTATGCGTTGGTGTAAATGGATTCCGGCGAAGTGTAATATTTTTATGTGGCGCGTTGGTCTTGATCGGATTCCTACGAAAGCTGCTCTCATTAGAAGAAACATCAATGTGGGCGATAATCTCTGTGTTTTGTGCGAGGAGATGGAAGAAACAGTCGATCACATATTTGTTGGTTGCAGGATTTCGGACGGTATTTGGCATAGTCTTGCTGTTTGGTTGAAGACCCCTCCTTTGTTCTTGTTTTCGATCCAAGACATTCAAGATGCGGCTCTCCACATGCAACTGTCTGCAGCCAAGAAAGAAATCATTAGGGGCATTTTGATGATAGCTAGTTGGCGAATTTGGAAAATGAGAAACGACAAAGTTTTTAAGGCGACAAATACAATGATCAGTCAATGCATAGCGGACATTAAATCTTTAAGTTTTCTTTGGTATAATAGTAGAGGGAAACACAATAGGGTGGGTTGGAAGGATTGGATACGTTTTGAATTTGATGTAATGTAACTTTGGTTGTTGCCCGGTATCTCCTCCTTGGAGATCCCGGTGTGTTTGTGTTTTTAATGAAAGTCACCCTTCAAAAAAAAAAATTAAGAACTCATTATTAAATGTTAATTGGTACTTATTTCCAATTAAATGTTAATTGGAGCAACGTGATCTGAGTTTATTAATAACTCATTATTAAATGTTAATTGGTACTTATTTGCCATATAATTTTTTTCACTATATGTATTGATGTTCACATGCTAGATGGCTACATAGTAAAGATTATAGTAATTATAGTAAAAGAAATGTTCTTGCCTTTGCTCCTCTGTTCTAAAGTTCGACGTCGAAAATGGCGCGAAAGTGCGTGCCGGTTGAAGGGGCTCCTTCGCCTGATGATCGGTTTGCTGCCTTTGGACTTTTTCTGCTGCTCCTCAGTTGGTTCCGTTTTAGATTAAAAGCTTTATTAAAAGTGGTTGAAATTTTAAACCATTGATAATTAGATGCCATACATACTGTAACTATACGATATCGAGAAATAAACATTAGGTTTTATAGTTTAAACGTAACTATTTGTTGTCAAGTGTAACTATTAAGTACTAATATTTTTAAAAAATATATAAAATAAAAATTTTGGGTTAAGCGGAGGGTGAGTTCATGTCAACCCGTGAAAATTTGTGGCCATGTTCAGGTTCACGTGTCTGACAAGATTTTGGGTTCACGTCGAGTTCGACAAGTCAACCCCTGAATACGACCCATTTAACGCCCCTAAAAAGTGGCTTAATGACACCATTGAACAATAACCCACCTTCTATATGTGGTCCACTTTCCACCAGTAATTGTGACCAAACCAGGGTAATCTTCACAAACAACATGGTCCCTTGAAATGCTCTCTGTGTTCTTTGCATTCGGGTCCATTGCCAGTGGCCGAATGCCGCTCCAAGCAGAGAGAACATCCATCCGGCGTACCTCAATATTAAGATAATCACGGATCGCATCTAGAATGAACTCAATTTCATCCTCGTGCGGTTCTGGCAGCATAGTGATGCTGGTGCTGGAATCAGTTGTGCCAGCTACTGTCCTGCCTAACCATGGGAGCATGAAAATGACACGCCCGTCTTTGGTTTTAGGGACAATTAAGCCCATTCCTTCCGGAGAGTAATAGTCTGGAAGCACAATATGTACACCGCTGCTAGGACAGATCATCGGTTTTGCATCTTTATCAGCCAGTTTTCTTACTGAATCACAAAATGGTCCACCGGCATTCACAACAACTTTTGCGTATGTATTGAACTCATCGCCTATATACTTTAAACACAAGACTTACAACAAGTATTTAACCAAAAAATATAGAAGTCAAGACTCACGAGTATGGTACATTGACCTGCAAAACCGACCATATAAGAATACACTTTGGGCCACTTTTGATCGGTTTTACTCATTTGTCCTGTTCTTTTTGAACTTTTTTTTTTTTTTGCCAACTGTTTAAGATAACAATACCCAAACCGACCATTTAATGAATTATTATGATCTGAAATAATAAGTAATTTTTTACCTGATAGATTGTTACGGATTCGTGCACCAATAAGCCGTCCCTGACCCTCTTCTTTCAGAAACGACACAACTTCTACGTGGTTAAGTACAGCTGCACCAGCTAAAGCAGCAGTGCAGGCTAAGCCAGCGTTAACTCGTGAATCGTTCATTTGGCCATCATAATAGACCACTGTTCTCTTCAAGCTTCTATCGTTACCCTTTTGTGCAAGTGTAGGGAAGAGTTCAGACGATTCTTCCGCAGAATAATACCTGGAAAGATGCAGTAAACGCCGTCCTGCCACCAGATCATACATTTTCAGGCCCACCCAATAGTAAACTGTCTCGAACCAACCATAACATGGCGTCATGCAAGGCAAAGCATGACAGAGGTGCGGTGCATTATCAATAAGCTGTTTACGCTCTTCCAGGGCATGAAAAACCAGCTTTAGTTGCCCGTAATCTAAATTGAACACCGCTTTCTCCAAGTACCGAACACCTGAATCAATTACATGAGAATAACTAATGAGTTGAGAAAGATTTATGACAGAGGGACATGGCTTGCAGTAGGTTCTAAAAATAAACGAAATTTGTTCTTGTAAGTTTTTTTTAATATCAAGAGAGATGAAGAAAGTTAGTGTGTCAACCATTTTGTTAATTCGTAAAAAGCTTCAGCATTAAAAAACTGAATTCTTTAAGTTTAGGGACTGTCATAGAAGATGATAGTGATAAGGAATGACTTTCAGCCAATTATTTGCAGATGATAAGGAATGACTTTCAGGCAATTGCTTATGTACGATGTTGCTGCATCAGGCGATAGGCTTTCAGCAAACTGTATGTAACATTTCGCCTTAAATAATTGTACGTTACGGATTTAAAACGACAAGTTTTATTATTATTATTTTTGGTGATATTTAGAACCCTAATACAATGATAATTATTCATACATATTTATAATAATAATAATAATAATAATAATAATAATAATAATAATAATAATAATGATAAATAATCACAATAATATTAAGACCCACATTTTTTCTAAACCTTTAAAAACAAACCAAACCCACACCCCAAGCCCTAGGATCTGAGCCAACAGACATGGCCCAAACCTGAACCCATTAATCCAGCCCAGTCTAGAAGCTGAGCCCATCCCCTGTTTATAAAAAAAAAAAAAAAATAATATGGCTTCTGCCGGGACTCGAACCCGGGCAGACAGCCATGCCACACCCACACTCAACCAACTGCTCCAGCCCTTATACTTGTTACAATCTGGACGCGAATTAATTATATCACCTACTTGATTCTTCACAGTTGACTTGGAAAGTCAACTGTGGAATCAATCAACCATAATCATCCTCGTTAACGCGTAATTGATCCATGTTAGGAAGGTGTTCGTGATTACCGGCCTAGAACAAGTCAAACACACGACAATCGCAATCAATTGTTGCCTAATTTAAATCCTATACGCGTCCCACGATAATGGTTGGTCAACCCTTGCCAAATTCGAACCCCTAGCCACTACACTATAAATTGAATCATTTCTGGACCATCACAATTTGCTCATACATCTTTCTTAACCATCAATTCTTCTTAATTATTCTCTGATCTTGTCATACGATCGCGTTTTGATTTTCAAGGTTGACCGACCAATCGAGCTCGTAACAACATTGTAAGTACAATTTTTTTTGGTGGGTTTTGATCATCGGCATCCACACATCAAAAGCCCTAAGATTAATCAGGTTATTGATGTGTGGATTGTTCAATTGGAAAATTAGGGCTCGCACATTTGAAATTTGGGGAAGAACACTTTTTATTCTTGATATTTATTTTAAATAAACAGCTACCAAACACAACCACTAGGCTAGATCAGGTGGTTGTGTCTGGTGCTCGCCTTCTCAGCCACGCAGGTTCGAGTCCCGAGTGTGGCATCATTTTTCATGCTTTTGTTTTATTTTTCAAAAACAATCAAAATTAATCTTATATTACTTATAATTTTATAAATTCGTTTTAAATTATTAAAACCCTTTTATTAATTCTACAAAAATTATTTTAAGTTAATCTACTGAAAAATTTTAACTTACAATTTTTAGTTTTCAAAAATTTGTTTATTTAATATATATAATAAATAAATCAATTTATTCCATTTTATTTATAAAAATCTATAAAAATATCAAAACGATCTTATTAATTTCCACAAAAATTATCCTGAGTTTTTATAACATCAAGCTTTTCTGAAATAATTTTTATTTCTGAAAAACCATTTATTTATTATTTTTAATCAATTTTTGTTAGTTTTAATCATAATTAAATCATAATAAATCCAATTTTTAATATTTTTGCACCAAAATTTTATACAAATTATTTCTGATTATTTGGAACAGAAATATAATTTTTAAACTAATAATTCTTTAATTTTAATATTTTTTAATATTTAAGTTAAATTTTGATAATTTGTTATAAATAGAATTAATATTCTATTTTAAAGAAAATAATTTTGTAAAAATTATTTTTTTTACACTTTAAACACATTATTGTGACCATCTTAAATTTAAATTTCATAAAAAGATTTTTGGTTAATTATTTATTAATATTCTTTCAATTATCAAACATTTTTAATAATAATCAAACAAGCATTTATCCCCAATTCGAAGCCCTAGAAACTTATACATTTGTAGACTTGATAGACTTAGACATATTTATTACCTTATTATAGGGTGATACTTGATACATTTGGGCAACACCAATATTCAATTTTTCAACAGATATAATATTTTGCTAAGGTGAGTTTTACATAGCCCCTTTTCTATTTATCACCATTTTTGGGGTGAAACATGTTACAACAATATTTATGCAATTCAATCATCAATGTGTCTATGTGTATTCCTATGTTGCATTATGTCTTGAACATGACTAGGGTAAGCACAATTCTAGCATAAACATTCATCAGCCAAACGGTATACATTGATAGATCTATTGGACTGACAATCCCACCCGGATACGTGCCTCCTACAAAGGTTGCGTGGGTGTTTGTTACTGCAATATAAACGAGTGAACCATGAGCGTATGGGATGTACCACAATACAACAGTCACAAGGTTGATTATGCACTCGATTTACTTCTAGTATGTTTTCGCATATGGACTAGATTGCCATGACACATGAATTGCACAACAATTTTATTCGATTATCAAAACCTATGTAATTCTCACCAACTTTTGTTGACCCAAAATATTTTCAACTTAACATGTTTCAGGCTCTACTTGCTTGAAGAATTGCTTGAAGATGTGTGCATAGTTTTATTCAATTTGATGTACAAATTCTTGTAGAACAATTGTATGTAAATTATTTAAACCATATAATGAAATTTATTATTTACCATGAGCTACTGAACAATCATCAACACGTGACATCCCGATGTTTCCGCCATCGGTTGGGGTGTTACACTGTACAAAACAGACCATTGGATAGCATTCACGTTGTTTACTTTCTACCTGAAGTGATAAATTTTTTATTTTCGTACTTAGGCTTAGTTGTTTATTAAGATACTAAGCACCTACATGTGTTTGGTTTTTAGAAGCTGTACTAGGACAACAGATGTTGATGTCGCTGATTGTTTCAGCGCATAAGCTGTTGAGGCAACAGATTGTTTATATGGCACTTCGAATGATTCGATGTTTACTTCATAGTTAAATATATGAGGTTGCATACGTTCAAAGCAGCGTGACCAACTGGATTAGAATACATTATGTTATAAACTGATGCTTATCTGTTATACAGACTCAGGTCAGAACAATTTTGCCTAACAAAAAAATATATCCTAGGCAGTGCATTAGGTAGTTAGCTGCGCTTAAATGATCTTTGTACCATATGCGCATTACGATTTTGCTAACTATCATTCATATGCGGTGTGTTTGTAAAAAAAAGGAACATTACTGGTAAACTGCTGCCTTTTATCAAATTTAGTCACTTATTTTTTTTTTACTTGCTATTATGTGAGGTGTGCTCTTGCTTTACGTATCTCAGAGTTAGATTTTCAACACCTGAGTTTTTTTTCCTTACCTTCAAAATTTGTTGGTTTAATCCGGGCTAATTATTTGCTTTTGTTTATTCCTTTGTGTAGCTTTTGCTTGCATATATACAAGTGTTGTTTCATTCAGGTACATACCACCTCTTTTCTTCTCCATAAGATACCTTTCTTTTTCACCTAATAGTGCTACTATTACTATGAATGATAAGATCATATTACCTAATCATAATCTTGCTTGACCTTCCTATAACTACGTAAAGCGCATCTTTCCCTATCTCAAATGACTGGATCAAGAAAGAAGCGTACGTTCTCAGCTACGTTATGCGATCCTTCAACGTCATACACACCTAACAGTGCTGTTGCATATCCTAGACCTTCGCCTCGAGGTTCACGTTACAACATCGCTGCGCCTGCTGTAGCTTCCTTTCCGTCGCTTTACATTGATGACGGAAACTGCGAGCTTGCCTGCGAATTCTGCAACGCTCTTTTCTGGCATGAAGAATGCTGCGTTTCTTTATCGCTACAAGGCAGGCCGAAATATACACAATGTTGCCGAGGCGGTCGTGTTGCGTTGGCAGACCAAAGATGCCCTTCACCTGCGCTCATTGCTCTGTTTCAACAGCAAGAATTTCTAATAAACATTAGGGCATACAATTCCATGTTCTCGATGACATCCTTTGGTGCCAAAATTGATAATGACATTAACTCAGGCACGGGGCCTTACGTATTTAAAATAGAGGGCCAAATTCACCATTGGCTCGGTGGTTTGTGCCCGCCTCTTAACGAAAAACCGCGCTTCTTGCAAATGTATATTTACGATACCGAAAATGAGCTATCTAATCGATTAGGCACGTTCACAACTGATAGCCATTCAAGACTAAATCATGATGTGGTTCAATTTTTAATGAATTACTTGCAAGAAACAAATGCGCTGGTACAATTGTTTACGACTTCCAAGGAGTTATGCACATCTTCCGACGTTCCAGAGTTTTGCATACGTTTCCCGTCTATTTTTTTACTTTTTGCTTTTCGCCACATTAGTTTCTACTTTTCAGCTTTGTGAACACTTAAATGCCTATCACCACTCAAGAGAGAGAGAGAGACAGAGAGGGAAGCGACGGAGCACCACCACTGATCGTCAGTCCACCGCTCCAGCCAGTTCATCACCGCTCTAGATAGGATGTTCATCTCTTTCCCTGTGCCAAGTTTATACCTCTAATCAACAATCCCCTTGCCAAGTTTATACCTCTAGCGACAAATTGGTGTCTTTGAGAAGACGAGGGCCGCCGATTGTGTTGGCTGCTCGACGATGCTCTGACATCAGGTAAGAATCATGGAAAGTAACTTCATGTCATTTTTTATGTTGATTGTTTATTTTTTATTATCACGGTTCGTCTTTTCTCTATTTCGTTTTTTCGTGTATAGTGAATGAGCAACAGCCGAGAAGGACTCTCAGAGGGCTTGGATTTAGTGTGCTATGCTCATGCCTTGCGTTTTTAGTCGTAGAAGTAGCTTACGCCTGAAGAAGATTTACAACAAGGTTCCTCTACAAGAGAAAGACAAGAACAACATGTGGTTTATGAACCATTTCATCAAGGTACTATTTATTTTGCATAAGCTTTTTGGTGATTGAAGGGCTGTAACAAATTTCCTGGTGAAACAAAATGGGTTGCAATGACAAATTTTGGCTGCACATATTAAAAGGTTTGCTGTTTTTTATGAGTTCGCACTTCACAGGCAATATGGTTGACTAGCGGAGAAAGGGTGCGGCTGTGCCGACCCATTAATCTACTTTCAAATCAATGACAACTTTGATCTACACAATCGTTGGAGGCATAAATTGTGAATGGGGTTAGTAATCGTCCTACTGCTGCCGCACAAAACGGGGCCATCGACCGCCCTGAACGGTTGCGAACGCTTGCTGTCGAAACCATCAGCCTTTCTAAAGAAGGTAAACCTCTGTAACCATCTCTGATGGTAAACCCAAGGATTTCCTTCCTAACAGTTAATTGTTAGTATAGTGTGTTGAGTTAAAATTTGTTATTATTCGTCATTGTGATGTGTTTCTTGCAATTAGGACTGCACGTTGTGCTTAACGCTATCGCATGATAATGAGGGGAATTAGCGCACATGCAGTGGAAATGATTTTAGACTAATTTGGCGAACAGAGCTGCTCATGCAACGAAAGATGCGTGTGCAGCGTTAGTCTTGCAATCAAGGTAATGGTGAACTTAGGTTGTTCATAAATGCAGTTTTGGTTTAGTTTTGCTTTACCGTATGGGACCGTTTGCGGTGTTTACAAGCCATATAGTGGCATGTGCTTTGAATATCATCCTAAAACTTTTCTGTCTCATTAGGGATTAATCGTTAACGTGACATTAAATTTAGTTAGTAACATTTTGGTTTTTGATTAAAAATGCTATTAGCCTCTCTAAATTTCTGCTCTGTTTAGGTTTTTGGTTTACATTGGATTACTAACATGAGAATGATATGAATTTATTGGCATAACATTAGTCCATCACCATTGCTATCTGACTTATTATTTACTCCGTGAAGTAGTGAACATGAAACTCTCATGTAATTATTATTTACTTGGTAAGCATGAGTCTCAGGTATGTTGGTTTTGGGTAGAAATTTTCTTCTTTTAAGTACAGTGCTATTATTATTTGGGTAGAAGTTTTCTTCTTTTAAGTACAGTGCTATATTATTAGTGCTATATTGGTTTTGGGTAGAAGTTTTCTTCTTGAGTTACTACTTCACTTGATTTTTCCAGGAAAATCTTTGTCTGACTATGGACTGCCAACGCCAAACTCTCGACTCATACAACAATTGAAAAACAAATTGGTAATGGAAGAGAAAAACTACGATAGAGAAGAACTATCGAGAGAGCATGAAAAGTCACGATTAATGCTTAATGCTCAACAGCTTGCCATTTACCAGTATGTGACGACAAATATCGAAATGAAAAATCAGGTGCTCGGTTTTGTATATGGCCATGGCGGTACAGGAAAGACATTCCTATGGTCGACTATTATATCTGCTTTGCGCTCAAAAGGAAGCATAGTACTAGCAGTCGCATCATCCGGTATTGCCTCTTTACTACTACCGTCAGGCCGAACTGCACATTCACGTTTCAAAATACCTCTGGATATATCAAACGAATCATTATGCAACATAAAGAAAAAACACATCTTGCGCAACTAATAGCAGAGACATCACTTATTGTTTGGGACGAGGCTCCCATGAATGATCGAAAATGCTTTGAGGCACTAAACAAGTCATTACAAGATGTGCTCGACAACACACAACAACCATTCGGAGGTATTTCCGTTCTCCTAGGTGGTGATTTTCGACAAACATTGCCTGTGATTCCAAAAGCAACAAAATCATCTATAATAGCTTCCGCTCTTCCCAACTCATATCTATGGCAATACTTCAAAGTTTTTAGACTAACAGAAAACATGCGCCTCCAGCAACCGAATCTTTCCATTCAAGAAAAAGATTCAATCGCAGAATTCTCTACTTGGTTTCTAGACTTAGGCGACAACAATGTTGGTGAGCCTGACAAAGACGATCCGATAAACACAAAATGGGTCAGCATTCCCAATAAATATATTATTCCATATAGGTCGACAGCTCTTGAGCAACTCATTGCATTCATATACGATGACACGACCCTAAGTAATCCGTCAGCCTCAACACTCTAAAAAAAAGCAATCGTTTGTCCAAAAAATGACATCGCACAAGAAATCAATTTACAGGTCCTACGCAAATGCCCGGGTATTTGCAAAATATATAACAATGTCGATTCTATAGTTCCACACACACGAGATCGCGGAGACACTGAAATGCTATACCCACCAGAATACTTAAACATGCTCAACTTTACCGGTCTTCCACCGCATTCTTTAGAATTGAAAGTAAACGCACCCATAATGTTGCTTAGAAACCTTAACCCTACAGCAGGGTTATGCAGCGGGACACGGCTAATTGTAACACAACTGCTACCTAGAATAATAGAGGCACAGATAATAACAGGCACTATGATAGGTCAACGCGTATACATCCCTCGAATTATTCTTACTCACGCTGACAAAGAACTCCCGTTTGTTTTCAAGAGGAAACAGTTTCCTGTCAAGCTATGCTATGCAATGACAATTAACAAAAGTCAAGGCCAATCCTTAGACAAAATAGGTGTGTATCTGCCTCAACCAATTTTTAGTCATGGCCAACTATATGTAGCCTTTTCACGTGCAACATCGCCAAACGCGTTAAAGGTTCTTATAACACCTACTGACAATCCCAACAACAACATGACTAAAAACATCGTTTTCTCCGACTTTTTGAATACTATAAACGCCTCTTGAATAAAAACCTTTTACATTGATATAAAAAAAATTACAAATTCGTACTCTAAGGTAATCCATTAACATCAAACTTCTATATGCTTTTACCGATTACTAATAATTACTATCTTGCAGGCATAATGCATTTCAAACCACTTTCGGCAATACGAGCTTCACATCCTGCTGAGCCCATTCAAATCAGAGTACTAAAAAAGTGGATTCCCCACAACCAGAACGTGGATATGTGCTATTTGTTCATCGATGAAGAGGTAAGAAAACCACTGCAAATACTTTACAAAAAAACGAATTTTAAATAAATTGCCATCATGCTTTTTTACTAACAACATTACATGCATTTAGGGTGATGCCATCCATGTATCATGTTTGCTTGAAGACAAGACGTATTTTGATAGCCTTATTTCAGTTGGTTCTTGCTATATAGTAGATAAATACGTGCCTATGCCTCAACAGAAGAATATGCCAGCATGCGCCCATGAGACATCTCTTGAACTCGGAAGAAAAGCAACATTCAACCTGATACAGAATAATCGAAATCCACGTCACTATTATCGCTTTGCTTCCTACGACGACCTGCCAGAGCGTGAAAAATCTCACATGCTTACAGGCTTTTAACTCTTTGCTTACTGAAATCCTATCTGGTACTAATTACACTTTATATGTTACATAACTTCAATCAAATCATTTAAGCTTATGCGTTGAGCTTTATCATCTCTAAGCTAGAGATGTCCTAACATAGGTTTCCAGCAACATATGTCAGCAACAACTAGGATGCACCTCGGGCTCTAATTCCATGTAGTCAGAATATTTTTGCAATAGCTTCCTATTTGCAGCATTTACTTCAACATATGTTTTAGCTTCCTACGCACCTCAGCAATAATACAAGTATAGGCAGAAATATAAATACCTCTAGGTTCAAACTAAATACTCATCCAATACACATCAGCAATAATATAAATTTGGAGGGATCTGAGTACCTAGACAATGTTTGATCTTTGATTTGTTATTGTTTGTTTACCTATTAGGAAAATCATCAAAAGTAAAAAAAATCAAATAACTGAATTCACCAACACAATGTTTTTTTTTGGAGAGTCCGACACAATGTTTGATCTTTAATTTTTTATTGTTTGTTTAACTGTTAGGAAGATCATCAAAATTAAAAAAAAAAACAAATAATTGAATTATGTTAAGATCAATGCCTACACATGTAAAGATCAATCAGCTGCCACCTAGCTCAATAAATGCATAATACATCGCTGTTTGTTGTTGCAAATTACAACTCACATCTATGCAACCATTAGCTTCTTATAACTAATGCAGACTACATCGGTATAATCGAAGACGATGGCTTTAAACCAACAAAGAAAGGCCCGCTTAAGAAGATAGCAATCAGGGACGAAAGGTAAAATACTACTACTAATAGCAGCAAAATTGCAAATACCACATAACAATGAATATAAATCGCAGGCAAAATATGATAGACATGGCCATCTGGCGGAAACAAGAAGCACTGCTTCCACAAAAGATAAAGCATGGCGATATATGGGCATTCACCGGTATCTTGGTGACTACCTTCAATACAATGCTACAGTTCGAATCTACAACCACAACTACAATCGACATAAATCCAACAACTCCTGATACAGCAGCGCATGTTGAAAGGTAAACTTATTAGTACCATACCCTCATATGAAAAACATTTGCTAACCGCCATCGCTATTTACTACAGACTCCGCCACATGCCGGTTACCACACCGGTAAAAATCATAACGCCTATTGCAGAAATAAAAAACAAAACAGCGGAAGAGCTTGCCATCCAAAACCGCTTTACATGTCGTGCAACAATAGAAACCATAAGACAAGACAGACCATGGTTTTACGTTTCATGCTTCAAATGCGGGCGCAGGATGCTAAAAAAGGACGGCACATCAGCGACATACGAATGTCGGGATGATGACGGGTCACCCAGGTTCCAGTAAGTATGCTACGTTTCTGCAAATCGTGATACTAACGGATTTACTTAACTCTATGCCTTTTGTGCAACCACTAGACGCTGACTTTCCTTAATCAAGTTTCTTTTTTAATAATTACAAATGAAATCAGTGATGAGAAGGCTTCGTAAATAGTCTGATGCATTTTCCCTGCATTTAAACTGTGCGCTTGTGACTGTTTTGGCAGCACTAAAGCTGCGCGCTTCAAGTATTTATTTGGTTTGGCACATACGTTATTCACCTACGTTAGGCATTTAGGAGATGTACCTCACACCACCAGTTAAACACTGCTCATCGCGCGCTTGGACCGATTTCCCAGCAATTAGGCTGTCCTTTTTTGTGCTAAAAGCTACGCGCTTGGGGCGTTTATTTACCTAAGCGCATAGACGTTTTTTCGTTTAGCCGTTTACCCCAATTAGGCTTTTGATCATATTTGCTTTTAGGGACAAAAGTTGGCTTGGATTAAAGGTATTAAGCATAAACATTTAGAAAACAAGAAACTGGCAGTTTGAACTATTGTGCAGTTTACCCCCCCTTGAACTTCAATGACTATTAGTTTGAATAGTTGTAACTCATGCTTTGCGTGATCTTAATTTTATCGCATTTTATTAACGTAGTTCGGATAGACCTGATTTAACTCTCTCTTTATGATATTGATTTTTATAAAATGTGAATTGGATCGTTTCGTTTTTTTTACCGGCTATTCTTATTTAAATTGTAATTTATGCTTTGTGTAATCTTAATATGATCACAGGTACTGCGTCAACACCAAAATCAAAGACAAGACAGCCGAAGTTGATGCCATCTTTTTCGATGAAGCGATGACCAGAATGATAGAGGTCGCTTGCAACGACATGGTAATTAAACTCGGCCAGGACGACCCGTATGCATTTCCAGATAAAATCCTTAACGCAGTAAACGCTCCGAAAATCATGTCACTTACTGCAAAGCCTAATAATCCAATGGCAATAAATAGCGTTTCTCCCAACGATCAGTCAGCAAAAACCTTGCCTCTTTAGCCAACAGCCGACATATCGACGCCACCTATTAGGCCTCCGACAACACCGGCTAAACGACTCCATGGCGCCGACAAGGGTATGCTCCATAAATACATTTATCATTTTTTCCTGGATTTAAACTACTTACTAACCAACATCATCTCTAACAGCCAAACAAGCATAGGCATGAAAGGTTCAAGGCAAGATACCCCTTTTGTTCCCATCTTGCAAGCAAAGGCAAATGAAGTGAATACGCAACCCTTTTGAGCACAATGCTACGTCTGTACATATCTAACTCGATGTAGCTTTCTTGATGGGTATACAACTTGCATGCACCAGCAATATTATGTAAAGCGAGTACCTAAATCAAGCCTTATTAATTGATTCTCAACGTAGCACTGTGAAGGAGAAATGACACATTCATTATGATACTCCATAAAGATCACAACACCTTGAGTTTAACAAACTATTGTTTTAGAAAACGTAATCGACAACAACATATAAATAACAAAGAGTACACGACAAGTCACATTTCGCCATATGCTTTCACTGCAGCAGTAACCCGTTTGCCCCCGCCGCAGCAACGCGCGGCGGGTATAAAACTAGTTATATTATACTACTTAAATAGCATGGTCGGTGGTATCGACTAAATTTACAAATTTACCCTTGATAAATTCCAAAATAACAACACTGGGAGGTCTAGGTCTGTACTTCTGTTTTTTTTTTGTTTTTTTTTTACAAAAAGATGTTGCAAGAGAGAGACGGGAGCTGAGAAGGAGAAGCCGACGCCGCCCGATGAAAACATGCCGTGATCGAGATAACTAACTAGCGTCACATCCAATCTGGTCAGAAGGGGAACATGCACGTTGATGAAGGCCTCGCCAGAGATGATGGAGCTTTGCTAGATCTAAAGACTAATTGAAAAACTGATGGCTGGAAAACCAATCCCTTGCTAGAAACCCCACCCACCGCCCATAGGTGAGGTTGTTGACTTCCATGCGACACAATGGCTGCCGCCTCAACCATTTAGACATGCTGGTTAGACCGGCTTACGTCGCCGCCACCGACCTTAAGCCCTGTTCACATGTCTCTGTATCGATTCCCTTTCTTGCCAGACCTGGACCACCACGAAACTACTCATGCTTGCTATCAATGTTTTGAAAACCGATTGGACCGACGACCGCAACGTTTATGTTACCGGTGGCCGGACCGGAAAAACGGTGACACACCACGGTCGGGTTGGCTTAGTGATCATGTCATCGCTACATCAAAGTGAATCGGCAGCTTCCAACAACCATCTTCCTCTTCAATCGAACGATTTGTGGCTAGCTAGAGTTTTCTAAATTGGGATGGACAGATGGTAGAGGTTGGATTGATGTTAGATAATATGTGGTAGTGGTAGTTCCTGAAATGAAGACTCAGAATAGAGAGTTTGGAGACAACTAAATATATTGATATTATAATAGTAAAAAGTATGTCAAATTGTACTTGATTTAGGAAAGAGAGTGCACCTCATCCGATGTTTAGCTATCTCCAACTATTATTCAAATCTATTTAAGTATTTATAATTTAAAGGTTTTAACTTCATCTATACTTTAGGGTGGTTATATTTAAACCCCCCACCTTCTATTTAAACCCCCTTCAAGCGCCTCGCTTAGGCCTAAACGAGGCGCTTGGAGGGGGTAATTTATTTTGGTAGTTTTTTTGATGTTTTGAGATGTTTTTTTTTTTAATTTAATAATTATAAAAAATTAAAAAAAAATTAAAAAACAAAGTAATAACCCTCAACATTGTCATTGACTTAAACTTGACATCATCAACCACGTAAAGTCAATGAATGCGGTATGCGCGTTAAATTTCATTAAATGCGGCAACACAGGCAAGTCCTCGTCTGATAACAACTGAAAAGTAGCCGGTGCAAGTTATGTTGTAGCTTCCAAAACCAATCGACCCCGTTGTTGCTCATATGTTATGATCCCAATTACAGTGAGATATGAGTTTAATTAGCTTAAATCTCTCTGATCCATGATATGAGAGCAATAATCCATCGAGAACTTGAGAAAGAGAGAATAAGAGAAGAGATAATAACATATGAGCTACAACATAACTTGCACCGACTTGAGATATAGAGTTTAATTAGCTTGAATCTCTCTGATCCATGGTATCCGGTTGTTTTTAGGTTGTCTTCATCGTTGACCGCTATCTCTCGGATAACAACTGAAAAGTTGTCTCATTAATTCCAAAACCTAAAGAGAAGATATCATCTCAATGAGATTGATAACTTCTCTATGGAAGTTGCTACAATAGTTAAACAAAAGCTGAAATTGAACAGTTATTTGGAATGTTTCTGATCATTACAGTTATGCCTTTTTTGGTGAAATGAACTTGAAGAAATGATTTGGTGGATATATCATGAGTTAAACAAAAACTGAAATTGGACGGTTATTTGGAATGTTCCTGATCATTACTTTTCATGCAAGCAAGTAAAATTCAGATCATTACTTTTCATGCAAGCAAGTAAAATTCAGTTGTTGGACAGTGAGATTGATAACTGGACAGGTTAGCCAAACCATACGAGGGTGGCAGGAAAAAGTTGACATTTTGATCCAAAGGAAATTCAGGTTAGCCAGACGTTTGTCAAAAGAACATTTTTTATAATAATTATATTAAAAAAAAACAAAAAACTAACTCAAAAGATCAAAAAAAAAATAAAAAAATTTTGATCCGAAGAGCCTCGCTTAGGCCTAAGCGAGCTAGACGTTTGTCAAAAGAACATTTTTTATAATAATTATATTAAAAAAAAAAACTAACTCAAAAGATCAAAAAAAATTTTTTTTTTTGATCCGAAGAGCCTCGCTTAGGCCTAAGCGAGGCGCTTCGAATTAAAAATCAGCTTTTTCTGCCCCCTCGTACTGACCTCCTCTGAATGAATTCAAAGCGCATCGCTTAGGCCTAAGCGATGCGCTTTGAGGGGGTGGAAATAGAAGGTGGGGGGTGGGAATAGACGGAGCCATACTTTAAGTTTGTTTTAGTTTCTATTTGTTTTTTTTTAACTGCGAACAAATCAATCCCGATTACTCACGAAGTACCCACTGAATAAAGGAGTACTTCGAGAGTAACCCGGGTCCACTAATAATTCTAACTACGAAATCATTTGTTCTTAGTTTTATTCGGTTCTAAAATAGTTTTGGCATAAATTCACATGTCAATGAAATTATTTTCTTTTTGCGTTTTCGATCGGTTTACGTTTGACCATAAGTTTTTTGTTTCTTTTCTGAAACGAGTTTGGTAAATATAAAACGTTTTTCATTCTTATTTTTACGTACGATATCGGTTGTTCTACGTTTCTGATGTAAATTGTGTTTGGAAACGAGCCGGCTCAAATATAAAACATTTTCATTCGACGGTAAAAATTCGAGTTACCTACGGTTCTGACGTAAACTGTGTTCGGAAACAAACGAGTTCGCTTAAATATAAAATGCTTTTATTTGACGGTACAAAATCGATTTATTGCAACACTTTCATATGCTTTAACGTATCACATAACATGTCGCCACCTATAAATAACTTAGTCGCCGCCGCAACGCGCAGCCATGGCTACCATCTAGTTTTTAAAAACAATTTGGAATATTTCTCAGAAGTTTGAAGTTTAAATTTTACAAGTTTTTTTTAGCATCATAGTTTTTTTTTATTTAATATCGCACTAGCCTACGTATCAACACCTCGAAGGATTTGAACCATCCATTTTTTTTGAACATTCAAACGAAACCTTTATTCCACCAAACAGACTACAGACAAGATTCACCCAGACACATTAAGCGAGTAGCTACCTGAACCATCCATCTCATGAATTGATAGGAGTCACCTTACCACCACACTGTGTCCTTTGGGGACTCATATCATCAATTAGACCACCATTCTTGTGAATAATCAATCCTTTGGGACTTTGAAATAATCATAATAATTTTTTTTCTTGAAAGCTAATCGACTTGTGTTTTGGGTATGGGTTGAGTCCTTTATACAGTTGGGTCAAAATTATAACATTCAAACGAGCATAACATATATATTTGTGCAATGTAAAACAATATTACAATAGAACTCAAAACCAATGATTTCAGTTTTAACTACATTGCAGATTTATTGGTTCATGCTTCGATTTAATCTCCAAATATACAAGAAAAACCTGTAGTTGACATAGCAATGCAATATTAATGTTTCTTTAGAAAGCTAACATCCGGATCAATATTTATTCTAATTAGATAGTCTGTGATCAAGTCATTCGGTTTCATATATTAGTATAGAAAATAAGGAATAGTATAGAAAATAAGGAATACAAAGGGTAGTCTGTGATATGTGACCGGTAGTCAGTTATAGCCGGTCACAGTGGTAGTTATTACTGGCGTTATCAGGTTAGAGTTAGTACAGAGAGTAGCCGACCATGGTTTGCCTATATATGTTAGGTTGTATCTAGTATCTTATAACACAACACATTATATACATTTTACTAGAAACAATTCTGTGTAAATTAGATGTGAATGACAATGTTCGGTTCAGTTTTTTTTTTTAAAAGGAAAAAAGTTGGCTCCATTATCTAGAGTCCCACATCGGTTTAGAGAAAGAGGAAGGTGAGCAGGCATGTAGTATAAATAGGGAGAGAACTCACTTACCTGGACTGGGTCAATGGGCGATCAAGAAGGTCCATGGCCTAGGTTGGTGATCTCCATTGCACTCAGGAGGGGTGCCCGCCTAAGGTCGGCTCAAGTGGTCGAGCCTACGTCATAATTTGCGGCAGTGAGGGCCTCCGTTCACGCGGTCCTCTCACAATTATCCTGTTCAATTTTTATTTACTGAGCCTACGCAAAACTAATAGTTAACGCAAGATTTCCTATTGCAATAGAAGGCTTCTTTTTCCAATTCGTTCGTTACCTTTACATTGTGTTTAACATATGTTATGTTGAGTTGATACGGGTTAATAGTTGTTTAGCTTGAATTTTGAATGAGAGCTTAGGATTGGTGTGGTATAATTATTTGGTTTATAATTGGCGTCTGAGGCTAAATGGGATGGGTTTGGTCTAGTATAAATAGAGCTCTATGTAATTGATTTGGGTGTGATTTTCAGTTCATTAATAAAACCCAACGCTATCTAAGATCGAGGACACGTATGGAGTCGCCTTTTGCCATTAGGTTACTCCGGGTTGCCGGGCTTTTATACGTCGGCCGTTCAAAAAAAAAGAAGAATAAAAGGTGTTGAGCAAGTTCGTTCATCTTGTGTGTTTGGGGTTGTTTTCTAACAATGGAATACCCTTGTTTTTTAATATCAAAATTGAGCAACTTTTCTAGCCTGGCTATTAGTTAACCAAATTATTTCTTTAGCATTAATTCATATGGCTATTAGTTAACCAAATTATTTCTTTAGCATTATGGTTCAGGTGTGGCACGATTCCACGTTCAACCCATACCCTTAAAGAAAAGTTCCCAGACGAGTCACGACACATGTGATGCAGATTGAAGCATGGAAAAGAAACTCCCACTTGTTTGTACTGCTACTGGGATAGGGACCCAAACTATGCGCTTGAACAACCATCTTTTTTATAATATCCAAAATGTGTTGACCGGTTGTTTTCATCTTCATTTCCCAACTTATAGTCATCATTTAATTGCAGTTTGTACTTACAGTTGGAGGCTTGATTACTTGGGTATGTACCTGAAGATGTTAATTCAAAAAATAGAATTTAGTTCAAAACTAAACCACTAAAACAAAAATGTCGTTGTAGTATAGTGGTAAGTATTCCCGCCTGTCACGCGGGTGACCCGGGTTCGATCCCCGCCAACGGCGCTTGTTCTATTTCGAAACAAAAACATAAAGAAAACTCCCAAAATGGATACTTTTTCGTCAAATATTGAAGTTACAAATCTATGAATTTGATATCCTGTTAATATACTGCTCACATAATCTGATTAGTCATACAATTTACTACTTTTTCTGTTATTGAACATCTGTAGCCGCGAGATAAACAACTAAAGGCTCTAAAACTGATTAACCCTCGATACTATGCACGTTTTCCGAAGTATAATACTTGCAACCGAAAAAAAAAACGCACTCATCATGAAATCGATGAGCACCACAACTTAAGTTTTCAGACGAGAGCAAATAATCCCCTCAATAAACGTCATCCCGATTGTTGAACCAAGAAAGATATGATCATCAAACCAACTTGACCTTCTGTGAAGTGAGGAATCTTGTCATTTTACTTTGTATTCAATTTTTAACATCCAATTTATCCCCAACTAATCATTCTTAATCATATCAATGAGTAAACATTTTATGACACTACAACAAATATACAACTTGAAGGCGGTTTTTCTACACATTATTCGAAGTATTTCCATATTTCGTATGATATTCACATTTACTACACACTAGTTGTAGAAGTATGTCAATAATATTTCGTATGATATTCATACTTACTACACGATGGTTGCATTTATAAGCGAGCAAAAGTATACAAATCATAAGAATTCTCCAACTTAATCTTATATTTTAAAAACCTTGGTGTCTGTTTCCGTTTACAACATAAAATCGCGTACACTTTAAAATGTAGTTATATTAATTCGCTAATCCTAGTTTCCTTAGAATAAAAAAAAACGAGAAGAAATATTATCGTATACAAGCTGTTTTATGTTAAAACATGCTTACAAGTGCGAACATTTTATTCTAACAATTATATGCACAAAGAATATTGTGATTTTCTATAGTTTTACGCCCTTTAAAATATGACAATAGTCTATAGCTAACTAAAACATGAACATAAATAGTTACAATTTTTAGGCTAGCATTAAAAGTACATGCATATTGCATATATATATAGTCATTGGTGGACCGAATTGGGGAAGGCTAAACATTGTGTAGTGACTAAAGGTTGTTAATTAAGTTGTTCCTTTCTTGTACAAAAATTGTCACCACCCAAAAGGCAAAAGGCCTTTGATAACTTCCAAATTAATGGCAAAACTGTTATTTATCTTTCTTTATGTAGAAAGTTGTTAGTTTTTCTTGTAGCAAATCTTATTATACAATGCTTTTGCTATAATTGTTTTGTTGTTATCTTAGGGAAATGATCCATTTAAGGTATTTATTTGCCTCATTTAGTCATTTTAACATCACCCATTTTAACTTGTAATCCAACCTGCTTATATTCACCACTCCAGTGCCTTTGCATTTCTTGCCTTTACTTGTGAACCAGAAAGAAATGGCAAGGTATGGTTGTTTATATAGCGGACACTTGGTTAGGTTCATCCCCATATACAACTCTCGCATTTTCACCACTTACACCCCTTCACTTCATCTATTTCCTTGCTACACGAGACCCCCATGACTTTATCAATGATTTATTTGGGTGTGAAGAGTAGTTGTGGACAAATGCTTGACGATACGAACAACCGCATTTACTGCGTTTGCTTTGAAAGAAACATCAAAAGGATCAAATTCGAGAAGTATATAAATCAAATTCTTCAACAATTTTATTATGAGTGACTCGTAGTACATGTTAAAACAGATTTGCCTATATAGGATAAAAAGATAAACTTGAAGCAATAATGTTATGTTTGATTGTTTAATTAACAGAAAAGGACTTCATCTCATTAATTATTCCTGAGTCCCACATTGGCTTGATAAGAAAGACAAGGTGAGCAGGAGTGTAGTATAAATTGGGAGAGAAGGCACATGAATACTTACTTACCTGGACGGGGTCAATGGGCGATCAAGAAAGTCCATGGCCTAGGTTGGTGACCTCCATTGCACTTAGGAGGGGTGCTCGCCTAAGGTCGGCCCAAGTGGTCGAGCCTACGTCATAATTTGTGGTAGTGGAGGCCTGCGTTCGCGCGGCCTCTGCCTAATTCTTTAGTTTAATTTGTTATGTTAAAGCAAGCCTTATTGTTCTTTTTTGTTTTCTAGTTTCAAAAATGGTGTATCTTTTAACCTGGCTAATTTTTTTATGCCATTGTTTTTGAAATACATATTATACGCTGTTATTGACAACCATGGGCGTTCTGATATTATTGACAACCATGGACATTCGTATATTTGTGAAAAGTATTTTGTACTCTATTTGCTTTTGTTATGTCAAGATAGCAGAATTCATAAGCAAGTGAATATATAGAAAATCATAAGAATTGTTTCGTTAATGTAGAAAAATTGTTATTTTTCCTGTGTTTATTTAGCAAAGCTTCTTATACAATGCCTTTTCTATAAACCAAGGATATTTATTTGACCCGTTTTATTCCCACTTCTAATGCACATATTAACAAACTTTCTAGGTCCATCAATGTATGTAACTAGAGTTGATTGATTACCATCATTAGAACCTATTGACACCGTCGATTTTAATTAATCGCTATAGCCGATATATGACAAGGTTAAAAAGATTGTTAGAGCAACCACTATGGCCTTTGCTCCGTTCACAACCAAAAACAGCTTTAAAAACACCGCACTCTCTCCTCCATGCCAACCGCATCACTACATCTCCTCCACATGTGTATCCAGGATTCTTTTAACCATAAGGTATGGCTGTGCACATTTGCTACCGCTGCGCTGAGGCCTGAGGAGGCTGCTAGTGTTTACCAATGGACGCTTCATATTATTTCCAAAATCATCAATGTCAAGAATCAACCCAAGTTCATTTTTTAACATATGAATCTTATCTTTGGCTGTCAATCTTGCTTACGTAAGTATGTTCTTTATTGGAAGTTATTTACATAATATTCAAGAAAATATATTAGCTAAAACCAACATAACAAGTCGTTGTAGTATAGTGGTAAGTATTCCCGCCTGTCACGCGGGTGACCCGGGTTCGATCCCCGGCAACGGCGTTTTTTTTTTATTTTACACATCAACTATTGATTTATGGACAACATATTGTACATGAAGTTCAAAACAACCATATCTATAATTTCATATCATTTTTTCATGCCACAACAGTCAAGAAACAAGATATCCAACTCTAATTTGAAACAAAAACATAAAAAAAAAATCTTAAAAATGGAACTTTTTTGTCAAGGACTGAAGTTGCTAAGCTTTTAAATGCTGCACATCTCCATCCTGTTGATGTACTGCTCACATAATCATACAATTTACTACCTTTTTTGCTATTCAACATTTGCAGCTACAGGTGAAACCGATATTAGAACCATTTTCCAAACTGTAGGACTTGCAGCTGAAGAAAAAAAACCACACTCATCACAAACTCGGTAAGCACCGCAAAGCTATATATTGTCACCAAACATGGTCCTTTCCATATTCTTGAAGACCTGTCTCCATAACTAAAAAAAAGGCTATACAAGCTATATTTATGTCCACATGTTGGATCATATGGCACGCAGAGAATGACAAGGCGCACTCCCTCTTGTGGGTTAAACATAGGGCAAGATTGTCATCTTTATATTGGACCAATTGGAGCACGTTCAGTTTTCTTAATTTCCCCTTGTAACCCGCCTTGCTTGTTTCATTGGCTTTTAGCTTCTTGCTGTAAGTCCTCTAAAAACAAACACAACAAAGACATTCATATTCGAAACAGGAAATTTTAAAGCAAGGGGTGATCAAACATGAGAGTATACTAAAACAAATGAGTAGTTGAAGTTAGGAGAAGAAAAGGGTTAAAGACATTGTTCGCCTAACTAACAAACAAGTACAAAGATAGAGTCGCCGAATGTTCAATATGTTTATACCATGTGGGTGTTGAAACAACAACAAGTGCAACCGCAAATGAAGGTTGAAAAGCATAAGGGAGAGTATGTTACGAATCACCAGATAAACAACATTATGTTCAGTCACACTCAATCTTGCTTGGAAAAAATGAATGATTACAACTCTATTAAAATAATAATGTTCTGTTTAATCGTTTAAAAAGAAAAGGATGTTGACTCATTAATTGGTCATTTGGTCTAGAGTCCCACATCGGCTTGAGAAGAAAGACAAGGTGAGGAGGAATGTAGTATAAATTGTGAGAGAAGGCATTGAGTTACTCACTTACCTGGACGGGGTCAATGGATGATCAAGATGGTCCATGGCCTAGGTTGGTGACCTCCATTGCACACAGGAGGGGTGCCCGCCTAAGGTCGACCCAAGTGGTCGAGCCTACGTCATAATTTGTGGCAGTGGAGGCCTGCGTTCGCGCGGCCTCTGTCCAATTATTTAGCTCAAGTTGTTTTGTTAATGTGTGTGATAACAGATCTAGAACAGTACTTGTTAGTTTTGGATTGGTTTAGCTGATGTCGGTATGGATTTATAGTCTAGAATGCGACTTGTTAGTTTTGGATTGGTTTAGTTAATGTGGGTTTGGGTTTAGTCTAGAACTTGTTAGTTTTGGATTGGTTTAGTTGATGTGGGTTTGGGTTTACTCTAGAACGGTACTTGTTAGTTTCGGATTCCCTCAATTTGCAGGTGAGTTTGTAATCAAGTGTGTGATTTGCATATTGTAATTTTGCTTCTGCAAAAATTTAAGTATACCAGATTTTTGCTACATTTTTTACCTGATCTGAATATATTTTCGCCCTTAGGGATAAGTACCTGGATCCGGAATATCCCCCCAAAAAAACAAGAACTTATGATTGGCGTATCTGGTTGTCTATCAAAGCGCAAGTATGTGAACAACGTAAGTAATAATCAGCATTTAGTTGAGGAAGAGAAAAGACGTTGAGAAAATATAGGGAAAACGATAGTAGAATTAATCCGGTATATTACATGGGATCAGTCGATACACATTATATGGGCCGTGCTAAAGCTATACGCTATACAAATAAGAAGGCAACTCACAATCTACCAATGACCCTATGAAAGATGGGCGGCAGAGATTAAAGACGCCATATGACGAATAAGATGAGGAGGTTGCTAAAGTGTATGATGAAACCGCATGCCAGCTTCTTGGACCAAAAACTCGATCCAGCTTTTGGCTATCTATTCCATCTAATAAATCTCTAGCTCATCTTCTTCAAACACTTGCAGATGGTGATGATCTTGTAAATGGTGCTTGTGATTCGGTGACGGAGCTTGAACAAAGTTTTCGGGGTGGAAGGGAGGGCAAGACTTAATACGTATAAAATTTTCTGGCGGAATACTAGTTAATTTACACAACTGAGCAAAACAAAACAGGGAGGCCTCTTCAATCCTTTGCCCCTGTTGTGATTCATTAACGGGAACTTGATATTGTTTCCAAAATAAAATCATCATTTCAATAATCAACCAAAGTTTAATCTTTAACATCCTGGATACTAACAAGGGAGATGATGAATATTATCTTAGGAGGTCTATTGATCTTGCGTCTATAGATATGTTCTTAAAAGCAACTCTTATTTTATATTTTTTGTTATTAAAAGAAAATATAAATTAATTAAAATCTTATAAGAAACACAAAGCAAGTCGTTGTAGTATAGTGGTAAGTATTCCCGCCTGTCACGCGGGTGACCCGGGTTCGATCCCCGGCAACGGCGTTTAATTTTTTTTAACTCAAACAACAACGCAGAAAAAGGCATATAAGGGCAATCTGAATCATTGTTTTATTTTTTCTATTGATTTATGAACTCATTCTGCAACACATTGGTTAAAAACAACTGTGACTATAATAATTTCATATAATTTTTCATGCAAAAATCAAGAAACAACATATCTAACTCTTTTTCGAAACAAAAAACATAACCAAAACTCCCAAAATGGATACTTTTCCATCAAAGATTAAAGCTGCCAAGCTTTTTAATGCTGCATATTTTCACCCCCCTCCAAAAACGCGTTTATAAATCTACGGATTTGATATCCCGTCAATGTACTGCTCACATAATGATACAAAGTTATTACTTTCTTCTGTTAGTGATCATCTGGAACTGCAGGTGAAACAGCTAAAGAGTTTAGTCTCTAAAACCGACTGATACTTTCAAAAAACTTCTACACACTTACTTTGCTTAGTTAGAAAACCGACACACTGCATTTAAAATAAACTAGATCGTGAATAAATACGTCAACCTAGTCGTATGTTTTGCACCCGTTTTGACCCGACCCATTATTTCCGGAGGAGACAAAGGCGCAAATATAAAGATTTTGACCTGCTGCAAATTGGGGAATCTTGTAATTTAACTTTCAAGTGTCACATAATCTCATTATGTTTTTTCCATCCGATCAGGACAGATTAACAATGCCCTAATTGCCATAAATCTATTAAAATTATACCTTAAATCCTAACTGTTTCTCTCTACATTTCCGACTGAGTAATGATCACTGTTTCTCTCTGCATCCGATCAGGACAGAAGACAGATTAACATTTTCTTGTTGATTAGTGATTACAAAAGCTGCTCTTGTTTACGAGATCTGATTGAGTAATGATCACTCTGTGTGTAGCTAATTTGTCAAAGAAATAAGAATCTCCGATGTTCGCTAGATCGGTATCCCACATCGCCATGGGTAAAAAACTAAGTGAGAAGTCATGTATTATAGATAGAGAGAGAAGGCAATGGTTTACTCACTTACCTGGATGGGGTCAATGGGCGATCAAGAAGGTCCATGGCCTAGGTTGGTGACCTCCATTGCACTTAGGAGGGGTGCCAGCCTAAAGTCGGCCCAAGTGGTCGAGCTTACGTCATAATTTGTGGCAGTGAGGGCCTGCGTTCGCGCGGCCCTCGCACAATTATCAGTCAATTATTTTATAATCTCAACAAGCCTATAAATCTGTGCTTTCTAATAATCAAATATTGAGGTATTGACTGTTTTTCATGAGTAAATACAATCATCAGTGTAAACAAGAGCAGCTTTTGTAATCAACTATGTGATGTTGAAAGGGAAACACATTGTGGTTAAAATGGCTGTTTCGGAGAATTTATGGCAAGGCTCCACAGAAGATCTTAAAGGAAGACTAGAAGAGTTTGCAATAGAAGCCGAATAGCAAGTCGTTGACAATGGATTCATCATCTAAAACATTTGATGATAGAACAGTTAAAGCAGGACAGATTAAGTGATTCTATATTTCGAATGTGGTTAATTGTAATACTGACCTGCTCGAGTAATGATCTCTCTATGTGTATTAAAGTCAAAGAAATGAGATACTCGATGATCGCTAGAGGGTCCAAGGTTAATGGTTAGTGATTAGGCCATTCAAATTCATATTTCACTTAGAGAAAAGACGTTGTTTTGTGTCTTACTAGTTACTGCCTGTACTAACACATTTAAAGTCACAATCTTGAAAAATATGAAATAAATAATAACAGTAACAACTCTATACAAATAAGACGGAAGTAATAATGTTGTGTTTAATCGTTTAAAAAGAAAAGAAGATAGCATCAATGATTAGTTCAGAGTCCCACATCGACTCGGATAGATAGAGAAGGTGAGGAGGAGTGTAGTATAAATTGGGAGAGAAGGCACATGAATACTCACTTACCTGGACAGGTTCAATGGGCGATCAAGAAGGTCCATGGCCTAGGTTGGTGACCTCCATTGCACACAGGAGGGGTGCCCGCCTAAGGTCGGCCCAAGTGGTCGAGCCTACGTCATAATTTGTGGCAGTGGGGGCTTGCGTTCGCGCAGCCCCTGCACAATTCTTCAGTTTACATTTCCCTACTTTTTATCTGGTTTTTCAATGTTAGAATGTAGCTGATCTTTTGACTTATTTCAGAATATCTTCTGAAGTTCAATAGCAGGAAAAACTGTGGCATACGATCAATTTAGGGTTCGCTCAATTTCAGCTACACTTTAAGCAAAAACGTGTTGTCTTCGTGTCAACGGACGGGTTGTGGGTTGTTCTGTTTAGCCTATTTATTTTCTATTTTTTTTAAATGTTGTATGTTGTAATTCAAACTATTTAGGTATATTTTTAAGCCATGTACTAAAAGTTTAAAAATAACTTGGCATCGTATAAACTTAAAGCAAGATGTAAATTTAGAATTTAAAAGTATTAATATGCAAAAATAAAAACGAATAGGTTTTTTTTGGGCTAAACGAGTCATGTTTGTGCCAACCTGCGAATGCACATGCCACAACTTGAACAAAGTTTTTTCTACATGTTTTCGAAAAAAAAATGCGAAAAACATTTTGTGTTCTATTCTACAAAGATCACTACATCCTTCTTCAAAGACTTGCAGCAACAAATAGTGATGATCTTGACAATGATGCTTGTGATTCATTAAAGGCAACTTCACATTCTTTCCAAAGGCATCAATACTAAGAAGCAAACCAAGTTCAATCTTTAACATCATGGATGCTAATAACAGAGAAGATGAATCTCATCTTTGGCTCTCTATTGATCTTGTTTCTCTAAATATGTTTCACTGGAATATTTATATTTATTATTTTCTTCAGTTTACATAATACATCTATATTAAATTTAGACTGTAAACATACACAACAAAAAGGTCGTTGTAGTATAGTGGTAAGTATTCCCGCCTGTCACGCGGGTGACCCGGGTTCGATCCCCGGCAACGGCGTTTTTTTATTATTTTATGGACTAGTCTGCAAACAGATTGTACATGAAGCTCAAAACACCTATATCTATAATTTGTAAACATTTTTAATTTTAGTCAACAATGCAGACAAGGGCATAAACAACATACACAATTCATAAGCTAAAAGTTATATAAATTATCTTACTTTCTATTGATTTATGAACTCAAGTCTGCAAAAGATTGTACATGAAGTTCGGAACAACCATGACTATATCTATCAATCAATCGTACCCAGTATAATCCCACAAATAGCAAAACTATTGGTAGGGTCAGCGGAAGGCTGTAGAAAAATCTTACATCTATCCCTGGGAATAGAGAGGTTGCTTCCAGACTTTGCAACTAAGAAGAAAACCGTACTCGTTAAATACTCAACCAGCAATATGAAGAACGCCGTAAAGAAGAATTCACATTCTATAACAATGAGGTTGTATAAATCATCTTTTTTCTTTCTATTGATTTATGAACTCAAATCTGCAACAGATTGTACATGAAGCTCAAAACAACTATGACTATAATAATCATCATTTTTCATCCAACAACAATCAACAAACAACATATCTAACTCTATTTCGAAACGAAAACATAAATAAAAACTCCCAAAATGGATACTTTTTCATCAAAGATTGAAGCTACCAAGCGTTTGAACGCTCTGCACGTCTTTATCCGCCTCCAAAAACGAATTTATAAATCTATGAATTTAATATCCTGTTGATGTACTCCTCACATAATCATACAGATTTACTACTTTGTTCTGTTATTGAACATCTGCAGCTGTGGGTGACACAGCTAAAGCCTCTAAAACCGATTGGCACTCAATATTAGACGCGTTTTCCAAACTGTAAGACTTGCAACTAAAGAAAAAAACCGCACTCATCATGAAATTAATAAGCACGACGAAGCTATACATTATCACCAACAGCGGTCCTTCCCATATTCTCGAAGACCCGTCTCCATAACTCAAAGTTTTCACACGATGTTCAAACAATCCCTCGATTAACGCCATCCCAATCGTCGAACCAAGAAAGATCATCAACCCAACTTGCGTCTGTCCCCTGATCAAAACACTAGACCTCAACAACGCCTCTGAACCCGACACTTCTTCCAACACGGAAATCACCATCGACAGATCACAAATAATAACCGCATTCGCGAAAAACACCGAAAAAACCAACCCAGACGCAACAGCAGCGTACGCAATCAAATCCGTCGAAAGCCCAATAACAGAAAGCACGCTGCTGACACCCGCGAGCAAAACAAGAAACAACGTAAGGCAGCCGATTATCACACTGCATACCAACAAATAAGTCGAAACAATCCGCCTCCAAATCTTCCTCATAATAACATAAAACTTGGACGAATCAAACGTTTTACGCGAATAAGTACAATCAACAGTGTACACAACAGCAGCTTTAGAAACCAACAACAATGTGACATACAAAGGGAAACACATGACAGCCGAAACCGCAGTCTCTGCGAATTTTCGGACCGAATGCTCAACAAAAGATCCTAAAGGAAGCCCAGAATATTTGGCAACTAACAACACCCTAACAGCAACTTTCTTAACAAGGGAATCATTAACTAAAACATTGGATAATAAAACAGCAGAAACAGGGCAGATTAATATAGCACCAATAGCCATGAACCCACTAAGATTATACCTCAAGATTCTGATGGTTTCCCTCAAGATTTCCAATGCACTGGTGGATTGGAACATGTGATCGGGTCGGGTCATGTGGGTCGATTGGAATGGGTGTGGATCTTGGGTGTCGTTGGGTTCTCTGTGACTGTGTAGTGTGATTGTGTTGAGTCTTGGACTGGGTCCTTTAGGGGAATCCATGATTGGATTGAAAAGATAAGTAATTGGGTGAAATTAAGGTAATTGCATCTGGGTTTGTGTGTGTGAATCAAATGATGAATGGTTAGGTATGTGTGTGTTGATGTGAGTGAGATATGATGATAGAGAGATGGATGTATGTGTGTTTAGATTGATGACGAAGGTAAGGGGAGATGCTTGTCGGTGTGTTGACTTTTGACTTTTTTGTGATGATGATTTTATTTTTGGGTTTTGCCTTAGGTTGGTTAGTTGGTTACTCATGTAATGATTGATAATGGTTTGTTTTAAGTTTTAACAAGATTAATAAAATGCTTTTGTGACATGAATCCGAGAGGTTCACGAGAGACATCGGTAGATCATACTAGCTAGGGTGCAAACGAGCCGAGCCGAGCCCGAGCTCGACCAGGCTTGAACTCGAGCTCGATTAAGTTATAAGAGCTTGAGCTCGAGCTCGGCTCGATTCGAGTTTTGTTTTCAAAGCTCGAGCTCGGCTCGTTCGTAATTTCTCAAGCTCGAGCTCGAGCTCGGCTTGGGCTCGGCTCGTTTAGTATTTATTAGTTAATATATTAAATAAAAATAATATAAATAATTGTTCATTTAGGCTCGTGAGCTCGATAAGTGAAGCTCGGGCTCGGGGCTCGTTTACTAAACAACTTTAAATGAATGGTAAATATTATTAAATATTAAAAAAAACTAATATTATACTAGGCTCGATAAGGCTCGACGAGCCTAACGAGCTTCACATGCCAGGCTCGAGCTCGAGCTCGATAAATAAACGAGCTTTGTTTTAGGCTCAAGCTCGGCTCGAGCTCGATAAAGCTCGGTTCGTTTCGAGGTTTTTGCCGAGCCGAGCTCGAGTAGCTCGCGAGCTGCTCGGCTCGTTTGCACCCCTAATACTAGGGATGAGGTTGGTATCAATATTGCTGTATTGGTATAAAAATACTGATTTTGAAAATTGTTAAAATTGGGTATCGGTACTGCTACGTGATTGATAAGATATGAAACTTGAAGGTGACAATTTGGTAAAATACAAGTACCGTACCAAATCTAAAGTACCGATTTCAAAGACGTCAGAAAGTGTGTACTGAATTAGCATTGAAAATAATTCGTTACGGTAAATTCGGTATAGTACCAATTCAATTTTATGATTTTGTACTAATTTGCTCATATCCCTACATCACACAAGGCCGGTAAAATATCTGAACTTTAGTGAGTCACTCAAGAACAGTTTATCGAGAAATTCCTTTATTTAATAAACACATGAAAATGAACAATTCTTTTTTGTTCAGTTATACAAATGGACATAAACACATGGGTCGTTCATTTATATTGACGTACATACATCAACTTTTTAACGGGTTGGCCACAGTCTTGTTTTTGTGTATAAGGTTTTGAATTTTATCAAAGACGACAAGGTTGCATTTTTCTCCTATAAAGTTACATATGTTTATCAATGTGTGGCCTCGTAATCGATATAGTTTGGTCGATCAAAAATAAGTAAAAATATTGTATAGTGGAAGTCGAGTCGTCTCTACAGGAAATTGGTGAAAAGAAAAGTTTTTAACTAAATTAACCATTTATCTAATTAAGTGCTTTGATTGTTTTGAAAAATTGCAAAAAAAAAAAAAAAAAAAAAAAAAAAAAAAAAAAAAAAAAACTAGTAACTTTGATTTGGATTAAGAATAAAAATAAGAAAAATGCAACCTCCTCTAAACTGCGGGTTCTAGGTTTCACACAGTTTCCAATTTATAAATTGGGAACCACATAAACATAGTTCTGGAAATTAGTTAACTAGCTAGTAGCACGGGTGTTGTCATCAAACCCTGTTAACTAACTAATTGTAAGTGTGGAGTCTACCCTCTTTATGTCACACAATTCGCTACTAAGTTTTGTCCTCAACCGAACAAGTTGTAAAAAATGACTCAAAACACAGTTCAACTGTTTAATGAACTAATGCATTAATGATGTTTTATATGCTTGTCATCACACAAAAACACAATTTAATACTGAAAATAAACATAAAAGGTGTGAAACCTATGTGAACCGTTTGTTTAGAGGAAGTTAAAAAAGATTTAGCCGCTTGTAGCTTGTAGCTATGGTAGAAAACTCCGTATTCTCTCAATATTTGTGCCTCTCCCTTGTTCCTCTTTCTGCCGTCGTCGAACCTCCAAGTTGTGTCGACCCCAAAAGCTGCTGTTAAAAAAACTCCTTTTTTATAAAAAGGGCAATTACATATATCCTTTATAAAAATCCTCCACCGACCTTTTGATATGGTATTCATGTTTTAATTGCCACTCGTTTGGGCCTTTAGCCCACTCCGAATTTCCAACACACTTAATTCAATCTCAAAGAATAATGGACCTTTTCTTTTGTTGTCAAGATGTTGTAATTGTAATCTGCCTTGTGAACTAAAAAGTTAATAAAGACCATAAAGGTTTAATTTGTATCTTCAATCAAAATCACTTCTGAATTCATTAGCCTTTTTCTTTATCCATGTCTACGTGGCTACAATTTTAACACAACTGAAAACTTAAAATTAGTTATGGATGAAGATTCAACACATAATTCATTTGTTTATATAAATCAAACTAGTAGGGAACCCGCGCGATACGACGGTGGCAACAAATTATAACACGGTACTCAGCGGTGGCAGGCATATAATAATTTTTTTAACGTGTTTTGTATTACGTTACCCCTAAAATTATGTAATGTTACGCCTCAATTTTTGTGAGAAAACCCAACACACCCTCATGGTGGCCTTGCTCCTCTAATAGTGGAGACCGAACTATAAAGTATGAACAACAAGTTCGTAACCCCATTATTGTCATTAACTACAATCTAAAATTTTGAAGTATGAACATGAAACATCAACAAAGAGTACACATACTATGTTTGTGTCTACACAATACATATGTGAGGCTTGGGTTATGTTTGACACAATTTTAGGATTCGTGTCGTCACTTGTTTGTGTAGACTTTCATGAAATCTGTTAAACAAAAAAGAATTTCATGAGACACTCCGTAAACTTGATTACTATTGGATGATACAACTCATAATCTTAACATTTTGATTTAATGAATCACTCCATAAACTTGATTAGTATGGAATAAAACAACACATAATATTAACTCTTTATATCTAGAAAACCTTACTTTACCCATTAGGTACTCTTTAATCTCAAATCAAGTATATTATGTTGTGTCTATCACTTGATGATGTTGAATTTGTATGTATTTTTTTGTTATGTTAAAAAAGATTTTGTTTTTTCCTTTTTTTAATTAAGGTGAGTTAGATTAAGAATACAAGTAGATACACGAAAAGGTAAAAATTGCTTTGCATTAGTCATAACTAAGTAAACTGGTCTCTAAATAAATTTCTTCTGATTTACAACAAATCCATAAAATACAAACCCACTTAGTTTTCATTTTTCTAATGGATTAAAATAAGTTTACACAATAAGATAAAGTTTCATAAAAAATAGTCTGTTGTCTCTTTTAGCGGTGAAAGGGAGGTGTGTAGAGCTTAGAAGACTGGGCGTGCTTTATTTATGTATGTATTTTTATTGAACTGCAAAAGGGACCAATATTAATCCAAACAAACCCACCTCTAGCAAGAAGCTAAAGACTGAGCTCACCTTACAAGAGAAATTTGACTTCTGATGATTCAGAAAGGAAGAAGGGGATTTGACCCTAAGTTTTCACCAAAGCAACAAAATTGACTGATGTCACCAAAAGAGTGATGATTCGGAAACAGAGAAAGAACGTAGGTAGGTCTGACTTCAAAAAAAAAAAAAATGGTTCAGCATGTTAGTTTTCTCTTTGCAGTTTGATTACACCAGAAGTCAACCAACTAAATCAAAACATGATTAAATGTCAAAATAGTAATTCACATATAGCAATCTGTCAAGAAAGATACATGTGACATAGAAGTTTTAAGCTAGAAAAAAGGTTTATACATGTTTTAACCTATAAAATACCGTAGATGTAATAAAAAAAAACCCGATTTACAACATTCTACTGCACAAAAGTAACTTGTGTAAGTACATGAAACGCGTGCCACACCTGCACCTCATCTCAATCACATTCACCCAGCAGTAAAACATGGACATGTGCATCTTATGCATTGGCTCTTTAGGATGAAAGTTGTCTTGTTTAGATATTTCTATTTGTTGATCATGTGAAAAACTGCAAGCTTTTTTTTTGTTTTGCTCACAATTGCATTTTCTTAATCAAATTTAAAATATCTTGTTGCCTAATTTTTTATAGCATCTGATTGTCCCTCCAGTGAACCAATCATCAAGGTTAATTAATCAAAAATGTACTGGAGATAGACAGAAAGTTGGTCTTAGATGAGCATAAACAATTTACGTGTTCTAGACATGAAAATCGACCATGAGATAGGAACCAACCATAAGCACATTTGATAAACCAACTCATACACCCTCTCATTGCTCTCTACACTCGCAGATAGCTTCTTTTCTAGTACAAATGGTGAACCAGTAATCTTTTGTTAATTACAGCAAGGGTTTCTTATACTATGATTATTTTTTATCAGCACTATTTGGTTATTTTTGGAACACACAACATAGAACACATACCTCGGATGGACTTATACAGACGTTAACAAAATAGCAGATTGCTATGCAAAAACAACCTGCTTCATGAGCAACAAATAAAAAACATAATTCAAAATTAGAAAAAAAAGCAAATCTAAGTAACCAAAACTGAAACCGTAAAACCAATTACCTGGGCTATCAAACTCAAAATTTAGAACATTAATTATTGTAGAAGGCGTGGCTTTTATAGCAGCGATTTGAAATTTGAGTTTGAGAGATTTGAGATATCTTATGCGCCATTCTTCCTCCTTAGAGTACTCATGCACATCATGCCCATAAAATAGCTTATAATCCATTATTGAAAAGAAATGACATTTGGTTCAGCAGGATTTGGGTCCTGGATACTGGCCAACAACAAAACTTTCGCTCCTTTTGGACTTCGATATCTAAAGTTGGCAACTTACTTCCACATGTTGTGTGTATATATCTCTGCAATGAAACAAAATTAATATTCAATAACACACTATTGAGGTCCAAAATCAACACAAAACACAAAACAAACCCGAGATTAACTCTTAAGGATAATAACTTGGAAGAAAATGGGCTTTTGGTTGTTAGGGTTTAAAGAGCATTTGGAAACAAAAATGCTAGCACTGTCGTCTTCCTTCACCGTGAAAACCCTAACCACTGTCATCGCCTTCGAACAAACATGCCATGTTGTTCGGCACGTTCGACTATCTTGATCAGAGTACTTCACGCGCCAGAATAGGAACCAACAAATCTCCTCTCTATCTCTTGCACTCTCTCTTTTCTAGTTTCTCTATCCAAATGAAATGAAGATGTAATGGTGGTTGTCGATTTGAAAAAGAAAACTTACCTTCTTAAAGCAATGATCACCCGATCTCTAGAAAGTAGGAACTCGCGAGCAAGAGCTTCTCCAAGCCCTCTAGTACTGTAATCAAACAATTATGAAGTCGCAATAAACACCTGATCGCGTGTCGAAGTGCTAATCAAAAAATTAATAAAAACTACTCCTTAGCTACAACTGACTGCAGTATAGGAAGTAGGGTTGTCGAACCTCAGGGAGTTTATGGAAAGTGCTAAGTTACTAATTTCTAATTAAATTAAGATTAACTAAAGTAATTTTATGAAGTTTAATGTAAAAGTGCTGCAGTGCTGCAAAACGGATTGATAATAAAGTTTATAAAAGGCAATAATATGGAAAAACGGTCACTCCGGGCTTCTGATTCGGTAATTATCAACTGAATTATGTTAATACCCTACCTAGGAAATCACATAGACATGATTTTGTTTAAATTGTTCAACCCAATTCAGCTATCATAACATTAATTGCAAAGTTAAATTAATCCTAGTGTAAGAAAACCAAGATACGATAACATAATGCAATAATATTAATCAACCAAACTGTCTAGATCAGTCAAACATACAATTAGATGCAAAGAACATTAAGGTGTTCACAAAATCTAATCCAAGTAATAAGTATCAAACATAAAACAATTGATAAAATAACAAAATCGTTCACCCGGAGAAACCGCAAGATGATTAGCCTTGCATCTTCATGATTTCGGCTTCAAAACTTGTTCTGGATTGCTCTGGCATCAACCGGAATGAATGGAACTGCAAAAAGTACTCAAAATCGCCCCTTGTTAGCTCTGGAACTCGATTCTTACATCCCCATACGGCTGCTAGGTTTTTAATTGCGAAAATGGGCTTTTTATGGGCTGAAGAGTTATTAGAGACCCATGAACAACTGTTTCTGGAATTAGAGGGTCTCTAATAACCTAAAAGTGACGCGATGGCATCTTCAGTAATTATCACAATTCATTAAGGGTAAAATCGTCATTTTTCCTCTGTTTTACTTCCTGGAGACCCGCGAATAACTTTTACTGAAATTAGAGGGTCTCTAATTTCAGTTCTTCCAGATTTGTTTCTTTTTTGATTTCCAATTTCATCGAATGCTCGTCTCCTCTCCAACTAAGCTCTTTTTCTCTCGTTTTAGCCCACAAACACCTGCTTAACACCAAGACACAAATAAGTATCTAAGACACGATATAAACGAACGATAAACGATTAAAAACTATACAAAACCACTATATAAATGTGATGCATTCGGCAACACATCAACACCTTGCTATGTGATTCTGATTCTTTGCACTGATAAAGCTAAACAACTAAAATTCTGTTAGAACATAATGAAAGACGGGTACCTTTCGGTAATTACAACTAATTCGGTATAGTTTCCATGTGCTCGTTAACATAAGGAGCAATACAGGCCATGTGTTGTAAGACAACTAATTGTGCAAGTTGCAAAGAGACGTAAGTTGGGGATATTACTTTCATGCCAACAACTCCTTTCCCTTCAAGTCTACCCGAGTGACGAGACTGAGGAACACCAATACTTTTGTCACAATCCAAATAACCTATGCAGAACTCATTCACTTCTTCGGAAGTATATCCTTCAATGATACTGCCCTCGGGCCTACCACGGTTTCTTACATAAGCTTTTAAAAAACCCATATATCTTTCAAAAGGGTACATGTAGCGGAGAAATACAGGACCACATGCTTGAATTTCTCTCACGATATGGATTACCAGGTGAACCATCACATCAAAAAAGGACGGTGGGAAATACATCTCAAGTTCACAAAGTGTGACAATAATTTCTTTTTGCAAATTTTCTAGTGACTGTGGATCAATCACTTTTGAATGAATCGTGTTGAAAAACAAACACAGTTTTGTGATAGTATGTCGGATTTTATCTGGCAAAGATCCACGGATTGCAATAGGAATCATATGTATCATCAAAACATGACAATCATGAGACTTCATACCAAGCAGTTTATAGTCTTTCAATGACACCAACCTTTTAATGTTTGCAGAATAGCTGGAAGGAACTTTAATGTTGTGTAAACACTCACAAAAAGTTTTTTTTCCTTTGTTGACATTGTATAGCACGCCGGTGGCAGAAAAAAACCCTTGGGTTGCACAACAGGATGGAGCCCTTCACGTATTCCCATTTCTTGCATGTCTTTACGGACTTTGATCCCATCTTTAGTTTTCCCGGGAATGTTTAACAATAAGCCAAGTAGGCTTTCACATACATTTTTCTCGATATGCATAACATCCAGGCAGTGTCTAACTTGTAAATGCTTCCAGTAAGGCAAGTCCCAAAAGATAGACTTTTTTTTCCAAATGCCTACTGGTTCAGGACGGGTTCTTTCCTTTCTAGCTCGTGAAGACCGACTTCTTTTCTTTCTTTTCCCTATTTTCCCTAATACGACTTTTAAATTTCTAACTCGTGAAAACGCGTCAAATTCTTTCCTTACATTTCTATGCTCAGTTTTTCCATCAAACTCCACCGTTCTATCCCGAAAATCATGATTATCTGGAAGGAATCTTCGATGTCCCATGTAAACAGTTTTTTTGCAATTATTTAACCGCATCGAACTCGTGTCATCTTCACAAACAGGACACGCTAGTTTACCTTTCGTACTGTATCCTGACAAGTTGCCATATGCTGGAAAATCACTTATGGTGCAAAAAATCATGGCACGCAAATCAAAAAATCTTTCTTATAAGAATCGTATACTTTGACACCCGGACTCCATAGAGTTTTAAGGTCATCTATCAATGGAGATAAATAAACATCAATGTCATTACCGGGTTGTTTCGGGCCTTGAATCAACAACGACATCATTATGTATTTTTTTTTCATACATAACCACGGTGGAAGGTTGTAGATGCAAAGAAGAACCGGCCACGTACTATGACGACTACTCATGTTTCTAAAAGGGTTGATCCCGTCCGAGCTAAGTCCAAACCGTATGTTTCTGATCTCGTTACCAAATTCTGGATACCTATTATCAATAGTTCTCCATTGAGGTGAATCAGCCACATGTCTTAATTTTCCATCATTTATACGGTCATCTGAATGCCAACGTAACAATTTTGCTTCTTTCTTATTTGCAAATAACCGTTTCAGTCTAGGTATAATAGGGAGATACCACAACATTTTAGCCGGTGGTCCATTTTTCGACACGTCATCATCAACTTCATCTGTTTCACTTTTACGTTTATATCTAGACGCACCACACTTAGAACACGTATGATCATTTTCAAACTCTTTTGTATACAACATACAATCATTTGGACATGCATGTATTCTTTTAACTTCTAATCCCATTGGGCACATCATTTTTTTTGCTTGGTATAACGAAAGTGGTAACTCGTTACCTTCAGGAAGCATGTCATTTAATAGCACCAATAGATCTGTGAAACTCTTATCAGTCCATCCGTGTATTGACTTTAAGGTAGACAATCTTATAACAGCACGAAGTTTTGAATACTTCTCACAACCATCATACAGTGGTTTTAAATCATCTTCAAGTAATTGTCTTAATTTATCTTGCTCGTCATCACCAATGTTAGTCTCTAAATCATTATACATATCGTTTAAGTTATCATTGTCATCATTCAATAAGTTATCATTGTCATCATTCAAAACGTCATTTTCGTGATCAATATTGTGTTCGTTATCATTACTTGTATCATTGACTGCACTGAGTGACGACGTGCCACGGTTAGAAAGCAATTCCCCGTGCTTTGACCAACAAGTATATCTAGGCATAAAACCATATCTTAACAAATGAAACTTTATATCTTTAATATCAAGTTTCTGGAAGTTTGTACACGATGCACAAGGACAAAAAATTAAATGATCTCCTGTATTCACCCTATGAGCTTCTGCGACGTTAATAAAATTCCGAACACCCGCCATATAAACTGCATCAGTGCGACTTCGTTTGTACATCCAGTCATCACGATTCATCTGAAAATCAAAATGTACAAATAAATGATATGAACATATGCATATGATGTAAATCGGTGGTCTAAGGTGGTGGATCCTAACCCACTTTTTGAATATTCTACCTCACATGTATACTTTTAACGAGACGACATTTAAGAAAAAATCGGCAGCATTTCCCCCTAACTCCCCAAGCATGCGTAAAACCGCAAACTCGTGGGAGTAGAGGAAATACCAACCGATTTTTTCTTAAATGCCGCCTCGTTAAAATGTATACATATCCTAAATGAGATAGAATATTTAAAAAGCAGTCCCGAATGGGGACAATTCAAAATTTATCTCTATTAGATAAATTTTGAACGGGTATGACGTATATTCTAAAGGGTTAAAAGTTGCAAAAAATAAAATATAAATTTTAATAAAAATATAGAATTTAAACAAATAATATTATTATTACAAGAAAAAGAAACACTGACTTATTAATATAAAAAGTTACTAACCTTAAAAGTTATTAATGGTTGAAGGTTGACTAGGAACAGGAATGGTGAATTGTGACGGCTGCTGTTGAATGAAGAAGATGGTTGGTGTGTAGGTTAAAAAGTTATTAAATGGTCAAGTTGTCAAAAGTCGCGGTTGTATAATCAATAGTCGCGGTTGTAACGGTTGTATGATAAACACACATAAATCGCAGTTGTATTATAAACACACATAAATCGCGGTTCTTTTATAATATATGCACCATTTTGTCGCGGTGAACTCTTCTAAAGTCGCGGAGGGTAATACCCGCGTCTATTGATAATTATAACCGCGATTTATGTGAACAATTGTAGTAGTGCCATTTCCTCCTCTTCCCCCCTCAAATGAGAGAAATGGTTCTCCCTTTTCCTCTCTCTCTCTCTCTCTCTATCTCTCTCTCTCTCTCTCTCTCTCTCTCTCTCTCTCTCTCTCTCTCTCTCTCTCTCTCTCTCTCTCTCTCCATACACACATTTGCACTAAAAGCTTCAACAGATCCGGTGCTAGATTATTGCCTCCGTCGCCGGTCATCTATCCGACTTCTCTCTCTCTCTCTCTCTTAACCCCGGCCCCCCTCTCTCTCCACAACATTTGAAAATCATAAAAAAAAGCAGGACGGGGAGATGTCACCGTCTGCACCGAAATTGGGACGGGGGCGGTGTTCCCCGACGGGGATAGATGCCATATAGGCTCCCCGACCCGTTCCCCGTTCCCACGTCCCACAGCCTAATTAGACAGTAATTTTATTATTAAAAGGTGGTAAAAAGACTCATTCTTCACCTGCTCCATATTTTAACCGGCCGATCAACACCTAACAACGCACAGCTAATATATAAAATTACCAGAAGCCGTTTACCAATAATTCACGCCGCCACTGACCACCGTGATCCACCACCACCATGGAAACACCACCGCCACACAAACAGACCCTAACCGGCATCCTCTCCGAGTCCCAACGTATCATCACATCCAACTACACTCACTTCATCACCTTATCCCTCCTCTTCCTCCCTCTCTCCTTATCCCTCATCTACCTCCTTGACCTCATCAACTTCCTTCAACCTCATCACAATAATACTTATCCATATTATTATTATTATTACATCTTTTATATCCTAATCGTTTACTTACTCTCCCTATCTGCTATAGCCACGATCACCTACACCACGCACCATGCTCTCTTCGGTACAAAAGTCAACTTCTTCACCGCCTTCAAGCAGTCCCTTACATCCTCCTTCTTCCCGATCATCACCACAGCCATCATATCTCATGGTCTTGTTATCATACTCGGTTTAAGTTTCCTATTATTCATGGAATTTGTAACCGGTTACAACTCGGTTGACTTCATGTGGTTGTCCATCATGACATGCGTGATTTTCATACTACTTGTATCATGTTTTTACGTGAACTGGTCGTTGGCTTTTGTGGTGGCTGTTGTCGAATCAAAATCGGGGTTTTCGGCTTTGAAAAGGAGCTCGGATTTAGTTAAGGGGATGAGATCGGTTTCGTTAGCAGTGTTTTCGCACTTTGTATGTTTTTTCTGGATATCTGTATGGGTGTTATATGTATGGAGGTTATCGGAAAGTATTCATGCGTTGAGTGCATCGTCGTTTGTAGTGTTTGTGACGGTGTTTGGTTGTGGCTGGATAATGTGGTGTTTGTGTCACATGACTGCTGCTACTACAGTGTTGTATAATTATTGTAGGGCTTTGCATGGTGAAGTGGTGATTGATGGGTTGTTTGATGACAAGGGTACTCATGTTGTTGAAGTTTGATGATCAAGGTTTGCTTTCTATGGAGGTTTTATGTGTTTATATGGTATTTCTTAATTTTCATCTTTTGTGAGACACTGTTTAAATACAAGGTATTAAGAGCACCTACAATGTATAATTATTGTGACACTGTTTAAATACAAGGTATTAAGAGCACCTACAATGTATAATTATTGTGACACTGTTTAAATACAAGGTATTAAGAGCACCTACAATGTATAATTATCGTGACCCTGTTTAAATAGAAGGTATTAAGAGCACCTACAATGTATAATTATCGTGACCCTGTTTAAATAGAAGGTATTAAGAGCACCTACAATGTATAATTATTGTGACACTGTTTAAATACAAGGTATTAAGAGCACCTACAATGTATAATTATTGTGACCCTGTTTAAATACAAGGTATTAAGAGCACCTACAATAGTGGGTGTCTGGACGGTCCACTGACCAAACAACACCATCTCCCCATTGTAGCTATCGGTCCAAACCAATATGATCCGCTCTAGCGGGGCGGATTCCGGACGGTCCAAAGTGGGCCCCTTTGTACTTTATGAATAAATGGAAAAATGAATTTTTGTGTGTTGGTAACTTAATTGGTATATATTAATAAAGGGAAAAGTAGGTAATGAGGTGGAGGTTTTGAATGAATTGTGATTGTAGGGAAAAAAAAGGTAGGTTTGAAATGGTTGTGGTTTGAAATGGTTTAGAATTATACGGCATGGTGACGTGGAGGTTTGAAATTACAAACCACCACACCGGAAGCTCTAAGTGTCTTGGTAATATATGCATGTCTTATCAAACACTTTTAACATATTTCACTCAACCAGATAGCCTTGATAACCTACCACGCGTATGATTAAGCCAAATTCATACCATAAGGACATACCCAAAGCTTTACAGAAGATAACTTTAGAAACAGGAAACAGAGGTAACAAATTCATACCATAAGGACATACCCAAAGCTTTACATATGCAACACATTGGTAGCTAGATTATTAAATTTGTACCAATAATTAATTAGATGGGCTTAAAGAAAAACTTTAAACATAGGCTTAAAGAAGAAACTTTAAACATAAAATTGTGCAGGGCTGCGCGAACGCAAGCCCCCACTGCCACAAATTATGACGTAGGCTCGACCACTTGGGCCGACCTTAGGTGGGCACCCCTCCTAAGTGCAATGGAGGTCACCAACCTAGGCAATGGACCTTCTTGATCATCCATTAACCCCGTCCATGTAAGTGAGTATTCCTTTGCCTTCTCTCCTTATTTAATACACGCCTTTTCACCTTCTGTTTCTTTCCTAGCCGATGTGGGACAATGGACTAATGAAACGACCTCCTTTTCTTCGCAACCAATCAAACAGAACACTATTGTTTCCATCATATTTGAATTAGCTTAATACGGTATAAACGTAGTGAAATCATGGAAATTGGGGGGCCTAATCTTTCTCTTACGTAACTGATATTTCAGTCCACCAGTGCTTTGGAAATCTTGAGAGAAAAAGAGAGGATATTAAGGTATACGCGTAGTGGTTTCATGGAAATTGGGGCCTTGGTAATCTGTCATGTTAATGTTTTAGTTGATGAATCCATTGCCAAACACTTGCTGTAAAGCTTCTATTAGTTGCAAAATCTTCTGGTCATCCTTAAGGACCTTTTGTCGAACATTTGTTACAACTTACAATTTCTCAGAAAAAAACATTATAACAACAATGTGTTTCACATCACTTTCTTGTTACTGTTTATTGTACTTGCTCACGGAAAAAGTTTAGTTCTAAGTTTTATGTTATTATAAGATAGATTTGGAGGCGAATCGTTTCCGTGCAGCATTCAAAAGATTGGTAACATCAATTAGTGATGAAAAGGATTCCAATTTGGGAATTCTTAATAAACTCTGTTGATACAACAAATAAGGGCCTAACGCTAGTTCCGGGTTTAAGGAAGGTTAAAGGGTTAAAGGGTTTCAATCTGCTTAACGCAGGTCGTGATGTCCTCCTACGTTACAAAACGTAGAAGGAGGTTCAAGATAATATTGTTTTGAGTGTTAGAATTCTGGTTTGAGTATGACCCAAGACCAGAATTGATGTTCTAAACTCGAATAGTGTGTTAGTGTGATGGATAGGGCTGTAAACAAACAAACAAACGTTTGATGAACAGTTCGCCAACCGTTCAGCGGGAAATTCGTTTATGTTCGTTTGTTTAATAAATGAACAAACACGAACAAAAAATTTCGTTCGATTAACTAAACAAACAAACACGAACACAGGTCTCGTTCGTTCGATTGCATTCGTCAACGTTTGGCAATGTGTTTATTTAAGTTCGTTAGTTTATATTTGTTTGTGTATGTTCACTGGTTAAAACTTAAAAGCTTTTAGTCTTTTAATTTCCCTCCTAAATTTTATTTCCCACCTAAACGTTTTCCCCCTATACATTAAATAACTAAATGTTTTGATCATTCTTGCATTCAAAATACATCAATCTTTTTAGCTATTCGTCGTACTAAACTAATGAAAAACCTCAGCCTTTTGTTAGACAATTGAAGATGCTATTACTTTTGAATGCATAGTTATAATGCAAGTATACGTATCCTTGTCTAATTAATATTTGTTTTTATATGGTCTTAAAAAATTGAAGAATGTCTCGAATTTAGGAAAGTTGGATATCGAAGAATCTAGACATTTTTTTAGGATAATTATGAACTTTTGAATTAGGCGTATCATGTATTCATGTCTAAGTAATTTTATATAATTATGTCTAAGTTAGTACAATTTGACTTATCGTTTAGTGGATGTACTTTGTGTAACGGTTAATATTAACAATGTTTATTTACTTAGTTCATTATAAAATGTTTGTTTTAGTTTGTTTGTGTTCAAGACCCATGATGTGTTGGTGAAAACACCTTGTTAATATGTTAGTTTTGTATATATTTTAGTATTTTATTGTGTACATTTAGTCGGTCTTAGTTATTTTTTAGTGCTCATGTGTTTTGTAGGTGTTCATGGACGTTGTGGCGTAGACGAGAAATTTTGGTCGAGCGAAGAACACCCGAGTCCAGAGCACGGAGTAATAATAATAATAATAATAATAATAATAATAATAATAATAATAATAATAATAATAATAATAATAATAATAATAATAATAATAATAATATAATCGTTATTATTGAGATAAATGAAATATTGAAAGAATCACTTATTGAGATAAATGAAATATTGAAAGAATCAAGTGGGCTCCACTAATTGGGTTTATTTCAGCCCATGGAATTTTTGAAAGGAAGGCATGATATACAACAGAAGGGGGGATCACGATTCTTGGGACGGCAGTGAGGATCGAAGACAGAGGACGATCGCACGAAAGAAATAAAAATAGAGGAAGAAGCCACCATGATCAAGATGCAAGGCTAAATCTTTTGTAGCTTCCTCTAGACGAATGGTTCAATTAGGTTTCGCACTTTTTCTATTTATTTTCAGTATTGGATTATGTTTTGCTTGTGATGACAAACAACTAAAACATTATTGATGTATTAGTTAAGCAAACAATTGATTTGTGTTTTGAGTCCTTTCTTTACAACTTGTTCGGTTGATGACAAAACCTAGTAGCGGGTTGGGTGACATAAAGAGGGTTGACTTGACGCTTACAATTGGGTAGATAATAGGGTTTGATGACAAGAACTTGTGCTACCAGTTAATTAACTAATTTCCAGAACCATGTCTATGTGGTTCCCAATCTATAAACTGAAAATTGTGTGAAACCTAGAACCTGAAGTTTAGAGTGAGTTACTTCTTTATTATTACTGTTTTCTATTCGAATCACTTAATCAACTTTTTCAAGCACAACAACGTTCTACTTCATAAAATATTATTTTTAATTAATTAGTTTAGTTAATAAAATTGCTATCAACACTAACCACATACTCCTCGTGGTTCGACAACCCTACTCCCTATACTGCAGTCCTTGTAGCTAAGGAGTTGTTTTTAAAATATTTTTTTGATTAGCACTTCGACACGCGATCAAAATGGCGCCGCTGCCGAGGAGTACGTGCGCTTAGTGTTTTTAGTTTTAGTTGTCCTTAGTTTTAAAAAAAAAATTAAAAAAAAAACCCAAAAAAAAAATAAAAAAAATATAGTATCTTTTCTTGTTTATTTACTTTTTGTTCTTTATTTAGTTATTTTTCTTTGTTCAGTACTACGCTGGTTTTCTTGTTTCTGTGTGTGCAGGTTACTTTACTTGTATGACCATACACGAAGGTCGGGAAAAACATCGCCTTTGATTTTTGATCCGGAGATTGAGAGAACCGCCAGAAGAAACCGATCCCTTTACCACCCTAATCACACCATGAGTATTCACAGCCATCACGGCATCCCCAAGGATGCACTTCCTCAAAATCCACTACCACCTATTCCACCCATTCCACCACAACCACCAAACCCACCACCAGTACCACAATTCCAACCGGCCCGAAACACCCGACCAGTCATACCACAGCAGCAACAAAACCTTGAAAACCAACAGCTGCATCACATCCCTCAACGGTTTGATGAGGAGAGTTTTCACAGTACATGGCAGACTGACTGGGACAGAGAATCTGAGCATGAGGAATATGACGGCAGATATGCCGACGTCAGGTATGATGATTTTGATCAGGATGGGTTCGACTTGCATCCTAGGCGTCCAATCCCACGTAATCAGGTATGTCACTTTAATCAAGGGAACCGGGTTGGGAGGCAAAGGGTAAATAACCAGGCACCAAGAGATGTGCCACGATTTGATGCGGGTGATATGGGGGATGATTTAGAGTTTGTAGATGGTGTCCCACAGCTTGTTCAGAGGGCACCAGCTAGGGGTGGGGTAGATAGTCACTTTAGGCCAGTCATTATGCCTAATTCATCAGCTGTAGTGACACCCGTAGGTAGGAATGGTAGAGCTTTTGAGGTTAAACCCCATTATTTAGGCCACCTACCTGAGTTTTATGGTAAGAGATCAGAGGAGCCCTACTTACATATTGCAGCTTTTGAGTCTATTTGTAACACTGTAGGAGGGGCTGGGTTCACTAAGGATCAGGTTATGCTTATGTTGTTTCAATTCACTTTAAAGGATAGGGCTAGGCAGTGGTTTGCAACCCTGACCCCAGGTAGCATTTTTACTTGGCAAGACATGCAGCAGGTGTTTTTAGAAGAGTATTACACTATGAGTAAGACTTCTGAGGCTAGAGAAGCAATTAGAGCCTTTGAGCAGAATTCCGGCGAGACATTTCATGAGGCCTTTACTAGATTTAAGGAGTTGCTTAGGAAGTGCCCACATCATGGCATTGAGACTTGGGAGCTTATTAAAGCATTTTATGATGGATTATTGCCTGATGAGGTTAGGGATCTAACATCTATTAGCAGTGGTACTTTTCTCACTAACACAGTAGCTATAGATTGGGGGTACTTAGAGAGGATGAGTGCAACTTCTAAGAGACAAGCACAGTCTAGTAGGAAATCTAGATCATCTTCTGTTAGGGCTGTTGATTATGAGGCTGAAGAGAGGATAGAAAAACTTAAGCAGCAGAATTTGATCTTAGAAAAACAAGTAGCACAATTGAGAGTAGGAAAAAGTGATGAGGTGAAGGTAGGTAGTGCTTTTAATGTTTGTACTAAATGTAATGAATTGGGTCATATTGCAGCCGAATGTGCAGGTGAACAGGTAAATCAAGTCTATGGAGAAAGAAAACAATATGACATGAATTCGAATACATATCATCCTGGACTGCACAATCACCCCAATTTCAGGTATGGTAACTCGAATAACCAATCAAATCCTAATTTTTCTAATTCTCATGTGCTGGGTGGAAATCAGCAGCAACACTGGAACCGACAACAGGGCACTTCAGGTGGAAGCGATAATGAGTTAAATGTGATTCTGGAAGCTATCAAGGCAGTCCAGGAGGATGTTAAGGGAATTAGGAAGGATAATGAAGTGCGGGACAAAACTGTGGAAGCCTTGTCAAAACAGGTAGGCCAGCTAGCTGCTCAGATGTCAGGGAGAGACCCAGGTAAACTTCCTAGTGATACTGCACTAAATCCTGCTCACCAGTCTTCCTCCAGAAGTCTGCACATCAACGCGGTAAGTATTTCTCCCACCTCTGAAATAGGTAGTGTAGACAATACTCCACCAAAGTTTGTTGAGGGAATGGTGGAGGAGTGTAACACAGAATCTGAGTCTGAAGCTGAACAAGAAATTTTTTTCAAATTAAATCTTGAGAGTAAGAATGTGAAGAATGGGTCTAATGAGGCTAAGTGTGGGGGTGAGAAGGTGAAAAAGGTACCCTTTCCTATGGCTTTATTAGATCCTGCTAAGAGAAAAGATTTAATTAAACCGGACCCACCAAAGGATGAGAAGTGGGAAAAAATTTAAAACTGTCAAAATCAATTTACCGTTAATTAATAAAATTGAAGAATGTCCTGATCAGGTTCAGTGTCTGAAAGAATTGAGTACCCAAAAACGACGGCATAAACTTCCTAAACAGTTAGATTTAAGTGCCAGTGTGAATGCCGTTTTGTTGGGTACCCTTCCCCCAAAACTCCAAGACCCTGGAGCGCCTATTATTGTTATACAAGTAGGTGATTTTCAAGTGGATAGAGCGCTTCTGGATTTGGGAGCTAGTGTGAGTATTATACCAGGGAGTTTATATGATCAGTATGATTTTGGTCCATTACAGAAAACCAACACAACTGTGGTGTTGGCCGATCAAACTCCTTCGTGTCCTAGGGGGATTGTAAGGGATGTGATTATTAAGGTTGGAGAGTTTTATTACCCGGTAGATTTTTTAGAGCTTGATTGTGTTAAAAACACACAACCAACTGTCATTCTGGGTAGACCGTCCCTGGCTACTGCTAAAGCCATTATTAATTGTGCTGAGGGGATGGTAAAGATGAGGTTTGGGGATAGGAAGATGAGTCTTAAGGTGTTCTCTAATACTGTTAATCATAAAACTAACAAAAGTGGATCTCCTGTGAAGGAGAATGGAAAAGAAAAGACAGAATGTTTTGTGATTGACAGGATGGAACTAGTGAGCAAGAATAAAACTAAGAGAAAACGAAGGAGAAGGAAAAAGAAAGCCAAGAAGCCACCAAAACCAGATAGTGAGAATGAGAAATTGGCATTGCTAGGGCTAATAAGGAGAACTGAGGATGAGTTACCTGGGTGTAGGAGGAGCACACACTTAGAGGTGTGGGGACACAAGCATCCCACTAGACCACCATGAGTAGATGTGTCAGGTATGTTTACTTGTAGAGTCTGTATAGTTGTGTAGAGTATTAAAGGTATGTTTTTATTTTATTTTTAGAGTTTGAGTCTGTTTTTGTTTTTCTGGGAATGCTTGGAGTTTAACTTTGGAGTTTATTTACTTAGTTCATTATAAAATGTTTGTTTTAGTTTGTTTGTGTTCAAGACCCATGATGTGTTGGTGAAAACACCTTGTTAATATGTTAGTTTTGTATATATTTTAGTATTTTATTGTGTACATTTAGTCGGTCTTAGTTATTTATTAGTGCTCATGTGTTTTGTAGGTGTTCATGGACGTTGTGGCGTAGACGAGAAATTTTGGTCGAGCGAATAACACCCGAGTCCAGAGCACGGAGTAATAATAATAATAATAATAATAATAATAATAATAATAATAATAATAATAATAATAATAATAATAATAATAATAATAATAATAATAATAATAATAATAATAATAATAATAATAATATAATCGTTATTATTGAGATAAATGAAATATTGAAAGAATCACTTATTGAGATAAATGAAATATTGAAAGAATCAAGTGGGCTCCACTAATTGGGTTTATTTCAGCCCATGGAATTTTTGAAAGGAAGGCACGATATACAACAGAAGGGGGGATCACGATTCTTGGGACGGCAGTGAGGATCGAAGACAGAGGACGATCGCACGAAAGAAATAAAAATAGAGGAAGAAGCCACCATGATCAAGATGCAAGGCTAAATCTTTTGTAGCTTCCTCTAGACGAATGGTTCAATTAGGTTTCGCACTTTTTCTATTTATTTTCAGTATTGGATTATGTTTTGCTTGTGATGACAAACAACTAAAACATTATTGATGTATTAGTTAAGCAAACAATTGATTTGTGTTTTGAGTCCTTTCTTTACAACTTGTTCGGTTGATGACAAAACCTAGTAGCGGGTTGGGTGACATAAAGAGGGTTGACTTGACGCTTACAATTGGGTAGATAATAGGGTTTGATGACAAGAACTTGTGCTACCAGTTAATTAACTAATTTCCAGAACCATGTCTATGTGGTTCCCAATCTATAAACTGAAAATTGTGTGAAACCTAGAACCTGAAGTTTAGAGTGAGTTACTTCTTTATTATTACTGTTTTCTATTCGAATCACTTAATCAACTTTTTCAAGCACAACAACGTTCTACTTCATAAAATATTATTTTAAATTAATTAGTTTAGTTAATAAAATTGCTATCAACACTAACCACATACTCCTCGTGGTTCGACAACCCTACTCCCTATACTGCAGTCCTTGTAGCTAAGGAGTTGTTTTTAAAATATTTTTTTGATTAGCACTTCGACACGCGATCAACCCATGTTCACGAACAGTTCACAAACAATTGAATTTCTTAACAAACAAACACGAACAAAGCCTTGTTCGTGTTCGTTTGGTTCGTTTACAGCCCTAGTGATGGAGATATTCTCCTCACGTGTAGAGGTCAAAAGGAATAGAAGATAGAGTGTAAGAAGGAATAATCAGGATGGATCAGATCTGTGGAATAGATCCCTGATTTATAGAGGGAGTATTTTCTTATTTTGGAAAGGATATTATCTTGAGACATGGTGCAACAAGAGGACAAGCCACTTTAAGCCAGGGGTGGCTTTGGACCTACGGTCCGAGAGGTGCAGTGTCTATACGACAGTTGTTTGTGCTGACCGAGGAAAAAGATGACAAGACAGGTCATCTTTTGATATGTGCTCCTCCGTCCTTTGAACCTTCGTAGCATTCAACCCTTTAAGCATAATTTTTATGTTGAAGAACGCTGAGGGTTCGACAAGTGTTAAGGGTGAAGGGGTGTATACCCCTGACTGGAATGTGAAGCCTAGTGATACGTTTAAGTCTTCTTCTGTTTGTGAGGAGGTGTTGACACATCTTGCTACTCCGGGTGCCAAGGCTTGTTTGGAGGGGTTGGATGATGATGCCTTGTTGACAAAGATGATGGTTGGGACGTGCAACTTGGCTGCAATGCTTCTTGAAGGTGTTAGTAGGTTTAGGAAGATGATGACAGAGTATGGTGATTTCGCCAAGAAGAGGAGAGAAATGAAGCAGTCTCTTACTTCGTTGAAGAAGGATGCTCTTGAATGGGCTGAGAAGGAAAAAAACCTTAGTTGGTTTAATTGATGAATTGAAGAGAGGGCATGAAGCAGAGACTGCCAAGCATGTGGCTACCAGGCTGAAGGTTGAAGCTGACAGGGTGGCACTTGAAGCAGAGAAGAAAGTATTTGAGAATGAGAAAATAGGGTTGGAGGCTTCTCTTGCTGGTGCTTTAGATGAAAACCAGTGGCTGATTGAAGAGGGTTTTCAGTAAGTTGTCACATATCTGCTTCATTCGGCTGAATTCAATTATGCTCTTGGGGAAGTTTACACCAAGCTCCTTATTCATGGTAAACATGCAGGTTTCGTTGCTGGCTTTAAGGCCTATGAATCGGGTCAAGTTATGGAAGAGTCTCCCCTATATCAGCCTAACTCTATGGATGTTTTCAAAGAAACAGTTTTAAAGAAGGAGCATTCAACTTATCCTTATGTTTCCCAAGTGTCTTCTTGCTATGGGAAACCTCTACAGGAGTTGAAGCAGCTGAAGCCCAAAGGATTGAATGAAGTTGTGTGTGCTAAAGTGTTTGATACAATTTCCAGGAAGAGGGCTTATTCCGGGGATAGTGAGGAGACTTTGGGCATTGACGAGATGCTGTCCAAGGATGCGAGTGTTGAAACCTCAGAGGCTGGTGGTGTTGCTGAGAAGCTGTCGAAGAAGGGAAAGAAGTCTAAGAAGGCAAAGGTGATGAAGGTAACTGGAGAGGATGAAACCTCGAAGCCTTCAGGGTCTGATGGTATTGCTTAGCTTCTTTTAGTTCCTTTATTCGTAGCTATCTTAGCAAACAGTTTGTTAAACAATTAACTTATGTGTTGGTGTTTGAACAATTTGTCTTTTGGTGGGACCTGGCAGGTTCCCTTATGATTGTGGGCTTTAAGAGGGTGTTTGGGATTGCGTTTTGAATCTGATTTTTAGATTATTGCGTTTTGAAAACGCAGATAATTAGTTTTTAGTGTTTGGATTACGTTTTGAAAACGCAGATAATCAGTTTTTTAGGCTATCAAAACGCAATAATCCATAAGCAGCTCCACCCCTGCTTTTCCAAAACGCATAATCTGTTTTGAATAATCAATCCCAAACACCCCCTAAATAGCCTTTTAAACAATTTGTAGTATTTGGCATGTTAAGGCCTTTATGTTAGAGAGAACTACACAATTAGTCCCTGTAGTTTACCATTAGTTTCACCTTTAAGGTTGGTGGTGGGTCCCACTTAAGTTTCACCTTTGGTCCTTATAACCTCAGTTAAATGTTAACCCACATTAGTGCTAATACCCTATTATATATAAATACAATTATCAACTTAACTTTCCTCCGTTAAATTTAATGGCCATTGGTATCCGACATATAACATTACATATTTATGCAACACGTCATTGCACTTCATTTTTTTCCCACATAATCCTCATATTCCCATCGATCTCAAATCACCAAACATCGATCTCAAATTACCAAACCCTTTGCAATTTTGATCCAAACAAAATTTAATTTCAATGCATTCTGCTTTTTTTACTTTTACTTTCGTTCTTAATTCTCCTACATGATTTTTTTACCGCCTATCAAAAAATTTTAATTGTGATGTTTTTTTAAAAGGCGAAGATCAGTAATAATTAATGTTTTGCTTTCCATTTTGAATTTATCAATTGAAAATTTTGATTCTTTCTTAATTATAATTGCGAATTTTATTTTATTTTATTTTTTTTAAATTAAGTACTTCAATTCTTATTAAAACAAAATACGAAAGTTACATCACAATAGAAGGTAGACGGGCAACAAGCTGCGCCGCCACCCCTTTCTGAATTGCGAACCCTAGTCTACCAAAGACAAATCCTTGCCCCTCTGGAGATGAACTATTGCTGTGAACGACCTGTTGGACCCTGGTCAAGAAACGAATGGCTTCTGGCGCTAGGGAGCCAAAGGTATCAAAAGCCAGGGATGGATGCTTGAATCTTTCTGGCTTTCTTTGATACAATATCTTGAACGGTTTCTCGGGATTAATCAGAAATCTGTTCTACTATAAATCGACAGGATTCGAAATTGATTGAAAACAGGGATGGAGATTTTTGGTGATAGGGTTGTGATATTTTCAAGGGATGGATCGTTGAACATGTCTCTCACATATTTAACATTGCCAGCCAATTTGGTGTCGGTTCAGACGTACCTGAACACGTCCCCTCCGCCTGATCAGAACCCCAAACACTTATCACCGGTTACTCAAGAAAAGCTTTTGCATGAGATCGGAAACCATCACCGGTGAAAAAGACGAACAAGAATGGTGGTGGTTGGGAATCAGATGGGTTCGTCAATTCCGACATCTATGTCACTGGACGCGACTTTCTCACAATATCTTCGCCGCCGATAATCAACCAAATGTCTCTGGCTGAGACCTTTCTTACCGTCGTATACAGATCGTCGGAGCACCCACCGAATCTAAGCCACCTCTGTTTGCCCTCTTTCTCTCTGGCTTTCTGTAGCATTTATCTTTGACTCTTATATTGTTTTTTTCTTTCTATTTCAAAATGTGAAAAAGTGTTTTTTAGTGTGTGAAAGTGTGTGGTTTGACACTAATGACATTAGTTGTGATTGAGTTTTGGAGAAGTGTAGAACACTTCAATTCAGTTCAGTGGCCAGTGGGTTTGTATAATACAAGGGGGGACGGGGCGCCACCCGAATTGTTCACGGGTACCCACTATCAGCACGGTAACACCGTCGTCACCCACACTGGTAGTGGTCCCGTGGACCGTTTTGCTGGTTCTATCTAACGGGCCGGTAACCGTGTATTATTTATTTTTTAATTCAGTATAATTCCATTTTTTATTATTTATAACCGTTGTCAAGCAACATTTTGGTTTTTTTTTTTACTTAAATCGTTAGTTTTAAACATAAATAAAACCAAAAGTAAATAAAAAACGTAAAACAATATTAAAAAAAATTACATTTTAATTTAAAAGAAACAAAAAAATAATCAGTGGAGTTCTGCCTCCAAAAAAATGTTTCAGTGAAGTATATCAGTGAAGTGATGTGGCAGTATATAGTTGGTTAAAATCAGGACAGTCATTCAAGAGTGTTGAAACCCTTGTTGTTTGTTTAGTGTATTATTGTGTAGTATGAATAAGGATAGTCATTCAAGAGTGTTGAAACCCTTGTTAAACCAATTGTTAGCCAAATATTTCCTACCTTTACCCTAAGCCCAAAACCCGTAAGACCTTTCGATGTGTGCATAGTTTATAGCTTCTGTGTGATTGTCATACAAACCTATGATAGCAAGGTTACATTCTTGGTTTTTGAGTGATTTATACTAGCACATTACAAGCTAGTCCAGATATAAACCGAGAGGAGCGACCATTGTGAGGGGTGTGTAGTATATGTGTATGATGATAAGCATGTTAGGTTTAGTTAGGCAAGTCTTGATTTTTAAAATATGCAATATTGCTTGTCAGTTTGTCAATCTCGATTGTGTAAGTCTATGGGATTGGGTATGATTCGGGGCCTTGAAGAGTAGTTTCGGTAAGGGAATTAAAGGTGGCTTGTTAACAAAGCGAGTAGTGTTTTGTGATGGTTTGATTGGGAACAATCAAAGGTAAGTGTGGGAATGTGATGAGAGGGTAAATGAATGGTTAATAATAAGCCCATTTTGTGTGTTTTTGCTATGTTTATGTTGACAATATATGATGAATGGGATAACTACGTGAGATTTGATCGTTTCAGGATAACTGGCTAAACGGATGGAATTAGAGCCGAAAAGTGTGAAGCGTGGTGTCCAAGTTAAAGAATTGAAGAAGTGGAAAGTGTTCAAGAGCTTGTGGAAGAGAATTGGATGTTTGAAGGATGTTTATGATGAAGAAGTGAAGATTAGAGTGTGTTTGGATGCAAGGATTTGAAGAAAAAATGTTTTGGAAAGAAGTTGAAGAAACAATGTGTAAGCTATGCCTTCCATCTGTAGCTTACTGATGAATTACAAGGCAATTGGAGCATTTTCACGTGGGTTAGAATAGTAAGGTACAGGGTTGATCTGTAAGGTACTGCTGAATAAAGCAATGCTGATAGATTGACTGAACTGTAAGCTACGGGCCTAATCAGTACCTTACGGCTGACTGAAGAGCAAAATTAGGAGAGGTTGTTTTTCATGAATAAAATGATTTTTTATCAAACCTAGCAGCCTCCTAACCCCATAATCACGAAAATACACCATCTTTGGAGACTTTTGAAGCTACAAACACCATTGTTCATTATCATTCATCCATTCCTTCGGTTTCCATCAACATGTTCGGTATTATTATTCATACTTTTGAGTTATTTCTTGCTATCATGAGTGGCTAAACATCTTTGTAACCACCTCCGGGTGTAAGGTTTATTTGTGAAACTCTAACTCTTGTTTGGTTTGGTTTATGGATTGTCTTTTAATTGTTTGAAAGATATTTGTGGTTTGAGTTATTTAAACAAGTCACATTTGTGCAATTGCTTATCTTTTAGTCATTCGCATTCGGTTTTCTTGCATCGTGAGTAGTTTGATTAACGGGAAGGTAGTTGTTATTTGTGGGTTGGTAATTAAATTGTACGAGTTATTATTAAAAACTTGTGTTTGATTATCACTTAACTTAAACCGTTCAACAAAACTATGTCTATGTGGTATCCAATCATCTAACCAAGGGTAGGGTGAATCATTAAACCGGAAACCTGGAGGGGGTTACTTCTTTAATATCATTGTTTACAACTTATAAAATTCGTTTTCTTAAAACTCAAAACAAACAACAAACCAATTAGATTTTTAATTTATTAGTTAATTTGCAAAACTACTCTTTCCACCAATTCACTGTGGAGACGACTCAACTTTCATATACTACTATTTTCATTATTTTTGATTGACCCAACGACATCGATCAAAATAGTACTCCATAAGTTATGTTTTCTATTTTTGCTAAGTATTTGACTCAAGATATGGCAAAAGCGAAAAACAATTCTACTTTTAACCTAAAGTTTTATTACATTGCAATTTATACTTTGGCTTTGAAAAAGCAAGATTTAAATTTTCCAACTTTACCCATGTATCATATATAATATACGTTTTTAACATATTATTTTCTGTGATGATTTTCATTCGCTATTTTTAAGTAAATAAATTGTTGTTAACATTCTTGAGTTTCAAAAGTTTCAACTTTACTCCTTTCGTTTCTTTACTTGAAAAAACTAACTTTTTTATGTGCGGATTTTGTGTATGTGTTGGTATAAATTTAAGTTGATATACATTTAGACGAAAACATCCTTGGGAACAAGTCAGTGCAAGTATATTATATTTTGGTTACGTACCAAACCCATCGTCATTAAATTTAATACATTTCATCCGATGGTATACATTTGAGTTACTCTACATTTTGTGTGTTTCTATGTCTTTAAGGCTATAAAAACCCCTTTTCATCGGGCACGGATCACATAACAGTTGCACTAATCAGTTTGATGTTTGTAATGTACCTGCGCTGCAACGCGCACGGAGCTATTTACTAGTTATGTTACAAAAACTAAACTTAACATCTTAACATGAAACTTTTAAACCTTAATAGTTAATACTCAAAGGTTGAAAGTAATGGTAAACCTCCGACATTATTTGTGTAGTTATCTCTTACTAGTATGGAACCCGCGCGTTGCGGCGGTGTCGACAATACAAGGCGGGAACATAATTCAAACTTTAAAACGATAAAAAAAATCATATGTAAGTTGTATATATTTATATATAAAAGCACTCGCGATTAACGGCAGGGAAGTTTCTAACATTAATTAGGATAGTTACATGATACCATGTTACGTTCTATATACATATTGACAAAAAAAATATGTGGATGGGTCTTTAGTTTACACTAAACGGAGGGAGCAGAAATTCTCTTTCAAAATGTGTAAAAGTTGTATAAGAAAAAAGGAATTATACTAAAACAATTAAAAAAAACATCTTATATAGGTGCTTGGATGTGCTCTTTAAGTTGGTATTACAACTTGAAGTCACTACAAGTCAATATGACCAATCAAATCCAATAGTTTATTGAAACTAATTGTTAAGATTATTCATTATTGTCTAACCAAATGATAGTTTAACCATCTATTTATGATTCTAATTATTCAAGTTGGTATATTGAACCCAGGTAATTTCCATTCTATCATGAATGATTTGAGCTGCCGATTTAGTAATAACTTATTGTTTTGGCTTCAAGACTACGCCTGCATTTCCACTCTTCGCCCCTACCTTAATTTCAGCCTCCAAATGAGATATCCCTGGAAAATGAAAAAAAAAATTAAATACTCTTTAAACCTTTTAAATATATAAAGGTATAGGATTGAGAATTAAAAGGAGGGAATGCATGGGATTTATAGTATTGAATTGGGTCTTTTAATGAGGGTTACATATTTAAAGGGGTAGAAATTGTATATAAGACAAATATACTGTTGGCATTAAAGGTTGTACACAAGGATATAAATAGAAGAAATGAGGTAAAAATTTAAAGATTACACTTGAGACTTTTGGAATGTCATCTTAACTTTGCCAAGTTTGCTATAATGTAGTAGAGATTATTAAAAAAAAAAAGGCGGTAAAACACCAAACAAGGCACAGCTAATATATAAAATTACCAAAAGCCGTTTACCAATAATTCACGCCGCCACTGACCACCGTGATCCACCACCACCACCATGGAAACACCACCGCCACACAAACTGACCCTAACCGGCATCCGCTCTGAGTCCGAACGGATCATCACATCCAACTACACTCACTTCATCACCTTTTCCCTCCTCTTCCTCCCTCTCTCCTTATCCCTCATCTACCTCCTTGACCTCATCAACTTCCTTCAACCTCATCACAATAATACTTATCCATATTATTATTATTATTACATCTTTTATATCCTAATCGTTTACTTACTCTCCCTATCTGCTATAGCCACGATCACCTACACCACGCACCATGCTTTCTTCGGTACAAAGGTCAACTTCTCCACCACCTTCAAGTCCCTTACATCCTCCTTCTTCCCGATCATCACCACAGCCATCATATCTCATGGTCTTGTTATCATACTCTCTTTAAGTTTACTATTAGTCGTCGAATTTGTAATCAATTACAACTCGGTTGACTTCATGTGGTCGTCCACCATAACATGCGTGATTTTCATACTAGTTGTATCATGTTTTTACGTGAACTGGCCGTTGGCTTTTGTCGTGGCTGTTGTCGAATCAAAATCGGGCTTTTCGGCTTTGAAAAGGAGCTCGGATTTAGTTAAGGGGATGAGATCGGTTTCGTTAGCATTGTTTTTGCAGTTTGGATGTTTTTTCGGGTCATATGTATTGGCGTTTTCGGACAGTATTCATTTGTTGAGTGCATCGTGGTTTGTAATGTTTGTGGCGGTGGTTGGTTGGAGCTGGATAATGTGGTGTTTGTGTCACATGACTGTTGCTACTACAGTGTTGTATAATTATTGTAGGGTTTTGCATGGTGAAGTGGGGATTGATGAGTTGTTTGATGACAAGGGTACTAATGTTGTTGAAGTTTGATGATCAAGGTTTGCTTTCTATGGAGGTTTTATGTGTTTATATGGTATTTCTTAATTTTCATCTTTTGTGACACTGTTTAAATACAAGGTATTAAGAGCACCTATAATGTATAATTATTGTGACACTGTTTAAATACAAGGTATTAAGAGCACCTACAATGTATAATTATTGTGACCCTGTTTAAATACAAGGTATTAAGAGCACCTACAATGTATAATTATTGTGACCCTGTTTAAATACAAGGTATTAAGAGCACCTACAATAGTGGGTGTCTGGAAAGTCCACTGACCAAACAACACCATCTCCCCATTGTAGCGATTGGTCCAAACCAATATGATCCGCTCTAGCGGGGCGGATTCCGGACGGTCCAAAGTGGGCCCCTTAGGACTTTATGAATAAATGGAAAAATGAATTTTTGTGTGTTGGTAACTTAATTGGTATATATTAAATAAGGGGAAAAGTAGGTAATGAGGTGGAGGCTTTGAATGAATTATGATTGTAGGGGAAAAAAAGATAGGTTTGAAATGGTTGTAGTTTGGAATGGTTTAGAATGATACGGCATGGTGACGTGGAGGTTTGAAATTACAAACCACCACCCCGGAAGCTCTAAGTGTCTTGGTAATAGATACATGTCTTGTCAAACTCTTTAAACATGTTTCGCTCAACAAGATAGCCTTGATAACCTACCACGCATATGATTAAGCCAAATTCATACCATAAGGACATACCCAAAGCTTTAAAAAAGATAACTTAAAGAGGTGACAAATTCATACCATAAGGACATACCCAAAGCTTTACATATGCAACACATTGGTAGCTAGATTATTGAATTTGTAAGATTAATTAATTAGATGGGCTTGAAGAAAAACTTTAAACATAGGCTTGAAAAAGAAACTTTAAACATAAGATTGTGCAGAGGCTGCGCGAACGCAAGCCCCCACTGCCACAAATTATGACGTAGGCTCGACCACTTGGGCCGACCTTAGGCGGGCACCCCTCCTAAGTGCAATGGAGGTCACCAACCTAGGCCATGGACCTTCTTGATCGCCCATTGACTCCGTCAAGGTAAGTGGGTATTCATGTGCCTTCTCTCCCAATTTATACTACATTCTTCCTCACCTTCTCTTTCTCTCCAAGTCGATGTGGGACTCTGAACTAATCATTGATGCTATATTCTTTTCTTTTTAAACGATTAAACACAATATTATTACTTCCGTCTTATTTGTATAGAGTTGTTACTGTTATTATTTATTTTATATTTTTCAATATTGAGTTGGAAATCTAGAGAAGACAGTGAGGATTTAAGGTACAATCTTAGTTGATTTATGGCAATATTAGAGTACTGTTAATCACTTAATCTGTCCTGCTTCAGCTGTTCTATCATCAAATGCTTTACATGATGAATCCATTGTCATCGACTTGCTATTCGGCTTCTATTGCAAACTCTTCTAGTCTTCCTTTAAGATCTTCTGTGGAACCTTGCCAAAATTTCTCAGAAACAACCATTTTAACCACAATGTGTTTCCCTTTCAACATCACATTGTTGATTACAAAAGCTGCTCTTGTTTACACTGATGATTGTATTTACTCATGAAAAACAGTCAATACCTCAATATTTCATTATTTGATTATTAGAAAGCAAAGATATTTTATAGGCTGGTTGAGATTATAAAATAATTGACTGGATAATTGTGCGAGGGCCGCGCGAACGCAGGCCCTCACTGCCACAAATTTTGACGTAGGCTCGACCACTTGGGCCGACCTTAGGCGGGCACCCCTCCTAAGTGCAATGGAGGTCACCAACCTAGGCCATGGACCTTCTTGATCATCCATTGACCTCGTCCAGGTAAGTGAGTATTCCATTGCCTTCTCTACCTATTTAATACACGCCTTTTCACCTTCTGTTTTTCTCCTAGCCGATGTGGGACAATGGACTAATGAAACGACCTCCTTTTCTTCGCAAACAATCAAAGAGAACATTATTGTTTCCATCATATTTGAATTAGTTTATTACGGTATAAACGTAGTGAAATCGTGGAATATCAGGGCCCTAATCTTTCTGTTACATAACTGATATTTGAGTCCACCGGTGCTTTGGAAATCTTGAAGGAAAAAGAGAGGATATTAAGGTATAAGCGTTGTGCATTCATGGCAATTGGGCCACTGTTAATCTGTCATGTAAATGTTTTAGTTGATGAATCCATTGCCAAACATCTGCTTTAAAGCTTCTATTAGTTGCAAAATCTTCTGGTCATCCTTAAGGATCTTTTGTGAATCTACATTCCTAGCTGTTGCATTGAGTTCATAAAATAATACAAAAGGAGGATTCATGTTGTTTGTGTAAAAAATAATAAAAAACGCCGTTGCCGGGGATCAAACCCGGGTCACCCGCGTGACAGGCGGGAATACTTACCACTATACTACAACGACTTGTTTTTGAACAAATGGCAACTGAAAATCTCTTATCTAAAAGTTATACAATTTAACGATCTAACAGATGTTAATATTACTTAAAACAAATAATAATAGTTGGCCCAACTAAATTGTATCAGCACTCAGCACAAATCGTATTACATGTTCAAACTGCAAACTTGATCTTAGTTCTCATTTGGTTCACCGAATTGACATGAATTAGTGTTAAACTTAATTTGGTTAAAAATGTGTTTGGTTTGTTAAGTATGAAATTTAGCACTCCACTGGAATGTTGAAAGATAACCAAAAAGCTCATATACTTGAGTTGAATTCATAACCATGTTTATTTGTTTCATCGTAATTCTAGCATATTTTCACTTGGTCATTGGCGTTTGTAGTAGTTGTCGAATCACAATCGGGCTTTTCAGCTTTGGATGTTTTGTTGGGATTTTGTGATGGTCCTTGATTGTGGCTGAATGATGTCATATTTACATTACTTGACTGCTTGCTGCTACCGCTGTAATAAGCAGGGCTTTGATGAAAAGGCTACTCATGCTGTTGAAGTTTGTTCATTAAACTGAAGAATTGTGCAGGGGCTGCGCGAACGCAAGCCCCCACTGCCACAAATTATGACGTAGGCTCGACCACTTGGGCCGACCTTAGGCGGGCACCCCTCCTAAGTGCAATGGAGGTCACCAACCTAGGCCATGGACCTTTTTGATCATCCATTGACCCCGTCCAGGTAAGTGATTAATACAATGCCTTCTCTCCCTATTTATATTACACAGCTCCTAACCAAATTTTTTCTGCAACACGATGTGGGACTCTGGACTAAAACGCGTCCTTTTCAATCTTATCTAAACAAAGGTATTATTATTGTTATTCTTATTTCTTTTCAAGATCAATGACTTTTTTTGTAGTAAAATGTTTTAGCACAGACAACAAGACACACAAGCAACTTTTTTTCTCTCAAGTGAAATATGAATTTGAATGACATTATCACAAACCATTAACCTTGGACCCTCTAGCGATCATCGAGATTCCCATAGAGTGATCATTACTCGATCAGATCAGTATTACAATCAACCACGTTGGAAATCTAGAGAAGATCAGTTACAATTTAAGGTATATTCTTAGTTGGTTTATGGCAATTAGGCCAATGTCAATCTGTTCTGTCCCGTTTCCGTTGTTCTATCATCATATATTTTAGTTGACGAATCCATTGTCAACGACTTGCTATTAGGCTTCCATTAGTTGCAAACTCTTCCTGTCTCCCTTTAATATCTTTTGTGGAACCTTGTTGACAAAAATTCTCAAAATCAGCCATTTCGAAAACAATCTGTTTCTCTTTGTACATCACTTGGTCGTTGAGTTCACAAGCAGCTGTAGGCACCGGTGTCAGCAGCTTGTTTTACTCGTTTTTGGAGGTTGATGAAGATGTGAGGCATTCAAAAGCTTGGTAACTTAAATCTTTGTTAAAAAGATTTCACTTTGGGATTTTATTTATTTATTTGTTTGGAAATTCAGTTAGATATGTTGTTTCATGATTGTTGTCTTAAGAAAAAAATGATATAAATCTACATTCATAGTTGTGTAAAAAATGATATGAAATTACACTGATAATTGTTGCAGATTTGAGATCATAAAATAATACAAAAGAAGGACGATTTATTAATAAACTTTGAAGTTTGAACTGATAGGAGGTGGAGTGGACCATGTGATTTGTGTAAAAAGGTATTAAACGCCGTTGCCGGGGATCGAACCCGGGTCACCCGCGTGACAGGCGGGAATACTCACCACTATACTACAACGACTTGGTTGTTGATTTGTAATAAGCTTATATATTAATCATAATGTATTCTTATATAACTTCAAATATAAGGCAAGAAATATTCGTACTTCATAACAACTAATATGACAAACAAATTATATCTGCCAGAATCTAAACCATATCACATGTTCAAATTGAAACTTGATATTAGGTCCCATTTGGTTTGTTAAGGAGGAAATCGAATTCTTTTTCTTAGTAAGTGCAATATTACTTTCCGTTGAAGTGTTAAAACTTTAAAGATTATCGAAAAACTTGTGTACATGAGTTAAATTCATAAGCATGTTTCCTCTTCATCCGCTTTTTGTCCCCTAGTTGTTTTATTGACTTCTGTCGATCAAACGAAACTGAATTCATATCCATGTATTAAATGTTTCCTATTCATAACTTGTGGACAATAATCAAGTTGTGAAATCAATTAGGTTTGAAAGTCGAGTGAGAGGGAAAGGAGATGAGGGTCAGGAGGGATGAGCGTTAAAGATGATATAAGGATAACTAACTCTTTAGATATTTTGAACATTTTAATTCTTTTAACAAAGTTACAACTTACAAACCAAAGCGTATTATAACAAAGCGGAAATTAGTTATAAGCCTTCTAAATCTTTATGGAGAGAAATTTGAATTTCTTTCAACATCCAAGTGTGTGCTCTGCGCCTAGCGGATGTTCTTGTGTTCCGTTGGGCGGGTGGGAAACACACTTGCATGAACCTTACCGAATTGTCCCCCCTTGTTGGCCTCGGGGACAATGGATTCGTGACTGGGCAGGCGGTGCTGAGGGCGGAATCGAAGAAACTTTCGAAGCATGAAAAAGCTTGCGTTGATAATCAACATGTTTTCGTTTCGTTATGCTTTCGATACTTTTGGCTCTTCGGCTCCCAATATGATTCCTAGACAGAGCACATAGGATCGTGCACATCAATTTCTCGACCCCTCGGAACCAAGGTTTGGTTTAGGGTAGGGTTTGCTACCCAAAAGGGATTGGGGCGCAACTTATTACTCATTAACCTACCAACCTGGTGTAAAATTACCTTTTATTGTGAAATGGAAATTGACATTACAGTGTTGGACCATAATATATTCATCAATACAAGTTATCTTTTCAGGATTTGAGCATACAAATAATCAAACTAAAAGCATTCACATATGAATTTGAGCAAATATATGGCCAATCACTTGAGAAATAGCCTGCAATCTTGTTTACATTAACAATTATCTTTCCTTAATTTTTTTCATTTCCTCCTTCCATCCACATTTCAATAACTGGTCAATAATCCTTCTTATCAGATTTCCACCAACCAGTTCACAAAACCTCAATCCAATCCTAACAAATAAAAAAATTGCAAAAATGACCATCCATTATGAACTCACTTCATATCTTTCTTTCATTTTCCATAATTAGATGTTGATCTTGAAGAAGATGGCATCTTCAATCTTGCAATCTTGTCATCTTGTTCGCCGCTAAACAACCGCGCGCTCCAGTTTCCTGACCTTTGGACCAACCGAGACGGGACCCTGTCACTGTCTTCCCCGCCCGATGCGTCATATCCACCATCACTGGTTGATCTAGACAATGGTATGACGCCAGACTTGTCATGGGCACTGGAGATCGGTTTCCTAGCATCGTCAGTGCCCGAAGAGATCCTGACAGGGTGAATATCAGGCGAGTCCAAGCTACTGTCTGGTGAGGATTCTACGATACCGGTTGAACCCATGGGCCGGAAAACACTACGTGCCTCGAGCTGCAATGGGACCAGACTCGAAAAATCCTGACCCGTTGCTCTATCAGTTCCCATGTTGTGGTGTAATGATGGCTGTTCTGCAGGGTGTAATTGTTCCGGGAGACGGATCCGCTTGCTTCCTCGTCTTCGGTTACTGTCAAGCCTTGAGAATAACCGACGTTCACTGCTTCCAACACTGTTATCCCGTTCAAGTCCGTAAGGTGCAGCCAGTTGGGTATCTTTTCTTGAAACTGGCTGTATGATTTTGGACTTCTTCCTGGCTTCTGCTGCAGCTTTTGATACCTCCTCTGCATTCAAACGGGCCAATGTCCACGGGCTAATCTTGACGGCTGCGGGGTTCTTTTTCTTCATGGGCTCGTCTACTGTCCTCTTGCCCAACGAGCTAACAGAACCTGTTTCCGGTGGAACTACATCGTACTGTCAAAAGATATATATGTTATTAATAAACTTCTTTTACGCTTTAACAGACCAAAAACTGCATGAAATAGAAAAACGCTTTACGCTTTACCCGATCAAAAAATAGTTCTATTTATAGTAATTTTCTCAAAAAAAAAAATTGTAATACCTGATCTTCGACAAATAAACGTGGGGGCGTACACCAAGCTCCTTGACGGAAATTATTAAATGAGCTGGCGCTGCTCAAACCGGTGATAGAACTTGCTGGAGACATTTGAGGACTTTGTTGACCGCCGATGCCTTGTTGTTCTTGCTCTCTCAACGCTATGATGTAGTCATATGTACTGATTCCCTATACAAGGCACGGTTGTAGTTTAACTAATGATTTTTAAAAAAATAATAATACTTTTCAAGAACGTTAACGGAAAATAAGAACCTCACCTTCTTTATTAGAAGAATGTGAAAGAAGAAAAGCTGAACCAGTGGCAGTGTTGCGATCATAGCCAAAATCGTGCACACTCCCTGTCACAAGTTATAAATAATAAATCTTGTTAGATTAACCAGTCAACACTTTCTCCATCAGTACCATGAAAACGTCAATAATTTTTGTTTTTTGGATTCTTTTAAGGTTAAGTTACCAATTTACAATACAAATTGTACATCATGGTTTTAAAAGGCGCACAAAAGCGACGAGGTCTAAAATCGAGGCGCAATGCGCAAAGCGCAAAAGCGGTGGGCTTTTCGTACGCGAGGCACACGACGAATATATATATAATTTTTTATATATGTTATAGGTTTTTAGCATCATTTACCCAAAATATAGATACAAATAAGGTTTATATATGATTTAACTTAAATGTACAACATTTTTCGCAACATGTATAACAATTTTAAGCACAAAAACACCTCGTGTACGAAAAGCATGCTTTTATTGCATTTTTTTGGCCAAAAAGCGCGCTTTTCATGCGCTTTTCGTACGATGCTCGCCTAGTGTTACATAAGGCGCACAGATTGGCGCCTAGATGCGCTTCGCGCTTAAGCGCGCTTTTTAAAACCAAGTTGTACATTAAGTCGATTTCATAAAGTAACATGGTTGACTTTAAAGAATGAAGCACTCACCACGACTATTATATAAGGAACTAAAGAGAAACTGCTTCCGAGCTTCGTCTCAATGTCTAAACTGAATCGCTTGTGATCAAGAAAACAACATATCAACACAACAATCCCAGTTGACCATTGCAGTACCAGCTGCGTATTTCAATCACAGAAGTAACAACGCATGTCAACTTTCGAGAATTAACTAAAAAGTCAAAATGACTATAAAATAGAGAGATTTGGTCTTACCAGGAGAAGAGCAGAGATCATAAGAGTAAAGAACTTTTTGTAATTCTTCTTGCCTACACAATTATTCAGCCACTGCAAAACAATAACGCGTCAAATGTCTGCTCCAAGAAGTAGATAGTGTTCACAGTCATAGTTCTTAATTCTTACATACCCTGCAATGATGATCAAATCGGTTGACACATTTATCACAAACTCTACAATGCTTGCTGTATTTGAAAACCTGCAGAAAACCATGAATTTACACATGTTTAGATGCTAATTTTGTAAGTTTTGCAAATTCTCAGTTCTTTCTTACATAGTTGTCAAAGTGCCTAGGCGCACGCAAGGCGCATAGGCCGAGCCTGGAGCCTAGGCGCAAGGCGCATAAAAAACGAGGGCTTTTTATAATTAGGCGCATAGTATAAAACACATTTTTTAGGGATTTTAGAGATGTTTTAGGCTTGTTTAGGGCTACATTAGGATGTTTTAGGGTTGTTTAGGACTTGTTCATAACTCATTTAGGATGTTTTAGAGTTTAGGCAATTTTTAGCCTGAATTTGGCCGGAAATCAGCCTGAAAACAGCCCCGATAATGCACCTGAGTGCCTAGGCGCGCGCCTCACAAGGCGCAATGCACTTGGTGCGCCTGGTTGAGCCTAGGCGCGCTTTTGACAACTATGCTTTCTTATGTAGCACAACATCCGTGTTGAAAAAAACTGAGTATTTTTTACGGTTGTCATTTTAACCCGTTAAATAAAAGGGCCATGTTCGGATTGACATGTTTAACCATATTAATTAAAATAGGTGATGTCAATATGTTTAAAATTATAATAAAAATATATACGTTATAAGGTCAACCCTTTAACCCGTTTGACACGGTTAGATTAATTGGTTACACGTGTCATGTTAAAGTTACACGATTTCAAGTATGCCCAGGTTAGGGCTGATTTCTTTGACAGATAAATATATGGTTCCGTTCGGGTTCATTAATTCAACCGCCAACCCATCAACCTGCCTTAAAAACATTTTTGAAGTTTAATTAGGGGTTAATTCTTTAATTATTTTGCAGCAAAAATTTTACCTCAACTTCACACAAACTACAGTAAAACATGCCATCTTCACTAGTCTGAAGTTCAGAAGATTCGTCATTCGAACTCGAGCAACCGCACATCAAAGCGCAAGGAATCAAAGCCACAAACCAACACGGTTTCGACGCGTTCTTCACATTTTCAGACACATTATCCTCCGTTCTCGAATCTTGATTCTTCGCGTCCTTGACCGAATGCTTACCTCCAACACTTGCAGCATTCGCATCTTGTATCGATGAAGTCGATTCCCCGCCAAGCTTACATTCTTTAACTCTACCACTCATTTTGTTATTCGGAGCTTTCGTATACTTTTTCGACTTAAATACACCCGGATCTGCCGGATCCGCACCCGCACACCATATATACAATCCAAATGCAGAAATAATCTAGCAAAATCATCCACAACAAAAAAAAAAAAAAAAAAAAAAAAAAAAAAAAAAAAAAAACACATTAGCATAAACAACTCCTTAACAATAATCACAGAATTATAACAATCAGCATCAGATTATAAACACAAAACAAGACACAGATCTCTAATACATTAGCCACAAAATAATAATAATAATAATAATAATAATAATAATAATAATAATAATAATAATAATAATAATTGGGAACTTACAAGAGGAGTGTAGATCCCCATTACAATATACTGATACATCTTTTTACCAACAAAAGGAGCAAAGAACACATAGAAACCAAACCCCAATGCTAAAAACACAGAAACAGCAACCACCTGCAAAGATTAATAATTAAAGCAACAATTTTTATAATTTCAAAGCCCTATAAAAATTTAAAATAATAATAATAATAATAATAATAATAATAAACAATGAATACCTGGAGAGGATGATAGGGAAGTTGCCATCCATGTTTCCTCATCTTTATATTGAAATTAGAAAAATTTAAGGAAAATCTTTAAGGGTAAGTGAGGGAATTGCAAAAAGATTAAAACTTTTTTGGTTTCTTGTGCTGTTTTGAGTATTTTCTGTAATGGGTCAAATTCTTTTTGCTTCACATCTCTTCATTTCATCAATGGGTTAATAAAGACTAAAGATGTTCAAGATCATGACTACTGTCATCTAGTGAAAGAAAAAGAAAAACCCATCTGGAATTCAGTAACAAATAGTTAATAATTTGTGGGTTTTGCTGCAAATCTTTGTTGGTGTTGGTCTTGAAAGATGAAATGTTTTGCAACAAATCTGTGTTTTTAAGTTTTACTCAATAATAATATCATATTGAGAGGAGAGAGAGAAGAGGGTGCAAAGGGACAGTAATAAGGGACTGTGTTTTTCCTTTTGTGATAGGGTGAAATGACAATAATGCCCTTGTGTTTTTCTTCCTTTTTCATGGGTATATCATGTGTTTCAACAGGTCACTGGTAATGCAAGTTGTACATTTTCTGCTTTTGGATGCACTCTAAACTGCTTGTATTTAAAGCCCTTCTTTATCATCTCTTTTACTTCTTTCATTGTCTTCTCTCTCATCTTTCTTTTGTTTTGTCTCTTTTTAACATTTCTGAATTATTTTTCCCTCTTAAAATTTAAAATGTTGGTAACTAGAATGTCCTCAGGGAATGTCCATTTGTTACTTTTAGTCCTTTGTAGTTTTTTGTAGTATTAAAACAATCATTTTAAGAAAGGTAATCGCCATATCAAACGCGCATATCCTTGTGGTGGAGTGACATAGGAAATGATAGTAGAGCCTAACTATTTTGAGGTGTTAGGTTCGATCATTGATCCCATCAGATTTTACGGATTTTTCACTGTCGTACCTTCGGGCCGGTGGTGAGTCAGGTTTTCCCTGAAACTGGTAGCTTGGTGAGTTCTGGCTACCAGCACTACCCGCAAGCGGGCATCTAAGACGTGTCTTCACTCAGGGACGTATGGGGTGCTTTTGTAACCAATTGATGGATACTCCAAATAGTCAGGAAATCGTTTGTTGGCCGATCAAAAATAATTGCCATATTAAGGATGTTAGATTAGATTCTAGATTCATCAAAATAAATGTGCATTAAATAACACACCCTGTAAAAAGAGTCATTAAAGTAGTGTGTGTTTTGTATGTTATATCTTTGAGGAATGTTATAGGAAAACAGGCCTCTGTATATGATTTTACGGTCACATATCAAACTTTACGATATGGAATTTACAGAAGCAATCAAATGGCCAAGTTACTTGTAGATTCAAAAAGTTTACAAAAACCTCAAACGTTTATTGATAATTGATAATATACATAGGGTTAGGATCAAATACACAAAACACTTTTTCTAGAAAGGGTGAGAATGATTGTGATCCATTGATCATATATTTGAAGGGTTGAGATTAGTTTGTTTGAAAAGAATAAATAATAAATTAGAGGAAGGGCATAAAAGGAAAACCACATTTGTTGACTTTCTCTCTCCACATGCAATGCACATGTCAATTCCCCCATCATTTTAAAACGTCTATAACTTTTTCATACGACATTTTTTTTTTTCAAAAAAATTTCACCATATTAACGAGCGTTTTTTATCTTTAATATGGGTACCACATTGCTACATTAAAATTAAAAAAAAAATTGTGCTAAATGGGTTTTCTTCTCCGTTGTGTCTTTCTGCTCGTTCATTGTGTTATAGTATGCATGTGTGCTTTATAAATATGTTATTTATGTTTTTTTAGTCTATACATGATTTAACTTTGTCCATTGTGTTTTTAGTATGCTTTTAATTGTGTTTTACGCAAATGAGTTTTGTATTTAGGTGTACATTGTGTTTTATTATGTTGTTCATTGTGTAGAGTCTAGTATCCATTGTGTTTTAGTCTTCTGTTCATTGTGTCTTTTATATGCCGTCCATTGTGTTTTACACATTTGGGTTTTTAACTTTTTTTTTTTCAAAAGTATTCATTGTATTTTAGTCTTCTGTTCATCCTGTCTTTCGTATGTCATCCATTATGTCTTACGCAACTGGGTTTTCAACTTTTTTTTTTTCAAAAGTATTCATTGTGTTTTAGTCTTCTATTCATTGTGTCTTTAGTATGTCGTCCATTGTGTTTTACTAGACTCTTGATTGTGTTTTATACCCTATATTTAATTGGTGTTTATTGTGTTTTACATTCCATTGTGCTTTACATTCCATTATGTCTTACGCAAGTGGGTTTTGAATTTTTTTTTTCAAAATTATAGCAATATGGTACTCATATTAAAGATAAAAAGACGCTCAATTTTATGGTATAATTTTTTTAAAAAACGGATGACGTATAAAAAAGTTACGGGCATTTAAAAATGAAGGTGGAAATGACATGTGACTTGCATGTGCATATGTTTTTGACAAAATTACCCCTCCCACTTGTTAATCCTTTGGACACATGTCATTTTCTAGTGGCTTCTCACCCTTCTCATTTTTTGTAGCCTTTGTAGAATAACCCAACCCAATATACATAATCAATCAACTATTGAAATGTTTACAACCCAATCCTATTTATGGCTTTATATCTAAGAGATTAAACAAACTTATAAAAATAAATACTAACGCTGTGTTCCCGAGTTTTCTACCGGAAAGAAAAGAAGAGAAAGGAGATTTAGGATAGAAAAGAACGGGAAGGAAAAGAAATATATAACTTTATTTTGTGTTCCCGAGTTCGAAGGAAAGAAAATGAAAATAAAAATTTTATGTGTTCCCGAGTTGAAAGGGAGAGAAAAGAAAGATTTAATTTTACAATAATATCCTTGTTGGGTGTTATATTAGATTAAATGGAAGGATAAAATAATAAATAACAAAACATTTTAATTGATAACTTTCCCCTCCTTCCATTTCCTTCCATTTTGGAAGAAAGATTTTAAGCAATAATTTTCCTTCAACTTCCTCCCATTCTTTCCACTCATTTCTTTTAATGAAACTCTAGAACACACTTATTTTTCATTTTCCCTTCAATTCCTTCACTTTTTTCCGGTTCCTTCCTTTAATGAAACTCTGGAACATAGTGTAAATGAGAAAGGATAAAGGATACAAGGGATGGAGGGGGTGCTTCACCCTTCACTAAATTTTACCAATCCTGCACTCCTACATCATTTCACTAATTCACTTTACTTAAACACAATTTTAGAGGCTAGAGGCTGCACTTCACTGATTCGTTTATTTATTTTACATTTAAATATAGTTAAATACATATATTCGAAAGTTTAAATTATTTTTTCAATTAAAAAAATAATAAATGCATGCCAAAACTTACCACCAACCATGCCAGAATGGTAATATGACCGTAACCAACGGTTGGTTTTTAAATTCCCACCGTCCTCATCAATTTTACCCTATAAATACCCACCTTCTTCATCGATTTCACCAAAATATACATACGGTTACCATATAAATCCACTCTAAAATGACATGTTGGAACGGAGAGGATGAGATCGTGTTGTTGGTGTCCTAAAAAACGTCCAAAACAACCCTACTCAACAACAACAAAACCACAGCCACCCCTTGGGGCATAACTCGTTTGACGGAGTTCAACCAGCTAGTCGGTGAATACGACTGCACCACCAATTCACTCACACAAAAGTGGACGGATCTCAACAAGTGTGACCGGTGGAACAGCCTATTTGCAGCCACCGTGGGGGAGCACCCAAATCTTGACGAGGATTTGGCAATCGAGCTTACACAAGTCAACTATATGGCTAGGTACTGTAGCAATTTCTATCGTGTTTTGGCATGACAATTGTTTTGTTAGGTTAAATAATTGTGTTTTCTACTTTAATTATGTTTTTCCTAGAATAATTGTATGTTTATGTACTTTCAATATTTGTATTATGTTTAATAGCAATGTTTAGTATTTATTTTGTTGATTTTAATTTATTTATTTTTTTTGTAACCGTTGCATTTGGGATATTGAAATTAATTTGGAAGTTCAAAATTCACACGGTTTTAAAACTGTGGTCAAACTCACGGATTTCCTTCACGTGTCGACTACCAACACCACCGACGATTGTGTTACCATGGTGGTAGGTGGGATTACCGTGAGGTAATAAGGTCAAATACGCTAAGCGCCTCGTCCCGGAAGCTTTAAAATTCAAAGTTATAGATAAACCTTGCTATCACTTTATTTCTATAAATGCATGCTTTAAGTGATGTCATATATAAGACTTTAAGTATACGTCTTCATCAAACACACCTTTGGTGGCTGTAGCTAACAAAATTCGTGAAATGGATTCACGTATTGTCATTTTATTCACGTATATGAGATAGATTTGACAAGATATAATGCTTTGGTTACTTTTGACATCTAAGGCATAAAGTTAAAGAATGGGAATCTCAAGGTTTATTAACTTATTTAATCACAAGTATTATTAAATCAAACCTGATATAACAGGGAAAGATAAAAACATTTGTGAACCTATTTATCAAGGGATAAGGAAGCTTGGGCTATATTTATCTTGTGTTTGTATTGTTGGGTCATTGAGAGGTCTGAATATATAGAAGCCCTTAATTTAGTGAGTAGCAAGTTTGATGCACACACATGATTGGCAATGGAGTGTCGAATCTACAGTTGTGTCGAATATACATAATGGTAATCATATAAGCAATATTCCAAATTAGTTCATACAATATCCGAATTCTCCCCATTTTTAAACATTTATAATATATATAACTTTTTTTTATTGGTGTTATGTTATACCATTCTATCTCAATCTAAATCCACCCATATGGCAAGGATACAAGTTTTTGTCACTCGAATATATGGGATTCAAAATTATCACTTGGAAACCGAATTAATATAGATAAAACTGTACGTGTAAAGATAACATATTTAAAATTTATATATTGTTAATGAGTTAGTTTGTTTGTTTGTTAGGGAAGAAGAATGTTTTGTAGTGTTCTGTGGAGCTTTGTTGGGCAGTGTTACGTTTTATATGGGGATTCTGTGTATTATGCGCATTTTGCTTTTTTTCCCAAAAAGCCCGTGAATCAGTGTCAGAAGAAATTGTGCTAAGGACAAACCATCTCACGGTCAAAACTATAAAAAGTAATTATATAAAAAATACATTCTGCCGGCCTCATATCACTTGGATTTCGATTTTTCTTCTTTTTTTTTTTTATATATATAGATTTAGTACTTGTTACTTAATTATTAAAAACAAATTTTAGTTTAAAATACTCAATATATGTGAGCATATTAAGAAAATCTCACATAGGTAGTTAGCAGAGAAGATATTGGATTCACAAAAATGCATCACCTAATATTATTTACGCGTAAAACAGGTTGACTAAGAATGAGAGAAGATTCAAAGAATTTTATAGTTAAACGTGTTTGAGTTGAGACTTTTTAGAAAGCAAAGAAAACAATATTAACCGGTATAAGAGGCCAAATGTCATAATAGCGTATATAAACATTAGTAAGTATACATGTTCTTCTTAGCATTATCGGATACAATATTTGAATTAATATTTGATTTGTATAGATATAGAGATTATTATTGTTTTCTAGTTTATCTATTGTTTCCTACTTTATCTTGTATTGATTGTGAGGACACTTTCAGTTCTGTGGTTAAACCCGCTATGATTAGGACTGTTTTATCTTTGGCTGTTTCACGTTCTTGGCCCATCCATCAGTTGGATGTCAAGAACGCATTTTTACATGGGCATTTACAGGAAACCGTTTATATGCATCAGCCACCAGGTTTTGTGGACAAACGGTGTCCAAATTTTGTGTGTCGTTTAAAGAAGTCATTATATGGGTTAAAGCAGGCCCCACGAGCTTGGTACACTCGGTTTGCTACCTATCTTTCTTCCCAGGGATTTCGCAGCAGTGTTTGTGATACTTCATTGTTCGTCTACAACAAGGGTCCTCATACGGCATACTTACTCTTGTATGTTGACGATATTATTCTTACGGCATCCACTGATGCCTTCTTACAGGAGATTATCCGCTCACTCTCACGAGAGTTTACTATGACTGATCTTGGTCAGCTACGTCATTTTTTGGGTATTAAGGTCACTCATCAATCTAACGGTTTATTTCTGTCTCAGTCGCAGTACACGAAGGACATTATTGATAGGGCTAAAATGTCCTCCTGTAAACCCTGTGTAACACCGGTAGACCTTTCTTGCAAGCTCAATGCATCAGATGGACCACTTTTTCACGACCCAACTCTATACCGAAGCTTGGCTGGGGCACTCCAATACCTGACCTTCACAAGACCTGATATCTCCTATGCGGTTCAGCAAGTGTGTTTGTTTATGCATGAACCCCGGGTCCCTCATTATGATTTCATGAAACGCATCATCCGCTACTTGCAGGGCACCATATCTTATGGGATTCGGATAGTAAAGTCCAATGTGCATTCTCTTGTTGCTTATCCTGATGCTGATTGGGGCGGGTGTCCTGATTCCCGAAGATCTACAAGTGGATACTGTGTTTTCTTGGGCGATAACCTGCTATCATGGTCTTCTAAACGCCAGCCAATTGTCTCCCGTTCGAGTGCCGAGGCTGTATATCGAGGTGTTGCCAATGTTGTGGCAGAGGCTACCTGGTTACGAAATCTTTTACTTGAGCTTTTTGTTCCTTTACAGCATGCCTCTGTGGTCTATTGTGATAATGTTTCAGCAGTCTACCTGTCTAATAATCCTGTTCAACATCAGCGTACCAAATGTAACACCCCAACCGATGGCGGAAACATCGAGGTGTCACGTATGAATGATTGTTCAGTAGCTCATGGTAATACATATGTTTAAATAATCCTTTATTTCATTACAAAATTGAATTACATTAAAGTCTACATCAAATAATCAAACAAAGCTTAAAACTTCAAATATCTCCTCATGCTAGCTCTAGACTTCATGCATCAGTATTTCCTGTTGAGTTTGGAAAAATGGGGGGGTCAACTAGAAGTTGGTGAGAATACATAATCCATGTTAAGCATATAGTTTAAGTATAAAAGTTTAGCAATTCGTATGTCTATCGTAAATTTAAGTCTACATGAATAGTATAATATGTTGACATAATCAAACCTCCGACTAGTTTAGGTCCATCCCGTCATCTACGGTTCACCTTAGTAATATGTTGGAACGATAACAATCACCCACGTTACCTATGTAGGAGGTACACGTATCCGGGTGGGATTGTCAATCCAATAGATCTATTATTGAGTATCGCCGGCTTGGCCATAGCTAATGATTATGTAAATGTTGAAACTCGTTGAAACTCGTTGAAACTGTTGACTAATTCATGAGGCAATAAAGTTTACTACTAGACATGCATGTTGAATTGCTTAAATAATTGTTGCAAGTATAAAGAATCGCATAAACATGGTTACGTAAACTCACCTTAGCAAAGTATTAAGTCTCGAGAAATAGAATATGTGTAGCCCCAAAGTTGCCAAAGAGCTTATAATCAAAGCTTCAATTGTAGAAGTAATAGACTATAGAAGAAAGGTATGAGAGAAAGTTTAATCGGATTGAAACAATCAATTTAGAGGTGCAAAGTATAATGGGTCATAGGTGGGTTTTTATACTAGTTTTGGATTCAATTAGCCATTAAAATTGGTCAACACCATAAAGTAAGGTTTTATGATGAATTGACTATTTGACTAAGACTTTGACTAGGACTTTGACTATTTGACTCAAGGCTTTATTTAAAAAAAATCTTGTATGTGAAAAAAAAGAATTTAGAATCATATTATTGTTATTATTATTATTTATATACATTTATGTATGTATATAAGTTGTGAGTTAGGATAAATAAAGACTTAGGCACATTTGTATAATATTAATGATAAAGGTGTAATAAATATATATATATATATATATATATATATATATAAAGGCTTTTTATGTATTAAAATTTTGGGGAAAATTTTGCGCTGTTACAGTCTCCCCTACTTTTGGAAACTTCGTCCCGAAGTTTATTGAAAACACAGGGTTGAAGGTGATTGGGTAGAAATTAGGACAAGGGTGGTATGGGAAGTTTTGAGTTAAGGCATGACATAAATTTATAGGTAACAGAATAAACTGTTTCGAATAATTTGGGTAAGAGTTTTGATATGTGTGAGTTTTAAGGGTTGGATTAGGTTCATCTGAAATAGCAAGGAGAATAAGAATCTTAAGTTTTAGGAGTCCTAAAAGGAATGAGTTGATGGACCATTGAAAGACTAAATGAACTACCAGATAACTAAGGTTTATAATTGGTCAACTACCGAAAACCTTGATAGAATTTCACACTACCTTAACGTACCTGTAAATTCATGATTACGTTCCAGACCGCAATCACCAATTTACCTTACATTAGGGTTTTGTGTCCTTCTATAACTCTAGACACACATGTAAAATAATATGATTAACCATGTATCCAAAAATGAGTCCAACTGTTGAGCAGGAAAAAGACTTCTACCAGTCAGTGAGTAGGAACCTCTACCGATTGTTGAGCAGGTATGATAGCCTCTACCAGTCGTTGAGCAGGTTGTAGGGCCTCTACCGACTGTTGAGCAGGCATGATGACCTCTACCAATCGTTGAGTAGGTTATTTTGTACTCTACTAACTGTTGAGCAAGTACTTCATCCTCTATCAGTTGTTTGATTAAGTGTACCAATTTACACACACACATAAATTGCAAATTGATAATATGTACATGTAAGCAATCAAGTATCAAGTATAGCATGTGAGTTGTAATAGGTTGCCCTAGACAAGGTTAATGACTCTAGGTGTGTCTATAGTAAATAGTTTATATTCCATGAATTCTAGTTTCAAATGTTCAAATAAGGCAAATAGTCGAATCCTCATGTATAACTAAGGATTATGTTTGATGCAACACACAATCAAGTTTCAATAGTTTGGTTATCATGGGTAACTAGCTCATGTGTGAGAAGGTGAAGGATATGAATTTAGTTCTTGAGAGGATGATGAAAAATTCTTGAAGCACAATCAAAGTTGTGAGAGATAGTGAATGTGAAGATAGTTGATAAAGAGTTTATTTTATAGTATGGAGATTATATGATTTGGGTAGGGTGTTGAATATTTAAAAAAGTGGCTAAGATGGTAAGGTGAAGTGTGATTGTGAAATCCATGGATGGTTATGAAATGAGATTGATTTAAGCTGTAAAATTTTGAGATTTTTGAGCTTAGTTTAAGGAAGGTGAGTGTAATCATTTATTCATTAATTAAAACGAATAAACGAAAACATTGACTTATCAAAACTTCTAGATTCTAATAACATAGTGAAGACATGCTTTAGCCTATAAGTGAACACTCATCCCGAGAATTCCCAGGTAGGCATCCGGGTCCCTCGTCTGATTGGGATTTATGCGCAATGCCAGTCCTAGACAGAAAACTCAGAATACAGGCGTTCACCCTTCCAGATTGCACGTGTTCGTTATTAAAATCTAGAATTTCGACGAGATCTTCAAGGTGGTTCAGGCTAAACCTGAGGATTTGTCCTATTAGTCTAAGAGTAGATCTTGTGATGGAGAACAATCTTCTTGTAGGGAATAAAGTAGGGATAAGAAGTAGGATAGAGAATAGAAACAAGTAAGGTTGCAAGTCATAGGAGCAAGTACTGGTTAAAATCATATGGTTATAGGCTAGATTATTTTTCTAATAACCTAATTCCCTATAACCATGGCTCTGATACCAATCTGTAACACCCCAACCGATGGCGGAAACATCGAGGTGTCACGTATGAATGATTGTTCAGTAGCTCATGGTAATACATATGTTTAAATAATCCTTTATTTCATTACAAAATTGAATTACATTAAAGTCTACATCAAATAATCAAACAAAGCTTAAAACTTCAAATATCTCCTCATGCTAGCTCTAGACTTCATGCATCAGTATTTCCTGTTGAGTTTGGAAAAATGGGGGGGTCAACTAGAAGTTGGTGAGAATACATAATCCATGTTAAGCATATAGTTTAAGTATAAAAGTTTAGCAATTCGTATGTCTATCGTAAATTTAAGTCTACATGAATAGTATAATATGTTGACATAATCAAACCTCCGACTAGTTTAGGTCCATCCCGTCATCTACGGTTCACCTTAGTAATATGTTGGAACGATAACAATCACCCACGTTACCTATGTAGGAGGTACACGTATCCGGGTGGAATAGATCTATTATTGAGTATCGCCGGCTTGGCCATAGCTAATGATTATGTAAATGTTGAAACTCGTTGAAACTCGTTGAAACTGTTGACTAATTCATGAGGCAATAAAGTTTACTACTAGACATGCATGTTGAATTGCTTAAATAATTGTTGCAAGTATAAAGAATCGCATAAACATGGTTACGTAAACTCACCTTAGCAAAGTATTAAGTCTCGAGAAATAGAATATGTGTAGCCCCAAAGTTGCCAAAGAGCTTATAATCAAAGCTTCAATTGTAGAAGTAATAGACTATAGAAGAAAGGTATGAGGGAAAGTTTAATCGGATTGAAACAATCAATTTAGAGGTGCAAAGTATAATGGGTCATAGGTGGGTTTTTATACTAGTTTTGGATTCAATTAGCCATTAAAATTGGTCAACACCATAAAGTAAGGTTTTATGATGAATTGACTATTTGACTAAGACCTTGACTGTTTGACTAAGACTTTGACTAGGACTTTGACTATTTGACTCAAGGCTTTATTTAAAAAAAAAATCTTGTATGTGAAAAAAAAGAATTTAGAATCATATTATTATTATTATTATTTATATACATTTATGTATGTATATAAGTTGTGAGTTAGGATAAATAAAGACTTAGGCACATTTGTATAATATTAATGATAAAGGTGTAATAAATATATATATATATATATATATATATATAAAGGCTTTTTATGTATTAAAATTTTGGGGAAAATTTTGCGATGTTACACCAAACACGTTGAAATCGACATTCATTTTGTTCGCGAGAAGGTTCGCGTGGGAGCTATACGGGTTCTGCATGTTCCGTCCTCTTCACAGTACGCTGAAATTTTTACGAAAGGATTGTCTAGAGAGTTATTTCAATCTTTCAGATCCAGTTTAACCGTCTGCTCTGCGCCCGATCAAACTGCGGGGGGATCTTAGCATTATCGGATACAATATTTGAATTAATATTTGATTTGTATAGATATAGAGATTATTATTGTTTCCTAGTTTATCTATTGTTTCCTACTTTATCTTGTATCCTTTTCCCTATATAAAGGGATTGCTTTGTAACATCTTGCATCATCAATAATATTATACCATAGACCACTTTTAGTCCTATTATCCGAGTCATTAGTGTTAAATGTCTTTGAAGACGTTAATCTTGAATAAAGATCAAGACGGGTTATAGATAATTTTTGGTGAATTATTTATTAAGTCTTTTATATTTTTAATAGGGATTATTATTGGTTTAACTAGATAAGGTTTATCTAGATGGTTTATTTTATTATTTAAATAGAGTTTGAGTTTGGTTAGGATTAGAATAAGTTTAGTATAAATAGATGGTTAGGTCTATTGTATTTTATGTGCTTTGGTTGATAATAAAAAGAGTCGAATGAGTTCGTTCAGTCTCCTGTGTTTTGTGTTCGATCAAAAGGCCTGATTTTCCAACAATTGGTATCAGAGCTTGGCGATTTTGAGAGTCGACTTTCGAGCAGGGAGCAGCCCCTCGCGGGGTTGCAATTGAGGTAAAACTTTGAAGACAAAGAAAGACAAAAGGGTAGTGGAGGGTTTTTATCCACACGAAACAATTTCATTTGAGGCGGTCGTGATAAAAATTGGTAGGATGTGGGCGAATGATATTATTCCATGAATCAACTGTGAAAGCCAATTTGTGAGCTAATGGAATTAGTTGGTTGAAGTCACAAAATCACGAGGGAATTAGAATTGGTGAAGGATTTGATTGATGCAGCCGAGGAAAAAAAGAATGGAAACAAGTTTACTACTTGCTTGTTTAGTGTTAATTCACAATCGAAACAGTGAATGGTTGATTGGTTCATGGTCGGATTGTGCGAAAGGGTTTATGAGATGCGGGCAGAAAACAAAGCAGCGAATTTTTCTAGGAAAACCAACGGGTGTGTTGCGGGAGAAACGAAAGAGCAAGGAGTTACGGAATTCGTTTGGCGACCGAAAAGACGGAATAGCATGGTGTTATTGTCTTTGTTGGTGGTTGATATTTGTGGTGGTGAATGATGGTTCAGGTCAGCCGGTATAACGGGGAGTACCGTTTGGGACGTCAGTGGTGACCAGTGATTCAGTGATTGGTTAAGTGGTGATAAACTTCATAGCACTAACAACTTTCAATCCAGGTGAGATCAAGACCCGGTCCTTCCCGCCAAGGATAAGAATGGAAAAACCGGTGTAGGTTGTTCTTTTTGGTAGATGTAACTGTTTAGAATTTGCAGATAGATGGACGGAAGAAGATTCGTCAAAGCGGGGTGATTTGAATCTTGTCGTGTCTAGCAAGGAAAGAAAAAACGGAAGAAGCGGGGAGCTTGTTTTTTTCTTTGATCGGTGGTTAAGAACAGGGTAGTTCTGGTGACACGGGAAGAGGGAGATATGAATCTTGGTCAAGGAATTGAAGTTGTCGGTAACAATGCGGATGTGAAGAAACGAGTCTAATTCAAGATTAAGGGGGAGAATGAAGACGTTAATCTTGAATAAAGATCAAGACGGGTTATAGATAATTCTTGGTGAATTATTTTTAATAGGGATTATTATTGGTTTAACTAGATAAGGTTTATCTAGTTGGTTTATTTTATTATTTAAATAGAGTTTGAGTTTGGTTAGGATTAGAATAAGTTTGGTATAAATAGATGGTTAGGTCTATTGTATTTTGTGTGCTTTGGTTGATAATAAAAAGAGTCGAACGAGTTCGTTCAGTCTCGTGTGTTTTGTGTTCGATCAAAGAACCTGATTTTCCAACAGTCTTGCTAGTAGTTTCAATTTATTTTACTTGCTTAATTGTGAGAATTCCAGGAACATTTAATTAAATTTTCTTTTGGATATACAAGGGTAGATGTTTGTTAAAAGGGAAAATGGATTTTAATACTCCTAACTATCGCTTATTGGCGGATATCACTCCGAACTTTCACTTTGGCCAATAGCACTCCCAACTTTCAACTTATTTTCTTCCATCACCCCCAAACTAACGGAGGTCTAACCTGGTTAGTCTTCGTGGCCAAAATATAAAAACCAAAATTTCTATGTGGCCAAAATGTAAAAACCAAAACTTAAAGGGCATTTTTAAAACTTTTATTATTATTATTATTATTATTATTATTATTATTATTATTATTATTATTATTATTATTATTATTATTATTATTATTATTATTATGGTTTTGTTTGCAGATTCTACCGTTCTTGCTTATGTATTGTCTCTATTAAACTGGCGCCACAACTATGGGTTGGATTTGTTCCTCCTGTCCATCGATGAAGGGATTACAGGCTACAGGGACGACTCCTTTCAAACTGTTCACGGAAATCAGGTTCAGTATGGTCTTCCCCTCAAAGTTGTTTCATACAAGGATCTTTATGCATGGACTATGGATGACATTGTCAACCTCATCGGTCTCAAGAACAATTGCACCTTTTGTGGTGTTTTTCGTCGCCAGGTACTATACCATACCATACCTTGCTCTGTTTCAAAGCTTTCACTCTAATGCTCTGTTTCAAAAACATAGTCAAATACTCTAATTACTGAACTAAAACAGGTCATTGTATTAAACTTACAACACCCCCATGCTCTGTTTATCAAAAGATCTAAAACAGCCTCAAATGAAGGGGGTTTCTGGTCAATTTAATCCGTAATTGATATAACATAATCTTCAACCCTACTGAAAGCTTGAAGGTACTGTGTTAGGGTTTATTTTGAATTGATTAATTGAAGGATGGATGGGTTTTGTTGGTGGTTGTGGTGCGGTTGGGGTGGTGGGTGGTGCGGTGCGATGGCTGTTTTGTTGTTGGTTGTGGTGAGGTTAGGGTGGTGGGTGATACGGTGCGGTGGCTGTGGTGGGAGATGCAGTGGTGGTGTTTGGTGTGGTGGTTGTGAGATGAGGTGGTGGGTGGTGGTTGTAAAAGGTGTGGTGGTGGTGGTTTACATAGATGAGGAGGGGGTGGTAGTTTGTTGACAGATGGGGAAGAAGAGAGGGGGGATAAATATAATAATAATAATAATAATAATAATAATAATAATAATAATAATAATAATAATAATAATAATAATAATAATAATAATAATAATAACAATAATAACAACAACATCAACAACAAGTTTCAAAAATGTCTCTAAGTCTTGGTTTTATATTTTGGTCACAAAGACTAACCAGGTTAGACCTCTGTTAATTTAAGGGTGATGGAAGAAAATAAGTTGAAAGTTGGGAGTGCTATTGACCAAGGTTAAAGTTCGAAGTAATATCCAACAATTGAGAGTATTAAAATCCATTTTCCCTATTAAAATCCATTTTCCCTTGTTAAAAAATATTATGTTATTTGATACATATTCTAATCCTATACGTCTTGTGTTAAATGATTATAAAACATACATTATCAAAACGAAGTTAAGGAAATGGTTCTTTTAATATCTGTAATGGACACAAACGAGTAAATCATATATTATTTCAGATGATCCATTATGATAAAAAGAATTACAAAAAAAATATTAATGTAATTTATATATGCTTTAGATTGGAAGCATCCTTATGGTATTTATGCAGTAGTTGTTTTTATCTGTAGTGTTTGGTATGCTATTATGTATGCATGTGATTGAAGACAATGGCCCACTTGTATTTAATATAAAGTCTCACCACCAATTTTCAAATACCTACAAAATACCATAGGCATTCCATGACTATTTTATTATAGACCTTTTGTGATAGAACAATTTAACAAATTATTGGTTATTGAATTTGAATTATCTTTATGAATATTACACACATATAATATGTTTATATCTACCTAGAATTATATAACACAATATAATCGTAGTTATAATAATAATAATAATAATAATAATAATAATAATAATAATAATAATAATAATAATAATAATAGTTGTATATTACGTCAATAATATTATATTTATATAAGTTATAGGCTTGTCTAATAATATTATATCTTGTTAAATAAGCTCATATTTAGATTTAAGCTTACCTCAATTCGCTTTCAATTACACAATACTTAATTATTTAAACAACTACTTATTTCGTTTCATCGATTCGTGACGGTTTTACAAGGCGTCAAACCGTAAAAAAAGAACATCTTTACATAAGTAAATTATGTATATTATACCATGGTCCCCACTATGATCATGAGTATTTCTACCATGGTCTTCACTACGATCTTTATGATGGGTGCACTCAGTGGCGGATCCAGGAAATTTTTTCACTGGGTTCCCTTTTTAGATGCTCAAATTTTATACGACCGGACAGAAGAAAAATCGGGTCGGTAAAGGGACTCGGGTCGGTTTGATGGTGCTGATCGATTTAGATTTCTAACAGGTTAAAATTTAACATCCCTAAAATTTTTGTTAGTTGTTGTTACTATTCTTCATTCAACAACTCCAACATCATGCCATTCAAAAACTAAAACTACCCATGCCCAATTAACCTACGACAAGTCCTAAATCAATCAACAAATTAAGCATTAAGCAACCAGTTTATTACCTAAAATGCCTAATAAATAAACAAATCAACTTATGGACTTAAGGATTTAAGCAATCAAATAAAGCAAATAACTTGTTAAAAACCGAAGTGTTACTAACCTATTAAATAAAGAACCGTAGAATGTGCCATCTGCGCGATCTGTGCGTACAAAATCCAAACCTGACCCCTATCTTTCACAATTGACTTAATTTTGCAAGTCAAACTTTGGCCTTCCTTTAACTTATCAGTCTCTCCCTTCAGTAAAATGGGCATAATTACAAAAAAGAAGTAAAATGCTGAAAAAGGTAATAAAAAGGGCATAATTACAAAAAAGAAGTAACTAGATTAGAAAATAGGGTAATGTATCACCTAGCTGCGAATTGTCATACTAACTTCTTTTTTATTATTTATTAGTTGCTTATTTTCTTAAATAACCCAAAAATGTACCAAAAATGTAGACATTTGATTATCTGGTTGTTAGAACTTCAAATGGCATCCAAACACAACTTGTTAAGGCTAACTTTATGATCTGATTCCGATTATTCAATATCACAAAACCATTTTAAAAGCATTATCCAAACACAATATTAGAAAAACATACTAACCTCGTATATATCTTTCTTTAGCCGGCTACAAAGTCGGAGCAGAGGCTGGGGGAGGAGGAGGGAGGGCAGGAGGCGGAGCAGAGGCTGGGAGAGGAGGATTCGGGGCTGCTGTTGGCCTTGTCTGCTATATGTTTTTTTTAGAGCTGGGTTACTAAAACCCTAGGTTTGAATAAAAAAGGAAAACGAAAAAAGAAAAAAAAAATTAAAAATAAAACGCGTAAAACAAGTATCGAACCGGACCCTTATGAATGTAATGAATGGTTTCAACCACTGGAGCACCTCCGACCTTTAGTAGTGGGTTCCTTTTGTAATTTTCTTATGGGTTCCTTTCCAATTTTGTATATATATTAACACTAAAAATTACAAACCGAATGGGTTCCCGGGAACCCGTTCACTATAACCTAGATCCGCCCCTGGGTGCACTTTTGTTCATAGTTAGCATGTGGAGCTTTGTTGCTCGGCCCTTCCTCGTGGCTTGGTGAGCCATAACCATCTATTGGTACTAGGCATTGGTCGTTGTTTACTCACGAGTTAGCCACTCCTTAAGGTTTGAGGGTAGTTATCCAAGCTCGATGATCTGATGAGGCCGACCATCGGCATTGTCAAACTCAAAGGAGCGATTTGGATTCCTTTGGTTAACGCCCTTGGTGATGGTACCAGGGGTTCGGAGCTCATCATTAACGTGGGTGTTGACATCCACGTTTGACGGAGAAGTTGTGTTTTCACCTATAAGTTTTAGTCAAAAGATGGGATGAAAAGTTTGTTATAGCTGGTACGCATGGCACCAATGAAGAAACACAATTCTAACCTCCGATTAGGGATCCTAAACCGATGATTCCACAAGCTTAATCCATTGCTAAACACCTAGGACTGAAAGAAGGGAGTAACGACCTGAAAAACATAACAGAGGTAGGGATATGACTGCTAAGATTGAGATCTTGTTTATAGACACAAAAATAGTGGATGACACTATGTGGTTTTCAAGTGTTAGCCAAATATCCTATTTAAGGAGAAGGATCTCTCCTAAAAAAGGGTCCACACGAGCCTCCAACAATCACCCCTAATCTGAAATGGGCCAGACCCAGTTAGGGGGACCTCTACCACACCAGCCCAAAGTTAGTAAGAGACGAAATGAATAATAAACAAATCACTTGAGAGGAAACGATACCGCTTTCGCCTATCGCTTGTGTCGGGTTGTGATTGGTATTTGTTTGGAATGCAGACACATGTCAGCCATGTGATGGTGACACGAGCGTCGTTGTGTGATTGGCTGACTGTCCTTTTCTGTTTGTACTATTGTCTCTTCTAGCGCTGACTGCTAGTGGAAAATGTTGGTGACGTGGCCTTGTGCAAATTGATTGGTTAAGGCACTCGTGCACCGTACTTGTTTTCCCATGCGTGTATGGCGCGTTTGCAAGGTGCCAATTGTCATTGGTTTTGTCGTTCCCCGATTGGCCACGTGTCCATGTGTGACATCCGCCACCTTTCACTTTTATCATTTTACAACTTTAGTCCCTCCTTATTTCTTATATTTACATTTATAGTCTTATAGTCTTGTATTCGAAACTATTAATAATAAAAACAAATAAAACAATAAGACAAAATCCATTAATACATTCACCTCACATTCATATTCCGTTTCAATAATTATGTAATGTAACCTATGGCATGAAATGGAGTTATGACTAGGTTTCGTAACCGATGAATATCATTTATATTCTTAAACAAAATACAAGAATTATTATATTTAGAAGGGTGTTGCTAAATGCACTCCCTTTTTTTTATTTTTACTGCTTACACCCCCCTGAAGTTTTTAAATAAATACAATATAACCTTACATTTTCTAGGTTATTAAAAATTGCATTAATAAGTATTCCTAAGTATTCTAGGGGTTTATCCACTTTCCATAACATAAATTTTGAATATATATACTATCATACATACAATCAAATTCCATAAACAATTTTTTGCATCTATAGGTTCTTACAAGGAACATAGAATTCAATCTTGAAGAATATAATACACCTTTTGATTGCGTCTTCTTGGTACGTATAGTTATTAGTGTAAAAATACTCTACTTTTTATATATGTATATGTATATAATATACACATAATTAATTGTGCCCAATCATAATGATTACTGTTTGTTTCGGTCAATGAACAAACATTGAAACATATTAATATAAATTGTTGTTGTTCAGTTGAGAATAATGTGCCCCATCATATTCTAAATAATCGATTGTTTGTTTGACTTTTGTGTTGCTTTTTGTTTACTTTTTGTGCAAATAGGGTTGTAGGGATTTAGCGAGCCATCTAATTTTGTTACAGTCCGTTTGCTTTTTGTAGTTTTTTTTTTTTTTTACTTATTATTAGAGCCTTTTTTTATACTTAATTGGTAGGGCTTTAGCAAGAAATTGTTACTCCCGTTCGACATAAAGAGCTATACAAAGAGATGTCTGTATTCTCAACTGATCAGGTATAATTTTTATTTAATGGTTGAAACTAGGATTATAAGTTTGTATATTTATTTAGATATTGTTTGTACTCGTGCATCCCAATTCTAATATTAGTTTATGTTTAGACATTTAAGTTTCGTAACGATATGATGGAATGGGTTCAAAACACCGCACGTGCTCTTGGTCATGTCATTATCACTAAAAGATCAAAAACAAAGCCAAATGGCTATTCTAAAGTCACACTAATTTGTGAACGTGGTGGCGTGTATCGGTCCGTTAAAGGTACAAGTAAAGCAACGGGCACCAAAAAAATTAACTGTCCGTTTGAATTGATGGGAATACATACAAAAAAGAATGATTGTTGGAAGTTACGTGTGATACGAGGTGAACATAATCATCTCCCTGCACAACATATGGAGGGGCATGCATTTGTAGAGCGATTGTCACATAACGAGTTTCAATTAGTGGCAGATTTGACGAAGAAGCATGTGGCACCACGGGATATTCTCGGTATCATTAAGGAACAGAATGAAGATAATGTCTCTACGCTTAAAACCATATACAATGCACGTAATAAAATTCAAAAGACAAACCGTAAGGGAAAAACTCCAATGCAGGTTGTTTTGTCTCATCTACATGAAAATGATTATGTATTTTATACTTCTATCAACAATGCTTCAAATGAGTTGGAATCTTTATTCTTCACTTATAAGACATCATTTGACTTAGTACGTGTATTTCCACATGTGATGCTTATGGATGCCACGTATAGGACAAACAAGTACGATATTCCTTTTCTTCAAATTGTTGGTGTAACCTCTACAAACAAGACATTTTCTATAGCTTTTGCATTTATGCATAAAGAAACAACGGAGATGTACATTTGGGTATTAAAATGCTTAAAGTTAATCCTAGATGACTGCATGCAACCACATGTTATAGTTACGGACAGAGAGTTTGCCCTCATGAATGCATGTCAACAGATTTTTCCGAATGCTACCTGATTACTATGTAGATTTCACATTTCTCAAAGCATATTTAGGAATTGCAAGTCATATTTCAAGTCTCAACGTAAGTGGGAGTCTTTCACTAAACTGTGGAGTTTACTAATTGAGTCTCAAAGTTTGACATCATTCGAAGAAAATTACAAAGAACTTCAATCAATGTTGATAAAAATACCAGGTATTTTTTTTATTCTTTTTAGTATTTTTGGTGTTGTTTTATTTATTGTCCTCGTCATCATCTTACAGGTGTTTTGCATTACCTGGATTATACTTGGTTGAACAATCACAAAGAAATGTTTGTCTCGGTTTGGACTGATTGATGTGTGTAAATGTATATATAAAAATAACACAAGTTTTAATTAAAACGACTCACCTAAAAACTACACACGCACGGCAAGTGTACCGGTCGCAAAGCAGTAAACAGATAAGACCGAGTATCGAACCCAAAGACGCGAATGCAACTCTAGATCACAACCTCTACCGAATACTAGCCTAAATAAATATATACTTAAATGGGGGGTGTTAAACTAATAATTATAAACTTAAAAGAAACTAAATATAAATGAAATAACCTCAACTGCTTAAATGAAACTATGAACTTGGAGAAATCGGATAGGAAGAAGGCTGGTTACTTAGGTAAAATCCCTAGACACTAGCAATAAATCCTGAATCTGGTAATTAACTTAAGACCCTATTCTTATCTAATAAACCTCCTGTCAAAGATAGCTCACTAGACTTAAGGCGGGACAAGTGTAGAAATGCTAAGATGGACCTGGATCGCCCTAGCGTACCAAAATCCCATAGAAATCAGATTAAAACCTCTCCTGGATTAAAACCCTCAAACTATGAAGCAGACTTAAACTCTACTGAAGAAAACCTAGGAAAACTCTAAACACGGACAAGTAGCGACTCCCGCCCTAGCGCTTGCCAACTACCGAACAATGCCTAGTTAGTTACCTAGCAAACTCGAGTTAGATTTCTCACCCTCAAGAATGGACTGCACGTCTTAGTTAATTTATTATATTAGTTTGTTATACTTGTGTCGTACTCCAACTCCAAATACTAGCACGCTAACATAAGTTGACGAACTAGATTGATTTCAAGACCTAGGGGGTATCTCTACATGCCTAGCTCCACAAAACCAATAAACAAACCTCAAATAAAATTAACACCAACACACATATATCAAATCCTACAATAAAATTAAAATCATGTAATCCTACACATCAAAATTAAAAACCAAAATCATTAAATACTGCATATTACGTGTCTAGTTCATAAACCTAAGCAACCATAAAATATTTAGTTCATAATTCTAATTAGAAACATAGTCATAAAGTCTCGAAAAACAATTATAAACATGTCTCTAAAAATATAAAAACGATATAACAAACCACCGGGTCTTCAAATAATTAATCTTTAGCGCGCCCGGTACCTTCTTCTTTAAAAATTCTCCAATCAAAATAATGCTGAATTTGGTTGACTTCTTCTCTAAAATATAATAGGACTTTTCGATTGAATGATAATAATTTCTGTTAGATCCCAAAGAGCAAAAAATCATTCCCATGAACCTCTATCTAAATATGCCATCACATTTCTTTATAATATTTCCATAATTAAAAAATAGGGTTGGAGTTTGGGCTGTGACCCATACATAGTCACATTTATTATTTTTTTATATTATTATTATTAAACTTATTATTATTATTATTATTATTATTATTATTATTATTATTATTATTATTATTATATAGTGGTATAACTCCGTGCTCTTGACTCGGGTGTTCTTGACTTGACCAAAGTTACTCGTTTACGCTCCAACGTCCATACGAACACCTATCAAAAAAATAAAATAAAAATAAATAAGTACTAAAATAACTAAAACTAATAAAAAAACTAATAAACGTTATAATAAATAAAATAGACCAGTACAAGCCTAAAACTAATAAAAATACTATCTAAATGACTCGAAAATTATACAAACTTTATACAGGAAATAGATGTATTGTACAATACATCAAATATCCCCACACTTATCTCTTTTTCGTCCCTGAAAAAGAATTATGCTATGGAATCACAGTTAGGTTTACATCCAGTTTCAAAACATAGGTTACTTAATTAATAATCTACTAACGTGTTGATTGTGATTGCAGGTATATTGATCCTCTTAAACCCACACCGGTTTCCAAGCCCCTTTTTATTTATGTTAAGTTCATGTTGATTATTCTATCTAGGATCTCACTCGAAGGAAGCCACAGTTCCTCCTAATCCCGCTTCAAGCTTATGAAGCTAAAGGAACGACCAATTGACCATTTCCCAACCGTCTTATGTAGAAAACCAAGAGAATTTAAAATCACTTTTTTTTGGCATACTTAACTCAGAGGGTGTGACCAATCCAAGTCGCTATCCCAGTGGCCAGGCACCTTAAGCTTCAGCATTTTTTTTTCATCTCAGCATACTTAACTCAGAGGGTGTGACCAATCCAAGTCGCTATCCCAGTGGCCAGGCACCTTAAGCTTCAGCATTTTTGCTTTGATTTCTATTTTTTTTAAGTGATTAGAAATTCTAACGGTTTTCTACTTATAACGGTGCTTCTTATACTATTTTTGGCGGTTTCGGTCTCCCCGTTTCTCCTAGATGAGAACCCACAAAATAGCCTAACATAATTAATTTATTACTTTTCAAAGGAAACCTTTCTACCGGCCGAGCCTACCCACATATCCCAAATCAGACACGTTTTCAATCAATTTTAATCTCTTATTATACATACTATTTGAAAACCGGACACCTAACTTTACCTATCATTTTCCATATTTTATATAATGCAAACTTCAAAATCAGGGACTTTTTTTTTTCAGTTTTTTTTACTCAAACGACTTTATATACAAACTAAACGACAGTTTCTCATCCCCACACTTAAACTCTAATTGCCCTCAATGTAGGAATAGAAAACGACTCAAAACAAAAAATAATAAAAAAAATTCCGAATACAAAAATAAAAAGACGAGGGCAAGTTGGAAAAGACTTAGCTGGTTAATTAATGCGTAAGCTCCAAAAACTCTAGTCCAATCCAGCTCGATCGTATAGCATTTTGGTCGCGATCGGCTCTGACACAATAGTAAACTCTGGGCTTGCTTTGATAAACGATAAACAGCTTAGGAATCACCCGAATGGAGATTGAGTACGGGTGGTGCAATCCAAACCTGCGTAAAACGAAACAAACAAAACCCGAGCATAATACCGAACCACACAAAAATAAAAGACTCAAACTACTAACTTAGACTCATAATATAACAACAAACAAGAAGACGTACCTGCTTGGTAAAATGGCGGTGAATGGTGGTAGAACCAAATGGGTAGAGAAAAAAAATTATGGTTCTCGCTCAACGTGAAGGACACTGGTAATCACAACACGCGTTGCAAGATGAAAAAAAATATAACTTTCCGGGGTAATAGCTGGTCGCATGAGGCGAACAGGTCAGCCCAAACTCCTCACGTTATGTGAAAAGTCTTTTTTCAGAGAAAATTAATTTTTTTTTTAAGAAAAATTCTCTTATTACCCAAACCTTTACCAAAACTCCCACTCATAATATATATATAAAGATAATACATGGGATCCGCTCATTGTGAAATTTCCTCTACCTAAGCAAACACGCAAACTTGCAAACAGACTCAAAGACACACAAAAACAACAAAGAAAAAAAAATAAAAAATAAAAACCTATGAACCACTACCGATTGACGGACCAAAAATAAAAAAAATGAAAAGCTAGAAAAAAAATAAATAAATAGGTATAAATATAAATATAAATTTACAAACTCTACAAAGCCTCCCCACACTTAAACTTAATCAGGGGGCTTCTTTTTTATCTGGACCCGATCCAACCCGTTTAATTCCACCCGGTCCATATTATTTAGAAAAATTACCTTAGTGGAATTGAAAAATATTTTATCGAATTTAAATGGGTCGGGTCACCAATATTTAAATTTACCTGGACCAAACCTAATTCTTGGCATGTAGTGAGGGGACTTGTTGTCTCTGCAACTCCTAACCCTCACCCTGTGTCAGTCCAGGTGCCTCTTCGCCTTCTCCCGTGGTGGTGGCCATGGTGGTGACACTAGTAGCAGTGTAATATCCAATGCCTGCACGGGCCGGCTGTGGTGTTCTTCTTCTTCTTCCACCACTGCTTGTTTCTCATCTTCCTTGTTTGGTGACACTTGGTCAAAATCTTTGTCCACTTCTGGAGCTGACAAATCAACTAACTCGTCACCAAACTCTGTTTCCCCATCAGCTGCTTCTTCAAGCAGGTCAGTGGTGTCTTCCTCTTCCACCACTTCTTCCTCAAACAGCCAGCCTGTGGATTCTGAAAAATCCATATCTTCCTCAGCCTCCCCTATCTTCTCCATCATGGCTTTCCTATGCGCGTCCCAGGCTATCCTTTCTATCTCCTCATCATCACTCCAGACATCTGCCTCCCAAGGGTATGCTGTTGAACTAGAGATCTGGCAAGGCTGCTCATCCTGCTGAACCAAAGGTGGGACTAAGGCGTCCATTATGGTCTCTGGCTCTAACCCTGAATCCTGCAAAATATCATCCTCACAAGACAAGTGTAAAGAATCATATGGGTCAGTTAAATCATGCACAGAATCAGATGAGTAAGGACAAACAGTTTCAGCAACGGGACTAATACAATCAGGTAATCTAAGTGTTACCATCTCGTCTGGGTCATCATATGTGAAATTAACCTGCTGAACTGGAGGTGGGACTTCAACGTCCATTATAGTCTTCAGTTCATCCACCTGAGTCTGTAGCCTCTCAAGTGCCGCATCTTGTTCCCTCAAATAGTCGGTGCGCATGGATAGCAAGGAACGCATATCCTCGAGCATGAGCTGTTGATTAGCAATGAAGGCGTCTTGCTTAGCAAGAAGGGCGGCAAAGTCAGGCCTAGTGTGAGAAGAGACATCCCGATAATCGGGATGTGGATACAAATGTTGGCTAGGTGGATACTCTGACGAGCTACCACCATGCCTTTCCTCATATATCATTGCTTGTAGACGATCAAGCCGACTTGTTATTCTATCTAGTGACTCAGATGTTGCAGGGTTAAACCACTGGTTAGCCTGTGGGTATGAAGGCTGGTATGACTGATATGGCTGCGGCTGCAAATATGTGTTAGAATAATAATCCGTGGAATACCCCGATGAATATGAATGAGGGAATCTTATGGTAAAGTGGGGTCCTCCGCAGATCTCGCACATGATAAAAAAAAATTATCTACTACGAATAAAAAAAAATTAATAATAAGAAAAAATAATAATAATAAAAGCAAAAATTATTCACAAAATAGTAGACCAGAAACGGATCGGATAATTCTCAAGAGTGCCAATTGCGTCCCCGGCAACGGCGCCAAAAACTTGATGTGTGTAAATGTATATATAAAAATAACACAAGTTTTAATTAAAATGACTCACCTAAAAACTACACACGCACGGCAAGTGTACCGGTCGCAAAGCAGTAAACAGATAAGACCGAGTATCGAACCCAAAGACGCGAATGCAACTCTAGATCACAACCTCTACCGAATACTAGCCTAAATAAATATATACTTAAATGGGGGGGGGGGGTGTTAAACTAATAATTATAAACTTAAAAGAAACTAAATATAAATGAAATAACCTCAACTGCTTAAATGAAACTAGGAACTTGGAGAAATCGGATAGGAAGAAGGCTGGTTACTTAGGTAAAATCCCTAGACACTAGCAATAAATCCTGAATCTGGTAATTAACTTGAGACCCTATTCTTATCTAATAAACCTCCTGTCAAAGATAGCTCACTAGACTTAAGGCGGGACAAGTGTAGAAATGCTAAGATGGACCTAGATCGCCCTAGCGTACCAAAATCCCATAGAAATCAGATTAAAACCTCTCCTGGATTAAAACCCTCAAACTATGAATCAGACTTAAACTCTACTGAAGAAAACCTAGGAAAACTCTAAACACGGACAAGTAGCGACTCCCGCCCTAGCGCTTGCCAACTACCGAACAATGCCTAGTTAGTTACCTAGCAAACTCGAGTTAGATTTCTCACCCTCAAGAATGGACTGCACGTCTTAGTTAATTTATTATATTAGTTTGTTATACTTGTGTCGTACTCCAACTCCAAATACTAGCACGCTAACCTAAGTTGACGAACTAGATTGATTTCAAGACCTAGGGGGTATCTCTACATGCCTAGCTCCACAAAACCAATAAACAAACCTCAAATAAAATTAACACCAACACACATATATCAAATCCTACAATAAAATTAAAATCATGTAATCCTACACATCAAAATTAAAAACCAAAATCATTAAATACTGCATATTACGTGTCTAGTTCATAAACCTAAGCAACCATAAAATATTTAGTTCATAATTCTAATTAGAAACATAGTCATAAAGTCTCGAAAAACAATTATAAACATGTCTCTAAAAATATAAAAACGATATAACAAACCACCGGGTCTTCAAATAATTAATCTTTAGCGCGCCCGGTACCTTCTTCTTTAAAAATTCTCCAATCAAAATAATGCTGAATTTGGTTGACTTCTTCTCTAAAATATAATAGGACTTTTCGATTGAATGATAATAATTTATGTTCGATCCCAATGAGCAAAAAATCATTCCCATGAACCTCTATCTAAAGATGCCGTCACATTTCTTTATAATATTTCCATAATTGAAAAATAGGGTTGGAGTTTGGGCTGTGACCCATACATAGTCACATTTATTATTTTTTTTATATTATTATTATTAAACTTATTATTATTATTATTATTATTATTATTATTATTATTATTATTATTATTATTATTATATAGTGGTATAACTCCGTGCTCTTGACTCGGGTGTTCTTGACTTGACCAAAGTTACTCGTTTACGCTCCAACGTCCATACGAACACCTATCAAAAAACTAAAATAAAAATAAATAAGTACTAAAAATAACTAAAACTAATAAAAAAACTAATAAATGCTATAATAAATAAAATAGACCAGTACAAGCCTAAAACTAATAAAAACACTATCTAAATGACTCGAAAATTATACAAACTTTATACAGGAAATAGATGTATTGTACAATACATCACTGATAAATGCTTACATTTTGGAAATCAGACAACCAACAGAGTTGAGAGTCAACATGCCAAGCTAAAAGTATATTTGAATGCAGCAAATTCTACACTAGATAAGTTTGTTGTTTGTATTGATGAAATCGTGAAATCGCAATATACATCAATTAAAGCAAGTTTTGAAAAAAGTAAAAACACAATAAAGCATGAACATAATTCACCAAGCTTGAAACTACTACATGGTTATGTCTCTCATGAGGCCTTGGATTTAATAGTGGAAGAGCTCAAGTTGAACCCTTCTAATTGTGGTTGTCGAGTTCGTAAGAGTTATGGTTTACCATGTGCTTGCATAGCTTCAACGCATTTGAAAAAAGGTCAGTAGCTTCCATGACAACAACTTGATTTATATTAAATATATATTCACTATTCTCGTAAACGTAGTCGTATAACCACGTCAAATGTTGTTGAATATAATTTCATGGACTTGAAACCATCACCTCCAAGACATAGTTCACACGCAAATGATTCTGAGCTGTTAATGAAACAACCTTCTGTTCATAAAAAAACTCATCGACGACCAAGCGTAAAGAAACAACAAATACAACAAAGTCGAGCCGATTCACAATATCCTCATAAAGGTAGTAGTTCAAACACGTCAAATGTTGTTGAATATAATTTCATGGACTTGAACGCATCAACGCCAATACTTTCTAAGTCATTAATGAAACAAATCCCAGACATGTTTCACCCGTACATTTCACGTATAAAAGATGTCGATGGGGATGGTAACTGTGGTTTTCGATCTGTAGCTGTGGGATTAGAGCTGGATGAAAATTATTGGGGTTTTATTCGAAGTGAACTTGTACAAGAGATGGACGTTCACCAAGAAATTTGGAGGAAAATTTTTGACACAATCGTCAAGGGAGAGTATGACCACCTACGTCGAAATATAGATTATCAAGGAGAGGGAAATACAACCTCTGATCATTGGATGGAGATGCCTCACACAGGACTTCTCATTGCTCAAAGATTTGGTGTGATTGTTCACCTTTTAAGCATCGATTGCAATCAAACTTTCTTCCCCCTATTGATTGGTCCGAACCAAACCTGTGTCCCTCATCAAGTGGTATCGCTTGTTCATGTTAATAAATACCATTTCATTCATGTTAGATTACAAGGAGACTATCCGATGCCTCTACCAAACAGTCTTTGGAGTAAGAACCGAAGTGACGTTGCAGCAGATTGGGAAGTTATGTACAGGTCTCGCATGGCCTGGTATAAGGAGCTAAGGAATCCTAAACAAGACCGAACTGTACAAGATATTGATTAAACTTCAATTGTTATTTGTTTTGGTTAAACTTCAATTCTAATTTTTTTGTTAAACTTTTTTTTTGTTAGACTTTATTTGTATTTTTTTTTGTTGAACTTAATTATGAATTCAATTAATCAAACCATATGCAACTGCAATTATGAATTCAATTCATTAAAATTTAATATATATATATATATAATACAGCAATGACTTGCAATATATCTATTTTGATAATTAAAATTTCGCATACATGTTATTTAAAAGCAAATTACACAGTGCTTAATTATAAAATTAAATGGTATAGGGTATATATAATTATAACAGAGAGAATACAAACAAGTCTTGGGTGGTTTGGTATAATAATACTTTAATTAATTTGTTTTATAATTAAAGGGATGCAATTTGAAAATATGTAAAATATTTTTTTTTGGAAAGGGAGTGCAAACAGTAAATAGGGGGAGTGCATTTAGCCAACCCCTATTTAGAAATGAAGTTACGAAAACTTATTTGAATATTAAATATGTCATGACTTTTCTTTCATCTTAAATTGAATTTAGAGTTCATGAAAATTTATTGTCAAAACAAAAAAAAAAGTTTAAAACAAACGTATGTTTACTTATTAGTTAGGTATTATTATAAACTTTTATTAATATATATTTATACTTTAAAGAATGTTTAATTCTAAATTTATTAATATTAAATATGATGGACATAAATTCTAATGAATGGAGATGAAAGTTAAGGTATTATTTAGTGTAGTAACTGTGAGTGGGTTTCAAAATGGACATAAATTCATTGGCAAAGGCAAAGCCTTTATAACATCTAGGTTGTGGAAGGTCTTGGGTTCAAATCCCACAGACTACAAGATTTAAAAAAAATTAACCTTTCAAAAAAAAAAAAAAAATGAATGGAGATAAAACTTAAGGTATTATTTAAGTAACTTCAATTGTTTCATTTTTTTCATTTACTCCCTTACTAATTACAAGAAATCTCATAAGCTATATAAATCATTGAAGGTGACTGAATTATGATATAACTTATTTAGAAGACATGAGATTTAGGTGTGCATAAGTTTTAGGAACTCGGGACATGTGATTCAAGCCTTAGCAATTATATATCTTTCGTTATTTCTCGTTGTTTTCTCACATGTTTATCATCGCGACCAATGTAAGTATATCTTTTCCCCTTTTTACTGTTTTACTATTTTGGGGTGACTCATGTACTTACTATCAATTTCCTATTTCATCTTACTAAAATAGCAATTCTTATGTGTGTTTGCTTATGTCATTTCGTGTATCTATGACCTGTCAAATCATTAACCGTTGCGGTCTGGCATTTCAATGAATAGTACTATGGTATATACCCTTGTGACTCTGTTGAGAGTCCTCGTCATTGCTATGTATTACATTACTACTAGCACATACTATATATATCTGCTTTCCTTTCATAGGGTTGATTTGACCCGGATACCACTTATTACGTTTTTCAAAATAACACATGAATTGCTAAATTTTCCTTACTATATATATCAAACGGGTATGCTCACCAATACATTTTTGTATTGACCAATATTATTTTCGTACATGTTTCAGGTTCTTATGAGATCACTTCTAAGCTTTCGGAACTTAGGCTTAGATTGAGATTTACTGTATTTTAGTTTAGTTTGCTAGTTTTTAATTGTTGTATTCCTTTCAATGTAATAAATTATTCAATTCAATGTATTAAAATTTACATTTCTAGTCCATGAGCTATTGAACAATCGTCACTACGTGACACCTCGATGTTATAGGGAATTAGGTTATTAGAATGCCTTTTAGCCTAGTCTATAACTAAGCTTACTATCATGAGTCCTCTCGTGTATATTCCTCTTTATTCTTATATTTTCTTTCTAGGTATTTGATATACGTTAATTTACACATATAAAAGTCCCCGTTTAACTCCCATTTTCAGACGTTTTTGACCTTATACACAGGAATTGGTGCTTGTTTTGGTATCTTTGCAGTTTCAGGTCTTAAACGATGTCCCGGAAGCATAACTGAAGGAAAAACGCAGTTTTCGGCGCAAACAGGACCTCAGGTCCTGTGGCTTCGAGCGGCCGCTCGCTCCTCCTAATATTTCCAGAAACACTCTAGAAGGCCTACGCCAGCAATCGAGCAACTGGTCCACTTGTCTGAAAAGTGAGCGGCCGCTCACAGGCTTCGAGCGGCCGCTCACAGGCCCTGTTCTTCTATAAATTCCCCATTCAGCCCACTGATCAATTATTGGGTTTTGGAGAGGCGATTTTAGGCGATTTCTGGACCAAAGGAGCTGCTGGAAGGCCGTTTAACAAGCTCGGAAATCCATCCGATCCACCCTTCATCATCCAATCCATCTCTTTAGCAATCTTATGGTTTGATCCTTTAAGATTTCTTAGATCCAAATCTGATTTTGTTTGCTATTTTGATGTTATTTTAGTTAATCGTACGCCTACGGGCAAGAACATTAGTATTAGTTAGTAGTTAAAACAATCGTTTGTGTGAAATCAAGTTTTGTATAAATTCGGCGTTTTTCATGTTTGAATCTTGATGATCATAATGCAACCTTGTTTCATTGTTGATAGATTTGTAGTTGTGTTCGGATGACTTTGATGATTATCGAATGTGTTAGGCGGATTACTTGTTGAAGAAACCGTCCGTTTAATCGTCCGGTAGTAAACTAGTTAACTTGTTAATAAAGTTTACACCATGAAACTGTAACCGGGTATTGGTTTGGTTAAAGTCACTCGGATAATGATTATAAATGTTTATCGGCACGTAAAAGAGTTTAAAAAGCTTAATGGTGTTGTTACTAATCTTTGACACGGTTAATGATCTTTGTTAGTTATTTTAGTGAAAATGGCGATCTTAGTAGATTTGTGTTCAAAGTTAGTAAAATGGAATAGGTTGTGAAATGCCCTACTTTATGCTAGTTTAGGTGGTCGTATTGTGTATTCGATATTGCTTTCCTTAACTAGTGCGGTTGAGGACTCCCGAAAGGTGATACTAACCTATCTTTACAGATTCTCATGAGATCATATCAGCTGCGCGCTAATAAACGACTTGAGGTGGTTAACGTGTGTATTCGTGTTAGCTTTCCGTATAGTTGTCATGTTAGGATGCCCGAAAGGGACACTAACTGTCGGAAAATGGGAATGTTGATCATGCCTTTGTTTCTTATATAGATGACATGCTAGGATTGGCGTATTATAGTTTATATAGTTATATTTTCTATTTGGAGTCGTATTTAAGTTATTTACATGTGTTAGAATTAATTTAGCTATAAACAAACTCAACTTATCTTTTCTTACTGGTAAATCGGGGATAGAGTTTTAGTACTATTGCTCCGCGCGCGTAAATGGATCGATACCTGGTTCTTATCTGTACGTTACTACATATATGATAGGGTACACTTGCCCTATTGTGTGTGTTTTAATATTAAGGTCTAAACCATTTTTATAAATATTAAAGCAAAACGTGTGTTATTTCATTGTAAAATTATGTGTATATACGCACACGTCAAGTTTTTGGCGCCGTTGCCGGGGATGCGACGAGCTTTAGGAACGAACCGAGTCAACTTTTTACCGGTGTACATGCTTGTGAATACTTGTTTATACTTCTTTGATTCGTTATTTCATTCATTTATTTGCATATATGATTATTTGAATTTTTATTAAATTTATCTGTCTGTAGATATTTTGGAATGATTTTAGATTGTTTATAGGTTCGCATATAGATTCGTTCATTTATCTGCTTATAGGAATGTTTGATTTGATTTTTCGTTCATTAGGATGTTGATAGATTTAATTTATTGAATATTGGATTAATTGGTTTGTCTATGAATTTGATTTGTTCGTTATTTGATTAATTAGATTTATTTGTTCATATTCGGACTAATTATTAATTTCATTCTTTGTATAGTTTTAGGCTTAGTCTGCTTATTTCTGTTCATTTTATTGATTCTATTAGTTTATATTTGATTTTCTTGAATACATTTGCTTTCCGTTATTTTTCACATGAATTTATTGATTCTTTATTTCATTCATTTATTTTTCTGTCTTTTATCGCCTTTTTGGGTTTGTCATATTCGCCTGTTGCAACTGTATCATTCTTACATGCAGGTTGATGTCCACGAACCCTGGGTCTTCTGGTGATCTGTCTGACGAGGAGCGAACGCGCCTGAGGAGAAGCGAGAGGATTAGACTTCATAAGTTGCGTCTTGTTTCTGATATTCTAATTGCCGCTCCTATAGTTGAGGTCCCAATTAACGAGGCGAGGCACGATCTGGCTGACGACGAGGGGTCGGAAGCCCACAGTGACATTATCATGGCGGACGACGACATTCCGCTGAATGATAGTGGTCGTCCAGGAGGGGATGGACTGGCACCGAGTATTGTCCGGCCGGCTATTTTGGCTGACCATTTCGAGATCAAATCAAGTATCGTGAACATGATATAAAACTCGGTGCAATTCGGCGGACTGGAGCACGAGGATCCAGGCCGACATATTGCTGCATTCTTAGAGGTTTTAGCCACCTTTAAGATGACGGGCATCTCCGATGATGCTATCCGTCTCAGACTCTTCCCATTCTCCCTGCGGGACAAAGCCCGGACTTGGCTTCTGTCACAACCCGCAAGGTCGATCACGACCTGGGCAGAGTTGTCGCAACAATTCATGCAGCAATACTTTCCTCCTGAAAAGACACAGAAACTGAGGAATCGCATCATGAAGTTTCGTCAAGATGACGAGGAATCGTTATACACCGCGTGGGAGAGATTTAAAGACCTACTCTTGAGCGTCCCGCACCATGATATCTCAAAAAGACATCTGGTGCAAATGTTCTATCAGGGACTCGAGTTTGACTCACAGGAACGCCTAGATGTATATGCTGGGGGAGACATCGGAACAAAGTCCCCCAATGAAGCATGGGCCATTATCGAAAAGGCGTCCCAAAAGTCAAAGTCTCGAAAAAGTGACCGATCAAGGTGTTCTTCTGCCCGATCGGGTGTACATGCCGTGGATAACTACACGGCCATTTCTGCACAGATAGAGGCGCTGGCCACGAGATTTGACAGATCTCAACAAAGCGTAGCCCAGGCCCAATGTCTGTGTGATCAGTGCGGGGTGTCTCACGAGCCTGGCTCTGGTGCTCAGGGGGTTATGTATACTGGCCACGAGGATGTGGCTTACATGGGGAATCAGTCGAGACCCCAAAATAACCCCTACAGTAACACTTACAATCTGGGATGGAGGAACCACCCAAACTGTAACACCCCAACCGATGGCGGAAACATCGAGGTGTCACGTAGTGACGATTGTTCAATAGCTCATAGACTAAAAGTGTAAATTTTGATATATTGATTAAGTAGTTTATTACATTGAAAGAAAAATACAAGATACAATAATTCTAAAGTGATAACTAAAACTGAAATACAATGAATCCAAAATCTAAGTAAAAATTCCAAAAGCTTAAAAGTCATCCTATAAATAACCTGAAACATGTACGAAAATAGTATATGTCAATACAAAAATGTATTGGTGAGCATACCCTGTTTGAATACATATAGTAGAAAAAGAGTTTCGCAATTCATGTGTTATACTGTCTACAATTTAGTGTTCAAGCCATGTACAAATGCTACCCAAAATCAAACCTTTGTTTAATGAATCAAGAGTCACATATATATAGTATTCGCTCATAGTAGGCGATGAATAATCGTTCACACATAACAATAATTAAGTACTATTTATTGCTATGCTAGGCCGCAGAACGGTTAATGATTCAGGTCATAAGTACACACTATCAGCGAATCAACATGTAAAACACATACAAGAATTGCGATTATGAATATATGATAAAAACATGATTAAGTGAGTGAAGTAATAAGCGTACATGAGTCACCTAAAAAGTGTAAAACATGAAAAAGGGGAAAGATATACTCACAGTTTACGAAAGCGTTCAAAATCCAACTTAAGCAGTCGTGAGCTAAGTAATTGGAATTCCGAGGAATTCAACCTATAATGTGTAAGAATACTAATAAGGAAGTGTCTAAAAAGTCTAAGGTAACTAGGGTCTAAGGCATTAGGGTTTGCTAAGTCGATTTGGGGAATTAGAGTTTTTACGGTAAATCGCGTTAATGTAAAAGTTGTATATGATATGTCAAAGTTTATAAATGTGGTGTAGGTACTATCGTTATTACTAATTGAATATTTGAGTAAAATATGTTTTGGAATAATTAAGGTAAAATAATTTAGTTAATTACTTTAACTAAATTAAAATAAATACAATAATCATAAATGTATAACTAAATAATGAGTTACACAATGATCCAAAAATGTTGTTTTTATGAAAACTAATTATTTTCTGATGTCAAATAGTGAAAATATTATTTCCATGATTTATCTTAATTTATTTGTATTTAAAACATATTTAATGAGTTTAAATAATGTTTTAATGACTAAAAATAGTAAAAATAACAAGAATAATCTTTTTCTGAGAAATTACATTTTATTTCAGTTTATTATACATAAAAATAAATCTCTAGAAAATTTGAGGTTAAAATCACTTAAAATGAATTTTTAATCATTTAATTATGATTAAAAAAATTTAATTCAATAAAAATAGGAAAATAATGTATTTTCCAGAAAATAAAAATATGATAATTTTCTTTAGGGTGTCAAGATGCTACACCTAAATTTTTATAATTTTTGGAGCAAAAATGATTTTAATATGAATATTTTAATTTTGATGTATTTATATATTATTATAAAAATATAAATAACAATTAACAAAATAATAAATAAAAGAATGAAAGTTGCTGCTGGAGCCATGGATCGAACCCCACCCCTTTTCTGTCACAAACAACTATACCACCACTGCTTCACATGACTTGTTTATTAATCAGTTTAGAAAAACAAGTTATAAGAATATTAATCAATACTCATCTTCTTCCCCAATTAGACCAAACCAAGAACCCTAACCCTAGGTTTTTCAATTACCCCAAAACAGCTTGATTTCAAACTGGAAATAAGGGGCAAATGATCGGCACTATTATCTAAACAAAATGACATGATAAACACGAACTTACATTAGCGTTTAATGATCGAAAAAGAAGACAGAATGGCCGAACATTTGAGCCGAGAATCAGAGGATTCTGACGCGATTTAGGCAATGTTTTAGTGGGTGTTCATAGAGAATAATTGCAGAAATGCGTTTATGTGATCGGTTTATATTATGAACGGGTATAGGTCGTGATTAAAATCGAATTAAAGGTAGTTTAAAGTTCTGGCGGTTACAATGCATTAACCCGGATTAATACCTGTTTGAATGTTGATAACTTGCGCAATAATACCTTGAAACGGCTTAGTAATGATGGAGATACAATCGGAGCTATTAAAAACAAGTTAAAACATTAGGAATTGACCATATCGATTTCGCCGGAGTTACTCCGGTCGGCAAAGAAGTCACCGGAAAAAGAAATGGACGGCAAAAGGGGGCGGGACCTTGTGTTCAAAATATAACTTTCACATAATTACCAGTTCACCCCTGGAGTTACCTTTAGTATAACCTAATTAATTTTTCCTTTTATACACTTAACCAAATTAAGTTAGTTTAACCAAAAAAAATTTTAAAAACTTTATAAAACTTAAAATCTTTATAAAATCCATTGCGTAGACGTTTTTGATTAAAACTTTTACCCGATCCATAATAAATATAAATGATAGATTTTTTTTTTAGTTCGCTCTAAAATTAAATTTGAAAACGGCGAAACTTATAGGGACTATAATGGAAATATTTGAGGGACTATTATTGTCAAATAGATGAAAGACGATGGTGACGGATGTCACACAAACTTCGGGTGGAGATCTGGTACTTCGAACCAGAACCCTCTCGGATTTCAGCAAAGAGCATCCGCACCACACCAATCTCACCAATCCCAGCAGTCCCAACAACAACAGCCTTACCAATCTCATGGCCAATCCTACCAACCCAGACCGAACCAGTACCAGAACCAGGGCGCCGGGGGCAGTTCCCAGCAGCACGCCCAGGGCGGTACGTCTAGGTTGGAGGAGATGATGTCTCAACTCCTCACCAACATAACAAATTCCAATCAAATTGCTGAGCAGCGCTACCAGCAACACGAGGAGCGTTTCTCCAATTATGAGGGAGAGATGAGGGGACAAAAGGCGTACATGCAGGCCATAGAAAACCAGGTAGGGCAGATGGCGAAGATGATGTCCGAGAGACAGCAGGGCAATCTCCCGGGCAACACTGAGCCTAATCCGAGGGGGCATGTAAATGCCATTATGACGAGGAGTGGTAAAACCACGGGACCAGACACATCGGGCTCACCACCGATCACTGAGACGGTCCAGACTGAGGTCTTCGGACGAGGTGCACGCTAGGCGAGTCCCAGCAAGTACAGCACAGTTACCGAAGCCAGTCACTGACTACACTCCTCATGTTCCATACCCTAGCAGACTTAGGAAGCAAAAAGACGAGGCGCAATACGGGAAATTTCTCGAGCTGTTCAAACAGCTACATATAAACATCCCGTTTGTGGAGGCCTTGGCACAGATGCCTAAGTATGCCAAATTCCTGAAGGACATCCTCACCAATAAGCAAAAACTTGAGGACCTGTCCTGTGTTCTCTTAAACGAGAACTGCTCTGCAATTCTGCAGAATAGACTGCCCATGAAGATGGGAGATCCAGGTAGTTTCACCATCCCTTGTCTAATAGGGAACATGTCTGTCAGTAATGCATTGGCAGACTTGGGTGCGAGCATTAACCTTATGCCTTATAAGGTTTTTGAGAAGCTGGATCTGGGTGAGCCTTCACCCACCAGGATGAGTATTCGTCTTGCTGATCGTTCGATCAAATATCCTCGGGGATTTGTTGAGAATATGCTTGTCAAAATTGACAAATTTGTATTCCCGGTGGATTTTGTCATCCTTGATATGGATGAGGACTCTAAAGTGCCTCTGATCCTCGGACGTCCTTTCCTTAACACGGCTAGGACGATTGTTGACGTGGCTGCGGGCCAAATCACACTCCGGGTGAATGTTGAGCACGTGACTTTTGATGTTCAGAGGTCGATGCGTCATCCCGAGAGTCAGGACGACACACTATACTATCTTGATATAGCAGACCAGTGTGTCAGTTCTCACTTTCGAGGCACGGTAGAGGGGAATGTTTCGGGCACACATCTCTTGTGTGGGACTTAGATGGCATTATGAAGGAGGGCCATAGAGATGAGCAGCCGGTCTATCAGATCGGTGATGATAGTTCCCAGAGCCCAGAGCGTTTCGTGGAGATTGAGCGAGAGGACAACGATAAGTCGAAGCCGTCTGTTGAAGATCCGCCGTCGTTAGAGCTGAAGGAGCTCCCACCGCATCTGGAGTATGCATTTCTTGACGAGGAGGGTCGTCTGCCTGTTATCATTTCATCTTCTCTATCTGCAGTTGAAAAGAGCAAGTTGCTTTGTGTGCTTAAACTTCATAAGAAGGCAATCGCCTGGAAGATCATGGACATCAAGGGGATTAATCCCTCATTATGTACTCATAAAATCTTGATGGAAGATTTCTATAAGCCTTGTGCGCAGCACCAGAGGCGTCTGAACCCGAACATGCAAGAAGTTGTTAAGTCCGAGGTCATTAAGTTGCTTGATGCTGGATTGATATATCCGATCTCGGATTCTGTTTGGGTTAGTCCTGTGCACGTCGTGCCCAAGAAGGGTGGCATGACGGTGGTCACGAATGATAGGAATGAGTTGATTCCTACGAGGACCGTCACGGGGTGGAGAGTTTGCAATGACTATCGCAAGCTCAATGACGCCACCCGCAAGGATCACTTCCCGCTTCCATTCATCGATCAGATGTTGGAACGACTGTTGGGGAAGTTGTACTACTGTTTCCATGATGGTTTCTCTGGATACTTTCAGATCCCTATCGATCCTGTGGACCAGGATAAGACGACTTTCACATGCCCTTTTGGCACATTCGCCTACAGGCGTATGCCGTTCGGGTTGTGCAATGCGCCGGCGACCTTCCAGCGTTGCATGTTGCCATTTTTCATGACATGATCGAGGACTCCTTGGAGGTATTCATGGATGATTTTTCAGTCTTCGGGAGTTCATTCTGTAACATCGCAAAAATTTTCAGATTTTAAAACGTATATTATTTTCATAATGTGCCTAAGCTTTATTTCCCGACCACACAACTTATATATATATATATATATATATATACATATATATACATATAATAATAATAATAATAATAATAATAATAATAATAATAATAATAATAATAATAATAATAATAATAATACTTCATATTTTATCTAGTATTAAATGGACACCTTACTTGAGCCCAACCATGCCTAAACCCAACCCACAATACCAATCCATCCCTTCTACCTTATTGGAGCCCACAGGCCCAACAACCCAATCCCTGGCCCATTAGCTCCTTTGTTGTTGTCTGTTTAAAAAAAAAAAGAAAAATGTGTGTTCCAGCCGTGATTCGAACCCGGACCACCTCATACACTCACACGCGTTTAACCCACCTGCTCTACACCCTTTGTTGGTTCTAATCCAGCTTAAAATATATATAAGCTCACCCCTTTTCTCTTCTTCTCCCTGATGACGTGCAGCAACAGACATGGAAACCATTGACCATTCAATTTGATCAATTTTATTAAATAATTTACTATAATTATTCATGGTTTTGAACTTGACAAATCATTAGCGTCAATATACACGCAATTTCAACCAAAATTACTATAAATCAAGCGTAATTACGCGTATGAACTTTTAGGCATGGTCAAACTTACCAATTCATCGTTCCAGACGATTGCACTATAAATTGATGCTCTGCGAGCACTTCTAACTCGCCAATTCACCTCTCTCAATCCTCAATTCTTCACCTAACACTCTGTTATTTATATACGATCGTGTATTTTGACCTCCAGTTTGACCGTGCATTCGTGACGATTAAGCTTTGTAAGTGACAATGTTTTTGTTGGGTTTTGACCTTCGGGATACACACAATGATAACCCTAAGGTTAATTGGGTTATCATTGTGTAATCTGTCCGATTGATTAAGCTAGGGTTCGTAATTGTTGATTTGGGGATAAACTAGGTTTGCATAGCGTATTTATATAATTAAAAACAAAAACAATCACAACCACTGGTCTAGACCAAGTGGTTGTGACTGTTGCTTGGCCCCTAATCCACCCGGGTTCGATTCCTGCCCATGGCGTCCCATTCCTTTCTTTTTCATTAAACTTTTTTTTTTAAAACAATTAATAATATATAAATTACATTTAAACTTATAAATTCATTTTTAAATATCAAAACCCTTTTCTAAATTCTAAAAAAATTATTTTTAACAAATCTGATGTCAAAGCTTTATCTACAATTTTTATTTTTCTGAAATTCATTCATTTAATATTTATAATAATTAAATCAATTTTACACTATTATATTTATAAAAATCCATTAAAATATCAAAACGATCTTATAAATTTCCACAAAAATTATCCTAAGTTTTTATAACTTTAAGCTTTTCAGAAATGATTTTTATTTCTGAAAAATCATTATTTTTAATCAATTTTTGTTAGTTTTAATCATAATTAAATCATAATAAATTCAATTTTCATTATTTTTGCACCAAAATTTTATACAATTTATTTTTAAATATTTAGAACAGAAATATGATTTTTAATATAATAATTCTTTAATTTTTGTATTTTTGAAAATTAAAGTTAAATTTTACAATTTGTAATAAATAGATTTAAAAAATCTATTTTAAAAGAAATAATTTTATAAAAATTATTTTTATACTTCAAACACATTATTGTGAGCATTCTAAATTCAAATTTTATAAAAAGACCTTCATTTATTTAATTATCAAATTTCCCTTTATTTAATCAACATCTTATTTTAAAATTCAACAATTGGATATCCCCAAATTCGAAGCCCTAGAAACTTATACATTTATAGACTTGGTAGACTTAGACATATATATTACCTCATTATAGGGTGATACTTGATACATTGGGCAACACACTATTTTTCAAGAGATAACGTATTGCTAAGGTGAGTTTACATAGCCCCTTTTCTCTATTTTCACTATTTTTTGGGTGAAACATGTTTAAAAATTTTATACTATCATTTACTCTTACTTACTTGTGATTCAATTACACTATCTTTCTATCATTTGACTGTAACAAAAAGACACAGTACAATCATTAACAATGATCAAGCCGCCTGTTTAGATTATAGCGCTATAGGTCTGACAAACCCATCCCCCGCGTAGACTCAGGGATGATCGATAACAGTAATAACATTTAACTAACTTGCGAGTTAGTCATCAGTCGACACAAGGTTTGGTTGTACAAAGACGCATTGTTGCATGTCGGTATCATACTCTATCATCATACAACCCTGAGTGTTGTACAAACTCTTGTTATAAATTATTTCTCAAAAACCTATGTAATTCTCACCAACAATTGTTGACCCAAAATATTTTCAACTTAACATGTTTCAGGTTCTACTTGCTTGAAGATTTGCTTGAAGATATGTGCATAGTCTTATTCAATTTGATGTACGAATTCTTGTAGAATCATTGTATGTAAATTATTTAAATCATTTAATGAAATTATTACTCACCATGAGCTACTGAACAATCATCAATACGTGGCACCCCGATGTTTCCGCCATCGGTTGGGGTGTTACAGATTGGTATCAGAGCCATGGTTATAGGGAATTAGGTTATTAGAAAAATAATCTAGTCTATAACCATAGGATTTAACAAGTACTTGCTTCTTTTACTTGCTATTCTCTATCTCCCTCCTACTTCTTATCCCTACTATCATCTTTACAAGAAGATGCTCTACATCACTGGATTCACTCTTAGACTAATAAGGCAAAATCCTCAGGTTTAACCTGAACCACCTTGAGATCTCATCGAAGTTCTAGATTTTAATAACGAACACGTGCAATCTGGAAGGGTGAACGCCTGTATTCTGAGTCTTCTGTCTAGGCTGGCATTGCGCATATATCCCAATCAGACGAGGGACCCGGATGCCTACCTGGGAATTCTCGGGATGAGTGTTCACTTATAGGCTAAAGCATGTCTTCATATGTTATTAGAATTGAGAATCTTTGATAAGTCAACGTTTTCGTTTATTCGTTTTAATTAATGAATAAATGATTACACTCCTTATATAATCTCATTCATTTCATTGTGTCTATTACAGATCATGCCTCCACGTCGCAGCACTCGCAACAGCAATGGTGAGAACCACGAAGAAGCTGGTGACAACCATAACCATGACCAAGTTCCTAACCACAACAACAATGGTATCGATGCTCAATTGGCTGCGATCATTTCTCAACAAATGGCGCAGCAAATCGCAACACTGGTTCCCAATTTACTCGCTCAGGTCATCCAAATGAACGGCAACGGGAATGGTCACGGCAACGTGTCACACCACGCCAATGGCGGAAACACGTGGCGCAACGCTCGAAAGCATATCAAAGTCAAGATTAACACAAACTATATTTAATTAGAAAAGATCAATTTATTAGAATGTCGGAAATGAGTATCTTATTACAATATTGCACAAGGCATTACTTAAAACGATGAACATTAAGTTTCAATGTGGGTATTTCCGTTTTTGTTCCAACCCGAAGGTAACAATGAATGAAATCCCGACCAGTATCCGACATCCCGAATTCCACCGCACTAGCCCCATATCTATTCAGCACTTAGTTACCTGAAAGATATGTTTAAAAAGACGTCAATATATAAAATATTGGTGAGTTCACAGGTTTTAGTTTGATAACAGCAACATTTTCACAACCATCGACTCGACTCACTTTACCGTATAATTATTTTCCCATTAAATAATTATACTAGGATCTTGTCGATCGATATTCCGTTTTTACAACATGTGCGAAACCTGCACAACTTGTGGCCTTTGTAAGGAGTAGCTAGCTCCTACAAACTATAATGATGAGCAATCCCTTGAGCCCCATAACCAAACCAAGACTGATAATAATGCCCCGCTCCAAGTCGTTACTCGGTTTCCCACGACTTAAGTTCAGAATATGTGCACCCCAGGCATAACCTAATGCATAATCGACGCTATCGATTAGGGGTGGGCCTTGTCAGGCACCAATAGTACTATCCAAATATTCTTTCGGTTTCATTTCCCTGAATTAATGATTACGGAAGAGAGGACTCAACCCCGAGTGGCGATCACTGCTCAAGTACTCATCATACCACTTATCACATTTTAACCTTTGAAAACATTTCAACATGTGACAACGTTTGACAACATATCTTTCCCCCAGTTAAAACAGTAAAATGGGGCCGTGAAACTCACCTGAACACTGTCTGGCTCACTAGGTAGATAGCATAGAGGGTCTCGCACCTACAAACGTCCTAGACGTATAAGTCACTATTCCTATAGTGCATGTGCCTTGGCAAGTTGTACACCCAACTCCCGACCACAAGTTATTCCAAATCCCGTTTAATTAAGCGCGTATCCTAGGTTTCGTTGGCGTTACATTACCCTTTGTGTTACAAGTTATATATTACTCTTGTTAATATTTCCTTAACTTGTATCTTATTATCATCGACTCGACGTCCCTTAACATATAATTATTTTCCCATTTAAATAATTATACTTAAGATCGTATCGCTCGATATAATATATATTTCGACCCTCGACCCGACTCACTTTGCCGCACATTTGTTTTCCCATTTAAACAAATATACTAAGATCTTGTCGTTCGATTGTATATTCTTAACGCCCGATTCAACTCACCATACCGTGTATTTATTTTCCCATTCAAATAAATATACTAGGATCTCGTTGATACGGCATACACATATATATATCTTTGTCTTTTCGTCGCGGCTTTCCTTCCCACGTATCTACTTTCCCATTAAGTAGATATACTAGAATTTTGCCGAGACGAGCGTACATATATATAAATGTGTAATTTTTCTTGTTAAGTATATACGTTTGTTTAACGTCTTATTTGTTTATGTCATGTGTTTCTCCCACGAATAATTCCTTAACACTTAGGAAAGTGTTTATTAGTTTTCACCCATAATGTATATATATATTTTACTTCTTAAAATATATATTTTCCTTATCTTGCCGCAATGGCATTTTTCTCATGATTCGTCCGTGTACGGTTCGTTAACGCGTCTTAGTTCGATATCTTAGCTCGATTAGTTAATTTTTCCAAGTTTTTCCCAACATGTGTTTTATAGAAATATTATTCACATTTCTAACCCATGTTACTTGGAAGGTTTGTATTTTAGCCCAACTTGTTAACTTAGATACAAAAATGCTTCCAATACTTTTATATTCCCATTTATATAAAAGTATTCATTTTTGTATAAGTTTCTCAAGTTTGCTTAACATTTTTATAAAATCTCTATTTTATAAAAATCTTTATGTTAATACAATCCATATTTTTATAACTTTCACTTTTATAAAAATATACTTTTTATACCAAAATACCCAAGTGTGCCTACTAGTATGTACCCAAATCATCCTTGGAAAATTATTACTTATACTTTTGACACCAAACTTTTCATTATTGCATCTTTGGACTAATAGTTTCTAAAATATCCATTTTAGTCCTCTAACTTCCAAAGTTACAATATTAGTCCCTTAACTTCCAAATGTTGCATTTTTCCACTCTAACTTCCAAAGTTAGCATTTTTCACTCAAAGTAGTAGACTTTGAAGATTCAACTTTTTATTGGTAAGTTATTTTTGTATCAAAACACTTTTGTTAGTCTTATATTCCATATGTAAGACTACTTGTATGTGCGTTTTATGTATTTGCCCATTATATCAAAATATCAATCTTCTAAGTAAGTAACTTTAATTTTTCATCTTCTCTACTCTTGAACTTCTAACATGTTCCATCATTTATTATGTCTTAAATGATCATGTTAAGATGATTAAAGTTACTTTTTAACACATTCAAGTTTATTCTACAAATCATACTCAAATCATCATCCTACTTAATGTATGTGTAGATTTTATACATTCTCATGAACACTACATTATCATCATCAAATCCATGATTAATTACATATCTTTAATCATTCATTTTACACATGTAAAACCTATTAAAGATTATGTTCAAACCACCTTTTAAACCCTTCATGTACAACTTGCTTCTAAGAACACATACATGAATAATAATAATCAAAAACAAGGTTAAGAAGCTTACTACTAGCACAAGGCTAGGGAAGACAAAACCTTTGATTTTGAGAGGGGTTTAGTGTGTTCTTCCTTAATGGTTAAGCTCCAAGCTTGAAACACACAATAGGGGTTTGGATGAATGGATGTTTGGAAGTGATTTAGAAGTGTTGAACTTGAAAGAATGATGTGTGTGTGTGTGCAATACCTCACGGCCAAGGAGGAAGGAAGAAGAGAAGTTTTGCTTCGTTTCTTCAAATGCCTAACACATGTTATATAATCTCTCCATATCTTCCATGGATTGTATGTGATCTTTGATAATGATTCAAGAGATTTGATAAGTATACAAGTGATCTTGGAATGATATGTGAGTGTGTGGGTAGCCGTGTATATATGTATAGATGTGAGAGGTTTCTTGCAAATCTTTGCTAAATATTTGAGATTTATCACAATCTTATACAAGATCCTCCTCATGCATGTGCACACTAGTGTGTAGTGGGTTTTGATTATGTCTTGGATTGATGGGGCCATAGGGCCGAAAATTTTCACCAAGGGGAGACAAGAAAGTTGCATGCTTGTACTTACATGTCTTACACCTTTTTTTGTCCATGCATGCTTATCTTTTTAGGTTAGTAGGTGATTATTATTAAGACCACTTGCATGGTTATATTATGGCCCCTTTAGGCCGGCCCATGTGTGGGTCTAGGTGGGGTCCACAACTCCAAATATTTACCCAATATTTGTTAAGTTAAATCCCCCGTCGTTCGGGTGTCGTTCGGGTATTTTTCGGGTTTTAACCGCGCGTCATTCGGACATTAAAAATACCTTTAATAACCCTTAAATATAGTCTAATTTAAGTGTTGATTGGTTATTTAGGCTTTTACTGGGTGAAATTATGAGTTATGCGCGTATCGGGTGCGGTACGCGCACTTTATTCGTTACCGGGAGATTTGTACAAGACGATTTCACTTATGGCTTTGGAGTTCCAAAACTCATTATATTTTATGAAACTACCCTTTATTTTATATCCTGGGTGTCCGGGACCCCTTTTCGTTTATTTAATTATTACTGGGTAATTGCCAACGTCCATACCGGATAGTTTATTCGCACATGATCCAATCATGTTTTACCATTAAACGTATGCATTCCTATGCACTATTTGGAAATTGCTATCTCCTAAGGCCTTGATAATTAAATCACACACAATTGCATTTAATTACGTTAATCATATATTAATTAATTTGTACGGAATTACCTTATTTTTGCCGGTTGTTACACAACGGGAACGGGAACGGGAACGGCAATGGCAATGGTAATGGACCCCCAGCCTGCACCCTTAAGCATTTCAACTCTTGTAACCCTCCAAAGTTTAGTGGTGAAGAAGGAGCTACAGGACTCCTCCAATGGTTTGAGGGTATTGAGAATACCTTCATCAACAGTGAGTGCCCCGACAACTTTAAGGTCCGTTATGCCATGAGTGTTCTTCACAAACGAGCACTCACTTGGTGGAATGAAGAAAAGCGTACTCGTGGGGCCGAAGTTGCTCTTGCTATGACATGGGACCAAGTCAAGGAGGTCATGAAGGAAGAGTTTTGTCCTCGCAATGAAGTTAAGAAGCTTGAGGATGAGTTCCACACCTTAGCTCAAGATAGTGGGGAAAACCTTGCCTACAACACCCGCTTTCATGAGCTTAGCTTATTGTTGCCTCACAAAGTCACTCCCCTGCCGGTAGCCATCGAGAAGTACATCGGTGGTCTGCCCATGCAAATCCAGGATACGGTGTGGGGAAGGAATCCTGCCACCTTGGAGGAAGCCAAACGTTTAGCAGCTACCTTGACTGATAATCACGTAAAGAACGGGACCTTAGTTCGGAAAGGCAATAAAACAAGTATTGTAGCCACGGTAACCACTGAGAACCAGAAACGTAAGACCAGGGATCCTGATGCAAACCTCACTCCACAAGCTTCTAAGAAGAAACCTTATACAGGAAACCACCCATTATGTAATACCTGTAACCGACATCATCCCACTGCTTCAGCATGTCGCTTGTGCACCAATTGTGGAAGGTATGGCCATCTGGTCAACACGTGTCGTGAGACCCCGAATCCAAATGCCAACCAACCCACCAACCCTGCTCAAGCTGCTAACCTTAATCAATACAACTATGGTCAATGCTATGAATGTGGAGACCCAAATCACTTCCGTAACCGATGCCCTAGACTGAACAGAGATCAAGACCCTCCAGCTACTTAAAGCCCTACCATTTGAATAATGTCAACTTTCCCTTTAATTCCATGTATTGCACTTTTGATTCAAATAATAAATCCAAGTATTATCATAACATTTGTGTGCATGCTTGTTTGAATGTGAACTAATTGCTATATCTATACTTGCTTACTTGTACATCAATTAGTTGACTACCAAACAACCTACTTAACGATTGGTAGAGGTCATCATGTCTATCCAACAGTCGGGAGAGGCCCTACCACCTGCTCAACGACTGGCGGAGACTATCAGACCTGCTTAACAATCGGTAAAGTCATAAAAGGACGCAAAACCCTAATGTAAGGTAAATTGGTAATTACGATCCGGAACGTAATCATGAATTTACAGGTACGATAAGGTAGTGTGAAATTTTATCAAGGTCTTCGGTAGTCGACCAATTGTAAACCTAGTGTCTTTATTTTAAACTTCGGGACGAAGTTCCTAAAAGAAGGGGAGACTGTAACATCGCAAAAATTTTCAGATTTTAAAACGTATATTATTTTCATAATGTGCCTAAGCTTTATTTCCCGACCACACAACTTATATATATATATATACATATATATACATATAATAATAATAATAATAATAATAATAATAATAATAATAATAATAATAATACTTCATATTTTATCTAGTATTAAATGGACACCTTACTTGAGCCCAACCATGCCTAAACCCAACCCACAATACCAATCCATCCCTTCTACCTTATTGGAGCCCACAGGCCCAACAACCCAATCCCTGGCCCATTAGCTCCTTTGTTGTTGTCTGTTTAAAAAAAAAAAAGAAAAATGTGTGTTCCAGCCGTGATTCGAACCCGGACCACCTCATACACTCACACGCGTTTAACCCACCTGCTCTACACCCTTGTTGGTTCTAATCCAGCTTAAAATATATATAAGCTCACCCCTTTTCTCTTCTTCTCCCTGATGACGTGCAGCAACAGACATGGAAACCATTGACCATTCAATTTGATCAATTTTATTAAACAATTTACTATAATTATTCATGGTTTTGAACTTGACAAATCATTAGCGTCAATATACACGCAATTTCAACCAAAATTACTATAAATCAAGCGTAATTACGCGTATGAACTTTTAGGCATGGTCAAACTTACCAATTCATCGTTCCAGACGATTGCACTATAAATTGATGCTCCGCGAGCACTTCTAACTCGCCAATTCACCTCTCTCAATCCTCAATTCTTCACCTAACACTCTGTTATTTATATACGATCGTGTATTTTGACCTCCAGTTTGACCGTGCATTCGTGACGATTAAGCTTTGTAAGTGACAATGTTTTTGTTGGGTTTTGACCTTCGGGATACACACAATGATAACCCTAAGGTTAATTGGGTTATCATTGTGTAATCTGTCCGATTGATTAAGCTAGGGTTCGTAATTGTTGATTTGGGGATAAACTAGGTTTGCATAGCGTATTTATATAATTAAAAACAAAAACAATCACAACCACTGGTCTAGACCAAGTGGTTGTGACTGTTGCTTGGCCCCTAATCCACCCGGGTTCGATTCCTGCCCATGGCGTCCCATTCCTTTCTTTTTCATTAAACTTTTTTTTAAAACAATTAATAATATATAAATTACATTTAAACTTATAAATTCATTTTTAAATATCAAAACCCTTTTCTAAATTCTAAAAAAATTATTTTTAACAAATCTGATGTCAAAGCTTTATCTACAATTTTTATTTTTCTGAAATTCATTCATTTAATATTTATAATAATTAAATCAATTTTACACTATTATATTTATAAAAATCCATTAAAATATCAAAACGATCTTTTAAATTTCCACAAAAATTATCCTAAGTTTTTATAACTTTAAGCTTTTCAGAAATGATTTTTATTTCTGAAAAATCATTATTTTTAATCAATTTTTGTTAGTTTTAATCATAATTAAATCATAATAAATTCAATTTTCATTATTTTTGCACCAAAATTTTATACAATTTATTTTTAAATATTTAGAACAGAAATATGATTTTTAATATAATAATTCTTTAATTTTTGTATTTTTGAAAATTAAAGTTAAATTTTGGCAATTTGTAATAAATAGATTTAAAAAATCTATTTTAAAAGAAATAATTTTATAAAAATTATTTTTATACTTCAAACACATTATTGTGAGCATTCTAAATTCAAATTTTATAAAAAGACCTTCATTTATTTAATTATCAAATTTCCCTTTATTTAATCAACATCTTATTTTAAAATTCAACAATTGGATATCCCCAAATTCGAAGCCCTAGAAACTTATACATTTATAGACTTGGTAGACTTAGACATATATATTACCTCATTATAGGGTGATACTTGATACATTGGGCAACACACTATTTTTCAAGAGATAACGTTTTGCTAAGGTGAGTTTACATAGCCCCTTTTCTCTATTTTCACTATTTTTTGGGTGAAACATGTTTAAACATTTTATACTATCATTTACTCATACTTACTTGTGATTCAATTACACTATCATTCTATCATTTGACTGTAACAAAAAGACACAGTACAATCATTAACAATGATCAAGCCGCCTGTTTAGATTATAGCGCTATAGGTCTGACAAACCCATCCCCCGCGTAGACTCAGGGATGATCGATAACAGTAATAACATTTAACTAACTTGCGAGTTAGTCATCAGTCGACACAAGGTTTGGTTGTACAAAGACGCATTGTTGCATGTCGGTATCATACTCTATCATCATACAACCCTAAGTGTTGTACAAACTCTTGTTATAAATTATTTCTCAAAAACCTATGTAATTCTCACCAACAATTGTTGACCCAAAATATTTTCAACTTAACATGTTTCAGGTTCTACTTGCTTGAAGATTTGCTTGAAGATATGTGCATAGTCTTATTCAATTTGATGTACGAATTCTTGTAGAATCATTGTATGTAAATTATTTAAATCATTTAATGAAATTATTACTCACCATGAGCTACTGAACAATCATCAATACGTGGCACCCCGATGTTTCCGCCATCGGTTGGGGTGTTACAGATTCGATCAATGTCTAGGGAATCTGGAGCGGATGCTTCAGAGGTGTGAGGAGACCAGTCTTGTGCTCAACTGGGAAAAATGCCACTTCATGGTGAAGGAAGGAATAGTCCTGGGGCATAAGGTCTCCCAAAGTGGGTTGGAGGTTGACCCGGCCAAAGTAGATATCATTTCTAGGCTCCCTCCGCCCTCCTCTGTCAAAGCGATCCGCAGTTTTTTGGGTCATGCGGGTTTCTACAGGCGATTCATCAAAGATTTTTAAAAAATCGCCTGTCCGATGACCCGTTTGTTGGAAAAGGATGCACCGTTTGTGTTTGGTGCAGAATGTGTGAAAGCCTTCAGGCTTTCAAAGTGTTTGCTTATGGAAGCCCCTATATTGGTAGCACCCGACTGGGAGCTGCCATTCGAGATTATGTGCGACGCGAGTGACTTCGCGATAGGGGCGGTCTTGGGACAGCGGAAGGACAAGCACTTCCACCCGATCTACTACGCTAGCAAGACTCTTCATGATGCTCAGGTGCATTACACCACCACGGAGAAAGAGCTTCTAGCTGTAGTATTTGCATTCGACAAGTTTAGATCTTATTTAGTGATGTCGAAGACCATTGTCTATATGGACCATGCAACGATCCGATACCTCTTTAGCAAACAGGACGTGAAACCGCGCCTGATTAGGTGGATCATGTTGCTGCAGGAGTTCGATATAGAAATTCAGGACAAGAAGGGTGCCCTGAATGATGCTGCTGACCATTTGTCCAGACTCGAGCATGAAGATGCCGAGAACTCCGCGTGGGATACCATTAATGACGATTTTCCCCACGAGTTCTTGATGAGTGTCGAGTCGGTGGAAGATGTATCGCCATGGTTTGCGGATTTTGCGAACTACCTCGCATGCGGGATCCTTATCAAAGGATTGTCGCACCAGCAAAAGAGGAAGTTCTTCGCGGACCTTAAGCATTACTTCTGGGACGACCCATTTTTGTTCCGGGTCGGGGCGGATCAGCTGATTCACCATTGCGTGTTCGGGGTAGAGGCGACGCAGATCTTGCGCGATTGTCACAAGGGGCCTACCGGAGGTCACCATGGAGCGAATTACACTGCTAAGAAAGTGTTAGACTCCGGGTTTTACTGGCCCACACTCTTTCATGACTCTCAGATATTGGTTGGTGCATGTGATTCGTGCCAGAGGGCGACGAACATATCGGCACGCGACCAAATGCCGCAGAACCCCATCCAAGTCTGTGAAGTCTTTGACATTTGGGGCATTGACTTCATGGGACCATTCCCCTCCTCACGGGGCAATCGATATATACTCGTGGCAGTTGATTACGTATCAAAGTGGGCCGAGGCGCAAGCCTTGCCCACAAATGATGCCCGAGTTGTAGTGAGGTTTGTTAGGAGCTTGTTCTCACGGTTTGGTGCCCCAAAGGCACTGATTAGTGATCGTGGTACACATTTCTGCAATGCGCAGCTTGAACGCGCGTTAGCACGTTATGGCGTCCACCACAGGTTATCCACCCCGTATCATCCACAGACAAGTGGACAGGTGGAGGTCACTAACCGTGGATTGAAGCGAATCCTTGAGCGGTCAGTTAATCAAAACCGCAAGGATTGGGCGGACAAGCTGGATGATGCGTTGTGGGCCTTCAGGACTGCCTACAAAATGCCTATTGGGACGACTCCCTTTAGGCTTGTCTATGGCAAAGCGTGTCATCTCCCAGTCGAGTTAGAGCATAGGGCATTCTGGGCTCTTAAAACAGCGAATTTGGATCTTAAGACCGGCGGTGAGAACCGTTTCTTGCAAATCCATGAGCTAGAAGAGCTTAGGCAACAGGCCTATGAAAGCTCGATATTGTACGAAGAGCGCACGAAGAGACTGCACGACAGTCGCCTGAAAACCCAGAAAGATTTTCAGGTAGGCGATTTAGTCCTGCTCTACAACTCGCGCCTGCGTCTCTTTCGAGGAAAGTTGAAATCCCGATGGACAGGACCGTACACCGATAAGGAAGTATATCCTTACGGAACTGTCATGATTGCAAATTCAGAGGGTTTGACTTTCAAAGTCAACGGTCATCGCCTTAAAGTCTATATCGACGGACCGGTTGACCAATCCGTGGAGGAAATCGACATCTACACCCCACACACTTAATAAGTGTGGGGAAGTGAGTCTAGCTAGCGACTCGTGAATAAATATAGCACGGCGTGTATGGGCGCGCCAAATTGTATAAATGTTCATAGCCTAGAATAGTTTTTTAGTTAACTTGTTTTTAATTTTAACTTGTTTTTGGTAGTTTGTTTTTAGTCTTTGCAGGTTCGATTCGCGCCTTATGAAGATGTGGAAAGTCGCTTCACAACAGAGGTAGTTTACTAAGAAGCGTCTTAAAACAGGTATGTTGGTTGTTTAGGTCAAAACGGACGAGTGCAACGCTTTTTAGTGAAAAACTGCAACAAAAATGCACTCGTAGACACAGTGAGCGGCCGCTCGGAGGGTCCGAGCGGCCCGCTCAAAACGTCCAGGTCAGTTCATAAAAAAAAAAATTTGGGCGAGCGGCCGCTCGATGGGAGCGAGCGACCGCTCGACGGTGTCTGCAAATGTTTTTCAGGGGCAAAATTGGTATTTCACAATTAAAACTCATAAACTAACCCTACAAAACTTAGAAGCGGCCGCTCATAATCATTTTGACCCAATCCTTCAATTTTTTGGCTCTCAAGAACACACACATACAATACCTTTCTAATCCACATCCTAATCTCCAAACAAGGTATGAATCTTTTCTTTTCTTGTAATTTCTCTTATTATAGTGTAGATTAGTTTAAATTTTTGCAATCTTTTCATGATTTTAGGGTCCCTTCATAATGTTTAATAAACCCTAAATGTGCATTGATGGATTGTATGCTTGGTTAGTATAGCTTAGAGTATAGTGTTGTCCAAATCTTTGAGTTTTTGAGGTTTTCTTCATAATGTTTAAATAAAATCCGAAATTTTTTGAAGATTTGTGTCATTTTGTAGTCATTTGTTTAGTGTAATTTAGTGTTAATATAGATTAATTTCATAATAGGGTTGTATGCTTGTGGTAATGTTAGTGTAATTTAGGTTTGTTCTTGGAATTTTGGGGATTCTTCATAAATGTTTAAACATCCCCAAATTCCTCTTGTTGTAGGTTATATTTTGTTGTTAATGATCTTGATTTGTTGGGGTTTCCTTCATAAACGTTTAACAAAAGCCCAAAACTTTAAGATTGTTAGTGTTTTGATTGTAGTTACATGGTTTTCTTCATAAAACTTTGGGGCGTTCTTCATAACTAAACAAACGCGCCCCAAGTTCAAAGATCACTTCATAAGTGTTTGGTTTCTAAACACCTTGCGCTAAATAACTTGAATTTAGGATGGTTTTGCAAACATAGCGTGTAGGTGTTAAAAATTCCAAACTTGCTTGAAAACATCATAACTATGAGATCTCGGCCATTCAATCGCCTAAGTACAAAATTTTTCAAAAACCAAGTGCTTGAATGGCCGCTTTTAGAGTGCATTTGGCTAAAACACTGAAAACCGGACAAAAGCCAGTGCACAGGACCGAAAAACAGTGCTGCGCAACGAAAAATGGCGCCCAGAATCCTGTGAGCGGCCGCTTAAAGGCTGTGAGCGGCCGCTCGAAGCTTCTGTGATGATTTTTTGATTTTTCGTTTGACGTGTTTTGGGTCCGGGTCCTATTCCTTCGATTACAACTGACATATTTAAGAATTTTGATGCAAATGGTGCTCCGCTTTTTGAGATTTGACCCGACAAACCTGCGAGAACGCGGGTGTCTAGAGAAGTATGACGAGCTATATGTGCGAAGGGAAATGATTGCCACTCCGCGTAGGCTTTGTTGGGATACTCTAGCAGAGGTAAATCAAGAGGAGAGGCTGCGGGAATGGATGGACCAACCAATGGAGAACCTGCTTTCTATAAACGAACCGGTCTTTATGGAGATAACTATTGAATTCTTCTCCACCTTGACCTATAGAAGACCGAGAAAGCATCTAGAACCGGATTTTCAAGCAAACGGGATACATGGGTTGCAGTTTCGCCAAGGTGGAATCTGGCGCGACATATCAGTCGCAGAGCTGGGTCACCACTTGGGAATATATACCAAGGAAGAGATCTATGATGATAGCTTCAATGAAGCTATGTATAACTTCCCCGACGACAACCAATTGCGGAACGCATTTTGGGCTCAACTGACGGGGCTTCCACAATACAACCCCCAAGGCTCAAAAGCGAGCAAAATTATTGACCCATTGCTCCGGGTATTTCAAAAGGTTCTCTGTGGCACGGTGGCTGCAAAGAAAGAAAGTTCCACCAACTGCCCCACTCCAGATTTATTATTCTTATACGCCCTGGTAAGTGACCAACGGGTTAACTTAGCTGCATTAATAGCTTCTTTTCTTACCACAGCAGCAGGGGGAAAACCAGGCAGTATGATTTATGGGGGAGAATATGTGACTGCTCTTGCTAGATCAATGGGTGTCCTCAAAGCAGCAAAGAACACCCTTACTCGGGTTCCAGGAGGATCTTATGTCGACCTGGATACACTCAGGCACATGGGGAGCCTACATGAGTATGACGATGGGACGTGCCGGTTAAAAGGGCACAATAATGTGATCTGGAACCCACTTCCACCACCACAGCAGCAGCAGTCACCACAGCAGCAGCAGTCACCAGTACAGATGCCACATGAGCAGCAGCCACACCAGCAGGAGCCTCTACTGCCTCATCAGCAGCAGTATTACTACCAGCACCCTCAAGACTTCTATGACGAATTTGGCGCGTTCAGAACAGAAACGCGCGACACCTTATACCAGCATGGCGAGTCCCTACAGCATCAGGGCGCGACCCTCGACTACCTCGTGTCTGAATTTCACGCTTGTTTCCCAACCCATTTTGGGAATCCCCCACAAAGGGGACATCCGGGGGATAAGCAGAGATGAGGTGGTGATGCAGCGGGATCATCGGGGACTCACCATGATTATGAGGATTGAGGAGTAGCTGGTAGGTTGGTACTATTTTGTTTATCTTATTCCTGTTGGTACTGTATTCGGGTGCGAGTACCCAAGACATTTGTTTTATTTCTTTCTGTACCCGTACTATTTACTTTTAAGTAGTTTCCATTTCAGTATTATTTGTGTAACATTACGCATTTATACTTGTACGTTACTATTATCATGAATAAAAAACGTCAAGTTTCATTATTATTGTTCGCTTTTAAATATTATTGAGACGCATTTGGAACCCTAATATTATATTATTGATATATAATATACATATATATATAATAAAATTGTCAAAAAAATAATGCTTGGGCCGGGAATCGAACCCGCGCCCCAAGCCGGTTCACCAACACAACAAACCCAACCACTTGGTCTACACATACACTTGTTATAAAACCCGACTTATTATTAATATATCACGAGTATGATTATTCACAGTTGACTAGGAAAAGTCAACTGTGATGAACGATCACCACAATCAACATCTTTGGACGCGTCTTTAATCCTAATATGGTATGTTTGACCAATTGTCTGTCTAATACGCGTATGATGCACGGTCAATCATCATCAATTGTTTCCTAATTCCTGCAAATCAGACGCGTCATAGCCTTTATGGGAGTCAACCTTCCAATCGTGCAATCCAGACCCCCTCCCTATAAATTGGACCTCCCCATTCCTTCACAACTCGCCGAAATCCCTCTCTCAAACCTCAATTTCTGTTATTAATCCATCATTCGAAGCATACGTATTCGAGTTGACTATTGGGCTTGACCACACAAGAAACACGAATTCGTAACTGTAAGAATCATTTTCTTTGTGGGTTTTGATCTTCGGCATATACACAACAATAACCCTATGATTAATTGGGTTATTGTTGTGTGAATCGTTTGATTGTATAAACTAGGGCTCGAACGTGAAAATTGGGGAAGAACACAGATTCAGCATATGTTTTATATTTTAATTAAACGGGAATCAAACACAACCACTGATGTAGATCAAGTGGTTGTGTCTGATGTTTGGTTGTCTATGCACGCGGGTTCGAGTCCCCTTACAAACCGTTTTATTCTTTTCTTTTTAATATAAATCAATTTCTCTTATAGTATATAATTAATTTAATCAGAAATCAAACGTTCTCAGGGTCCAGACCAGTTGGTCTGGGCTTGTGATTTAAAACCAACGAACCGGCCTAGGGCCCGGGTTCGAACCATGGCATCAACAAACATTTTTTTAGTTAAGTATATATATATATATATATATATATATATATATATATATATATATATATATATTTCCTTTGTATTTTTAAAAATTCATTTTAAAATACTAAAACTCTTTTATAAATTCTACAAAAATTATTTTATGTTAACCTAGTGAAAAAGTTTAACATACAATTTTTAGTTTTCAAAAATTTATTTATTTAATATATATAATAAATAATTCAAATTTATTCTATTTTATTTATAAAATTCTATAAAAATATCAAAACAATTTTATTAATTTCCACAAAAATTATTCTGAGTTTTTATAACAATAAACTTTTTTGAAATGATTTTTATTTCTGAAAAATCATTTATTTAATATTTTTAATCAATTTTTGTTAGTTTTAATCATATATAAATCATAGTAAATTCATTTTTCAATATTTTTGCACCAAAATTTTATATAAATTATTTCTGATTATTTGGAACAGAAATACAATTTTTAAATTAATAATTCTGTAAATTTAATATTTTTAAATATTAAAGTTATATTTTGACAATTTGAAATAAATAGATTTAATATTCTATTTTTAAGAAAATAATTTTATAAAAATTATTTTCATACTTAAATCTTATTATTGTAACCATCTTTAATTTAAAATTTACAAAAAGACTTTTGTTTATTTATTTATCAAATTTATCTTATTATTCAAACATTTTATTTTTTAATCAAACGAGCACTTATCCCCAATTCGAAGCCCTAGAATATATTTGTAGACTAGAAAGAGTTAGACATATTTATTCCCTTAATTATAGGGTAATACTTGGCATTGTTGGGCAACACAATATTCTATTTTTCACGAGACATAACATTTTGCTAAGGTGAGTTTTACATAGCCCCTTTTCTATTTATCACCATTTTTGGGTTGAAACATGTTACAACATTCTATATGCAATTCAATCATAAAGTGTCTATGTGTTTTTCTATGTTGCATTATGTCTTAAACATGACTAGGGTAAGCACAATTCTAGCATAATCATTAACATTGATCAACCGACGGTATACAATGATAGATCTATTGGACTGACAATCCCACCCGGATACGTGCCTCCTACAAAGGTAGCGTGGGTGATTGTTATCGCATAACATAATCGAGTGAACTTTGAGCGTATGGGATGTACCACAATATAACAGTCACAAGGGTTGATTATGCACTCGATTTACTTCTAGTATGTTTTCACATATGGACTAGACTTGCCATGACACTTGAATTGTACAAGTTTTATTCAGTTATCAAAACCTATGTAATTCTCACCAACTTTTGTTGACCCAAAAATATTTTCAAAATTAACATGTTTCAGGTAACAATGAAGCTAAGGCTTGAGTATGCATGAGGATTTATCATGAAGTTTTTGTTTAAAGTTATTTGAAGTTGTTGCTTTATTTGATATCATGTATTTGGATTTCTAGACATCACATTATTTTGGATATTTATGTTATGAATAAATTATTTAAAATTCAATTTATACCATGTGCTACTGAAACAATCATCAATACGTGACATCCCGATGTTTCCGCCATCGGTTGGGGTGTTACAATTTGCGTGGTTTGAATAAGTGTGATGATGAATGGATGAATTTGATGTATTTTTGCTTTTGTCAAGAATGTTGATAGTGCAGGAACAGGCGAGCACCGATATGGATGCTCCAGGCTATCAACATGCTTTTCGGGTTATCAACAACAGGGGAGTTTTATTCTCCTTTTTCGCACAAATAGTTAGCTATTTCATAAACGCTTTCTATTGTCACATTGGGGACAATGTGAGTTTCAAGTGTGGGGAGGGGATTAGGTCTTGTTTGTCCTCTTGTTTGTATATATATATATGTATATATTTACTCTAAAAAAACCCTTTAAAAGTACATATATGTATATATTTACTTATAAACATCAAGCCTAACTGATTTTTGATAAAGATAACTCGAGGCGCGACAAACAGATGAGATGCGAACGTGTTAGATTCGTACACTTGCACCCATTTCCTTCCGGTTACGTAAGCATTTGAGCCTTTAAATAAGATTTTCATTTCGTTGACATGCTTTCGAGTGAGCCGGATGTTTCGTGTAATTTAGAACTTGTCATTAGCATACTTATTTAGATCAGATACGTGTGGATTGTACGAATATGATTGAGGCATTTAGGATACCCTTTTGATTTAGCCTTTTCTTTTCGTTCTATCCGTTTCCCATCACCCAAATGTTATCCACTAGTTAACCATGTTGAACCTAATCCCGTGTTTTTTTTCTTATTTACCACACCATTTCACCACTAAACCAAATAACCTTTTTCTTTTAAACCTTTTGTGTTAAAACTCGGTTTAGGTTATTGTTCTACTAGTTTATGTGTTGTAAATAGTTCGTTTTCGGGTTTATATATTTAGAACCCGTATGTTGATTATATAATCAGTTTCAGTCCTGTATATATATCATAGATATATATGTATGTAAAAAAAATCCAGAAAAATAGAACACCCTAAAATAGGGTGAATTAGCAGTATTCGAGCAGTTTTTAGAACTTTAAAGTTAGAAATTATAAGTTAGCTCGTTTCTCAATAAAAATCGCCTATATTAGCCTTTGTGTTGTACAGTTGTAGTAGTTACTATTAGTTAGACATAACCGCCGGGTTTTAGCCGATTTGTCACTTTAAATATCCATTCCGCACCCTTACCTTTGCCTAACATTACAACCCGTAAAAGACCTCTTGATTTGTGCTTTTTCACACGTTAGTTGGTGAAGACTAGATCTTTTGACAAGCTTATGATATTGCATGATTTATTGTCTTGGCAATGGAGCGATTTACACATACACATTACACGTATCTATCATAAATAAAACCGAGTGTGTGTGAACATTGTGAGTCGTGTACGGGTTTGCATGCTTGTAGATCGGAAGTGAGTCGTTGCCTTTTAGTTGTCTTATCACCTGTTTATATATTTTGCCTTTGTGCCACTTGGCGAGTATTTTGTTTATTTTCTGTTTAAGTGTTTGCTTGAGGACAAGCAAAGTTCAAGTGTGGGGAGGTTTGATATACGTTAATTTACACATATAAAAGTCCCAGTTTAACTCCCATTTTCAGACGTTTTTGACCTTATACACAGGAATTGGTGCTTATTTTGGTATCTTTGCAGTTTCAGGTCTTAAACGATGTCCCGGAAGCATAACTGAAGGAAAAACGCAGTTTTCGGCGCGCAAACAGGACCTCAGGTCCTGTGAGCGGCCGCGCACAGGCTTCGAGAGGCCGCTCGCTCCTCCTGATATTTCCAGAAACATTCTAGAAGGCCTACGTCAGCAATCGAGCAACTGGTCCACTTGTCTGAAAAGTGAGCGACCGCTACAAGCTTCGAGCGGCCGCTCACAGGCCCTGTTCTTCTATAAATTCCCCATTCAGCCCACTGATCGATTATTGGGTTTTGGAGAGGCGATTTTAGGCGATTTCTGGACCAAAGGAGCTGCTGGAAGGCCATTTAACAAGCTCGGGAATCCATCCGATCCACCCTTCATCATCCAATCCATCTCTTTGGCAATCTTATGGTTTGATCCTTTAAGCTTTCTTAGATCCAAATCTGATTTTGTTTGCTATTTTGATGTTATTTTAGTTAATCGTACGCCTACGGGCAAGAACATTAGTATTAGTTAGTAGTTAAAACAGTCGTATGTGTGAAATCAAGTTTTGTATAAATTTGGCGTTTTTCATGTTTGAATCTTGATGATCATAATGCAACCTTGTTTCATTGTTGATAGATTTGTAGTTGTGTTCGGATGACCTTGATGATTATCGAATGTGTTAGGCGGATTACTTGTTAAAGAAACCGTCCGTTTAATCGTCCGGTAGTAAACTAGTTAGCTTGTTAATAAAGTTTACACCATGAAACTGTAACCGGGTATTGGTTTGGTTAAAGTCACTCGGATAATGATTATAAATGTTTACCGGCACGTAAAAGAGTTTAAAAAGCTTAATGGTGTTGTTACTAATCTTTGACACGGTTAATGATCTTTGTTAGTTATTTTAGTGAAAATGGCGATCTTAGTAGATTTGTGTTCAAAGTTAGTAAAATGGAATAGGTTGTGAAATGCCCTACTTTATGCTAGTTTAGGTGGTCGTATTGTGTATTTGATATTGCTTTCCTTAACTAGTGCGGTTGAGGACTCTCGAAAGGTGATACTAACCTATATTTACAGATTCTCATGAGATCATATCAGCTGCGCGCTAATAAACGACTTGAGGTGGTTAACGTGTGTATTCGTGTTAGCTTTCCGTATAGTTGTCATGTTAGGATGCCCAAAAGGGACACTAACTGTCGGAAAATGGGAATGTTGATCACGCCTTTATTTCTTATATAGATGACATGCTAGGATTGGCGTATTATAGTTTATATAGTTATATTTTCTATTTGGAGTCGTATTTAAGTTATTTACATGTGTTAGAATTAATTTAGCTATAAACAAACTCAACTTATCTTTTCCTACTGGTAAATCGGGGATAGAGTATTAGTACTATTGCTCCGCGCGCGTCCATGGATCGATATCTGGTTCTTATCTGTACGTTACTACATATATGACAGGGTACACTTGCCCTATTGTGTGTGTTTTAATATTAAGGTCTAAACCATTTTTATAAATATTAAAGCAAAACGTGTGTTATTTCATTGTAAAATTATGTGTATATCCGCACACGTCAGTATTTTTCTATGATACTTTCTTGTTATTTTTTCGGTATTTTGCTTAGAAAAGATAACGCTCGTATTTCACAAACGAAACGATAGCACCAAGTTAGGAGTGACATCCATACCTTGGTGATTTGTTTCACTCTTCTATATGTTATTTATCTTAGGAATATGTCTTTGAGATAGGAGTGACATCCATACCTCAAAGAGTATTTCCTTCAAAAAGAAACTTAACCACTAAGCTGGGGGTGATATCCTTAACTTAGTGATTGATTTCATTCCACAATAATTTTCAATTTTGAAATAACATCTTTGAGTTAGGAGTGAATTCCACATCTCAGGGATCTATTTCTACATCTCGTTTTTAATCTTGCTAAAGTTTTGAAATTCACTAATATCCTCATTTACACAATACTAATTTACACACAGTTTAGGGAAGCCTATTCACTAGATTAATACACACCTGCATACACCACGTGTCCTGAAACAAATAGCACGCTATGAGCCCAAAGAGATGCCTTAACGATCTTTATAAACAAACGATCTTTCAATGTATAAATTTCGTAAAAGGTTAACAATTAAAAGGTTTCAAGTTTACCCAGTCCAAACGGGTAACACTTAGATTTTCTCAACATTTCATAACAATTAAAAAAAATTGACTTTTCAACCCAGAAGTTAAAGAAATGTTTAAATACAGAAAATTCTATTTTTTAAAAATTCGTCAAGGCATCTGGGATCATTCACAACCTTCACGTCATTTTAAATCTTGGTCTTTTAAAACACATTAGATTTACACATACTTCATGAAATGGTTTCATTTTGCATTTTATAAACTTGTATTGCACATTTTACAAGTCAAATGAAAACCCTTTGTTTTCATATAACGTATCCAATATATGTTTTCGAAAGAAACTTGCAACTAATAATAAGGCTTATAACATTTTTTTCAAACTCGACTCCTCGTAAACACATATCTACAAAGATTTTTCAAATGAACCAGTTTTGAATCTAAAACACACTTCGGTTACTAAAAAGTTATCCTCATACATTACTACTATTCTTTCAACTATATCACAAAGATTGCACAAACTACGTTTTGATACACGAAAATCTATCTTATTACACTAGCACTAATTATTAGTAGTTACTCTTACAACACTGGTTTTTGAGCATTATTTTGACTCGTTTACTTTCATTTTGAATGATTTACTCGATTTATATTATACCATTCTTTCAATCGAAATTTTATGCTATACTTATATACTTACATAAACGCATATTTGTTATGCATATTTTTTTTTGTTGTGAGCAAAACCCTGTTATACTTTACATTATTTTGTTCATCATCATGGCCAACGAACATACTAGTTGATAACTCGTATGAGATCTAAGCCAGCCAACGAACATACTAGTTGATAACTCGTATGAGATCTAAGCCAGTACCCATGTACGACTCGGATTAGAGTATTTCTTTAATCTGAGGGGAACGGTTTAAACCTCAGGGGCTATCAATATGAGTGTTTAGAGCCAACAATGTGAATAAAAGTTACCGGTTAAGGGTGAACCCGAAAGGGAAGAACCTCTAACCATGTCTATTACTTAAATGTTACTCTCATTACGGTTAAAGGGTAAACCCGAAAGGGAAGGACCTCTAACCATGTTATTGTTTCATTGTAGTATCAATTACTTATCATATCCTGATTGCACGCATTTGCTTATGGTATTACTTAGGATAGGGTTATGGAAAAGCATAACACCTTGGTGTAAGGTAAATCGATGATTACGGTCCGGAACACAATCATGGGCTTACAGGTACATAAAGGTGGTGTGTGATTCTATTTAGGTTATTGGTAGACAATTAATACGAGTCCAAAGTATCGGGAGTGTGGTGGGTTAGTTGCGGTACACCCTATATATAAGCATAAACGATACTGCGGAAGCAGACTAGGAGTTTGACCAAGAACCTACCCATTACTACCTTTTCATTAGATTGTTGACTAATAGCTAGCATTTCAATAAGAACATTTTACATAAGCTTCAATTAGTTATGTTGGAGCCTTCCTTGTTGAACATCTCTACAGAAAACTTTAAACTTGTTATACGCTTACACTCTCTGTTAGTCGAAATCATGTTGCCTGTCCTTAATAAAGTTCGGTCAGAAACCTTTCTAAGTAGGGGAGACTACATTCATCAGTGCACCGTACTTGTTTTCCCATGTGTGTATGGCGCGTTTGCAAGGTGCCAATTGTCATTGGTTCTGTCGTTCCCTGATTAGCCACGTGTCCATGTGTGACATCCGTCACCTTTCACTTTTATCATTTTACAACTTTAGTCCCTCCTTATTTCTTATATTTACATTTATAGTCTTACAGTCTTGTATTCGAAACTATTAATAATAAACACAAATAAAACAATAAGACAAAATCCATTAATACATTCACCTCACATTCATATTCCGTTTCCATAATTATGTAATGTAATCTATGGCATGAAATGGAGTTATGACTAGGTTTCGTAACCGATGAATATCATTTACATTCTTAAACAAAATACAAGAATTGTTATATTTAGAAATGAAGTTACGAAAACTTATTTGAATATTAAATATGTCATGACTTTTCTTTCATCTTAAATTGAATTTAGAGTTCATGAAAATTTATTGTCAAAACAAAAAAAAAAGTTTAAAACAAACGTATGTTTACTTATTAGTTAGGTAAAAAAAAAGTTGTTTATTTATTCTCCCGACCCGTTTAGCTTTGAATTTTAGAGGAGTTTACATATCAGACTCGCAGTGTCCTTTGTGTGAGGTGGATCATTAATCGGCTTTCCACCTTATGGTAGATTGCGGATTCTCTAAGGAGGTTTGGTATAAAATTTGGTCTTGGTGCAGGGTTAATATTGTCAGGTTCGAATCAGTGGAGGACCTATTGAGATTGGACTTCTTAGTATATAAGACTAAATGGGAGAAAAAGGTGTTAAGGGGGATAATCATGGTTACATGCTGGAAGATTTGGCTAGAGAGGAACAATATTATTTTCAACAGGATCAAGGCGCAAGTGGTTGACATTGTGGCGGGGGTCAAGTCTTTGACCTTTTTTTGGATTAAACATCGGGCTAGATTTAAAGAGTTAGATTGGAAGGAATGGGGTAAATACCCATTGTATATGAGGTAATGTTTTTGGCGTGCCTCGGTTGAGGTTTTCGTCCTTTTTTTAATGAAAGTTTCTGTTAAAAAAACTTATTAGTTAGGTATTATTATAAACTTTTATTAATATATATTTATACTATAAAGAATGTTTAATTCTAAATTTATTAATATTAAATATGATAGACATAAATTCTAATGAATGGAGATGAACTTAAGGTATTATTTAGTGTAGTAATTGTGAGTGGGTTTCAAAATGGACATAAATTCTAATGAATAGAGATGAAACTTAAGGTATTATTTAAGTAACTTCAATTGTTTCATTTTTTTCATTTACTCCCTTACTAATTACAAGAAATCTCGTAAGCTATATAAATCATTGAAGGTGACTGAATTATGATATAACTTATTTAGAAGACATGATATTTAGGTGTGCATAAGTTTTAGGAATTCGGGACACGTGATTCAAGCCTTAGCAATTATATGTCTATCGTTATTTCTCGTTGTTTTCTCACAAGTTTATCATCGCGACCAATGTGAGTATATCTTTTCCCCTTTTTACTGTTTTACTATTTTGGGGTGACTCGTGTACTTACTATCAATTTCCTCTTTCATCTTACTAAAATAGCAATTCTTATGTGTGTTTGCTTGTGTCATTTCGTGTATCTATGACCTATCAAATCATTAACCGTTGCGGCCTGGCATTTCAATGAATAGTACTATGGTATATACCCTTGTGACTCTGTTAAGAGTCCTCGTCATTGCTATGTATTACATTACTACTAGCGCATACTATATATATCTGCTTTCCTTTCATAGGGTTGATTTGACCCGGATACCACTTATTACGTTTTGCAAAATAACACATGAATTGCTAAATTTTCCTTACTATATATATCAAACGGGTATGCTCACCAATACATTTTTGTATTGACCAAAATTATTTTCGTACATGTTTCAGGTTCTTATGAGATCACTTCTAAGCTTTTGGAACTTAGGCTTAGATTGAGATTTACTGTATTTTAGTTTAGTTTGCTAGTTTTTAATTATTGTATTCCTTTCAATGTAATATTCAATTCGATGTATTAAAATTTACATTTCTAGTCCATGAGCTATTGAACAGTCGTCACTACGTGACACCTCGATGTTTCTGCCATCGGTTGGGGTGTTACACCATGTCGTGTGTACCTTTTGTCTCCTTGGTACGGAAAGAGACGTTGGGAATCTCCAACTGGCCATTTCTGATTGGTTGGATGTGTGCCACCTTATGTGTTACACGTCCCTTAATTCTGTTTGGCTCATATGAAACTATCATTTCGTATTGTTGCTTCATCATCGTGCGCCAAGCTTTACTCGCAAGCAACCTTGGAATGATAGTTGCGCATGGAAGTGCGCCTGTCCTGACTGCGCACGCCGGCACATTCATGCTAGTGGTCGGGGTTGCAACTTCCTTCTGTTGAAACTATCAATCTGGGGCACATGGAAACAAATCGCTAGCATTCCGGGTATCTTAGGTCGTATGAACATAAATCCGACCTTGTTTTTGACAGGTAATCTGAGATATGGCAGTAATATCCTGTTTTGGTATGACTGTTGGGCTGAGGATGACATATTTTCAAGAATGTTCCCGTTGTTATTCGCTTTGGAGAAGAATCGGTTGTGTACTATTGCTGATCGGCTGCTCAGTAATGTGCAGCCCGCACATTTTGTGTGGGAATGGAGGCGCAACACCCTTTCGTCTGATGAGGCTGCTGAACTCGAGGCTCTGTATCAACTGCTACAACAGTCGAATTTGCAGCTGGGGACAGATTCGAGGAGTTGTTTAGCTGGTGGGAGCAGCGGGTTTTCTGTCCGAATTATGAAGGTTGTTATCTTTGACTCGTCTAATTCTTAACGGTCTCATCATTCGAGTGGTGTAATTGGGTACCAAAGAAGGTCGGTATTGTGGCATGGCGTGCTTTTCTTAACAGGTTGCCTACTGCAGAAGCCTTGATGTCTCGGAATATTCACAACGAATCAGATCAGTGCAGGATATGTCAGCTAACAATGGAATTGGCGGAGCACCTGTTCACTGGTTATCTAGTTTTTTTTGGAAGTTTGGCATGTCATATTCGCTTGGTGTAAAGTATCAAACTTCTTTGCATTTCATGTGAGCGATTTATTGAAGTATAATCTTACGGCTAAAAGTGGAACCCGGGTTAGGAATGTTTTTTACGGGGTGATTCAAACGGTTTTCTGGAGTATATGGCGGGCTAGGAATGATTTGATTTTCAACCAGAAGCAGGTCTCGGTTCGGAAGCTGTTGGAGGAGATTAAAGTTATGACCTTCTTATGGATTACTAATCGAGGCAGAATGTCGGATATGTCGTGGGAGAATTGGTGCAGGTTTAATTAGGCTAAGATGGTTTAGGCTGAAATTTTTGGCCGTTTTGGGTTTTTTTTCGGATTGTTATCTGTTTGTATGTTCGGTTTGTAAGTCGGATTTTGTTTCTCGGGTTTTCGCTAGCGTCTTGCTAGCTTTTCAATAAAGTTTCGTTTGGCCGTTCAAAAAAAAAATGTAACTAAGATGATATGATTAAAGTATAAAAGTGTCTGGAAAACTAATTTATCTTTATTTTGGGATTCTACATTAATCTTATGCATTAAAAGAAAAAAAATCTTAGCTTTTGGATAATTTAAACTGCCATTCTAAAATGCATTATATATAGTACAGATAAAATGCATTCTAACCACTTAAATATAGATTTAATTACACGTATGGTCCCTGTGGTATACATGAATTGCATAAATGCCCTCAATTAACTCGGATGGTCCCTACCCCTAACTGTTGTTAGTTTTCTATATTAAGTTAGTGTAAAATAATCATTGTACCTTTCTAAAAGAAAAACCAATTTAATTAATTAATCCTTTTTTTTCTATTTAAATATAACCACACCACTATTATGGTAAAAAATTACCTACTAGAAATAATTTTGTTTTCCAAATTAGTTAAAGTGAGGTAGAGTGCTAAATGTGTAGAATATGGTAAAAACTTAGTGTTATTTTCAAGATGATAGTTAATAATGACAAATTGATAATAATATGACAACTATGTTCAAGATGGTAAAGAATGAGTTTAGGATGGACAGTTATATCCTGAGGATGTAACTGTCTGGAAAAATGGTAAGACAACCAAATATAAGTATGAAACAACGAAGAACAACGCTCGATGTACGAGGAAAGCCCTTGATCACTTGATGATCGCTGGCACAAAACCTCAGGAGGAGTCTAGGCCACTGCCTTGTTTGTTAATATTAAAATGGTAAAAAGGTGTTACAACTTTGGAAGTATGATGAACAATCTAAGATTACAATGATTGTGTGGTGTTGTGTGTGTGAGTAGAGAAGGTATATCATGTGTTTGATAACGTATGAGTGTGTTCCAAAGTGTCTCAGTGTCTTATGTTTGTTCATCATACCCCTATATATAGTTTACATGACAATAATTAGAATATCCCATAATATCCGTTGTTTTCAATGATCTTCTGGGCTGTTTCATGTGGTTGTTGAGGATGTTTTAACTGAAATAGACGTTGGACATCAGTTTCCATCTTTCTTGCCTATCATTCATTGTCTTGGCGGTTACACTTTGACTCGCTCTTTAAGTCTACTAGGTTATATACCCGTGTATCACACGGGTTGAACAATTTAAATTATATATATTATATATAAATTTAAAATATAATTAAGAAAGATTATATTACATATGTTATTTAAAAGAGTTAATTGCAGTTTTCGTCCATGTGGTTTGCCTAAACTAACAGGTTTAGCCTAGGTTTAACACCCTGAGTACCTGTGCTTTCATTTTCTAACAGTTTACATCCCTCGACCTAACGGCCGTCCATCTGCCGTAACATCACCCCCACGTGCAGCTCACGTGAGGGGCACTCTGGTCATTTAAAGTCCTTAATGAAGGGCAGTTTGGTCATTTCATCCATGGAATATGAACGTTATAATTTGAAGAAGCAATCTTCTTCTTCCCCAATTCCACTTCAAAAACCCTAATGTGTAATCCATTGTTTTACTCCAATTCGAGATCAACAATGTCCAATTGGAGCTGAAGTTATCATCTACGAAATGAAAGATGGAGTGATGTTCCTCCAATTTTGCAGATTTTGTTATTTGTGTTGTACTTTGTTCATATTTTGTTAATGTAGGTGTATGCATTGAACATTGTAATGAATTTGAATTGGAATGAAATGAAAATGATTATGTTAGTTAAACATTGCATACATTTCATTCATAGCAACTTGTTACATCAGCATCATGTTTTGGTTGTTCATCACTTCCATTTGTTACATGTTTCACTTCCAGTGATGATCATCATTAGAGCATGAATCATACCGACGCTCATCTTCATACGGGTCGTGGTACCACTCATCATCAGAGTCTGCATAATCCCAGGCTTTTTTCAAAATCTCAGGATCATAATCGTCGTATGGATTAGCTTCTTCCTGTTCCTTTTTTTTATCTTTCCTTCATGAGCATGTTAATCATCAGCAGCATCTTGTTGATTATGAATCAGTGGCTCTTTAAACTGATTCAACTCCACATCACTCTCATCAGCAGCATGTTTTGGTTGTTCATCAATTATTGGATCATCTTCATCATCAGTAGCATGTTGTGGTTGTTGATCTTGATCATCAACAACAACATCTTGTTCCTTAAGATCTTGATCACTAGCAGCATGTTCATGTTGAGTGTGTTTGGTTTTTAGTCTTTTGTTTTTTGTGTTTTTTTTTATCCATCTTACTAATTCGATTGTATGGTCATTTGGTCCCTTTTGTTCTCTATTTATAGTGAATATGGCCATTATACAGGGCAATATGGCTATTTGAAATGACATTCTATTCATGATCATATTGACCCATTTGCATACTTGACCCATTTGACTTAAACCTATGAAAACCATCTTGTTTTCATAGGCTGCAAAATTACGCCATTATATCCTGACCCATTTGACAACCAAACTGCACAAAGCAAAACCATTCAACTGCACACCCATTCAATTAACAACCTACACAATCAACCATTAACATCATAACAAACTGCTCAAACCAAAACCATTCAACTGATCCAACATCTTAACAAACTGACCCATTTGACTTAAACCTATGAAAACCATCTTGTTTTCATACACTGCAACCATTAACAAACTGACCCATTTGACTTAAACGTATGACCCATTTGACAACCATTAACAAACTAACCCATTTGACTTATACTCTCTGTTGTTCATTACTTTCATTACAAAACATTAACATACAATCATTGACAATAACAATATGACCCTACACAACCATTATGACCCTGCATAACCATTAACATGACTGATTCACTAACATATGAATCGTACACAATAACATTAACATACAATCATTCACAATAACAATAACATTAACATTCATTCATCCATAATATTCATTTCATTACCAAAACATTCCTTACATAATATTCATTCTTTATCTTCATCAAAACATGACTTTCATTACTTTCATTACAAAAAACATCCACCAAACCTAGAAACCATGACTACACAACCACCAAAAAACATCCAAGACCTGCACATACCCTAGACATGCACATACCCTACACATGCACATACCCTAGACCTACTTCATAACATAATACATCACCAAAAACATGAAAACAAACACTAGACCTAGTTTCAGCATCTTGTTTTCATTCTCTGTTTTCTTCAACACTTGATCAGCTTCTGATTTCCTTGAACACATTCTTCTCACATTGTCTTCATGGTTTCGTATGGTGGCCAACAGAGCAGGTATCAACACAATAGGGTTTGTACAAGTAGGGGGTCCTTCCAATCAACGAAACCACATCCATTTGTGCAACGATGGTACCTATGTCCTGGATTCTCATTCGTCCATGAAATTCTGAGGTCTGTTGTTGCTCCACACCTGTACATCACCATTGTAGTTTGGTTGTTCATGTTGATTGTGATTATTGATGAAACGATTGAAGATGAGATGAAGCTTTGGGTTGAAGATTAGGGGATTAAATAGGGAGGGAAAGTTAATTTTCTCCAGATATTTTCGTTAAGATTTTTTTTAATCAAGCTGAAATGATGAAAATACCCTTCGTTTTCGACGTGAAATGACCCAGATACCCCCTCAAGGGATGAAATAACCAAACTGCCCATCATTAAGGACTTTAAATGACCAGAGTACCCCTCACGTGAGTTGCACGTGGGGGTGATGTAACGGCAGATGGATGGCCGTTAGGTCGAGGGATGTAAACTGTTAGAAAATGAAAGCACAGGTACTCAGGGTGTTTGTAATACCCTACCCATAATGCGGGTCACTAGACGATAATATACTTGGTTTGTACTTGGAAAGCTAAAGCATTTCATAGTTTACTTTAACGCATTAACATCCAAAAGCGACATTGATTAGTACAAACATCCTAAATTATAGTTACGGCTTAGCATATTACTAAATAACCAAGTATCTTCATAAGTTTATCAAAACATTGCGGAAACGGACGAGTTAAGCATGTTCAGTTCTTCAAATAAGCCTCGATCACCATCCGGTTCATGTAGCTGAGTACCTAAGGGTTTATCACAGTTAGACAACCCACAAATATGTTATTATGATTGAATTAAGATGCAAAATACAAAAAAAAAATGAGTTTTGGCTGTTTTGGCGTATCCTACGCCAGTTTTGGCGTATCCTACGCTATTGGCGTAGGGAGAGGGCATCTGGTGGCGTAGGACAGAAGAAATCAGCGTAGGCACTCTGACGTTGGCGTATCCTACACCAACTCCTGACAAGGTGCAAAATGTTTCAGCACCAAGCTGCCCCTTTTGGGTCATCCAAAAACTACTCCCGGGGCTTTCCGGAAAGCATTTAATGGTTCCCATGCGATCAACTAACATGGTTAAAGTTAGTTTTATTTTCCTTCTACGGTTTCTAACTTGTAAACCACCATTTATCTACTCACCTTTAGGCTACCCCGAGTAGTCTTAGCACATATCCAAATCATAAGAAAATTATAGTTTCCAAGTTCTAGTTATGGTTTTTACCACTTGTCAAGTCCTAGGGTTCGGTCCGATTTAGGTGCCCAGTTTGGTGCCAAACAGACCCCATCATTGATTTGATATATTGATAAGGTGAATACCCAGTCTATTCAATGCTAGGCTGAGTATCAGGTCCTCAAAAAAATCTCTTTTCGTCCTATGAACTTTAAGGTGTATGAAGTTTCATATTTGATTTTTAAGTAGAGCGATTGAGACTTCATTTCACTTAGGTTAATCTAGGCCAGAGGCAGACCTACGTCAAGATAACCCCCCTTGAAAAACTTTGGTAGTGTTTCTGAATCTGAATTAACATAATGACTCAAAGCACATGGAGCCATCTTCTTATTTTTCTGTCAAAAATAAAAATGGCGGACTAGCTGATATTTCTATCAGTTAATGAAAGAGCCCAATGCAAAAACTAGAGAACTTCATGCCCAAGTCATTTATGCCGTGTTTTGCGGTGCCTCGTGTCCATGGCCACATGTGCCATTTCTCTTGGTCTCGTTCGCTCGGCCTCTATGACTTGCGACATGGGTTTTCATTCAATCTTTTCTATCCCTTGGAAACCACCAAAGGCATCTTTTACTATTGACACGACCAAAGTTATCATCCGTGATTAAGCATACATGTATTTATTTATAACAAGTCATAGATATGACTTACCTTACTCGTGGCCTTTTTGCTTCAAGTCCTTACCCGAGTGGCTCCCCGAGGACTCAAGCTTTGTACCTAGAATTGGATATTTCACATTTACGTTTAGATACTCATTCATAAGCGGAATATCACATACTCCTACAAGCTTCACGCAAGAATATAGGTTCAAATGAAATCGAGTTTCATTGAGGCGTTTCATCAAACACTTGGTAGGAGTCTTTAAACAAAGTTATTTTCTATGGCTAAAGGACCCCATTAACCCATTTTTAGCACAATTTCAATAACATAGCATACGCTTAAACATTCAAATCATAGGTTTCATTAAAAATCATAACATAGATGATTCTTTCCTAGTTCTAAGGCATCTCCTACCATTTTATCATAACCCATGACTTCCTATCATAAGGATTTTTATGAATCCTTCATCATACAAGCATTTCATCAAACACACACTATTTAGCTTATAATGAGTCACCCTTACACTAGAGCAACCTCTACAAACTCTCAACTTCACGTTTTTGGGATAACCCACAATTATCACATAGCCATGTATAACACCAATCAACAATTAAAGTCAAATAGATGTTACCTAGATGATTATCAAGCTTAGATGACCCGATTTAGGCTAAATGCAAGCAAGAATTCTTTGATTGGGTCTTGGATTGGACTTGATCTTAAGCTCTAGGTTTAAGTGTGTGTTTGTGTGTGTGTTTTTAGGATGGATCTATTCTTCTGGATATGAGAAGATCATCCACCATTTTCCATTTTATTGAAAATATTATTCACTTTGTGGAGTTGTCAATATTGGCCCTTTGTGTTTAGCAAACATGTTTTAGTACCAAAACACTAATCAATTAATATTGTGTGAGTATTTAGGCCAAGATGAGGATTTACTAAAATTCCCTAGTCATACTCGGTTAGTGATTTCCTCTTATTTACTTAAATGAGTTCAATGATAAACGATAGATTTTGGGGCGTTACAACTCCATCCCCCTTAAGAGGGTTTCGTCCGCGAAACTAGAAACATACCGAATTGGTGTGGATAGAACCGTTTCATCTCTTCCTTGGACTCCCAAGTGGTGTCCGCTCCTTTTCTATGATCCCATTTGACCTTTACTTGGTCAATGCTTAGATTTCTGAGATGTTTCACCTTTCAGTCTAGAATCTCTATGGGTCGAGCCACATAGTTTAAATTCTCATCGATTTCGATTTCTTCCATGGATATATATGTTGCTTCATCCGTCAAGCACTTTCGAAGGTACGAAACATGGAAGGTATTATGAATACGGTTTAACTCTTCGGGTAATTCCAAACGGTAGGCGACTTGTCCCACTCGTTCAAGGATTTTAAGTGGCCCAATAAACCTTGGACCCAACTTCCCCCTTTTTCTAAACCGGATTACTCCCTTCCACGGGGAGACTTTTAACATTACAAATTCTCCCGGTTGAAATTCAATTGGCCTACGCCTTTTATCTGCGTATGATTTCTGACGATCTTGAGCGGCTTTTAGGTGTGCACGGATCATATCTATCTTTTCATTCGTGGCCTCGACCACATCTTTGTGAGCAAGCTCGCGAGGACCCACCTCCCCCCAACATACCGGGGTTCGGCATTTTCGCCCATAGAGGGCTTCGAACGGTGGCATACCTATGCTAGCGTGGTAGTTGTTGTTATACGAAAACTCTACCAATGGTAGATACATGTCCCAACTACCCCCGAAGTCGATAATGCATGCCTGGAGCATGTATTCAAGTGTTTGGATCGTTCTTTCGCCTTGTCCATCGGTTTGCGGATGGAATGCGGTGCTAAGCAACACTTTGGTACCCAATTGTGTTTGAAAGTCGCGCCAATAGCGCGAATTAAACCATGGGTCTTGATCAGAAATGATTGTCATGGGTACCCCATGCCGAGCTATTATCTCATTTATAAATATATACACCATCTTCTCAGATGTATAAGTTTCGCGTATTGGAATAAAATGTGCGGTCTTTGTTAACCGATCCATTACCACCCATATTGCATCAAACCCCCGAGGAGTTTTGGGTAGTTTGGTTAGCAAATACATCATGACGTTTTCATTTCCACACGGGTATCTCCAAAGGTTGAAGTTTCCCATATGGTTTTTGGTGTTCCGCCTTGACTTGCATACAAGTCAAACATTTCTCAACGTATTTTACAACATCCCGTTTCATCCCGGGCCACCAATAGTTAGGTTTTAAATCTTTATACATTTTAGTGGCCCCCGGGTGAATTGAATAGCGTGATTTATGGGCTTCTTCAAGCAATAGGGCCTTAACCCCACATGTGTTTGGAACCCAAATTCGGTCGAATCGGGTCTTTAACCCTTCGACATTATCCACCAGCTCGCTAAGTTGCCCTTGGATTCTCTCTTTCTTCCAGTTCTCTTGCTTTAAGGCTTCTACTTGGGCTTCTCGGATTCGATCAAGAAGACCCGAAGTTACTACGAGTTGCATAGATCGCACCCGTATAGGTGAATAGCTTTCCTTGCGACTTAGGGCATCAGCCACAACATTGGCCTTCCCCGGATGATAATGGATTTCACAATCGTAATCCTTTATTGTTTCCAACCATCGTTTTTGTCTCATGTTTAGATCTTTCTGGTCAAAGAAATACTTTAGGCTTTTGTGGTCTGTGAAGATTGTGACTTTTACTTAGGGATGAGCAATTTTTCCCGAGTACCTATACCCGTACCCATACCGTACATGTACCAGTACCCGTACCCGTACCGATTTTGAGTACTCGGTATAGGTATCGGTACCCACTTTTACTGATTTCGGTATTCGGTACTTTCGGTATCGGTACGGGTACGAGTACGGGTAAAAATGGTACGGGTACCGAATTCTATATACTGTTGAATTTGATTATATGTTTTACTTTGTAATATGGTATTTATGGTTTTGGTATCAATTTTACCTATTTGGTACATGTACCATATTGGTACTCGTACCAAAATTTTCTATTTGGTACCCGTATAGTATTGATACTCGTAATTGTTTACCTACTTGGTACCCGTACGAGTGCTCAAAAAAGAAAAAAATATCAAAATGGTACCAAACGGGTACCGTACCGAAATCCCGGTACCAATACCCGTACTCGTACCCGTACCGTACCTATATATTCGGTACAGTACTCGGTACCCACTTTTGTTCAAATTCGGTACGGGTATTTTCGGTACGGGTACGGGTATAGGTACGGGTACGGTACCGATCTCATCCCTACTTTTACTCCATATAAGTAATGCCTCCATATTTTTAAGGCAAAGACCACAGCCGCTAGTTCTAGATCATGAGTTGGGTATTTGGTCTCGTGGACTTTCAACTGTTTTGATACATAAGCTATAACTTTGCCTCGCTGCATTAATACACATCCCAACCCAAGGCTAGATGCGTCAGAATAGACCACCATGTCTTCCGTGCCTTCAGGGAAGGTGTCACACCCTCAAATTTCCACTTGTGGAGTTTTACCGCGAGGCGCATAACAAACCAGGATCCAAGTCAACGGTCACAATAAACAACACTATATGAAATACGTAAACTCAAAACTTGGTTATCAAACCATTAAACCATAGCGGAAGCATTTAAAGATTTAAACAACTACAAAACTGTGTTCCAAAATGTTCAAGACACGTATGTTTTATTGAACATTTTGGAACACAGTTTTGTAGTTGTTTAAATCTTTAAATGCTTCCGCTATGGTTTAATGGTTTGATAACCAAGTTTTGAGTTTACATATTTCATATAGTGTTGTTTATTGTGACCGTTGACTGGGATCCTGGTTTGTCATGCGCCTCGCGGTAAAACTCCGCAAGTGGAAATTTGAGGGTGTGACACTAGAGGTGAATCTGAATCCCTCGATTTCTTGATTTGTTAGATCATGTCTGGTGCTCGTGGTGGTGGACGTCGTGGTGGCGGCGGTGGCCGTGCGGGCGGCAGTGGTCGTGGTAACATCAACATGACCCAAGCTGAACTGAATGACTTGTTACAGCAGCAAGTGAATATGGCTATGGCTACTTTCCAGGCTGGGATTAATGCCATGGGTGGTGAGTTGATTTCTGTCGACTTTGCCTCATTCTTGGGTGTCATGTTCTTTTGTTTGTATATTATTCGTGTATCGTGTTTCAGGTATCGCTGTTAATCCACCTCCACCTCAGTGCTCTTATAAGAAGTTTCGGGACTTCAACCCCATAACTTCGCTGGAACTGAGGGAGCGGTGGGACTGCTCCGACGGCTGGAGAAGGTAGAATCTGTGTTCGTTATGTGTAACTGTCCCGCTGGGGACCGGGTGAAGTATGCTATTGCGACATTCGAGGGGCCTGCATTGTCGTGGTGGAATGCTACTGCCCAGAACATGGGATTGGGGGAGGCTATTGCTATGCCTTGGGAGGCTTTTGTGCATCTGTTCAGGAGTGAGTACTGTCTGAGGGAGGAGGTACAGAAGTTGGAACATGAGGTCTGGAGTTACAAGATGGTCGGGTCTGAGATTGAGGAGTACACTGTGAGGAGGAACGAGCTGGCGGTGTTGTGCCCTGATTTGCACACACCCGAGTATAGGAGGATTGAGCACTACGTATCTGGGTTAGTGCCTGAGATTGCAGGGTTAGTGGCTGCCGGGAATCTTCCCACTCTTGCTGAAGTTGTTCGATCGGCTCATCGGATGACTAACCTGAAGGTGGCAGAAGGTGTTTTGCCTCCTAAGGGTACTACCCGGATACGTGCCTCCTACAAAGGTAGTGTGGGTGTTTGTTATCGCATAACATATTCGAGTGAACCATGAGCGTATGGGATGTACCACATTATAACAGTCACAAGGGTTGATTATGCACTCGATTTACTTCTAGTATGTTTTCACATATGGACTAGACTTGCCATGACACTTGAATTGTACAAGTTTTATTCGATTATCAAAACCTATGTAATTCTCACCAACTTTTGTTGACCCAAAATATTTTCAAACTTAACATGTTTCAGGTTATAGCTTGCTTGAAGATTAGAGTTATTGCTTGAAGATGCGTAGCTAGTATTTTTCATTTTGATGTACAAAATTCTTAGAACAATTGTATGTAATTTATTTAAATCATTTATTGAAATTTATTATTTACCATAAACTATTGAACAATCATCAATACGTGACATCCCGATGTTTCCGCCATCGGTTGGGGTGTTACAAAAACCTCTGTCAAGGAGGTCTTGCAACTGGGCCATTAATTCTTGTAATTCGGACGGTGTGAGTCTGTACGGTGCTTTTGCAACCGGTTTGGCCCCCGGAATAAGTTCTATTCCGAATTCTACCTCCCTGTCAGGAGGTATGCCCGGAAGTTCTTCCGGAAAGACATCTTCGAATTCCTGCACCACCGGTACGTTTCGAATATCTATGACCTTATCTCGTGTATCTATCACATGTGCGAGGTACGCCTTGCACCCATGCTGGATAAGCTTTTTGGCTTCGATTATAGAACATACTACGGGGTTACAGTTTGCTTCCCCGTGTATTGAGATTTGTCTCCCATTTGGGGAAGTGAGTGTTATTGTCTTGTGATAACAATTTACGTGGGCATGGAATCGAGACAACCAATCCATTCCCACTACGACTTTGAATTCTCCCATTTTCATAGACACAAGATCTATGGGAATGTAACCTTGAATTCCCAAATTTGTTCAACAAAATTTCATTTATTTCTATTTATTTACATTTACTTAATTACAACCTCTCATTTTTTTTTTTCCTATTGTTGCCTTATTAGCGTTTAGAAAAAAAAAAAAAAAAATCAAATATCATATTTAATCTTATTATTCAAGTTCTTATTTACAAAGGTTATTGTTTAAAACTTTAGAACTTGTATTCATCAATGCTATTATTATTTGTTCAATGTTCCCGAATAACTATATATATTAAGTCTATAATTATATTTTTATTATTATGTAACATACATATGGGATACAGTGTGTGTGATATTCATATTCATATCCATAACATACATATTTATATCTTTTAGCTATTTTGTATAGTTTATTTAGATAGAGATTCGATATTAAACTCTATTATTTTTAAACACAAATTTATAAAGGTCAAATCCAATTCCAACTTATTCACAGCTCCATTGTTTTAAAACCAAACACTGAGATAATTATCCCTATCATTTTCTAATCCATTTAATATCTATCATCTTTTTAACCGTATGAACATTATCAAAAACAATTCAAATTCGATATCGATATGATAACTATCTATAAATTAAACCTCCCTCACCCTCTGTTTTCATCCCATCGCAAGAACATAATCGACTATCCGGCGTCAAGCAAACATGCTCTGTTCGCGCTAATCTTCGGCATCGAACCCGGTTGCTTTTCGTATCCGATTCGTTCTACGCTTCTTTTCCCTCGCGTTTTGGTATGTTAAGTTTGCTTATTTCTGTATATTGTGGCCGTTACAGTAACCTCTAGAACCATTAAACGAATTCTGAATTCGAATAAGTAATGGTTTGATAAATGGCGGGTCTGGTTTGGGTTTAATTGGGGAAGATGATTGCAACAGCGTTGGGTTATAAGATTGTAGATCGTTTTATCAAATATCTGATCGTATTGAACAGTTGGTTTGTCTGGTCGTGTTACACAGAACCAAACCCAGGTTCGACTCTTGGCATAACCAATATGTTCTTTTTATTTTTTTTCTAAAAACTGAATGTGTATAGGATTGTTTATAATGCTTGTAATTGTACAACCGCCAACTGATCTTGTAGATCACATGGTTTGTGCTCCTAGTTTCCAACCAAAGGTCTTGTGTTCGATTCCCTTGAGAACCAGACAAAAACCATATTTTTTTTAAGCAGTTAAATATAAAGCTGATTTTTTTTATTATTATTAATCACAATATAAACTTGTTTTATTCATAACTAATTCATAAAAATTCCGTTTTTAACGATTCAAAATCCAAAATTTTTCTAAAATTATTTCTAATCTAATGGATCAAAGATATAAGCTTTTCGAGAAAAAAAATATATACTTTTATCCAATTATTTAGATCTTTTATGTAAATAAATTGTTTTAAATACAAAATAAATAGGCAATAGAAAGATATTTTTCATAGCTTCAAAAGTTATATCTTTTAGTTTATGTAAAAATTAATAATGTTTTAATATTATTATATTTTTAATTAAAGCATTAACATTTAAGCGTCTTTCCCAAAACTAGAGAACCCTAATCGTTCGACCTAGAAATCTTAGACTTTTAAGATACTCGTATCCTTAGACTTTGTTCGTATCATCTAGGTTGATTCCTCGTGAATCATATTGCTTGCTGTCCGTTGCGTTGTGGATACTTATTTGATTGCTAAGGTGAGTTTACATATCCCCACTCTTTTACAGTTTTTCAATGCTTTTCGGGGTGAAACATGTTAAACGTTATTCTTTAAACTTATGCAATTCAACTATGTGTCTTGTGTGATTCTTTGTGCTATGTGTCTTAAACTTGCTAAGTAAACTCAACTAATACTTGCATAATCATTAACTTTGATCAAGCCAACAGTAACAATGATAGATCTATTGGATTGACAACCCCACCTAGATTCGTTGACCATGTTTATGGGGAGCGCGGGTGATTGGAACTGCAACTTAAACTTAGGTGAACCATGTCTATGGGATGGACATTTACACTTTGTCAACATAGGGTTGATTATGCGCCAGTTTGATGTAGTTTTGTTTTCACATGTATGCCCTAGTTGTTACATATTGACACAGAATTGTATGCTTACATTTTTTTGATACTATACTTCGTTTTGACAAAAACTTATGTACTCTCACCAACTTTATAGTTGACCCCCTCCATTTTTCAAACTTAACATGTTTCAGGGAATATTGTTGTTTGAAGTTTAACAAGCTTTGGATCACTTAGGAGCTTTGGACATAGATTCAACAATATTATCATGTTGTTTGTCAATATTCGATGTTTGTATGAATTTGTAATTCGAATAAATAAACTATGTAATTTTTATAGTTGATCATGAGCTATTGAATAATCGTCACTACGTGGCACCTCGATGTTTCCGCCATCGGTTGGGGTGTTACAGGGAAACTCCTCCCCGTTTAAGGAAATCTTACAGCCTCGGCATATATCAAAAACAACAAAGTGTTTGTTATTACCTACTTCTACTTCAAGTGGAACATGTAATTTTATAAGTATGAATGATGGATGACGAATAAGTTCGTGCGAGACGAATGACTTATTTGCACCCGTATCAAATAAAACTTTAACGGGTATTGAATTCACAAGAAAAGTACCTGTGACCACATTCGGGTCCGACTTGGCTTCCTTGGTAGTGATATTGAAAGATATTGCCTTTGGCTTGGAAGCCTCTGGGGTGCTTTTAGTGTTGGTATCAGCTTTGGCCAACTCTTTCGAACTTCTTGTGTCCCGGTTGGAAGCATCTATAGCAAACATCGGCTTTGTTGGGACAGTTGGCCACAATATGACCAGTTTTCTTGCAATTGGGGCACGATTTATTTTTGAAGTAGCATTCCCCACGATGGGGTTTGCCACAAATTTTGCATGCACTAGGCGACCCGCCTTTTGTGCCCCCTTTCTTTGAAGATTCCCCGACCTTCGGCTTTTTGGTCGGACTAGGATTCGTGTCCGCTACCCTTCTCTCACCCCGATCAACTTGCTTTTTCAATTCCATTTCCCTTTCCCGGGCTGCATTGATTAGCTCTGTTAAAGTTTCATATTTTGAGGGAGTCATGAATTCCCTATACTCCGCCCCAAGCATATTATGGTAATAGTAAATCTTCTGTTCTTCGGTTTGAGCTAAATCACCACAGAATTTGAGTTTACTCAGGAAGATTCCCGTGATTTTGTCAATTGGTTCTCCTTTATGTCTGAGTTGGGTGAACTCTTCCTTGATTTGGTTTACAGCCGCCTTTGGGCTATGATGTTGGAGAAATGGGACTTTAAATTCTTCCCAGGTCATGGCTCTTAAGGCCTCCGGGCTTAGCCCGCTCCTTTTTACGTCCCACCAATTTTTAGCTAAGTGACGTAACTGCCCAGTGGCATATGTCACTTTGTCTTGCTCATCACATCACATCCGGTTCGATCAAAGATGTCTTCCATCTCTGTTAGCCATCGTTGGCATAGTACAGGGTTAACTTCGCCTTCATACAGACTTAGCTTACATGCCATAAACTTGTTGTATGGGCAAGCCTTGCGAATTTTGTTTTGGTTGATTTCCTGGAGAACCTTCTCCTTGATTTCATTACACTTCTCACCATTACGGCGAGGAGTGTTATTTGTAGTTGAGTTAAGAAACCGGGCATCGCATTTTCGATTGCCTTTCCGATTCCCACAGAAATGATGTTATTGACTTCTTCCCTCGTAAGAGGAGTTTGTTGATTATCCTGATCATCAGCCATCTCGTAGCTGAAAAGAATTTCATCACTGTTTAGTAGCCTTTCAATTGATTTGAATTTGTCATGCTACTTTATTCGTATTTGATTGCAACTAATGCGTGTACGTGTTTTTAGGTCCCTTGATACCTTTTTCATTGTATCACCTTAGTAATACAATTAGAATTTCCCAACTTTCGGCTAACCTTTACCGTGTAGTTGGAATTTCGTGTTTCTTGGGCGTTAGTGTTCATTACACTATTCCCTTAGTTCGTTTCTGATTGACACATGTTCAATCATGATATAATTCATTTTTGATTAAGTTATCGCATTTTGGAAAAGAATCCCTTACCGGGTGGATGATCAAGCTTGAACCGAACGCTTAACTTGTTTAACCTTGGGATCTTAATACCACTTGTAATACCCTACCCATAATGCGGTCACTAGACGATAATATACTTGGTTTGTACTTGGAAAGCTAAAGCATTTCATAGTTTTAACGCATTAACATCCAAAAGCGACATTGATTAGTACAAACACCCTAAATTATAGTTACGGCTTAGCATATTACAAAATAACCAAGTATCTTCATAAGTTTATCAAAACATTGCGGAAACAGACGAGTTAAGCATGTTCGGTTCTTCAAATAAGCCTCGATCACCATCCGGTTCATGTAGCTGAGTTCCTAAGGGTTTATCATAGTTAGACAACCCACAAATATGTTATTATGATTGAATTTAGATGCAAAATACAAAAAAAAAAAAAAAAAAAAAAAAAAAACCGAGTTTTGGCTGATTTGGCGTATCCTACGCCATTGGCGTAGGGAGAGGGCATCTGGTGGCGTAGGACAGAAGAAATCAGCGTAGGCACTCTGACGTTGGCGTATCCTATGCCAAAATTGGCGTATCCTACGCAATTGGCGTAGGCAACTCCAAAAGTGGCGTATCCTACACCAAATCCTAACAAGGTGCAAAGTGTTTCAGCACCAAGCTGCCCCTTTTGGGTCATCCAAAAACTACTCCCGGGGCTTTTCGAAAAGCGTTTAATGGTTCCCATGCAATCAACTAACATGGTTAAAGGTAGTTTTATATTCCTTCTACGGTTTCTAACTTGTAAACCACCATTTATCTACTCACCTTTAGGCTACCCCGAGTAGTCTTTGCACATATCCAAATCATAAGAAAATTATAGTTTCCAAGTTCTAGTTATGGTTTTTACCACTTGTCAAGTCCTAACTTGACTAGAGAACTTCATGCCCAAGTCATTTATGCCGTGTTTTGCGGTGCCTCGTGTCCATGGCCACATGTGCCATTTCTCTTGGTCTCGTTCGCTCGGCCTCTATGACTTGCGACATGGGTTTTCATTCAATCTTTTCTATCCCTTGGAAACCACCAAAGGCATCTTTTACTATTGACATGACTAAAGTTATCATCCGTGATTAAGCATACATGTATTTATTTATAACAAGTCATAGATATGACTTACCTTACTCGTGGCCTTTTTGCTTCAAGTCCTTACCCGAGTGGCTCCCCGAGGACTCAAGCTTTGTACCTAGAATTGGATATTTCACATTTACATTTAGATACTCATTCATAAGCGAAATATCACATACTCCTACAAGCTTCACGCAAGAATATAGGTTCAAATGAAATCGAGTTTCATTGAGGCGTTTCATCAAACACTTGGTAGGCGTCTTTAAACAAAGTTATTTTCTATGGCTGAAGGACCTCATTAACCCATTTTTAGCACAATTTCAATAACATGGCATACGCTTAAACATTCAAATCATAGGTTTTATTAAAAATCATAACATAGATGATTCTTTCCTAGTTTTAAGGCATCTCCTACCATTTTATCATAACCCATGACTTCCTATCATAAGGATTCTTATGAATCCTTCATCATACAAGCATTTCATCAAACACACACTATTTAGCTTATAATGAGTCACCCTTACACTAGAGCAACCTCCACAAACTCTCAACTTCACGTTTTTGGGATAACACACAATTATCACATAGCCATGTATGACACCAATCAACAATTAAAGTCAAATAGATGTTACCTAGATGATTATCAAGCTTAGATGACTCGATTTAAGCTAAATGCAAGCAAGAATTCTTTGATTGGGTCTTGGATTGGACTTGATCTTGAGCTCTAGGTTTAAGTGTGTGTTTGTGTGTGTGTTTTTAGGATGGATCGATTCTTCTGGATATGAGAATATCATCCACCATTTTCCATTTTATTGAAAATATTATTCACTTTGAGGAGTTGTCAATATTGGCCCTGTGTTTAGCAAACATGTTTTAGTACCACAACACTAATAAATTAATATTGTGTGAGTATTTAGGCTAACATGAGGATTTACTAAAATTCCTCGTCATACTCGGTTAGTAATTTCCTCTTATTTACTTAAACGAGTTCAATGATAAACGATAGATTTTGGGGCGTTACAGTGTTAGGCCTAGGCTGAACCTGTTAGTTTAGGCAAATCACAGGGACGAAAACTGCAATCAACTCCATTTAAAATAAAAAAAAGTTTCTTGTACAACCGAAAAAATATTAAATATTCATTAGCCCCTAAATCATTTCTTGTAAAAAAACATTTTTATTCACATAAAACTTTTTTCAAACATTCCAAAATGTATCTTCCATACACAGTTATTACCTTGCAGACTGCAGGTACAACAAAACAAAAATAAAAAAGTAATAAAGGTAAATCTGTTTAGGCTATGATATAAAAAATGAAATTAATTTAAAAGTATCTCCTCATCCGTTAAACCATCCCACTCGAGTATTGTTCATTTTGGAATTTGACATCAAGTTTCCTCAAAGCCAAAGTATTTCTAACCTTGAGTAAATAATCATTTTTTTTCTAACATCAAGGTCCTTAAACATAATGACATTTATTGGTTCAATTTGATTGTATTATAAAAAAAAGATTGTGTAAATTAATAGCGTGAAAAATAAAGATTGAAACGAATTAGTAATGCAAAGACTGTTTAAATATTGCATTTCTCTATTGAAGTAACTTGAAAACACAAAGTCAATGAAGATTTCAATTAATTATTTTTCATATATAAAATGTATTTTATATATCAAGATATTATAATACGAAAATAGCCAAAAATATTTAGTTTTGTATTGAATCAAATATTTAATTAATGTGGATTGATTTGTTTTATTTTATTTGTTTAGAATATTGTAAGAAATATAGTTTTAAACTTAGAGTGAAAGACAACATATTAAAAACACGTTTTTAAGGTACACGATTTAAATTTAATAACATATAAATACATTATCTTAAAAAAATAAATAATTTTAATAAGGATTACTATTGTTAGTTCATAAACATTTTCAAACTATGTCTATTAATTTATTTCTAATTTTGTATTAAAATGTAATTATATTAATTGATTTACAAAAACATAGAATATATATATTAAACTGAATTCCAGTAATTATATTAATAGTTATAGTTGTAATAAATAAAAACTGAATAAGTAATAATTATTAAATAAAAAAACAAATTAAAATAAACTAGGTGTATTAATACGCGCGTTGCGCGTTTTTCACATGACGCATTTTTCACATGACGCATTAATGCGGATTTTCCAAACTCAATATTTAAACAAACTTACTCAATGCCCAACATGTTATCATTCAATTCCGTAACAAATATGTTAATTCAAAATTTAACCAATATGATGAAAACCCACAATCATTCGACTTAACCTCACCCAGAAGCCATGTATTTAGTCATCATCAATGGGTACACAACAACCCACACAGAAGCGAACCGGAGGTCAAATGGTGAATAAAATAATATGAATAAAATAATAAAGTTTTAGAATAAAATAATATGACTAAAATAATAATATAGTTACTATGAATAAAATAATAATATAGTTAATATGAATAAAATAATAATATAGTTAAAAAAAGTTTTTAAATAAAATAATATGAATAAAATAATATTATAATTACTATTCATTTAGAATCACTATTCATTAGGTTTGTTTATTAATGTTATATAATTATTTCTCACCGCGCATTGCAGCGGGTAAATAATGTCGACAAACATTTATTCCTTAAAGTTTGGTTCGTATTGCTCGACTTATTGTATAAAGTTCTAAGAAAATGATATGGGAGGATAGTTCTTGACGCTTCTTAAGTCCTTCGCTTGCTTATACACACAGTCATTGATCAATTAAATAAAGCAACACCAGAATTTGAGAGGAAAATCCTTCTAGAAAACAAATTCTACCTGGAAAATTCAACTTTAGTGTCACAAAAATCCAATAGGCATACTTGTAAATTAAAAAAACGCAAAGATGTCAAATAAGTATCAAAATCATTAAAGCATTAATTCCAAATTAGAAGCAGGTATTTTTTTTCACAGAACTCCCGAACCCAAACTTTAAAAAAAAAAAAAAACTCGAGTATTTGTTCTTGGGTGATACAGTTGCGGGGTAATTGATTGTAAGATATCTTATTTGATCATTTATGTTTTTTCTTTTATTTACATAGGTGAGTCGTAGTTGTAATCTTATTTTTTGTTTGTAATGTTTTTCTTAACACAACAAAGATTATTTTTCCCAAGAATTGACCCAACCAAACTTCCCATTGAACACACTTATGCAATACACAGTCACAATTTGCCCAACCGAACTTCCTATCGAATACGCAAATACGATATTTTAGTTGGCTTTTGAGTAGCCAATGAAATTTCTAATTTCGGCTATTCTTTTTGAGAATATGATTAATTTGTTGTTGATTTAGGAGCATTGCGTCTTTTCTTAATACGTGTGTTGTGTGTTTTTTTAAAGTGTTGGTTTTGGTCGGCTAATCAATTAGGGTGTTGGAGAAAAGTAATATTGAAAACTCTAAAACAAAAAAAAAGGTTAAAAAAATAAACAAATTCCAGGAGTTTCTAGGTTTTGGTTTGTTTTTAAAACTTAATAAAAAACAAATAAAATGGTGGAACAAAACATACCAAGAGGGCTCGAACCTAGGTTAACTAGCAATAACACAAAGCATCATACCACTACACCACCACAATCAAATGTTGACACTACTGAAACAAAAATTATATAAGGGCATAATCAAAATCACTATTCATTTCAAAATACGTGTGTTGTGTGTTTTTTTAAAGTGTTGGTTTTGGTTGGCTAATCAATTAGGGTGTTGGAGAAAAGTAATATTGAAAACTCTAAAACAAAAAAAAGGTTAAAAAAATAAACAAATTCCAGGAGTTTCTAGGTTTTGGTTTGTCTTTAAAACTTAATAAAAAAAACAAATAAAATGGTGGAACAAAACATACCAAGAGGGCTCAAACCTAGGTCAACCAGCAATAACACAAAGCATCATACCACTACACCACCACAATAAAATGATAACACTACTGAAACAAAATTTATATAAGGGCATAATCAAAATCACTATTCATTTCAAAATCACTATTCATTTCACTTTGCTAATTAATATATTCTAATGTATTGTTTGAAATAATAAAATGGGAGGCTTTATAATGGAGTTCTATGTACTCCATGTGCTGTCTTTGATTACTATAGATAAAATCGATTAATATTGATTGATTTATTTTATTTATTTGTTTTGAACAATATAAAAGTCTCACAAAAAAGCTTGACTAATTGCATTGTGTTATTATTAATTTATTTATTTGACTTTTGAACTATTTTAAGCATTTAAAATTAATATGTATTTGCTGAACATAGTTTAACATCAAAAACAATGACAAAATAATAAAACTTAATAATCATTTGTCAAATATTGTAACAAAATTAATTTTAAACTTAGAATAATAGATTAATTTTTTTTTTTTTTTTTTTTTGAAAATGGGTTAATTTAAGATTGATTTATTTAAATTCAAAGTTAATAATACATAAATATAAATATGTTATATAAAAAAGAATCATGTGTTTTCTTTTATTAATGATTTCAGTTACAAATATGACTATTAATGTAATTACTAAAATTTAATTTAAAAAACTTATATTTTGCAAATCAATTATTATAATTAAATTTGAGTTTAATGTATTAAATAATAAAATGAGAGAATTCATGAGGAAGTGCCATGTGTCCCTCATGTGTTTTCTTTTATTATATAGAGATGTAGATGTAGATGTAGATGTAGATGTAGATGTAGATGTAGATACGCGTATTCTTTTTGCATCCTTGAATTCATTGACTTGGTAAGACTTTGTAGCCGTTGGAAAGGAGTTACGAGTCTTACTCATTCATTGATTGTACATGCAAAAATATCAAGACAAAATAATTCGTCAATCTATCCTCAGGATGCATACTTGCCAGAATGCTGTTACATCCTGAAGTCTGCTTAGTCCTTCACCATCCTGAGGATGTCACATAAAATATTCAAGGTAAATCCATCCTGAGGATTTCACCACCAACAACCACCAACCCCCACTTGCCTAAAACTACCACCATCCCTACTTACCTGACGCCAATGAACACCATTCGATGCAAAGCGAGCCGCGAATCCTCTTGAAAGAGAGGGGTGCCTTCAGGAATGCGGACACAGGTGGTGCATGAACACCAACTATATGAAGCATCAAGTAAATTAAAACAAGTCTCATAGTTCCCCTCCAGTTCTCTTATTTCAATTGCGAAAATGGTTTTTAAGGATCGCAAGAAATCCTGGTATGTTTACAAACGGCAAAGCTGCGAATAAGTCATTCCCCTTTCACGTCTGCATCTTCGGCTGTGTGAATCTACGACATGGATTTTTCTTTGGTGGCCGTTGATTCTGATCAAGCTTGGTTTGTTATTTGGAATCAGATCGATGGTTATGGAGATGGAGGATGGGCCGAGTGGCGAAGAAGGATGGTGGTCGGTGATCGGACCGATGGTGATGGGAGGTTTGGCGAAGAAGGATCTGGTTTTGTCAACCATCGTTCCTATACACCCTCCAACCGAACCCTCAGGCACCGATCGAACCCTTAGGTATCGTTGCACACATTGCACCTCCAACCAAACCCTCAAGTACCGTTTTACACTACTGTTATCGCTACTGAACCCTCAGTTACCATCATCGATGTTGTTCTCCAATGTATGTGTGTGTACAAAGAGGATGCAGGGTATGAGATAGGGTTGGGTGTTTTAATATGAACTTTTTTATTATTTTTTAACTTATTTATTTATGCGTTTTTTTAAATAATTGAGGGCACTTTGGTCATTTAACATGCATTTAACGGTGGAAATAGATGACAGTTAGGGTTAAGGACCATTGCAGTTACAAAATGCATACCACAATAAGCATCTATGTAACTCAAAAGTTTTGAGGACCAAAGATGCAATATGTGCATACCGCAGGGACAATCCGTGTAATTAACTCCTTAAATATATTTTCAGGTAACGGAACACCAAATAAGGAAGGGGTGATAATCCTAAAAGACATAGAGGATGACCACTTGCTGAAATGGAAAGGGAGATCTATAATTGGAGTGGCACAAAAATTTTAGTAGTCTTTGCACCATGGAAGAATACTTAAAGGAAAGGAAGTGGAAAATGAATAATGGAGATCTGATACCTAGGAGATATAAACAAACTATCGGTTTGTAAATCATGATTCATTCTCATGCTAGATTTATGAAGTTGCACTATCAGTTTGTAAATCCTGATTCATTCTAATGCTAGATTTATGAAGTTGCAGAAACTGGTGCCCTGATTTTATCAAGGATGAGGTTGAGAAGATTGGAGGTGGTAGTGCTGCAAACGAACGGAACTTTCAGCGAACAGTTCATGAACCGTTCGGTGGGAAATTCGTTTGTGTTCGTTCGTTTAATAAATGAACGAACACGAACAAAAAATTCCGTTCGTTTAGTTAAACGAACGAAAATGAACGGAGGTCGCGTTCATTCGTTTATGTTCGTGAACGTTCGGTAACGTGTTCGTTTATGTTCGATAGTTTATTAAGGTTTTTAATTTTTATACTTTTTTATACTCTTTTATTTTTATTTATTTTACCCTGTAAATAATATATATGAGGTTTTATATGACTATATAAGATCAATAAACCTACTTTTGTATCCAAACTCATTATATATTTCCACGTTCAGCGTTGATGCCCTCCACCTCCAACGCCCTCGGCCATCCAACTCCAACGCCATTCTCTAGTACTAAGCGCGTTTGGACAATTAAGTTATATTTTCGGCGGAGCTAGTTAATGTCTTAATGTATTTGAATTTGATGTTATTCAAAATTTAATATATGTCCGTTTTGTGTTTGTTTCTGTTCATGAACACTTCTTTGTGTTCATTTGCGTTCATGAACACTTGTTTATGTTCATTAATGTCTGTTTGTGTTCGTGTGCATTCATGAACAATATTAACAAACGAACACGAACTTGAGTGTTTTCTTAACAAACGAACACGAACAGAAAATCTCGTTCGGTAAGTGTTCATGAACTGTTCGTGAACACATAAGTTTCTTAACAAACGAATACGTACAAGACCTTGTTCGTGTTCGTTCGGTTCGTTTGCAGCCTTAGGATGTGGTAATGATGAATTGGGGAAGAAAGTTAAGTCGTTGAAAGTCACGACCAAACTGTCGGTTCCAACCAGAGAAGACGAAAAGGCAGCTGAAGTCCAAAAGCCGCCCTTGGATGATGCGTACATGGGGGATGCTGCCGAGGAACCCAAGGCACCATAATCGAAGAATCTTTATGACGAAGAGAGAGAAAATATACTTGGGAATGAATGTGATTTTGGCGGCAGAGGATGTACGACACCAAGAAATTATATCTCTAACAAGGAATAATAATGGAGGAGAAAATAATAATGAGATCTCAACCGAGGCTAAGCAAATTTTCCATTCAATGATAAAACAAACAATGTTAGTGGATCTGTTTTTGCAAGAGGAACCCGTAAGCTCAATAAATTGTCAGGTAGTGAGATGGTAAAAATTGGTGGGTGCAAGCCAAAGACTCGAGATGAAAATATTGGTGTGGGAGATCCTTTCAATCTGGATAAAATCTTTGCTTCTGTCTCGAAGAAAACACTAAAAAGAAGGAGAAAAGAAAGTAATGGCTTTGATTTGTTTGAGAATTATGCTACCACGCCAGCCAAGAGAACTCGATGCAACACGTCCCTTTTATATTTACAACTCATGACAGGTAGATATGACCCATCTATGGTGGATATTAGGGTGGATAGTAGTGCTCTTTGCAAGACAGGCTAGATGCTTAGGCATGAGGTGGTGCTTTTTTGGTTTTGGGGTAACACCTGTAAGTAGTTTTGATGTATATTGTCTCTAACTTCTTGCTAGTGACCGTTTTGGTTTTTAACTTAACATTATTTAAAAATAAAAAACAAACAAACCTCTAAAATATATTTGTTAAAAGCAATTTTGTCTATTAGACACAAATGAGGTGTGGGCAATATAGGAAAAGGAGTGGGTCCATTGCAATCAATAACTGGAAAATATAAGTGAGAGAAGGTTGGTGTGGTTCATAATAATGTGACTTTAAACAACCACATGACTCATTTTAATTATAACCATGTCCATATTATTTACCCTCACCATCATGCTTTTTGACCACACTTCATGGATGTATACTTATGAACCAACTTAAGCTTTTACTATTGTTTTATTACTTGTTAACCCTTCATTTGGATTCATTCTCACTTTTAGAGGGTAAAATTGCCCAAATTAATTCAAGATGAAATATATTATCTGTTTTCTTACTAATTCTTTTGAAAAGGAATGCTGAAAAATCATTCAAATAAACCTATAACTTATTATCACTTGAAAGCAAAACATATACATTGTTTGGTAACTAGTAAAACTTGAATTAACTAAATATAACATAAATACATTAGGGTGATCGGAGTGGAGTTCTCGAGAAGCTCTGGCCCGAGCGGGCAACTTGGGAACACCGCCCCATGCTCTTCGGGGAAAAGCAAAACACTCCCCAAGCAATAGATACCAACAGCGACCCCCCCCCCCCCCCCATCTCAATGACTCAAACTGCACAAATGACCGGGCTCTTTAATAAAGCCCATGACCATCTCAACAACCCGGCCCACTTACCTATTTTCACTAAATTAAAGCATACTTTATAATTGTTCTTAGGTACATTGCATAAAAATGAGATGTATACTTAGTGTTTTTTTAATATAAGTTATACCTTATTAACTTAATTTATTTGTTTACACTCGATTTGATTTTTCTCAATAACTTGTACTCGTTATTAAATAAAGAACTATATATAAAGTCTCATCTTACTTTAAAAAAACGAAATACTTACAAATGTATTTAGTTGAACAACTTTTTATTTAGTTAATTAGTTTGGTTGTTTTAAAGGAAACTATTATTTTATCTTTTTAATTTAAATAATAACTTTTTATTAAATTAGATATTTTAAGAAAAAAATGTATAGCGACTTCATGTAACTCCACCTGCCTGAGGAAAGTCTAGGAGAAAAATACGACGACATGCACCCTTAATACCACGCCCCTAGCCACATCACCTTGTTAATGCCCCCAAACACCACCCCGGGGGTCGCTAGAAAAGGGTTGCCATGCCCCTCACGAGTGTAAACCATTCTTTTTGGTGGGGCCACCAAAAACAACCAATCACATTTTTTTTAGTTTTAAGTTTTTTTAAAGAGTTAATTGTCAATTTAGTCCCTGAGGTTTGTCAAAAATTGTTACTTTCATCCAAATCTTTTTTTTTGTTACATCTGTGTCCCTGAGGTTTTATTTTTTTGCCATTTTAGTCATCAGCACTAACTCAGTTAACAAAAACCCAGTTAAGTCAAGGGCATTTTTGTCCATACACACCAAACTTTTTTCTTTTGCCATTTTCATCCAAAACCCTTTTTAATTTATTTTGATTTTCTTTTAGATATTATATTGTAACACCCCGCTGTAACACGGGTCTCGTTAACGAGCCGGGTGTAACACCCCGAGTGTTACGGGTCTCGTTAAACGGGTTGGGTCGTACCCGACCACCCGATTATTAATTTATAATATTTAGTTGGTCCCAAGTCTGCAGCCAAACGCTCCAATTCTGCTATTAAACTCGTTGCCAAACGTTTTTATTCTGATCCTATACCTGTTCCCAAACACCCTGAGTTCTAGTTGTTATCCCTGTTGCCAAATACCCTTTATTTCAATTATCTTATAAAAACCCTTCACTTTGTTCTTCCTCTGCTATTATCGAACACATACACCCAACTAAATATTATAAATTAATAATCGGGTGGTCGGGTACGACCCGACCCGTTTAACGAGACCCGTAACACTCGGGGTGTTACACCCGACCCGTTAACGAGACCCGTGTTACGGCGGGGTGTTACAATATAATATCTAAAAGAAAATCAAAATAAATTAAAACGGGTTTTGGATGAAAATGGCAAAAGAAAAAAGTTTGGTGTGTATGGACAAAAATGCCTTTGACTTAACTGAGTTTTTGTTAACTGAGTTAGTGCTGATGACTAAAATGGCAAAAAAATGAAACCTCGGGGACACAGATGTAACAAAAAAAAGATTTGGATGAAAGTAGCAATTTTTGACAAACCTTAGGGACTAAATTGACAATTAACTCTTTTTTAAATTACTAGTAAAACTGCCCCGGGCTAGTTAAAACTCATTGCCTACGTAATTAAAAAATCTACAATTGTTACTGAACAAATGAAAGAAAAATAATTTAAATGCACAAAAGGAAATCAATCCACAACTAGATTCAGCCAAAAGAACCTTTTTGGTAACAACTTTTCAAACAACATAACATTGAGACAAAGATCTTAAAAAAGGTAATAGTAAACAGAAGCCTGTAAAGAACGCTACACACACTCAACTTTTGTATGATTTACAACAATATATGATATGACCTTTCAACTAACTTCTACTCTTTTTAGTGTTGTGTGATATGGTTTAACCAAATAGAAACTATAACAAACAAACTATCAGAAATCTTCACCAAAAGATGACTTACACAGTTGTAACAAACTTGAATTGACTATGTTATTTGCTCTTCTTTAAATTGTAAGACTGCGGTGGATTGTGGATGTTGTTGTTGTCGGTTTGGATATTCTGGTCTTTGGATTAGAGAATGTGCTCCTATGGGTGGCTGAAGTTGAGTGCTGGTGGTGGCGGCTAGGTTATGGCTGCTGTTTTTAGCAGCTGGCACGTCGTGTGTGTGTTTCCCCTCGTATGTTGTTATCACAGCTTTGGGGTCACTTGCGGCTCTTTCAACGTGCTTACGGACATTGCAGCCTTGGTAGGTGCACTTATAGTAACTCCTGTATATAGAATATCATTGTATGGTTATTTATTGAACCATATAACACAAAAAGATTATAATTGGAAACAATTAATTAAGATAAAAGGTTAACCTTGGATGAGGATTTCCTTTAACAACTTTTTGTCCATACTTGCGCCATCTATAGCCATCGTCAAGAAGATCAACTTCACTTGTTGTTTGAACTATGATCCGAGGTTCTGCCCGATGAGATGCAACTGGGTCTGAACCCCTCACCTCTGTGTTCCTACACATTGTATGCCAAAATGACCACTTAATATTTTCTTAAATCGCGTATGCAAGTCATTTTTTTGTAGTGTCAAATTATATATTAGTAAAATAAAAAAATACCTCCTTTTTGCTTGAGGTTCATCTTCATGTCTTTCATCCAGTCTGCTAACATCATCACCAACTTCATCACTGTCACTGGATCCCGAATTTTCATACGAATGCATTGACCTCCCGTCTCTCGAATGGCTAAAATTACTTGTTTGCCCCTCAGACCCTTGTTCATATTGGCTTGAACTGCCATTACCAGTATCTTTTCCACGCTTGGATTGAGGCGGTTGATGGTTGTGCTGGCCTTTGTAAACGATCTCAGTCACCAAACCCTCTACAGACCGTTCAACTTGCTTTTTCACCGGACAGTTAGGATGAGTGCATTTATAATAACTTCGAGGGTATTCACTACCCTTAACATGTTTTTGCCCGTATTTCCTCCAGTTGTAGCCATCATCAGCAGGCTTATCAACAGCGGCAGGGGGTAAATTCGACATGTCATGTGTAGTATTATGGTCTGGGATAACAGGTGGAAGTCGTTGGTATGTGATCGCTTTAGAATTAAACGAATGAACTTGTGGTAACTGTGTATGCACTTGTGCTGCCTGTCTAGTGACTTGAGCTAATGCTTGCTGGTGAGATATTCCAATTGGGCCCTGTTCACAAAACCAAAAGCGAGTTGCTAAAACATATGTAATACTCGTAGAAATGTTAACCGTTAAAAACTCAAAGAAGGGTATATAATATAACATCCACACCCTGCTTTGAGGCGTTTATAAACAACGTCATAACATCTGTTGATCTAGAGGTACTACATATTGGAACCACGCCTGGTCGTTATGATACATCTCTCGCTTATACTTTAAGAAAGGATGGAAGATCTTCAAAGTTGACTGTATTATTATTATTTTTTTCAAATAAATTCTAGTAAACAAAAGGGGACCACAGTAATTACCAAGATTTTCTTTTCAATATAAATGCATTTTGGGACCATAGCAAATAAAAAAAAAACTTCTTTTTCCACAGTAATTACCAAGATTTCCTTTCTATATAAAGCAAGCACATATGTGTGTATATATACAAAAACATTCAACCATAATAAACGAATCTTACTCCGAATCTATTAGCATATGGCAGATTCAGAACTCATTTCTATATCAAGGTTACCAGCATTTCATGTTGTATGATTCTAACACAAGTGTGGATGCAAAACGCGAACAAGTCAAGAAAAAAAAGTGTTTTTACATACCACTTATGATAAATCATAAAGTCTAAAAGGTAAAGCTATTACTTATTCACTTTTGCATAAGAATCACTTGAAATAGAAAACGGCGAGAATCTCATAAATACTTACCTTTTGCTTTAATTGTGATATAGAAGTCGAACTACTTAGCCACCCTCTTTCTAGTGTCTAGCCCTCATTATATCTATATCTCTCAAGCACTACTATCAGTACATCATGCGGTTCTCACAGTTCTCTACTTAAAATTAATTATGTCTTAAACACTCGCCGATATATATACAAACACGCCTTCACTACATAACTAGATCATAAGTAGACAACCGTGAGCACCACAATAAGCACTTGTACGCATTGCCGATTAAATGCATTAGATTACATAACCGCCTCATGTATCACATTCATAACAATCAAAATATTGATAAAATCATCATAACTCTACACTCAAATACTCAAATTCATTCTCTAAACATATATCTATGCATAGATATCATAAAATTAATACCTCCCTAGGCCCAACCAAACCACACACAACTTTTATATTTCCAAACAAAACTTAATAAATAATAATAATAATAATAATAATAATAATAATAATAATAATAATAGTAATAATAATAATAATAATAATAATAATAATCAAACTTTTAATATAACCTGAGTTTGTTGAAAAAACCCGGGCGAATCAAGCAAGCTCGCCGGACTCATCCCAACCGGAATAGTAAACACCGACGGTTGACTAACGACCAAACTCTCCGGCCGTCCATTATTATTATTATTCCCAAACCCAAAGTCAACGCTTCCATTATAACCACCCATACCCACATCACCACCGTCAGAAACAACCGCCGGAGAGGATATAGCACCGGACAAAAGCTGGGAAAAGGTCCGACAACCCGAGTCCGGATCATTCTCTGAAAAGAAGTTAGCGACCAACGTCATGGGTCCAGGACTAGCATCTGTTGTTCTGCTTCCACTGAACATGTTTTCGATAGTGGATCGTGGTGGAAGTGTGACTGAAGGACGTGATGAAGGCACCGACAAGGATGATGGTTTGTGTTCGTCCATGTTTTGATAATATTAAGGGTGTGGGTGTAAGGTTAAAGGGAGTTGGAGAGCATTTGAGGGTGGGATTAATAATAATAATAATAATAGTAATAATAAGAAGAAGAAGAAGAATAATAATATCGCCGGCGGTTAGAAGCTCCGACGAGGTGTTTATATTTAAAGGATTGGTTTTGTGTTTTGTGTTTTGTGTTTTGTGTTTTATGTGTTGTGTCTGTGTTCAGAGGATCTGAAAGACTCTGCAAAAAGTCCACGGAGTAGATACGAAAAGGGGTTTCTGAAAATGTTTCTACTTTTGGATGTGTTGTTTTTCTTCCCTTATGTTTTGTGTTTTTTCTTGTTTTACTCCCATGGTTGCTATTATTTGCTAGTTAGACCCTTCATTTTGTGATCTTAGAAGGGTTTTGTAATGTTTTATTGGTTATGTTGCGTTGAAGGTTGAAGCGGAGAAAGTTGCAAAAAATGAAAAAGTGTATGCGCGCTTAGAAACAATATGTCTTCATTCCCTTCGCTTTTGATACATTTGACTCCCGAAACGAACAGATTCCTTAACGGAGTGCAGAGAGTCGTGCACATCAATATCTTGTCACTAGAGAACCAAAGTTATGCTTTTAGTAGGATTAGCTTTGCCAGTCAAAAGTGGGTAGCAACGCAGCTTATTGCCGGTCTACATGTCATTCTAGTGTAATTTATATTTTCTTCTAAATGAAAAACATATTGGATCTTAACAAGATCATGTATCGTTTTAACTTGTTTTAATTTGAGATTAAGTTAGATGCTTATTATTGTTATAAAAGATACAAGTATATGGTGGTAGGTGGTGTGTGTGTATTTTCAGTATTTTAGGTGGGGTATGTGTGTTAATACTCATATTTTATCTAGGATATATGATGTTAGACATGTATGTGTGTTTTGAGTAAGAGAAGACGGACAGCTTTGAGTGGTGATTTTATTGGAGATTATGACTATTTGACTAGTCAAATAGTTAAAGTGGGCCTTATTATTATAGTCAAAGTCATTCTTACATTATGCCCCCCATGACTAGCTCTTTGTCTTGTGTCCAAAGATTAGTCACTTCTCATTTTATGTATTTCCTGCATGTATTTATAGAGAATGTTATCTACTCATTTGAATGTACTAAACATTATAATCAAATAAATCTTTCATATTATATCTCTCTATTCTTGTACTAAAATCACCTTGCTGTTTTGAGAGTCGGTGGCTAGAAATCGAGCAGCCCTCGACTCCAAGGCTAAAATAAACCAAATAGGAAATAGCTTCCGCTTGAATTTCTATAGATTTAGATTAGGAGATGGTACAAGGAGTTGGCGGGAATTTGAGTGGAGATCTAGATTGGGAGATGCTACTTGGACTTGGAGGTGTTGGGATGGTTGTAAATAGTGATGGTGGTGTAAAGATGAAGGTATTAGCTACCGTTTTAACTTTTCTAGTAAGCATTGACAACAAAATAAGTGAAAGGTTATGAATTAAACCATTATTGTTAGCCATTAAACATTAAAAAAAACAATTCTACCCATGGGTGGCATTTAGGTATCACATCAAGTGAGAAAGGAAAATCAAACTCAAAATAGTACTCATTTGAGATATGAAAATGACGAGAAGGGTTGCATTAAATTCAAAAGTTAAAGTAAGACATATCTTGCTTGCTACTTTGTATCACTTAAAGTTATGCCACGAGGCCTTTATGTACGATAACTATTGTTTTTGACTTTAGTATTGAGATATATTTAGCAATATCCATATATAGTCATAAAACCAATAATATGATTATTATTTAATTTTGTTTTGCCTTTTTCCGGTCCCAATCATAAAATATTAGAGAAAGAGCTTGTACGATAAGTTCTCAAGTGAATAAATGTAAGCCGTTCAAGTAGATGAAATGATAGTCTTACCACTGTAGGTAAATATTTTGAGCATGTGTTATGTCACTTTAAGTTCACATTTTATGTTAACGAAGTGTTCATCAATCTATAAGATATTTGTGGGCTTTAAACGCCATTGATGTATAAATGTTTATAATCTCTTCTGTATTAACATGTACATTAAATATTTCATTTAGGTGTTAATCTTTTCTTTGCATATTGTGTACATGTTTATGGACCCTCTTTATAGATCGATGTCATATATGTTCAAGGGTGCAAGTTTACCCTCCCTGAATTTTCACTCAAAAGTTTTACAATATAGTATCCGTATTTAAGTTTTTTTATATATACGGTTTCGACCCCCTTTAAAAAAAAAAATAGTTTTATACTTCCGCCTCCTGGTCCGAATTCTCAAGCTTCGACACTGTATATGTTGGGTGGAGGTTGAAGATGAACACATAGGAAATCTATGAATTTACATCTCTTTTCAAAAGACCTAAATCTTAACTAAATAACTAATAACATCGAGTGTGTATTTATCAATAAAACCATATATGTAAAATTAACTATTCCATGAACCCCAAGACTGTTGAGGGGCATATATGTAGCACATTGCTTACAAATGGTTGACTATGTAAAGCTGAAAACCACAAGGGAGCTTGTGGTAAAATAACAAAACATGTTTCACAAAGTTCAAATATGCCAATTGGCAATAGTTAAATAAAATCTAAGGAAACCAATGTCGCAACGCCCACTCTCTCACGTTATTGTGCCCACGACATGTTCCAATCTACACCCGCCATCTTATTTGTTATTGATCATCCAAGTATTATTATTTTAACGCAAATATTTTAAAAATGACTTATTAAAATATATACAAACCGAACGTAGAATGTTTTCAGAGAAAATAAGTTACCTTTCATCGATTTGAATCGCCATTGAGAAAATTTGTCGTCCCGTTGTCTTAACGAAGTTGTAAAGTTGATGTTTGACAGGAACAATTGATAACTTGCAATGCAAAGTTTGATATAAATAAATATGTGTGATGTTATCTATTAAATTTGTTTTTAACTAATTTAATTCTATACATATATGATCAATTAGATTATACCTCGGGAGCGTCCCGGGTTGAGAAATTTAATATGATACATTAATTTTACATATAAAATAGACTGATGTATAACTCTAATATTAATATCTAACCTAAAACAAATTAACAATGTACAACTCCAATGCTAACACCTAACCTAAAAGAATGTACAACTTTAATGTAACTCTAATATTAACACATATCCTAAAGACTAAACAAATGTACAAATCTAACATACTAATATTGATACCTAACTTAAAACAACGTATAGCTCTATTAACCTATTCGGCTCTGGTTGAAAAAAAAAATTCATATTTACTGATTTAAACATAATTAGTGACTTGTCTATACATATTAATGATTTACCTAAACACTTTGTGTTTTTTTTCCTGTATGAACAAAACTTCACAAAAAATTTTCTCCATTTTTTATATAACACTATGGTATTCGTTGGAAAGATAGTAAAAAGCTCGTTAATTTGGTGTAATTTTTTTCTTTAAAAAATCTCGTATATTAAAGATATTAACGTTTAAAAATTATGGGAGGAAACATGAGGGTGAAAAATCCAATTTTGTTTTTAAATTATTTTTTTCCTAAAATATCTCAATGCCACATGGGATTACACATGGCACACTCAAAGAAAAGAATGCCTCTTTGAGTGTCATGTCATTAAAATAGCTTTGGTTTATTATATGTATAGACTAGCTGATTACCCCGGGAGGGTCCCGGGGTTGAAAAATCTAAATTTACGTGATAACCTATTGCAAATGGCTAAAGTTAACTAACCACAAAATCTCTCAATCATTGCATGTTCATAGTATTCTAATCAGTAATAACTCATATTCCCTAATATAAAACCTAATCAGTAATCATCTAAAGAATCACTTATGTAAGCTACAACTATTTAAAAACTCATCACATCTCTCTAATTTCTCACATTCTAATGGCTCTTATAATATCTAACCTAATCAATTAAACAAACACTTAAGTTGGAAGTTGTAACCATTGCATCTCATTATGCCACGTGGCATAATCAAGAGATGGTTGAGACCACCATTAAACGTCACGCCAGAAACTATCAATTTTTCCCGGGAGCGTCCCGGGGTTGAAAAATATAATCATTCTAATAATACTAATACTAATAGTAATAGTTATTACTCTTGTATTAAATAAATAAAAAAATAACATTGCTATAAGCTGACACCATGTGTTGCAGTGTTGCGCGATTCGTTCTCCTAGCTTTTCTTGATGAAGTATACCTAGTAAAATTCCAATGATAACATGGTGATTGGGCTGATTTTCAACATCGTAGATAAGAACCTGGTTTAAAAGAAAAAACATGATTAATGAATAACATGAACACTTTGTGTGTTTTTTTTCTGTATGAACGAAACCCCACAAAAAATAGTCGATTTTTTCTCCGTTTTTTATATAGCACTATGGTACTCGTTGGAAAGATAATAAAACGCTCGTTAATTTGGTGTAATTTTTTTCTTTAAAAAATCCCGTATATAAAAGATATAAACGTTTAAAAATTATTGGAGGAAATATGAGAGAGAAAACTTTAAATTTATTTTTAAATTTTTTTCCTAAAATAACTCAATTTAATTAAAAAATGAAATAATTCAAAAACACTAAAATCTTTCAATGATGATGCCACGTGGCAGTTTTATGGAGAGGTTAAAGGCACCATTGCACGCCACGTCAGCAATGTTCAATTCTTTTATATATATTAATAGATTACGATAAACAAAAATAACTAAATGGGTTGTAAAAATTGAAATTAACAACATTCACATCTCATCCATTATTTTTTACCCTATAATTTAACTAAAAATCATATTTTTTAAAATTTATCTCTCATTTTAAAAAACTTCCCACATCCATCCACCATTTTTATCTTTACCTCACCCACAAACACATATTTTTATTATATTTCTTGTTTTTATACACTCACAATAATTTGATGTGTGTGAATAATAGCTTTTCATAGGTGATGGATTTTTTTTAAAACATAGGGGTATGGTAAAGAAATGGTGGATAAGATGTGGTGAGTATTATTATATTTTTTCAAGGTTTTCAAATTTCAAAGATGGTGAAAATTTTGATGGTTTGGTTGTGAATGCTCTAACATATATATAATTATCGCAACATGCCGGAAGTACTTTTTTTTAACATTCAAAACGGAACTTTTATTCAAAATCAACCACCACCATAATCACCTAGGCACATTAAGCCAGAGGCTACCTGAGCCGCTTACAAACCCAATAGAACTAAAATCAAAAGACACCATATACCCTATCTATACATATTATTAGCATCACCAAATCATTAACCATTATCAAAATCACAGAAGTTCCACCAAGACGCCCTTTCAAGTCCAATGATCTTCGCCCGATTAATCATCCACCAATAAGATTCGACTTTGATCTCTTCAATCATCGAAGGGGTTGCCTTGTTGACATCAGAGAAGACCTTTGTATTCCTAGCCAAAAGTAGTTCATAAATGTAATTCATGTTGGCAATATATCATCCATACAAGTCATACTCCTGCCCAAGGCATTATAGCCTTGTGGCATTTTGGTGGTGAGATAAGACTTAGGGACCATAAGGTCTTGGGTTCGAATCTCACAAAGGGAGTTTTCTCATAATTATGAGTTTCCTCCTGAATTGGTGACTTGGTGGTAGAATATGATCGCATGACAATATTGGTGGCACGATGATACTTCAGTGTTCCGTGAGTGATTTCAATTTGTCCTCGTTTTCAACCACACTTGTGTTGGGAATGAACACTCAAATAAAAAACATTTAGGGGCGTCCAATCACATGTTGTAAAATATAATGGTAGCATAGATTGTTGATCCCAAACACATATACTATGTTATGATGGATGGACACAAAGAAACATGTTTTTTTTTTTGTTCTTTAAAAGACATCCTGGTGGTTAAGGTATTTTCATCACAATAAAAAAAGTTCAGTGTTTAAAATAGGGACGAGCAATTGATGTTGTGTACCGAACCATACCATACGGATCGAATTTTGGTATACATTTTTGGCGTTTTTTGAGATCGGTAATTTCAGTTTGGTGCAGTATGGTATTTTATCCACTATTTTGAATTTGCGCCAACCCTTGAATTGGGCTAGCAAATGTCCCCTCTTCCGGTACTTTTTATTTTATTTTATTGTGTGTTGAAATATATATATATATATATATATATATATATATATATATATATATATATATATTCTAAAAAGCAACTCAACAGAAGAACAAAACAAAAAATAGTCACCGCCTCTCTGAACCAATCAGAGGGGGGCGACTCATGTTAGCAGTGACTATTCATGGATGGTTCCCGTTAATACAGATATAATTACCTTGATTTCCATTTTTATGTACGTGTTTTCATCTTTTGAAGACTTTCACATCTACGTTAGAAACACATAAGAAGAGGGTAAAAATATAAACTTTGTTTAACTTTATACAATAACATCATTAAATTAGAATCCTAATTATGCGATGATTTTTAAGTGACGCAACTTCCTTTATATTAGTTTTGCAATCACGAAAAGTTTGTTAAGATATAAAAAAAATTATAAAAAAATACATATTTTATGTATAACTGTAATCAGCTGGGTCATTCAGTAAATACGATTTTGTTACAGTCCAAGGAGAAGCCATGTGAGATGGCGCATGTTAGAAGAAAACGGCTATTCAAATAGCTCCGCTATAAGTTAATAGTTTGGCAATTGGGCCTTTCAAATAATGCACTTGTAGGGTTGTGGGCAGCTTGGCACTTGGGCTTATTAAGCAAAAGAAAGTTATATATGGTATGACTAATGGGTGAGGCTTGGACTCTGGGCTTGTGCCCACCCAGTGATAAAGCTTGAGAATTTAGATCGGGGGTCGGAAGTCAGCGGTCACGGGACAAAACTTAATTTTTTTCCTGTAGCTATAGTTCGGGTAATATGTTCGGGCCGGTGATTTGATTCGGGTTGAGTCAAGTCAAATTTTAAATACAATAAATATCAAAGTTCTAAGCATTGTTTAACAAACAATTGAACAAAGACACTAAAACATTAAAAAGGAAACAAAGGGTTGGTACCTGGATGAATAATTACAGTTCAACCCGTCGTCGACCTTTAAGATTTTTGAACTCTTCAATTATGGATAGGGGTGCAAACGAGCCGAGCTAAGCCCGTGCTCGACCAGGCTCGAGCTCGAAAAACTTATGAGAACTCGAGCTCGGCTCATTTGCTATCTACTAGTGTGGTGCCCGCACGTTGCGGCGGGAGCACAACATTTACTAAAAATGAAAAAAAAAAAAAAAAACATGTGATGATAAATGCAAACAAGGGTAAGGGATGTGTCATATGGTCTTGTTGCCTATTACATGAGACAAAGAAGGATATCATAGACTCATCATGAAGGCTTGGCACGATGACCAAGCTTCGATATGCGTGTAAGTTTTGATTAACATATAGCAGTGTAAGGTTGGACAAAGAGAAGTTTGTCATTTCCTATTATTGTTTTTAAATTTTGTAGGTAACCTTCTTAAATACTTTATTATATAGTATAGATATAGATATAGATAAACACATTTTAGGAATTCTGTATGTCTAACTCTTATAGTAATGTATGTACAAGTATTGTCCACGTCAACTGAGGAGAAAATGTTAACCATTGTATATTCCACAAGTAAGGAGAAAATTTAAACTATTATATTTTCTACATCTTTAATTAGTTACTACTAAAGAGTTATTGTCTTTTATTGTTTTGAATGATATAGTTTTATTACTTAAGTTTAATATTATTCAATTTAAACTACCGACTCGATTATTACGAATTTATTTTTGATCTATTTTTTGCATTTTTTATTTTAATTCTTATGTTTATAAAAAATAAACATAGTTCATTCATTGTATTACTCTACAAATATGTAGTAAGCTTCCATCATTCCATGCTATGTTTATGTCTCAATTTATAGACATTGTTTAAGTTCAAAATTATTCAACTTAAACTAACGGCTCGATTATTACGAATTTATTTTCATTTTATTTTTATTTTTACATTTTTTATTGTAACTCTCATGTTTACAAAACATAAACATAGTTCATTCATTGTTTTACTCTACAAGTACATGATATGCTTCCTTCATTTTATGCCATGTTTATTTCTCATTTTATTATAAAAAGTCAAATGGCATCGCCGGTTTAAATAATTAAAAATATATGATATTGATTAATCGGTCCATATGCAAGTTGTTGCCTACAATATATGATATGTAATGAATGGGTGTCTTTTGTCAACCAACAACTTAGTTGTGTATACCACTATATAATCGTAAGATGTTATATATTTTATTCAGATCACAAGGATATTTTGTGGTTTTTAATTGCAAAAACTTTTTTTATAACAACTCTTAAGAGTTTTCTATACATTAACCTATGAGTAAGGTCATAATATGGTCATGTTTCTCATGCATGTCAGACCCAAACATATAAAACCATCTCACTCTACCTTATCTATTAATTTTTCTATCTTACTTATCAATTTTATGAGTGACTATGATAGTTCCATGCATCAATATATTATTCGATTTCTTTTCTATGAACTTCCTACATATAAAAATACAACCCTAGATGTTAACTGTATAAAAGATTATAAAAACAACAAAGTATGGACTGGTTGGGGGCATAAACACATAATGTTTGCAAGAATATTGTTTTAATTGTGAACAAAAGGTTACCTTAAGATCAGTACCCTATATTTCACAAAATTTTGAACGACCAAATATAACATAGCGGTTATCCGCAATATACAAAATCCCTTATGAATCTGCAAAAACAAAAGGGTTCATTAGTTGTTTTTATGGTAGAAGGCAACCATAAGATATCAGTAAGAATAAGGCCTCATAAAGGTACAAATTGAAGAAAGAAACAAGTGACAATGCCTACTAACAAACCAAAGATTATAAAGAGAATAAGGAATGAGAGAGTTGTTCATTGAGATGTATAGAATAACAGCACAATGGCCACTATTTATAGGGCTCTAATAGAAGGTATATAAATAAATGAGAAAAATGAGTTAGGAACATGAATAGTCACTAATAATATATAAAGGAGTTAGAAACATAGATAGTCACTAATAACTTTATTATTTCATAATCAACTTAATTGTTAATGTAAAAAGACAACTTCACCCCTTTACCACCTTCATTAAGTTATTGTACCATATGCATTATATGTTGTAATTACTTAAATTTGGTTGGAATCTTTCACTCATGCTTTATAATATAGTATAGATTAGTTAATATTTTAAATAAAAGTAATATAAATAATAGGTTCAGAGCTCGATAAATGAAGTTCGACTCGGGCTCATTTAGTAAACAAGCTTAAATGAGGGGGTAAATATTATTAAATATTAATAAACCTAATATTACACTAAGGCGCGATAAGGCTCGACGGGCCTGACGAGCTTCACATGCTAGGTTGAGCTCGGACTCGATTAGTAAACAAGCTTTGTTTAAAGCTCAAGCTCGGCTCGTTTCGAGCTTTTACCGAGTCGAGCTCGAGTAGACAAGAGGTAACAACTCCATCGCTTGCTCATTGAATCTACTATCCCGCTCATGTAGTTGTTGGGCTTAGGACTTTAGGATTTGGTCTTTACATTTACTTTGTTTTGGGTTAAAGTTTTGGTTTATATAACTATTTTTTTAAACGGGGTGTCGAAACCGTATATACCTAAAAGATTCCATATAAAGACTATGTACTTAAAACTTCTGAGTGAAAATTTGGGAGGGGGGGGGGGGGGGCTCCCTGCCTCTTGAATGTTGCGCCCCTGTGCCAACCCTACCGTAGAGTTGCTTCGTTTTTTTTAACCCCAAATCGGTTTGAGTGTAGACCTGTTCCAAGCCAAACTGGTTTAAGTTTTAAACCGGTCCAGTTCTGTACCGGCTTGATCAACCACAAATCAATGTTTTTACCCGATTTTGTTTCGGTTTTGGTTTTAGTTTCGATTCTAGTTTCGTTTCGATTCCATTCTGGTTCACGTACGCACCTTTTAAAATCATATAAATTATATAAAATTTAACTTTTACTAACTTTTAGTTTTCTTTAAAGAAGAAAATTGAATTTTAATACAATAAAAAACAAAGTTTTATTTGTGTTTATGGCCAAAAACGGTTTTTTCTTCTTAAACTGGTTTTTAGTTGGTTTCGGTTTTTTCCGGTTCTAAACGGTTTTTAGCGGTACTGATTTCGGTTCGGTTATGGTATGTGTATCTATTTAGGTTTTGGTTTTGGTTCAGGTTTATTTGACCGGTTTCAGCGTTGGTTTTTGCCCGGTTTCGGTTCATTTCGATTTGGGATTTTTTAGTTTCGGTTGTTTGGACCAGTTTTGGTTTGGGTCGGTTTTCCCTGTTTCGGTTCTCGAACCATTTTATTTTTTATTTTTTTTATTTTGTGCACCTTTACCCTACCGGTTGAGTGGAAGTGAACAGATGGCACGTGTTTGTTTATAACTCTATTTTTGTTCTTCAGATTTTACAATAATGAATTTGGTTCACATTTCAGACCACCACAACACACCTTAGGGTGGACGGAGTCTTACGGTAAGTTTGATTCAGTGACCATCGGTGAGCTTGACAACATCAACGAATGGATACCGTCTGCTTGGGTGTGTTTGTTTTGGTGACCATGCTTCAGTGTGCCTTACAAGCCAAATGCCGAAGGAACCGAGCATGTTACCTTGGAATTGTGGGTCCCGTTCTTCCTTGTCACTTTGGAATTAATTGTGGCATGTGTCCTTGTTGGTTCTTTCCTTCCATTTCCTCCCTTAAAAAAAAAAAAAAATCCTAAACACAAACAAATTTTTCTTTCTTTTAATTTTCTTTATTTTCTCCCCAAGTTAACTCGGTAACACCGCGTTAGTTCCATTTCTTCTTTTGTTTTGTGTACTACCGCTGTGTTCCCGAGTTAACTTAAAGAGGGAAAAGAAGGGAAAATAAATGAAGGAAAGGAAATGAAAGGAAAAGAAAAGATAAATATTCTTTCCTTCCGTTTCCTTTCAAATCAGAAGGAAAATTAAGCTAAAGAATTTTGCCTACTTTTCCTTTCATTTCCTTTCTTAAATTAAACATGGGAACACATAATGTTTTGTTTTCTTTCTTTTCCTTCCTTAAATAAAACTCAACAACACACTCAAAATTTTCTTTCATTTCGTTAAGTCAACTCGGAACCAGCGTTCAAGTGGAAATCAAATACAGTAATTACTAGGTTATGTACCCGTGTGATACACGGGTTGAGCAATTTAAATTATATATATTATATATAAATTTAAAATATAATTAAGAAAAATTAGATTACATATTTTATTTAAAATAAAAAAAGTTTCCTGTATAACCGAAAAAATATTAAATATTCATGAACCCCTAAATGATTTCTTGTAAAAAACATTTTTATTCACATAAAACTTTTTTCAAACATTCCAAAATATATCTTCCATACACAGCTATTACCTTGTAGACTGCACGTACAACAAAATAAAACAAAACAAAAATAAAAAAGTAATAAAAGGTAAATCTGTTTAGGCTAAGATATAAAAAAATGAAATTAATTTAAAAATATCTCCTCATCCGTTAAACCATCCCAATCGAGTATTGTTCATTTTGGAATTTGACATCAAGTTTCCTCAAAGCCAAAGTATTTCTAACCTTGAGTGTATAATCATTTTTTTCTAACATCAAGGTCCTTAAACATAATGACATTTATTGATTCAATTTGATTGTATTATAAAAATAGATTGTGTAAATTAATAGCCTGAAAATAAAGATTGAAACGAATTAGTAATGCAAAGACTGTTTAGATATTGCATTTCTCTATTGAAGTAAGTTGAAAAAACAAAGTCAATGAAGATTTCAATTAATGTTTTTTCATATATAAAATGTATTTTATATATCAAGCTATTATAATACGAAAATAGCCAAACATATTTAGTTTTGTATTGAATCAAATATTTAATTAATGTGGATTGATTTGTTTTATTTTATTTGATTAGAATATTGTAAGAAATCTAGTTTTAAACTTAGAGTGAAAGACCACATATTAAAAACACGTTTTTAAGGTACACGATTTAAATTTGATAACATATAAATACATTATCTTAAAAAAATAAATAATTTTTAATAAAGATTACTTTTGTTAGTTCATAAACATTTTCAAATTATGTCTATTTAATTTATTTCTAATTTTGTATTAAAATATAATTATATTAATTGATTTACAAAAACATATAATATATATATATATATATATTAAACTGAATTCCAGTAAGTATATTAATAATTATAATTGTAACAAATAAAAACTGAATAAGTAATAATTATTAAATAAAGAAACAAATTAAAATAAATGTATTGTTTGAAATAATAAAATGGGAGGCTTTATAATGGAGTTCTATGTAACAAACACCCACGCGGTAAGCACAATTCTAGCATAAACATTCATCAGCCAAACGGTATACATTGATAGATCTATTGGACTGACAATCCCACCCGGATACGTGCCTCCTACAAAGGTTGCGTGGGTGTTTGTTACTGCAATATAAACGAGTGAACCATGAGCGTATGGGATGTACCACAATACAACAGTCACAATGGTTGATTATGCACTCGATTTACTTCTAGTATGTTTTCACATATGGACTAGATTGCCATGACACATGAATTGCACAACAATTTTATTCGATTATCAAAACCTATGTAATTCTCACCAACTTTTGTTGACCCAAAATATTTTCAACTTAACATGTTTCAGGTTCTAATTGCTTGAAGATTTGAATTGATGTTTGAAGATGTTTGCATAGTTTTATTCAATTTGATGTACAAGTTCTTAGAACAATTGTATGTAACTTATTTAAATTATTTAATGAAATTTATTATTCACCATGAGCTACTGAACAATCATCAATACGTGGCATCCCAATGTTTCCGCCATCGGTTGGGGTGTTACAGATTGGTATCAGAGCCATGGTTATAGGGAATTAGGTTATTAGAAAAATAATCTAGTCTATAACCATAGGATTTAACCAGTACTTGCTTCTTTTACTTGCTATTCTCTATCTCCCTCCTACTTCTTATCCCTGCATTAATCCCTACGAGAAGGTTGCTCTCCATCACTGGATCCACTCTTAGACTAATAAGGCAAAACCCTCAGGTTTAACCTGAACCACCTTGAGATCTCGTCGAAGTTCTAGATTTTAATAACGAACACGTGCAATCTGGAAGGGTGAACGCCTGTATTCCGAGTCTTCTGTCTAGGCTGGCATTGCGCATATATCCCAATCAGACGAGGGACCCGGATGCCTACCTGGGAATTCTCGGGATGAGTGTTCACTTATAGACTAAAGCATGTCTTCACTATGTTGTTGGAATCTGGAATCTTTGATACGTCAACGTTTTCGTTTATTCGTTTTAATTAATGAATAAATGATTACATTCCTTATATCACCTCATTCATTTCATGCCACATTGAACCTTCATTGTGTCCCTTACAGATCATGTCTCCACATCGCAGCACTCGCAATAACAGTGGTGAAAACCAAGAGGAAAGTAACAACAACCACAACACCAACCACAACAACAACAAAAACAACAAAGGTGTTGATGCCCAACTGGCTGCGATTATTTCCCAACAAATGGCGCAACAAATCACAACTTTGGTTTCAAACTTGTTGGCTCAAGTCATCCCAATGAATGGGAACGGCAATGGAAATGGAAATGGCGATGGAAATCACATAAAGAACGGGACCTTAGTTCGAAAAGGCGAGAAAACAAGTATTGTGGCCGCGGTAACTACCGAGAACCAGAAGCGCAAGACCAGGGATCCTAATGTAAACCTCACTACACAAGCTTCTAACAAGAAACCCTATACAAGAAACTTTCAATTGTGTAACACATGCAAACGACATCACCCCACTGTTTCAGTGTGTCGCCTGTGCACCAATTGTGGTAGGTATAGCCATCTGGTCAACACATGTCGTGAGTCCCCAAACCCTAACACCAACCAACCAACCCTGCTCAGGTTGCTAATCTTAATCGTCCTGGTAAATACAACTATGGTAAATGCTATGAATGTGGAAACCCAAATCATTTCCGTAACCGATGCCCTAAACTAAATCGAGATCAAGACCCTCCAGCTACTTAACAGCAAACCCCACCATTTGAATGATGTCTACTTTTTAATTCTATGTATTGACACTTTTTGATTCAAGTAATAAATTCAAGTATTATCATAACATCTGAGTGCATGCTTGTTTGAATGTGAACTAATTGCTATATCTATAATCATACTTGCTTACTTGTACAACAATTAGTTGACTACCAAACAACCTACTCAACGATTGGTAGAGGTCATCATGTCTTTCCAACAGTTGGGAGAGGCCCTACAACCTGCTCAACTACTGGTGGAGACTATCGAACCTGCTCAACAATCGGTAGAGTCATAAAAGGACGCAAAACCCTAATGTAAGGTAAATTGATAATTACGGTCCGGAACGTAATCATGAATTTACAGGTACGTTAAGGTAGTGAGAAATTTTATCAAGGTTTTCGGTAGTCGACCAATTGTATACCTGGTGTTTTTCTTTTAACTTCGGGACGAAGTTCCTAAAAGTAGGGGAGACTGTAACATCGCAAAATTTTCCCCAAAATTTTAATACATAAAAAGCCCTTATATATATATATATATATTCATTACACCTTTATCATTAATATTATACAAATGTGCCTAAGTCTTTATTTATCGTAACTCACAACTTATATACATACATAAATGTATATAAATAATAATAATAATAATAATATGATTCTAAATTCTTTTTTTTTTCACATACAAGATTTTTTTTTTTAAATAAAGCCTTGAGTCAAACAGCCAAAGTCTTAGTCAAACAGTCAAAGTCTTAGTCAAATAGTCAATTCATCATAAAACCTTACTTTATGGTGTTGACCAATTTTAATGGCTAATTGACTTCAAAACTAGTATAAAAACCCACCTATGACCCATCATACTTTGCACCTCTAAATCGATTGTTTCAATCCGTTTAAAATTTCCCTCATACCTTTCTTCTATAGTCTATTACTTCTACAATTGAAGCTTTGATTATAAGCTCTTGTAATTGGCGAACTGGAAGCTTGATATTCTTTCTTTTTCTTTTTCTTCAATTTGGACTAGCTACGTTGTTGAGTCTTTGGGATTCGCCTCGCATACATTCACAACACATTATTCTATTTTTTTTACGAGACATAACATTTTGCTAAGGTGAGTTTTACATAGCCCCTTTTCTATTTATCACCATTTTTGGGGTGAAACATGTTACAACATTATTTATGCAATTCAATCATCAATGTGTCTATGTGTATTTCTATGTTGCATTATGTCTTGAACATGACTAGGGTAAGCACAATTCTAGCATAAACATTCATCAGCTAAACGGTATACATTGATAGATCTATTGGACTGACAATTGTCAAACAGTCAAAGTCTTATAGTCCAATAGATCTATCAATGTATACCGTTTGGCTGATGAATGTTTATGCTAGAACTGTGCTTACCCTTGTCATGTTCAAGACATAATGCAACATAGAAATACACATAGACACATTGATGATTGAATTGCATAAATAATGTTGTAACATGTTTCACCCCAAAAATGGTGATAAATAGAAAAGGGGCTATGTAAAACTCACCTTAGCAAAATGTTATGTCTCGTAAAAAAAAATAGAATAATGTGTTGTGAATGTATGCGAGGCGAATCCCAAAGACTCAACAACGTAGCTAGTCCAAATTGAAGAAAAAGAAAAAGAAAGAATATCAAGCTTCCAGTTCGCCAATTACAAGAGCTTATAATCAAAGCTTCAATTGTAGAAGTAATAGACTATAGAAGAAAGGTATGAGGGAAAGTTTAATCGGATTGAAACAATCGATTTAGAGGTGCAAAGTATGATGGGTCATAGGTGGGTTTTTATACTAGTTTTGGAGTCAATTAGCCATTAAAATTGGTCAACACCATAAAGTAAGGTTTTATGATGAATTGACTATTTGACTAAGACTTTGACTGTTTGACTAAGACTTTGACTGTTTGACTCAAGGCTTTATTTAAAAAAAAAAATCTTGTATGTGAAAAAAAAAAGAATTTAGAATCATATTATTATTATTATTATTATTATTATTATTATTATTATTATTATTATTTATATACATTTATGTATGTATATAAGTTGTGAGTTAGGATAAATAAAGACTTAGGCACATTTGTATAATATTAATGATAAAGGTGTAATAAAAAAATATATATATATATATGGGCTTTTTATGTATTAAAATTTTGGGGAAAATTTTGCGATGTTACAATAATCACGATGTCAGAACCCCATAGGTTGATGCATGTAGACGGTTTCATCTAGGTTACCATGTAGAAATGCATTTGTGACATCCAGTTGATGAATTGACCATGACTGTGAGAGAGCTAGAGAAAGAACTGTACGTATGGTAGCCGGTTTAACAACCGGGCTAAACGTTTCACCACAATCGATGCCCACCTGTTGCTTTCGACCGTTACATACCAATCGAGCTTTGTACCTTTCTAAGCTGCCATCTGACTTGAATTTATGTTTGAACAACCACATGCATCTAATAATATTCATGTTCGATTTCCGAGGAACGAGTTCCCAGGTCTTGTTTTTAATTAGTGCACTAAACTCTTCATGCATGGCATTGTACCATTCAGGTGTGGACAAAGCAGTCTGAGGGTTTTTGGGTATGGGTACGATGGTGGTGGTGTGAAGGTCAAAAAGTTGTCGTGGTTTGGAGATCCCGTCCATGGAGTGGGTGCGCATGGAACGGGTAGCTATGGTAGGAGGTGGGGGCGGTTGATTAGTAGGTGGGTGCATAGAAGCAGACTCAGTGGGAAGTTGGTGAGAAGTGGTTGGGTTGGTTCGTCTAGAGTACGTAAGGATGGGTTTGTTTAGTGTGGGTGGAGTAGGAGAGTTGTGGTCCGTGGTCTGGGTGTGAGGTGTAGGTGTGGTGTGGGCTATAGGGGTGGAGGCCGAGGCCCGTTGGGCAGGTGATGGTGAGAGATGTGGATGAATTGTTTGGGTCGTAGAAGGTGAGGAGGGATGTTGGGCCAAGGGACAAGAGTCTGGGTTCGAGGGTGTGGAAGTGGGTTGGTGAACATGATTCCAGTAAATGGGATGAAGAGAAGTTTGAAGAAAGTCATAGGATTTGGGGTTGGACGGGAGACAAAGACTGTAAGGAAAAAAGGATTCCTCAAAGTAGACATGTCGGGAGATAAAGATGGTGTGGGATGTGAGATCGAGGCACTTATACCCACGATGCTTGGGCGGGTAACCAAGAAAGACACATGGTTTGGATCGATTAGCAAGTTTGTTGATAGTGGTGGAAGGTAAGAGAGGGTAACAAAGACACCCGAAGACTCGTAAGTGTGAGTAGTCAGGGTCACAGTTATAAAGTCGAGTTGTTGGGGAAAGGAAATTTTGGGTTTTGCTAGGAAGGATGTTGAGGAGGTAAGTTGCAACTTCTAAAGCATGGTGCCAGAAGTTGTTTGGCAGAGAGGCTTGGGAAAGGAGCGTACGGACCATATTGTTGATGGTGCATATTTTTTGCTCGGCTTTACCATTTTGAGAGGAGGTGTAGGGACAAGAAAAACGGAACATCATTCCATGTTGGTTGCAAAAATTAATAAATTGTTTATTTGCAAATTCACGACCGTTGTCACATTGAAATTGTTTGACTTTCCTCTCGAATTGGGTTTGAATATGGTTATAGAATATGGTGAAGTAGGAGAAGACTTGGGATTTATTGCTAAGAGGAAAAGTCCACAAAAAATTGGTGTGATCATCTAAAAATAGTATATAGTATTTGTGACCACCAGTGCTTAGGACTGGCGAAGTCCAAAGGTCGCTATGAATGACGTCAAAAGGTAATTTGGTAGAATTGATAGAATCACGAAAAGGTAATTTAATGCTTTTTCCAAACACACAAGGTTCACACATAGTTTTATTAATTTTATTAAAATCAATACAAGAAGTAGACTTTAAAGTTTGAAGAAGATTTGATCCAGGATGTCCTAGGCGTTGGTGCCATAGATCTTGAGTGATAGCAGCAAAGGTTGAATGAGTGGGCTTGTTGTAAAGGATTGGAGTGGTGAGCGGGTATAGATCCCCCGTGCTATTGCATCGTAGGATAGGTGCTCGTGTCTTGAGGTCCTTCATAACAAAGCCAAAAGGGTAAATTCGATTGAAATAAGATTGTCGGTTGTTAGGCGTCGGACAGATATAAGGTTTTTAATAAGGTTTGGAGCATATAGATAATTGTTAAGTTTTAAAGGGGGGAAGGGATGGTAAGGTAAGGTTACTCTGTCCAAGTACTAGTATGGTCATGTCATTTCCGACGATTATATTTTGATTAGTGAAAAATTAAAAATAGACGGGGAAGACGTACCTTGTTCATTGCGCATGTGACCTGATGCACCAGAGTCCATAACTGAGTTATCGGGCTGATCGAGAGACAAAGTGTAGAGAGCCTGTGCAATATCAGTAGGTGTGTATCTAGCTGTATACGCTTGAGATGGACGCGGGCCCAATATACCAGCTCTAGAATTTGAGTTAGGCCTCGGTGTGGAAGGATAAGGACATGGGGTTGACCCATCATGAATTGCCAAGGAAAAGTTGAACTAGTCTATTGGGCCATCCATGGGTTCTGGGCCCAGTTTGGAAAGAGATTATTATTATTAGGTTGAGAAGGGTTATTATTAGTTTTACGCTGTGTTCCCGAGTTTAATAAACGAAAGAAAAGAAGAGAAAGGGAATTGAGGAGAGAAAGAGAGGGAGTGGAAAAGAAATATTTATTTAACTAGCATGTTCCCGAGTTGGAAGGAAAGGAAAAGAAAAGTGAGGGTTTTATGTTTAAAAAATCATTTCCTTCCAAATCTCTCCAATTTGGAAAGATGAGATATGAAGGAAATTAAACAAAATTTTCCTTCCACTTCCTTTCCCTTCTCTCCTTAAAAAAACTGTGGAACACGATTTTTTCTTGATATCCTTCCAAATCTCTTCTTTTCTTTCATTAAATGAAACTCGGGAACATAGCGTTAGAGGAACGAACAGAGGATTGTCTTCCCCTACCTCTGCCACGCGACCTTCCAGAAAAAGAGTTAACCGGAGGTCGGTTCCGACCATTCCCTCTATCAGAGGCCGGTGGTGGGTTATTATCAGTGGCAGACCGAGTGGAGGTCGCAGTGAGGGCGGTGTTGGAGGCGGCGGCAACAGTGAGTTGATGTTGTTTCTTCTTTTCTTCCATGGTTAACCTGGAACGGGCCTCTGTAAAATCAGGTAAGGGATCCCGATTTTGAAGAATCGTCGAGATCCCATCATATTGCTCAGAGAGTCCGGTAAGGAGTTGAAGAACCATCCTGTCATTATCAACCGGGCAGCCGACACTGTTAAGTTGGTCTGCAAGAAGCTTGACCTCCCTACAGTAGGCTGCCATGTTTGGATAATTATCCAAACGAAGGTTACTGAACTCCTGTTGTAAGAAGACGGCGCGAGCATTTTTGTTGTCCTTGAAGTGGTTTTCCAGAGCAGTCCAAGTTTGATAAGCGGATTGACCGGGTATGATTATGGTGTGAAGTAGATCAGTGGAATGGGACTGCAAGTGAAATGGCACGCTGTACAGTGATATCTATATATTCAAAGAAGTCTCCTGAACGCAGAAGGGTATTGTTGACCCTTATGCTTCTTTAAAATTTAAATGATGACTTGAAATATGTTTTTAGTGAAAGTGCATGACTTGGCAGCTGGCATCACACAATGTATATTTCTAATAGTTTTCTGTTGTAAGTCGGATGATTAAGCGTAACACCTATGCTTTTCTCTTATAATTGTTATGTTATATTCGGTTTCTTTTCCTATTATTTTTGGATGCAAGTATTTATGCCAGTAGCCAGTAGGTTTGTTAGTATCTTTAGTGGAGCCCTTTTGGCATTGAGTATCTATAGCCTAAGATCACAGAGAAAAGGAAAGTTCTCTTCTGTTGCTATGAAAGGACAGGCTGCTCCTGTTTTTGACTTTTGAATTTATATTTTTGTATTTGATTGCTATCTGATGGCACCTCATTAGGTGAATGGAAGGATTTCTAGTATGATGAAAACGTTTATAGTTGTTGACTTGTTTATTCAGTTTTAAAATTTCCATAATTGTTATGGTTGTTGACTTGTTGTCTAGATGGTTGTAGAAATCACTAGGCGCTAGACTGGTGTGGTATTAATCGCGATTAATTCAGATTAATCAGATTTGGATTTTTATATGTAGGTTTTAAATATATACACACACAAATTTTTATAGGAAAATATTTTAAGTAGACATGTTTTTAACCCCTCCTCAACCCATTTTTTAAGTATATAGGATTAATCGTTGGAATCTAAATGGTTTGGTTGGAAAATGGCCGGAATTTATAGGTTTTGGTCGGAATCGCCGATTTTTGGCCGACCGAATAGTATCGATTAAGGCCAACTAGGTCCGACTAGGGCTTTATTAGGGCCGACTACCGACTAATGGACCGATTAACAAAAAATTACCCAGTGACCAGCCAACAGTGACTGATGGACCGATTAATTGCTGACTGGTCCCGATTTTATAACATTGGTTGTCTATACTTAGCATCCCGTCTTAGATATTTATCTTAGAAAAACATTAAAGAAATTAAGAAAATATATATCTTGTAAGGTTATATATACAAAACTTGAAATACATTCTGAATTATGGGACAAACAGTGGCTAGATGCTGCACTTATGTGAAATGTTTCCACTTTTTCCTGCCCATGTCATCTTCATCAAATTTTCAGATCGCTACATTGCAATTCAAGTGGATATGTTTTGCTAAGAAATACGGCAATACACTTGGTCGACGATTTAGCAACGGCTACCAGCTTCATGTGCATGCGTGTTGCCACGTATTGGATTCAGTTTCTAATTTTCTATCAAATGGCTTATGTAGATCATTTATGGTAATCTTTGTAGTTTTCTAATACCTATTACAGTTTGTAAACGCAGGGCATGGACAATGTCTGAGTGCTCGTCTTCAGATATACTGTCAATGTATCTGATGGGAATTGTAATTCCTTGTCTATTCTCATTATGATAATTGAATTATATAGGAAATACAAGACTTCAATCAGCACCATAATTGGCGTGATGAATATTGACTACATTGACTATACATTGATTACATTGACTATACAAATCATTTCCTATTATATATATATGTTGACTATTACACCCCCGGATTCGAAGCGTTGGGAGGTCGAATGCTTAGACTAGATCTGAAGTCATCGAAGAGGACGCGAGGGAGACCTTTGGTGAAGATGTCTGCGATCTGGTGACGAGACAGCACGTGAAGAACTCGAATATGCCCGCGTTGGACTTGTTCGCGGACGAAGTGGATATCTAACTCGATGTGTTTAGTGCGCTGATGTTGCACTGGATTTCCTGAGAGATAGATCGCACTCACATTGTCACCGTAAACAATAGTTGCACGAGTCAACGGGTGATGTAGTTCGAGAAGAATGTTGCGTAGCCAGCAAATGTCAGCGACCACATTGGCAACGCCCCGATACTCAGCTTCGGCACTTGAGCGAGAAATAGTGGACTGGCGTTTGGAGGACCAAGAGATAAGATTATCCCCTAAGTACACGCAATAACCGGAGGTGGAACGGCGAGTGTCTGGGCATCCAGCCCAATCGGCATCTGTGTAGGCAACAAGAGATTAATTTTGAGCAGGACCGAGATGCAAGCCGTAATCTGAAGTCCCCTGGATGTACCGTATTATACGTTTCAAAGCATTCCAGTGGTTAACTCGAGGAGAGTGCATGTGCATGCAGATTTGTTGAACTGCATAGGATATGTCGGGGCGAGTGAAGGTTAAGTACTGTAAGGCCCCGGCCAAGCTCCTGTAAGTAGCTGGATCATCATGAAGCGGGCTCGAGTCCGCTGAGAGTTTTTGCTGTGTGTCGACAGGAGTAGCCGTTGGCTTGCAAGAATCCATGGATGCACGATGTATAATATCCCGTACATAGGCCTGTTGAGACAGGAACATGGTGTCGCCGCTGCGTGTAACCTGTATGCCAAGAAAATAAGAAAGGGGACCAAGGTCCTGCATAGCAAACTCCCCAGATAGAGCAGTCATGAGATGCTGACGAAGAGAGTCTGATGAGGTGGTGAGAATAATGTCATCGACATAAATCAAAAGATAAGCAACATCGTGGCCACGCTTGTAGACAAACAGGGAGTTGTCTGATTTGCTTTGATGAAATCCCTGCAATGTAACAAAATCCGTAAACCACTGGTACCATGCTCTGGGAGCTTGTTTAAGACCATATAGAGATTTCTTGAGGCGACAAACGTGGTCGGGGTAATCTTTATGACGAAATCCCATGGGTTGGTACATGTATACTATCTCCTCCAGGTTGCCGTGTAGAAAGGCATTGGTGACATCAAGTTGATTAATTTGCCAGGATTTAGCATGAGCAAGAGATAAGACCAGTCGAATAGTAGCCGGCTTGACAACCGGGCTGAAAGTTTCACCACAATCAATTCCTGTCTGTTGATTTCGACCATCACATACTAACCGAGCCTTGTATCGTTCCAAACTGCCATCGGACCTGTACTTATGTTTGAAAAGCCACATGCTACGAATAATATTCATGTTAGGTTGCCTAGGTACAAGTTCCCATGTCTTGTTTTTAATAAGTGCACTAAATTCGTTAGTCATGGCATTATACCACTCTGGAGTGGCCAAGGCCACGGGTACAACAGTGGTGGTGTGAAGGTTAAAGACAGGTTTTGGTTTGGCAATACCACTCATGGATCTCGTGTGAATGGTACGGGTCGGTGGCGGTGGGGGTGGCGGAGAGTTGATGGGCCCAGAAGAGTGTGGGCCGTGGATTGGAGATGAGGTAGTGGGCTGGGAATGTGATGGGCTGGAATGACTGGGAGAATGGGCCGAGGGTGAGTGGGTTGTAGATGGAGGAGTGTGTTGGGTTGAAGTGGGTGGAGTGGGTGGTGGAGTAATGGGCTGGGCCGAGTAAGGTAGTGGAGCTAGTAGTGGACTGGTAGAGTTTGGGGGCGGGCTGTTTGAAGCGGGTGTGGTATTATGGGATGGGCTGGGTGTATGGTGGGTTGGGCCAGTGGGGGATGGGTTAGTAGGAGTATTTGGTGAGGGTGGGGTAGGCGGATTGGTGGGAGGTGGAGTGGTAGTTGTGTGGTCCCAAAATAGTGGGTTTAGGGAGGGTTTCAGAATGTCGTAGGAGGGCGGGTTGGTTGGTGCTTGGATTTTGTAAGGAAAAATAGATTCCTCAAAATGGACATGGCGGGAGATGATTATTTGGTGTGTGGAGAGGTTAAGACATTGGGAGGGTAGCCAAGAAACACACAAGGCTTAGATCGGTAAGTGAGTTGGTTTATGGTATTTGGTGGGGTAAGTGGGTAACATAGACAACCGAGCACACGGAGATGATCGTACTCGGGTGTACAGTTATAAAGCATGGAAGTGGGAGATTTAAAATTGTGGTTTTTGCTAGGGAGAATATTTAGGAGGTAGGTCACGGTTTCAAGGGCGTGATGCCAAAGGTTCGCGGGGAGAGAGGCTTGGGCCAAGAGGGTGCGGATCATGTTGTTTATGGTGCGAATTTTCCTCTCGGCTTTGCCATTTTGAGAGGAGGTGTATGGGCACGAGAAACGAAACTGCATGCCATTGTGGTGACAAAAGTTGAAAAATTTTTGGTTTGCATATTCTTTACCATTATCACACTGAAATTGTTTAATTTTACGTTCAAATTGAGTGTGAATTAGATTGTGGAATTTTGTAAATATATCAAATACTTGGGATTTGTTTGATAAGGGAAAAGCCCACAAAAAATTGGTAAAGTCATCCAAAAAGAGGATGTAATAGCGGTGTCCCGCGGTGCTGAGGACTGGGGACGTCCAAAGGTCACTATGAATGATGTCAAATGGTAAATGAGTACTATTAGGTGAATCATAAAATGGCAATTTAATACTTTTACCAAAGATACAAGGTTCACAATGAGTTTTATTAATTTTCCCACAATCAATAAAAGAAGAAAGTTTTAACGAATGCAATAAAGTGTTGCCGGGATGTCCCAAGCGTTGGTGCCAGCGATCTTGAGAAATAGCAACGAAGGCAGAAGGTTGGTTGAGTTTGAGTGGAAGGGCTGGGTGAGCGGGTAAAGATCGCCGGTACTATTGCATCGTAGGATAGGAGCCTTGGTTTTGAGATCCTTCACAAGAAAACCAAATGGGTCAAATTCAATAGACACTAAATTATCAGTGGTAAGGCGACAGACTGAAATGAGGTTTTTGATAATGTTAGGTGCAAAAAGGATATTATTTAGTTTTAAAGGGGGAAATGGTGGTGGTAAAGTCTGGTTGCCTTGTGCCACCATAGGGATAGTCATGCCATTACCAACAATGATATACTTATTAGTGCATTTATTAAAATTAGACGGGGAATATATACCTTGCTCATTAGCCGAGTGTGACGATGCGCCAGTGTCCATAACCCCATGGTCCGGTGGGTTTAGAGCCATTGTGTAGAGGGCTTGTTCAATATCCGTGGGGGTGTAGCCCGTGTAGTGAGCCTAATCTGGACGCGGTCCGAGGATACCCGAAGATGTGTTGTTTGGTTTGGCGGGATATAGGCAGGGGGTTGGGCTGTTTGTTGTTTCTGGGCTGTGGAAGGACTTTGCAGCAGGCCGGCCCACTGTGAGGCGGCCCAGTTGCTGGGAAAAACAATGAAAGGGTGAGAGGGGTTTGTAGATTGGTTGGGATATCCTCTGCTGCGATTGGTGGAAGACTGCTGACCCGAACCGCGTCCCCTGCCACGACCACGTCCCCTGGAACGACCACGAAACGAGGACTGTTGAGACCCGGTGGGTGTGTGAGTAGATGCGGTGGCTGTAAGAGCAGTGGCTGAGGATTGAGCGGCGCGGGCTGCTTGGCGTTTCTTCTTGTCTTCTTCCATTTGCAGACGAGAACGCACCTCTTTGAAGTCGGGTAACGGATCCCGATTCTGGAGAACCGTTGAGATGCCGTCATATTGCTCGGTAAGGCCGGTGAGGAGTTTAGTAACAAGAAGATGGTTGGTGACAGGAGAGCCGACACTTTCAAGCTGTTCGGCGAGGTTTTTGGCGTGTTTACAATACTCGGCCATAGAGGGGAAATTGTGGAGACTGAGATCAGCGAACTCCTGTCCAAGGAAAATCGCGCGAGTGGTTTTGTTATCATTGAACTCATGAAGGACAGCAGACCAGGCATGGTGAGCCGACTGACCAGGTTCGATAATTATGTTCAGAAGGGCGGGGCTGATGGTGGCATAAATCCACTGAAGAACTATGGCATCAAGACGATTCCATAGAGCGTCAGCGGCTGATGCGGCATCAGATGTGGCAGAATCAGTGGAAGAGGAAGCAGTAGAAGGTTTTGGTGAGAGGTGATCGAGTACTTCGAAGGCCTGACAGTGGACTTTGAAGAGAGTCGACCAAGTGGAGTAGTATGTCGAGTCTTTGTTAAGAGTGATTGGTATGTGGGTCTTAATGTTCGATACTGTTAGTGAAGGATGGAGTTTAGGATCCATGAAGGGATTGGAAGGAGAAGAACTGGATGTGAAGAAGGGAAGGAGATATGGGTAGGGCTCTGCAGCGGCAGCAGCAGGGTGGTAAGGCAGAAAGTTAGGCGGCAGAAAGGAAGAGCAGGATCTGTTTTAGGAGGATGATACCATGATGGGAATTGTAATTCCTTGTCTATTCTCATTATGATAATTGAATTATATAGGGAATACAAGACTTCAATCAGCACCATAATTGGCGTGATGAATATTGACTACATTGATTACATTGACTATACAAATCATTTCCTATTTTATATATATGTTGACTATTAGTATCATTCAGCGACAGTGAGATATATCGGAGGAAGTAACGAAGAAGAATATCAAGCGTGATCTTTGTGCAAATGAGGTGGTTGTTTCGAATAGCTGGCTAAATTTCTTTACATTCCCAAATGTAAGTAGTAAGTACACATGGTAAATTTTACACATACAATTTATACCGAAAACAATTAATTTAAAGGGTGCATACTATATGTCGGTTGATATTTATTCATTGGGTAATTTTGCCATCCACAAATGTACATGGCCAGTGGGTAACTGCATGTATTCCTCAAACGTATTTTCCCAAATATTTATTTGTCGAAGTGGTATCATTTTAAGAATATAGCTAGATATACTCGTGATAAATGACTATTGACAATTTTTAATAGAGTAGGTTTTGCTATTCAAAAGAGGGTAGAGGCGCAGCTTGTTGCCTGTTTACCTGCCGCCCACTTGTAATTTGTTATGGTTTTAATGGTAAAAAAGATTTTCATTTTAAAAAAATTAAGTAACTAAAGAAGTCATGCTTTAATATTGATTTTTCCATTTGTTGGTATAAGAATTTGGTTAGATTTAACTATTGAGGATGCAGTTACTCTCTCTATCCCTGAAAGTTACCTAAGCGATACGAGTCTAACCATGAGAATACATATATTGTCCCATGAGTCATGAGTGCATTAACACGGCTCATGTTCATTGTCATCAGGAATGGCAGAGTTCAAATCTCGAGTGACACGTAATAGCCTTGCCTTATCAACAAGCTTTGAATGATGGAAATTCAATTGTCCATGAGCATGAGGATTTGTCATAGCCCATCATCATCTCTGCAGCTGTGGCAGGTTAGTACTAACAGTAACAAGTCGACTTATTCAATCTTGTTAGTGATAAATAAGTGAAGAAATTCTTGATTGGGTAATAGCCATTTTGTATATCTACTGATCTAATCCTCATTTTTAATATATCTACTTGTTCCACTTATCCTTTTTTTATATTTATAAGACTTGTTGACTTCTATATAATTCTAATATATGTACAAGTACATCAGAGCAAGTTGTTTAATTTACTTTTTAATTTATTAGGTAGGTAACAAATCAATGTCAAAAGAAGCTAGATGGCATGATGCAACTTTTTATATGTGAGTCTGTGACAATATAGAACCTTTTATTATTTGCATTATCTGAAGATGTAAGGAGGAAATTTCTCAATCATTTAAATGTGACAGTGATGGAAAACATTTTATGCATTCACTTCATCTCTTTTATTTACTAAAAACACATATATTTCTTATCACTATTTACAAACATTGCTTTTGCAATAGTTGCAAACATTTCTAACAGGTCAATGGCATCTTCATCCACATCTTCTTACTCCACTCAGACCTCTTCATCTTTGTCATGGGATCCACACGTATAAGGACGATGTAACACTGCCTCGAGGAGAATCAATTGGTCCTGCCCTCTTGAAGGCTATCAGAGAATCGCGGATTGCTATCATCGTATTCTCGGAAAACTATGCTGATTCTTCGTGGTGCTTGGATGAGCTTGCATATATTATGAATTGCATGGACGAGAGAGGACAAATTGTTTTGCCCGTATTCTATCATGTGTTTCCATCAGATGTACGAAAACAGAATGGGAAGTACAAAGAAGCGTTTGCCAAGCATGAGTAGGAGAACAAAAACAATGTTGAGTCTTGGAGAAAAGCACTGTTTGATGCTGGTAATCTTTCTGGATGGGTACCCGACGGAACTGCAAATGGGTAATTTTTCTCTTCATGATTTTAAGCTTTTGTGCTTAAGACGTTTGTAATTTTTAAAAACTCAACCTGTATAATTGTACAAATTGTGACAACATTTAGCCCATCTATCTTTACCTTTTGCTGTTCATTCTGTCCCATTAAGAGTCTTACAAGCTACTTTTGATATTCCCTGTTGGAAATTATAATCAAGAAATTGCGTTGACTTCAGAAAGTCAAACGACACAAAATAAAAGGCACCAAAGTTGAATAGTTGTGTCGATTATTATTAAAGTCATGTCGGTTAGTTAAAACGGTTTAGTAACCGTCAGTTTGTATGGGTATATAAACCCCTAAGATGTCTCATTTCATTTGTGTGGAACATATTATCTTTAGTGTATATAATATTGTTTGTTCTCCACCCTCTGTTTCCATGAGTTCCTACACATCATGATGTGCATACTCAATCATCATTGTTCATCGTAGAAACCAAGTATATAGTATGCATAACACGGGCAGAATTGGAACATTCCCTTTACACTGTGCATGCATTTATGTTAGTAATAATTATGTATCCAATGTGCAGGCATGAGTCAAAGTTCATAAAAGAAATTGTTAACACAATCTCACATAGGTTGTATTCATTACTTCCAAGTGCAAATGAAGACTTCGTTGGAATGGTGACTCGTGTGCACAATTTGAAAATGAAACTAGAACTTGGGTCAGGTGGTGTGCTCATGATCGGAATTTGGGGCGTCGGGGGTAGTGGTAAGACTACTCTCGCGTCTTCTCTTTATGATGACATCTCTAGCAAGTTTGATGGATGTTGCTTTCTAGGTAATATAAGGGAAAAATCAAGTAAGGAAGATTTGGAAAAATTGCAAGAAAGAATTATTTATTGTGTTTCGAAACAGAAAAAGGTGAAAATTAGTAGAGTTGAGGAAGGAAGACGCATTATAAAAAGTAACTTATTTCATACAAAGGTCTTGATTGTTATTGATGATGCCAATGACCGTAAGCAACTAGAGGCGTTAGTTGGATCGCATGATTGGTTTGGTGAAGGAAGCCGTATAATAATCACCACTAGAGACAAGAATCTATTAAATTCTCATAAAGTAAATATGATACACCATACTAGGTTGCTAGATGACGCAGAGGCTATTGAGCTCTTTTGCAAGCGCGCACCTCAGGATTATAGAAATATGGAAGATTATGAGATTCTTTCAAAAGGTGTGGTTTCTTACACTGGTGGACTCCCTCTAGAATTTATAGTTCTTGGTGCTTTTCTATGTGACAAGGAAATAAACAAGTGGAGGAGCGCAGTGGCTAGATTGAAAGAAGTCCCAAATGCCGATATTCTAGAAACACTAAAAATCAGCTATGATGGGCTTAAACAGGTAGAAAAAACATTGTTCCTTGATATAGCATGTTTTTTCAGGGGAAAGCATAAAGATAATGCGATGGAAATCTTTGATGCTTGTGGTCTTCACCCTGTTATAGGCATAAAGGTGTTGATACAAAAGACTCTCATAACCATTTCACATGGTTTTTTTAAAATGCATGATCTGATACAAGAAATGGGACACTACATTGTTAAAGGATATCACCTTAACAATCCTGAAATCCATAGCAGAGTTTGGGAGGGTAATGATGTTCAAAAAATTTGGGCTATGGATGTAACAAAGGTAATGGTTGATCTAGCTTTGGTCTTACACAAACACACACAAACACACATGTACATATAATGAGGCAAGTTACACGAGAATCACTTCGACAAGGATCACGAAGTGACATATCAAATCACTTAGTGATTATGTGTATGTTGTGAGTCAAATGAAAACCACAAAAGAGTGGAAAGCCGTAAATTTATATATATATATATATATATATATATATTCACCTATCGAATAAACAATAAAATTTTAATAGTTTTACCTATAGTCTATTCACGGATAGATTATAATTTCTAATGATTCACAACAATGTATTCATTGGTAAATAAAATAGTTATTAAACATTTAGTTATACTCTTGGCTTTCTTTGGGCTAGAAATAGGGCGAAGTTAGATAATTTGTCTTGGTCGAGTTGGTGTAAGTTTGATATCATGTGAGTTTCTTTGTTTGTTGGTCGTCCCGGTTTGTGGGGTGGCCGTTGGTCGTTTTTTTAATGAAGTTCACCATTCAAAAAAAAAAAAAACATTTAGTTATACTACACACATGCGCTATAGCACGTGTCATTCTTCTCCCAATATTATCATCCCTTCCCCTCTACATCTGATATAGGCATGTAGCTTAGATATCTACATATGTGTTTGTGTGTGTGAATTAAGAGTCAATTCGGTACTCAATTCTGACATGATTTGTTTCTCTATGACAGGAACTTGACAAGATTGAAGCAATAGTTGTTAGTTCTCATATGTATGATTCACTACCAAGTCATAATGATGAAGTTGTTGCGAAGATGAAGAAACTTCGGTGGATTGAATGGGGAGTTCGTCAACGGAGTTCATTGCCAAGAAATTTCCCACCATGGGAGCTTCGTTGTCTAATATTGACAGGAGGCCAACAAAGACAACTTTGGAAGGGTTATAAAGTAAGTTCTTATTCTTTAATTAGACTTTGCTTCATTTACTTGACAAAATAAATAGTTTATCTCATAACAAATGTCTAGGAGGCCTAAAAATATAAGAAAATAAACAAAGTCACATGACAAATTTTAAGTGGACGGATTTACAATTTTTGTCCTTTTGTGAGGCCAAAATTATGGATCAAAGTCCTTTAAAACTTTGTTTGATTCATAAGTTTGGCCTCTACAAAAGGACAAATATTGTATTTCTGTCTTTTAAATGAGTTAGATTGATTGTTATCTGATTTCATAAAACTCACTCCTTGGACTACCCGTATGTGTCTCGCGTATTTGATCTGATTTTTTTTTTTTTTAAATTTATGTATGTGCACTTGTTTCAATTTAACCATTCATCAATAAACTCTTGACTCATCTAGCTACCTTGCAACATTTTCTACCAAATTTGAGGATGATCAAACTGCAATTTTTTGATGACCTAATCATGACACCAGATTTTGGTGGACTTTTAAATCTTGAGAAATTCATGCTTCATAGTACTTCGAGTTTAAAGGAGATTCATTCGTCGATTGAAGGCTTGGAAAGACTTGCTTACTTAAGTGTGGAATATTGTAACAGTTTCAAGACGTTTCCGCCCGTAAACGTGATAAAGATACTAAAGACTCTTATAATTTCAAACTGCAGTAAAATTTCTAAGAGTCAGAAACAAGTTGAATATCCTACAAACTGTCTTGCTACATGTTTGCCGTGTTGTAGCAATGCTTATGACAATGAACCGTCAGATGATTTAGACGAGCCTTTTCTAATTCACAAAGGCATGAACCATATAGGCTTACAATTAATAAGCAAGGACTTAAGAAAGTTGATTCTCAGACAATGCAATTTGGGAGACGATGACTTTGACTATGATGTTTGGGATTTACCCAATTTACAAGAACTCGATCTATCAATCAACGCATTTTCACGATTAAATTTTAGCATCTTGAAAGTTCCTCGCCTCAAATGGCTCGATGTGTCAGAGTGCACAAGCCTTGTAGAATTGTCAGGGCTCCCGTCAAGTATAGCTTCTCTTAGAGCAGATTGGTGTGAATCATTGAAAATGGTTGGAGATACATCAAACTGTAAATGGTTGTGGAATGTCTCATTTTTCGGGAGGGATAATGGAGTAAGTGCACTTGGTGGTGACACTGTATTACATTCCTTGCTCGAGGTTAATTACGCTCTTTGTTTTGTATTTCAAACTTCAACTATATCAACCCATATATATATATATATATATATATATATATATATATATATATAGGGAATGGTTCTAAAGAAAACCCTTCTTATTTGGTAAACTCTGGAAACTCTGACTTCCCAACATTTTTTTTTTTTTGAAAAAAATAGGGCAAGTAATATACATGATTTTAAGCATTTTGGGCCAAAAAAATTAAAAAAACGTCGAGTATTTTTTTTTTAAAAAATAAAATAAAATTTTGACTAACACATGTTAAGCGCTAATAACAGGTGTTAACAATGTGTTAACTATATGTAAACAATAGACGTTTTTTATTTTTTTAAAAAAAACCGTTCGGAGCTTTTTCGATTTTTTTGGCTCAAAATGCTTAAAAAAATGTATATTACATACCCTATTTTTTTCAAAAAAGAAAAATGTTGGGAAGTCAGAGTTTCCAGAGTTTACCAAATAAGGAGGGTTTCCTCCATATACTTTACCTATATATATATATAGGATCCGGATCATATGAGAACTACCCTGAGTTGTGAGAACTAGGGAACTAATCTTGACCACACATTACAATATTATCAATATAATAATATAAGGGTAAGATAGTAAATTACCATCCCCTACCCCACCCCACCCCACCCCACCCACCCCAATCACCTTTTAAATATAATAGATTTACTGATTTTTTTTTTAAATCACTCTCTTCTCTCTCTCTCTTCTCTCTCTCTCTCTCTTCTCTCTCTCTAAAAATTCACCCTATCTCTCTCTGCTCTCTCTCGTCTCTCTCTCTTTTCTTCTCTCTCTCCACCGGTGATGGTGGATGGTGTTTTGCAGAGGGGATCTGGGTGACCGGTGGTTGCAGGTGGTTGATGACGGTGGGGTGCAGAGGGCGGCGGACGTGGGGGGTTGAAGACGAACAGACCGTCGGGTGTTTTTTCAGGGGTGGTTTGAACATCGATCTGGTCAGCGAACGGAGCGTTTTGGGGTGATATGATGGTGGGGTTTGATGGTGACCGGTGGGGTTTTAGGGGGTGACCGGTGTTTTTTTGGGGTGACCGGTGTTTTTTGGTGACCGGTGGTATGGTGGTGGTGGTGATGATGAAGACGACGGTGTTTTTTGGTGACCGGTTTTTTAGTGGTGTGGGTTCTGAACAGATCTGAAGGCAGAGGGGTGGTTCTTGGTGGGTAGGGGGCGGAGGGGGGTGGAGGAGATGGTGAATGGTGGTGGAAGACAGCGGAGGACGGCGGGGGGAGGACGGCGATGAACGAGGTATTATTATTATTATTATTATTATTATTATTATTATTATTATTATTATTATTATTATTATTATTATTATTGCAATTAAAATAAGTTTTTTCATTACCTTATCCATGTGTTTGACAGACAACATTTTTTTTGGGTTTTTTACAATGGTGTATTTTTTTTGAAGGAGATGATGACGATGTGAAGGTAGTGATGACGAGGTTTTCTTTTTTGTAAAATGTAAAGTAAACATTAGTGCAATTTTTTTTATGTTTTTATAGATGTTTGTTTTTTTTACACTGATGTAATACGAATAATGTAAGAAAATACCAGTGTAAATACGAATTATGCAATATATTTGTTGTTGATGGTTGTGGTTTTTTTTACAATGGTGTAGTATGATGTGAGTAAACACTGGTGTAAATAATTACACCAGTGTAAATAGTAAACACTGGTGTAATTTGCACCAGTGTAAATCATCCTTATCATATGTTTTGTTTGGTTTTTACACTAACATAATTTTGTAGAAGTTTGTGTATGGCAGATTTACACTGGTGTAAATAATTACACCAGTGTAAATCATGGTAGATCATCTCATCAGATTTTATTTAAAAATATGATTTTTTTGAATAATTAAATAAAAAATTAAAATAGTATTATAATAATTATTTTCTCTTTCATGGTGCTTTTACCTAAATACCCTTATTGTACTTTTTTGTATTAAAATATACTAATAATTTTTTGATTGGCATGTAAAGACAAAAAAAACATCTAGATTAAATCTTAACCATAGGATCAACACAATCAATGGTCCACAAGAGTTCTCTAGTTCTCACAACTCAATGTGGTTCTCACACGATCCTAACCCTATATATATATATATATATATATATATATATATATATATATATATATATATATATATATAGGGAGGGTTATAATAAAAACCCTCCAAAATGAGTAAACCATGTAAACTCATTTGTAGCCATTGATCTAAAGTGATCAATGGTCTAGATTCATTCTATATTATTTTAATATATTTATTAAGGTAAAGGACAAAAAAAGGGTACAATGGTCAAATGCCATTTTTCTGAAAAAGCAGATATGACAAGTGGACCCCACACATGTCACATCATCTCTCTCATACTTTTGTGACCATTGTCCTAAATCTGCCAGATACCCGTGTTACATATGTAACATGTGTTGTGTTACGTAGGTTAAAACTGAGTTGCCAGTGTATATTATTTAAAAAATGCTGATTTATTATTTTTTTTATTATACCATGTTTTTTTTTTCGTTTTATTGTACCAGCACCAGAATTGTTGCATACGTAACGATAATTAATATGGTTATAGGCATTTTGTTACTTACAAAAGTGCTAAAACCAAACAAAACGGTCATTACAAAGTGCTAAAAACTTTATTGATCAAAAAACATTCAAATGTACACAAGAATTGTTTCTTACAAAATGTTAAAAAACAAACAAAACGGTCATTACAAATCAACAAATGCTAAAAAAAAGTATCATAAATAAAAAAAATGTCTACACTTCATTCTTGATAATCATCTTCATCTTTAATGCAAAAAAATATGCTCACCTGCAAAAATAAAACAAAAATCATCAATTTACATGTAAAAGACCCCCCCCCCCCCCCCGCTTAACGTATGTTAACCAACTGGATTACAACAAAACATACGAAACTGATACAAAAAAACATTGTTTTATACATTTAGTTATCAAAGATTATCAAACATACGAAACTGATAGCAACTTAGTTCTGCTGTTACATACGAAACAGACGCAAACATAGATTTGATCCAATGATTAGTGACTTTTGTTTTAATCAATATATGGTAAAAAAATCAGAAGCTATTTTTGCACAACTTAGTTCTGCTGTTACATACGAAACAGAAACTAATTTATACCATAGTTTTGTTGTTACATACGAAACATGTGCAAAAATATAGGAAACAGATGCAAACATACATTCCACACATTATAATACTCATACAAACATGCACATACTGGTAAAAAACAAAAGCAGACATATTGTTGCATATGTTAACAGACATTAAAATTCACCAATTTTGATTAAAAAAACATATTAAACAAAAGCAGACATATTGTTGCATAGAAAATAATCTGACTGCAAAAAACATATATGCTACACACGTAAACAGTCTAACATAACACAAAGATTATATGAAAATATAGACGATAAAAACACCCTAACTAAACAACAAGATACTACAAACATAAAAACCCAAAACGAAAAATCATTTTCGATGTTTAACATAATACAGACAATACTTATGTACATGTGAAACAACAATTATTTACAAGAAAACAACAATTATTTACATGTGTAACAGGAAAAACACAGACAACACTTATGTAGTTTGCAGTAAACATAGAACAGAATTTGATATGCTAGAAAACAGAAAACATAATTTGACTGCAAAAAATAGATATGCTACACACGTAACAGGCTAACTAAACACAAAAGATTATACGAAAATATAGACGATAAAAACACCCTAACTAAACACAAAAATACTACGAACATAAAACACAAAACAAAAAATCATTTTACATGGTTTAACATAATAAATCACCCAAAAAAAAAAGAGATGCTAGTAACACACAAAAAAACAACAATTATTTCCAACTTAAAAAAAATAAAATATTAAACCACCTAACCCCCCAACCCTCCCCCCCCCCCCCCCCACAAAAAAAAAAAACTAGAAACACAAAAAAAAGATATATATTAAACCACCTCCAAGCCCATCATCCTCTGATTCGTAATCCTATATAAGAAAAATATAGACGATAAAAACAGATGTGCTGCACATGTAACAGCCTAACTAAACACAAAGATCATACAAAAATATAGACGATAAAAACACCCAAACTAAACATAAAGATACTACGAACATAAAACACAAAACGAAAAATCTTTTTCAATGTTTAACATAATCAATCACCCAACCAAAAAAATATTAAACCATCTAACCCCCCAACCAAAAAAAAAATATTAAACCATCTAACCCCCCAACCAAAAAATCTTTTTCAATGTTTAACATAATCAATCACCCAACCAAAAAAATATTAAACCATCTAACCCCCCAACCAAAAAAAAAAATATTAAACCATCTAACCCCCCAACCAAAAAATCTTTTTCAATGTTTAACATAATCAATCACCCAACCAAAAAAATATTAAACCATCTAACCCCCCAACCAAAAAAAAAATATTAAACCATCTAACCCCCCAACCAAAAAATCTTTTACAATGTTTAACATAATCAATCACCCCAAAAAAAAATATTAAACCATCTAACCCCCCAACCAAAAAAAAAAAGGGATGCTAAAAAAAAATGTTTAACATAATCAAACCATCTAACCCCCCAACCAAAAAAAAAAAAAAAGAAAGAGAGCTTGCAAAAAGTGATGATGAATGAGGTTACCTTCTTCTTACTAGCCCAAGATGATGATGCAATTCCCTCGGTTATCAAAGTAACAATTTCACCTATATACAACTGAAGAGTAAGACGTTCACTGGTCATATTTTCTTCCCATAAATCCTCATATAGTCTGGACACATTTTTGTCATCCTCAAATCTGCGTTACAACCACAGAAATAACATATGGCCATGACTATTATTCCTTTTATATGGCCATGACTACAAACTCTGTTGTTATGCAAATTATATACGTGGTTATTATTATTGTTACTATTATTATTATTATTAACAAAAGGAATGTAGCAGGATAAAAATGGTATTATTGTATATACGTGGTGGTGGAGGTGGAGGTGGTGGTGGTGGTGGCGGTGGCGGTGGTGGCAGTGGAGGTGGCGGTGGGGGTGGTGGTGGTGGGATTAATCTTGAAGATAATGGAAGAGAGGTGAAGAGAGAGAGAGAGGGAGTTGTTTATATAGGAGGGGGAGAGGGAAAATTCAAATTAGAAAAAGAGGGGGAAGGGTAATTTTACTAGATTACCCTTTTTATTAAAATAATAGAGGTTAAGGTGGATTAATCTTGGCCACTAGTTAGGTTTCCATGGTTTTCTCATTTTAGAAGGTTTTCATTATCCCTTTCCCCTATATATATATATATATATATATATATATATATATATATATATATATATAGGTTTAGGATCCTGTACAAAGTACATTTTTCGTGAGAAGTGTGAGAAGGACTAAGAATTAACATGTGGACATCATGTTTTGGATTTAGGAATGATGTTTTAGGTTGTTTTAACTTGAAAAACACCAAACACAACAATCTAAAACACAATACAATGTATTATAGTCATTAAATTTAAAAAACAACTAAAACACACTACTTAACGCTTAAAACACACTGCTGATGTTCTTAGCATGGTGTTTTAAGTTTTAAGCCTAAAATACATTGTTTTTCGGTTTTTAATTGTTATGTTTGGTGTTTTTATAAGCAAAACAATCCAAAACATCACGACTAATTTCAAAAAATGATGTCTAAGTATCAATTTTTAATACTTCTCACACTTCTCATGAAAAATGTACTTTGTACAGGATCCTGACCCTATATATATATGAGATTAATGTGTGTGGTTTTGGTGGCAGGGAGATGCTATTGAAGATCATTTTGTCAGTTTCACCCATTCTATCGGGCGCCACATTCCAAAGAGGTTTGTAGACAAATTGGTTAGGGGGAAGACATTTACATTGCGGCTTCCACCTAATTGGTACAATGACTATTCTGGTTTCTTAATAGGCAATGCTAACAACTACTACGCTATGTCTTTTACGATAAGTATGAAGCAGGATGATCCAGAGAAAGATTCTCGGTATGAGGTTTGGCAGGAGTCTGCTGAAGCACCCGAGTCTTATTTTTATTCAACATACGTAGGATATGTTTCTTTTAACTCATTAATGAGGCATGGCGCAAGGTGGAATTCAGCATACAATATGATTTCCTTTTCTATTGGCGCCCAATATGAGTCTTCTTTTGAAGGTGAGAGTAGGTTTGTAGCTGAACTTGTTCCTAGGAAAAGCAAAGATGATCACATGGCACAAACAACAAACATCACAAAAGATTGTTCGGAGTTTTATGACGAGGAACGCGAATATGGAAAGACGTTTACGATTCAACGTCATTCTGAGTCCTTTATCAAGATTTTATGGCGTCCTTGCTATTGGTACTAGTCTCACAAACACATTCCCACAGGTCTCTTGGCAGTTTGATATTTTGATTTTTGCATCATCTAGTGTTGTGTACTGAGATATGATGCCTGGTTAACTTTTTCTTTCTTCAATTTTTTATTTTTATTTTTTAAACTATCTTGCTTATTGAAATTTGGAATCGACATATAAACTGTTGTATTGTTAATTTCTTGTCTCAGGAGTTCATTTCATATAGCTGATGACAGGAAAAAGTGTAATTACTATACATCTAAATTCACTCATGTCTAAATTAAAGAAAAAGCATGTCTAAATTCTATACATTCTTGTGTGTCAAATTTATCCCAGTTGTAGCTAATTCAACAATTGAAGTTATAGAAATAATTAAGGGGTGTTTATGGTCTGGGTCTTAGGTCAAACGGTGAACTAAACCGTTAGTAACTGTTTTTAGGTCAAACCGTGACCTTCAAATACAATGACTCGAGCTCAAGTGCATCAAAGAATGTGTGTCTTTATACTTTATGGTTTCGTAATTGTAATGCATAAAATAAAATCTAGAATACAAAACATATTACTGGCTTGTCTAAAACTTTAAGCTAGTCATACAAATAGTCCCTAAAAGAGTAAAAAGACAAATTCTCCCTCACATTAACGTTAAAATCTAACTGGGTTAGCTTTAAAGGACAAAGCATGCAAGATTTTGGAACATAAAGGACAAAACCAATCAATTTTGAAGTTAAAGGACATTTTTTGAAATCTAGTATAAAATTAAAGGACAAAACTTGTAATTCAGTCTTTTATCAGAGTCATTTTTAGAGGAAAAGTCTGGAAAACAAAATAAACTAAGTTTGATTATATCCGAACTGTAACGGCCCAAATTTTAATTCTAGTAATGTTTGCTTTGTCGAATAAAATAATAGATGTCAACCGGAAGCATGACACGGAAATTTTAATATTTCTAAGTATGCGGGATTAACTGGGTTAAATTTCGTTAGAATAACGGCTTGGCTAACTTTTTTTTTGAACGATCAACAAAATTTTTATTCACCAATGCTAGCGGGAAACTAGCAATACACCGTACATAAATCACCCATTGATACAATACATAAAACTGTTCTTGTCACCCAATACTAGAATACGCTAAAGGAACTCCATGAATCCCAATCCAACGAAGGTTGTCTAGCTCTCGCCTTTACCCAAAACAAACTAAGAGACTTGATGTCACCGAGAACCCGCTGAATTGAAACCTGTTTTTGGTTGAAAACCGCCTCATTCCTATGCTTCCATATACACCATATAGTGGTCAAAACAATAGCGTAAAATGCTTTCTTCTTCTTTGTCGAACCGCTAAAATACTCGTGTAGTTCAAGTAAATCTTTGAAGTGAAAAACTATAGGATTACCAACCTTGCACCACTGTGCCACCAATTGCCATAGGATTTGGGAAAACCCGCAAGAAACAAACATATGCTCCACTGATTCAGCAAATTCTCCACAAACGAACATGTTTCAGCACCTATCGGGATGTTTCTGCGTGCCAGAGCTACTTTAGTCGGAAGCCTGTCAAGTTGTGCCCTCCAAGCGAGGATGATTGCCTTTTTCGGTACCCATGAATTGTTCTTTATGATGAAGTCAGCTCGATCAAATCTTGTTGAGTGCAGCCGCCCCTTCAGTGAACAGACAGAGAAGCTGCCACTAACATCCAGATGCCACATCCACCTATCTTTCAGACCGTTCAGAACTGGAGCCGTAAACAACCTGCAAAACTGATTAAACTCCGCCTGTTCCACTGCAGTAAAACTGCTTCTTCACCAATCCCAACCTCACCCGTTACCCAGCAGCAGAACACGGTCAGCTACTAAAGCCGACTTATTCTTTTCTAGCGCGAACAAAGCTGGGAAAACAGACGCCAGAGGCATATCCGTAACCCAGCTGTGCACAACCCAGATAACTTTACGCCAAAGGGCGTTAGGATCTACTTTGAAACGCCACCACCATTTGGCTAATAAAGACAAGTTCGCGTCCTGAAGGGAGCCGAAACCAAGACCACCATATTCAACCGGAGCACTAATCCTTTACCAAGCAACCCAATTCATCTTCGCTTTCACTTCCGATCCACCCCAACCGGAGCACTAACCCTTGGCTAACTAAGTTGTGATAACCATGATAGTTGATAATAAAGTAAACAAAACTTGAGGGGCCAAATCTGACCATAGAGCAAACTAATAATATTATTAGAAAAATCGACCCACACACACACTCCACCCAAAATCACACACACAAGCTAAAATCCAGCCATAATCTAGAAATCAATCGCATGCAATTGAGAAAATCTGTCATCTAAGACCTTACAAACCTCAAGGTAACCTTTAGTTTGTGTTTTATTGTGTTTTGATTGGTGGGTGGATGGTTGGATATTGGACTAATTGCTCAAGAACGAAAGTTAATGTGGAATGTGTGATATAATAAGGATTAGGAATCAGTATACATGTGAAAAACCACCCCAAATCTGTTGGGGTTTGATCCCACGTGATATAGAGCTTGATAATTCTGGGTATAGTTGTGATAAACTGATAATTGTTGATAATTTGTTATGTGGAATAGAGCACTTGATGTATAGCCATGATATGAAAATAAATAATATTATGCACATAAGGTGTTTGACAAAATGCTTAAATGAAGTAACACGGCTTTATTATTATTGTCAACATGAGTAAAAGCTATCCGTGACTGTTTTACACAAGTCGCCAACTTGAATAACATGCCATGAGAAGCTATGTAATATAGTTATTATATGTGGATAAAGTGATACTTGTGATTAAACGCCTAAATTAGAATTGGGCTATAAGCTAGCAAGCCGTAAATGACCTTGTGTGGGGCTTTGAGTCCATAAAGAACTATTGTAGTTTCTAACATCTACATGGGTCATTATTTAATAGGCAAGGAACACGAGACATCTTCGAGTCAAGACGCTTCCGCAAAAAGTTTTTGATAATATGTTTTAGTGTAACTTTTGGTACTTTCAACAAACAGTTACGCTTGAAAACATTATGTAAACTCCCTAGTAAGGAGTAAGGTCGCTTGTACTAAGAACCTCGTTGTAGATCCCAATTTTGTGATATTTTAAAATGGCCTTTCAGTCCTTAAACAACTTGATAAATAAACGTTTAGTACACGGGTCTTACATGAATGACGCAAATTGACAATATATATATTAATACAATATGCAAATATATTCATAAACAAGACAACTTGCCTATATGCTTTATTTTGTAATCTCATCTCTTTTACCTAATCACACCATAGAAAAAAGGCATGCCACCCTTCTCTCAGATCCAAAACCTTCATTGACTCCATCCTTTTTAAGATTTTAGATTGCTATACCCCTTTTTGTTTCAGAGTTGCATCAGAGGATCATGTCTTCAACTGAAGACCTGGGGCACTTGCAGATTCCTCTACAAGAAATTTTATCTGCAACCAATAATTTTGCCGACGAGAACTGCATTGGATTGGGCGGATTCGGGAAGGTTTATAAAGGCAAAACTGAAAAACATGGCATGGTTGCCATAAAGCGGTTAGATCGTGGTCGGGGTGGTCAAGGAGATCGTGAATTTAAAACAGAGATTGCTTCGCTTTCGAAATATAAACACAAAAACATAGTCTCTCTTCACGGATTTTGCGATGAAGATGGTGAAAAGATACTTGTCTACGAGTATGCAAGCAAAGGGAGCCTCGACAACCATTTAAAAAACAAAGCTCTAAGCTGGAGACAACGTATACTGATTTGCTTAGACGCTGCCCATGGGTTAAAGTACCTCCACGATGATGTTGCGCCTGAACATAGAATTCTCCATAGGGATGTAAAGAGCGCAAACATTCTTTTGGATGAGAACTGGACGGCAAAAATTTCTGATTTTGGGTTCTCGAAAAAACGTTCTGCTAATGTGCACTCTAGCTTTGTTATCTCAAATGCTTGTGGCACAGTAGGATATATTGATCCAGAATACTTTTATACAAGACATTTAACACCAAAATCTGATGTTTTTTCTCTTGGGGTTGTACTGTTTGAAGTTCTGTGTGGAATGCCAGCATTTCTTGAGGTAGATCGCCAATATTTTTTTCTTTGGGTCCAAAAATATTACAAAGGGCAAACATTAGATAAGATCATTCATTCCGACTTACATGAACAAATAAACACAGCTTCCTTGCTTACATTTTCAACCGTTGCCTATCGATGTTTGAGCAATAGAGAAGAACGTCCAACAATGAAGGAGGTCGTCGAACAACTGCGGATAGCTCTTGATTTTCAGGTTGTAAGTTGTTGCACTCACATAAGGGGGTTTTGTTATAGCAATAAACTTTTTCCAATCTCCTTTTAATTCAATTCTTAACGGTTATATATGTCAATTGTTCGTTTATGAATAATATACATCAAGTTCAAATTACCATTTCCACATGCCTGATTTCCGGGTATACTTTTTGTTTGGTTGTTTGTCATAGGCACCAAGTGGACCACGGTCTAAGGTATATAATGATCATGACTTTGCTGCTCTTCACCAGAGACAGTCAAGGTATATTTTCTTTTTCATGAAACAGTAGATTTCATCATTTCTGTCACACGTTATTAGCAAGTTAGTTGTATGTGAAGGGGCATAATTGTCCTTCTATTATATAGTTTGTTACAACAGTTTGTTAGTGATGTATTCTGTATAGATTTCCTTTCATCAGCATCCCTACAAGTTGGCTTGTATTAAGATTTACAATAGATTTTTTACAATATGCAATACCTCTTTCATATATAATATAGTGGATGATCCAATATGGTATACAAATATCTAACATATGCTCTTTACCGATCCCATATTATTATAATGCGTCTGACCTATACTTTCAGACCATTATGGTTATGTAAATTTACTAATACAAAGAGGTACAGAGGTATTAAAGGCTTAATTTTTTTCATCCTTGGTTACGTACCTGGATTATTTGTATACTAATATCAAACAACCTAACAGGGAAACATCATCATCTTCTCAGTTATCCCCTGTCAATTCTCAATCACGGAAATATGATATCTTTCTTACGTTTAGAGGAGAAGATACCTGCAAGTCATTTGTAGACCATCTCTATTCGGCTCTTGCACAACAACAGGTCTACAAGGATGAATTACAGCTTGGGACTGAATCCATTGGTTCATCTTTGTTCAATGCTATCAAAGAATCAAAGATCGCCATCCCAATATTCTCCGAAACCTATGCCAGTTCTACCTGGTGCTTAAGCGAACTTGAACATATCATGAAATGCAAGGTTGAGAGAGGGCTAATTGTTATACCCGTATTCTATCATGTGGATCCTTTGCAAGTGCAGAGACAAACTGGGAGGTATGAAGAAGCATTTTCTAGACATGAGTCGGAAAACAATGAAAAAGTTGAGCTTTGGAGAAAAGCACTAGTGGATGCGGCTAACATCCCAGGATTTGTAGTCACCAGGTATTATTCTTGCTCAATTTCTTGAAACTTAATGCATAATGTGTATCTAATTCATGATTTGACTTCGAATGCTAGTGTGAATTTCCATATAAGTTCCCAAAGAATAAGACCAAATCTTTAATGATAAAATACATGTATTTGCATAACAACCTATCAATTCTTTAGTTGGACTGGTGGCGGCCAATTGCTGATGGTTGAGATTATTTAAGTCCAATACTCCTTTGTGTGAGTATGAGCTAATTATCACAAATTTGAAAAATATGCAGCCATGAATCAAAAGCCATAGAAGAAACTATTTACGCAATTAAACATAGATGTCTTAGCTTATTGGCAAGTGATGAAGCAACCAATGAAACAAGTGCCCGTAAAGACCTAATTGGAATAGAAGCCCGCATGAAAGACTTTATTTCACTTCTAGAAATCGGGTCAGGCGGTGTTCGTATGGTTGGAATATGTGGCATTTGGGGTAGTGGTAAGTCTAGTCTTGCATCTTCTATATATGATGATATAAGTCATGAATTTGAAGGTTGCTGCTTTATCAAAAATGTTCGTGATGAATCAAGAATGCATGGTTTGAAAACGATACAAGAGAGAATTCTCTCAGATGTATTCAAATCAGAAGTGATTTTAAGGAGCATCGAACAAGGAATATCCATGATGGCAACAAGATTACGTCGAAACAGAGTTTTAATTGTCCTTGATGACGTGGACCACATTGACCACCTAAAGATGTTATTTGGGTCACAGAACTGGTTTGGTAACGGAAGTCGAATAATATTCACCACTAGAAACCAAGATCTGGTGAATGCTCACAACTGTATAACATATAATGTGGGGATGCTGGATGTTAAAGAGGCTATTGAGCTCTTTAGTTGGCATGCATTTGGGTCAGTTAGACCTATAGAAGGTTATGAGGAGCTTTCACAAAGTTTAGTTTCTAAATGTGGTGGGCATCCATCAGCACTTAAAAGTTTGGGCTCTTTTCTACATGATAAAGACATGACTGAATGGAAGAGTACATTGGCTAGAATAGAAGGTATCCCCATTGACGAAGTTCTCGAAAAGTTTAATACCGGCGAAGATGGAGTAAGTTGAAATACATGTTCTTGGTTGGCTACTTGATCTCATGACCTGCTTTCAGTTTAAAGATGTCCACAGTGAACATAGAAAGATATGTTTGTGAAGTTCACCTTTTTTTTTTTTTTTTTTTTTTTTTTTTTTTTTTTTAATGTACATATCATCTCTCATTAAAAAAAAAGTTATCATATTGTGTATGTATATGTATTTATTGTTTGTTTTAGTCTTGCAACATCAACTAGATGATTTAAACACATAACTCATATGTATACAAATGTTTAATGTTTCAAACTTATAATCTACATTAACTATTTAAGCATTCAAATATTTAATCTAAAGTTCATGTAATTTTTTAAACCAAATTCCTTAACAAAAATAATTTAAATTTGAATGTGTGGTAGTGAGTAGGGAATTTAGGCCTGATCTGCTTCTGTTCTGTTGCCTGACTGCCTCTTCTTTCTTACGTTTTTTTTTAATGAAGTTTAAAATTTAAAAGCATGGGCTAAAGTTTAGACAGTGGGCCTATTATTAATAAGAGTCAAGTCCACAAAAGGCTTAAACTTAAGACATTGGTCACTGGGCCTAATAGAACAGTCGCTAAACTGGGCTTAGTTAGTTCGTTATATAGTTTGTAATATTATATTAGTAATTAGTGTTTAATTGAGAATTATTAATAATATTTAAATTTTATTTTTGAAAATGTATAAAGTTTTGATTTGGTTGTTATTTGGTGGTTTCTAAACTTCATGGGGGTCAAAGTTTAAGGGGTGATTACAAAATTTTATGGAGCGCTTAGGATTGTAATAATGTGTATAATGCTTAGGTATGTAATTATCTACCTCTACCTCTTCTACTAATAAAGGAGTAGCTAGGGGGACACTTGTCCTCATCCTAGAGCTCATCACAACAATACACATGGCAAGCTTACAATAAGCTCCAACTCATCTCGCGGGGCTCCATTTGTACCCGGAAAAAAATACCCGTCCGTCATATAAGTAACCTACTTTGTATTTGTTTTTGCAAACCCTAATGTTGCAGCTCCACTTAGTGTACGCCACCACCACAATCACAAACCCTTTCTCAAGCAGAATCATCAATCAAGATCTGTATGTTCTTCTCACTATCATCTCAATTAAGGTCTGTATGTTGTCTGTTTTACGAACATCAATTTCTCTAAATCTTCCCTGATTATCTTCAAACCCTAATGATGAACATTAATTTCTCTTCTAAAATCAATATCCCCACAAGGAGACTTAATCTCGGACGTTGGTATTTGAAGTTTTCTTTAAGCGTAACCATTAATTTTTTGAAGATGTCCTTCAGATTTTTGTTCCTTAATTTTTTCTCCAGGTCTCTTAGGTTTGACCTCTGGTTCCGATTTAGGGTTCTTTTTCAACGATCGTGGTCGTGTGTTAGAGGTTCCTCAACGATTGTGGTTGCCTCCCTCACCACATGTATGCTTTTGTCTAATTTCTTGGTTATTATCGAATGTTTTTGTTGATTTTGTCTTCATTAATGATGTCTTTGTTTGATTCTTTTACACGGGTGTCGGGTGGTGTTGTTACTCCGTTCGTGTGAAGAGGTGTGTGTGCTCGCTTCTAATTTGATATTTATATTGAAATGCGAATGCTGATTCGTGTGACCTGGACCTTCAAATGTGATGTTATGTGTGGTTGATAGATTCTAATGCATATCGTGTTTTTGTAACAGCAACCATCCTTCAAAACACTCGCGCTATGTTAAAAGAAATAGAAAATTATGTAAACATCATTAAGTTTTTTTCGCCGATGGTATGAAGCTGATTATTCAAAACCTAGGCAATCGCTTTAGCTAAACACTAAATGCGCACTCAAACACCCTTTTAGTTTATTCAACGTGTTGTGTTCATTTTCAGGGAGATTTCATGACACAAGAAGATGAAAAACACAGAGCAAAGTTCAAAGCTTTAGATGATTCTGAATAAAAGCTTCATTTCTTTTCACTCAAACAAATTGCATGCCGTTTACTTGGAAGAGGCTATCTTTGTCAAAAGGCATGTTTTTTTATTAATAATTTTAATTACCTTTTAAAACCAGGCTTGATTCATCACATAATCATGGTCGTGAAAATTTGTAATGAATTTTCTACAGTGTTGGCTTCCTCAAGAAGACTGCATGTGTTCAAGAGTTTACCTTCAAATCTTTGGCTTTGGATACGGTTTTGGTTATATATGCATCCAAAGGTATAAAACTTTTGACCAAATATGATCACCACAGGCTCATGCCATTATCGTGTGATGCACATTTGTAAATTTTGTAGAATTTCTTGAGGCAAAACATTACGGGGAAGATATTATGGCAAGTGTTTAATATTAATGCACCCAAGGTAAGCTTATTTGGCATACCCGAGCATGAAGAAATCACATTGATGGCATTTAGTGTGTGTTGCAACCGAAAACACTTCGGTGTAGCGCGCCGTGCCAGCATTGAGGTTTCAGAGTATTACAATTATAACTGATGAAATGATCAAATATTAAAATAATTGAAATTACAGATTCTTGGTGGCAGGCCGAGCATTCTTCTCTTCCAGCATCAGTAGAACATCTATGCTATATGATATTGAGGCTTAAGGTATATCACAATATTTTTGTTTTTTTTTTTCTGTTTTTTTAACCTGCTTTAATTAACCAGGTTCATATTCATTTACTGTATGCTGCAGGGACAATCAAATATTTAACCCAAGGGAATACGCTCGAGGAATATCAATCCATCCTGTCCATACTACATTTTATATCTCCTGAATTGATGTGGTTTCGATTGAGTTGATCGGTTTATTTGAGTAGGAAATAGAATTCGGTTTTGCTGTTGTTTCGAGCAGGAATGGTATGAATTGCAACCGGATATACGGCTCATGGGTTTGTAGACTATTTTGGTCGAGCATTTGCTGCCATTGAATAGTTCTCTGTTTCCATAAAGAAAATACTCATGAAAGCTACTATTGAGAAGATGATTGATGCAAGAACTTTATCTTTTAAGCAATTTTATAAGTTGATTTTCATGTTAAAGGTAGGTTGTTTACTTTTATATTGGTTTAGAAGATTGACCAAATATTCATTTCAGTTACAATTTGGATTGTATCACCACTTAGCTTTTGGATATTTATTTGATTTTTATTATTTCTAGAGGTAGGTTGGATATTCAATGGCAATTCAGTGAATCGCCACGTCATGGCAGCTATGGAGGATGACAAGTTATTACCTGCAACCTTTACTGCAGTCGTGACGGCTTAGTATGTTCGCATTCTTGAGCGTCATGAAAATACTGGAAAATTGGTTGTATGTTGATTACATACTAGCCCAATAAGGCGCTGATAAAAGAAGTGTTTAAATCGGGTTGCAGTGATTTGATTTGTTAGGAAATTTGAGTATCTCACAAGCCAAAGATTTTAGCTAACGGCAAGGATTTCCATTGGATTTTGGGTTTGTACCGGACAATAAATATATGCTTTAAGCGGGTCATCTTCAGTTTAGTTCCTTTTTTTACTGTTATTGCTATCCGTTTACCCACAATAAATCATAAAATATCATCTTTTATCTGTGTGTTGTTTGTAGGGTCCTTACATGGCTGCACATGTAAAATTATCTTTACTTTTTGCTTACTGTTAAGCATATAAATATTGTGTACTGATCCACCAACTCCAGATAAATTTTTCATTGAAAGTGACAAAGTTTTGTGTTACCTCTTGCATTACTTAATTGATTTGATTCATATGTTGCAAAATGATTATACTATTACACTCATTTGATGATTTATTGATTTTTTTTTTCAATTAACAGATGAGGCATTTGACTATTTTGATTTAATTGTTGATGATTATTATTGCATTTTCAGCTACAAACTAGGAATGTGAGCATATTCAATTTGGTTTGAAGCGCCGCAGCGCGGCGCCAGAGTTAAATCATTCGTTGATCTGGTGTTTGATCCAACGGTGGAGATTGCAGCTGAATAGGTAGTTGGGATTTAAGCCTTTAGCAGCGACACCAAGGCGCGTCGCCGCTATTGGTGTCGCCGCTAAAGGTCAATTTTTTTTGTAGTGTTTGATGAGGTGGATCCACCAATTTACATTTATTCAGTCAAAGACTTGCTGGACCTCCATTCAAACTCCAACGAAACAAAACAGAAGGCGCAACTGATTCGGACGGTGATTCTGGCAGCACTATGGAAGATCTGGAAGGCCCGTAACGAGCTGATTTTCAGTGGGAAAATAGCATCCGCAGCAAGCGTATTCGGGGAAGTTCAATCGACTGCTTTCATGCGGGTGAAACACAAATATAAACAAACCGGGTGGACGTGGGAAAACTGGGTCGCGTTTAACATACCAGCAACTTGAGCTGTGTTTTCGGGTCTGATTGTTATGGTGATTGTATTGGTGACTGTTGGTTGGCTCCAGCATCTTGCTTGTGTCAACCTTGTATATAGTATGTTTGCTGATGAATAAAATTGAAATTTGCCGATCAAAAAAAAGTATGCGTTTTATTTTGTTTTTCTCTCATAAATAGAGTTTACTTTGTCGTCAAATATTTCACTTCATGTTTGCTTTAAGCATTAAATGAATCACATATAGTTATTTCATAATAATTTCTTTCACTTTTCATTTATCTATTGTTTCATGTTATGTTTTAAAAAATTAATTAAATCCAATAAAGTTATTTCATAGTATTCATACTATAAACATTCGTGCAGCAATATTGAAGATCTGACTGAGTTATAAACATGGTTTATATTAAGAGTTAATTATATACATCCTTTATGTTTGTGTACTTAAATACTTTTTTGCTTTTACCCTGCAGCTTCCAATTGATATAGATCAATATGATAGAAGAGAACAATTGATGAAGAGTTGAATAGGAAAGGTTGGTCTTATTTTTTGTTAATTTGGTACAATATTAATTATTCTTTCCTTTCTGGTGGTAGGACTAATGATACTTAATCATCTATCTTTAATCACTAACCAGGTCATTATGTTTTTATTGAGGTCTAATAAAGAGACCCGGTCCAATCGAAAGCTTGCTAGAGACTTAGGGGCTGTTTGGTAAATTAAGTGCTGAATTATTAAGATGGTCTGAATGGTTAAGAGGCCCTGAATGGTTAAGAGCTGAATCATTCAGCATCTCTTATTAGCTTAATGATTCAGCACTTAATCATTCCATTCAGATGCTGAAACAAACAGTCTGAATACTGAATGATTCAGACACTTTGTTGACACATGGGTGTGCATCATATTTATGAAAAAGAAAGGGTATGCGAGTCATATTTATGAACAACAAAGTGTCACATTTAAATGTCAGAATAAGGAAATGAGATATGTGAGTTAATTTTCTCAACTTCCACTATGTGAGACATCATTTTTTATTTTTTTAGTTTACTTGTGGTTATGAATAACAATATAAGTTTGTATACCTTAATATGTTGGTTCACAATTTAATTACTTGCTCAAAGATTAGTGTTTAATGTTTTCAAGTAGACATTTGTGTCTTAAGACTGAAATAAGGCGTTTTCGTGCAATCTATATGCATATTTGATCCTTTCAAGGATTATTGCAAAATATGAAATATTTAATTTGAGTAGTGTGTTGGTTAGCCTTTACGTGTGGATGCTTCTAGCCCAAAGCAAATCCTGAAGTGGGGTCTGTAGTCAGTGGAGCAAGTAATGCCTTGGCACTTGGACACTCAGTAAATGTAAAGAGATCCCGAGATGCCCATTTGAACCATATCCAGGTTAACATATATTTTGAAATTAATTTTGGTTACAAACTGCCATTACAAATATTATGTATGCAAGTCCTATTAATGTCTTCCATGTCACGCACATAGCGCACGTCAAATGTTTTTACATCAAAATATAATTAAATTAGTTCATTGATAGCACTACGGTCCATATTCATTAGACTGACTTGTGTGGAGTGCTATTTCCACCTCCACCTCAGCTTCAAAACAATGAATGACGTCTCTCCCCTATTTCCTAAGCGTCATTTTGGTTGGGGGGGGGGGGGGGATGAACCCTTGTGACTGCAATAACGATGGCTAATTAGATGATCAGGTGCCCCCTTTGTCACAACCAATCATTTTTCATTTTGTTTTTCTCTTCTTTCCTTTTTATTAATCAAAGGGGCGTCATTCCATTGCATGGGTGTTATTGAATGGTGTCCATATCTACGTAACGTTGATGTGACACAATGGAGCCACATGGGGCCTCCATTCCACACTACATAGCCTTACTTCAACTGTCCATCTACTATTATTGGACATTTACATACCCTTTCACATGTAAACAAGCCCAACATAAAACATATATGAAATACATGAACCAAACACAACCTAAACTCCGATGCTTAACAAGATGTTATTTTTCGTGATCATATATAAGTTACTTGAAAATACATCCCCAAAAATGTATGATACCATGAGGCCTTTGGCTCATTGACATTCAATATATCAACACAAATTCATGAGCTATAGGTTATGGATTCAAGTCTACGTGGAGACATGAATGATTTTTTAACCCGATAACAAGCTATATTTGATTTCATATTCTTTCTCCCAACACATGCATCACTATTAGAGGTGGCAACATAAATTGTTCCAATGGGTTTGGCCATACCGGGTTCACTATAGAATGTACCTTTTTTGTGTGTTCTATGATCTGAAAAGTTGTGTATTTAGTTGAGCATGCTAGATTTAACTTCATATTGTTTTCCAACATAGAAATTGAATGAAAGAATGTACCTTTTTGTGCAATTTGTTCTAAAGATAGACCGATGAATTCACTGCAGTTTGATCACTCTCCTAAGAGACGAGAATCTATAAGCAGACGGACGCTGGATTATTTTACCCGAATGTTCAGTTAAAGTGATTCATGATCTTTTGTCACAATGGTATGGGTAAAAAGTAATGAACTAAATATTTTGTAAACTGCACTTGATAATTATCTTGTGGGCACATAACAGTTAGATATTGTGTGACATTTGCTTTGACATATTACTTATAACACATATTTGCTATATCATACCATGAACTTCTTTATTTACTTGACATTTTAACTTTTATTCACCCGTGTAGCACACGGGTCTCTAACCTAGTTATACTATATATTAATGAAGACCGAAGATGAACAGTAGTGAAGATGGCATTGTTTGTAATTAAAGGTTTAGCTAGGGGTATTCTTAATGGCTTTTGGGTTTTTAATACAACTCATCCCTTTCTCCACCACCTGTCATCTCTACAACACACCATGGCTATTTGTCTACATAAGACACATCCACGTCGCACGCCTGCAGAACACGTCGGTAGAAAGAGAGAGATATATTGAATGGCTGCTTCTGCCTTCTGGCTACGCTTTAAGAGTCTTTAAGAGACGAATCCATCGGTGGAACATGCAACGGCGCGGTGGCCATTGTACATCTTGAACAACAGCAAGCTTAAGAGAACTGAATCGGTGTTCCGACGGCGATTCCGGTAAGCCCCTTTTCTTATGTCTGGTAGTTAACGTCATTCGCTTTTTCTTAATCTATATGTGTTTCAATAACATTTGTTGAAAACCAGGGGTATTTTTGTAATATTGGTGCTCACATATTTTGGATATACCCACATACAGGATGCTTGATATGCAGAGATGCATGTGAGACCAGCGAACTCCAGCTCTTCACCGACCTAACGCCTGTTCTCCGGCGTAGAGGTAAGATAAAACCATTTTAGTTTCGTCTTCCCGTCATACATTCTTTAATCGATTTTTGATTTCACCTTTTATTTTGATTAAGGTTCTTATGATTAGTTGAAGCAAAAGGGTAATCATTAAATTTTTTTTTTTTGAAATAATTAGCTCTGTTGTTGTAGTTGGATGATTAGGTTTTGTATTCAATAATTTCACTAATTTTGGTGGATTTTGTGAGAATAATGTGGTTAATTCCTTGCCTTTCATTCCCTTTGATTAACCATATATACATGATACTCTATCCCTATCATTGGGAAGAGATAAATACAATTCAATATGATTACAATTATCTATAATTACAAAGTCAATGCAATGAATGCTATCTATTACACCCCCGCAGTCGAAGCAGGAGGTGGACGGATGTTGAGACTGGAGCGGAAGTCTTCAAACAGAACTCTGGGTAGGCCTTTAGTGAAGATGTCAGCAATCTGCAACCGAGTCGGGGTATGAAGGATGCGAATGGTGCCACGTTGAATATGCTCACGTACGAAATGGATGTCGAGTTCAATATGTTTGGTGCGTTGATGTTGAACTGGATTGTTGGAGAGATAGATTGCACTGATGTTGTCACAGTAAACCAAGGTAGTTGATGAGATAGGTCTTCGTAATTCAAGAAGTAGGTTTCGAATCCAGCATACTTCAGCTACCACATTTGCCACAGCACGGTACTCAGCCTCGGCACTGGATCTAGATATAGTGGACTGTCGTTTGGAGGACCAAGATAGAAGATTCGGGCCCATGTAGACGCAGTAACCTGAGGTAGATCGACGAGTATCAGGGCATCCTGCCCAATCTGCATCTGTGTAAGCTTTGAGAGTCACGGTGGGACAAGGAGATAACGTGAGACCATGTGTGGCAGTGCCCTGGATATACCGTATGATGCGCTTGAGAGCATTCCAGTGATCCGTGGTGGGGCTGTGCATATGGATACAAATCTGCTGTACTGCATAACTGATGTCTGGTCTAGTGAAAGTGAGGTACTGAAGAGCACCTGCTAGACTTCTGTATAAAGTAGGATTATCAAATGGATCACTGGATGTGGCACTGAGCTTTGGTTTAGAGTCAACCGGAGTGGCAACCGGATTGCAATTCTCCATACCTGCACGACTAATAATATCAAGAGCATAAGATTGTTGAGAAAGAAACATGCTGTTGCTGGAGCGAGTAACCGAGATGCCCAAGAAAAAGCTGAGAGGTCCAAGATCTTTCATAGCAAATTCAGCCGCGAGGCTGCCCATGAGTTTTAACCTTAAAGCATCAGATGAGGTGGTCAAAATAATATCATCAACGTAAATTAATAAATAAGCCACATCACCCCCGTGATGAAATGTAAAAAGTGAGTTATCACATTTGCTTTGAATGAAACCAAGAGATGTGACAAAATCTGTGAAGCGTTGGTACCACGCCCTGGGAGCCTGTTTAAGTCCGTATAAGGACTTTGTGAGACGGCACACATGGTTAGGAAAATCTCTATGTCGGAATCCAACGGGCTGGTACATATAAACTGTCTCAGTAAGATTACCATGAATAAAAGCATTGGTAACATCTAACTGATGAATGGGCCAAGACTGTGATAAAGCCAATGTCAACATTGTACGAATAATGGTTGGTTTAACCACTGGACTGAAGGTTTCCCCACAGTCAATACCAACTTCCTGATTTCTACCGTCACATACCAACCGAGCCTTATATCTTTCAAGAGTACCATCGGACCTGTATTTGTGGCGAAAAAGCCACATGCTACGAATAACATGCATGTCAGGTGTCCTCGGGACAAGTTCCCAAGTCTTATTTTTAATTAAGGCATTAAATTCGTTTTGCATGGCGTTATGCCAATCCGGTTTAGACAAGGCATCAATGGGATTTTTGGGAACGGGTGTGACAGTGGTAGAGGAGAGGTTGAAAATTTGTTTGGGTTTGGAGATGCCGGACATGGCACGGGTAGTCATGGTGCGGGTAGGGGGGTTCGGTGCCGTAGCTAATGAGGGGGACGAGTAGGTAAGGGTAGGTGGGGACGAAGTGTTAGTTGGATCAGGATTGGGATGGGTCGGAGGAGAGGTGTGCGTTGGGTCGTGAGTTGTGGGTTGGGGTGTGGGATGGTGGAATGAATTAGGAAGGCCGGTGGTATGTGTGGAGTTGAGTGGGTCAGTTGGGCTATTGAAAGTGGGTGTGGAGGCGGGTGAAGTCTGGGCCGAGTGGGTAGGTGTATTGGGTTGGGCTTGGGAAACAGTGGAGGGGTATAGGAAAGATGGGTGAATGGGATCGTTCAAAAAGGTGTATGTGTTTGGAGTTGATTTGTGTGTGGTGGAAAAGGGGAAAATGGTTTCGTCGAAAATGACGTGGCGATTTATGGTGATGGTTTTTGTTTTGAGGTCAAGGCACTTGTATCCCCAGTGATTGGACGGGTACCCAAGAAATACGCAAGGATATGAGCGGTAGGCAAGTTTGTGAATAGTGGTGTTTGGTATTAATGGGTAACAAATGCAACCAAACACACGAAGATGGTCGTATGTGGGTATGCATCTATATAGGCGTTGGGTGGGTGTTTGGAATTTATAAATTTTGGTTGGGATTATGTTTAAGAGGTAGGTAGCGGTTTCGAGGGCGTGATGCCAGTAGGTGTTGGGGGTTGAGGAGTGGGCTAGGAGAGTTCTCATAAGGTTGTTGATGGTGCGGATTTTGCGTTCAGCTTTCCCATTTTGGGAGGAGCTGTGTGGGCAAGAGAAACGGAAGTGCATGCCATTTTGGGTGCAATAATTATGAAATTGATTGTTGGCATATTCACGTCCGTTATCACATTGAAGTTGTTTAATTTTGGCATTAAATTGGGTGTGGACAAAGTTGGTAAATTTTGTAAACATGGTAAATACATCGGATTTATGTGCTATAGGATATGTCCAGAGAAAATTTGTGAAATCATCTAAAAATAGGACATAATAGCGGTGGCCCGTTAGAAATAATGGGGGAGGTCCAAACATCACTGTGCACAAGATCAAATGGCATAAAAGTACTTGTATTTGAAGTAAAATAAGGAAGTCTAGTGTGTTTCCCAAAAATACAAGCACTGCAAGTTTTATTATGTAAAGCACCACAAGAAATTAGACTAGAAGATTTTAAAGTTTGCAAAATGGCTGGGCCTGGGTGACCGAGCCGTTGATGCCAAATGTCTTGAGTAATGGCTGCATAAGTGGAAGCAGTAGTAAGGTTGGTGATGTTGGACGGGCTGAGAGTGTAGAGGTCCCCCGAGCTATTGCACTGTAGGATAGGTTTCTTGGTCTTTAGGTCCTTCACAGTAAAACCATAAGGGTCAAATTCAACAGACAATTGATTATCAGTGGTAAAACGACGAACTGAAATAAGGTTTTTAACAAGGTTGGGTGCGTAAAGGACATTATTAAGTTTAAAAGGTGGAAATGGTGGTGGTAAGGTTATATTGCCTTGTCCTAAAACCGGAATAGTTTTACCATTGCCAACAATAATGTTACGAATAATGTCAGAATTAAAAATAGACGAAAACTTATCAACTTGAGGAGACATTGTACCTGACGCGCCAGTGTCCATGGTCCATGAGGGGTCGTCATGGTGTAGGGCCAAGTTGTAGAGAGCCTGTGCAATGTCGGTTGGGGAGTAGTTGGTGTTATAGGATTGGGCCGCGGGTGAATTAGAAGGTTTTGGGCCTAATATTCCTGGGCCAGAAGAGTGGGATTGCTGAGTGGACTGTTGTGAGGTGTTGGGCTACAGACTGGAAGGATATGGACATGGTGGACTGGGCCAGCCGGCCCAAGGTGAAGGTGGGTAGTAATTTGGGTAGCGGTTCGACCAAGGAGGAGGCCAAAATTGTGCGCTGGAGTGGTGTGGCTGTTGATACCGACCCCGACCATAGGAAAGTCTCTCGCGTCCCCGGCCCCTGCCGCGTCCGCGGTTACGAGAGTCGGGTTGGCTGGAGCGGTCATAGGAAGGAGGTGGTGGGGGGCGGTTATCATTGTTTCTGTTTACGGGTGGTTGTGTGGTGGTGTGGAGTGCGGTACCCGCGGTTTGAGCGGAAGTTTTGGCCTGGGCGTTTATATTGTCTTCCACTTGGCAAAGTTTGGAACGAATGGTGTAGAAGTCGGGTAGTGGATGGGTGTTTTGTAGGATTAAAGAAATGCTTTCGAAGGGTTCGGTGAGACCGGTTAGGATTTGGAGAACGAGTTGATTTTCGGTGATGGGCGATTCAAGGCTTTTGAGTTGGTCAAATAAGAGTTTCATATGTTGGCAAAAGGAGGAGATGTTTGAGAATTGTTCAAGGCGAGAGTTGAAGAATTTATTTTGTATAGAGATTAGACGAGCGGCTTGGTTGTCAAGGAAAATGGTTTTTAGTCGGCACCATGCGTCATAAGCACGGGTGTTGGGAACCATGATTGTGTGAACAAGGTCTTGAGATATTGTACCGTAGATCCATTGAAGGACAATGGCGTCTATGCGTTCCCAAGAGTCACGGGGTGCGGATATTGGTGTGGTATCCGTGGCTGTTTCAGCGGTTGTAGAAGATGATGCGGCTGTTGGACGAGGTTGGAGATGGTCATATACCTCGTATGCCTTACAATGAATAATGAAAAGTTCGGCCCATGTGTTGTAGTGTTCGGTTTCTCGGTCAAGGGTGATGGGGATAAAATTCTTGATATTATTGACTGTAACAGCCGTGTGTAAGGAAGAGGAAGACATAGTGAATAGATGGGGGATTAGTGATCGGAAAAATATTATGGCAGAAGAAGAATGAGGCGGGGATTAGTGATCGGAAAATATGGCAGAGGAAGAATGGGGCGGCGATGGGGAAGAATAGGTTTAGGGAGAGGCCCTTGATACCATGTGAGAATAATGTGATCAATTCCTTGCCTTTCATTCCCTTTGATTAACCATATATACATGATACTCTATCCTTATCATTGGGAAGAGATAAATACAATTCAATATGATTACAATTATCTATAATTACAAAGTCAATGCAATGAATGCTATCTATTAGATTTTAATGAGGTTCATTGTTACAGGTAGTTGATATTGTTAAAAAAGGTAAGACGACAATTGAAAACTTTCAATTTTGTTATAATCTGTTCGTTTTTAGCATATATGAATACCAATTTCTGTGTTGTATAAACTATACAATTATTAGTTTCAATTTTGCTATTTAATGTTCTTTTTTTATTTTTAACATATATGAATACCATTTTTTGTGTTGTATAAACTATATAGTTATTATGTTTTCTTTGATTTATAGGGAGGTTCAAGTATGTCAGAAGGGCTCCTTGCTCACGAACCACGAGTCAAGGTTACAAGCCTGAAGGCTTTACTATTTTTTTTTTTTTTTTTTTAAGATTAGCCTTTAATATAGTGGTGTTGTTGAATCCATCAACTTTCAAACATCAAACATACTTTAGAACAGGTGAAACTCAAAGCTCATTTACTTGGGGTGAGGGTGACAATCGAACTGACACGGTGACTAATCACCTTCTGAATCCGGTTATTGGGAGTTATGGTTGTTACGAGAAGCCTCTTGCTTCCATCAAGAGAAACCTGCACACCAGGTTTAATGCTCACTTGAAATTGCTTTGACATTTGAGTTCAATTTGGTTTTGCTGATATTATATATGGCTTCCTATAAAATTAAACTACGTTTGTGCATATGTTTCATGTTGGACGTTGCTATTGTACAAGTGAATCTCTCTTTATTTTCACCTTCAACTTGACTTTAAAATCTAATTGTTTGTTATGTTCTTAGATCGCTTTATTTACAAACTTACTGTAGAAACTTTTAATATGTAGGCATATGGCCTGTGCAATACCAAATGTGTGGTCGTGATGCGTCCTGTGCAATTTTTATTCTTTAACCATCTTTGAAGAACTTTTAATTTAGCCATAGCGATATCCATGTTATGAGACCAATCCCGCCCAGTAAAGTGTTAGGAGTTAGGACAATATTACACTTGATTATAAAATTCCATGGTCAGATTATGTAATGCTTCTACATCTCACTCATATATTTGTCAACAGTGTCAAATGGTACTTTTTATCATTTGGTTTTCAATTTCATCTTATAATTCATTCTATCTTATTACATCAACACATTAATCTTTTGTACAGTGATTGTCTAATGTGAGAACTGTAACATAATTTTGGTTTGAAGATGAGATAGTATGATATTATCAACCGTATAGGGATTGTCGTGATTGTCTAATGTTATAACTGTCAAGTAATTTTGATATATGTTGACAATACCAGGTTTGAACTTACATTTTGATTTTGTTTGGAGTTTTGGAACATGGGAAAATTAATTTCGCTTCTACTTTCGCAATCCATAACTACAGGGCCGGCAAACTAGGTTGGTCATGCAAGTTGGGTAGCCAACAATTGTCCATGTTTTGCGTCAGTTTATTCTATTGTTGCAACCACGTGCAGATTTCATACTGGCACTTTCTATCATCTTGCAAGTGAGGTCATTGTTATGAAGTACTCTTACAACTGCATTCTGTTTGCTTTTGAATCTAATTGTGGCATTCGTAAATGTAAACGGTTGTTAACAGTTGAATTTAACTAGTGCTATCATCCCAGCGCGTTGCGCCTTCACATCATGGCAGTATAATGATTAAACGGTATATTATGTTACAAATGTCAAGAAAATTGAACACGGTAAATATATGCTAAACCAAAAACTGGAAGAAAACAATAAAACAAAAACCATAACAGCAAACGTCGCATTGCGCCTGCATTTTGTGGCAGTATAACGATTAAACAGTGAATATATGTTAACAAATGTCCACAAAATTGATTAACAATTTACAGTTTTGTTTATCATTATTCCATGCATCTCAACCAAATGCCGTAAGGGATGGCATGTTGGGTTACATAGCTTCCTTCTTTCCTTTTCTTCACTTTATGTGTAGTAGCTGGCGAAATTAGAAAAAAGAAAAACTTAGTAGTTGTTCCAAATTAGGAAAAAGAGAAAAGAAGGGGTTAATCGAAAATGCACCAAACAGCCTAAATTTTCTAGAGATTTCAAGGAAAAAACGTAAATCATGTGCCCATGAAGAGCATTTTTAGAGTATATGCTATTTGTATACAAATTAAAGTCTAAATGGCCTCATTATGATTCAACATCAAACATTTTTAAACTACCAAAACTTAATATCCAAATTAATTCGAAGACCAGTTTCCTACTGTGCACACCTTCAAATCCAAACACAATTAATCAGTTAATATCACGAGCAAATCAAAGATCCACATATATCAACCAATCTACAATACAAAAACAAATAATAAGAAATATTCAGTATATGTAACCGGATCGGCAGAGAAAACATCAAAACTTGATAAATAATGTTCAGTTGTGAAGCAAGTCAATCCCCTCGATCCTTAGGCGCGGAAAAAAAAAAACAAACACTTTAACACCAACCCGTTGAGACCCATGTAAGTAACGCTTCCACACCGGTCCGCGCGACCTATTTCCATTTTGGTTAAATCTTTTAGCTCAACCCTTTGACATAAAAAATGACCTCAATGTGAAGTTACCCATTTAGGAAGCCATCCAGGTAATGCAAAGATTTCCGGCTTAAAAACGCGAAAAAAATTGCTCGACACTACCCCGTTGACACCTGCCTGCTCAACTTATTTCCATTTTGGTTAAATCTTTTATCTCAACCCATTTGACATAAAGTATAATCCAAATGATGAAAATTACATAAAAGTTTTGACTCAAAAAAGTACCTCAATGTCAAATTTGAACCTATACCACTTATAAAACCACTTATAAAAGATGAGTAACACAATACACCATACCATTAGACCACCAATGTATAGGTAATAAATCGACTAACATGTCTTATTTTTGCTTTCGATTTATTTTGTTTTGTTCTAGGTTTCCAATTTCCGATTATTACTATAATTCATACGCCAGGCATCATATGAATGTTAATCTAAATTAAAAACCAAACATAGGTTATATTTAGTTATTCCCCATTGACAAAAACCAAAGATGCTTTATGTTTACTTATTCCACATGGCAGTGTGCTTCAAATTCGAATAAGCAATACTCATTTCCTCTACCATTTAATCATCATTATCTTTTTCTATACTATTCTTTTACCCCTGAATAACTCCTACTATATTAAAAAGACAATATAATCATACCTGTCAGTACCAAAGTCGAAAGAACGAAGACCTAGATAGAAATTCAGAAACAAACAAAGAATGTGTTCAGCATCTAACAATCATCTTTCATACTCGCATAAGCTGAGTGGCATCCAAAAACATTGAAAAGAGTTCCGAAAACCCGCTGTTAATATCTCCCTGAAACCCGAGCCGTCGCTGCTGGTGGCGTTTCTATCTGAACGCCACCATCGATGCCTTTCACGGTACCCTAGACTCGGCGGCGTGGACAAATGCTCCCAGCGAGATCAACATCGTCGGCCATCGTCTGACCAAACCGACATGACCATCGGCTTCCTTGTTCTCCGGTCTTGAAGGTTACATAGTGCTATGGTGGCACCACCACCATAAGTCTGACTCAGGGTTACGCTCGTTCTCTCTATAGAATTGAAGCATCCATGGAAACCTAAGACACAATAAATGAACACGGATACGGAATCACTGTACTTGTGTTAGCAACCACAAAGCCTTTATCAAATCGTTGAAGAATTGAAATTGAAATAGATGATTACTGGTGTTGTATGCCATACAAAAGGCATATAATTACCTTTCTTCATTGCTAAATTTAAGTCGCCATAAAAACGAAAGCAATCAGTTAACTACCAATGACACCCACACAATAACATGCTTTAACCAAAATATATACACACAAAGAGACACCCACACAATCCATCCAAAATCATCAATCAAAATAACTAAACCCCGTAAATTTCAAGTATAAAACCAAATTTTGTCAATTAAACTGAAACTTATGCGGCGAGGTATTCGATGTTTTGTTAGGATCTGAGTTTGTTTGTTTTGATTGTTTAACTAAATATGGTAATAGTGAAACGAAAATAGAATGAAGTTGCAGCGGAATAATAAACTGTTAATCAAAACAAGAGAGTAAATGTTTTCAGATCGAATGCTTTCATTTATCTAAAAGATTACAATCGTACAATTACTCCCCCTCAGCCTGATCACACAGTGTTTGTCTGAGAGAATGTTTGTGTGTGTGATGCAATAGAACAGTACAAGCACTGTTCTATTTATAGACAGACTCAAAACACTGATGACCTAAGCTGACGTCACCTAAGACAATGACCTCTAACAGAATAACAAACATAAACATCTGCCTATTACAAACTACTGTTATATTGAAAGCACTGATAATAAACAGCCGTTGTAGGAAAACTCTGATGGTCTTGTATCCACTGCTGGAGCCTAAGTGCTGTTGGTTCCAGCAGTGCTTTGGTCTTCAGTACTTGAATCAGCAGTTGTTCTTCATCAGACCTTTGGTCAGCAGTTGTTCTTCATCAGTTGTTTATTCAGCAGTTCTTTGTATCAGCAGTTGTTAAGCAGTTGTTTGGATAGAACAGTTGTTAGGGTCAGCAGTCTTTTGGGAGAAGTAAGTTGTAAAGACTGTTTATTCAAAGGATCAAACTGTTAGCATATTTTGGCTTTCTAATCATCTGTTCTTCTCCAGGTCAGCAGACCCAACAATCTCCCCCTAGAATAGATGATGCCAAAACTCAGCTTTATTTATTGATCTTTATTTCTCATCAGACTTTCTCTGATTTGACCTTTGAATTGTAATTCAAAGTTCAGAGCAAACAAGTCTTCTTCATCTCTTTCTAGGTCCAGATTTAGCAATGTTTGGTGATCTTCTGCACATAGGCTGTAAGCATCATCCATGCTGATCTTCTGAACCCTTCCATCTGACCTGAGCAATGTCAATTCATGGTTGTCTTTGTTGACTTTCCATTTTAGAATTTTTGAGTCAGTGGATTTGCTGAGCTGAATTTTTATTCTTGATGAGTTGGGTGAAGGTGGTCTTCCAATGAGTTCTCTGAGCTTCTCTGTTGTAGGATCAGAGAAGAAATGTACTTGATTGAAGAGCCCTTCCTTGATGAATGTATCAGCAAACTTCCTCTGATCTTCCTCTGACATTTCCTTCTGTTTCTTGAACTGTCTTCTTGCAGCAGTTGTTAGATCAGAGGTATCAAGTAAGCTGTCCAAGGTAAAGGTCTGTTGGGGTCTCTTCATCATTGGCTCATCAGTGTAAACTGGTTTTCTTGGTAGGCTGGGATCCTTCTTTCTATTTTCTTCCAGACTTTTGTATGTCTCAACCAACCTTAGCTCAGACCATCAAGAAACTGACCTCATTTCCCCATAATTGGCAGCTACTATCTCTTGCCTCATCCTTTTAAACTTCAAGGCTCTGACTGGGTCTTTGCCTTTGCCAAAATTAGGAGTAGAGACTTTAGCCTTAGGGTCTTTGGCCATTTCTTCAATTCTGAGAAGTTCTTCTCTCAAAGCATGTGTGGTCCAACCATTGAACTGCTTCTTGGTTGCTTTGTAAGGCTTGGTTGCCATAATCTGTTCCAGAAGAGATTCCCTTACCTCCTTTTCCAAGTCACCACTGAGAGGCATGGAGGACATGGAGTTGCTCAGGGTCTTAGCAAAGTCTTCAATCCTTCTGAGTTTGCTAAGCTCTGCTGAATGGATGCCCCGAGCAGTCCTGTCATCCTTCCCTTTGCATTTCTCCCTAATGATGGCATCCACCTGTTCACCCTTGTATTTCAGATAAGTATCAATGTTGAGGGGAACAGGGAAGTTTGGGAGAGATGGGAAGGATCTGTCTGATGGCTGTTCAGTATTGTAGAAGGATTGTAATTCCCCCTTGAGTAGATCAAGTTCAAGGGGATACTGAACAACCAATGGTTTAATGGTTGGTGGTGGTCTATGGGATCTGAATTTGGATGTGTGTGGTGAGAATGATGTGATTGGTATAGCTGTGATAGGAGGAGTGGATTGTGCAGTTGAGGTGGTGTTTGGTGATGTGTGTATGTTTTCATCATGTACAACAAAGGTTGATTTTCTCTTCCTTGTGTACATGATTTTAGGGGATGGTGATTTGGTAGCAGTGGTTTGATTAACATCTGTTGGCCTTTTAGTAGAACCAGCAGATGTTGGGGATTTGGCTGGTGATGTAGGTTTGGTGGTTGTTTGTTCAGGTGTGTATGTTGGTTTGGGTACAGTGGTTTGGGAAGCAGTGTTTTGGGTGGTTTCAGTGTTTTGGGTGGCAGTGGTTTCAGTAGCAGTGGTTTTGTCAACAGAGGTGTTTAACTTAGATGGTGGTTTTCTGACATGCTTAGCAGGCCTTTTCATCCTTTTAGAGGATCCCACATCTTCAGTTTCCTGTTGTTGTTTCTTCTTGAGTTCTACTAATGACTCTGCTTTAACTTCCAAGGTGTCAGCTCTTTTCTGTTTTTCTTGAGCAGCCTTTTCAGCTTCTATGTTTGCAGAGTCATCAACTGCTTTGTTCTTGTCAGTGGTTTGTTGTGGTGCTGTTGGTGTTGCTTCTTGTTGTTGTTGTGGAGGAGCTGTTTTAGTAGACTCTGGTTTGTTGGCAGACTTGGCTTGGCCTTTTTGAGAAGGAGGACAACCAAAGGGATCTAGCTTTGGTAGCCTATCTCTGCCACTCCCCCCCTTTTTGGCATCATCAGCCGTGAAAGCATCATCATTTTCATCCCTGAGGATGGTGGTAGGGGCAGAGCCAGTAGTCTTCAGCAGGTGGTCCTTGATGGCTTTAATATCAGCATGGGTATCTTTGTACCTTGCATCTACCATATATCTGATCTCAGCCATATAAGTCTCATATGTCTGATCAGCCAGTTTTCTGTGAGCTATGATGATGGAGGAAACTGATTTCCATAACTCACTGGCTATATCAGCTGTTGATGGTTGACTCTTGGAAAGGTCTGCAATGGAGCTCAGTATAAGCTTGACATCAGATTTGATGTCAGCTACAGAGGTTTCAATTACAGAAACTCTGTCTGTCAATTCTTGGTATTTTAACCCATCTCCTAAGTTAATAGGATCATCTGAGTCCCTACCAGTGGTAGTTCTACCTGATTCAGTCCTAATAGGTGAATCAGATGCCCCTTTTTCTTGGTACTGGGGACTTCCAACTGTTTTTGGAGACACTATAGTGGCTTCAACAGTTGTTGCCTTCAAGGGAGTCTTAGTAATGTAATCACTGTCCTGATGTGAGACAGTGGTCTCTACATCAGTAGTGGCTGCTCCACTTGAAAACTCACCTAGAGTTGCATTGAACTCAGGTGGTGTAACCTCCTCTTCTGTTTGTTGGATAGCAGATTGAATATTCTCAGGACCAGTCACATGTGGGAGTATACTCTCAGTGATAGGTGGAAGAGAGGAACTGGGATCTTCCTGAGATTTGTCAATTGCCTCAAACAGAGGTTGCATGGTTTGTGGGACATGAAGTGATGGTGAGGGTGGAGGAGTAACAAGAGAATTAGCCCTGGGAGAGGGGCTTGTGAACATTTGGCCAAGTGACTCAAATGTATCATGATGTGTGTCCCCTTGGCTTACAACATGATCCTTTTGGGAGGATTCATGAGGAGTTTGGTCAGGTGGAGGTATATCCATCTGTTGTGAGGAAGTAACAACAGTGGTTTCAGGTTGCTTTTGTGGTGCAACAGAGGTTTCTTCTGGTACCTCAACATCCAGAAGCCTCATTTGTGGTTGAGTGGTGGTTTTTATGGATGGATGTTTCTTTTTGGAAGTGGCTGGTGTGGGTTTCACAACACTGGATGTAGTGCCATGATCACCAGGAGCAGTGGGCTCAACAATAGAGGTTTTGATAACAGTTGTTGTCTTTGTCCTCTTTGTTTGCGTTTTAGAAACTTTTGACACTTTAGATACTTTTTCTTGGGTGCTTCCACCCAGCATTCTAGTGAAAGTTTCATCAGTTAAGCTTTTCATTTGCATTGCCTCACCCTTTTTGAAAACTTTTTCTGGTAAGACTTTTTGTAAGATTACACTAAGAATTCTTGGGTAAATAAGAAAAGCATTGTTAGACCCAGACTTGACTGCTTTCACATTTGATACTAAGTCCATGAACAATCCCTGGGAAAGATTGAAGTCAGAGTTTGACAACATGGCATAACCCAGATATTGCATCCTTAATGGAATTTCATTAAAGGATGTGGACTTAGCAGAGACACATAGAAGAAGAGTATGGAAGAAAAATTTCATGACTGGAGGGAAAAACTTTTTGAAAAGAGTTGATCCAGTCATCTGACCCTCATACCCTCTTTCTTGGAACTCAGTGTGAAGCTCTGTTTTAGTAAAAGAGTCCTTACCTGCCAGGTCATTCAGTGTGAAGGTTGTGGATATGGTTTCAGGGGTAATTACGATACTGGTTTCTCCAATTTTGGAAATAATGGAAGTAGGCTTTTTGTCTTGGAGTAGAAACTCAGCATTCAACCAGAATTCTTGAAGAGTATCGAGATAAATGGGGGCGTTAGCGGTTAAGATGGATAAGTATTTGGAGTTTAGAAAAATGTCGATGGTGGAATGGAATGAAACGTTGTCATCTGTTTTAATCAGATAGGGGAGACAATTGTGGGTGGCTTTAGCTTGAAGATCCATTATAATGGATTTCGAAAGTGAAGATGATTGAAGTTTGATGGAGGGTTTGAGAATGAAGAAGGCGGTTTTCAGTATTTTGAATACAATGAGACAGTGTAACGTCTGTTGTGGTAAAACAGGGTTTTTATAGGCTCAATGAAACCGCTGATGTGGCCAAACCTCTGCTTATATGAGCAGACGTGGCAATCATTTGATGGATGAAACATCTGGTGGAGAACAGCTGTTTTTGGCAAACAACTGATACAAACAGCTGATGGAACCAACCGTTTTTTTGTATAGATATAGTATAAATATATAAGGAAACAGTTGTTTTATCTGATCAGATGTTTTGAAACAGATTTTTCAACCAACAGTGGATATGAATGAAACAGTGGTTGTTTTATCTGATCAGATGTTATAAACAGATTTTTTAACCAACAGCTATTTGAAAAAAAAAATTTGATTTTCTGAAGCATTTTATTATGATTTATTGAAAATTTATTTGTTTAGTCCATGTTTAACATACCAATTCTGGAAATCAGATTTGTAAAGGTAGATGTGTCTAAAGCTTTTGTTAACACATCTGCCAACTGATCCTCTGTTGGAACATGGTGCAGAGAAATCAAACCTTTTTCATAGCTGTCTCTGACAAAATGATGTCTTATGTCAATGTGTTTGGTAGTGGAATGAGAGACTGGATTCTTGATGATATTTTCAGCAGCTTGACTGTCCAACATAAGTGGAGTCTGAAGTGCAGTTATCCCAAAATCCAGTAGTTGATTTTGAAGCCACATGAGTTGGGCTGTACAGCTTGCAGCAGCAATGTATTCAGCTTCAGCTGTTGAGGTTGAAACAGCTGCCTGCTTTTTGCTTTGCCATGAAACTAAGGCATTCCCTAGAAATTGGCACCCTCCTGATGTGGATTTCCTTGTGGTGTGACAGCCAGCAAAGTCATTATCTGAATAACCTGAAAGCTTAATGTTTCCATTAGCAGGATACCAGATGCCAAGTGTGGGAGCACCTTTGAGGTATCTGAATATCCTTTTCACAGCAATAAGGTTTGACTTTCTGGGTGAAGCCTGGGATCTAGCACAGACACAGGTAGCAAACATAATGTCTGGCCTAGATGCAGTTAGGTACAGTAAAGACCCAATCATACATCTATAATGTGTTTGATCAACCAGTTCATCCTTGTCATCAATAGTGAGCAGCTTGACTGTACTTGATGTGCTATGTATGGTCTAAAAATAACTACCTAACCTAGACACCTAGTAATATAAAACAGACTCAACTAAACTAGACCACACGACAGGCAAGTGTACCTATCAATGTAGTACAGACTAAGTAAGTCCGAGTATCGAACCCACAGGACACTAATGGAAAACAAAACTAGACTCGACTAAGACTTAAAAAATTTGGTTTATAAATGATTTTTGGTTTTTTAAATAATTAAATAAAATAAATAAAGTATATCAACAAGAATAAATAGACAACGAAAATAATCGAGGAAAATATCATGATAGGAAGGCAACTACCTAGGTCAAGAATCCTACATGCAAACTCACAACTCTCGGTAATGGAAAATTGAATGGCTTACCAGATTCTAAAGATAACTTAAGAAACCCTAAGACGTGCTAGATCTCCTCCCGGTCTCACCAACACACCCCAAAGAATCTTAAAGAATAAAACACTGGCTATCTAGCTTGGATCACCTCCCGGTCTCACCTCACTAAGAATGTAAAGGTACTCTAATGACTCGATCACCTCCCGGTCTCTCTAATCACAATACACCCGAAGATGTAAAGGAGTAATTTAATTGAGTTAACTATGACTTGGAATTGCAAGAAACTGGAGACAACTAGGATAGGATCACCTCCCGGTCTCACCCAAAACCTAACACCTAAAGCTCTAGACAACCCAACATTCCATCACCTCCCGGTCTCAAGAATGGAAGAATACTTAAGTCCTCTAAATTCTCTAATCAAGTTCCTATGGCTTTCGGTACCAAAACCATAAACTAAGCTACAAGCACCAAGCAGGTAACCCTAATAAACATCCAAACATGAAAGACATTCACTAAGACGTTTATGGAACTATCAAAGATAATAAATTAGACCTAAGTACGCACACACATCATAATAAACACCAACTAAACTTTTACCAAAACATTAACCATTCAAAAATAATCCAAAACTGAGAGCTATAAAATTAACATGTATTCATCATTGCTGGCCTACGTAGTAACTAAAGTTTAGCCAATAATATTCATGACAAACGATAAAAACATAGTCTTGGTACCAAAGTAACACATAGTTATAAGGTTTAGAACACAAAGTAATAAACGAAAATAACCAATATTGTGAAAACCTCGATCCCTAGCCTCCCCTGGCCTTCAATTGACCTCTGTCCTCTTCCTAGAGCTGCTGTAGATCGATCTCCACTTTTTCCTTCGGCGGCTGACTAATTATCTCCAATCGATGTATGTGATGATGATATATTAATGTTGTGCCCTCCATATTTATTTGCCATATTTGTTTGCTTTGGGCTTTACACAAGCCACAAGGCCACGTGCCTTGTATCACATAATAATAATAATATTATTATTATTATTATTATTTATTATTAGTAATAGTACTAATATAACTCTATGTTCCTTCCTCAGGTGTTCTTGGCTTGACCAAAGTTACTCGTTTAGGCTCCAACGTCCATGAACACCGGCTCTCAAGTGTTCGCGTCTCGATTAAAATTCTTCGTTTAACGCTCTTTTTCCACGAACACCTATAAAATAATAAAATATATAAATACATACTAAAATCACACGAAACTAATAAAAACATGACCAAATAATATACAAAATACATAGGAAAAGAGATGTGTTTTGCAACACATCAAACATCCCCACACATAAACCTTTTTCGTCCCCGAAAAAGACTGCAATGGAATCATAATCAGGACTCTCGGTTTCAAAAAACTTTTAGGTTATTTAATTAAGATCTAATCACGCATCTACCAAAACTATCAGTATTGTTGTCCACCTAAACCCAACCACCAGCTAATCAGGCCCCAATCATGTAAAGCAATTAAGTTCATGTTATTACAATCAATCTATGGGTCTCACACTCAAGATATCCAGCTTCACCTAATCCCACCTCAAACTTTCGAAGCAAAGGTTAAACCATAAAGATTTACCAACCACTGCAAACTAAACTCCCTAATGTATTAGAAATTAAATTTAAGATGGATGATGGATGAAGTTTATGAGCTTAGACACATTTTTTTTTCATACCTAACCCAGAGGTTGTCTCAATCAGAGTCACTATCCCCAAGAGCGACAGCATGAGCTTCGGTATTTTTTTTCAACTTGGCCTCGAGGGAGTTTCGATCAGAGGCTTCAGTTTTTTTTTTTTTTTTTTTTTTTTTTTTTTTTTTTTTTTTTTTTAGGTCTAGCTCAATTGATGGACATGTGTTATTCTCATAAAAAGGATCAAGTGTGCCATTTAATTAATAATACATATGGGCTTTCAACCTACAGTGGTACCTCTAATTACTATCAGCGGTTTCAGTTCTACCGTTTCTCCTAAGATGAGAACCCACAAGATATCATGATTATTAAGGTGTATATTAAGAACAATCCTGGAAACCTTTCAAAGCTAGCTGGGCCTACCGACACATCTTAAGCAAACGCGCTTTCAATCTATTTATATTCTCATATATATAATATTTTGAAAACCAAAAATCCCAATTTTTACTATCATTTTCCATAAAAAATGCACAAAAGATCAGGGACATTTTTCAATTTTTTTTTTTTTTTTTTTGGATTTTTAAAATTTTTATGACTCAAACTACCCAAAAAAACGAAGTTTCCATCCCCACACTTGAACGACACATTGTCCTCAATGTGAGAGTGGAATAAAATAAAGTGGAAATAAAAAAATACAACAAAAAGGAACAGACTCCCCTGGATATAAGCGATGTAGCTGCAAGCAATCTGAAGTTGTCCTTCTAAACCAGGCCGTATAGCATTTCATTCGCGGCCTCTGACTCAAACCTGAACAATAAAAACTAAAAAGAAAAGATAAAAACAAATGGTTGTCTTAAATGATTGTTGAGTCGTCCCCACCCGAATGGAGATTGAGTACGGGTGGCTAGATTCAAACCTGCAATAAAATATATTAGACAAACCACTGACTCAAAACTGACTCTCTCCATCATCCCCACACTTGAAGGAAAGATATTCCCAAAGTGAGTTAAGAGAAAACTGACTCAAAATAAAAATAAAAGACTCTAAAAAAAATACATACTCAACCGACTCAATATACAAAAATGCAGGAAACGTACCTGGAAGGCAAGATGGTGGAATGTGGTGGATGATGGTAAAACATGTGGTGAAATGGCGGTGAATGGTGGTGGAAGAAAACATGGTGGAAAATATATTTTTTTCTAATCAACTCGCGCAACGTGAAGGACACTGGTGATCTCAACGCGTGTCGCGAGTGAATAAAGTATAACTTTCCGGGGTAATTACTGTTCGCATAAGACGAACAGGTCAGCCCAGGCTCTTCGCATTAAACGAAGAACCTTTTTTCACATAAAGTTAATCAAATTTAATGTTTAGAAAAAAATCTTTTATTACCCAAACCTCCACAAAAAAAAAATCCCAATCATATAAATATATAAATAAACATCCGGGATTCGCTCATGATGTGAGCTGTCCTTGCCAAACAAACACAAAAACCTGCAAAACAAAACAAACACAAACCGAACACAAAGAAAAACATCTAATCCTAGAACTCTACAAACTCTACAACTTGGACGCATCTAAGTGTGCCTATGCATCAATCACTCTAGCATCGGGTGGCTTCTCCTTGCAATACGAACCACCCCAGAAATCATACACCTTCAACACTTCTTCCTTTCTCTCGGGTTCTTTCCTATTCCTATACCTACCCGGTAAATTCATCCACCAATTCACAGCACTTACCATCTCTTTCTCCTTCCCTTTTCTTCTCCTACTCTCAATCTCCTTAGGGATTAATTTCTCCAACTCATGATCCAGATGATCATCTATAGCCTGTAACTCATCTAACAAATCTCCTCTCATCCTAGGCTTAATACCAAACTCAACCTGCTCTTCCCCCACACTTATGCTCATCTTACCCTCACCCATGTCTACCACAGCTCTACAAGTAGCCATGAAAGGACGACCTAAAATCAATGGCACGACATCATCCTCAGGCATATCTAACACTACGAAATCCACAGGAAACACGAACTTATCCACCTTAACTAAAAGATTCTCAATAATACCACGAGGGAATTTGGTGGACTTGTCCGCCAGCTGGATGTACATGCGGGTGGGCTTAAGTTCTCCTAAGTCTAGTTGCTTAAAAATGGAGTATGGCATTAAATTAACACTAGCACCTAGGTCAGCAAGAGCATTCTTAATGCACAAGTCACCTATGGAACATGGAATGATAAAACTACCAGGATCATCCATCTTAGCTGGCAGCTTATTCTGCAAGACTGCAGAACACTCCTCACTCAAACTCCTCACTCAAACTAGCCTGTGAAAGTTCCTCAAGCTTTTTCTTATTAGCCATGATGTTCTTGAGGAACTTAACATATTTAGGCATGCTCTGAAGGATTTCTATGAAGGGTAGGTTCACCTTAAGTTGCTTAATAAGTTCAATAAATTTATCATATTGGTGATCTATCTTATTCTGCAACAACCTACCTGGATAAGGGGCAGTGGGCTTATACACTCTAGTGGGCTCTACCTGCCTCTCACTCTCTCTATCCACCACCACTCTCTCAGAAGGACCCTCACTGCTAGACACAGGACTGGGTGTAGCTACTCTAGAAGGTGTCCTAGCAGGTGTCTCTAACTCTATCTCCTCATCTACCGGTTCCTCTTTATCCTCAACCGGTATCTCTACTCTCTCAGTCGCACCCCTACCACTACGAGTGCTCACAGCCATCACTGTACCCTTAGGGTTCTCCTCAGTGTTACTAGGGAAAGTACCTGGTGACCTAACAGAGAGTTTCTATGAAATATCTCCTATTTTTCTCTCTAGGTCTAACAAAGTATTCTGCTAGTTCCTAAGCATTAGGTCATGCTCCTCAAGTTTCTGAGTGGTTTGCTGGTCTTTTGCAACCAGCTGAGTGAGCATCTGACTCTGACTAGCTATCATCTCCTCTATCCTCTTCAAACTAGAACCTGAACTATCACCTATGTCTCCTCTATCAGACCTCCACCCAGAATTAGATTGGTTCCTCCACCCCGAGTTATAATTATTACCATTTCCCCGGTTAGAACTACCCAAATAATCTACATGCTCACGGTTTCCTACTGGGCAGTCTATGGTGTCGTGTCCACCCCTACAAATCTCACACTTGCGTGCACTCATCTTAAGCTCTTTAACCTCTCTCGCTAAAGCCTCTATAGCAGCAGCCATACTAGTCTCAGGAGTGACCTGATGAACACCTCTAGTAGTGGAGGAGGTAGTCCTAGTAACTGGGATGGAATCCCCGTGGGCAGGGGTCTGCTGTTCAGCTAGAGCAAAACTCTCAAACATGTCCTTACACTCATCAGGGTCTTTTTTATCCATAATGTGTCCCCCAGCAGCAGTGTTAAACATCTGCCGCGTAGCATAAGTAAGGCCATTGTAGAATTTCTCTACAAGGGCCCAATCAGAAAGTCCATGCTGGGGACACTTGTTCAACAAAGTGTTGAACCTCTCCCAGGCCAAGTGGTATGGCTCGTCTGGATCCATTCGGAACGAGTGGATATGGTCTCTAATGCGAGCGGCCTTAGAAGGAGGATAATATTTTTTCAGAAACTTGGTTTTCAAGTCTTCCCAGGTAGTGATGGAATCCTGGGGAAGAGTATCCAACCAAGTGGCAGCACGCCCAGACAGAGAAAATGGAAAAACCCTAAGATAGATCGTGTCTGGGGTGACACCTGTCAAACCAAAGGTGTCACAAATGCGCACAAAACGGGACAGATGGCCTGGAGCATCCTCATCATCCAGGCCATTGAACTGGGCGGTATGGGCGATGGTGTTGATAACGTGTGAGGGGATCTGCCAAGTGTGGTTATTGGGCATGGCAGCCCGAGTAATGGGAGTTCTCACTCCCGTGGCTCCCTCACAGGCCATCTGGTGGACAGTACGTCTAGGTGGTTGAGCGTCGCCCATGATAGTAGCAGGGAGAGAAAAACGTACCTTTTTGGTTCGGTTGATAGCACGACGAAGTTCCCTCCGAATGTCAGCAATGTCTCGCTCGGGCTTTGGTATGATCGGCTCCAATGGTCCCTGCGAACGAGTACGTGGCATAAAACTGCAAGACAGATAGAAAAATAAAACGCGTAAAGAAGAACAAAGATAAATGAAATATAAACAAAAAATATATAAAAAAAAACACAAAAAGAAAATAAAAACCTAAGACTCTCTAGACACACTAAAAACCAAAAAGACTCAAATAAGACCAATTAATCAGTGAAGTCCTAATCAAAGCTAATTTCGCAATCGCCAAGTGTCCCCGGCAACGGCGCCAAAAACTTGATGTGCTATGTATGGTCTAAAAATAACTACCTAACCTAGACACCTAGTAATATAAAACAGACTCAACTAAACTAGACCACACGACAGGCAAGTATACCTATCAATGTAGTACAGACTAAGTAAGTCCGAGTATCGAACCCACAGGACACTAATGGAAAACAAAACTAGACTCGACTAAGACTTAAAAAATTTGGTTTATAAATGATTTTTGGTTTTTTAAATAATTAAATAAAATAAATAAAGTATATCAACAAGAATAAATAGACAACGAAAATAATCGAGGAAAATATCATGATAGGAAGGCAACTACCTAGGTCAAGAATCCTACATGCAAACTCACAACTCTCGGTAATGGAAAATTGAATGGCTTACCAGATTCTAAAGATAACTTAAGAAACCCTAAGACGTGCTAGATCTCCTCCCGGTCTCACCAACACACCCCAAAGAATCTTAAAGAATAAAACACTGGCTATCTAGCTTGGATCACCTCCCGGTCTCACCTCACTAAGAATGTAAAGGTACTCTAATGACTCGATCACCTCCCGGTCTCTCTAATCACAATACACCCGAAGATGTAAAGGAGTAATTTAATTGAGTTAACTATGACTTGGAATTGCAAGAAACTGGAGACAACTAGGATAGGATCACCTCCCGGTCTCACCCAAAACCTAACACCTAAAGCTCTAGACAACCCAACATTCCATCACCTCCCGGTCTCAAGAATGGAAGAATACTTAAGTCCTCTAAATTCTCTAATCAAGTTCCTATGGCTTTCGGTACCAAAACCATAAACTAAGCTACAAGCACCAAGCAGGTAACCCTAATAAACATCCAAACATGAAAGACATTCACTAAGACGTTTATGGAACTATCAAAGATAATAAATTAGACCTAAGTACGCACACACATCATAATAAACACCAACTAAACTTTTACCAAAACATTAACCATTCAAAAATAATCCAAAACTGAGAGCTATAAAATTAACATGTATTCATCATTGCTGGCCTAGGTAGTAACTAAAGTTTAGCCAATAATATTCATGACAAACGATAAAAACATAGTCTTGGTACCAAAGTAACACATAGTTATAAGGTTTAGAACACAAAGTAATAAACGAAAATAACCAATATTGTGAAAACCTCGATCCCTAGCCTCCCCTGGCCTTCAATTGACCTCTGTCCTCTTCCTAGAGCTGCTGTAGATCGATCTCCACTTTTTCCTTCGGCGGCTGACTAATTATCTCCAATCGATGTATGTGATGATGATATATTAATGTTGTGCCCTCCATATTTATTTGCCATATTTGTTTGCTTTGGGCTTTACACAAGCCACAAGGCCACGTGCCTTGTATCACATAATAATAATAATAATAATATTATTATTATTATTATTATTATTATTATTTATTATTATTAGTAATAGTACTAATATAACTCTATGTTCCTTCCTCAGGTGTTCTTGGCTTGACCAAAGTTACTCGTTTAGGCTCCAACGTCCATGAACACCGGCTCTCAAGTGTTCGCGTCTCGATTAAAATTCTTCGTTTAACGCTCTTTTTCCACGAACACCTATAAAATAATAAAATATATAAATACTTACTAAAATCACACGAAACTAATAAAAACATGACCAAATAATATACAAAATACATAGGAAAAGAGATGTGTTTTGCAACACATCAGTACTCATGGGTGTGCTACATGGCTTACAATCATTCATCTCAAATCTGGTTAATAAATTCTTTACATATTTGTTTTGGTGAATGAATGTGCCATTTTGCAGTTGTTTCACCTAAAGACCAAGGAAACACTAAAGCTCACCCATGGCACTCATCTCAAACTCTGCTGTCATGAGTTTTCTGAACTCTTCACACATATGGTTACATGTGGATCCAAAAATGATGTCATCCACATATATTTGAACAATCATTAAGTGTTTCCCTTTCCATTTAAGAAATAAAGTTTTGTCAATTTTACCTCTTGTGAAGCCAATGGATAAGAGAAATGTTGAAAGAGTTTCATACCAGGCCCTTGGTGCTTGTAGACATAGTCAGGATGGAATGTGTCTTCAAAACCAGGTGGCTGACATACATAGACCTCCTCCTGAATTTTGCCATAAAGGAAAGCACATTTGATGTCCATCTGATACACCTTTATGTTGTGGTTGACAGCAAAGGCTAAAAAGAGTCTGATGGCTTCTAGTCTTGCTACAGGAGCAAAAGTCTCATCATAATCTATTCCTTCTTCTTGTCTGAAGCCTTGAACCACAAGCTTGGCTTTATTCTTGACAACAATACCCCTTTCATCAGTCTTGTTTTTGAAGACCCACTTTGTTCCTATAGGACAAACATCCTTAGGAAGTGGTACAAGCTCCCATACTTGTTGTCTTTTGAATTGAAGAAGTTCTTCTTGCATGGCTTCTACCCAACTGTTGTCTTTCAGTGCCTCTTGGTACTTGACAGGTTGTGTGAGGGATAAGAAACCTGCAAAAAGACAGATATTTGAGGATTGGCTTCTTGTGAGCACACCCTCTCTGATGTTGCCAATGATCTGGTCTGGTGGATGAGCTCTTAAGTAAATAAGATCTCCCTGATATGGGACAATGGCATTTTGAGGTGATGGACAGAGGTTTGGTGACTCTGTTGGTGTAACATCTGTTGGTACTTCTGTAGTGCCATCAGATGTTTGGAATGGTAATGGAGGAATGGGTCCAAGTGGTGTGAAACTTGACTGACTTTTGTCAACAGATGATTGACTTTTTTCAACAGATGATAGGTCAGTGATTGTGAGGGGTGAAGCAGTGGATTGAGGATAAGACTGGCCAACAGTGGTTGACACAGCTATGGCAGAGTTTTGACAATTGTTTTGAACAGCTGCTTCCTCTGAGGCAGAATAGATTTTGTAGTGACTGGGGATCACAACATCTGTTCTGTAATCTTGTTGTGGAGACTGTGGAATACCTGCATTGTTAGCTTTAACAGTGATATCTTCAAATTTGAATTTATCTAAATCAAATAGTTCAGCAGGGTTTGCAGGGATTTTTAGAGATGAAAGTTCATTGAACTTTACATTCAGAGTTTCTTCTATTGTCTTAGTCCTTGTGTTAAACACTTTATAGGCCTTAGCAGTAGAAGAATATCCCAGAAAATAACCACAGTCTACTTTGGCTGCAAATTTTGAAATGGAATCTTTGAGATTTAAAATGAAACATGGGCAGCCAAAGATTTTGAAGAATGAAATTAATGGTTTGATTTTGAACAAAACTTCATAAGCAGTTTTTTGATGTCTGGGGTTGATCAAAACTCTGTTTTGAACATAGCAAGCAGTGTTTACAGCTTCTGCCCAAAAGGACAGTGGCAAGCCAGAATCTGCTAGCATGGTTCTTGCAGCTTCTATAAGAGTTCTATTTTTCCTCTCAACAACCCCATTTTGTTCTGGTGTTCTTGGGATGCTGAACTGCCTCACAATCCCTTTTGACACATAGAAGTCATCCAACTCCTTATTTTTAAACTCTGTTCCATTGTCACTCCTGAAGACTTTTACTTGCAAGTCATATTGTTTTTCATATTTGGTGACAAAGTCCTTTAATATACCTGCAATCTCATCCTTAGAATGTAAAAAGTAAGTCCATGTAAACCTAGAAAAATCATCAACTATGACAAGACAAAATCTCTTTCTTCTTAGACTCATGATTTTAACAGGGCCAAACAAGTCCATGTGCAACAGTTGTAGACACTGACTAGTTTTGGACTCATCAATGGATTTGTAAGAGCTTTTATGTTGTTTCCCTTTTAAGCAAGAAACACAATGCTCATCACATTTAAATTCTTTTGATGGTAAACCTCTGACAAGGCTTTGTTTGGAGAGTGTGTTGATAGTATTAAGGTTGGTGTGACCCAATCTCCTATGCCACAATTCTGTCTCCTTAGTGGAGGCAGCAGAAAACAGACAGACATTTGCCATAGGATTGTCCTTTAACATATCAACAACATACACATTGCCACTTCTATGAGCAACAAGTTGTGCTTTGCTCTCAGCAATAATGGTATCAATCTTTTTCACCACTTCTGGCCCAATAATCTTACAAGTTTTCTTTGTGAAAAATGAGCCATGACCTTTGTCACTCATTTGTGAAACACTCAGAAGATTAAACTTGAGATTATCAATAAGATTGACATTTTCAAACTTGAGTTTTCCAGCTTGTACAGTCCCTGAACCCAACACCTTACCTTTTGAATCATTACCAAAGGATATATCACCCCCTCCATGAGCAAAGAAGTCTAGAAGAAGGGCTCTACATCCTGTCATGTGCCTGGAGCCTCCACTATCTACATACCAAAGACTATCTAAACAAGCAGAAGCTCCCTGCACATCAGTAAATGATTAGTTTTGGTGAGTGTCCAAAGCCAGTCTGGCTTTGGATGGGTCCTCAGACCTTTCAGAATCAAGCTTTGGAAGGTGATCAGTGGTTTGGACCAATTTCTGAATTAAGTTCAACAACTGCTGCTGACCATTTGCTAGTGCTTGAATGTCAACACTTGGTGCAGCAGTTGTTTGATCACTTCCTGACAGATGATAATACCCATACGGATTTCTGTTCACTCTTGGTTTAGAGAGTCTTTTTGGCTCCTCATAAACATGTGACAGACTGTGACATGGTGGTTGACCATAACCTCTTGGGTATTTGCTTGAGGGTGGAGCATCTGTTACTTGGACATCTCTAGAAGCAGATGTTTCAAGCCTTTTAGTAACAGGTGTTTGGACAGGGGTGAAGGTCTGTTTGGGCTTTCCTTTTGAAGTACTAACCACAGGGTTTGCAAGAGTTTTAGCTTTGTATTCTTGTATTTTTACATCAAAATTTTTGAGATACAAGCACTCTTTGGTCTTGTGATTCTTTTTCCCACATATTGAGCATGTGGCTTTGGAATCACATTCACTTGTTCCTTTGTTAATGTCATATGCTTTTAGAAGAAAACAGTTTTTAGTGACATGATTCTTCTTTTCACAGAAATCACAGAACAAGTTGACAGTCTTTTCTTTCTTCTTCCCCTTTTCAGCCTTCTTTTCAGCAGATGTTTGAGCATCTGCTGGAAGATTTTTCAGGGGAATGACTTTTGCCAAGGGAATGACCTTTGCCTGTGGAGCTGTCTTTCCTTCAGGTGTTTTGAAATCAACAGGTTTAAAATTCTCAAGAGTATCACACTCATCAGACCAAGTGGGTTTAAATTCATACTTTTCAAGTTCAGTAAAAGATGAGGAACCTTCTGGTTTTTCAAGAACAATTTTCTTACCATTTGGTTCAGTGATTTTAATCTCTTGACCCTGCAGGTTTGTTGGTACTACCTCAACAGACTTTTGACTCTTTTTGTCAGTGTTTTCAAAAGCTGGAGCAGTGGTTTCAAAACCAAAGCCAAACTTCACATGACTTTTAGTTTGTTTGTTGAGTAGCATTTCAAAACCTCTACATGATTCCACCCATTTCTCACATTCAACTTGGGTGGACTCAAGCTCACTTTTACAACTTTGATATTTTGCTATCATAGTTTGGAGCTGGTCTTTGGTTATGGTTGCTTCATGTTTTAAGCTGCTTATTTCAGACTCTTTTGCAGTTAAACTTGATTTTAAATCTTTTGTAAGTTTTTCAAATTTAACTTCATCATCCAAAATTTTCTTTCTAAGGTTTTCATTCACCTCTTTGATGTTAGCAAATGCTATCACACATTTGTCAGAACACAACTCTTTAAGAATTTGAGGAGATACCTTAGCAGCAGCCATCAATGCACAATCACACTTGCACTCACAGTCATCAGATGCACCCCAGGGATCTGAGAGATTCACAACCTCTTCTTCAGGTTTTTCACCTGTAACAACTTCACTATCAACATCATCAGTCACAACATCAGATTCAATCTCATCCACCATGGCCATGAAACAAAAATTTTCTGGTTCATTTTCAGCTTTGGCAACTAGTGCAAAATTTTCATCTGTTAGCTCATCAGGTAGACTGCTCCAATCAACAAAGCCTTATGTAAAGAAGCTCTGTTGACTGGTCTCTGCAGGAGCAGAGGATGGAGCAACAGTCGTTTGCACAGGTGCTTGAGCAACAGGTGTTTGCACATAGTGGATCTGAGGAACAGTGGTTTGGACATACTGGACATGAACAGTGTTTGAGGACTGTGCAAAATGAGCAGTGTTTTGCACATTTGGTCTAGGGGCATTTTAGGAATTCTGATAAGTGTTGGTCTGTGGTCTTTGATTTGGATAGGTTATCATAGGTGTACCATGTTGACCCCTACATTCCCTAGAAAAATGACCAAGTCTATGACATTTGTAACACTTTATCTTTGATTTATCCAACCCAACCTTAGATCTGCCAGTTAACCTTGGAAACCTTCTCCCAGTTTTCTTGTAAAAATTATTAGTTCTTACACTGAGAAGGGCCAATTGGTGCATAATGTCCATTTCTTCCAAATCATCAGGGTCAAAGTATTTCAGGTCATCATACTCAAAGGATATATTGTCAGATGCCTGGATATCACCACCACTTGCTGTGAAAGCATAGTTTGGTGAATAAGAATCAAAGTTAAAACCTGAAGTTATGTCAATGAAATGATCATAACTCTGATCCTTAGTGTTTCCAGGCACCTCATCATGACCCAAAAGTGTTGTATTCCCAAATACATAGTCATCAGACACTTTTCCAGAGTCCTGGAGCTTCTTTTTCTGGTTAAGCTCTCTCTCATAGGTCAAGAGCTTACCATGAAGCTGGGTCAGTGATAGGTCTTTAAATCCAATTGAGTTTCTCATCACAATAGCAATAGTGTCCTATTTGTCTGGTAATGATCTTAAAAACCTATGGTTCAAGGTTGAATGAGGGTAAGTAAGACCAACCAATTTTAGTTCACTAATTAAGCAATTAAACCTCTCAAACTGTTGAGTTAATGACTCTCCTTTGACATGACTGAATGTTTCATATTGTTGGTTAAGTAATTCACGATTGTTTTCAATAACCTCCTCAGTCCCACCAAACTGTTCTTTCAGTGCATCCCACAACTCCTTTGCACTGTTACAGTGTAACAACCCAGCATATATATCATTGGGTAGAGCCATGGCCACAATACTGAAGGCCTTAGCATCTAGCTCAATTTTCTGAAAATCCTGGTCGGAGTAGTTTTCAAGTTTCTTTGGCTCAAACACCTTGGGATCTTCAGTACTCGGCACAGTCGGAACATGTGGTCCGAAGATAACCGACTTCCAACACCCAGTGTTTTGTTGAGCTAGAACATGGCTCATCCGACGTTGCCAAATATTGTATTCAGATCTGACAAGCATCGATGGCTTGTTGTTCGTGCCAGTGTTATGTGGATCGTGATTGATTGAAGCCATTCTCTGATTTTTCAAAAAACAAAGTCTGTTTAAAAACGGTTGAAACGAAATTAAACTATTACTCTGTTTTCAATCCAACAGACAAACGATATCAATAATTGTGAGCTGATTATTAAATTGATTTGTTAGATAGAATTTAATTGACCAAGCTCTGATACCAATTGTTAGGATCTGAGTTTGTTTGTTTTGATTGTTTAACTAAATATGGTAATAGTGAAACGAAAATAGAATGAAGTTGCAGCGGAATAATAAACTGTTAATCAAAACAAGAGAGTAAATGTTTTCAGATCGAATGCTTTCATTTATCTAAAAGATTACAATCGTACAATTACTCCCCCTCAGCCTGATCACACAGTGTTTGTCTGAGAGAATGTTTGTGTGTGTGATGCAATAGAACAGTACAAGCACTGTTCTATTTATATACAGACTCAAAACACTGATGACCTAAGCTGACGTCACCTAAGACAATGACCTCTAACAGAATAACAAACATAAACATCTGCCTATTACAAACTACTGTTATATTGAAAGCACTGATAATAAACAGCTGTTGTAGGAAAACTCTGATGGTCTTGTATCCACTGCTGGAGCCTAAGTGCTGTTGGTTCCAGCAGTGCTTTGGTCTTCAGTACTTGAATCAGCAGTTGTTCTTCATCAGACCTTTGGTCAGCAGTTGTTCTTCATCAGTTGTTTATTCAGCAGTTCTTTGTATCAGCAGTTGTTTGGATAGAACAGTTGTTAGGGTCAACAGTCTTTTGGGAGAAGTAAGTTGTAAAGACTGTTTATTCAAAGGATCAAACTGTTAGCATATTTTGGCTTTCTAATCATCTGTTCTTCTCCAGGTCAGCAGACCCAACATGTTTAATGGCATATTTTGTCGTGGCGACCTGGTTTATTGTAGGAAATCATACATTTTGTAATATAAATAAGGAAATAAACATATAGGATAATAAAACATGGAAAAAAGATGAAAACGAAAACATCTAAGGAAATTACCATCAATTTGACAGTTCAATAATATCTTTGACCTCATCTTGCAATAACCTGGGACACTAAAAACAATCAAAGTTCCATGGTTCACACATAGCGTAGATGAAGCGATACACTCAAATAGGAATAATATTCAGTAATGACACAATAATGTGCTTAAATTAATTTGAATTCAAGCGTAAACCGAAAAGGATATACTAACCTACTTCTCATTTTCTTAAGCAATCAGAAGGTAAGAAGACAACACGTGAATCCGTCACCTGCAAACGACACAACCTACTTCTTCCTTTCTAAATCACACTTCCTAATTCCTAAAATCATCCACCTGCAAGACAAACAAATGAATAAATCATCCTCAAATTTCAAGCAACTTTTGGTTAATCATACAAATCAAAGTGCTACAACAGTGAAAAGGTACAGATTATCTTGTTGCTACAAAACAAAGTGTCACCGCTAACATCCACATTAACACAAAAAAACAACCGCACGCGGCACATCAGTTAGCAATACGACACAAAAATTTATGTACATAATTCAATCAAAGCAAAATCCACAAGCCATACAACAGCACAGATCGAAGCAATCAGATTACTAAATCAACAAACCTAGCCACATCATATTAAAAACTTCACACTCATCAGCTCAAAATCAAACCACAAACAACAGATCTACATAAAACACAATCATGTCAGCAAATCCTAACATGTATCAATATATAAACATACGAATCTCATCTGCTCAGCAACTAACAAAATCATAACCATAACAACAAATCATAACATCTATTCAAATATAAACATAAGAATATCCCATCATAGTTCCGATTCAGGATCTAAGGCGTAACCGGAATCGGAATAAAGAAGCCGCCACCATCCCTTACCGGAAGCATCACCCACCAAAATCTCCGTCATGTATTGTCACGACGAACATCGCCATCAGCGATTTACAGCATTTCCACGCCTAATGAAGGCTTAACCATTCCATCTTCAAACAAATAATGACTACCACCATGTTTGCAACGACAGGAACTCTAAGCCTCCATCTTTCACGCGGTCATCGACCACTGAGGTCCCTCTTTCTCGGTCTAAAGCTCTCTCTCTCTCTCTCTCTCTCTCTCTCTCTCTCTCTCTCTCTCTCTCTCTCTCTCTCTCTCTCTCTCTCTCTCTCTCTCTCTCTCTCTCTCTCTCTGCTATGTGAGAATGTGAAGCACATATTATGAAAAGAAAATATGTAAGAAATGGAAATTATGAGGAAAAAAAAAAGGATGAGTCATAGTGTATAAAGATACGTGGCTGAAAACTGACGCGTGTTTGGATCACCGCCCAAGCAGTCGAATGAGAGAGCACCAGCTTTAAAGAACAACAAATTAATTAAAAAAGGGGATAAAACAAAAAAAGGAGATAAAAAAAAAGTAAACAGGTGGAATCGAACCTCGGCAATAGGTTTAGATACCAAATAACAAACCAACCTAACCACCTGCTCTGAAAACAAACTTGCTCACATTTAGGAAAATTAATATATAAACACAAAAAACTTATGAAGAAATAAAATTACTGTTCAAAAGCATTGGTTTATTAATATAGTATAATAATTGTGTATAGGCTTAGGTTCGTTTGTTTGCTTTCGTAGATATTATAGTTTTTAGTCTCCCGATCGCGTTAGAACAAATCCCGCTTCACGGCGGGGAATCAAACTAGTTAGAAATGAAAAAAAGGAAGATGATATGTGAATCCAAGTACGGGTGGGTGCAAACGAGCCGAGTCGTGTTGAGCCTGATCAGGCTCGAGCTCGATTAACCTATAAGGGCTCGAGCCCGGCTTGATACAAGCTTTGTTTTCAAAGCTTAAGCTCGGCTCGTTTGAAGTTTGTCAAGCTCGAGCCTGTTCGGGCTCGGGCTCGGCTCGTTTATTACTATTAATTAATAATTAAATTAAAATAATAAAAAAATAGACTCGTTTAGGCTCGGAAGCTCGATATGTGAAGCTCGAGCTCGGACGCGTTTACTAAACAACATTAAATTAGAGGTAAATATTATTAAAAATTAGTAAAACTAATATTAGACTAAGCTAGATAAGGCTTGATGAGCCTAACGAGCCTCATATGCCAAGCTTGGCTTGGGCTCGATAAATAAACAAGCTTTGTTTTATGCTCAAGCTCGGCTCAGGCTTGATAAGGCTTGGCTTGTATCGAGCTTTTTACCAAGCCGAGCTCGAATAGCTCGCGAACAACTCGGCTCGTTTGCACCCCTAATTCCAAGTGTATGGGTTGCATCACATGTAGTGATGGAGCTTTACCAAGAACCAAATAGTGTTTTGAAGGAGCTTATCATTACTAAGCCTAAAACCATGTGTAGTAGGGGGCTTTATATATTATATATAAAGCCCTCTTCCTAATTAGTCCACGTGTCAGCTGAGTCAGCATGGAGAGAGAAATTGAAAAAGGAGTGTAGTGGTAGGGGCTTTATTTATAAAGCCCCTGTTTCTGATTGGTTGATTTTTTTATTATTTTTTTTAGTCTTTTAACTCAAAATAAATAAAATAAAAGACAAATAAATATAAAAAAATTACAAATAATATTAAAAACACACAACTAATATTTAAAAAAAATTACAACTAATATTAAAAAAAAGTTACAACTAATATTAATTTTAACACTAGATAATCCTAAATTACTTATATAAACATTAAATAATTAATCCTAATTTTCTCCCCTATGGAGAGTAATTGTCCAGTCCATGAGTGTGTAGTTCGGCGGGGACACGGAACGATCGCTATCGCGACCGTCGGACCTCGCATCCGAGGGGATGCAGCAGTACTCGTGAGGAGGGGAAAAATTGTTTCGCTCCTCTTCTATCGCATCCCTTAAAGCTTCCAGGTCCTCCGCGGTTGGCTCCCTATCAGGAGGGGTTGGGGTGAAGTTCGGTTGGGTCTTCACAAACTGTAGACGCCCCAATCTTCTCTCAGCCATAACGTAATCTACGGCCCACACAGTTTCCTCTGCAGTGAAATCAGTATCAGGGTGTGTGGGAGTGTATCCAGGGAGTGGAGGAATGACGGGGACGAGGTTGGAGACTTGTTGAGGAGGAAGAGGAGGAGAAAAAAACTGTTGTTGGGGATGAGGAGGTGGAGAAAAAAACACTTGTTGAGGAGAAGAAAACACCAGTGCACGACGTCTCTGGCAAGCGTATCGCAGGAGATTCGACGGCTCGGCAAGATCATTTGGAAATCCTCCACCCATAGCTGGTTTGTAGTGTGTTTGAAGGGGTATGTTTTTAGTTTGTGTGGTGGTATGTTTTTTTAATATGGTGTGTGTTTGTGTGTTTATATATAAAGTTTAAAAAAAAAATTTACCATTCGAAATGTGTAGACAATGGTCAAATTTTTGACCCTTTTTTTTTGAAGAGGCCGCCACGTGTCAAAAAACAATTGGATGGATCAAATATTGTCAGACGTTATTAATATAACGCGGCCGCTGATTTTTAACGTATAGCACCGAACGGTTCGGTGGGAGTGTACGGATCAGAGCATGTACAATATCTACTGCACTCCCACCAAACGGTTCGGTGGGAGTGTACGGATCAAGGACCAGTCCATCCAGTGCAATGGATCGGTCCATTGGGTCTGAGGTAGAGGTGTGGAATAGTTTGAGGTTGGAGGAAAAAAAAAGTGAGGTTTGATTTAAAATAGTTTGACTATTGTGGGTGCTCTAATATCCATATATTTCTTATCCTGATTTACAAACATTGCTATTGCAATAATTTCCATCTGAAATAGTTGTAACTCTTGAATGGCATCTTCATCCACATCTTCTGACTGACTCCATTAAGATCTCTTCAAGTCTCACCTCATCCCCCTACATACATAAAGAGTGCAACCCCTCTCAGATCCAAAACCATCAGCAGCTCCTTTCAATTTGGTTTTCTATTGCAATAACCTCTTTCTTTCCGTTCCATATTTACATCAAAAGATCATGCCTTCAATTGATGAGGTGAATCACTTGCAGATTCCTCTTCAAGACATATTATCTGCAACTAACGATTTTTCCAAAGAGAACTTAATTACATCGGATGGAATCGGGAAGGTCTATAAAGACGAGTCCGGACAATCAGATCATGAATTTACAACAGAGATTCGTATGCTTTCAGGCTATAAACATAAAAATATTCTCTCACTTGTTGGATTTTGCAATGAAGATGGCGAGAAGATACTTGTATATGATTACAAATTTGTATAGGCGTTGCCCGTGGGTTAAATTACCTGCACAGTTCTGTTACACATCAAAATAGAATTGTGCACAGGGACTTCAAGAGTGCCAACATCTTATATGCTCTAATTTATATAACCAGGCATAAAATTTTCTACGGTTCAGGTCAGATAAGGTTAATCGCATAGAGTTCACATAAGCATTCTAGGCATTAACAAATCAACAATATTCATATTTCGTATAATAATATTCATAATTTCTAAACCTAATAGGAATAAACAAATCCAGAATAAGGAATACCAGATCACATAGAGGACGCTAGTGATACATATCTTGAAATTTTGGTTGAAGCATTTTGTCAAGCAGTTGGCGTGCATCTTCAAACCTATCATTTTTAAACCAAAAAAGAAAACATCAGCCATAGATCATAAACTATATGATAAACTCACAAACACACAATCACTTAGTACCTTAAGCATCAGCCATAGACCATTTTCAATCTCATTCTTAATTTGTTTCATTTTAAAGAAAATGAAGGTAAGTTGTTTCATTGGAAGAGGTATTTGGATGGGAGAAATTTGTTTCATTGGAAGTTGTATTTGGATGGAGGGAAATTTTGGAAATGAAAATGCAGGAGGGAATTTCTAATTTATTTTGGGTGTGATTTCTAGGCGGGTTTGTAGTTTAAAAAAATAAATAAAATGAATTCTAGGCGTTTTGTGAGATAAAATGCATGTTTTTTGTATCAAAAATGACTCAAACCTGGTTTCCCTTGCTTGTTGTTAAGTGACTTATCCACTAAGCTGTGAACGAGTTTTGTTTATGGGTTCAGACAAATTATTATACTAATGGGTTCAGACCGTTTTTTTCTATATGATTTCTATTAAAATTTCAAAACGCAATGGGTTCGCGTGAACCCGTAGCTATCAACGTAGATCCGCCCCTGCCAACATCCTTTTGGATGATCACTGGAATGCAAAAATTTCTGATTTTGGCTTGTCCATAATTGGTCCTGCTCCGTCAAGCTTTGTTATCTCAAATGCGCGTGGCACCTTTGGTTATGTTGATCCAGAATACGTTTCTACTGGTTGTTTAACACCGAAATCTGATACTTACGCTTTCGGGGTTGTATTGTTGGAAATTCTTACCGGAATTAATGGCCAATTTTTTTCTGCTTGGGTCGAAGAAAACTACAAAGAGCAAAGATTAGATAAGATCATTCATTCCGATTTACATGAACAAATAAAGCCATCTTCCTTGCTTTCGTTTATAAAGATTGCCCATCAGTGTTTGGGAGAAACAGAAAAACGTCCAACATTAAAGAAGGTCGTGGAACAACTACAGAAAGCTCTTGATAATCAGTTGGTAAGTTGTTGCCCTCACATAATATAAGACTTTCATTTTCTTCTTTATTATTTTGTCCGAGTTTTAGAGATTTTTGTTTTTGCTTGTTTGTAATAGGCAACAAGTGGACCGTCATCTGATGTATACAGTGCTTTTACAGACACGGATGATGATAACTATGGTGCTTTTCAACATAGTCAATATGCTGCTTTTTCCCGTGATCGTTCAGGGTATTTAATTCTGAAATAGACTCAATTTCATTTCCCTCCTCGTATATTATTTTTTTTTTTATTTTTTTTACAATAAAAGTTTATATATTATTTTCCTAATCGTGAAAAATTACATTAAGATGGCGGGCAGGCGGGCAACAAGCTGCGCCGTCACCCTATAAAGTTCATATAGTTCAAGGAATCAACTTGACCAATGAACTAATTAATAAGCATACTATTCTTATTTTTAATTTAACCAAATATTTGTAATTTTAAAAATTATTTTCCCAATTTACAGAGGAATGGAGGTAGTTTTTGCCTCGGTTACATATTATTTGTATACTTATCGTCTAATCCGAGACTATCCAACAGGACAACCATATCCTCTTCCAAGTCGTTTCCTTCCAGTTGGAAATATGATGTGTTTCTTAGTTTTAGAGGACAAGATACCAGAGAGACCTTTGTAAAATGTCTCCACTCGGCTCTTGTTGAACAACGGGTGTACAAGGATGAGTTAATTACCCGGGGTAAATCCATTGGTCCATCCCTATTCAAGGCTATCCAAGAATCAAAGATCGCCATCGTCGTATTCTCCAAAAACTATGCTGATTCAGACTGGTGCTTAAATGAACTTGGATATATAATGAAATGCAGGGATGAGAGAGGGGTAGTTGTTATACCTATATTCTATCATGTGGATCCCTCGGATGTGCGTAGACAAAAGCGGAGGTACGGAGAAGCATTTTGCAAACATGAGTTGGAGAACATCGATAAAGTTGAATCTTGGAGAAAAGCACTAGTTGATGCAGCTAACATTGCAGGATTTGTAGTCACTGGGTAATATTCTTGATCTTTTCTCAAAACTTTACTCATAATATATGACTAATTAGTCGTGAATCAGGGGCGGACCTAGTGTATAACTAGGTGTCGCGTCTGTTGCTGCTTAACTTCGCACGCGTAGTGGAAAATTTGGTTTTTTTTACGAAATTTGGAGAACGTTGCTACTAAAATGAAAAAAATGAAAAACGTTACTACTGAAATTCATTTTTACGAAATTTGGAGAACGTTGCTACTAAAATGAAAAAAATGAAAAACGTTACTACTGAAATTCATTTTTACGAAATTTGGAGAACGTTGCTACTAAAATGAAAAAAATGAAAAACGTTACTACTGAAATTCATTTGTAGTCACTGGGTAATATTCTTGATCGTTTGAGAGATTGTGACAGTCTCTACTTGCATCGTTTCTTTATTTTAGAAAATTCTTAAGCTATAAGTATGTCATATTTGGCTACATCTTACTACCACAACATATTTGCCTATATGGTGATTTGATGAACTGAAGGGAAGGTACCTTATAGATTTAGTTGATCCTTTGAGAGTGAATGGTTAAGTACTTTGTGGCATAAATGAGTACTATCTATGCGTGTATAATCTAACTATCACAATTATGCAAAATCTGCGCGCAGGGATGAAGAAAAAGCCATCGAAGAAATTGTTTACACAATTACACATACATATCTTTGCTTAACACCAAGTGACAAAGCGACCGATGAAACAAATGAGCATACAAACCTAATTGGAATAGAGAGCCGCATGCAAGATTTGAGATCGCTTCTAGAAAGTGGCTCAGGTGGTGTCCGTATGGTTGGAATATGTGGGATTTGGGGTGGTGGCAAGTCTGCTCTCGCATCTTCTATATACGATGAAATAAATAATGACTTTGAAGGTAGCTGTTTTATTCCAAATGTCTCTGCCGAATCAAGAATGCATGGTTTGAAAGCGTTACAAGAGAAAATTCTGTCAAATATATTCAGATCAAAAGTGAACTTAGCGGACACCAAAACAGGAGTATCCATGATGGCAACAAGATTATGTCGAAACAAAGTTTTAATTGTCCTTGATAATGTGGACCACATTGACCACCTAAAAATGTTAATTGGGTCACAAAACTGGTTTGGTGACGGAAGTCGAATAATATTTACCAGCAGAAACCAAGATCTGGTGAATGCTCACAATTGTATAACACATAATGTGAGAATGTTAGATGCTGAAGAGGCTATTGAGCTCTTTAACTGGCATGCATTTGGGTCAGTTAGACCTATAGAAGGATATGAGGAGCTTTCACAAAGTTTAGTTTCTAAATGTGGTGGGCATCCATCAGCACTAAAAAGTTTGGGCACTTTTCTACATGATAAAGACATGACTGAATGGAAGTGCACATTGACTAGAATAGATGGTATCCCCATTGATGAAGTTCTTGAAAAGTTTAATACCGGCGACGATGGAGTAAGTAGAAATACATGTTCTTGGTTGGCTACTTGATCTCATGACCGGCCTGCTTTCAGTTTTTAAAGATGTCCACAGTGAACATAGAAGGATATTGTTTGTGAAGTTCACCTTTATAGTTTTTTTTAATGTACATATCATCTCTCATTAAAAAAAGTTATCATATTGTGTATGTATATGTATATATTGTTTGTTGTAGTCTTGCAACATCAACTAGATGATTTAAACACATAACTCATATGTATACAAATGTTTAATGTTCTAAACTTATAATCTACATTAACTATTTAAGCATTCAAATATTTAATCTAAAGTTCATAACTTGTAATTTTTTAAACCAAATTCGTTAACAAAAATAATTTAAATTTGAATGTGTGGTAGTGAGTAGGGAATTTAGGCCTGATCTGCTTCTGTTCTGTTGCCTGATCTGCTTCTGTTCTGTTGCCTGACTGCCTCTTCTTTCTTACGTTTTTTTTTTAAAATAAAGTTTAAAATTTAAAAGCATGGGCTAAAGTTTAGACAGTGGGCCTATTAATAAGAGTCAAGTCCATAAAAGGCTTAAACTTAAGGCATTGGTCACTGTGCCTAATAGAACAGTCTCCAAACTGGGCTTACTTAGTTCGTTATATAGTTTGTAATATTATATTAGTAATTAGTGTTTAATTGAGAATTATTAATAATATTTAAATTTTATTTTTGAAAATGTATAAAGTTTTGATTTGGTTGTTATTTGGTGGTTTCTAAACTTCATGGGGGTCAAAGTTTAAGGGGTGATTACAAAATTTTATGGAGCGCTCAGGATTGTAATAATGTGTATAATGCTTAGGTATGTAATTAGAAAGGAAAAAAGGAAGATGATATGTGAATCCAAGTACGGGTGGGTGCAAACGAGTCGAGTCGAGTTGAGCCTGATCAGGCTCGAGCTCGATTAACCTATAAGAGCTCGAGCCCGGCTTGATACAAGCTTTGTTTTAAAAGCTTAAGCTCGGCTCGTTTATTACTATTAATTAATAATTAAATTAAAATAATAAAAAAATAGACTCGTTTAGGCTCGGAAGCTCGATAAGTGAAGCTCGAGCTCGGACGCGTTTACTAAACAACATTAAATTAGAGGTAAATATTATTAAAAATTGGTAAAACTAATATTAGACTAAGCTAGATAAGGCTTGACGAGCCTAACGAGCCTCATATGCCAAGCTCGGCTCGGGCTCGATAAATAAACAAGCTTTGTTTTATGCTCAAGCTCGGCTCAGGCTTGATAAGGCTTGGCTTGTATCGAGCTTTTTACCAAGCCGAGCTCAAGTAGCTCGCGAACAACTCGGCTCGTTTGCACCCCTAAATTCAAGTGTATGGGTTGCATCACATGTAGTGATGGAGCTTTACCAAGAACCAAATAGTGCTTTGAAGAAGCTTATCATTATTAAGCCTAAGACAATGTGTAGTGGGGGGGGGGGGCTTTATATATTATATATAAAGCCCATTTTCCTGATTAGTCCATGTGGCAGCTGAGTCAGCATGGAGAGAGAAACTGAAAAAGGGGTGTAGTGGTAGGGGCTTTATTTAAAAAGCCCCTGTTTCTGATTGGTTGATTTTTTATTATTTTTTTAATCTTTTAACTCAAAATAAATAAAATAAAAGACAAATAAATATAAAAAAATTACAAATAATATTAAAAACACACAACTAATATTAAAAAAAAATTACAACTAATATTAAAAAAAAGTTACAACTAATATTAATTTAAACACTAGATAATCCTAAATTACTTATTTAAACATTAAATAATTAATCCTAATTTTCTCCCATATGGAGAGTAATTGTCCCAGTCCATGAGTGTGTAGTACGGCGGGGACACGGAACGATCGCTATCGCGACCGTCGGACCTCGCATCCGAGGGGATGCAGCAGTACTCGTGAGGAGGGGAAAAATTGTTTCGCTCCTCTTCTATCGCATCCCTTAAAGCTTCCAGGTCCTCCGCGGTTGGCTCCCGATCAGGAGGGGTTGGGGTGGGGTTCGGTTGGGTCTTCACAAACTGTAGACGCCCCAATCCTCTCTCAGCCATAACGTAATCTACGGCCCACACAATTTCCTCTGCAGTGAAATCAGCATCAGGGTGTGTGGGAGTGTATCCAGGGAGTGGAGGAATGACGGAGATGAGGTTGGAGACTTGTTGAGGAGGAAGAGGATGAGAAAAAAAACTGTTGTTGGGGATGAGGTGGAGTAAAAAACACTTGTTGAGGAGGAGGAGGTGGAGAAAAAAAACACTTGTTGAGGAGAAGAAAACACCGGTGCACGACGTCTCTGGCGAGCGTATCGCAGGAGATTCGACGGCTCGACAAGATCATTTGGAAATCCTCCACCCATAGCTGGTTTGTAGTGTGTTTGAAGGGGTATGTTTTTAGTTTGTGTGGTGGTATGTTTTTTAATATGGTGTGTGTTTGTGTGTTTATATATAAAGTTTAAAAAAAAAAATTTACCGTTCGAAATGTGTAGACAACGGTCAAATTTTTGACCGTTTTTTTTTTTTTGAAGAGGCCGCCACGTGTCAAAAAACAATTGGATGGATCAAATATTGTCAGGCGTTATTAATATAACGCGGCCGCTGATTTTTAACGTATAGCGCCCCCCGTAGTGATGTGGGGGGCGCTATTTTTCACTTTTTAGCCCCAATAGCGCTCGACTACGGGCAATCTAAGAGTAAAAAAAAGGTGAATCTATTTACACTCAAATTTTTTACTATTTGCATCAAGTGATGTGACATTAATTCATTTATATTTATCTTTTCCTTTTATAACTTTAGATATTGGATGGTTTAAAAAAAAGGAAGAAAAGAAAAAAAAAACTACAACAAAATATGGTTTTGCAATATATATGCTTATTTTTATCTACGTTTTGATAAAAATTTCATAAAAATCTCTAAGATGTATCAAATATAAAGTTTTATAACTCGTCAAAGCATAGATATAAATAAGCATATTGGAATGCCATATTCGTTTTTTTATAAAACATTATATATCAAACCCGTGCTAAGCATTACTATTAACTCCACATAATTATAAATATAAAACATTATACAATTGATGGCGAGTTACATTAGGAAAAAAGGCTGGTTGCTAGATGAGATTTTTGTATGATTAATTTTTATTATTATTAAATTAAAAGTCCACTCTTACTTTTGGAGAAAAATTTTCCAACGTAACAATCTTATATATATTCAGAGCATCTACAATGCACTCCCACATGATGGTCCGGTGGGGGTGTACGGACCAAGGAGAAGCTTTTTAGCATTGGAAGAGGTTAAATATGTTCTCTCCGTCCAGTGCAATGGACCAGTCCATTGGGTTTGAGGTGAAAGTGCGGAATGGTTTGTGGTTGGAGAAAAAAAGTGGGGTTTAATTTAGAATGGTTTGAAATGAGGTGACATTATAGCAATAATGTAGTGGTTTGGAGTAGTCTGTTTGACTATTGTGGGTGCTCTAATATCCATATATTTCTTATCCTGATTTACATACATTGCTATTGCAATAACTTCCATTTGAAATAGTTGCAATTCTTGAATGGCATCTTCATCCACATCTTCTGACTCCATTCAGATCTCTTCATCATTGTCATGGAACCATGATGTTTTCCTCAGTTTCAGAGGAGAAGACACACGTAAAACATTTGTGGATCATCTCTACACAAGTCTTGTAGAGCATGGAATCCACACTTACAAGGACGACATAACACTTGACCGAGGCGAGTCGATTGGTCCAGCCCTCTTAAAGGCTATTAGAGAATCGCGGATCGCTATCATTGTATTCTCGGAAAACTATGCAGATTCTTCATGGTGCTTGGACGAGCTTGCGTATATTATGAAATGCAGGAATGAGAGAGGACAAATCGTTTTGCCCATATTCTATCACGTCGATCCCTCGGATATACGAAAGCAGAAAGGGAAGTACAAAGAAGCTTTTGACAAACATGAGTTAGTGAACAAAAACAAAGTTGAATCATGGAGAGAAGCACTGTTTGGTGCTGGCAATCTTTCTGGATGGGTACCTGACCACACTGCAAATGGGTAATTTGCTCTTCATGATTTTAGACTTAGGATGTTTGTATTATTTTTTTTAAACTAAGGGGTTGTTTGGTATCCTTGTGATCATTAAGAGGCTACCAAACCGCCCCAAAATCTAATAAATGTACAAATAATTGCAACTTGTGATATTCCCTTTACCCTGTGCATCAATTTATGAAAATAATTTTTGTGCTTGTGCAGGCATGAGTCAAAGTTCATAAAAGAAATTGTGAACACAATCTCACATAGGTTGTATTCATTACTTCCGAGTGCAAATGAAGACTTTGTTGGAATGGCGACTCGTGTGCACAATTTGAAAATGAAATTAGAACTTGGGTCAGGTGGTGTGCTCATGGTCGGAATTTGGGGCGTTGGGGGTAGTGGTAAGACTACTCTCGCCTCTTCTCTTTATGATGACATCTCTTGCAAGTTTGATGGATGTTGCTTTCTAGGAAATATTAGGGAAAAATCAAGTAAAGAAGGTTTGGAAAACTTGCAAGAAAGAATTATTTATTGTGTTTTGAAACAGAAAAAGGTGAAAATTAGTAGAGTTGAGGAAGGAAAACGCATTATAAAAAGTAACTTATTTCATAGAAAGGTCTTGATTGTTATTGATGATGCCAATGACCGTAAGCAACTAGAGGCGTTAGTTGGATCGCATGATTGGTTCGGTGAAGGAAGCCGTATAATAATCACCACTAGAGACGAGAATCTATTAAATTCTCATAAAGTAAATATGATACACCATACTAGCTTGCTAGATGACGCTGAGGCTATTGAGCTCTTTTGCAAGCACGCACCTCAGGATTATAGAAATATGGAAGAGTATGCGATGCTTTCAAAAGGTGTGGTTTCTTACGCCGGTGGACTCCCTCTAGCACTTATAGTTCTTGGTTCTTTTCTATGTGACAAGGATATAAACGAGTGGAGGAGTGCATTGGCTAGATTGAAAGAAGTCCCAAATGCTGATATTCTGGAAACGCTAAAAATCAGCTATGATGGGCTTAAACAGGTAGAAAAAACATTGTTCCTTGATATAGCATGCTTTTTTAAGGGAACATATAAAAATGATGCAATGGAAATCTTTGATGCTTGTGGTCTTCACCCTGTTATAGGCATAAAAGTGTTGATACAAAAGGCTCTCATAACCATTTCACATGGTTTTTTTGAAATGCACGATTTATTACAAGAAATGGGACACTACATTGTTAAAGGAGACCACCCGAACAATCCTGAGAAACATAGTAGAATTTGGGAGATGAAAGATGTTCAACACATATGGGCTATGGATGCAAAGAAGGTAATAGTTGATATTATTATATATGTGTGTGTGTGTGTGGGGTGGGGGGGGGGGGGGGGTTGGGAAATGTTGAATCATGAATGATAACGTACCGCTTGATGTTGGTCAGGATTAATATATGAACACGACTCTAGAATATGTAATTGATTTATTGTTTTAATGAAATGTTGTTTGTAAATGATCATTGCCGGTAGGCGCATCGTTTAAGATAGATGCATGCGATGAATCGGTATGTTATTTACAATGCTAAGCTACTACTTATAATTACATTTTTTTTTACCTTAACATTACTAACATTTAACTTGAACAGTTGAACTTTTACTTGATGGGTATTAAATTAACAATCCATGCACCTTTTGAAATCTGGGTCAATAATTATTAGGGCCAACACTTGATGTAGCTAATATATCTATATTAATGACTTAGTTTGACACAATGTGTTCTTCTATGGCAGGAACTTGACAATATTGAAGCACTATCTGTTAGTTCATATATGTATGATTCATTACCAAGTCAAAACAATCAAGTTGTTGCAAACATGAAGAGACTCCGATGGATCGAATGGAATGTTGGTCGTGGAAGTTCATTTTCAAGAAATTTTCCACCAGCGGAGCTTCGCTGTCTAATATTGAAGGGAAGGCAAAGACAACTTTGGAAGGGTTATAAAGTAATTCTTATTCTTTAATTATAACTTCTATTAAAATTATAGTTGTCGAAGGCCCAAGGCACGCTCAAGGCACAAAGGTTTAGCTTTTGGCCTCAACACAAGGTGCTTAAAAAGCGAAAGCTTTTCTAGGCAAGACGTACAGTACAAAAATACATTTTTAAGGGTTATAAACATGTTTTAGACTTATTTAGGGTTAGTTTAGGTTGATTCCAGGTTTATTTATGGTTGATATAGTTGTTTTAGACATGTTCAAACTTGTTCATACGAGTTTTTGCTAGAATCTCATTATAACTTGGCTTGAAAAATGCGCCTAAGGGCCTAAAAGTGGGGCGTTTGATGTGAAGCGAGCATGTTGCGCCGGTTTGACATAATATAATAATTAGTTTAATAAGAATGGACCCCAGGACCTATAAATCAACTTATCAAGGAGACTGAGATAAATGATTAAAAATATCATAAGGTGCAGAATAATAAGTTATGTTAGAAATTTTAATGAATTAGTTTACATGTATACATCTTACATATTAAACAGATTTTCTTTATCTATGCATATTCACCTATTTCCATTTAATTCTTTATGGATAAACTTATTAACTTATCTGCACTACATGCAACAGTTTCTACCAAATTTGAGAATGATCAAACTTCAGGCTATGGATGAATTAATCGCGACACCAGATTTTCGTGGACTTCCAAATCTTGAAATATTCATGCTTCATACTTCTCGGAGTATAAAAGAGATTCATCCATCGATTGAAGGCTTGGAAAGACTTGTTTACTTAAGTCTTGAATATTGTAGCAGTTTCAAGAAGTTTCCACCCCTTAACGTGATAAATAAACTCGAGACTCTTATAATCTCAAACTGCAGTAAACTTTCCAATGGATGGAAAAACGCCGCTTCCTCTGAACAACATTGTACAAACTATTTTGTTACTTGTTTGAAGTGTTGTTGTGGCAACACACATGAGGGTGAACTATCAGATGATGTAAAAGCGCCTTTTATAATTCACAAAGGCGTGAACTATGCAGGCTTACAATTTATTAGCAGATGCTTAAGAAAGCTGATTCTTAGACGATGCAATTTTGGAGACGAAGACATTGACTATGATGTCTGGGATTTACCCTACTTACAAGAACTTGATCTATCACTAAACTTATTCTCAAAATTAAATTTTAGCATCTCAAAACTTCCACGACTCAAATGGCTTGATGTCTCAGAGTGCACAAGCCTCGTAGAATTATCAGGGCTCCCATCAAGTCTATCTTCTCTTAGAGCAGATGGGTGCGGGTCACTAAAGACTGTTGGAGATACATCAGACTGTAAATGGTTATGGTCCGTCTCATTTTTGGGGAGGACTAATGGCGTAAGCGCACTTGATGGTGACATAGTACTACATTCCTTGCTTGAGGTCAGGCTCTTAGCTTCAGTTTCAATCAACCGATAGATATATGAGAATAATGTTAACCATAGTCATAAATGTGTATGTTTTTTTTACTGCAGGGATATGCTATTGAAGATCACTTTATTAATTTCACCATTTCTGCAGGGGACCATATTCCGAAGAGGTTTGTAGACAGGTTGGTTAGGGGGAAGTCCTTTACATTGCAGCTTCCACCTAATTGGTACAATGACTATTCTGGCTTCTTAATATGCAATGCTAACAACTACTACGCTCTTTCTTTTACGATAAGTATGAAGCAGGATGATCTTGAGAAAGATCCTCGGCCTGTGGTTTGGCAAGAGTCTGATGAAGCACCCGAGTCTTATTTTTATTCAACATACGTAGGATACGTTTCCTTTAACGCATTAATGAGGCACGGTGCAAGGTTGAATTCGGCATACAATATGATTTCGTTTACCATAGACGCTGAGTATAAGACATCCTATGAAGGTGAGAGTAGGTTTGTAGCTGAACTTGTTCCTAGGAAAAGTAAAGATGATCATGCGGCGCAAACAACAAAAGTCAGAACAGACTGCTCACAGTTTTATGACGATGAACGCGTATATGGAAAGACATTTACGATCCAACGTCATTCAGAGTCCTCTATCAAGATTTTATGGCGTCCTTGCTATTGGTACTAGCCTCACAAACCCATACCGACAGGTCTCTTGACGATGAAGATATTCACAGGTCTTCATATTTGAACATAAATTTCTCCTTGAACATATTCTGAAAATTTTTCGATTTGAACAATGAACATAAGATATTGTTCCTTAAACAACTCAACTTTTTTGTGGTGCTACTGGTATGGATTTGGATTTGGATCATTAGCCAATTAGATTTTGTTCTTGATACCAGAAGTATTACCTCTAATAAGAGGTTGTGTGTTACAATGCGTGATTGGGGGCGCTGTTGTGCCATGCCGGCCGCGCCACTGACATTGCACACCCAACACTGACATAACAAACAAAGTGTAAAGTTGGGAGTATTGGTAGTCAAAGTGATAGTTGGGAGTGATATCGGCGAGCAATAGTTTGGAGTATTTAAAACCAATTTCCCTTTATCAATTAGTAGATTCCATGAAAGTCATATAACTTATGCACGCCTTCAACGAGATCTTTTGTCTCTTCCAAATCTCATAACTTATTTGTGAGGCTACAAGTAAACATTGATCACTTGTGTTTTACCTTTGGCGCCAGCGTTTCAACCGCGGTCATTTTGTGGTTTGGTAATTGATGCAAATGTTTGAAGGACCATGGTTGTATTTAAAGGCTTGTTAACTTGCAGTCTTTACAAGTTACGACGGTGGTTTTTTTTTTTTACTTTTTGCTTGTGTTTTTTTTCTCTAAATTAGACACCCATGGGACGCCCGTGATATGGATATAAAAGTGGTGGTGCCGCCGTGAAATCAACTATAGATATATTGTTAGAGGCATCGGTGCTACAATAAATATGGGCGTTTCCAGACACTTGACATGATCTCATTGAACAACCGTAAAACATGTTGTTCATATCTTTTTAATTTTATCATTTTTTTTTATTGGGAAAATCACACTACTAGACATTGACTCAACCACATTTACCAAAATAAACAAACTTATAGGCTAAGATTTTGGAATAAAAATATGACATGTGTCTACTTGGCTAAACCCTAGACGTAAACTTCAACCACTTAAATAACTCCACGTAGCTAACGGCTAGAAGGAAGGGAAGTTAAGACGTCTATGCTCGGCTTGGAACCAGCTTAAGTTGGTATGTACCCCCCCTAAACTCTAGACATCTCTACACCCACACCCCTAACCTCTAGCCATCTCTTTTTGTTTTATATCATTAGCCGTTTCAAGTAGTCTTCCCTAAACTCTAGGGGTTTGATCATAGCCCTTTATTATTTTCTTCCCTAAGATTTTGAAACATGGCTATAACTTAGAACGTTACTTTGGAAATTAAAAATTTATATGAGACAGCTAAAACTTAGAATGGGAGAAAACCTCTAAGCTTTAGGTTATACGGTATGGAGACGGGGCACCCCCTTTCCCTTCACTTTTGCTTAGTCTCAGACAAGCTACTGTTGGACATATGGTATGTCCGATGTAATTAAAAGTCGAGGTCAACGTAACCCGACCCGGTACGATCCGAAGAGTTACACGTTGGTACACGAATCAGATAAGTTCACGCATTGGTGGATTATTATTTATGAAATACTAATTGTTTTAGTCTTGGGACTTAATATTAATAAGATTAATATTAAAAAGTATTAAGATATTTAGCAAGGGGGTTTATTGTAAGTTGTTGTCTTATAAAAGGAGGGTTAAGGGGCAAACACTAATCACACTTTTTATCAAAAACAAACTACCTCTTGCCTCCTCCTTAAAGAATTGCGGCCGCCACCCTTAAAGAAAGGGCCGCCGCCAATTCTTCTTTGATCCGGCGATCAACCACCACAAACCACCACCTTCCTTCTTGCAAGCGTTGCTTCCCGGTTGGTTCGTGCACAGTGTGAACTTCCTACTAGCGAGGATTCGTTGTAACCCGCGTGTTACAATTTCGGTGTAGTCGTCAAAGGTTGATTACTAAACCCCCTATGGTTGTTTATATTATTTATTTGTTTATACGCGTTTAACTGAGATCCTGATTGGGAATATTTTATTAATCGGATTAATAAAATTAACAATTTATATATATTAATCGGCTATTATATATATAGTACGTATAATCAGTTTTCGTTAATTATATAAACCGCTTCTGCTATGTATATAATATATAACGCCCTAAACCAATTTACAGAAAAACGTGCAGCGGAAATACCAACCGTAAAATTTATTTCTTTTAAAAACAACCTTGGATGTTTAGAACCCAAATCTACTAAGCATTTTAGGTATTACATCCTTTAAATATGTTCTATTACATTAAACGTGACCCATCTATATCACGTTATGGGGTCGTGCCCTCGTACAATCCGCCTCTTTGCTCGATCTCCCTCCTTTCCTTACTCTATTAGGTAGACAAGACAACCTGCGATCACCAAATAACCGTTTCGTTAGTTCATTTAGTGAATTAATGCACACTACTCAAAATGCGGAGATAATATCCGTAGATACTCCATGATCTCGTTCCAACGCCTTTTTGGAAGTTCGGGTGTGTTACCCCGAGCTGATCCTACAAGTTTCATGCATTCACACTTATATACCTGCATCTTCATTACCATTCACATAACAAGGTTAATAACCCCACAATACATACAAATATACAATTTCCTCAATACTCTACAATACATACAAGCATACAATTCCCTCTTATAACCTACTTTGACCCGTCACGTTACTCCTTCTTCGTCAATCTCTAAGACAACTATGACGTTTCCAATCCTATACTCAATCCACATATAACTACCAACCCTTACATACATGAAGCTCCCTCTCAAACCCGAGCATGAGTACACATATGTACTATAAATGAGTTTTGGAGTTGCTCGGGCAAGGTACGAAAGCATAAACAAGCTGAAAAATCAACATCCGAGGCTGAAGGGGGTTTTGGCGTAGGGTACGCCAAAAGTGGCGTAGCCTACGCCACTTGCGTAGGCAAGGAGGGGCAAGGTGGCGTAGGGCAGCAAAGTCTGGCGTAGGCAAACCAGACTTGGCGTATCCTATGCCAAAACTGGCGTAGGGTACGCCAACAGCTGCTGTTGGTCAATTCTTTCCTTGTTTCAACGCCATTCCTTTCACGCCATTCTTACCCACAATTCCCGACATTCTAGTAGCTCATTGACTAACTCTCCCACCCATTATTCCACACATACCTTGATCAAGTCTCGGATCGAATGCACGCCCCTTACGAGCTTCCGGTTCGAGTTCAAGTACCTACTATACTTGATTCGCTCAAACCTTGTCTACACTAGTTACCCTTACAAAAGACAATGTCCAAGTTAACTACCAGGTGAATCCTTGACCCATAACCAAAACCATGTACTCCTTCAAGATTCCCATTCTATGTGAACATAATTCAATAGCATAGATACGAGTTAAATTCGGGAATCACTTACCTTAAGTCCTCCAAGTTCATGCTTGTTTATTTGCCTCATCTTGACCCACTAGCTTCCCATGGTTGAGTCCATCCTTCCTATCCTTTCATATCATCATGTTCACATCATTGTTAGCATACATGATCATATCACACTAACAACTTTCCTCAACCAAATATCACATTTGACCTTCATTAGTCAACTTCTATCATATCTAAAACATACATTCACAACCACATTTATTCTCACATCATGTAATACCACTTACTATGATATATGTCTCATAGTTCTAACATATTATGCGTCGCATAGTGTTCTAATCACACAGTCAAGTTTGGGAGCCTAACCATGTTACTCTACATTGTTGACATTCCAGAAAGTCAACTTCCAACTATACCAACATCCTACTTAGAAACATATGTCCATATTGATGTACTAGATCATATAAGATTCACCATAGACATCATATTCACATCTCATTTAAGATACAAGATCATTCGCCACACCAATTAATCAACACATCGTGTACATCATAATATTTAAGCATAGTGTACACACTACTAATGCATACTTCTTACCAAATCATACAATCAACTAATTTCCACATGATTTCTCTCTAAGACGAATTCCCCGTGTTAACCTACTATCACTTGCACCAACTATCACATTACTTTCATACTTGTCGAGTCTTGCATACAAATTCACACATTATAGAGCACACATACAACCATAAGATCACTTATGTGCATACATACATACCTACATACAATCCATTATAATTCACACATGGTTTCCATCACCTTTTATATTAAATTCCTACAATCATCATATTCCATTCATTCTCATCAATTACTTGCACGCAAGTTCACCTAAACATTTCATCGAACACATGGTGTGCGTACAACATTCTAAGCTCAATGTACAATTATTTCATGCTTAGTTTCATAGCTCATAACATTAATCATCATATTATTTACCTACATTACATACCATTCATTTCAATAGTTATCAACATAGCAAATCATCACTTTCTTTTCAATGCACTCAACAATTAACTAAGAATGGTCTTGGATTAAACCAAGATCAATACCCACTTTCATCATAGGTGTAAAACAACCTAATTAGCACATTAATCAAGCATAGCCTTATGTAGTATCACAAATTATGGCTCCTTTAGTGTCTATCAACCTCTAGACACCTTCATCCATCCTTGATTCACGTTTTCACATAAACCCTAGATTTTCACCACATTAAAAAACAAACATAACATCATAATAAGCCAAATTAAAGGTACCTTGATGTATATAAAACCTTAGATGACCCATAATTGGCTTCATGCACCATCTTGGCTTCTACTTTCTCTTGATTTGGAACTAGAGGTGGAGGAGCAAGGGTTTGGTCTTGGGTTCTTCCCTGATGATCGACATACACAAGAAGTGTATGTTGACATCTTACTTCCCTTATCTATAACCCATTGCTTTGCTCCTTGTCCAATTCTAGTCCCTGTAGTTCATCTAAATGCCTTTTGTTATCAAAACTTAACCAACCAAGTTAGTTTCTAGTGTCTTTTTCCCATTATATAGATAGTAACATTCAATAGGTTATTTCCATATTAGAACATAACCATCATTCTTATCATTGAAACTCCATTTTAATATTTGTTAATCACACCTAATGGCGTAATTAAGTAAAACGGATTTTTGGGGTGTTACATAATACCATGATACCCAACAGTGGTATCAGAGCCACGGTTACGCGCGTATAGATGGTAAAGTTATAATTTTGATCTATGTTTTATTTGTCAAAAAAATTGTTTATTTTGACAAAAGATCAAAAGCTTTTAGTTGTTCATGGATTGTGATGTGAATCGAGCCCTAGGTATTTGACCCTTGTCATGGTTGTGTTTGTGATGGTTTTATTTCTTTATTGATTTGTATTTTTTTTATTACGGGTATTGGATCCGGTGTAATAGATAGGATTAGAATAGATTTGATTTTATTGTATTTTCAAATTTATTGTTGTAATCCTACAAGTACAAGATCAAGACGAAGATATAAAGGACGAACAGGTTCCATGAAGATAGAGATCGAGGGTCAAGTGGGAGCTATATCAAAATAGTTTTGAAACCCTTTTGACTAGTTCGTTTCGTTTCTGGCTAAAACGAAACGGGCGACCTATTAGGGGCTCGATTCGTTTAATTTTATTATTATGTTTTGTGGTTGTGGTTTATTTATTGTAAATAATTTAGATAACCCAAAATAAATAAAATTTTCACAATCATGGCAACGGTTTTATTAAAACAAGTTTTATAAAAACCGAAAAGCATATTTAATAAAAAGAGTTTTATTAATATTAAAACAAGTCCATTCGCGATAATACGACCAACGTAGTTTAAATAGGGTATTTAAAACTATACCGTGTCGAGTGTTGAAAGGAGTTTCAATTATCACGAATAATATAAAATTGGATTTTATAAACTGTTGTGTGACTCACATCATGCTAACGAGTCATTCAATATATTTATGGTAAATATTAAAATTAAATCCCAATTTTAAATTGATGTTTCATGCCACCCTTAACGAGTTAACACTCCATTCTATATCGAACCCAAATGTTAGTGCTGACCCTGCATCTGGGCGTTGATCATGAGTGAAGGTAATCATCGCGGTTCCTGTGACATAGGCCGGTGTTACAGTTAACAGTAAAGGACCAAACATCGCTTGTTTGACAAGTGGGCATAGTTGAGGTTAAACATACATCGCTTTTAGCGATAACCCCAAAAGGAGAGTTGTGTAGTGGACACAATTAACAATCGTTGTTTACCTACCTAATCGTACCAGTGGACAGTGCTAAGCCAGTTCACTATGTATTGATGAATTGGGGTCTCATCCTTATTAATTTTGCTTTTGGTTCATAAGATAAATTAGGATATTTAAAACATAAAATACTAATAGATTAGATTTTGAACTTTTTAGATGTCAACTGAAAACAATTCCGCCTCCCAATTCTCTCTCAAGTCCATCTTAGAGAAGGACAAACTTAACTACTCCAACTTCATGGACTGGCACCGCAACTTGAAAATTGTTCTCAAGGCGGAGAACAAGTTGCATGTTCTAGAAACGCCAGTTAGCACTCGTGTGCTAAAAATGAAGGCATATATTGATCACTTGGCTCGTCTGGAATCCCCCTTGAGCGATGAGTTAGCTGGGGATATTATCCTAAGCTCATTGCCCAAGTCATATGACCAGTTTATTATGAACTACAATATGAACGGGATGGAAAAGACACTTGCAGAACTGCATCAGATGCTCAAAACTGCTGAGGTGAACATACCTAGCAAGACTGCACCAGTGCTAGTGATCAAGGAGGGACAAGTTAAGAAACCTAACACCAAGAAAATGGGCAATCAGGGCAAAGACAAATCTGTTGTCAACATGAAACCTCGAAAAGATGCCAAGTGTTTTCATTATGATAAAACTGGGCACTGGAAGAGAAACTGTGCTAAGTATTTAGTTGAGCTGAAGCAAGCTAAGGCTTCAGGAGGAGAGTCCTCAAGTATATATGTTATTGAAATCTTTGTTTTTCCTAGCAAAACATGGGTGTTTGACACAGGATGTGGTTTCCACATTTGTGATGTTTTGCAAGGACTAAGAAAGATTAGAAAGCTGAAACAAGGCGACTTGAAGGTCCATGCTGGAAATGGACAAAGAGTTGCTGTGAAGGCTATAGGAGAATATGTTCTCTTACTTCCTTCTAGTTTAGAACTTGTTTTGAACAATGTTTATTACATACCTAGTGTGACTAGAAATATTGTTTCAGTTTCGGCTTTGCGTGGACAAGGTTTTAATTATCGTTTCAATGGTGAATTTATTTCTGCTTATTTTAACGATGTATTTTACTTTGATGCAAAACCCAACAATGGGATCTATGAGATAGAAATCCAAAATGATAACATATTATGCAATATCTCCTATAAACGTAATAAGTTGGACTTTAATGATACGTATATGTGGCATTGTAGACTTGGTCACATAAGTGAGAATCGTGTTAAACAACTCAAAACTACAGGAATCCTGGATTCCAAGGGTTCGGAGTCGTTTGGAAAATGCGAATCATGCTTAAGTGGAAAGTTAACAAAAGCACCTTTTTCAAATGTTGGAGAAAGAGCCAATGATCTGTTAGGACTTGTACATACAGATGTATGTGGTCCATTCAGAACAATGTCAAGACATGGAGAAAGATACTTTGTTACATTTACTGATGATTTCAGTAGATATGGTTATGTTTATCTTATGAAGCATAAACATGAAACTCTTGAAAAGTTCAAGGAGTACCAAAACGAAGTAGAAAATCATCTAAATAGAACTATTAAAATGCTTCGATCAGATCGAGGCGGTGAATATCTTAGTCAGGAATTCATCGACCATCTAAAGAATTGTGGAATAGTTTCACAACTCACTCCACCTGGAACACCACAGCATAATGGTGTGTCTGAGCGGAGAAATCGAACTCTATTAGATATGATTCGATCAATGATGAGTCGAACAAACCTTCCAAAATCCTTTTGGAGTTATGCTTTGGAAACTGCCGCAAGACTTGTGAATCTAGCTCCAACGAAAAAGGTTGATAAAACCCCTTATGAGATATGGCATGGAAAGAAACCTCATGTATTCTACCTTAAAGTCTGGGGATGTAATGCTTATGTCACTCTAGAATCTTCGGATAAACTAGATCCCAGAGGTGAAAAAGTGGTTTTCGTTGGATACGGTAAGAAGATCGGTTACCTATTCTACCACCCCACTGAAAATAAGATTTTCACTAAACGCAGAGGCACTTTCTTAGAGGAAGAGCTTTTGGCGCGAGGGATTGGAGATAATCATGTGGATCTTGAAGAAATTCGAGAATCACAAGTGACTGAACCAGGTGTTCAGACAGAAACAGGAGTAACTGATCCAGTTGTTGAAGTTGAGCCTGAGAGGACTCAAGAAACAACAGAAACGCCAAGTGTTCGGAAAAGTATTAGGGATCGTCGTGCACCTGTAAGGTATGACGATATCTTCATGACTGATGAAGCTGAGCCTACTACTTACAAAGCTGCAATCTTGGATTCAGAATCCAAGAAATGGCAAGAAGCCATGAATGCAGAGATGCAATCCATGTATGATAACCAAGTCTGGGATTTGGTTGATCTTCCTACCGAATGTCGGACTGTGGGAAACAAATGGATCTTCAAGAAGAAGACTGACTTGGATGGGAATGTGCAAACCTACAAAGCAAGGCTTGTAGCGAAATGTTTTACTCAGACTCAAGGAATTGATTATGAGGAAACATTCTCGCCAGTAGCCATGCTTAAGTCTATTAGAATTCTACTTGCCATTGCTGCATATTATGACTATGAGATATGGCAGATGGATGTCAAAACCGCGTTCCTTAATGGACACTTACTGGAAGATGTCTATATGGTTCAACCTGAAGGTTTTGTCGATCCAAAGAATCCTAATAAGGTCTGCAAACTGAATAAATCCATCTATGGATTAAAACAAGCATCTCGCAGCTGGAATCTCCGTTTTGATCAGAAAATCGAAGAGTTTGGTTTTATCAAGAACGAAGATGAACCGTGTGTTTCCAAGAAATCTAGTGGGAGCTATATCACTTTTCTTATACTGTATGTAGATGACATACTAATCATTGGAAGCAATATCCCTATGCTTAAAGATGTTAAGACCTGGTTGGGTAGATGTTTTGCAATGAAAGATCTTGGTGAAGCCGCTTATATTCTGGGAATAAAGATTTATAGAGATAGATCAAAGCGGTTATTGGGTTTGAGTCAAAGTACATGTATTGAAAAGGTCTTACGAAGCTTCTCAATGCAAGACTCAAAAAGGGGGCTCTTGCCCATGGCACATGGAACCATTCTTGATAACAAGCAGTGTGCAAATACTGAAGAAAAAAAGAAGAAAATGGAAGGTGTTCCATATGCTTCTGCGATTGGTTCCATCATGTATGCCATGTTATGTACTAGACCTGATGTCTCGTATGCTCTTAGCATGACGAGTAGATATCAACAGAATCCAGGAGAGAGTCACTGGGCTACAATGAAGAACATTATTAAGTACCTGAGAAGAACTAAGGACATGTTCTTAATATATGGAGGACTGGATGAGGAGCTGTCAGTTAAGTGTTATACTGATGCAAGCTTCCAAACTGATCGTGATGATTCAAGGTCACAAACGGGATATGTTTTCATTCTGAATGGTGGGGCTGTTACTTGGAACAGCTCTAAGCAAAGTATGGTTGCTTAATCCACATGTGAATCAGAATACAATGCTGCATCGGATGCTGCAAAGGAGGTTGCCTGGATGAAGAAGTTCATTGGTGATCTCGATGTTATGCCTAGCATAAAGAAACCAATCGAGATACTGTGTGACAACACTGGTGCCATTGCTCTTGCAAAGGAACCAAGGTCACATCAGACCGCAAGGCATATACTCAGGAAGTTCCACTATATTAGAGAAATAGTAGAACGTGGAGACGTCGTGATGAACAAAGTTCATACAGATCTAAATCTGGCTGACCTTTTTACTAAGCCTTTACCTCAAGCTAGACATGAGGAGCATGCTGGAAATATAGGGCTTAGAGTTGTCAGACAATGGGCATGATCTGTAATTAGTATTGATGTTTTATTTGAACTATGACAGTTATGTTGAATGTTTATTTGATTTAATGGGTTAAATGCAAATTTAAACATTTATTAACTGTGTTCATTATTTGTATGTGTAAATCCTTGAATAAGAGTATTCTAAATGTCCGTAGTCGATCAAATTACATGGGAATGAATTTGAATGTAAGACTATTGTGAATTGAGATGGTTGTATTCATGAGATGAATAGCTCAAGGGTTTGAGAATCATAATTCACAGATATCATTAGGGAATGATATTGGATGTAACTCGCTTCAAAACGATCTCCATGGATCAGTGTCATGAGATGTTTTGATATTGATATGTTCAATCTGTCCTTTTTCCTAATGCACATATTAAACTACATTGGTCAAGGACTATCTTTGATGTTATCTTACACTATCCTGAAACATGGGTAGCAATAAGGGTAGCGTTGGGAGAAATCCGAGATTAAGTGGGAGTTGTATGACGCTGATGGAATTCTGTACTTCTATATGATTGGAAGTCTAGACATTCTGGCGCCCTCGTAAAACTCAAACTGGTATAAACGCGTGGCCACGCTCAGACTAAGGTAGTTCGTTAGACCATTTTGAATTAGAGACGAGAATAGAGAATAGTTGATCACTATATAAGAATGAATGATCCATGTCTTATGATCAACGGATGTCTATACAGAAGGGACTTATTGATATAATTATCAGGGCTATAGTATTTGGTTAAGTAAAGCGTTACTTGAACTCAAAGAACTAGTTGACGACTGTAAAGTGTCATACTGGTTTGGGTGCAATGCGATGCAGCTAGGCGTCCAACTCTACGCACATTGACTCATTTAATTAAAATCGTCCAAGTGGGAGATTGTTGGACATATGGTATGTCTGATGTAATTAAAAGTCGAGGTCAACGTAACCCGACCCGGTACGATCCGAAGAGTTACACGTTGGTACACGAATCAGATAAGTTCACGCGTTGGTGGATTATTATTTATGAAATACCAATTGTTTTAGTCTTGAGGGACTTAATATTAATAAGATTAATATTAAGGAGTATTAAGATATTTAGCAAGGGGGTTTATTGCAAGTTGTTGTCTTATAAAAGGAGGATTAAGGGGCAAACCCTAATCACACTTTTTATCAAAAACAAACTACCTCTTGCCTCCTCCTTAAAGAATTACGGCCGCCACCCTTAAAGAAAGGGCCGCCGCCAATTCTTCTATGATCCGGCGATCAACCACCACAAACCACCACCTTCCTTCTTGCAAGCGTTGCTTCCCGGTTGGTTCGTGCACAGTGTGAACTTCCTACTAGCGAGGATTCGTTGTAACCCGCGTGTTACAATTCCGGTGTAGTCGTCAAAGGTTGATTACTAAACCCCCTATAGTTGTTTATATTATTTATTTGTTTATACGCGTTTAACTGAGATCCTGATTGGGAATATTTTATTAATCGGATTAATAAAATTAACAATTATATATATTAATCGGCTATTATATATATAGTATATATAATCAGTTTTCGTTAATTATATAAACCGCTTCCGCTGTGTATATAATACCATGATTCCCAACAGATACACCACCCCCCTCCCCCCGTCCTCACCAAGACCAAACGGACAGACCAATGAGATGTTTTCTTTTTGTTTTTTTAATTGAAAGTTGGGTAATTTTTGGTCAATCAACAATTTAATAATTAATTAATAATAAAAGGGGGGGAGGTTGTCTCCACACCCTTGGCTTGTCCCAAAAAATAGAAAAACCCACCCAATCTATGTAGCATTCTATGTGGCAAGGAGACATCCCATTTTGGGTGTCTCCACACCCACTAGCCTTAGGGAGAATTGGAAGAAAACTATTTTGGAAAAGTCGAGCTGCTAAAGGTAAGAGGTTTTAGACGGCTAAAACTTAGGGGGAATTGTAAGAAAATGTATAACCTTTAGGGACGAGCCGTTTATTTTGAAGCCATATAGAAAACGTCTAAAAAGTAACGGCTAGAAATTAGAGGAGTTAGAACGTGCTAAGCTGTTAGTATATGTCAGCTTTTTGTCGGTATTTGTGTTAGATAAAATGGCAAGATTATAGACGTGTTTAGACGTTTGGCCTTTTTTTCAGATTTGAAGAGATTTAATTGGTTTAAAAAGTATGGAGTTTACGTACTTGCTCCCTAAACTCTAGCCGTAAATAAGTCTTAAATAAGTCTTTTGACCTCAACTGAATTTCAAACATCGTTGACTTTATTTCAATCCACTAGCTTTGTTTGACTCGTTGACTTTTGTAATATTATATATCCATCCACTTGCTTTGTTTGACTTTGGAATTTTTAAAGCTGAGGTATATCGGTACAGATTGTCTCATGAAACAATTATGGACTCCCCAATGTCTTTGGCTTGTGCACTTTAATTATTTTTTAGGGAACTTCGGTGTAACCTGGCAGTCTCTACATTTTTTATGTTTATAAAAAACAACCCTATGCAGAATATTCTCATATGCATGGAGCCTGGGAGGTATCGGGTCAACTTAAGCCTGATGTAAATCTAAATTTCTTATTAATCCATCTCTTTTTATACATATTTCACTCCACAAACCATATACGTCTTTTATTAATATTGTTCTAAGCCCAAAACATCAAGGCATAAATGGCACATTCTTCATCGTCCTCTCAATTCTGGAATCATGATGTGTTTCTTAGCTTTAGAGGAAAAGATACTCGCAACACTTTTGTGAGTCATCTTTACTCGGCTCTTGAACAACAAAGAATTTACACGTACATGGACGATAAAGCACTTCCACGTGGTGAATCCATTGGTCCATCACTCTTGAAGGCTATTCAAGAATCACGGATTGCCATCATTGTATTCTCCAAAAACTATGCCACTTCTTCTTGGTGTTTGGATGAACTTGCATACATCATGAATTGCAAGGACACGAGACAACAAATTGTTTTGCCTATATTCTATGACGTGGATCCCTCTGAAGTGCGCGAACAAAATAAAAATTATGGAGAAGCGTTAGCCAAACATGAGGGTGAGAACAACAACAAAGTTGGATTATGGAGAAAAGCACTGGCTGGTGCAGGTGAACTCGCTGGATGGGTCCTTAAGAACATTGCGGATGGGTAAGTGTTTCTTTGTTTTAGATATTGGTGTGCCTAAGATGTTTGTACTTGACATTAGTTTACAACACAGTAGTAGTTGTACCATATAAGCTTACAAATGAGAAGGCCAAAACTTTGATGTTTTTAGTGTAAACTAGATATATACACTTACAAACATACATTTGTACACTTGTGATATCCAAAAATATACTATTAAAATCAATATTTTGGTGGGAATCAAAAGTATCCATAAATACAATATACTACACACACATATAATATATAACCTTTGAATATTTGGAAGTGTTTTTTTTTTTTTTTTTTTTTTTTTTTTTTTTTTTTTTTTTTTTTTTCTATATGGTTTCTTTCCTATAAGCCTAGAATAAGTTATATGTTAAATTTGCCATACAAGTCAAATTTGTATGTTAAATTTGATTGGTATTAGAATTCTTTTTTTTTTTTTTCCTTATTCTAGGGACTATGGAAATAATTACATATTGTGACAACAGGAGCATATCTTAATTATTATTTGGAATCCTCTATGTAGGAATGAGTCAAAGTGCATAAAAGAAGTTGTTGACACAATATCACAAAGGTTATATCCCTTAATTTCAAGTGTCAATGCAAACCTTATTGGAGTAGAAGCTCGAGTCAAGGATTTGAAATCAAAGTTACAAATTGGATTAGGTGGTGTGCTTATGATAGGGATATGGGGGGTTGGGGGTGGTGGTAAGACTACTCTTGCATCTTCTGTTTATGATGAAATTTGTGGCAATTTTTATAAGTGTTGCATTATAGAAAATATTCGGGAGGAGTCAAGTAAGAACGGATTGGAAAGATTGAAAGATAAAGTGATCGCCATGGGTGTAAGGAGAGTTGAGGACAAAAGATGCCATACAAAGAGTGGAAAGGTCTTGATTGTTCTTGATGACGTCGATCACCTTGACCAACTAAATGCGTTAGCTGGATCACATGATTGGTTTGGTGAAGGAAGTAGAATAATAATAACAACCAGAGATAATCATCTATTAAATGCTCACAGAGTAAATGTGATACACCATATTAGATTGTTAGATGATGATGAGGCTATTAAGCTCTTTTGCAAGCATGCACCTCGAGATAACAGGTCTACAGAAGATTATGAGCGGCTTTCAAAAAAGGTGGTCTCTTATGCTAGTGGGCTCCCATTAGCCCTTAAAGTTTTAGGTTGTTTCCTATGTGACAAAGATCTTAAAGAATGGAGGAGTGCCTTGGCAAGATTGGAAAAGATACCAGAAAATGATATCGTGGAAAAGCTAAAAGTTAGCTATGATGGACTTAAAAGCATGGAGAAAGAAGTTTTCCTTGATATTGCATGTTTTCTAAGGGGAGAGAAGAAAGACACAGCAATGGAGATCCTTGATGCTTGTAAATTTGAATCTGCTATATGTGTAAAGGTGTTATTACAAAAGGCTCTCATAACAATTTTGGATGGTAAGTTTGATATGCATGATTTGGTACAAGAAATGGGACACTACATCGTTAGAGGGGAATATTTTAAGAATCCTGAAAAACATAGCAGAGTTTGGCAAGTGGAAGATGTTACAAACATATGTGCTATAGATGCAACAACGGTAATGTTCATACATTAAAAAACTAATTTTTACATGAATGCATGTATATACCATTTTGTTCCTCTTATCATGTACACAGGATTTTGACAAGATTGAAGCAATTAGAATTATTTATGATATGTATGATCCAATCTCACGACATAATCACCATTTGGTTGCAAACATGAAGAGACTTCGGTGGATTGATTGGAGAGGCCATCAAGCAAGTTCATTACCGACAAATTTTCAACCAAGAGAGCTTTGTTGTCTAATGTTGAGTGGTGGCCATCATAGACAACTCTGGAGTGATTATAAGGTATCCACCATAAAATTTGATTGTTGAAAAGCTTTTGGTTTAACTTTTGACTTATCCATAGTTGTATGCAACAGTATCTACCAAACTTGAAAATGATCAAACTTCATGATATGAAGAACCTTATCATGACACCAGATTTTGGTGGACTACCCAATCTTGAAAGACTTATTCTTAATAGATGTTCGCATTTAGAAGAGATTCATCCATCAATCGAATGCCTACAAAGTCTTGCTTTCTTACATATAACAAGTTGTAACAAGCTTAAGATGATTCCATCCATTAAAGGGATAAACACTTTAGATACACTTACACTCTCGAATTGCATCAAACTTTCTAAGAGTGGGAAACAAGATGCATCCTATAAACAATATTCTACAAACTTTTTTGTTACTTGTTTGCCTTGTTGTTGGGGCAATCTTGATGATGACTCAGAGGGTGTAGAATATTATTTAGAGGAGCCTTTTTTACCTCACAAGGACATATATAATAGAGGGTTACAATTCAATAATGGATGCTTAAGAAAGTTGTTTCTCAGCAATTGCCATTTGGAAGATGATGACATCTACTCTTATGTTTGGGAGTTATTCAACTTGGAAGAACTTGATCTATCACGGAATTTATTTTCACATTTGAAATTTAGCTTCATGAAATTTCCTCGGCTCAAATGGCTCGATGTATCAACTTGCCTAAACCTCCGAGAGTTGTCAGATCTTCCATCAAGTATAGTTGTTCTTAGAGTGGATTATTGTTACAAACTTGAAAATGTTGGAGATATCTTCAACTGTAAATGGTTATGGAAAGTCTCATTTTTGGGGAAAAACAAACTAGGACCTATTGGTGATAAGATGCTACTAAATTCCATGCTTCAGGTTGGCTCTACCTTTTAAATTCTAATCTTTATTAAGGGAGTGAGCTATACACCAAGTATACAAAATTGTTTACCTTTTTTTGGTGGTTATTTCTTTTAATAATTTTAGGCTCAACAACAAGAAAACACAAAAATAAACAATATTTGTGATTTGAGTGCAAAGTTATCAAATTTATGTTGTACAAATAATATGGTGGCTTAAGAACCACTTCCCTAATAGAAAACCATGCCTAATAATAACATTGAGCAATCAATCATAATGTGGTTTTTATTTTGGCAGGGAAATGCAATCGAGCATCACTTTTTGAGTCTCGCTCTTGAACATCAGGTTCGAATGTTTTATGCACCCAGTCTCGTTGGAAGTAGGTGTATACTGCATCTTCCACGTAATTGGTACAATGACTTCTGCGGTTTTTTAATATATTGCATTATCGAGTATATAGAACCATATGTAAAGATAATTGTCAAGGAGGAGCTAGACAACATAATTGAGTGTAAGGATCAAAGCAAGTCATCCGATCAAGTTACTCCAACAAAGATAGATCGCCGTACTCCAACATATGTTGGATATGTTTCCTTTAGTTCATTGAGTAGCACCACTAGGTTGAATCCAGCAGGCAATATGATTTCCTTTAGTTCATTGGGTAACAATGCTATGCTTGATGTAGAACTTGTTCGCAGGAAAAGTAAAGTTGATAATGATAAGGTCGAATCAACAAAATTTTGGGATGAGGAACGTAAAGATAGAAAGACATTCACAATCGAACGTTACTCAGCATCTGCTATCAAGATTGTATGGTGTCCATGCTAACAACCCCATTCTTACTACTCGTGAAGCACTTGCTCCTCAACCAAGCTTTAAGATTAAATATTAAGGTCTTTACATTTGATGTAACGAACACTTTTTTTTTCAAATAAATATTGGTCTAAATCTTAATGTATACAATTTGTTTCCAATTCTTATGTAAATCCTTGCTAATTAATTGAGAGACTGTTTCGTAGCATTTTAATGACCATTCAGAGACTACCTCTTAATGGTTCATAACCTCTGAATGGTTAAGGGGTAACCTTAAGTCTGAATGGTTAAGAGGCAATCATTAAAATGTTACCTATTAACCTTCATACTTAAGATACATCTTAACCATTCAGAAAATGTGAATAATTCAGATGTAACCTCTTAATCACTATTCAGAGACTACCAAACAGCCTGTGAGTGCAAGATGCATTACTGTTGGGTCTGTTGACCTGGAGAAGAACAGATGATTGGAAAGCCAAAATATGCTATCTATTTGATCCTCGTATAAACAGTCTTTACAACTTGCTTCTCCCAAAAGACTGCTGACCCTAACTACTGTTCTATCTAAACAACTGCTCAACAACTGCTGATATAAAGAACTGCTGAGGAAACAACTGATGAAGAACAACTGCTGACCAAAGGTCTGATGAAGAGCAACAGGTGATACAAGTACTGAAGACCAAAGCACTGCTGGAACCAACAGCACTTAGGCTCCAGCAGTGGATACAAGACCATCAGAGTTTATCTTTAACAGCTGTTTATTATCAGTGCTTTCAATGTAACAGTAGTTTGTATAGCAGATGTTTAAGTTTGTTATTCTGTTAGAGGTCACTGTCTTAGGTGACGTCAGCCTAGGTCATCAGTGGTTTGAGTCAGTCTATAAATAGAACAGTGCATGTACTGTTCTATTGTATCACACACAAAACATTCTCTCTGACAAACAACTGTGTGATCAGGCTGAGGGGGAGTAACTTGTACGATTGTAATCTTTGAATTAATGAAAGCATTCGATCTAAAAACAATTACTCTCTTGTTTTGATTTACAGTTTATTATTCCGCTGCACTTTCATTCTATTTTTCATTTCATTATTATCATCATTTAGTTAAACAATCAAAACAAACAAACTCAGATCCTAACAATTGGTATCAGAGCTTGGTCAATTAAATTCGATCTAACAAATCAATTTAATAATCAGCTCACAATTATTGATATCGTTTGTCAGTTTGATTGAAAACAGAGTAATAGTTTAATTTCGTTTCAACCGTTATTAAACAGACTTTGTTTTTTGAAAAATCAGAGAATGGCTTCTATCAATCACGATCCACATAACACTGGCACGAACAACAAGCCACCGATGCTTGTCAGATCTGAATACAATATCTGGCAACGTCGGATGAGCCATGTTCTAGCTCAACAAAACACTGGGTGTTGGAAGTCGGTTATCTTCGGACCACATGTTCCGACTGTGCCGAGTACTGAAGATCCCAAAGTGTTTGAGCCAAAGAAACTTGAACACTACTCCGACCAGGATTTTCAGAAAATTGAGCTAGATGCTAAGGCCTTCAGTATTGTGGCCATGGCTCTACCCAATGATATATATGCTGGGTTGTTACACTGTAACAGTGCAAAGGAGTTGTGGGATGCACTGAAAGAGCAGTTTGGTGGGACTGAGGAGGTTATTGAAAACAACCGTGAAATACTTAACCAACAATATGAAACATTCAGTCATGTCAAAGGAGAGTCATTAACTCAACAGTTTGAGAGATTTAACTGCTTAATTAGTGAACTAAAATTGGTTGGTCTTACTTACCCTCATTCAACTTTGAACCATAGGTTTTTAAGATCATTACCAGACAAATGGGACACTATTGCTATTGTTATGAGAAACTCAATAGGATTTAAAGACCTATCACTGACCCAGCTTCATGGTAAGCTCTTGACCTATGAAAGAGAGCTTAACCAGAAAAAGAAGCTCCAGAACTCTGGAAAAGTGTCTGATGACTATGTGTTTGGGAATACAGCACTTTTGGGTCATGATGAGGTGCCTGGAAACACAAAGGATCAGAGTTATGATCATTTTATTGACATAACTTCAGGTTTTAACTCAGGTTTTAACTCTGATTCTTATTCACCAAACTATGCTTTCACAGCAAGTAGTGGTGATATACAGGCATCTGACAACATATCCTTTGAGTATGATGACCTGAAATACTTTGACCCTGATGATTTGGAAGAAATGGACATTATGCACCAATTGGCCCTTCTCAGTGTAAGAACTAATAATTTTTACAAGAAAACTGGGAGAAGGTTTCCAGGGTTGACTGGCAGATCTAAGGTTGGGTTGGATAAATCAAAGATCAAGTGTTATAAATGTCATAGGTTTGGTCATTTTGCTAGGGAATGTAGGGGTCAACATGGTACACCTATGATAACCTATCCAAATCAAAGACCACAGACCAACACTTATCAGAATTCCTATAATACCCCTGGACCAAATGTGCAAAACACTGCTCATTTTGCACAGTCCTCAAACACTGTTCCTGTCCAGTATGTCCAAACCACTGTTCCTCAGATTCATTATGTGCAAACACCTGTTGCTCAACCACCTGTACAAACGACTGCTGCTCCATCTTCTGCTCCTGCAGAGACTAGTCAACAGAGCTTCTTTACACAAGGCTTTGTTGATTGGAGCAGTCTACCTGATGAGCTAACAGATGAGAACTTTGCACTAGTTGCCAAAGCTGAAAATGAACCAGAAAATTTTTGTTTCATGGCTATGGTTGATGAGATTGAATCTGAGGAAGTGGTAACTGAATCTGATGTTGTGACTGATGATATTGTTAGTGAAGTTGTTGCAGGTGAAAAACCTGAAGAAGAGGTTGTGAATCTCTCAGATCCCTGGGATGCATCTGATGAATGTGAGTGCAAGTGTGATTGTGCTTTGATGGCTGCTGCTAAGGTATCTCCTCAAATTCTTAAAGAATTGTGTTCTGACAAATGTGTAATAGCATTTGCTAACATCAAAGAGGTGAATGAAAACCTTAGAAAGAAAATTTTGGATGATGAAGTTAAATTTGAAAAACTCACAAAAGATTTGAAAACAAGTTTAACTGCAAAAGAATCTGAAATTAGCAGTCTAAAACATGAGGCAACTATAACCAAAGACCAGCTCCAAACTATGATAACTAAATATCAAAGTTGTAAAAGTGAGCTTGAGTCCACCCAAGTTGAATGTAAAAAATGGGTGGAATCATGTAGAGGTTTTGAGATGCTACTCAACAAACAAACCAAAAGTCATGTGAAGTTTGGCTTTGGTTTTGCAACCACTGCTCCAGCTTTTGAAAACACTGACACAAAGAGTCAAAAGTCTGTTGAGATAGTACCAACAAACCTGCAGGGTCAAGAGATTAAAATCACTGAACCAAATGGTAAGAAAATTGTTCTTGAAAAACCAGAAGGTTCCTCATCTTTTGCTGAACTTGAAAAGTATGAATTTAAACCTACTTGGTCTGATGAGTGTGATACTCTTGAGAATTATAAACCTGTTGATTTCAAAACTCCTGAGGGAAAGACAGCTCCTCAGGCAAGGGTCATTCCCTTGGCAAAAGTCATTCCCCTGAAAGATTCTCCAGCAGATGCTCAAACATCTGCTGAAAAGAAGACTGAAAAGGGGAAGAAGAAAGAAAAGACTGTTAACTTGTTTTGTGATTTCTGTGAAAAGAAGAATCATGTCACCAAAAACTGTTTTCTTCTAAAAGCATATGACATCAACAAAGGAACAAGTGAATGTGATTCAAAAACCACATGCTCAATATGTGGGAAAAAGAATCATAAGACTAAAGAGTGCTTGTATCTCAAAAATTTTGATGTAAAAATACAAGAATACAAAGCAAAAACTCTTGCAAACCCTGTGGTTAGTACTCCAAAAGGAAAGCCCAAACAGACCTTCACACCTGCCCAAACATCTGTTACAAAAGGGCTTGAAACATCTGCTTCTAGAGATGTCCAAGTAACAGATGCTCCACCCACAAGCAAATACCCAAGAGGTTATGGTCAACCTCCATGTCACAGTCTGCCACATGTTTATGAGGAGCCAAAAAGACCCTCTAAACCAAGAGTGAACAGGAATCCATATGGGTATTATCATCTGTCAGGAAGTGATCAAACAACTGCTGCCCCAAGTGTTGACATACAAGCACTGGCAAATGGTCAGCAGCAGTTGTTGACCTTAATTCAAAAATTGGTCCAAACCACTGATCACCTTCCAAAACTTGAGTCTGAAAGGTCTGAGGACCCATCCAAAGCCAATTTGGCTTTGGACACTCACCAAAACTAATCATTTACTGATGTGCAGGGAGCTTCTGCTTGTTTAGATAGTCTTTGGTATGTAGATAGTGGAGGTTCCAGGCACATGACAGGATGTAGAGCCCTACTTCTGGACTTCTTGGCTCATGGAGGGGGTGATATATCCTTTGGTAATGATTCTAAAGGTAAGGTGTTGGGTTCAGGGACTGTACAGGCAGGAAAACTCAAGTTTGAAAATGTCAATCTTATTGATAATCTCAAGTTTAATCTTCTGAGTGTTTCACAAATGAGTGACAAAGGTTATGGCTCATTTTTCACAAAGAAAACTTGTAAGATTATTGGGCCAGAAGTGGTGAAAAAGATTGATATCATTATTGCTGAGAGCAAAGCACAGCTTGTTGCTCATAGAAGTGGCAATGTGTATGTTGTTGATATGTTAAAGGACAATCCTATGGCAAATGTCTGTCTGTTTTCTGCTGCCTCCACTAAGGAGACAGAATTGTGGCATAGGAGACTGGGTCATACCAACCTTAATACTATTAACACACTCTCAAAACAAAGCCTTGTCAGAGGTTTACCATCAAAAGAATTTAAATGTGATGAGCATTGTGTTTCTTGCTTAAAAGGGAAACAACATAAAAGCTCTTACAAATCCATTGATGAGTCCAAAACTAGTCAGTGCTTACAACTGTTGCATATGGACTTGTTTGGCCCTGTTAAAATCATGAGTCTAAGAAGAAAAAGATTTTGTCTTGTCATAGTTGATGATTTTTCTAGGTTTACATGAACTTACTTTTTACACTCTAAAGATGAGACTGCAGGTATATTGAAGGACTTTGTCACCAAGGTTGAAAAGCAGTATGACTTGCCAGTAAAAGTCTTCAGGAGTGACAATGGAACAGAGTTTAAAAATAAGGAGTTGGATGACTTCTGTGTGTCAAAAGGGATTGTGAGGCAGTTCAGCATCCCAAGAACACCAGAACAAAATGGGGTAGTTGAGAGGAAAAATAGAACTCTTATAGAAGCTGCAAGAACCATGCTAGCAGATTCTGGTTTGCCACTGTCCTTTTGGGCAGAAGCTGTAAACACTGCTTGCTATGTTCAAAACAGAGTTTTGATCAACCCCAGACATCAAAAAACTGCTTATGAAATTTTGTTCAAAATCAAACCATTAATCTCATTCTTCAAAATCTTTGGCTGCCCATGTTTCACTTTAAATCTTAAAGATTCCATTTCAAAATTTGCAGCCAAAGTAGACTGTGGTTATTTTCTGGGATATTCTTCTACTGCTAAGGCCTACAAAGTGTTTAACACAAGGACTAAGACAATAGAAGAAACCTTGAATGTTAAGTTCAATGAACTTTCATCTCTGAAAATCCCTGCAAACCCTGCTGAATTATTTGATTTAGATAAATTCAAATTTGAAGATATCACTGTTAAAACTAACAATGCAGGTATTCCACAGTCTCCACAGCAAGATTACAGAACAGATGTTGTGATTCCCAGTCACTACAAAGTCTATTCTGCATCAGAGGAAGCAGCTGTTCAAAACAATTGTCAAAACTCTGCCACAGCTGTGTCAACCACTGTTGGCCAGTCCTATCCTCAAACCTCTGCTTCACCCCTCACAACCACTGACCTATCATCTGTTGACAAAAGTCAATCATCTGTTGACAAAAGTCAGTCAAGTTTCACACCACTTGGCCCCATTCCTCCATTACCATTTCAAACATCTGATGGCACTACAGAAGTACCAACAGATGTTACACCAACAGAGTCACCAAACCTCTGTCCATCACCTCAAAATGCCATTGTTCCATATCAAGGAGATCTTATTTACTTAAGAGCTCATCCACCAGACCAGATCATTGGCAACATCAGAGAGGGTGTGCTCACAAGAAGCCAATCCTCAAATATCTGTCTTTTTGCAGGTTTCTTATCCCTCACACAACCTGTCAAGTACCAAGAGGCACTAAAAGACAACAGTTGGGTAGAAGCCATGCAAGAAGAACTCCTTCAGTTCAAAAGACAACAAGTATGGGAGCTTGTACCACTTCCTAAGGATGTTTGTCCTATAGGAACAAAGTGGGTCTTCAAAAACAAGACTGATGAAAGGGGTATTGTTGTCAAGAATAAAGCCAGGCTTGTGGTTCAAGGCTTCAGACAAGAAGAAGGAATAGATTATGATGAGACCTTTGCTCCTGTAGCTAGACTAGAGGCCATCAGACTCTTTTTAGCCTTTGCTGTCAACCACAATATAAAGGTGTATCAGATGGACATCAAATGTGCTTTCCTTTATGGCAAAATTCAGGAGGAGGTCTATGTATGTCAGCCACCTGGTTTTGAAGACACATTCCATCCTGACTATGTCTACAAGCTCAACAAAGCTTTGTATGGACTCAAACAAGCACCAAGGGCCTGGTATGAAACTCTTTCCACATTTCTCTTATCCATTGGCTTCACAAGGGGTAAAATTGACAAAACCTTATTTCTTAAATGGAAAGGGAAACACTTAATGATTGTTCAAATATATGTGGATGACATCATTTTTGGATCCACATGTAACCAAATGTGTGAAGAGTTCAGAAAACTCATGACAGCAGAGTTTGAGATGAGTGCCATGGGTGAGCTTCAGTGTTTCCTTGGTCTTCAAGTGAAACAACTGCAAAATGGCACATTCATTCACCAAAACAAATATGTAAAGAACTTATTAACCAGATTTGAGATGAATGATTGTAAGCCATGTAGCACACCCATGAGTACAGTCAAGCTGCTCACTATTGATGACAAGGATGAACTGGTTGATCAAACACATTATAGATGTATGATTGGGTCTTTATTGTACCTAACTGCATCTAGGCCAGACATTATGTTTGCTACCTGTGTCTGTGCCAGATCCCAGGCTTCACCCAGAAAGTCAAACCTTATTGCTGTGAAAAGGATATTCAGATACCTCAAAGGTGCTCCCACACTTGGTATCTGGTATCCTGCTAATGGAAACATTGAGCTTTCAGGTTATTCAGATAGTGACTTTGCTGGCTGTCACACCACAAGAAAATCCACTTCAGGAGGGTGCCAATTTCTAGGGAATGCCTTAGTTTCATGGCAAAGCAAAAAGTAGGCAGCTGTTTCAACTTCAACAGCTGAAGCTGAATACATTGTTGCTGCAAGCTGTACAGCGCAACTCATGTGGCTTCAAAATCAACTACTGGATTTTGGGATAACTGCACTTAGGACTCCACTCATGTTGGACAGCCAAGCTGCTGAAAATATCATCAAGAATCCAGTCTCTCATTCCACTACCAAGCACATTGACATAAGACATCATTTTGTCAGAGACAGCTATGAAAAAGGTTTGATTTCTTTACACCATGTTCCAACAGAGGATCAGTTGGCAGATGTGTTAACAAAAGCTTTAGACACATCTACCTTTACAAATCTGATTTCCAGAATTGGCATGTTAAACATGGATTAAACAAATAAATTTTTTCAAATAAAATTGTTCAGAAATTAAATATTTTCTTAAAATTGCTGTTTGGTTGAAAAATCTGTTTATAACATCTGATCAGATAAAACAACCACTGTTTCATTCATTTCCACTGTTGGTTGAAAAGTCTGTTTCCAAACATCTGATCAGATAAAACAACTGTTAGTTGAAAAATCTGTTTCAGAACATCTGTTCAGATAAAACAACTGTCCACCTATATATATATATATATATATACTATATCTAAAAAAAAAAAAAAAAAAAAAAAATCCAACGGTTGGATCCATCAGCTGTTTGTATCAGTTGTTTACCAAAACAGCTGTTCTCCACCAGATGTTACGTCCATCAGATGATTGCCACGTCTGCTCATATAAGCAGATGTTTGGCCACATCAGCGGTTTCATTGAGCCTATAAAAACCCTGTTTTACCACAACAGATGTTACACTGTCTCATTGTATTCAAAATACTGTAAACCGCCTTCTTCACTCTCAAACCCTTCATCAATCTTCACTCATTTTCACCTTCGAAATCCATTACAATGGATCTTCAAGCCAAAGCTACACACAATTGTCTCCCCTATCTGATTAAAACAGATGACAACACTCCATTTCATTCCACCATCGACATTTTCCTTAATTCCAAATACTTACCCATCCTAACCGCCAACGCCCCCATTTATCTGGATACACTCCAAGAATTTTGGTTGAATGCTGAGTTTCTACTACAAGACAAAAAGCCTACATCCATCATTTCCAAAATTGGAGAAACCAGTATCGTCATTACCCCTGATATCATATCCACAACCTTCACACTGAATGACCTGGCAGGTAAGGATTCCTTCACTAAAACAGAGCTTCACACTGAGTTCCAAGAAAGAGGGTACGATGGTCAGATGACTGGATCAACTCTTTTCAAAAAGTTTTTCCCTCCAGTCATGAAATTTTTCTTCCATACTCTTCTTCTTTGTGTCTCTGCTAAGTCCACATCCTTTAATGAAATTCCATTGAGGATGCAATATCTGGGATATGCTATGTTGTCAAACTCTGACTTCAATCTTTCCCAGGGATTGTTCATGGACTTGGTATCAAATGTGAAAGCAGTCAAGTCTGGGTCAAACAATGCTTTTCTTATTTACCCACGAATTCTTAGTGTAATTTTACAAAAATTATTACCAGAAAAGGTTTTCAAAAAGGGTGCTGCTATGCAAATGAAAAGCTTAACTGATGAAACTTTCACAAGAATGCTGGGTGGAAGCACCCAAGAAAAAGTGTCTAAAGTGTCAAAAGTTTCTAAAACACAAACAAAGAGGACAAAGGCAACAACTGTTGTCAAAACCTCTGTTGTTGAGCCCACTGCTCCTGGTGATCATGGCACTACATCCAGTGCTGTGAAACCCACACCAGCCACTTCTAAAAGGAAACATCCATCCACAAAAACCACCACTCAACCACAAATGAGGCTTCTGGATGTTGAGGTACCAGAAGAAACCTCTGTTGCACAACAAAAGCAACCTGAAACTACTGTTGTTACTTCCTCACAACAGTTGGACATACCTCCACCTGACCAAACTCCTCATGAATCCTCTCAAAAGGATCATGTTGTATGCCAAGGGGACACACATCATGATGCATATGAGTCACTTGACCATATGTTCACAAGCCCCTCTCCCATGGCTAATTCTCTTCTTACTCCACCACTCTCACCATCACAAGTCCCACAAACAATGCAACCTCTGTTTGAAGCAATTGAAAAATCTCAGGAAGATCCCAGTTCCTCTCTTCCACCTGTCACTGAGAGTCTACTCCAACAAGTGACTGGCCCTGAGAATATTCAATCTGCTATCCCACAAACAGAAGAGGAGGTTACACCACCTAGGTTCAATGAAACTCTAGGTGAGTTTTCAAGTGGAGCAGCCGCTACTGATGTAGAGACCACTGTCTCACATCAGGACAGTGATTTCATAGCTAAGACTCCCTTGAAGGCAACAACTGTTGAAGCCACTATAGTGTCTCCAAACACAGTTGGAAGTCCCCAGTACCAAGACAAAGGGGCATCTGATTCACCTATTAGGCCTGAATCAGGTAAAACTACCACTGGTAGGGACTCAGATGATCCTATTCATTTAGGAGATGAGTCAAAATACCAAGAATTGACGGCCAGAGTTTCTGTTATTGAAACCTCTGTTGCTGACATCAAATCTGATGTCAAGCTTCTCCTGAGCTCAATTGCAGATCTCTCCAAGAGTCAACCATCCACTGCTGATATAGCCAATGAGTTATGGAAATCAGTTTCCCCCATCATCATAGCTCACAGAAAATTGGCTGATCAGACACATGAAACCTACATGGCTGAGATCAGGAATACGGTAGATGCAAGGTACAAAGATACCCATGCTGACATCAAAGCCATCAAGGACCACCTGCTGAAGACTACTGGCTCTGCCCCTACCACCATCCTTAGGGATGAAACTGATGATGTTTTCACGGCTGATGATGCCAAAAAGGGGGAGAGTGGCAGAGATAGGCTACCAAAATTAGATCCTTTTGGTTGTCCTCCTTCTCAAAATGGTCAAGCCAAGTCTGCCAAGAAACCAGAGTCTACCAAATCAGCTCCACAACAACAACAACAAGCAACACCAACAGCACCACCACCACAAACCACTGAAAAGAATAAGGCAGTAGATGACTCTGCAAACATAGAAGCTGAAAAGGCTGCTCAGGCCAAACAACAGAGGGCTGACACCTTGGAAGTAAAAGCAGAGTCATTAATTGAACTCAAGAAGAAACAACAAAGGGAAACTGAAGATGTGGGATCCTCTAAAAGGATGAAAAGACCTGCCAAGCATGTTAGAAAACCACCATCTAAGTTGAAAACCTCTGTTGATAAAACCACTGCTACATCACCATCTAAAACTCACACTCCTGAACAAACAACCACCAAACCTACATCACCAGCCAAAACCCCAACATCTGCTGGTTCTTCTAAAAGGCCAACAGATGTTAATCCAACCACTGCTACCAAATCACCTTCACCAAAAATCATGTACACAAGAAAGAGAAAATCAACCTTTGTTGTGCATGATGAAAACATACACACATCACCAACCACCATTTCAACTGCCCAATCCACTCCTCCCATCACAGCCATTCCACTCACATCATTCTCACCACATACATCCAAATTCAAATCCCATAGACCACCACCAACCATTACACCATTGGTTGTTCAGTATCCCCTTGAACTTGATCTACTCAAGGGGGAATTACAATCCTTCTACAATACTGAACAGCCATCTGAAAGATCCTTCCCATCTCTCCCAAACTTCCCTGTTCCCCTCAACATTGATACCTATCTAAAATACAAGGGTGAACAGGTGGATGCCATCATCAGGGAGAAATGCAAAGGGAAGGATGACAGGACTGCTCAGGGCATCCATTCAGCAGAGCTTAGCAAACTCAGAAGGATTGAAGACTTTGCTAAGACCCTGAGCAATTCCATGTCCACCATGCCTCTCAGTGTAGATTTGGAGAAGGAGGTAAGGGAATCCCTTCTTGAACAGATAATGGCAACCAAGCCTTACAAAGCAAACAAAAAGCAGTTCAATGGCTGGACTACTCATGCTTTGAGGGAAGAACTGATCAGAATTGAAGAAATGGCCAAAGATTCCAAAGCTAAAGTCTCCACTCCCAATTTTGGCACAACAAAGAATCTGCTAGCATGGTTCTTGCAGCTTCTATAAGAGTTCTATTTTTCCTCTCAACTACCCCATTTTGTTCTGGTGTTCTTGGGATGCTGAACTGCCTCACAATCCCTTTTGACACACAGAAGTCATCCAACTCCTTATTTTTAAACTCTGTTCCATTGTCACTCCTGAAGACTTTTACTGGCAAGTCATACTGCTTTTCAACCTTGGTGACAAAGTCCTTCAATATACCTGCAGTCTCATCTTTAGAGTGTAAAAAGTAAGTCCATGTAAACCTAGAAAAATCATCAACTATGACAAGACAAAATCTTTTTCTTCTTAGACTCATGATTTTAACAGGGCCAAACAAGTCCATATGCAACAGTTGTAAGCACTGACTAGTTTTGGACTCATCAATGGATTTGTAAGAGCTTTTATGTTGTTTCCCTTTTAAGCAAGAAACACAATGCTCATCACATTTAAATTCTTTTGATGGTAAACCTCTGACAAGGCTTTGTTTTGAGAGTGTGTTAATAGTATTAAGGTTGGTATGACCCAGTCTCCTATGCCACAATTCTGTCTCCTTAGTGGAGGCAGCAGAAAACAGACAGACATTTGCCATAGGATTGTCCTTTAACATATCAACAACATACACATTGCCACTTCTATGAGCAACAAGCTGTGCTTTGCTCTCAGCAATAATGGTATCAATCTTTTTCACCACTTCTGGCCCAATAATCTTACAAGTTTTCTTTGTGAAAAATGAGCCATAACCTTTGTCACTCATTTGTGAAACACTCAGAAGATTAAACTTGAGATTATCAATAAGATTGACATTTTCAAACTTGAGTTTTCCTGCCTGTACAGTCCCTGAACCCAACACCTTACCTTTAGAATCATTACCAAAGGATATATCACCCCCTCCATGAGCCAAGAAGTCCAGAAGTAGGGCTCTACATCCTGTCATGTGCCTGGAACCTCCACTATCTACATACCAAAGACTATCTAAACAAGCAGAAGCTCCCTGCACATCAGTAAATGATTAGTTTTGGTGAGTGTCCAAAGCCAAATTGGCTTTGGATGGGTCCTCAGACCTTTCAGACTCAAGTTTTGGAAGGTGATCAGTGGTTTGGACCAATTTTTGAATTAAGGTCAACAACTGCTGCTGACCATTTGCCAGTGCTTGTATGTCAACACTTGGGGCAGCAGTTGTTTGATCACTTCCTGACAGATGATAATACCCATATGGATTCCTGTTCACTCTTGGTTTAGAGGGTCTTTTTGGCTCCTCATAAACATGTGGCAGACTGTGACATGGAGGTTGACCATAACCTCTTGGGTATTTGCTTGTGGGTGGAGCATCTGTTACTTGGACATCTCTAGAAGCAGATGTTTCAAGCCCTTTTGTAACAGATGTTTGGGCAGGTGTGAAGGTCTGTTTGGGCTTTCCTTTTGGAGTACTAACCACAGGGTTTGCAAGAGTTTTTGCTTTGTATTCTTGTATTTTTACATCAAAATTTTTGAGATACAAGCACTCTTTAGTCTTATGATTCTTTTTCCCACATATTGAGCATGTGGTTTTTGAATCACATTCACTTGTTCCTTTGTTGATGTCATATGCTTTTAGAAGAAAACAGTTTTTGGTGACATGATTCTTCTTTTCACAGAAATCACAAAACAAGTTAACAGTCTTTTCTTTCTTCTTCCCCTTTTCAGTCTTCTTTTCAGCAGATGTTTGAGCATCTGCTGGAGAATCTTTCAGGGGAATGACTTTTGCCAAGGGAATGACCCTTGCCTGAGGAGCTGTCTTTCCCTCAGGAGTTTTGAAATCAACAGGTTTATAATTCTCAAGAGTATCACACTCATCAGACCAAGTAGGTTTAAATTCATACTTTTCAAGTTCAGCAAAAGATGAGGAACCTTCTGGTTTTTCAAGAACAATTTTCTTACCATTTGGTTCAGTGATTTTAATCTCTTGACCCTGCAGGTTTGTTGGTACTATCTCAACAGACTTTTGACTCTTTGTGTCAGTGTTTTCAAAAGCTGGAGCAGTGGTTGCAAAACCAAAGCCAAACTTCACATGACTTTTGGTTTGTTTGTTGAGTAGCATCTCAAAACCTCTACATGATTCCACCCATTTTTTACATTCAACTTGGGTGGACTCAAGCTCACTTTTACAACTTTGATATTTAGTTATCATAGTTTGGAGCTGGTCTTTGGTTATAGTTGCCTCATGTTTTAGACTGCTAATTTCAGATTCTTTTGCAGTTAAACTTGTTTTCAAATCTTTTGTGAGTTTTTCAAATTTAACTTCATCATCCAAAATTTTCTTTCTAAGGTTTTCATTCACCTCTTTGATGTTAGCAAATGCTATTACACATTTGTCAGAACACAATTCTTTAAGAATTTGAGGAGATACCTTAGCAGCAGCCATCAAAGCACAATCACACTTGCACTCACATTCATCAGATGCACCCCAGGGATCTGAGAGATTCACAACCTCTTCTTCAGGTTTTTCACCTGCAACAACTTCACTAACAATATCATCAGTCACAACATCAGATTCAGTTACCACTTCCTCAGATTCAATCTCATCAACCATAGCCATGAAACAAAAATTTTCTGGTTCATTTTCAGCTTTGGCAACTAGTGCAAAGTTCTCATCTGTTAGCTCATCAGGTAGACTGCTCCAATCAACAAAGCCTTGTGTAAAGAAGCTCTGTTGACTAGTCTCTGCAGGAGCAGAAGATGGAGCAGCAGTCGTTTGTACAGGTGGTTGAGCAACAGGTGTTTGCACATAATGAATCTGAGGAACAGTGGTTTGGACATACTGGACAGGAACAGTGTTTGAGGACTGTGCAAAATGAGCAGTGTTTTGCACATTTGGTCCAGGGGTATTATAGGAATTCTGATAAGTGTTGGTCTGTGGTCTTTGATTTGGATAGGTTATCATAGGTGTACCATGTTGACCCCTACATTCCCTAGCAAAATGACCAAACCTATGACATTTATAACACTTGATCTTTGATTTATCCAACCCAACCTTAGATCTGCCAGTCAACCCTGGAAACCTTCTCCCAGTTTTCTTGTAAAAATTATTAGTTCTTACACTGAGAAGGGCCAATTGGTGCATAATGTCCATTTCTTCCAAATCATCAGGGTCAAAGTATTTCAGGTCATCATACTCAAAGGATATGTTGTCAGATGCCTGTATATCACCACCACTTGCTGTGAAAGCATAGTTTGGTGAATAAGAATCAGAGTTAAAACCTGAGTTAAAACCTGAAGTTATGTCAATAAAATGATCATAACTCTGATCCTTTGTGTTTCCAGGCACCTCATCATGACCCAAAAGTGTTGTATTCCCAAACACATAGTCATCAGACACTTTTCCAGAGTCCTGGAGCTTCTTTTTCTGGTTAAGCTCTCTTTCATAGGTCAAGAGCTTACCATGAAGCTGGGTCAGTGATAGGTCTTTAAATCCTATTGAGTTTCTCATAACAATAGCAATAGTGTCCCATTTGTCTGGTAATGATCTTAAAAACCTATGGTTCAAAGTTGAATGAGGGTAAGTAAGACCAACCAATTTTAGTTCACTAATTAAGCAGTTAAATCTCTCAAACTGTTGAGTTAATGACTCTCCTTTGACATGACTGAATGTTTCATATTGTTGGTTAAGTATTTCACGGTTGTTTTCAATAACCTCCTCAGTCCCACCAAACTGCTCTTTCAGTGCATCCCACAACTCCTTTGCACTGTTACAGTGTAACAACCCAGCATATATATCATTGGGTAGAGCCATGGCCACAATACTGAAGGCCTTAGCATCTAGCTCAATTTTTTGAAAATCCTGGTCGGAGTAGTTTTCAAGTTTCTTTGGCTCAAACACTTTGGGATCTTCAGTACTCGGCACAGTCGGAACATGTGGTCCGAAGATAACCGACTTCCAACACCCAGTGTTTTGTTGAGCTAGAACATGGCTCATCCGACGTTGCCAGATATTGTATTCAGATCTGACAAGCATCGGTGGCTTGTTGTTCCTGCCAGTGTTATATGGATCGTGATTGATAGAAGCCATTCTCTGATTTTTCAAAAAACAAAGTCTGTTTAACAACGGTTGAAACGAAATTAAACTATTACTCTGTTTTCAATCAAACTGACAAACGATATCAATAATTGTGAGCTGATTATTAAATTGATTTGTTAGATCGAATTTAATTGACCAAGCTCTGATACCAATTGTTAGGATCTGAGTTTGTTTGTTTTGATAGTTTAACTAAATGATGATAATAATGAAATGAAAATAGAATGAAAGTGCAGCGGAATAATAAACTGTAAATCAAAACAAGAGAGTAATTGTTTTTAGATCGAATGCTTTCATTAATTCAAAGATTACAATCGTACAAGTTACTCCCCCTCAGCCTGATCACACAGTTGTTTGTCAGAGAGAATGTTTTGTGTGTGATACAATAGAACAGTACATGCACTGTTCTATTTATAGACTGACTCAAACCACTGATGACCTAGGCTGACGTCACCTAAGACAGTGACCTCTAACAGAATAACAAACTTAAACATCTGTTATACAAACTACTGTTACATTGAAAGCACTGATAATAAACAGCTGTTAAAGATAAACACTGATGGTCTTGTATCCATTGCTGGAGCCTAAGTGCTGTTGGTTCCAGCAGTGCTTTGGTCTTCAGTACTTGTATCAGCTGTTGCTCTTCATCAGACCTTTGGTCAGCAGTTGTTCTTCATCAGTTGTTTCCTCAGCAGTTCTTTATATCAGCAGTTGTTGAGCAGTTGTTTGGATAGAACAGTAGTTAGGGTCAGCAGTCTTTTGGGAGAAGCAAGATGTAACGACTGTTTATTTAAGGATCAAATAGATAGCATATTTTGGCTTTCCAATCATCTGTTCTTCTCCAGGTCAGCAGACCCAACAATCTCCCCTAGAACAGATGATGCCAAAACTCAGCTTTATTCATTGATCTTTATTTCTCATCAGACTTTCTCTGATTTGACCTTTGAATTGTAGTTCAAAGTTCAAAGCAAATAGGTCTTCTTCATCTCTTTCCAGATCCAGATTTAGCAGTGCTTGGTGATCTTCTGCACAAAGGCTGTAAGCATCATCCATGCTGATCTTCTGAACCTTTCCATCTGACCTGAGCAATGTCAATTCGTGGTTGTCTTTGTTGACCTTCCACTTTAGAATTTTTGAGTCAGTGGATTTGCTGAGATGAACCTTTATTCTTGATGAGTTGGGTGAAGGTGGTCTTCCAATGAGTTCTCTGAGTTTCTCTGTTGTAGGATCAGAGAAATAATGGATTTGATTGAAGAGCCCTTCCTTGATAAATGTGTCAGCAAACTTTCTTTGATCTTCCTCTGACATCTCCTTCTGCCTTTTGAATTGTCTACTTGCAGCAGCTGTGAGATCAGAGGTTTCAAGTAAGCTGTCTAGATTAAAAGTCTGTTGGGGTCTCTTCATCATTTGCTCATCATTGTAGATTGGTTTTCTTGGAAGGCTGGGATCCTTCTTTCTATTCTCTTCCAGACTTTTATAGGTTTCAACCAATCTTAGCTCTGACCATCTGGAAACAGACCTCATCTCCCCATAATTGGCAGCTACAATCTCCTGCCTCATCCTTTTGAACTTCAAGGCTCTGACTGGGTCTCTGCCTTTGCCAAAATTGGGAGTGGAGACTTTAGCTTTGGGATCTTTGGCCATTTCTTCAATTCTGATCAGTTCTTCCCTCAAAGCATGAGTAGTCCAGCCATTGAACTGCTTTTTGTTTGCTTTGTAAGTCTTGGTTGCCATTATCTGTTCAAGAAGGGATTCCCTTACCTCCTTCTCCAAATCTACACTGAGAGGCATGGTGGACATGGAATTGCTCAGGGTCTTAGCAAAGTCTTCAATCCTTCTGAGTTTGCTAAGCTCTGCTGAATGGATGCCCTGAGCAGTCCTGTCATCCTTCCCTTTGCATTTCTCCCTGATGATGGCATCCACCTGTTCACCCTTGTATTTTAGATAGGTATCAATGTTGAGGGGAACAGGGAAGTTTGGGAGAGATGGGAAGGATCTTTCAGATGGCTGTTCAGTATTGTAGAAGGATTGTAATTCCCCCTTGAGTAGATCAAGTTCAAGAGGATACTGAACAACCAATGGTGTAATGGTTGGTGGTGGTCTATGGGATTTGAATTTGGATGTATGTGGTGAGAATGATGTGAGTGGAATGGCTGTGATGGGAGGAGTGGATTGGGCAGTTGAAATGGTGGTTGGTGATGTATGTATGTTTTCATCATGCACAACAAAGGTTGATTTTCTCTTCCTTGTGTACATGATTTTTGGTGAAGGTGATTTGGTAGCAGTGGTTGGATTAACATCTGTTGGCCTTTTGGAAGAACCAGCAGATGTTGGGGTTTTGGCTGGTGATGTAGGTTTGGTGGTTGTTTGTTCAGGAGTGTGTGTTGGTTTGGGTATAGTGGTTTCAGTGGTTTGGGTAGCAGTGGTTTCAGTGTTTTGGGTGGCAGTGGTTTCAGTAGCAGTGGTTTTATCAACAGAGGTTTTCAACTTAGATGGTGGTTTTCTAACATGCTTGGCAGGTCTTTTCATCCTTTTAGAGGATCCCACATCTTCAGTTTCCCTTTGTTGTTTCTTCTTGAGTTCAATTAATGACTCTGCTTTTACTTCCAAGGTGTCAGCCCTCTGTTGTTTGGCCTGAGCAGCCTTTTCAGCTTCTATGTTTGCAGAGTCATCTACTGCCTTATTCTTTTCAGTGGTCTGTGGTGGTGGTGCTGTTGTTGTTGCTTGTTGTTGTTGTTGTGGAGCTGATTTGGTAGACTCTGGTTTCTTGGCAGACTTGGCTTGACCTTTTTGAGAAGGAGGACAACCAAAAGGATCTAATTTTGGTAGCCTATCTCTGCCACTCTCCCCCTTTTTGGCATCATCAGCCGTGAAAACATCATCAGTTTAATCCCTGAGGATGGTGGTAGGGGCAGAGCCAGTAGTCTTCAGCAGGTGGTCCTTGATGGCTTTGATGTCAGCATGGGTATCTTTGTACCTTGCATCTACCGTATTCCTGATCTCAGCCATGTAGGTTTCATGTGTCTGATCAGCCAATTTTCTGTGAGCTATGATGATGGGGGAAACTGATTTCCATAACTCATTGGCTATATCAGCAGTGGATGGTTGACTCTTGGAGAGATCTGCAATTGAGCTCAGGAGAAGCTTGACATCAGATTTGATGTCAGCAACAGAGGTTTCAATAACAGAAACTCTGGCCGTCAATTCTTGGTATTTTGACTCATCTCCTAAATGAATAGGATCATCTGAGTCCCTACCAGTGGTAGTTTTACCTGATTCAGGCCTAATAGGTGAATCAGATGCCCCTTTGTCTTGGTACTGGGGACTTCCAACTGTGTTTGGAGACACTATAGTGGCTTCAACAGTTGTTGCCTTCAAGGGAGTCTTAGCTATGAAATCACTGTCCTGATGTGAGACAGTGGTCTCTACATCAGTAGCGGCTGCTCCACTTGAAAACTCACCTAGAGTTTCATTGAACCTAGGTGGTGTAACCTCCTCTTCTGTTTGTGGGATAGCAGATTGAATATTCTCAGGGCCAGTCACTTGTTGGAGTAGACTCTCAGTGACAGGTGGAAGAGAGGAACTGGGATCTTCCTGAGATTTTTCAATTGCTTCAAACAGAGGTTGCATTGTTTGTGGGACATGTGATGGTGAGAGTGGTGGAGTAAGAAGAGAATTAGCCCTGGGAGAGGGGCTTGTGAACATATGGTCAAGTGACTCATATGCATCATGATGTGTGTCCCCTTGGCTTACAACATGATCCTTTTGAGAGGATTCATGAGGAGTTTGGTCAGGTGGAGGTATGTCCAACTGTTGTGAGGAAGTAACAACAGTAGTTTCAGGTTGCTTTTGTTGTGCAACAGATGTTTCTTCTGGTACCTCAACATCCAGAAGCCTCATTTGTGGTTGAGTGGTGGTTTTTGTGGATGGATGTTTCCTTTTAGAAGTGGCTGGTGTGGGTTTCACAGCACTGGATGTAGTGCCATGATCACCAGGAGCAGTGGGCTCAACAACAGAGGTTTTGACAACAGTTGTTGCCTTTGTCCTCTTTGTTTGTGTTTTAGAAACTTTTGACACTTTAGACACTTTTTCTTGGGTGCTTCCACCCAGCATTCTTGTGAAAGATTCATCAGTTAAGCTTTTCATTTGCATAGCAGCACCCTTTTTGAAAACCTTTTCTGGTAATAATTTTTGTAAAATTACACTAAGAATTCGTGGGTAAATAAGAAAAGCATTGTTTGACCCAGACTTGACTGCTTTCACATTTGATACCAAGTCCATGAACAATCCCTGGGAAAGATTGAAGTCAGAGTTTGACAACATAGCATATCCCAGATATTGCATCCTCAATGGAATTTCATTAAAGGATGTGGACTTAGCAGAGACACAAAGAAGAAGAGTATGGAAGAAAAATTTCATGACTGGAGGGAAAAACTTTTTGAAAAGAGTTGATCCAGTCATCTGACCATCGTACCCTCTTTCTTGGAACTCAGTGTGAAGCTCTGTTTTAGTGAAGGAATCCTTACCTGCCAGGTCATTCAGTGTGAAGGTTGTGGATATGATATCAGGGGTAATGACGATACTGGTTTCTCCAATTTTGGAAATAATGGATGTAGGCTTTTTGTCTTGTAGTAGAAACTCAGCATTCAACCAAAATTCTTGGAGTGTATCCAGATAAATGGGGGCGTTGGCGGTTAGGATGGGTAAGTATTTGGAATTAAGGAAAATGTCAATGGTGGAATGAAATGGAGTGTTGTCATCTGTTTTAATCAGATAGGGGAGACAATTGTGTGTAGCTTTGGCTTGAAGATCCATTGTAATGGATTTCGAAGGTGAAAATGATTGAAGATTGATGAAGGGTTTGAGAGTGAAGAAGGCGGTTTATAGTAGTTTGAATTCAATGAGACAGTGTAACATCTGTTGTGGTAAAACAGGGTTTTTATAGGCTCAATGAAACCGCTGATGTGGCCAAACATCTGCTTATATGAGCAGACGTGGCAATCATCTGATGGATGTAACATCTGGTGGAGAACAGTTGTTTTGGTAAACAACTGATACAAACAGCTGATGGATCCAACCGTTGGATTTTTTTTTTTTTTTTAATAATATAGTATATATATATATAGGTGGACAGTTGTTTTATCTGAACAGATGTTCTGAAACAGATTTTTCAACTAACAGTTGTTTTATCTGATCAGATGTTTGGAAACAGACTTTTCAACCAACAGTGGTTATGAATGAAACAGAGGTTGTTTTATCTGATCAGATGTTATAAACAGATTTTTCAACCAAACAGCAATTTTAAGAAAATATTTAATTTCTGAACAATTTTATTTGAAAAAATTTATTTGTTTAATCCATGTTTAACATGCCAATTCTGGAAATCAGATTTGTAAAGGTAGATGTGTCTAAAGCTTTTGTTAACACATCTGCCAACTGATCCTCTGTTGGAACATGGTGTAAAGAAATCAAACCTTTTTCATAGCTGTCTCTGACAAAATGATGTCTTATGTCAATGTGCTTGGTAGTGGAATGAGAGACTGGATTCTTGATGATATTTTCAGCAGCTTGGCTGTCCAACATGAGTGGAGTCCTAAGTGCAGTTATCCCAAAATCCAGTAGTTGATTTTGAAGCCACATGAGTTGGGCTGTACAGCTTGCAGCAGCAATGTATTCAGCTTCAGCTGTTGAAGTTGAAACAGCTGCCTGCTTTTTGCTTTGCCATGAAACTAAGGCATTCCCTAGAAATTGGCACCCTCCTGAAGTGGATTTTCTTGTGGTGTGACAGCCAGCAAAGTCACTATCTGAATAACCTGAAAGCTCAATGTTTCCATTAGCAGGATACCAGATACCAAGTGTGGGAGCACCTTTGAGGTATCTGAATATCCTTTTCACAGCAATAAGGTTTGACTTTTTGGGTGAAGCCTGGGATCTGGCACAGACACAGGTAGCAAACATAATGTCTGGCCTAGATGCAGTTAGGTACAATAAAGACCCAATCATACATCTATAATGTGTTTGATCAACCAGTTCATCCTTGTCATCAATAGTGAGCAGCTTGACTGTACTCATGGGTGTGCTACATGGCTTACAATCATTCATCTCAAATCTGGTTAATAAGTTCTTTACATATTTGTTTTGGTGAATGAATGTGCCATTTTGCAGTTGTTTCACTTGAAGACCAAGGAAACACTGAAGCTCACCCATGGCACTCATCTCAAACTCTGCTGTCATGAGTTTTCTGAACTCTTCACACATTTGGTTACATGTGGATCCAAAAATGATGTCATCCACATATATTTGAACAATCATTAAGTGTTTCCCTTTCCATTTAAGAAATAAGGTTTTGTCAATTTTACCCCTTGTGAAGCCAATGGATAAGAGAAATGTGGAAAGAGTTTCATACCAGGCCCTTGGTGCTTGTTTGAGTCCATACAAAGCTTTGTTGAGCTTGTAGACATAGTCAGGATGGAATGTGTCTTCAAAACCAGGTGGCTGACATACATAGACCTCCTCCTGAATTTTGCCATAAAGGAAAGCACATTTGATGTCCATCTGATACACCTTTATATTGTGGTTGACAGCAAAGGCTAAAAAGAGTCTGATGGCCTCTAGTCTAGCTACAGGAGCAAAGGTCTCATCATAATCTATTCCTTCTTCTTGTCTGAAGCCTTGAACCACAAGCCTGGCTTTATTCTTGACAACAATACCCCTTTCATCAGTCTTGTTTTTGAAGACCCACTTTGTTCCTATAGGACAAACATCCTTAGGAAGTGGTACAAGCTCCCATACTTGTTGTCTTTTGAACTGAAGGAGTTCTTCTTGCATGGCTTCTACCCAACTGTTGTCTTTCAGTGCCTCTTGGTACTTGACAGGTTGTGTGAGGGATAAGAAACCTGCAAAAAGACAGATATTTGAGGATTGGCTTCTTGTGAGCACACCCTCTCTGATGTTGCCAATGATCTGGTCTGGTGGATGAGCTCTTAAGTAAATAAGATCTCCTTGATATGGAACAATGGCATTTTGAGGTGATGGACAGAGGTTTGGTGACTCTGTTGGTGTAACATCTGTTGGTACTTCTGTAGTGCCATCAGATGTTTGAAATGGTAATGGAGGAATGGGGCCAAGTGGTGTGAAACTTGACTGACTTTTGTCAACAGATGATTGACTTTTGTCAACAGATGATAGGTCAGTGGTTGTGAGGGGTGAAGCAGAGGTTTGAGGATAGGACTGGCCAACAGTGGTTGACACAGCTGTGGCAGAGTTTTGACAATTGTTTTGAACAACTGCTTCCTCTGATGCAGAATAGACTTTGTAGTGACTGGGAATCACAACATCTGTTCTGTAATCTTGCTGTGGAGACTGTGGAATACCTGCATTGTTAGTTTTAACAGTGATATCTTCAAATTTGAATTTATCTAAATCAAATAATTCAGCAGGGTTTGCAGGGATTTTCAGAGATGAAAGTTCATTGAACTTAACATTCAAGGTTTCTTCTATTGTCTTAGTCCTTGTGTTAAACACTTTGTAGGCCTTAGCAGTAGAAGAATATCCCAGAAAATAACCACAGTCTACTTTGGCTGCAAATTTTGAAATGGAATCTTTAAGATTTAAGATGAAACATGGGCAGCCAAAGATTTTGAAGAATGAGATTAATGGTTTGATTTTGAACAAAATTTCATAAGCAGTTTTTTTGATGTCTGGGGTTGATCCATCAGCTGTTTGTATCAGTTGTTTACCAAAACAACTGTTCTCCACCAGATGTTACATCCATCAGATGATTGCCACGTCTGCTCATATAAGCAGATGTTTGGCCACATCAGCGGTTTCATTGAGCCTATAAAAACCCTGTTTTACCACAACAGATGTTACACTGTCTCATTGTATTCAAAATACTGTAAACCGCCTTCTTCACTCTCAAACCCTTCATCAATCTTCAATTATTTTCACCTTCGAAATCCATTACAATGGATCTTCAAGCCAAAGCTACACACAATTGTCTCCCCTATCTGATTAAAACAGATGACAACACTCCATTTCATTCCACCATCGACATTTTCCTTAATTCCAAATACTTACCCATCCTAACCGCCAACGCCCCCATTTATCTGGATACACTCCAAGAATTTTGGTTGAATGCTGAGTTTCTACTACAAGACAAAAAGCCTACATCCATTATTTCCAAAATTGGAGAAACCAGTATCGTCATTACCCCTGATATCATATCCACAACCTTCACACTGAATGACCTGGCAGGTAAGGATTCCTTCACTAAAACAGAGCTTCACACTGAGTTCCAAGAAAGAAGGTACGATGGTCAGATGACTGGATCTACTCTTTTCAAAAAGTTTTTCCCTCCAGTCATGAAATTTTTCTTCCATACTCTTCTTCTTTGTGTCTCTGCTAAGTCCACATCCTTTAATGAAATTCCATTGAGGATGCAATATCTGGGATATGCTATGTTGTCAAACTCTGACTTCAATCTTTCCCAGGGATTGTTCATGGACTTGGTATCAAATGTGAAAGCAGTCAAATCTGGGTCAAACAATGCTTTTCTTATTTACCCACGAATTCTTAGTGTAATTTTACAAAAATTATTACCAGAAAAAGTTTTCAAAAAGGGTGCTGCTATGCAAATGAAAAGCTTAACTGATGAAACTTTCACAAGAATGCTGGGTGGAAGCACCCAAGAAAAATTGTCTAAAGTGTCAAAAGTTTCTAAAACACAAACAAAGAGGACAAAGGCAACAACTGTTGTCAAAACCTCTGTTGTTGAGCCCACTGCTCCTGGTGATCATGGCACTACATCCAGTGCTGTGAAACCCACACCAGCCACTTCTAAAAGGAAACATCCATCCACAAAAACCACCACTCAACCACAAATGAGGCTTCTGGATGTTGAGGTACCAGAAGAAACCTCTGTTGCACAACAAAAGCAACCTGAAACCACTGTTGTTACTTCCTCACAACAGTTGGACATACCTCCACCTGACCAAACTCCTCATGAATCCTCTCAAAAGGATCATGTTGTAAGCCAAGGGGACACACATCATGATGCATATGAGTCACTTGACCATATGTTCACAAGCCCCTCTCCCAGGGCTAATTCTCTTCTTACTCCACCACTCTCACCATCACATGTCCCACAAACAATGCAACCTCTGTTTGAAGCAATTGAAAAATCTCAGGAAGATCCCAGTTCCTCTCTTCCACCTGTCACTGAGAGTCTACTCCAACAAGTGACTGGCCCTGAGAATATTCAATCTGCTATCCCACAAACAGAAGAGGAGGTTACACCACCTGGGTTCAATGAAACTCTAGGTGAGTTTTCAAGTGGAGCAGCCACTACTGATGTAGAGACCACTGTCTCACATCAGGACAGTGATTTCATAGCTAAGACTCCCTTGAAGGCAACAACTGTTGAAGCCACTATAGTGTCTCCAAACACAGTTGGAAGTCCCCAGTACCAAGACAAAGGGGCATCTGATTCACCTATTAGGCCTGAATCAGGTAAAACTACCACTGGTAGGGACTCAGATGATCCTATTCATTTAGGAGATGAGTCAAAATACCAAGAATTGACGGCCAGAGTTTCTGTTATTGAAACCTCTGTTGCTGACATCAAATCTGATGTCAAGCTTCTCCTGAGCTCAATTGCAGATCTCTCCAAGAGTCAACCATCCACTGCTGATATAGCCAATGAGTTATGGAAATCAGTTTCCCCCATCATCATAGCTCACAGAAAATTGGCTGATCAGACACATGAAACCTACATGGCTGAGATCAGGAATACGGTAGATGCAAGGTACAAAGATACCCATGCTGACATCAAAGCCATCAAGGACCACCTGCTGAAGACTACTGGCTCTGCCCCTACCACCATCCTCAGGGATGAAACTGATGATGTTTTCACGGCTGATGATGCCAAAAAGGGGGAGAGTGGCAGAGATAGGCTACCAAAATTAGATCCTTTTGGTTGTCCTCCTTCTCAAAAAGGTCAAGCCAAGTCTGCCAAGAAACCAGAGTCTACCAAATCAGCTCCACAACAACAACAACAACAAGCAACAACAACAGCACCACCACCACAGACCACTGAAAAGAATAAGGCAGTAGATGACTCTGCAAACATAGAAGCTGAAAAGGCTGCTCAGGCCAAACAACAGAGGGCTGACACCTTGGAAGTAAAAGCAGAGTCATTAATTGAACTCAAGAAGAAACAACAAAGGGAAACTGAAGATGTGGGATCCTCTAAAAGGATGAAAAGACCTGCCAAGCATGTTAGAAAACCACCATCTAAGTTGAAAACCTCTGTTGATAAAACCACTGCTACTGAAACCACTGCCACCCAAAACACTGAAACCACTGCTACCCAAACCACTGAAACCACTATACCCAAACCAACACACACTCCTGAACAAACAACCACCAAACCTACATCACCAGCCAAAACCCTAACATCTGCTGGTTCTTCCAAAAGGCCAACAGATGTTAATCCAACCACTGCTACCAAATCACCTTCACCAAAAATCATGTACACAAGGAAGAGAAAATCAACCTTTGTTGTGCATGATGAAAACATACATACATCACCAACCACCATTTCAACTGCCCAATCCACTCCTCCCATCACAGCCATTCCACTCACATCATTCTCACCACATACATCCAAATTCAAATCCCATAGACCACCACCAACCATTACACCATTGGTTGTTCAGTATCCTCTTGAACTTGATCTACTCAAGGGGGAATTACAATCCTTCTACAATACTGAACAGCCATCTGAAAGATCCTTCCCATCTCTCCCAAACTTCCCTGTTCCCCTCAACATTGATACCTATCTAAAATACAAGGGTGAACAGGTGGATGCCATCATCAGGGAGAAATGCAAAGGGAAGGATGACAGGACTGCTCAGGGCATCCATTCAGCAGAGCTTAGCAAACTCAGAAGGATTGAAGACTTTGCTAAGACCCTGAGCAATTCCATGTCCACCATGCCTCTCAGTGTAGATTTGGAGAAGGAGGTAAGGGAATCCCTTCTTGAACAGATAATGGCAACCAAGCCTTACAAAGCAAACAAAAAGCAGTTCAATGGCTGGACTACTCATGCTTTGAGGGAAGAACTGATCAGAATTGAAGAAATGGCCAAAGATCCCAAAGCTAAAGTCTCCACTCCCAATTTTGGCAAAGGCAGAGACCCAGTCAGAGCCTTGAAGTTCAAAAGGATGAGGCAGGAGATTGTAGCTGCCAATTATGGGGAGATGAGGTCTGTTTCCAGATAGTCAGAGCTAAGATTGGTTGAAACCTATAAAAGTCTGGAAGAGAATAGAAAGAAGGATCCCAGCCTTCCAAGAAAACCAATCTACAATGATGAGCCAATGATGAAGAGACCCCAACAGACTTTTAATCTAGACAGCTTACTTGAAACCTCTGATCTCACAGCTGCTGCAAGTAGACAATTCAAAAGGCAGAAGGAGATGTCAGAGGAAGATCAAAGAAAGTTTGCTGACACATTTATCAAGGAAGGGCTCTTCAATCAAATCCATTATTTCTCTGATCCTACAACAGAGAAACTCAGAGAACTCATTGGAAGACCACCTTCACCCAACTCATCAAGAATAAAGGTTCATCTCAGCAAATCCACTGACTCAAAAATTCTAAAGTGGAAGGTCAACAAAGACAACCACGAATTGACATTGCTCAGGTCAGATGGAAAGGTTCAGAAGATCAGCATGGATGATGCTTACAGCCTTTGTGCAGAAGATCACCAAGCACTGCTAAATCTGAATCTGGAAAGAGATGAAGAAGACCTATTTGCTTTGAACTTTGAACTACAATTCAAAGGTCAAATCAGAGAAAGTCTGATGAGAAATAAAGATCAATGAATAAAGCTGAGTTTTGGCATCATCTGTTCTAGGGGGAGATTGTTGGGTCTGCTGACCTGGAGAAGAACAGATGATTGGAAAGCCAAAATATGCTATCTATTTGATCCTCGTATAAACAGTCTTTACAACTTGCTTCTCCCAAAAGACTGCTGACCCTAACTACTGTTCTATCCAAACAACTGCTCAACAACTGCTGATATAAAGAACTGCTGAGGAAACAACTGATGAAGAACAACTGCTGACCAAAGGTCTGATGAAGAGCAACAGGTGATACAAGTACTGAAGACCAAAGCACTGCTGGAACCAACAGCACTTAGGCTCCAGCAGTGGATACAAGACCATCAGAGTTTATCTTTAACAGCTGTTTATTATCAGTGCTTTCAATGTAACAGTAGTTTGTATAGCAGATGTTTAAGTTTGTTATTCTGTTAGAGGTCACTGTCTTAGGTGACGTCAGCCTAGGTCATCAGTGGTTTGAGTCAGTCTATAAATAGAACAGTGCACGTACTGTTCTATTGTATCACACACAAAACATTCTCTCTGACAAACAACTGTGTGATCAGGCTGAGGGGGAGTAACTTGTACGATTGTAATCTTTGAATTAATGAAAGCATTCGATCTAAAAACAATTACTCTCTTGTTTTGATTTACAGTTTATTATTCCGCTGCACTTTCATTCTATTTTTCATTTCATTATTATCATCATTTAGTTAAACAATCAAAACAAACAAACTCAGATCCTAACAATTACTATGAGCTCCCATATACTAACGTCAATTTAATTTAGTTAAGGATAAGATGATAGGTATGGTTATGCATAACTCTTGCCTAAATTCATTTCATTGACATGGTAACAGGTAATGTCTTAGCGTTTTTCGTGGTTCGACTAAAAGCGCTTGAACCACCCAAACTGATTTTGTAGTCGGTCTATTAAAAAAAAAAAGTGATCGGTTTGGTTATAAATATTCAAGCTGTATCAATCGGTTTGGTTTACGCTTGTGGCCAAAATTGTTATGAACATTATGGATATGAACCTACTTAACATATATGACACTATAATAGACCCAACTAGGCAGCCCAATTTCAAGAGTTTGTAAGGCAACAATTATGATGGATTGCCAGGCACCATTACAGGTTGTATAAATGAACTGTGTATGATTGTTCTAGTTTTCTCATAGTTGTGTATCAATCTATAAGAGGTCACTTTAAACCAGCCGTGAAAAACCAAATCGGACCAGCAATAATCATTTTAGTAATCCTTCACGGGTAGCTTAGTTGGTGAATGGATCAGGGATCTCTCTTGGAGGTCTCAGGTTCGATTCCCACGAAGGACATAAGGAGAAATGATGGATGACTCATGGCCTATGGTCATGAGTTTGAGTCCTGATCTCGCCAGGTTTTACCGGTTCACTACTGTCGTGCCTTCGGGCGGGTATGTGGGTCAGGTTTTCCCTGGAAGCGGACTGTCAGGCGGGCTCGGCGCTTCGTGCGTCCGAGGTGGGCCGGGCTGTGCCCCTGTCTTTGCCACTGGGGGGCCGCGTACAAAGTACCCGATGTTGTTTAGTTGGCCGTTCAAAAAATAATAATCATTTTAGTAATGAGATATTTAATACGAGAAATTGTGCTACTTTACTTATTTAATTTATATTTCAAACTTGCTCAAATTAGAAAAATATTCCGGTCATCACTTTTTTTTTGAATGGCCAACGAAACTTTTATTAATCACAAACGCTAACAAGATGCTAGCAAGCAAAATCCGGGTACAATATCCAAATCAAAAAAACTACCCGACAAAAACAAGTAAACAAACCCGACATCTTCCCTCGATTTGTAATCCAAAGGTAACTCATAATCTTTATTTCCTCAAAAACATTCCGCACGACAACCGCCTTTTGATTAAAAATGAGATCATTTCTCGCTTTCTATAAACTCCAGAAGGTTGTTAACACAACCCCATAAAACGCCTTTTTTGCCCGCATATTAGTTATTGCTGTCTTGTAATAGTATAAAAGATCCCGCACATGGAAAGCAAAAATATTTGGAACCTGACACCACGCAAAAACCGCCTGCCATACTTGCATAAAGATCGGACAACCCGTGAACAAGTGATCCACCGACTCCGTATTTGCATCACAAATGCGGCAATAAGATGTATTAACATGAATATTACACCGGTATAGTGCATCGGCAGTCGGGAGGCGGTCTAAAAACGCACGCCAAGCTACTATACCCACTTTTCTTGGGACCCAAGAAGACATGCACTCCTCATTATTCGGGTAAGTTCCTCCATAGCAAGAATAAATAATAAAAGGGAAAGTGGATCCCCTTGGCGAAGACCCCATTGACACGTGAATTCATACGTGGGAGACCCATTAACCAAAACAGATGCTCGAGAGCTACGAACAATAGACATAATCCACCCGCGCCACTTTTGAGAAAAATTCATCTGCAACAAAATGTCTTCTAAAAAATCCTATCTCAATGAGTCATAGGCTTTCTCAATATCAACTTTTAGAAATAAACCTTTAAGTTTTGCCTTCTTCAACCATGAAATAGTCTCGTTCAAAATTAAAGGGTCATCCAAAATATTTCGCTCACTAATGAAAGCGGTTTGCTCCTCTGAAACAAGGCGAGGCATCATATTTTTTAACCTCATCACCAAAATCTTTGAAATTACCTTATTTAAAACACCCACCAAACTAATCGGCCGATAATCCGCTAAAGTAGCCTGGTCATGCCCCTTTGGAATCAATGCAATAAAAGCCGAGAAGCATCCTTCACGAATAGCCCATTCTCATGGAATTCCTCGAACAACTTCAAAAAATCAGATTTCAACACATTCCAAAATTTCCGGATGAAATTAAAATTCAAACCGTTAGGTCCCGGTGCCTTTCCGCCATCACAATAAAAAAACCGCACTTGTAATTTCTTCCAAGGTAAAAGGAGCATCCAAAGAGTGAACCTCGTCCGATGAAAGACGATTAATATCCGGACAAATAAAGTCCGGCTTCAAACCTGCTTCAAAACTATTTTTTTTAGAAAAAAATGAGGCTATCTTATCCTTGACCACAATCGGATCAGATATCCATTCGCCATCACAGCTAACACCATGTATCTGATTATTCGTCGAGTTCATCTGATAACGCCATGAAAATACTTTGAGTTTTCATCTCCGTCTATAGCCCACTTTGTTCTTGATTTTTGTCAAGCATCCATTGATTTCATTCGCTCCTCTTCAAAAATAGTCTTCCTAGCTTCCACTCTAGACTCCAATTCAGCTGCGGACAACGGCCTATTATCAGCTAGTTTCTCCAATTCCGCCACCATTGTTTTACATTTGTCATATTTCTCCTCACTTCATTTCCGTTCAACTTTCACCCAAAGCTTGATTCTACCTTTAAGCCACTTAAGTTTTGCCGCCAAAGCTATAACAAAATCCACAAAACCCAGCAATTGTAACCATGAGTCATAAAACCGAAAAGGAATATGACCATAATCCGTATTCTTAAGTGAAAGCAAAAGAGGACAGTGATCAGAAAGATGTCGAGAAAGGGCTGTCAACACTGCACTCGACCAATTAGACATGAAATCATTACATACCAAACACCTATCCAATTTACTCAACTTTTCCCCGTTACTCGACATTTATGTGAATTTGTGACCACCCATATTTTAAACAAGAAAACTAAGAAAAGGGCCTACGTCATCACTTTTAAACAAAAAACTAAGAAAAGGGTGTCGATGCAGCTTATTTTCCGCCTACCCGCTATCTTAATGTAATTTGTCAGTTATAAAATGATTATCAACTTATTTCGAGTGGGAAAAAAACTATTGTTATCAAATTTTTATAACTAGACAACTTTACTTCTATTTATTTATTTATTTATTTATTTATTTATTTATTTATTTATTTATTTATTTATTTATTTATGGGGTATTGGATTTTAATAATCTCAAGTTTCAACCGTTGGCCGATAATAATCCCTACTTCAAAAATCCCCAATAATAATCCCAACTTCCGAACATTTGGCCTCTGGTAAACCTTTTTTAACTGAGCACTAACTGGGTTAGTTTGTGCTAACGTGGAATCTGACTAGGCACGATGACGTGTACAATTTAATATTACGTGGCATTTTATTGGATTTTAACAATCCAAACTTTCACCTATTGGCCGGCAATAATCCGAACTTTAAAATTTCCCAATAACGATCCCAACTTTCAGATTTTTTTCATCTAGTAAAGCTTTTTAAACTGAGCACTAACTGGGTTAGTAGGTACTGACGTGGGCTATGAGTTGGTAGTTGACGTGGTAAATTTAATCTGAGGTGTCATCTAGGTGTCATTTCTTCTTATATAAACATTATAAAACAAAAGATTAACTCAAACTCAAAACCCTCCCCATCTACATAATCTTCTGCAACCATCCAATTGCTCTCTCTCTCTCTCTCTCTAAAACTCAAAACCCTCACCATCTACATAATCTTATGCAAGAGGGTTTTGATTTTAAAGAGGGGGAGAAAGAGAGAGAGGGAGGGATAGGAGGGTTGCAGAAGATTAGGTAGGTAGGGAGGGTTTTGAGTTTGAGTTAATCTTTTATTTTATAATGTTTATATAGGAGGAAATGACACCTAGATGACATCTCAGAGTAAATTTACCATGTCAGCTGCCAACTCATAGTTCACGTCAACACCTACTAACCTAGTTAGTGCTCAGTTAAAAAAGGTTCACCAGAGGAAAAATGTCCGAAAGTTGGGATCGTTATTGGGTAATTTTAAAGTACGGATTATTGCCGGCCAATAGGTGAAAGTTTGGATTGTTAGAATCCAATAAAATGCCACGTAATATTTGATCGGTGTCGAAGGACCGGTCAAAAATAAGAATTTTAGAAAAGACCAACTACCTTATTAGTTAGGGTAAGTCGGGTGTCGAACCACGAGGAATATTGTGGAAAGTGTTATTTTTTAACAACTAAATTAAACTAGACGGAAATGTAAAATTGATTGGTTGATTGTTGATCAATTTGCAAATAATAAGAACAACGAAAAGAAAATGGTTTGTAAACGATTAGAGAAATGGTGACCTCTCAGGATCCCGGTTAATTACTATTGCCAAGGTTAATATAGTTTGCCAATTGATATCACATAGACATGATATGTGGATTAATATGATTGATAAAGAAGGTTGATTAATGACTTTGTGACAGCCGATAACTAGACCGCGACTGTTGACTCGGTTGATTATCACCTAACAATATCTTAATGACTCGTAATAATGAAAGACACAACTTGAATGTATTCAATGACCCTCGATAATAAACCGCGTTGGTTGATGAAATCCAAACAAATTAATCATTCAATAAACGTTCAACATCAATATTAAAAATAAACCACAATCGAAACCGAAAGTTTAAACATTCAAATCTCAATTCAATTGTTTGACAAACATAAAACCTTGTTCTAGTACCTAACCATTCACCCGGAGAGGTTCACGGGCGATTTAGCCGCTCATGGTGGTGAAGAACGCGTTCATGGAATGATTAACACTTAAAAGCATCTTGATTTCCATGAACATTTGATTTCTTGATGTTATTTTATATTGGAAGTGGCTGTCAAAATCCCCCTGATCGACCAAATACGGCTCAAAGATGTTTAGGTCAAATTGAGCTTTTATATCATTACACAACAAACTTCCCTTTTATCCTCTTCTCTCGCCGTACCTTACGAAAAGAGTCATGGGCCTTACGGCAGTCAGACACTGCTCCAATTCATTGTTAGCTGCTCGTCCTTTGCTTCCTTTTACATATATTATGTCCTACATTAATTTAAAGACACTTTAAAAGTGTCTGCCATCTACAATACGCCAAACATGCAGTACACAAATAATATATTTAGATATTGCTTATTATTATTATTATTGTTATTATTATTATTATTAGTAACCGCCTCCGTCTCGGGTGTTCTTGGCTTATCCAAAATTCCTATTCAACGCTCCAGCGTCCATGAATACCTATCCATGGGCGGACTTACACATAGTCCAAGGGGTGCGGGCGCCCACCTTGAAAAAAAAAAATTAGTGTTATATACGCGCGTTAATCCCGTCCGCACCCCATGAAAATTTTCAGTCGCACCCCTTGAACTTTTGAAACCGACCTCAAGAAAAAAAAATATAATTATAGGTCAAGAGTTAGCCCATTTTATTAGTTAGTAGCCTAATATCAAGAATGAGCCCAAGGCCAAACTTTATAATCTATACTATCTTATAATACATTTCACAATGACCTCTTAAAATTTAAGTTTTACAAGCATAATTTCTTAGAGTACAAAACACAATGCATATTTTAACTATCTTTGAGGGCAAATATGTCTTTTATACAATACTTACACATTTCCCCCCTCAACTTTGCTCAAGTTTTTTTTATTTAAATAACAATTACATTTTTCACCCTTATTTTAACCACCTACCCTCACGATTTTTAAACGTCCATATTTTTTTTATACGTTAATATTTTTCCTAATATTATTACACCGTATAAACGAACATTTTTTTCTCTTTAATTTGAGTATAGTTTTACTATGTTTTTTTTTTTTTTAATTTAAAAATGATATGTTATGGTTAAGGAATAACCGAAACGAAACAAACAAAAATGAACCGAAATCATCTATACTATATTATAATACATTTCTAATTTACCTCTTAAATTTAAGTTTTACAGTATAATTGCTTAAAGTACGACACACAATGCACATGTTAACTAAATGTTGTTTCCCGTCGCAACGTGCGGGCACCTAACTAGTAAGCTAACATGTGTTTTAATATTGATTAAAATGAAAAAAAAAAAAAAAAAAAAAAAACCTAAAGCCAGGAGAACACTAAACAAAGAAACACACAAAAAAAAAAGTTGTTCGACTCCCTCCCTGCTTCTGATCGGCGATCGCTAAACAAAGAAGAGGAACCTGTGACGTTGACCCGTCATAATTCACAAACAATTGAACAAATCCAACAAAACTCCAAAAGGTAATTAGGTAAATGTGATTATGTGAATATTATTACATGACTAGATGAGAAATATTATTATGGGTTTTTATATTTTAACTTTGGTTCTGTTTTAGATGAGCAATATTATTATGGAACGTTTTAATTTTCGTACTTTTGGGCTTTTGGTTTCCTTTAGTTGATTATAATTTTAGTTCTATTATTTTTGGTATACGAATCGACCGAACCCGACCCGAACCGACCCGGGTCACCTGATGGATTCACGACCTATATATGTTTTATTATTCCGCACCCCATAAAAAAAATTTCTGGGTCCGCCACTGTACCTATCACTTTCTATGCTCGCTTTCAAGCGCACGCGACTTAATCATTTTCCTTCGGCTCACACGCGTTACACAAATCCATATTAAGTCCATCCATTTTAGCCGCTTAACCTGCACATCCAAACTTCGCGTAGTCATCTTATTCATGACATATAAACATTTAAATTACACTAAAAGCACCCAATTAAGCATCTTAAACACCATGATTGGCCCCGTTCATCACATTCCCACACTTACCTTTGATTGTCCCCAATCAAACCATCTCAAAACATGACTCACCTTATTAACAAGCCACCTCCAATTCCTTTACCTATCGATTTTCCAAGGTCACCAATCATACCCGTCCCATAGACTTACACAATCGAGATTGACAATCTGGCGAGCAAGTGTTGCGCAATTTCAAAACAAGACTTGCCTATCCAAAACTAACATGCTTATTATCATCTACATATGCTACACACCCCTCACAATGTTCTCTCCACTCGGTTTATATCTGGACTAGCATGTAATACGCTAGTATTAATCACTCAAAAACCAAACATGTAACTCTGTTATCATAGGCTTGTATAACAATCACACATAAGCTATAAATTGTGCACACATCAAAAGGACTTACGGGATTTGGGCTTCGGTTAAAGGTAGGATGATTTGGTTCACAATTGGCTCGAAAACAAAAGGTTTAACACACATGCTTGAACATCCTTATTAACATATCACAAAAACATACTAACACATCAACTTGGGCATAATCGACCCATAACAATAACTTCTATTTTTGTATTTTTTTTTCTGATTTTTTTTCACTTTTTTTCTCTCATATATCATTTTTTTTTTCAGAATTGAATAACTCAAACAATACACAAGACGAACACAACGGATGTCAACATTTTTATTCAACAAGGTAACCGGGTCGATTTGGGTAATTTTGTAGGTTTAACAAATGAAAGGTTTAGGCTCAACATGGTTTACTAATGATAAAGTTTAACAACCGGGTCAACACAAACAACACGAGGGTATCAACAAACAAGTGGTTTCCTACATTGCCTTTCTCATTTATGCACATATATCACCTAAAGCTTTAGCATGTATCGAATTACACAAATTCTGCAACAAAGAAACATTTGGCCTACTCTCATGAAACGAAACATTTATATCAATAAACATCTAGTAGGCTCAAGATCTCACAATGTAGGGAAATAGGCTGCCGACATGTAGCATATGCAAACCTATAAGCATGTTACCCCTAGTTAGGCATCTCTTTTCATTTCCTCTAAAAAAAACTAGCCAGAAACACTCTCATGAAACTTAAAGGGCCAACCATGATTAGGGATCTTGTATTTTTCATATTTGGCAAAAGATTCTTTGGTGACTGAAAATTCGGCTTTAATGCCTGATCGAGTAGAAAGTGGACAAATTTGCAAGATTTTTCATTAAAATTTTCAAAATCCTCAATTTTTCTTGCAACGGTAGGTAACTCCGCCTTACTTCCCTAGGGTCCCCCATCTCCACACTTGGGATACATTGTCCCCAATGTATGGTGCTTTTAGTGTCTACCTAATTCTTTCCAAACCACCAATCTCAACATACGCGACTATGGACTACCACCCGCAATGATTAGTTACTTAGCAAACAACCACAAAAATAAAAACACACAAGCAAATAAAGAAACAAACAAAAACAAGAAAATAAATAAAATTCCGGGCTGCCTCCCGGTAGCGCTAAGTTTACAGTCTTCAGCCTGACTTTACCTGGTGTTCTTAATCATGGTGGGCGAGTGGGATGCTTGCCTCCTTCAGCTGCTAAGCATGCATCCTCTCCATCCTGCGATAATGCATCGCCCATCCCATAGCAAGAATCTGAAGCTTTTGCTCTTATGCCATCCTGGTTGACCTTAGCTCGTTTCTTGACCTTCTTCTTCTTTTTCTGCTTACCCTTCTTGACTCCAGCTGCTTCAATCCTGTCAACAATGAAACATTCTTCCTTTGCGTTTGGGTCAGCTAAACTTGAAAACACATTCAAACTAAGTGTTCTTTCTCCAAATCTCATATTAACCGTCCCATTGGCACAATCAATCACTGCGTGTGCAGTTGCCAAGAACGGTCTACCCAATATAACCATGGGTTGTGTCTCTTTTTTATTAGAAACACAATCCATTACCAAGAAATCCACTGGGTAAAAACAATCCTCCACCTTGACTATCACATCCGTTAACATTCCCCTAGGACGTATCGCCTTTTGATTTGCCAACACCATGGTGATGTCGACCTCTTTCAGAGGACCAAAATCATATTGGTCGTAGATACATCCTGGAAGAATGCTAACACACGCTCCAAGATCCAATAATGCCTTGTCAATTTTAAGTTCTCCAATATGTATTGGAATTAAAGGCGTTCCTGGGTCTTGGAGTTTCGGTGGACATGTACCCAATAACGCGGCACGAACATTTACTGGTAAATCAAACTGTTTTGGCAGCTTGTTGTGTCGATTTTGGGTACTCAATTCTTTCAAACTCTTAGCATGAACAGGATCTTCTTTTAAAACATCAAGTAATGGTCGATTTATTTTCACTTTTATAAACTCTTCCCACTTTTCATCATTTAGTGGGGTTTCTCTCAAAACTGATGTTTTATTTTGTTCCACTGCAGCTAGAGGGAATGGGCCAGGTTTAACTTCCCCACACTTATCCTCACCTATAGTGGAATTTTCACTCAAAAACTTTTCACAAAACAATTTTTTTAAATTTTTATGGGTTGTTTGTGAAATCAGATCCTGGTCACCTTTACAATCTATAGATTTAGATAGAAAACTTACCGCATTGATTCGGACATTCCTTGTATTTGATGACGATTGATGTGCCGGATTAACCTGAGTATCACTCGGTAGCTTCCCGTTCACCTTCTTCATCTCTGCCACATCTCCAGCTAACTGCCCAACCTGCGTAGTTAAAGCCTGAACCGTTTTATCACGTACCTCACCTTTCTGCTTGATGGCCTGTATATCCTGCTGTATAGACTTCAGCATGTTCATCACCTCACTCAATCCTCCACTTGACAACCCAAATGACTGACCACCCTTTTGGTAACCTCCACTACTACCCCCATAGCTAAAATTTGGGTGATTCTTAAGACCTGGGTGATAAGTATTTGAGATCATGTTTGACCAATTCCTATTTCCCCCTTGTACCTGGTTCACCTCTTCCATCCCACCAACTATACTAGGACAACTATCAGCTATGTGCCCTACATCCCCACAATGCCCACATAAAGGCTGCCCACCAATACCTAAATTAGCTAGTTGAGACTCTATTCTAGCTATTCTTTCCACATCAACAACACTACCACTACTTGCAGCCTTCACTGTTGCTTGTCTTGAACGTCTTGAAGATTGTGCTTTCCTCTTTGTTGTCTCAGCTCTCCTCTCGAGGTACTCCCAATCAACCTGTTCATCGTTAGTGCCAAAAGTACCATTTGAAATTGAATCTAACGCACCTTGGTCTTCGTAGTGAAGTCCTTCATAAAATGAGTTGATCAATTCCCACAACTGGATGTCATGGTGTGGGCAATTGTTTATCATCATCCTGAAGCGAGTAAGTGCTTCATGAAAGAGCTCACCTGGTTGCTGAGAAAAGTTCCTGATGTTCTTCCTAGCATCATTTGTTCGCTGACTTGTATAAAACTCATCAAGAAACTGCTGCTGCATTTCCAACCAGGTACGGATAGAGGCTGAAGGTAGAGATTGGAACCATTGTTGTGCTTTGTCCTCGAGAGTGAATTGAAAGAGGACCAACTTCACTTCATCTTGAGTAAACCCTTGTCCCCCGATGGTGTTGCATCTTGCATCATAAGCCCCAAGATGCATATATGGCTCCTCCGTCACTAACCCATGATACTTAGGCAAACTCTGAATTACCTGTGACCTCACTTCAAATGACCTACCATGCAGTTGTGGAATGACTACTGCTGATGGGTTATGAACAATAGCAGGTCTGAAGTGGCTTTCAATACCTCTCACCGGGCCTCTCTCAAACCTCATGGGAATGCCTGCTTGATTATTAGCTGGAGGTATTGCATTCCTTGGGTTAGGTCTCAAGGGTCGATTCACTGCTGGTTGCTGTGTAGGTGTTGGGTGAAGAGGAGCTTCTGGGAAAGCTTGATACCCTTGATTTGCTTGAGTAAACTGAGAGTACCCTTGATGATTCAAATTATGTGATCTTGCTAACTGATATGGCCCTTGATCTCCTACTTCTCCATCCAAATCCCCATCATCATACTCATATTTCCCTTGATTAGTTCTTTGATTGAAGCCAAATGATGGTGGCTGAAATGATGGATACTGAGCTGTGGAAGTTTGTGGGAATTGTGTATCAGTCTGGTTTAGGGTGTTATCATCAGAAATCAGTCTTACATATGGTGAAGAGTGACTGGTCACAGGTTTTTGGGTGAAAATTGGTTCTTGTGCCGATGATTGGCCTTGTTGTGGATTGAATCTCTCAAAGTTTGGGAGAGAGGTTATTGGAGAAGTGTGGGTTGTAGTTGGTTGTGGTAAAGATGATGTTTGTGAGTGTGATGGTGGAAGGTTATCAAATTTTGGGAATGGTGGAATTTGTGATGATTGGGTACTGGATTGTGGTGGCGGTTCAGAAGTGGCAAAGGTATTGGGTGAGGGATGGTTCTGAGAGGGTGAAAACTGTGGTTGGGACATTGGTTCAATGGTTAAGTCAATGTTCTCCATAGATTTGAATTACGAAACTGGTGAGTGTAAGATTTTTTTCTCTCTATGAAGTACTCGGTTCTGCCGAGCTGTTTCCTCAACCTTTGGATCGAACACTAACGGAGATGACTTCCCTGAGTGTCTTGTATGATGCATGCAACTGAAGAGTTACCTGCACAAAACAAACAAGAAAACCGAGCGTAATAATGAACAATAAACAAAACAAACAGAAACTAAATATTTTTGGATTTTTGAGGGTTTTTTTTTGTTTATATATATATGATGATTAACTAAGAAAAAAAAAACACTTTGCGCACGACTCCCCGGCAACGGCGCCAAAATTTGATCGGTGTCGAAGGACCGGTCAAAAATAAGAATTTTAGAAAAGACCAACTACCTTATTAGTTAGGGTAAGTCGGGTGTCGAACCACGAGGAGTATTGTGGAAAGTGTTATTTTTTAACAACTAAATTAAACTAGACGGAAATGTAAAATTGATTGGTTGATTGTTGATCAATTTGCAAATAATAAGAACAACGAAAAGAAAATGGTTTGTAAACGATTAGAGAAATGGTGACCTCTCCAGGATCCCGGTTAATTACTATTGCCAAGGTTAATATAGTTTGCCAATTGATATCACATAGACATGATATGTGGATTAATATAATTGATAAAGAAGGTTGATTAATGACTTTGTGACAGCCGATAACTAGACCGCGACTGTTGACTCGGTTGATTATCACCTAACAATATCTTAATGACTCGTAATAATGAAAGACACAACTTGAATGTATTCAATGACCCTCGATAATAAACCGCGTTGGTTGATGAAATCCAAACAAATTAATCATTCAATAAACGTTCAACATCAATATTAAAAATAAACCACAATCGAAACCGAAAGTTTAAACATTCAAATCTCAATTCAATTGTTTGACAAACATAAAACCTTGTTCTAGTAACTAACCATTCACCCGGAGAGGTTCACGGGCGATTTAGCCGCTCATGGTGGTGAAGAACGCGTTCATGGAAAGATTAACCCTTAAAAGCATCTTGATTTCCATGAACATTTGATTTCTTGATGTTATTTTATATTGGAAGTGGCTGTCAAAATCCCCCTGATCGACCAAATACGGCTCAAAGATGTTTAGGTCAAATTGAGCTTTTATATCATTACACAACAAACTTCCCTTTTATCCTCTTCTCTCGCCGTACCTTACGAAAAGAGTCATGGGCCTTACCGCAGTCAGACACTGCTCCAATTCATTGTTAGCTGCTCGTCCTTTGCTTCCTTTTACATATATTATTACTAGATTATACCCCGGGAGCATCCCGGGTTGAGAAATTTAATATGATACATCAATTTTACATATGAAATAGGCTGATGTATAACTTTAATATTAATATCTAACCTAAAACAAATTAACAATGTACAACTCCAATGTTAACACCTAACCTAAAAGATTGTAGAACTTTAATGTAACTCTAATATTAACACCTAACCTAAAAACTAAACAAATGTACAACTCTAACATACTAATATTGATATCTGACTTAAAAAACGTATAACTTTATTAACCTATTCGGCTCTGGTTGAAAAAAAAATTCATATTTACTGATTTAAACATAATTAGTGACTTGTCTATTCATGATTAATGATTTACTTGAACACTTTGTGTTTTTTTTATGTATGAACAAAACCCCACAAAAAAATTTCTCCATTATTTATATAGCACTATGGTACTCGTTGGAAAGAAAATAAAACACTCGTTAATTTGGTGTAATTTTTTTCTTTAAAAAATCTCGTATATTAAAGATATTAACGTTTAAAAATTATGGGAGGAAACATGAGGGTGCAAAATCCAATTTTGTTTTTAAATTACTAGTTTATACCCCGGGAGCGTCCCAGTGAATAAAATTAGAAGTATCTAAACAATAAAAATGGCATCTGCCAATATATGATTAATGAATATTATTATTATTATTATTATTATAAACAAATCTCTGATATAAGTTATCATATTCTAATATAAAAAAAGGTAATTGGGTCGGGTATCACCTAATCCTAGGCCCGACCCAAATCCACAATTTTTTTTAAACTAATTCCAAACCTGACACAATAATGTCGGGTTACAAAAAATAGTCGTTTTTTTCTCCGTTTTTTATATAGCACTATGGTACTCGTTGGAAAGATAATAAAACGCTCATTAATTTGGTGTAATTTTTTTCTTTAAAAATTCTTGTATATAAAAGATATTAACATTTAAAAGTTATGCGAGGAAACATGAGAGAGAAAATAATAAAGTGTTAATATTTACATTTAGTAGATTATGTATTTAATAGATTATGTTAAATCATATTTAAACCATATTTATTCATTTTTTTAATTGGTCTAGAGTTGCCACATCACATCTTATGTGGCATCTCTCAAAAAAGATATTGCATAATATTATGACATGTCATTAAAAATGCTTTGGTTTATTATATATATAGATAGATATAGATATAGATATAGATATAGATATAGATATAGATGTCCTACATTAATTTAAAGACACTTTAAAAGTGTCTGCCATCTACAATACGCCAAACATGCAGTACACAAATAATATATTTAGATATTGCTTATCGTTGTCGTTGTCGTTGTCGTTGTCGTTGTCGTTGTCGTTGTCGTTGTCGTTGTCGTTGTTGTTATTATTAGTAACCGCCTCCGTCTCGGGTGTTCTTGGCTTATCCAAAATTCCTATTCAACGTTTCAGCGTCCATGAACACCTATCACTTTCTATGCTCGCTTTCAAGCGCACACGACTTAATCATTTTCCTTCGGCTCACACGCGTTACACAAATCCATATTAAGTCCATCCATTTTAGCCGCTTAACCTGCACATCCAAACTTCGCGTAGTCATCTTATTCATGACATATAAACATTTAAATTACACTAAAAGCACCCAATTAAGCATCTTAAACACCATGATTGGCCCCGTTCATCAATATTAAATTGTACACGTCATCGTGCCTAGTCAGATTCCACGTCAGCACAAACTAACCCAGTTAGTGCTCAGTTAAAAAAAGGTTTACCAGAGGCCAAATGTTCAAAAGTTGGGATTATTATTGGGAGTTTTTGAAGTAGGGATTATTATCGACCAACGATTAAAACTTAGGATTATTAAAATCCAATACCCCTTTATTTATTGATTTTATTATGATTTAAAAATTGGAATATCAAAATGCATATATAAAAATGTTTTTACTTGCTTTTTCTATCAACACAAAAAAGAATGGACATGTAATTAGTGTATGTGTAGTGGTGGGGGTTATAAGGGGTTATGGGTATTAAAATATTAAAAAGTAATAGAACGGGGGTTATGGAAAAAGAAGGTGTAGTGGGAAGGGGGGTTATGGGAGGTTATAAATGATTGAGTAATCATTGGTTATTTATTTATTTTCTTATTTAAATAATAATATTGATAAAAGAAAAAATAATAATAATAAAAATAAATAAAATAATAAAACGTTTGAATTTCAAATTCCCCCCCCCCCCCAAACGTTTGAATTTCAAATTCTCCCCCCGAAACGTTTGAATTTAAAATTCTCCCCCCCCCCCCCCCAAACGTTTAAATTTCAAATTCTCCCCCCCCCCCCCCAAACGTTTAAATTTCAAATTTTGAATTTCAAATGTTTTCCCCCAACCGGTCATATTTGTAACCATATAAATACAACACCAAAACTGATTTTTCAGTCACACCTCCAATTCATCATCCTCAAAACAATGAATAACATGGGTGCTGGTTTTCAACCAGGAGCTGCCGGACCATCTAATATCCGGCAGTACTCTCGCCGGGTCCGGGGACGGGTCCGCCCCCGGAGACTACCATTCACCTCCTCTACTCCTCCTACTGCTGCACAACCTCTTCTTTCTCCTCCTCCTCCTCCACAACATTGGTTATATCCCCATCCTCCTGCTGCTGCTGCACAACCAACCTTTCCTCCTCCTGAAGCCGATGATGACTGGACGGATAACAATACCCATGGCTAGCTCGGTCAGAATCTCCTCATGCCCACTGCTTCTTGAAAAATTACTTTATTGCGCTTAGCATATATATTTATATTTTGAAAACTTTATCTTTTGAACCAAATTCGGTTATAGTCTAGTTTTTAAAGAAAATATACTAGTTCGCTATAACCTTGGCTCTGATACCACTTTCTGTCACACCACGCCAATGGCGGAAACACGTGGCGCGACGGTTCAAGCGTATAAAGTCAAGGTTAACGCAAATCACAAGTAATTAAGAAAAAGGGTCATTTATTTAGGCGTCAAAATCATGTTCAAACATTACACATAAAGTAGATTGTTTTTAACATAAACAGTGAGGTTTCTCAAATATATCCCATATATTTCGGGAAATAAAAGTGAAACCCCGCAAAAGCAACCGACGCCCGCATAGGAGATTCCAGTGACCCAGCCCGCCATGCTTGTCTTCATCTAGTTACCTAAAAGATATGTTTAAATTTCGTCAATATAAATATATTGGTGAGTTCACAGGTTTTTAGTTTCCAAAACTTAAACACTTGGGAAATACCATGTTATGACAATATATAGGAGTTGCAAGTTCCTATAAATCTACTTGAGACTATAATCAAACCAAGACGTATAATAATGCCCCGCTCCAAGTCGTTTCTCGGTATCCTACGACTTAAGTTCAGAATATATGCACCCCAGGCATACACTGATGCATAATCGACGCTATCGATTAGGGGTGGGCCTTGTCAGGCACCAATAGTACTATTCAAATATTCCACCGGTTTCATTTCCCTGAATAAATGATTATAGAAGTGAGGTCTCAACCCCGAGTGGCGGTCACACCTCAAGTAATTATTCCGTCAAACATTTTCCCTAACATATCTTTCCCCTGAAAACGTAAAATAGTTTAAAATGGGGCCGTGAGACTCACCTGAATCAAAGTCCGGCTCAATAGGTAGATAGCAAACGAGGGGTCTCGCACCTACAAACGTCCTAGACGTATAAGTCACTATTCCTATAGTGCATGTGCCTTGGCAAGTTGTACACCCAACTCCCGACCACGAGTCATTCCAATTCCCGTTTAATTTAGCGCGTATCCTAGGTTTCGTTGGCGTTAGATTACCCTTTTTCTCACAAGTTATATATATTATTCTTGTTAATATTTCCTTAACTTGTATATTATTATCCTTGACTCGACTTCACTTAACGTATAATTATTTTCCCATTCGAATAATTATACTTAAGATCGCATCGTTCGATATAATATATTTTTAACACCCGACCCGACTCACTTTGCCGCACATTTATTTTCCCATATAAATAAATGTGCTAAGGTCTTGTCGTTCGGTGGTATATTCTTAACACCCGATTCGACTCACCATGCCGTATATTTATTTTCCCATTCAAATAAATAGACTAGGATCTCGTCGGCACGGTATACGCATTTATATACATATATATATTTTGTCTACTCGTCTTGGTTTTCCTTCCCACATATCTACTTTCCCATTAAGTAGATATACTAGAATTTCGCCGAGACGAGCGTATATATATATATATATATATATATATATATAAACGTGTAATTTTTCTTGTTATGTCCATGCGTTTGTTTAACGTCTCACTTATTTACGTTATGTTTTTCTCCCACGAATAATTTCTTCAACACTTAGGAAAGTGTTAGTAAATTTTCACCCATGATATATATATATATATTACTTCCTAAAATATATATTTTCTCATCTTGCCGCAACGGCATTTTTCTCATGTTTTGTCCGTTTATTGTTCGTTAACGTGTCTTAATCCGACGTCTTAACTTGTATGGTTAATTTTTCCAAGTTTTTCCCAACATGTGTTTTATAGAAATATTATTCATATTTCCACCTCCTAACACATGTTACTTGGAAGGTTTAAAAATACTTTTGTATTTTTAATCCAACTTGTTAACTTAGACACAAAAATGTTTTCCAACACTTTTATATTCCCATTTATATAAAAGTATTCATTCTTGTATAAGTTTCTCAAGCTTTAATTTTTGTTTTAACATTTTTATAAAAATCTCTATTTTTATAAAAATCCTTATGTTAATACAAGTCCATATTTTTATAACTTCCACTTTTATAAAAATACACTTTTATACAAAATATCCAAGTATGTTTACTAGTATTTACCATATCAACCTTGGAAAATTATTACTTATACTTTTGACACCAAACTTTCCATTATTGCATTTTTGGACTAATAGTTTCTAAAATATTCATTTTAGTCCTCTAACTTACAAAGTTACAACATTAGTCCCTTAACTTTCAAATGTTGCATTTTTCTACTCTAACTTCCAAAGTTAGTATTTTTCACCCAAATTAGTGGACTTTGAAGATTCATCTTTTTAATGTTAAGTTATTTTTGCATCAAATCACTTTTAATAGTCTCATATTCCATACATAAGGCTACTAGTATGTGTGTTTAATGTATTTGTCCATTATACCCAAATTTCATTCTTCTAAGTGTGAAACTTTAATTTTGCAACTTCTTTATTTATGACATCCTAACATATTCCATCTTATGTTTCACTTTAGGAGATCATTTTATGATGATTAAAACTACCTTTTAACATATTCAAGTTTCTTTCACAAATCATAACCAAATCATCATCCCACATGGTGTATGTGTAGATTTTATATCTTTTAAGAAACACTACATTATTATCATCCAATCCATGATCCATTTACATGTCTTTAATCATCCATTTTACTCATGTAAAATCTATTAAAGCTTATGTTTCAAAACCACATTTTAACCCTTCATGTACAACTTGCTTCTAAGAACACATACATGAATATTAATAATCAAAACAAGGTTAAGAAGCTTACTACTAGCACAAGGCTAGGGAAGACTAAAACCTTGGATTTGAGAGGGGTTTAGTGTGTTCTTCCAAGTGGTTAAGCTCCAAGCTCTTGAAACACACAATGGGGTTTTGATGGATGGATGTTTGGAAGTGATTTGTGTTGTTTAAACTTGAAAGAAGAGTGTGTGTGTGTGTGGGTGGTATAGCCTACGGCCACAAGGGAAGAAAAGAGAAGGAAATTGTTTTGCTTTCAAGTGTTCATGCTATTATCTTTATACTATCCTTTTAATATCTCCCAAGATCACACTTAATCTATCAAGGATTTGCAAGGATTGTGAAGTACCATGGAAATCTTTGGAAAGTATATTGGATGGATGTGTGGCCGTGGGATTATGGATGGTTGGAGAAGTTAGTGATCTTGCAAGGATATCTTATAATCATGCTTAATATCTTAGTGAGATATGTAATCTTTTGGAAGCATGCATACATGTGTGTACTAGTGTATAATTAGATTTCATTTTGTCTTGGATTATTAGGGCCATAGGGCCGATTTTTTTCTTACAAAAAGGTAAGATTTGTGCATGCTTTGTACTTGATAATCTTACATAATCTTTTGTCCATGCATGCTCATTATCCATAGGTTTGTAGGGTGATTAGGAAAAAAAATAAAAGGAAATTATAAGGCCATTTGGCCGGCCCTTTGGTGGGTTTAGGTGGGGTCCACAACACAAAATATTTACCCATTAATTGTTAAGTTAAATCCCTCGTCGTTCGGGTGTCGTTCGGGTATTTTTCGGGTTTTAACCGTGCGCTATTCGGACATTAAAAATACCTTTAATAACCCTTAAATATAGTCTAATTTAAGCGTTGATTGGTTATTTAGGCTTTTGCCGGGTGAAATTACGAGTTGTACGCGTATCGGGTGCGGTACGCGCACTTTATTCGTTACCGGGAGCTTCATATGAAAAGTTTTCACTTATGGTTTTGGAGTTCCAAAACTCATTATATTTTGTGAAAATACCCTTTATTTTATATCCTGGGTGTCCGGGATCCTTTTCGCTTATTTAATTATTACCGGGTAATTGCCAACGTCCATACCGGATAGTTTATTCGCACATGATCCCATCATGTTTTACCATTAAACGTATGCATTCCTATGCATTATTTGGAAATTGCTATCTCCTAAAGCCTTGATAATTAAATCACATATAATTGCATTTAATTATGTTAATCATATATTAATTAATTAGTACGGGATTACCTTATTTTTGCCGGTTGTTACATTCTCCCCCCGTTAAGAGAATTCCGTCCCGGAATTCACTTCGAGTTCTCCGGTATAGGTGTCTTCTCGAATAGGGCGGGATATTTTTGCTTCATCCGGTCCAGCCTTTCCCACGTGAACTCCGGTCCACGCTTGGCATTCCAGCGCACTTTGACCAATCTGATCTTGCTGCGTCTTAGTTTTTGGACCTTCCAATCGGTTACCTCGATTGGTTCTTCAACAAAATGTAACTTGTCGTCAATGTGGATTTCGTCAGCAGGGATGATGAGAGTTTCGTCGGATAGGCCCTTTTTCAAATTCGACACGTGAAACGTGTCGTGTATTCCACTAAGCTCTTGAGGCAATTTGAGCTTGTATGCCACCGGGCCTACCCTGGACAGGATTTCGAACGGTCCTACATATCTTGGGTTCAGCTTTCCGCGCTTTCCAAAGCACGCGACACCTTTCCAAGGTGACACCTTTAGTAGGACCCTATCTCCGACTTGAAATTCTAAAGGCTTTCGCCTCATATCAGCGTAGCTTTTCTGTCGGTCACGGGCCGCTTTGAGGCGTTCCTTTATCAAAAAGACCTTGTCCGTCGTCTCTTGAACAATTTCGGGCCCGGTGAGTTGTTTTTCTCCAACTTCAGCCCAACACAGTGGAGATCTGCACTTGCGTCCATATAGAGCTTCAAAAGGTGCGGCTTGAATGCTCGTATGGTAACTGTTGTTGTAAGAAAATTCCACCAAAGGCAAGTGCGTATCCCAATTACCACCGAAATCAATCGCACATGCCCGCAACATATCTTCCAAGGTCTGGATGATTCGTTCACTTTGACCATCCGTTTAGGGGTGATACGCGGTACTCATGTCCAGGCGAGTACCGAGGGCTTCATTCAAACTTTCCCAAAACCTTGAGGTGAAACGACTATCTCGATCGGAGATGATGGAAATAGGTACACCATGCTTAGACACTACTTCCTTAATGTACAAACGGGTCAGTTTCTCCAACTTATCCGTTTCGCGAATCGGGAGGAAGTGTGCAGATTTTGTCAATCGATCAACGATTACCCAGATCATGTCGTGGCCGCTTGTTGTCTTGGGTAACTTGGTAATGAAATCCATGGTAATTCGTTCCCATTTCCATTCTGGTATTTCCGGTTGCTGGAGCAAACCGAATGGTCTCTGATGCTCGGCCTTGACCTTTGCGCAAGTTAAACATCGCGCAACATATGCCGCTATATCTCTTTTGAAATTTGGCCACCAATAAAGTTCCTTCAAATCGTGGAACATCTTGTCTGCACCAGGGTGAACCGAATATCTAGAACTGTGAGCTTCGGCCAATACTAGCTCACAATTCTATTCATGAAATACACGGTCTGGTCCGCCTTTGGTTCCAGTGAGTCAACCATCTTTCTCAATCTTTCACCCTTGACGTTCTCGGGTTTAAGGGCGTTAACTTGAGCTTCACGAATTCGATCGGTCAGATTCGTGTGGATAGTCAGACCCAAAGCTCGGACACGCAACGGTTTGACCCGTTCCTTGCGACTCAAGGCGTCGGCCACAACGTTCGCCTTACCGGGATGGTACTTAATTTCACAATCGTAATCGTTTAGTAATTCAACCCATTGCCGTTGTCGCATGTTTAAATCCTTCTGATCAAAGTTGTGTTGCAAACTCTTATGATCAGTGAAAATCGTACACTTGGTTCCGTATAAATAGTGCCTCCATATCTTGAGAGCGAATACCACTGCACCCAATTCCAAATCGTGTGTAGTGTAGTTTTTCTCATGGATTTTCAGTTGCCTGGAAGCATAGTGATGTATTGTAAAATACATCAATTTCCAGTGTAAAATTTGTATAGTTTTCAAGTCATTTAGATTTTGTTTTTATTAGTTTAGGCTTGTACCAGTATATTTTATTTAGTATAGGTTTTTATTTATTTTTATTAGTTTTGTGTCATTTTTATTACTTATGTATTTATTTTATATTTTAGTAGGTGTTCGAATGGACGTTGGAGCGTAAATGAGCAAATTTGGTCAAGCGAATAACACCCGAGTCAGAAGCACGGAGTTATACTACTATACAATTATAATAATAATAATAATAATAATAATAATAATAATAATAATAATAATAATAATAATAATAAAAGTCAAGAAACAGAAGAAAGAAAAGGTGACTTCAAGTCACGGCCCATTAGTTTAGGGCTTCAATATTGTTGGGTGATTATGATTATTATAAAAAGATAGCATAACAGTGAGACATGGAAGGGAGGCGCATATCATTAATTTTTAAGAGAGGAGCTGCTATATTTATTTGATTGGTTGGACATCAACTTGGGAGAAGGAACATTATATTGGAGGAACTTCAACAGGAGCCGCAAATTATAAAGAAAAAAAGAAATCGAGCAGCAGCTAAAAAAATTGGAGGTGAAGGTCAAGGGTTGAGGTATAGGTGCCAGCACGGGTTGGTTCTATCTTATTTATTTATTTTATTCAAACCCGTAGTGAACACCATGAATTTAACTGGTTTTTATTGTTTTGATTTTATCATGACTTTTATTGGCTAGACCTTTTTGCTACCTAGGTTAAAGATGATTGCACATGTTTGATTTATTTTCTTTTGGTCTTGGAACTTTTGGTTGTGGGTTGAATTTTAAAGTAAAGAACTTTTTATTTTCTGGTTTGATGTGTATGCGTATTTAGTTTTATTTAATTATTTTTTATAAACTCCACTTGCGTTTTTGTGAATGTCTTTCATGTATGAATGCGGGTTAGGTTGCGGACTGAGTGTTAGCGACTAGTTTATGGTTAATTCTGCAGGTTATGCATAGGAGTTGTAATTGTTAGTTAGATAATTCTAAGTGTTCTACCGATTCTCAATAGCTGTGAGGTGCGAGATTGTTGGTCTGTCTAGGGTGTTAAATTGCTAGTTCTAGAGGCTTTGTGAGAAAATCTTCCTAGTTTCCCTAGCATTCCTTGTAGGCCAAGTCTTATCAGAAATATTGTAGTTACCCCTTGCACTTTCGGGTGTACTGTGACTTTCGCGCTGTGAGGTAGACTGTCTAGCGGGTACTTTAAGATTCGAGTAGGTAAGCCTGTGAGGGTAACCTCTCAACCGGTGGTTTAACAGCACAACAGTATTCTAGGGTTTCCCCTTGAGAAGGGTCGAGGGTGTCTAGTCTATTCTTGATGTTTAGTATTTTAAGATCCCGGTTCCACACCAGTTCCATGACCATTAGAAATTTATCATTCATGTGTAGGATTCTAGCCTAGGTAGTGTCTTCCCATCACCTGATCCGAATTCTAGTTCCCAGTTTGTGTCTTTAGTTATTTTAGTTTTATTTTATTTTATTTATTTGCAATTAGTTTGTTAGAAAACCCCCCCTTTAAGCAATAAAACATTGTTAAATCAGTTTGTAGATAAGTAATCGAGTCTAGTTTACGTTTTCTAGTAGAGTCTCGTGGGTTCGATACTCGGACTTACTTTAGCTGTACTGCACTGACCGGTACACTTGCCGGTTGTGTGGTTTTGGTTTAGAGAGTCTTAGGATATAAATTTAAAACTTAGAGTGTCTAGTTTAGGTTAATTTAGTAGTTTTTACTAAACCACTTTGAGCACATCAAGTTTTTGGCGCCGTTGCCGGGGACTCTTGGCGATTGCGTTTATTAGCTTCGATTACACTTATCTGCTATATCTGTGCTACTTGTGTTTTGTGTTGAGTTTGCCTTTTTGTATAGTGAGTCGTAGGAGTCTAATTGTTTGTGTGTTTTATTTCTATCGAGTCTGTAAATATGTTTGAAATTTGTGGAGGAACCTATTTTACCGTTAGATTTCCACAAAATGCGGGGTCCTCTGCATTTTGTTATGCTAATTCCTTTGTGCAGCCGCCACCATGTTATTCACAGGGTTGTCCTACACATCATTATGATGACTCGTATCAGCAGCCACATTTTAATCAGTATCCTGATCAAATTCCTGGAAGCAATTCTTGTGAGAATAGTGGTAATGATTGGAGTAAAATAGAGAGTCTGTTGACATTATTAGTTGCTAAAGATGAAAATACTCAGAAAATGTTAGCAGAGCACGACACCATCCTGAAAAACCGACAGACTGCTATTTTAGATCTTCAAAGAACACTAAAAGATATATCTAGGAGATTAGAAGAAGAAAAGGAAAAGTTTCAGCAAGAGTAGGTGCCGAAAGTTGGTTATACATATGATGAAGAGGGCAACTACCTTGGGTACATGAACGCTCGAGGGGAGTTGTTCCCAACGTGTCCAGAAGAAGGGAAAGAGCCGATCATGGATTACGCAGATGAGTCAGATGAAGAGATCATCCCAATCACGGAGACGAAAATGGACGTTGAAGTCCCACCTCCGGTGCCACAGGTTACTATATATGATTTTGGGAGTGACTCTGACGAAGAGGACGACGAAGAAGAATGAGCGGCGTATCAAAGGTCGTTTATGAGGAAAGAAGGGATTGAAGAAGAAGTGGAATTGGGAGATTCCGTTGATATGATGTTTGGTGCAGAGGAAGACAATGAGATGGGTGAGAATTCATTGTCTGAAGAGGATGAGTTTTTAGATCTGGAGTTAGAGGGTTTGCCTGTTTATGAAGATTTAGGGGAGTCTGATCCTGATGGAGATATGGCATACCTGGATGCCCTACTTGAAGGTGAACCGACAGACATGACTGAACCTGCACCAAATGAAAGAAATAAGTGTGGGGATCATCCTATGGAAATGGTGGTTGAAGAAGCGCACCATAGCTGGCCCGTGGTAATAGAAGGAACTTCAAAATCAACAACACCACGGGAGAGGGCAAGGAAGAGAAAAAGAAAGGACCGGAACCGAAAGAGGATCAAAGGATGGCACGATTTGGAGAAGAAGAAGCCAGTGAAAGTCAAACACGATCAGTCTTCTTGCTATATGCCACGTATCCGGTTCATTCCAGGTAAGTTTAAATTCTGGTGGTTTGACCCATTAAAAATGCTTAAATTATTTTTCACTCCCACCAATAAATCTTCACTTTTTAATAAGAACCGGGTGGAATTAAACGGGTTAGATCGGGTCCAGATAAAAGAGAAGCCCCCTGATTAAGTTTAAGTGTAGGAAGGCTCTGTAGAGTTTGTAAATTTATATTTATACCCCTGTATAGTTTTTTATACTTATTTTTTTCTAGCTGTTCATTTTTTTTATTTGTGGTCCGTCGTTTGGTAGTGGTTCCTAGATTTTTATTTTTCTATTTTATCTTTGTTTGTGTCTTTGAGTCTGTTTGTAGGTTTACGTGTTTGCTTAGGTAGAGGAAATTTCACATGAGCGGATCCCATGTATTGTCTTTATATATATTTTATGAGTGGGAGTTTTGGTAAAGGTTTGGGTAATAAAAGAGAATTTTTCTTAAAAAAAATAAATAAATAAATTAACTTTCTGTGAAAAAAAGGCTTTTCACGTAATGTGAGGAGTCTGGGCTGACCTGTTCGCCTCATGCGACCAGCTATTACCCCGGAAAGTTATATTTTTTTTTTCGCTTGCAACGCGTGTTGTGATCACCAGTGTCCTTCACGTTGAGCGAGAACTAGATTTTTTTTTTCTTATACCCATTTGGTTCTACCACCATTCACCGCCATTTTGCCAAGCAGGTACGTCTTCTTGTTTGTTGTTATATTATGAGTCTAAGTTAGTAGTTGTGTCTTTTTATTTTTGTGTGGTTCGGTATTATGCTCGGGTTTTGTTTGTTTCGTTTTGCGCAGGTTTGGATTGCACCACCCGTACTCGATCTCCATTCGGGTGATTCCGAAGCTGTTATCATTTATCAAGGCAAACCCGAGAGTTTATCATTGTGTCAGAGCCGATCGCGAATGAAATGCTATACGATCGAGCTGGATAGGACTAGAGCTTACGAAGAAAAATTAACCAGCTAAGTCCTTTCCAATTTGCCCTTGTTTTTTTCTTTATTTATTTTTATAATATATTTTTTGTATTCGAAATTTATTTTTGTTTTGAGTTGTTTTCTATTCCTACATTGAGGGCAATGTAGAGTTTAAGTGTGGGGATGAGAAAATGTCGTTTGGTTTGTATATAGAGTCATTTTGAGTCAAAAAAAAATCCAAAAAAAAAAATTAAAAAAAAATAAAAAGTCCCTGATTTTGAAGTTTGCATTATATAAAATATGGAAAATGATAGGTAAAGTTAGGTGTCCGGTTTTCAAATAGTATGTATAATAAGAGATTAAAATTGATTGAAAACGTGTCTAATTTGGCATATGTGGGTAGGCTCGGCCGGTGGAAAGGTTTCCTTTGAAAAGTAATAAATTAATTATGTTAGGCTATTTTGTGGGTTCTCATCTAGGAGAAACGGGGAGACCGAAACCGCCAAAAATAGTATAAGAAGCACCGTTTTAAGTAGAAAACCGTTAGAATTTCTAATGACTTAAAAAAATGTATTAGAAATCAAAGCAAAAATGCTGAAGCTTAAGGTGTCTGGCCACTGGGATAGCGACTTGGATTGGTCACACCCTCTGAGTTAAGTATGCTGAGATGAAAAAAAAAATGCTGAAGCTTAAGGTGCCTGGCCACTGGGATAGCGACTTGGATTGGTCACACCCTCTGAGTTAAGTATGCAAAAAAAAAAAAAAGTGTGATTTTAAATTCTCTTGGTTTTCTACATAAGACGGTTGGGAATGGTCAATTGGTCGTTCCTTTAGCTTCATAAGCTTGAGGCGGGATTAGGAGGAACTGTGGCTTCCTTCGAGTGAGACCCTAGATAGACTAATCAATATGAACTTAACATAAATAAAAAGGGGCTTGGAAACCGGTGTGGGTTTAAGAGGATCAATATACCTGCAATCGCAATCAACATGTTAGTAGATTATTAATTAAGTACCCTATGTTTTGAAACTGGATGTAAACCTAACTGTGATTCCATAGCATAATTCTTTTTCAGAGACGAAAAAGAGATAAGTGTGGGGATATTTGATGTATTGTAAAATACATCGATTTCCAGTGTAAAATTTGTATAGTTTTCAAGTCATTTAGATTTTGTTTTTATTAGTTTAGGCTTGTACCAGTATATTTTATTTAGTATAGGTTTTTATTTATTTTTATTAGTTTTGTGTCATTTTTATTACTTATGTATTTATTTTATATTTTAGTAGGTGTTCGAATGGACGTTGGAGCGTAAATGAGCAAATTTGGTCAAGCCAATAACACCAGAGTCAGAAGCACGGAGTTATACTACTATACAATTATAATTATAATAATAATAATAATAATAATAATAATAATAAAAGTCAAGAAACAGAAGAAAGAAAAGGTGACTTCAAGTCACGGCCCATTAGTTTAGGGCTTCAATATTGTTGGGTGATTATGATTATTATAAAAAGATAGCATAACAGCGAGACATGGAAGGGAGGCGCATATCATTAATTTTTAAGAGATGAGCTGCTATATTTATTTGATTGGTTGGACATCAACTTGGGAGAAGGAACATTATATTGGAGGAACTTCAACAGGAGCCGCAAATTATAAAGAAAAAAAGAAATCGAGCAGCAGCTAAAAAAATTGGAGGTGAAGGTCAAGGGTTGAGGTATAGGTGCCAGCACGGGTTGGTTCTATCTTATTTATTTATTTTATTCAAACCCGTAGTGAACACCATGAATTTAACTGGCTTTTATTGTTTTGATTTTATCATGACTTTTATTGGCTAGACCTTTTCGCTACCTAGGTTAAAGATGATTGCACATGTTTGATTTATTTTCTTTTGGTCTTGGAACTTTTGGTTGTGGGTTGAATTTTAAAGTAAAGAACTTTTTTATTTTCTGGTTTGATGTGTATGCGTATTTAGTTTTATTTAATTATTTTTTATAAACTCCACTTGCGTTTTTGTGAATGTCTTTCATGTATGAATGCGGGTTAGGTTGCGGACTGAGTGTTAGCGACTAGTTTATGGTTAATTCTGCAGGTTATCCATAGGAGTTGTAATTGTTAGTTAGATAATTCTAAGTGTTCTACCAATTCTCAATAGCTGTGAGGTGCGAGATTGTTGGTCTGTCTAGGGTATTAAATTGCTAGTTCTATAGGCTTTGTGAGAAAATCTTCCTAGTTTCCCTAGCATTCCTTGTAGGCCAAGTCTTATCAGAAATATTGTAGTTACCCCTTGCACTTTCGGGTGTACTGTGACTTTCGCGCTGTGAGGTAGACTGTCTAGCGGGTACTTTAAGATTCGAGTAGGTAAGCCTGTGAGGGTAACCTCTCAACCGGTGGTTTAACAACACAACAGTATTCTAGGGTTTCCCCTTGAGAAGGGTCGAGGGTGTCTAGTCTATTCTTGATGTTTAGTATTTTAAGATCCCGGTTCCACACCAGTTCCATGACCATTAGAAATTTATCATTCATGTGTAGGATTCTAGCCTAGGTAGTGTCTTCCCATCACCTGATCCGAATTCTAGTTCCCAGTTTGTGTCTTTAGTTATTTTAGTTTTCTTTTATTTTATTTATTTGCAATTAGTTTGTTAGAAAACCCCCCTTTAAGCAATAAAACATTGTTAAATCAGTTTGTAGATAAGTAATCGAGTCTAGTTTACGTTTTCTAGTAGAGTCTCGTGGGTTCGATACTCGGACTTACTTTAGCTATACTGCACTGACCGGTACACTTGCCGGTTGTGTGGTTTAGGTTTAGAGAGTCTTAGGATATAAATTTAAAACTTAGAGTGTCTAGTTTAGGTTAATTTAGTAGTTTTTACTAAACCACTTTGAGCACATCACATAGGCTATTACCTTTTCTCGTTGCATTAACACGCAACCCAAGCCTTGATGAGAGGCGTCACAGTAAACCACAAAATCCTCCGTACCATCGGGGAGTGATAGTATCGGAGCGCCACATAGTTTGTCTTTTAGTAATTGGAATGCTGCTTCTTGCTTTTCCGTCCACTCGAACTTCTTATCCTTTTGGGTTAGCATGGTTAAAGCTTGTGCTATCTTCGAAAAGTTCTCGATGAACCTTCTGTAGTAACCCGCAAGGCCAAGAAATTGTCGTACTTCGGTAGGAGTTCGAGGGGCTTCCCAATTTTTAATTGCCTCGATCTTGGTGGGATCGACAAGTATGCCCTTTTCATTCACCACGTGGCCTAGGAAGTGAACTTCTCGAATCCAAAAGTCGCACTTCGAGAATTTAGCGTAGAGCTTTTCCTTTCGTAGTACTTCAAGGATTAACCGAAGGTGATTCTCGTGGTCTTCTTTGGTGCGTGAATAGATCAAAATATCGTCAATGAAAACAATGACGAATTTATCCAAGTATGGCTTACATACGCGGTTCATCAAGTCCATGAAAACAGCTGGTGCGTTGGTTAAGCCGAACGGCATTACCAAAAATTCATAGTGCCCATATCTAGTTCTGAAGGCCGTCTTTGGTACATCCTCTTCCTGTATACGCAACTGGTGATAGCCGGACCTCAGATCGATCTTGGAGTAAAAGCTAGATCCCTGGAGCTGATCAAATAAATCGTCGATCCTGGGGAGAGGATAGCGATTCTTAATGGTTAGCTTGTTCAGCTCTCGATAGTCAATGCACATGCGAAATGTGCCATCCTTCTTCTTTACGAATAAGACGGGTGTAACATTTCGCATTAAATGTTTGTACGTTACGACACGTTTTATTATCATTTTTGATGATATTTAGAACCCTAATACAATGATAATTATTCATACATATATATATATATAAATATATAAAAGTTATAATAATAATAATAAACATAACATACTAATTTTTGGATCAAACACAAATGTCTAAGCCCACCCCCCTTTTCTTTTATTTCTGGAAGCCCACTAGATCCCGGCCCACCTGAAACCAAGCCCAACCCCCTCCTTCCCTCTTTACCGTTTTAAATAAAAAAAATGTGTTCAAGCCGGGTTTCGAATCGGCGCCGAACCAAACAAAACACACCCGCCTTAACCACTGAGCCACAACTCATTTCTTGATCTTATCCCGATTTAAATTGTATATAACATCTTATTATTAATTTGTTGTTCACGCTGCTGCATCCAGAACACGAAGGCAGCCCCATTTCTTCTCCTTTGTTGACTTTTAATCAAATACAATATGGCAAGAACTGATTAATTGGCTCGTATGACGAAATTTACATATAATACGTGTATTAAACGTATTATTGCGGCGGTCAAAACATACCCGATTAAAACCCATTTACGCGTTTATGTTTTAAAGCAAGGTCAACAATTTCCATTTCGAACAACCGAACCATTTCATTATAAATTGATCATTTCAGAAGCATTCACAACTCGCCATTACATCTTTTTAAACCTCCAATGCATCCCAATTATCCTCTGTTCTTGGCATTTGATCGCGTTTTGACTTTACAGTTGACCGAGCCATTTCGTATCTTAATCGCGATTGTAAGTGTAATTTTTGATATGGGTTTCATTAATCGGAACCTACACAACATTAACCCCATGATCAATTGGGTTAATGTTGTGCAATTCGATCAATTTTAATTCTAGGGCTCGAAGTTGATTAATTGGGGAAGAACACGTCATGGGTGTTTGGTATTTATTTTATATAAACCACAACCAAACACAACCACTGGTCTAGACCAGGTGGTTGTGTCTGGTGCTCGTCTGCTGGTCCACACGGGTTCGAGTACCGGGTTGGACAAACCTTTTTTCTTGTTTTTGTTTTTAAGCAAATCATATATATATAATACTTATAATCTTATAAATTCATTTTAAAATGCTAAAACATTTTTAAAAATTCTACAAAAATTATCTTGTGTTAATCTGATGTAATAGTTCAACTTACAATTTTTAGTTTTCAAAAATTTATTTATTTTATATATATAATAAATAAATCAAGTTTATTCTATTTTATTTATAAAAATCTATAAAAATATCAAAACGATCTTATTAATTTCCACAAAAATTATCCTGAGTTTTTGTAACATTAAGCTTTTCAGAAATGATTTTTATTTCTGAAAAATCATTTATTTAATATTTTTAATCAATTTTTGTTAGTTTTAATCATAATTAAATCATAATAAATCCAATTTTTGGTATTTTTGCACCAACATTTTATACAAATTATTTCTGAATATTTAGAACAGAAATATAATTTTTAAACTGAAAATTCTTTAATTTTTGTAATTTTAATTATTAAAGTTAAATTTTGTCAATTTGTTATAAATAGAATTAATATTCTATTTTAAAGTAAATAATTTTGTAAAAATTATTTTTACCCTTTAAATACATTATTGTGACCATCTTAACTTTAAATTTCATAAATAGATTTATGGTTATTTATTTACTAATATTCTCTCAATTATCAAACATTTTTAATAATAATCAAACGAGCATTTATCCCCAAATTCGAAGCCCTAGAAACTTATACATTTGTAGACTTGATAGACTTAGACATATTTATTACCTCATTATAGGGTGATACTTGACATATTTGGGCAACACACTATCCTATTTTTCAACAAATACAACATTTTGCTAAGGTGAGTTTTACATAGCCCCTTTTCTATTTATCACCATTTTTGGGGTGAAACATGTTACAACAATGTTTATGCAATTCAATCATCAATGTGTCTTTGTGTATTTCTATGTTGCATTATGTCTTGAACATGACTAGGGTAAGCACAATTCTAGCATAAACATTCATCAGCCAAACGGTATACATTGATAGATCTATTGGACTGACAATCCCACCCGGATACGTGCCCCCTACAAAGGTTACGTGGGTGTTTGTTACTGCAATATAAACGAGTGAACCATGAGCGTATGGGATGTACCACAATTACAACAGTCACAAGGTTGATTATGCACTCGATTTACTTCTAGTATGTTTTTGCATATGGACTAGATTGCCATGACACATGAATTGCACAACAATTTTATTCAATTATCAAAACCTATGTAATTCTCACCAACTTTTGTTGACCCAAAATATTTTCAACTTAACATGTTTCAGGTTTTACTTGCTTGAAGAGTTGAATTGATGCTTGGAGTTATTTGCATAGTTTTATTCAAATTGATGTACAAATTCTTAGAACAATTGTATGTAACTTATTTAAATTATTTAATGAAATTTATTATTTTCCATGAGCTACTGAACAATCATCAATACGTGACATCCCGATGTTTCCGCCATCGGTTGGGGTGTTACAACGGGAGCTCCCCAAGGTGAGAAACTCGGTCTTATAAAGCCCTTGTCCAACAATTCTTGTAGCTGGCTGGATAGTTCCTGCATCTCCGATGGAGCTAAGCGATATGGCGATCGTGCCACATGAGCAGCTCCAGGAACGAGGTCGATGCGGAACTCCACTTGTCGAGGTGGTGGCAACCCCGGCAAATCTTCTGGGAATACATCCGGAAAATCTCTAGCTATTGGGATGTCTTCCAACTTCCGCTCGTCAGCTTTCTTGTCCACCACGTGTGCCAAGAATGCGACAAGCCCTTTTCTTAAGCACTTTCGCGCCTTCATGCTTGAAATAATCCTTAGTGGCGTCCCGTGCCTTTCCCCTTGAATTGAGAGAGTTTCACCGCTTGCGAGGGTGACTTGAATGATTTTATCGTTGCAAACTATGATGGCACGGTATGCGGATAACCAGTCCATGCCAACAACTATGTCAAAACTTCCCAACACAACCGGCAAGAGATCAATCCCAAACTCGTGCCCACAGAGTTCCAATTTACAATCTCTCGCTACTTCTCTCGTTTCAATAGTTTTACCATTAGCCAGTTCTATGGAGTAGGGTGTATCTAGTTTACTAGTTTTTAGCCCAAGTAATCTTTTAAACTCAATGGATACGAAGCTAAAATCGGCACCGGTATCAAATAATACAGAGGCATAATGACCATTAAGAGGGAACGTACCAGTGACCACGTTGGGGTCTTGTCGTGCATCACCGGCTCCAATCACAAACGCCCGCCCGCGGGCTTGGTCGTTTACCTTGGGGCAATCCTTCTTCCAATGGTCAAGTGACCCGCACGCGAAGCAGGGTCTTGCTCCTCCATTCTTCGGTGCTCCTGACCGGCAATCCTCTGTCTTGTGCCCCGAGCGGTGGCACTTCCCACAAGTTATCCCGTTATTTTTCCCCTGATTACCCTGTTTCCCACCATTTCCGCGCCCTGTGGCTACATATCCCTTTCCCTTCTTGTTCGCATTAGCCGACGATCCATCCTTCTTCCCTTCGTTGCGCTTACATTTCCCAAACCTTGGTTTATTCCCCTGATCATTCGACACAACAGCTGAACTCGTCCCCAGATTTTTACCCTCCACGCTGCTAGACTCAGAAATTTTCAGTCCCGAAACCTGTCGGATTAAGGTGCCCATTCGAATAGCGTCTTCGGTGAGGCTCAGAGCGAGATCGATAGCCTCGCGCATGGTCGCGGGTTTGGAAGAAGTGACCATACTGTGTATTTGTGGCGCCAGTCCGAATAGGTACCGCTCTATCTTGTTGCTCTCCGGGGTAACCAAACGAGGCACTAGTCGGGCGAGGTCATGAAATCTGGACGTGTACCAGCCACGTCTGCTCCAACCATGGTAAGGTTCCAGAACTCCGTTTCAAGTTTCTGTACCTCACTCGCCGGACGGTATTCGGCGATCATAAGTTCCTTCAGTCCCAACCATTGTAGGGAGTAAGCAGCATCATCTCCCAGTGCCTGTACTTGGCTGTTCCACCAAGTTAGCGCTTGATCCAGAAACAAGTTCATGGAGTACATGACTGATTGTCGAGGGGTACAACCGCTGATGCGGATCACTGCTTCGGTCTTTTCGAACCATTTAATCAGTCCGACAGATCCCTCTGTGCCGCTGAAATTTATCGGCTTACAGTCCAAAAAGGCCTTGAAAGTGCAGCCACGCTCTCGCGAGGTCGTTTCTGCAATAATAAGGTAGTATGTTATTATGGGATAGGAGTTTTATGATAATCTCCCATCGCTTTTTCATTGATTCATAAACCTCTTACCAATGGGGGAGGTTTCACGTTGGTCGCTCCCAGTCCTATCCCGCGATCGCTCCGAGCGGGCGGCTTCGTGTTCCGCTATGGCTCGGGCTATACGCTCCGAGACTAGTGTTTCTAGTTCAGCGGGTGTTGTGGGCAACCCGTCGTTGCCACTGTTGCTCCGGGTAGCCGGTGCCATTTTTCTTCAATAATAATTATTAAAGGTTAGCTTTGGCGAACATTCACACAAATATAGACATACACAAAGCATAAGTAGCAACTCATCACATGAACATAACAATCAACACAACATCACCACACAATCACCCAATTCACAATATATGGAGTAAGCAATAATAATCGTAGACAATCACAGTTTTACAACAACATATTTCACCATCATAATAATAAGATTTTTCATTAATTCCAATAGTACGAGTACAATGCTTTGTCTACAATAACAAAATATGGGATAACATCCCTCATACATCGTTCTGAAATAAATAAAAACATCATATCATATGCCGGCATACCCGCACGGCTGGGCAAAATGCAAACGAGTGTTATAACCCGTGCTATGCTACCATACTGCTACTACTATATACATCTGTATGTGATTCTTCAAGTGTCTCCGAAGTATCCTACTGTGGTGGCGGCGGCGGAAACTGATACTGAGGGGCGTGCGTGTTGATGGTCATACTGATCGCCATGATGCGATCATACAAAAACTGTCGATGCGCGAAGTGTGCATCGCCCGTGATCCCACAATGCGCGTCCATGCGCAACAACTCCTCGTCATAGTGTGCTAGGGCATCTCGGGCATCAATGATACGTGCCCACATAAGTCGGGTTTGCTGTTCCATCTGGTTCACGGTGCGCTGCATCGTGTCGGCGAGAGTCTGGAAATCTCGCTCCAGTGAAATAGCTGAGGACCAAGCTGGTCCGGATAATGGTGCTATCCCGTGGGGCTGTGATGGCCCAGGTATGTCGGGGTAGACTGGCTGGGACGGGCCAACTAGGTCTGGCATCGGTAAGTGGGGGAATAGCTGGGCAAAACCCAGTGGTCCGGGGGTGAAGTGGGGTGGCATCAGGTATGGGTCTCCTGCACCCAGAGGGTATGGTGCAGGTGGTGTCATCAGAAAAGAGGCCCCGACACCTAAGGTGTAAGGTGCGGGTAAGGGCATGGTAGGCATCTCGAGGTGGGGTGGTAGCATAGGTAAGGTGGGGATGGGCAGTGTCATGGGTGCGGTGGGTGGTGCTATGAGCTCGGCCAAGGGGGCCATAAGGGGCTGTGAAATAGTGGCCCACTCCGGGGTGGACACCACTATGGTAGGGGTAGGAGGGCTCGCAGTGGCGAATGCGGTCATGCCCGCCCTGCGTAGCTCAGAGCTACGGGCGGGGCTGCCCTCTAAGATGGGTCCTGCTGAGGCTGGCCCCTCCTGTGGTACGGGCTCGGTAGTGCGAGTGGGGCTGTAGGTGTAGTAGGGGCGTCCTCCATCATTGGAGCCACGGGCTCCTCCTGGTCGGCCGGTACCAGCATGTGGTCTACAGAAGCTACCGACTCGTCGTCCGAGTCGTCCGAGATCCACCCGTTTCGTCCATGGGCAATCGGCATAAGCCTCATGCCTGGAGGAACGGGAATGTGTGGGGCGGGTAGTGGCTCGTGATTGACGTGAGCCTGTCGGTCACATGGAGACTCCACGGTCTCCGACTGGGCTGGGGCGGGTCTCGAAGGACCTGCGCAGTCTGCAGGGAAATCCCTGATAGCTCTAACCGGGTGTGGGGGTAGTGGTGCGGCAGGTAGTGGTATAATGGGTAGGTCGGCCTGCGGCGCCTCTGGTACGTCGGCCCCGGCGGCCGCGTCATCCCCAGCGGGGGGCCCAATCTGGATCCTCACTGGAATCCGTCTCATCAGAACTGTCGCCGTCTGAGCCTCCGGCGGCGGCGTCCAACTCCATGTCGTCCTCCTCTGGGTCGAGTATGACTAGCTCGACTGGAGGCGCTGGTATAATCTGTAAGCTACTTTCGTAGCTAGGTGCTATACTCTCCGCGTCAGACATCCCTGGCAAAAAACCGTACTAATATATATGAGTTATTTAATTAGATAGTTAAGGCGTACATTTAACAGTAACCTTCCTAACCTCTAATACTACGTACTGCATAACAATACCCATGGCTAGCTCGGTCAGAATCTCCTCATGCCCACTGCTTCTTGAAAAATTACTTTATTGCACTTAGCATATATATTTATATTTTGAAAACTTTATCTTTTGAACCAAATCCGGTTATAGTCTAGTTTTTAAAGAAAATATACTAGTTCGCTATAACCTTGGCTCTGATACCACTTTCTGTCACACCACGCCAATGGCGGAAACACGTGGCGCGACGGTTCAAGCGTATAAAGTCAAGGTTAACGCAAATCACAAGTAATTAAGAAAAATGGTCATTTATTTAGGCGTCAAAATCATGTTCAAACATTACACATAAAGTAGATTGTTTTTAACATAAACAGTGAGGTTTCTCAAATATATCCCATATATTTCGGGAAATAAAAGTGAAACCCAGCAAAAGCAACCGACGCCCGCATAGGAGATTCCAGTGACCCAGCCCGCCATGCTTGTCTTCATCTAGTTACCTAAAAGATATGTTTAAATTTCGTCAATATAAATATATTGGTGAGTTCACAGGTTTTTAGTTTCCAAAACTTAAACACTTGGGAAATACCATGTTATGACAATATATAGGAGTTGCAAGTTCCTATAAATCTACTTGAGACTATAATCAAACCAAGACGTATAATAATAATGCCCCGCTCCAAGTCGTTTCTCGGTATCCTACGACTTAAGTTCAGAATATATGCACCCCAGGCATACACTGATGCATAATCGACGCTATCGATTAGGGGTGGGCCTTGTCAGGCACCAATAGTACTATTCAAATATTCCACCGGTTTCATTTCCCTGAATAAATGATTATAGAAGTGAGGTCTCAACCCCGAGTGGCGGTCACACCTCAAGTAATTATTCCGTCAAACATTTTCCCTAACATATCTTTCCCCTGAAAACGTAAAATAGTTTAAAATGGGGCCGTGAGACTCACCTGAATCAAAGTCCGGCTCAATAGGTAGATAGCAAACGAGGGGTCTCGCACCTACAAACGTCCTAGACGTATAAGTCACTATTCCTATAGTGCATGTGCCTTGGCAAGTTGTACACCCAACTCCCGACCACGAGTCATTCCAATTCCCGTTTAATTTAGCGCGTATCCTAGGTTTCGTTGGCGTTAGATTACCCTTTTTCTCACAAGTTATATATATTATTCTTGTTAATATTTCCTTAACTTGTATATTATTATCCTTGACTCGACTTCACTTAACGTATAATTATTTTCCCATTCGAATAATTATACTTAAGATCGCATCGTTCGATATAATATATTTTTAACACCCGACCCGACTCACTTTGCCGCACATTTATTTTCCCATTTAAATAAATGTGCTAAGGTCTTGTCGTTCGGTGGTATATTCTTAACACCCGATTCGACTCACCATGCCGTATATTTATTTTCCCATTCAAATAAATATACTAGGATCTCGTCGGCAAGGTATACGCATTTATATACATATATATTTTGTCTACTCGTCTTGGTTTTCCTTCCCACATATCTACTTTCCCATTAAGTAGATATACTAGAATTTTGCCGAGACGAGTGTGTGTGTGTATATATATATATATATATATATATATATATATATATATATAAACGTGTAATTTTTCTTGTTAAGTCCATGCGTTTGTTTAACGTCTCACTTATTTACGTTATGTTTTTCTCCCACGAATAATTTCTTCAACACTTAGGAAAGTGTTAGTAAATTTTCACCCATGATATATATATATATATATATTTTACTTCCTAAAATATATATTTTCTCATCTTGCCGCAACGGCATTTTTCTCATGTTTTGTCCGTTTATTGTTCGTTAACGTGTCTTAGTCCGACGTCTTAACTTGTATAGTTAATTTTTCCAAGTTTTTCCCAACATGTGTTTTATAGAAATATTATTCATATTTCCACCTCCTAACACATGTTACTTGGAAGGTTTAAAAATACTTTTGTATTTTTAATCCAACTTGTTAACTTAGACACAAAAATGTTTTCCAACACTTTTATATTCCTATTTATATAAAAGTATTCATTCTTGTATAAGTTTCTCAAGCTTTAATTTTTGTTTTAACATTTTTATAAAAATCTCTATTTTTATAAAAATCCTTATGTTAATACAAGTCCATATTTTTATAACTTCCACTTTTATAAAAATACACTTTTATACAAAATATCCAAGTATGTTTACTAGTATTTACCAAATCAACCTTGGAAAATTATTACTTATACTTTTGACACCAAACTTTCCATTATTGCATTTTTGGACTAATAGTTTCTAAAATATTCATTTTAGTCCTATAACTTACAAAGTTACAACATTAGTCCCTTAACTTTCAAATGTTGCATTTTTCTACTCTAACTTCCAAAGTTAGTATTTTTCACCCAAATTAGTGGACTTTGAAGATTCATCTTTTTAATGTTAAGTTATTTTTGCATCAAATCACTTTTAATAGTCTCATATTCCATACATAAGGCTACTAGTATGTGTGTTTAATGTATTTGTCCATTATACCCAAATTTCATTCTTCTAAGTGTGTAAACTTTAATTTTGCAACTTCTTTATTTATGACATCCTAACATATTCCATCTTATATTTCACTTTAGGAGATCATTTTATGATGATTAAAACGACCTTTTAACATATTCAAGTTTCTTTCACAAATCATAACCAAATCATCATCCCACATGGTGTATGTGTAGATTTTATATCTTTTAAGAAACACTACATTATTATCATCCAATCCATGATCCATTTACATGTCTTTAATCATCCATTTTACTCATGTAAAATCTATTAAAGCTTATGTTTCAAAACCACATTTTAACCCTTCATGTACAACTTGCTTCTAAGAACACATACATGAATATTAATAATCAAAACAAGGTTAAGAAGCTTACTACTAGCACAAGGCTAGGGAAGACAAAAACCTTGGATTTGAGAGGGGTTTAGTGTGTTCTTCCAAGTGGTTAAGCTCCAAGCTCTTGAAACACACAATAGGGTTTTGATGGATGGATGTTTGGAAGTGATTTGTGTTGTTTAAACTTGAAAGAAGAGTGTGTGTGTGGGTGGTATAGCCTACGGCCACAAGGGAAGAAAAGAGAAGGAAATTGTTTTGCTTTCAAGTGTTCATGCTATTATCGTTATACTATCCTTTTAATATCTCCCAAGATCACACTTAATCTATCAAGGATTTGCAAGGATTGTGAAGTACCATGGAAATCTTTGGAAAGTATATTGGATGGATGTGTGGCCGTGGGATTATGGATGGTTGGAGAAGTTAGTGATCTTGCAAGGATATCTTATAATCATGCTTAATATCTTAGTGAGATATGTAATCTTTTGGAAGCATGCATACATGTGTGTACTAGTGTATAATTAGATTGCATTTTGTCTTGGATTATTAGGGCCATAGGGCCGATTTTTTTCTTACAAAAAGGTAAGATTTGTGCATGCTTTGTACTTGATAATTTTACATAATCTTTTGTCCATGCATGCTCATTATCCATAGGTTTGTAGGGTGATTAGGAAAAAAAATAAAAGGAAATTATAAGGCCATTTGGCCGGCCCTTTGGTGGGTTTAGGTGGGGTCCACAACACAAAATATTTACCCATTAATTGTTAAGTTAAATCCCTCGTCGTTCGGGTGTCGTTCGGGTATTTTTCGGGTTTTAACCGCGCGCTATTCGGACATTAAAAATACCTTTAATAACCCTTAAATATAGTCTAATTTAAGCGTTGATTGGTTATTTAGGCTTTTGCCGGGTGAAATTACGAGTTGTACGCGTATCGGGTGCGGTACGCGCACTTTATTCGTTACCGGGAGCTTCATATGAAAAGTTTTCACTTATGGTTTTGGAGTACCAAAACTCATTATATTTTGTGAAAATACCCTTTATTTTATATCCTGGGTGTCCGGGATCCTTTTCGCTTATTTAATTATTACCGAGTAATTGCCAACGTCCATACCGGATAGTTTATTCGCACATGATCCCATCATGTTTTACCATTAAACGTATGCATTCCTATGCATTATTTGGAAATTGCTATCTCCTAAAGCCTTGATAATTAAATCACATATAATTGCATTTAATTATGTTAATCATATATTAATTAATTAGTACGGGATTACCTTATTTTTGCCGGTTGTTACACAATCCCACCCGGATACGTGTACCTCCTACATAGGTAGCGTGAGTGATTGTTATCGAATTTATAACATAATCGAGTGAACCATGAGCGTATGGGATGGACCACAATATTCTAGTCACAAGGTTTGATTATGCACTCGATTTACCCGATTGTTTTGTTTTCACATATGGACTAGACTTGCCATGACACTCGAATTGTACAAGTTTTTATTCAATTATCAAAAGCTATGTAATTCTCACCAACTTTTGTTGACCCAAAATATTTTCAAAATTAACATGTTTCAGGTTATGGCTTATTCGAAGATTAGAGTTAATGCTTGAAGATGCGTAGCTAGTATTTTTCATTTTTAAGTACAAATTTTTAGAACAATTGTATGTAGTTCATTTAAATCATTTATTGAAACTTATTATTTACCATGTGCTACTGAACAATCATCAATACGTGACATCCCGATGTTTCCGCCATCGGTTGGGGTGTTACAGATTGGTATCAGAGCCATGGTTATAGGGAATTAGGTTATTAGAAAAAAAATAATCTAGTCTATAACCATAGGATTTTAACCCGTACTTGCTCCTTTTACTTGCAACCTTACTTGTTTCTATTCTCTATCCTACTTCTTATTCTTACTTTAGTCCCTACAAAAAGAGTGCTCTCCATCACAAGATCTACTCTTTGACTAGTAGGACAAATCCTCAGGTTTAGCCTGAACCACCTTGAAGATCTCGTCGAAGTTCTAAATTTTAATAACGAACACGTGCAATCTGGAAGGGTGAACGCTTGTATTTTGAGTTTTCTGTCTAGGACTGGCATTGCGCATAAATCCCAATCAGACGAGAGACCCGGATGCCTACCTGGGAATTCTCGGGATGAGTGTTCACTTATAGGCTAAAGCATGTCTTCACTGTGTTATTAGAATCTAGAAGTTTTGATAAGTCAACGTTTTTGTTTTTTTGTTTTTTTGTTTTAATTAATGAATAAATGATTACACTCACTTTCCTTAAACTAAGCTCTAAAATCTCAAAATTTTACAGCTTAAATCAATCTCATTTCATAACCATCTATGGATTTCACAATCACACTTCACCTTACCATCTTAGCCACTTTTTAAATATTCAACACCCTACCCAAATCATATTATTTCATTTCTCCACATGTTACTTATTTTTTAAAAAACTATAACCTCATACCTTAGCACAAACTAAAGATTTCTAAATCTTGTTGTATTTTCATTACCTAGTAACTTTACAAAGTACATATTTTTGTCAAAAGATGTCCTCAAACTTAAATTCAATTGTTTATTTATTGACGTAAAAAACAATTTTCTATATAATGCTTTAAACTATTAAAAATCACTTAATAGAACCTTGATCTTCAAAACCTAATGTCATGTTTGAAATCTCCAACTAACGGGAATATTTTAATCAAAGCCCACTTAGCTTGTACAATTTAACAGCTTTTGCTTTATGTATAAAACCAATTTTGAAAATAAGATTTTTTTTTTATCCATAGGAATAATATCTAGTCTCTAAATTCTCCATCGACACTCACTCATTTTCAACTTGTTCAAGTTTTTACAATATTTGGCATATACCACAATCATGTTTTCTTATACACTTGATTATAACCTTTGATCCAAACCCCAAAATTTACACTGCTACATAATCTCCTTACTATAAAATAAACTCTTTATCAACTATCTTCACATTCACTATCTCTCACAACCTTGATTCTGCTTCAAGATTTTTCATCATCCTCTCAAGAACTAAATTCATATCCTTCACCTTCTCACACATGAGCTAGTTACCCATGATAACCAAACTATTGAAACTTGATTGTGTGTTGCATCAAAGATAATCCTTAGTTATACATGAGGATTCGACTATCTACCATATTTGAACATTTGAAACTAGAATTCATGGAATATAAACTATTTGCTATAGACACACCTAGAGTCATTAACCTTGTCTAGGGCAACTCTATTACAACTCGTATGCTATACTTGATACTTGATTGCTTACATGTACATATTATCAATTTGCAATTCATGTGTGTAATAATTGGTACACTTAATCAAACAACTGATAGAGGATGAAGTACTTGCTCAACAGTTAGTAGAGTACCAAATAACCTACTCAACGATTGGTAGAGGTCGTCATGCCTGCTCAACAGTCGGTAGAGGCCCTACAACCTGCTCAACGACTGGTAGAGGCTATCGCACCTGCTCAACAATCGGTAGAGGTTCTTACTCACTGACTGGTAGAGGTCTTTTTCCTGCTCAACAGTTGGACTTATTTTTGGATACATTGTATACGATTCAATCACAAGTCTATTTTGCATTACTTACATGTGTGTTTAGAGTCATAGAAGGACACAAAACCCTAAGTAAGGTAAATTAGTGATTGCGGTCCGGAACGTAATCATGAATTTACAGGTACATTAAGGTAGTGTGAAATTCTGTTAAGGTTTTCGGAGATACCCCGTATGTTTTTGAAGTATCAGAGGTGTGATGGGTTAGCTGCGGTACACCCTATATATAAACACTAATGATACGTGGAAAGGGATACTGTAGGGTCAGACCAATAACAAACCCTAGTTATTTGGTAGTCCATCTAGCATTTATGGTTATCTTATACATTCCTTAAACTCTTACCCAACTCTGAACCATAGTCACCCTAACTATCCTCAACACTATTCAAATGTTTCTTCTTAAAATAAACTTCAGGACGAAGTTCCTAAAAGTAGGGGAGACTGTAACATCACACAAATTGTAACACCCCAACCGATGGCGGAAACATCGAGGTGTCACGTAGTGACGATTGTTCAATAGCTCATGGACTAAAGTGCAAATTTGAATACATTGATTTAATAATTTATTACATTGAAATGAAATACAATGATTCTAACCGCCAACTAAATTGAAATACAATGAATCAAAATCTAAATATAAATCCGAAAGCTTAAAGAATGCATCTCAAAACAACCTGAAACATGTACAAAATATTTTGGTCAATACAAAAATTGTATTGGTGAGCATGCCCTGTTTAAATAAACATAGTAGAAAAGTGTTTAGCAATTCATGTGCGGTACCATTTGCAATTATGTAATAAGTAATATCCGTTCAAAATCAACCCTATGTAAAGAAAAGCAGATATATATAGTATGCGCTAGTAGTAATGTAATACATAGCAATGACAAGGACTCTCAACAGAGTCACAAGGGTATATACCATAGTACTATTCATTGAAATGCCAGGCCCTCAAAGGTTAATGATTTTGACAAGTCATAGACACACAAATTAACATAACGCAAACACACATGAGAATTTGCATTTAGTGAAAGAATAAGATTTAGTCACAGTGTACATGAACAGCCCCGAAAGTGTAAAGCATGAAAAAGGGGAAAGATATACTCACAGTTTGCGAAAGCGATCAAAATCCACTTAAGCGGTCGTGAGCTAAGTAATGGGAATTCCGAGGAATTCAACCTATAATGTGTAAGAATACTAATAAGGAAATGTCTAAAAAGTCTAAGGTAACTAGGGTCTAAGGCATTAGGGTTTGCTAAGTCGATTTGGGGAATTAGAGTTTTTATGATAAGTCGAAATAATATGTCAAAATTTGTAAATATGGTTTAGGTAATATAAATATTACCAATTTAATATTTAGATACAATTTATGTTTGAATAGTTAAAACAAAATAATTTAGATATTTACTTTAGATAATTATTGTAAATAAATACAATAATCATAATTATTAAAATAAATAATTATGAGTTACACAAAGATCCATCAATGATAATAAAGACTTTCAATCATAAGACATTTCTATTTTTATAAGAAAAAATATTTATAAAATAGATGTTAAGTAGTGTAAATCAATAAATGTTTAATTATATCTAATTATACATAAATAATATTAGAAATACAAGACATGATCCAAAAATGTTATTTTTATAGAAAATGGATTCTTAAAGATGTAAATAAATGAAAATAATTTTCTCATAAATTTTATAAACCTATTTATATTTAAAACTGATTTAATAGAATTTAATCATGTTTAAATGATTAAAAATAGCAAAATTAATAAAAATAAATGTTTTCTGAGCTAATAATTTTTTATTTCAGTTCTTAATAATTAGAAAAAAAATTATGACAAATTTTGAGACAAAAACCATTAAAAATGAATTTTTAATCAATTAATTATGATTAAAACAATTTAAATTAATAAAATCATAAAAAATAGATATTTTTCAGAAACTAAAAATATGACAATTTTCTATGAGGTATCAAGAAGCTACACCTAAATTTTCATAATTTTTGGGTAAAAATTAGATTTATTATGAATATTCTAAGTTTATATGTAATTTAAATAATTAAATAAGATAAGGAATAAAAATAAATAAATAAAATAAGATATAACAGAAAAAAAAAACATGGTGAGGGTGCCTAGGCTCGAACCTGGGTATCCCACATGGAACAACACAAGCACAACCACTACACCACCACACAACTTGTTGAAATGTTTGATCCATTAATATCTTTAACATAAACCCAAGTTTCTTCTTCTTCTTCCCCAAACTAACAACTAAGAACCCTAACCCTAGGTTTTATGATAACCCGATTTAGACAAGATTAAGCCATGAAATCATAGGGCTTTTAAAGAGGACACTACAAGGATCAAAATGGCACAACAAATTGAGACTTACATTCGCGTTTTAATGGTTGAAAAGAACATGAACAGGCGCGCACTACAAGCCACGATTTGGAGGTTTCTGTGCGTTTTTATGATGGATTTTTCGTGGGTTTGTGACATGTGAAGGTGCAGAAACGGATTGATAAGATCAATTTATAATATGGTGCAAGAAAAAACGTATTTGAGGTCTTTAAAACTTCCGATCGGTTACAAGTAATAACCGCCGATAAATCTTGATTAAAAAACGCGTTACTGACCAATTTAAGAGAGGAAAACACGCTATTGGAGTGGAGAAACATAAACCTCATAATTAAAACGACTTGAAACGCCTTGTAACCAATTATTTGGACTCGCCGGAATTTTTTTTCCGGTCACCGGACTTCTGGCCGGAAAAACGCGATGGGGACAGGAGGGAAACAAAAGAGTTTTAAAACTTTGATAGATTGACAGATTTGGTCCCTCTGTTAGTTTGGTTAAGTTTAATGTGATTTTTAGTTAAGTTTCTTTCATAAAACACTAACCAAGTTAAGGTAACTTAAACAAAATGTTTTTGAAACTTTATAACTTAAGCTCTCTTTTTTTTTTTTTTTAAACTTATGTTTTTTTTTTTAAACAAAATGAATAAAACAATTGATATCTCCTCAAATTTTTGTTAAACAGTCCACGTTTAAATTAAAGATTTAAAAGTAACTCCCGGTTTCATAAATTTGAAAACGTTTGAAAAGTATAAGGACTAAATTTGTTAATTGATTAAAGATGGAGGTGACGGATGTCACAGTCTCCCCTACTTTAGAAAATTTCGTCTCGAAATTTCTTTCAAGTGAAGGTTACTATGAAACAAAAGGCGTTGTAAACTCAACTAGATTATTTTTAAAAGAAATTTCATCATTTATGATTTGACAAAATTTAAAATAGTTGTCTACTATCAAAAGTAAAAGTTTTAAATTCTTTTAACAGTTAACCCAAAGTTAGAAAGTTGAGAGTTTAAGTGAGAAAGGTTTTGGGAATGTGAAACGGGTGAGGAAAAAAGGCACTGATGAAGGTAGTCTCCCCTACTTTAGAAAAGTTTTAGAGTATGCAGCAAGTATCCAAATAATCGAGGGTGTAAGAGTATATAAGGGAAAGACTCTAGAAAGGCGAATTAAAGCTCGTGTAAGAACGTTCCTATCGAATATTCTAGCTATTAGTCAACGATCTAATGAAGAGGTAATCATAAAGTAATGGGTAGGTTCCTGGTCAGACTCATAGCCCGCTCCCGCAGTACCATTTATGCTTATATATAGGGTGTACCGCAGCTAACCCACCACACTCCCGATACTTTGGACTCGTACTGATTATCTACCAATAGCCTAAATAGAATTACACACCACCCTCATGTACCTGTAAATCCATGATTGCGTTCCGGACCGTAATCATCGATTTACCTTACACTAAGGTGTTATGCTTTTCTATAACCTTAACCAGAAATAAATGCGTGCAACCAATATGTAATAGTCACTGTAATGAAATGATGTTCAATCATGACATGGTTAGAGGTTCTTCCCTTCCGGGTTTTCCCTTTAACCGTAAATGTGAATAACATGTAAGTATAAGACATGGTTAGAGGTTCTTCCCTTTCGGGTTCACCCTTAACCGATAGTTTCTGTTTACATCGTTGGCTTTAAACACCCATATTGATAGACTCTGAGATTTACACCGTTCCCCTCGGATTAAAGAAATACTCTAATCCGAGTCGTACGTGGGCACTGGCTTAGATCTCATACGAGTTATCAACTAGTATGTTTATTGGCCACGATGAAAAACAAATATAAAGTATGTATTACAGGGTTTTGCTCAAAAACAGGAAAGAAAATGTGCATACCAGATATACGTTCAAGTAAGTATATAAGTATAGCATAAAATTTCGACTGAAAGAATCGTATAACATAAATCGAATAAATCGCACAATTGCACAAAATGAAAATAAACGAGTTGAACTCTTGCAAATAAGCAGTGTGAAAATAATCACAAATAACGTGTTTAGAAATACTATGAATAAAATGGTGGAAGAATAAAATAATGAAATTTACAATAAGTGAGAGTATTCAGAACAAACGTATAGCCTACTGACATAAAGGTTTAAATTTAGTTAGTTTTACATATATACACCACATGTTAAAAGACAGTTAGTAACATTCTGATAAGGATATGTCCAATATTTTGTTAGACCAAAAATTTTGCAACTGAAAGAGTGTGAGTGTGAGTGTAATAAGATAAATTTTCGTTTATCAAAAACGTAGTTTGCTCAAACTTTGTGATATAGTTGAAAGAATAGTAATAATGCATGAGATTAACTTTTTAGAAATCGATGTGTGTTTTAGACTAAAAACCGGTTCATTTGAAAAATCTTTGTAAATACACATTTTCATGTGTCTACGAGGAGTCGAGTTTGAAAAATGTTTGGATACGTTATACGAAAACAAAAGGTTTAAATTTGACCTTTAAAATATGCAATACAAGTTTGTAGGATGCAAAATGAAACCATTCCATGAAGTATGTGTTAATCTGATGTGTTTTAAAATACCAAAATATAAAATGATGTAAAATTAACGTATGTAATAGATTACCAATGTTTAAGAAAGTTCATAATCAACGAGATGTAGAAATAGATCCTTGAGATGTGGATTTCACTCCTAACTCAAAGATGTATTTCAAAAGTGAAAACGATTGTGGAATGAAACCAATCACTAAGTTAAGGATATCACTCCCAGCTTAGTGGTTAAGTTTCTTTTTGAAGGAAACACTCTTTGAGGTGTGGATGTCACTCCTATCTCAAAGATATATTCCAAAGATATATAACATATCGAGGAGTGAAACTAATCACCAAGGTATGGATGTCACCCCTAACTTGATGATATCGTTTCGTTTGTGAAATACGAGTGTCTTCTTCGCCAAGCAAAATATCGAACGAATAACGAGAAATAATCATAACGAAAATATCTTGAAAGAAAATAATAGGAAATAAGAGAAATATAAACGAGAGGACTCGTGAAAGTAAGCTTAGTTATAGACTAGGCTAAAAGGCATTCTAATAACCTAATTCCCTATAACCATGGCTCTGATACCAATCTGTAACACCCCAACCGATGGCGGAAACATCGAGGTGTCACGTAGTGACGATTGTTCAATAGCTCATGGACTAAAGTGCAAATTTGAATACATTGATTTAATAATTTATTACATTGAAATGAAATACAATGATTCTAACCGCCAACTAAATTGAAATACAATGAATCAAAATCTAAATATAAATCCGAAAGCTTAAAGAATGCATCTCAAAACAACCTGAAACATGTACAAAATATTTTGGTCAATACAAAAATTGTATTGGTGAGCATGCCCTGTTTAAATAAACATAGTAGAAAAGTGTTTAGCAATTCATGTGCGGTACCATTTGCAATTATGTAATAAGTAATATCCGTTCAAAATCAACCCTATGTAAAGAAAAGCAGATATATATAGTATGCGCTAGTAGTAATGTAATACATAGCAATGACAAGGACTCTCAACAGAGTCACAAGGGTATATACCATAGTACTATTCATTGAAATGCCAGGCCCTCAAAGGTTAATGATTTTGACAAGTCATAGACACACAAATTAACATAACGCAAACACACATGAGAATTTGCATTTAGTGAAAGAATAAGATTTAGTCACAGTGTACATGAACAGCCCCGAAAGTGTAAAGCATGAAAAAGGGGAAAGATATACTCACAGTTTGCGAAAGCGATCAAAATCCACTTAAGCGGTCGTGAGCTAAGTAATGGGAATTCCGAGGAATTCAACCTATAATGTGTAAGAATACTAATAAGGAAATGTCTAAAAAGTCTAAGGTAACTAGGGTCTAAGGCATTAGGGTTTGCTAAGTCGATTTGGGGAATTAGAGTTTTTATGATAAGTCGAAATAATATGTCAAAATTTGTAAATATGGTTTAGGTAATATAAATATTACCAATTTAATATTTAGATACAATTTATGTTTGAATAGTTAAAACAAAATAATTTAGATATTTACTTTAGATAATTATTGTAAATAAATACAATAATCATAATTATTAAAATAAATAATTATGAGTTACACAAAGATCCATCAATGATAATAAAGACTTTCAATCATAAGACATTTCTATTTTTATAAGAAAAAATATTTATAAAATAGATGTTAAGTAGTGTAAATCAATAAATGTTTAATTATATCTAATTATACATAAATAATATTAGAAATACAAGACATGATCCAAAAATGTTATTTTTATAGAAAATGGATTCTTAAAGATGTAAATAAATGAAAATAATTTTCTCATAAATTTTATAAACCTATTTATATTTAAAACTGATTTAATAGAATTTAATCATGTTTAAATGATTAAAAATAGCAAAATTAATAAAAATAAATGTTTTCTGAGCTAATAATTTTTTATTTCAGTTCTTAATAATTAGAAAAAAAATTATGACAAATTTTGAGACAAAAACCATTAAAAATGAATTTTTAATCAATTAATTATGATTAAAACAATTTAAATTAATAAAATCATAAAAATAGATATTTTTCAGAAACTAAAAATATGACAATTTTCTATGAGGTATCAAGAAGCTACACCTAAATTTTCATAATTTTTGGGTAAAAATTAGATTTATTATGAATATTCTAAGTTTATATGTAATTTAAATAATTAAATAAGATAAGGAATAAAAATAAATAAATAAAATAAGATATAACAGAAAAAAAAAAACATGGTGAGGGTGCCTAGGCTCGAACCTGGGTATCCCACATGGAACAACACAAGCACAACCACTACACCACCACACAACTTGTTGAAATGTTTGATCCATTAATATCTTTAACATAAACCCAAGTTTCTTCTTCTTCTTCCCCAAACTAACAACTAAGAACCCTAACCCTAGGTTTTATGATAACCCGATTTAGACAAGATTAAGCCATGAAATCATAGGGCTTTTAAAGAGGACACTACAAGGATCAAAATGGCACAACAAATTGAGACTTACATTCGCGTTTTAATGGTTGAAAAGAACATGAACAGGCGCGCGCTACAAGCCACGATTTGGAGGTTTCTGTGCGTTTTTATGATGGATTTTTCGTGGGTTTGTGACATGTGAAGGTGCAGAAACGGATTGATAAGATCAATTTATAATATGGTGCAAGAAAAAACGTATTTGAGGTCTTTAAAACTTCCGATCGGTTACAAGTAATAACCGCCGATAAATCTTGATTAAAAAACGCGTTACTGACCAATTTAAGAGAGGAAAACACGCTATTGGAGTGGAGAAACATAAACCTCATAATTAAAACGACTTGAAACGCCTTGTAACCAATTATTTGGACTCGCCGGAATTTTTTTTCCGGTCACCGGACTTCTGGCCGGAAAAACGCGATGGGGACAGGAGGGAAACAAAAGAGTTTTAAAACTTTGATAGATTGACAGATTTGGTCCCTCTGTTAGTTTGGTTAAGTTTAATGTGATTTTTAGTTAAGTTTCTTTCATAAAACACTAACCAAGTTAAGGTAACTTAAACAAAATGTTTTTGAAACTTTATAACTTAAGCTCTCTTTTTTTTTTTTTTTAAACTTATGTTTTTTTTTTTAAACAAAATGAATAAAACAATTGATATCTCCTCAAATTTTTGTTAAACAGTCCACGTTTAAATTAAAGATTTAAAAGTAACTCCCGGTTTCATAAATTTGAAAACGTTTGAAAAGTATAAGGACTAAATTTGTTAATTGATTAAAGATGGAGGTGACGGATGTCACACAAATTTTCTTTATATATATATATATATATATATATATATATATATATATATATAACTCCATCGTTTATTCATCTGATTCATGGTTACAGTATCTTTACCATCCATTTTGTTAATTTTTTTTTGTTTAAATAATGACTTATAATCAATATTAAATTGGATTGTATAAAAAATTTTGATTTAAAAACGTTAAAAAAATGTTTGCATGTGCCAGGATTCTGTAACACCCCAACCGATGGCGGAAACATTGGGATGTCACGTATTGATGATTGTTTCAGTAGCACATGGTATAAATTGAATTTTAAATAATTTATTCAAAACATAATATCCAACATAAAATGATGTCTAGGAATTCAATACATAATATCAAATAACAAAACTTCAAATAGCTCCAAATAATAACTTCATGTATAATCCTTATGCAAACTCAAGCCTCAGCTTCATTGTTACCTGAAACATGTTAATTTTGAAAATATTTTTGGGTCAACAAAAGTTGGTGAGAATTACATAGGTTTTGATAATCGAATAAAAATGTTGTGCAATTCATGTGTCATGTCAATCTAGTCCATATGTGAAAACATACTAGAAGTAAATCGAGTGCATAATCAACCCTTGTGACTGTTATAATGTGGTACATCCCATACGCTCATGGTTCACTCGAATATGTTATGCGATAACAAACACCCACGCTACCTTTGTAAGAGGCACCTATTCGGGTGGGATTGTCAGTCCAATAGATCTATCAATGTATACCGTCGGCTGATCAATGTTAATGATTATGCTAGAATTGTGCTTACCCTAGTCATGTTCAAGACATAATGCAACATAGAAAAACACATAGACACATTGATGATTGAATTGCATAAATGATGTTGTAACATGTTTCACCCCAAAAATGGTGATAAATAGAAAATGAGCTATGTAAAACTCATCTTAGCAAAATGTTATACTTCTTGAAAATTGAATAGTGGTGTTGCCCAAATGTGTCAAGTATCACCCTATAATAAGGTAATAAATATGTCTAAGTCTATCTTGTCTACAAATGTATATGTCCTAGGGCTTCGAATTGGGGATAAATGCTCGTTTGTTTAATAATAAAAATGTTTGATAATTGAGAGAAATTTAGTAAATAAATAGACAAAAATCTTTTTATAAAATTCAAATTTAAGGTGGTCACAATAATGAGTTCAAAGTATAAAAATAATTTTTATAAAATTATTTTCTTTAAAATAGAATATTAATTCTATTTATAACAAATTATCAAAATTTAACTCTAATATTTAAAAATACTAAAACTAAAAAATTATTAGTTTAAAATTTATATTTCTGTTCTAAATAATCAGAAATAATTTGTATAAAATTTTGGTGCAAAAATATTAAAAATTGGATTTATTATGATTTAATTATGATTTAAAACTAACAAAAATTGATTAAAAATATTAAATAAATGATTTTTCAGAATTAAAAATCATTTCAGAAAATTTTATTGTTATATAAACTCAGAATAATTTTGTGGAAATTTATAAAATTGTTTAAATATATTAAATAAATAAATTTTTGAAAACTAAAAATTGTAAGTTAAACTTTTTCATTAGATTTACTTAAAATAAATTTTGTAGAATTATTAAAAGAGTTTTAATATTTTAAAACGAATTTATAAATTATAAGTAATATATATAATTAATTTTGATTAAAAACAAAATAAAGAAAAGGATTTGCCACAGCCGGGACTCGAACCCGCGTGGCTTAGTTGGTGGTTACCAGACACAACCACTTGGTCCAGACCAGTGGTTGTGTTGGTTTCTGTTTATTAAAAATAAATAACATATCAGAATTCGTGTTCTTCCCCAATTATAAGCATACGAGCCCTAGATTTGCAATTGGCCAATTTACACAACATTAATCCAATTAACCATAGGGTAAATGTTGTGCATAGGTCGATTAATGAAACCCATAATAAAAATCAGACTTACAAAGCTTAATCGTAAACGATTGAATGGTCAAGCTTCAAAGTCAAACTCAAACAAGAATTCCAAGAACAGAGGTTTGTTATGAGAAATTAGAGGTTGAGAAAGATAGATTGGCGAGTTGTGATCGTATAGGAATGTCCAATTTATAGGGTAATGGTCTGGATGTTCAAATTGGCAATCGTTGACTTAGTCTTGAATGTGTGACGCGTTTTTAATCAAAATGGTAAGATTTGATTGATAATTGACGAGTGTGTGACTCAGAACAGGCCGAATATCACGATACAAATGCCAATCATCGATCAATTACGAGTAATTGTTGTGATTATGGAAGGTCATTGATCTCAGTTGACTTTCCAAGTCAACTGAGATGATTCAGAATCGTGATATAATTATAACGCGTCCGGATTATAACAAAGATCTTGGCTAGAGCAGTTGGTTTGTGTTGTGTGTATAATAACCCGGCTTGGGGCGCGGGTTCGAGTCCCGGCCCAAGCACAATTTTTTTTAAACATTTTTCCACAACATATAAATATATATATATATATATATATATATATATATATATATATATATAATTAATATAGTATTAGGGTTCCCAAAATGCCACAAAATAATTAAATGCGAACAATAATACTGGAACTTGACGTTTTTATTAATAATGATGTGTAACGTACAAGTATAAATGCGTAATGTTACAGATTCGAACCCGAGTCCCTGGCGGGCTAAACCTTAACTACACCACACAAACCACTACACCATTTGGTGTTTTGTGATGTTAATTAAAACCAATTAAACTTAAACCCTTTCAAGGTCCCTTAGTCAAACCTGAAAAGTCAAACGTAGTCTCCTAGTCAAGTCAAAGTGTTAGTAAATATGGTCTCCTAGTCAAGTCAAAGTGTTAGTAAATATGGTCTTCTAGTCAAGTCAAAGTTGTTCCTAAATTCTAGCCTAGTCAAAGTAGTCCCTAATTATAACTCCAAATTATACACTATAAATACTATAGCCTACCATTCAACTCATTATACCATTCAATAAAAAAATAAAAAAAACATTATTATCCCATCTCTCATATACTAAAGTTTTCATCCATCATTATCTCCTCTAGCTAGTTCCGAATTTTCTAAGGCATTATTACTAAGTGTTTGCACGCTCAATAAAATGCACGAACTCATTATGCACCTAAGGTGAGTTTTACATAGCCCCTTTTTCCATTTCACTATTTTGAGGTGAAACATGTTACAACATTCAATTTACAATTCAATCATAAGTGTCAATGTGTTATTCTATGTTGTATTATGTCTTAAACATTACTAGGGTAAGCACAATATTCTAGCATAATCATTAACATTGATCAGCCGACGGTATACAATGATAGATTTATTGGACTGACAATCCCACCCGGATACGTGTACCTCCTACATAGGTAGCGTGAGTGATTGTTATCGAATTTATAACATAATCGAGTGAACCATGAGCGTATGGGATGGACCACAATATTCTAGTCACAAGGTTTGATTATGTACTCGATTTACCCGATTGTTTTGTTTTCACATATGGACTAGACTTGCCATGACACTCGAATTGTACAAGTTTTTATTCAATTATCAAAACCTATGTAATTCTCACCAACTTTTGTTGACCCAAAATATTTTCAAACTTAACATGTTTCAGGTTATGGCTTATTCGAAGATTAGAGTTAATGCTTGAAGATGCGTAGCTAGTATTTTTCATTTTGATGTACAAATTTTTAGAACAATTGTATGTAGTTCATTTAAATCATTTATTGAAACTTATTATTTACCATGTGCTACTGAACAATCATCAATACGTGACATCCCGATGTTTCCGCCATCGGTTGGGGTGTTACACCTACCACCAGACTACCCCCACCCCCTACCACGAGACTTCCCCAACTGAGGGGGACTTGGAAGCCCTCAAGGAAATTGAGGAGGAGGAACGCCTCTGGAGCCTTCCTTCCCCTCCTCGTGAGTACTGCTATTTCCCCTCGGATGCGAAATCCGATGGACGGGATAGCTCACGTTCCGTGTCCCCCGAGTACCCCACACTCGAGGACTGGGACAACTACTCTCCATAGTGGAGAAAATTAGGATTAAATAAGTAATTTAGGAATTATGTAATGTTTAAATAAGTAATTTAGGAATTATGTAGTGTTTTATTAAGTAATTTATGTAATTTGTTTTTATATGTTTTATATATTAATGTGTTTATGTTTCATAGTTTACAAAATAAAACACTAAACATTAAACATAACATTAAACATAACTTTAAACATTACAACCTGTCAGGATAAGAAAATAAAGCCTAAACATTAAAAATTAAACATAGTGAAAACGCATCAGAGACCACGACAAAATATTGGTGATGGAGAAGTCGTTGTCGTATTGTTGACGACAGGCGTCGTGTGTCAACTGAATTGCCATCTGTTCGCTAACCCCAGGGTGCGCCTGCATCGTCGCTTCATAGACTCTATGCCATCTGTTAACGTTATTTCGTATGGCAGACCACTTACTGGTGATCTGATCAACGGTACGGTGGTCCGTTCCGGTGATTTGGTTGAACTCGACCAACACATTGCGCCAAAAAGACTCCCTATTGGCTGGCGGGATCTCCTTAGTGTTCATCCACGCCCGCACCAATTCGAGTTGCTCTTGATTCGTCCACGCTGCCATAGGTTTGGTTTGTATTTGGGTTGTGTTTAGTGTTGGTGTGGTGGGGTGTTTGATGTTTAAATGGATGGATGTGTGTGTGTGTGTGTATATATATATATATAAAGAGAGTTGGAAGAAAAAAATAAAAGAAACAACCGTTGGAAAACGGTCGAATGGCACAAAAATCAAGACCCCCACATTTGAAAACGCTCGTTATACTCACAACCCTCCACCCCTAAAACGCCCTAAAACGTCGTGGGGGCGGTGTTGGGGGGCGTTTTGGGGCCTAAAACGCCGTATAACGGCACCACTACACATACACTTAAGTTAAAGATAAAGGGGGTCTTTTATATCATCTTCCCAAAACGAGTTAATTACCAAAACTGTCTCTGTGGTTTGGGTCAATATCCACTCCAGTCTAAACTTTTAAAAATTGCTTGAACAGTCCCTGACTTTTGAAGAAATTGGCCAAAACAGTCCACTGACTTAACCCAGATAACTTTCTGTCATTAAGTCAGTTGCAAATTGACCAATCCACAGGGACGGTTAAGTATGTGGACTATTTTTGCATTTTTTTTTTAAAAAGTTAAGGACTGTTTAAATAATTTTTAAAAGTTTTAACTCATATTAACTAAAGCACATGGACGGTTTTATAGTAATTAACACTCCCAAAACAAAAGTATCAACTACCAAGATTCTTCAATAACTTCACATAAAGCACAGTATCAAACTGGAGACAAAACTCAAAAAGAGCATGGAGACGAAGCAAACTGATATCAAACTCAAATCCCCAATCCGTTGCATCGTCAAACTCGGTCAACCCTCCTTTCTTTTGCTCCATTATTATTATTATTACTACCTATTTTCCTAGTGTATTAAACGAATGATTGAATTATATTGCCGTCGATTCTTAGATGTAGCACTTTTGCGTTAATTAATTCATGTTTCAAGGTATTTCAATCCTATATAGCTTTTTTTTTTTTCCTTAGGATACTGTCATTCCACGACAAAGAAAATTACATCAAGATAACAGGCGCCGTCACCCCTTTCTGAATAGCAAATCTTAATCTACTAAAAACGTAACCCTGCTCACTTGGAGCCGAGACAAGTGAAAAAATGTTTCAAGTTTTTATAAATGTTTCATATAAAGTACTCAACTTTCATTAGTTGTTCAATCCTACATAATTTTCTCAATTAACTTGGAAGTATGAGGTAATTGTGAAGAAAAAGATAATTTACTTAATAATAAAAAAGTTTCTTAACTGTTGAATATTAATCAATATATAGTTTACTTAATAATAAAAAAGTTTATTAATTGTTGAAAATTAATCAATAAATAGCAAGCAAGATTCATATCTATGTTTCATTTGCCTCACTTAATTTGGATCTTTTCAATATTTATTAAAAATTACATTGCATTGGAATACCTGATTAAAGATGAGAGCCTTTCAAGGAACTAAAGAACTTTGAGTGACCTTAGTAGAACACTTGAGAAACTTGGTTACGATTGTGTAAAGTTACTCCGGTTGGAACCTTCGATGGAATTGATTCGTAGCCTTTTGGCTATTAAACTGATTGTTTGATATGAAATTTAGTTTTTGAATAATGTTTGCCAAACTACTCTGCTATTTCCTTTCAATTAGGATATGGGTTTTAAAAAGCGCGCCTAGGCGCGAGGCGCAGCCTAGGGTGCCTCAGGGCTTTGCGCCTACCTATTTTCCCAAAGGCACAGAAAAAGCACATTTTTTTGGCATTTTTCCAGTCGCTTTTGGCCCTGAGCGCGCGTACACCATGTATTTTTATGCATAAACATGTTGTACCTTGGTGTTTTTGGCTTGTACATATAGGTAAAATCATATAAAAACCTTATTTATAGCTATACTTTGGGTAAATGAAGCTAAAAATCTATAGGATATATAAAAAAAATATAATTAGTGCGCGCTTCGTATACGAAAATCCCACACTTTTTGCGCTTCGCGCGATGCGCTTAGACCTCGTTGCTTTTGTGCACCTAGCGCTTTTTAAAACCAAGATTAGGATTTGTGTAGATCCCATACTGATTTATGATAATATGTGAACATATAGGAGGTGCGGCAATCACGTGCAAGAATGAATTTGAAAAGATAAATGAAGCCAATCTTATCACAGTTTCTTCACAGTTGCGGGAAGCGATGATGTTTGGATCTTCATCTGGATCAGTACTTGAAATGGATTGGAGCAAACGCCCCGGAGTTGCAGAAGCTCCAAATAATGTTGATGATTTTAAGGAACAACAGGTCTTAGACTACAACAGTTTTGTTGTTATTCATGGAGCAGGTTGGTTAACTTGTATCTTTGGTAGTTGTTCTTCTGCTGTGAATTATGTTTCGCGTTTTCAGTTATTGTATATTCGTCTCAGGCTCTTTCGGTCACTTTCAAGCTAGCAAATCAGGTGTTCATAAAGGGGGATTGAATCAGCCTCTTGTGAAAGCTGGTTTTGTTGCTACTCGTATTTCTGTAAGCTCTACCATTATTTAAACTGGGGTGTAAACGAGCCGGGCCCGAGCCTGACTGGGCTCGAGCTCGAGCTCGGCTCGGTTCGAGCCTAATACTTTGAGCTCGAACTCGGCTCGAAAGTAAAACCCAAGGGCTCGAGCTCGGCCCGACTTGGCTCGAAATAATTATAGAACTTAAAAGTAGCTAAAAGCTTGGCTCGAGCTCGCTGTGATAGCTTAAACAATCCAAAGCTCGGCTCGAGCTCGACTCGCCAATGTTAAGTAGTAGGTATACTATATATAAAATAATAATAATAATAATAATAATAATAATAATAATAATAATATAAAATTTGTTTTGGGCTCGTTTAGGCTCGCGAGCCTAAACAGTCTTTGTATGAAAAGCTCGAGCTCAGGCTCGATAACTAAACGAGTCATGTTTCAAGCTCGAGCTCGAGGTCGGGCTTGTTAAGGCTCGGCTCGTTCGAGCTTTTTACCGATCCGATCCCGAGTAGCTCTCGAGCCGCTGCGCATCATTTACACCCTAAACTCGATGATCATTGTCTTTGTAATGTATCCTATTATCGTGCCTCTTATTTTGTCGTCTCTGTTTGTCATTTTATTAGGTGACTTCCCTCAATCTTGAAATAGTTAGAGCACTTGCAAGAGGTACCATTCTAGTTAACAAGTTATATGTGCTACTCATTCTTTTAAATGACTTGTAAAATATGTTTTTAGATGTGTTCTCGTTATTCATTATTCAAGGGGTTGTACCCCGGTAAGAACCTATCCCTTCTAGTAAAGGTCTCAAATTTGAATCTAGTTTCCATTGGTTTCCTGCCTTAACCTCTTGAAAACCGCTTTCGTGGCGTAAGTTGTGATTTACTAGGCCACACTGGTTAGCAGAGTATTGGTGGGGACTTGCGAGTTTTTCGTTATGGATTCTCACAGTTACCAAAAAAATTTACTCTTGAGACATGGTGTTGAATTGTTGATTATTATCGATTTATGCTTAAATAATTGTTGCAGACGGCATCCCATCAGTTGCAATGTCTCCATTTTCTTGCGGATGGTCAACCCGCGACAGAAATGTCAGGAGGCACATAAAAACCTTTAATTTTATCAACTTGTTTGAATGTTTACGCCTTTTAGACGTGGAAAATCATCACTGAAAGTCGACTTCTTTTACAGATAGCTTCTGCTGATGTGTCAACAGTAGTTGAAGCCCTTGACTCCGGTTTCGTTCCGGTAAGTTTTGCGCATATGACCTTAAAAGTTTTGAGGTAAATTAATTATTTTGTAAATTTGAATCAATACTATGTATCTAGGTTTTGCACGGTGATGCGGTTCTTGATGAGTCACTGGTATGTATTATCTAACAAGATGGTTTCGACATTCTTTTATGCTAATAACGATTAGCATCTAATCACATGTCATTTCATATTGATTTAGGGCTGCACTATTTTGAGTGGAGATGTGATCATTAGTCATCTAGCAGCACATTTAAAGCCTCAGTTCGTAGTTTTCCTTGTATCCTTATGCTTCATTTTTCTTCAATGTTAATAGCTCTTAACCGTAGTAATATGGAACATCCTAAATATAGTGTTCCTATACAATAAACAATGAAGACTGATGTTTTTGGCGTATATGATCGCCCTCCTGCAGAACCGAATGCTGTTCTCCTCAGGGAGATTGGTGAGTATATAGTTTATATACAGTTCTTTATTCAGACATCAGTTGACGGGTATATTGTTGTTTACTTGATTAAATGACTACCATGACAGCCGTACGCGAGGATGGCAGCTGGTCTGTTGTGAACCCAACATTTGAAGACTCGGATAAGCAAGGTTAGTAGTATTCAACCATCGCAGAAAAGGAGAAATCAGAGACTTCCGATCCCAAAATATGAATTAGAGTTAATGGCCAAAATCGTCACTGAGGTTTGGCCAGTTTTGCTACATCAGTCTAAAATTGTAACTTTTTACATTTGGGTCCTTCTGTTTTACATTTTGTTGTCAAATTCGTCCCTGACACTAAACCCAGTTAACTATTGTCGTTAACTCTGAGGGTATTTTTGCCTTTTTGGCAACAAAATGTAAAACAGAAGGACCCAGATGTAAAAAGTTTCGATTTTGGACTGATGTAGCAAAATTGGTCAAACCTCAGGGACGATTTTGGCCATTAAATCTATGAATTATTGTAAAAAAAATTGATGAAAAACGTAAAATTCATTAATAATTTTCTGTCAACAGTTGAGATTAGTGTAGCATCGCACGATACAACAGGAGGGATGGTGACCAAAATATCAGAAGCTGCAATGATCGCAAAACTTGGTATCGACGTGTATATAGTAAAGGTATATGTTCTCATTCATGATCTGATTTTTAATCTTCATTTCATTGTGGATCTTTTCCTTCTTTACAGGCGGCAACGAAACACTCCTTAGCAGCCTTGAGTGGTAAATTGAGAGATGAGATCCCTGAAGATTGGCTCGGAACAGTCATCCGTTATGTTCCATGAAACATGTTTTGCCATATGTTCTGCAACTTCATTCTTTTATAAGGCTTTGTTGTTGTATTGCTTAGAATCTTTTGATATCATATATTTTAATGGATTTTTATGATTAAAAATTGAACACCATAGACGAATCTCGCATCGACCAAAATAGACGTTAGGTTAACATCATTCTCATACCATCAAATTATCGACGTCTTAGGCAAGATGCATGCTAGACACTTAAATACGTTTAGCAAGAGTCTGGAACATGAGACCTAAGAAGTATAGACGAATCTCGCATCGACCAAAATAGACGTTAGGTTAACGTCATTCTCATACCATCAAATTATCGACGTCTTAGGCAAGATGCATGCTAGATAGACAGTTAAATACGTTTAGCGAGAGTCTGGAACATGAGACCTAAGAAGTTTTACATCCAAAAACAAAGCCGTTAGCTTTTGGTGTGTAAACCGAACAAATATTAGTTGTTGATGTAAAAGAACATGTGTTTCAACATAGAATAGATATGCGAAACAGACATATTTCATAAGTCAACTTCCCAACAAATGAGATGCAAAGTGTACATATCTCTCTCACCAAACAACCAATATGTCAAGATACCAAAGAAAAAAAACTGTAGAAAACAGAAACCTAATAGAATTCTTAAAATAACCAAACACCATAATTCCAGCATATGTTCCTGAATCAGCCATTAAACTGCATAGAAACCTTTAATACGAAAGCTAATAAATATAAGTCTTCATATCAATTCAAGCAAGAATAACTTCCAGAAACTTATATAAGTTACTTAGGACCGATATCCTTGAGAGCACAGATCTGCTCCTCTCCCATGGCGGACATAACAGTCACAACAAGGTCCTTCCCTTCAGCAAAACCATCCTTAATCTGCACACATATGATACATCATGGTTAATAATATAAATATGCAAGTGTTAGGTTTTAGTAAAATCTACTCATTTGACACATAGTTGTTAAAGTGATGGTTTACGCGTAGATTTCAGCTAGATTCCCAAATTTCGGAGAATTTCCAGCCAAATTCGTTAAATTATGGCTAGATTCCAACCAGATTTCTACTTTTATCTCAGGAAAACTACTTCTATACACTAATACATCAGTATTTTAAAACTTTTGATACTAACTAGATGAAAAATAGTATTATTTTCATATATTTTTACTTTATTTTCTTTGTTCTCTTTTTTTAATCTCAGACCCTCCTTTTCTTTTGCGCCTCGCGCCTAGGCCTCAGGCAACGCCTATGCGCCTTGAGCGCTCCTAGCGCCTTGATTACTATGATTTGACATGATTAAAGTTACAAACAAATCAATGGTATTGGTTTGGGTGAAGCAAGATTTTGTTCTTAGAGAAATGCAATTTAGCATATAATTAACAAACGATCAAACAAGCAATAACCAAATGCTTTTCCACAAACCTGTGTAAGCAGAGTGTCATCGGTTGGAAGCTTGAGGTCATCCTTAGTACCACCACTCTCAGTCAACAAACTCACCTATATAAACATCAAGCACTCTTATCATATTGTACACACTATATAACAAACTTAAAATGAACAAAATAAAATTTTAATAGACACATACGAATCCATCCTCAGATATATCAATGAGCTGGTAGTCAGTACGGTTAACATGCGGAACCTGCAATCAAAGAGAACGCGGTAAGAAAAAAAATATATAAAGGTTTACTACAAAAATGAAAACAACAGATTATAAATTTGGTTTTAGCCTATAATCAAGGTGAACCGACCCATGCCCACCACTAACAAAACTTATAAACGAGGTATACAAAACATACATCACAATTGTGGGAAGATGGAACAATATCTTCGAGTTTCTTTCCGTTGAAGATATCAATTGCAACAAAGTGACATTTAGCATGACCATGCTTGCCTGTCTTTGAAGTTGAAACTTCCACAACCTACAAATATAAAATTTGCATAGTTAACACATAAACAAAACTAATCAACATAAAACTTTATTTAACTACACAAACTACTATAACATAATTTGCTTCATCTTCTAGAACAAGTCTCTTCACATCAATACAATACAATACAATCCAAACAAAACAGGTGAATAATGATGATATTAATAATAACAAACTAATAATCTATCTAAATAAAGATCAATTTAACTCATTCAAGATAAAACATTAAAACCTTGACATCATTAAATATCAGTCAAAAAAAGTTACACATTTTTACAAACCCAGAAAAAAAAAGATCAAATTTTTACAAACCCAGAAAAAAAAAAAAGATCAAATTTTTACAGACCCAGAAAAAAAAAAAGATCAAATTTTTACAGACCCAGAAAAAGATCAAATTTTTACAGACCCAGAAAAAAAGATCAAATTTTTACAAAACCAGAAGAAAAAAAAAGATCAAATTTTTACAGACCCGGAAAAAATCAAATTTTTATAAACCGAGAATAAAAAAAGATCAAAATTTTACAGACCCAGAAAAAGATCAAATTTTTACAAACCCAGAAAAAAAAAAGATCAAATTTTTACAAACCCAGAAAAAAAGATCAAATTTTTACAAACCCAGAAAAAAAATACTAAATTTTTACAAAGCCAGAAAAAGATCAAAGTTTTACAAAACCAGACAAAAAAGATCAAATTTTTACAAACCCAGAAAAAAAAATATATTAAATTTTTACAAACCAATAAAAAAGATCATTTTTTTACAAAACCAGACGAAAAAGATCAAATTTTTACAAAACCAGACAAAAAAAAGATCAAATTTTTACAAAACCAGACAAAAAAAAGATCAAATTTTTACAAACCCATAAAAAAGATAAAATTTTTACATCAGATCTGTAACCGAAACATAAGGGGGTACCTTGCAAGCACGATTCTTGATAACAATATAACCATTCTTTCTAATGGTACCAGCTTGTTGAGGGAAGGTCTTTGAGGCTCCAGCGTCAGCCTTTGATTCGAAGTGGTGCTCTTCGTCAGACATGATTAATATTTGATGCACAACAAAACAAATGACCAAAGATTCAAGATGTGCAAGTGAGTTAGGGTTTTTAACAACCAGCCGTACAATGATAGATATGTTATGGTTTGTTTGGATTGAATCTTGACCGTTGGATTAGAGTGCATTGTTTTTGTCATTATTTTAAAAAGTCCCTTTAGTTTTTTCTTTATCATATCACATCCCTAACCTTTTTAATATGATTGTTTTTCTTTTTAACAACATGGGTCAAATATTGTAAAAAGTAATGGCAGTGTTGTAAAAATCGGGATTAATCGGTGATTAATCGTTAGTTGGTATGTTACTGATTAATTTTTCGTTAATCAGTCAATTAATTGGTAGTCGGCCTGTCAAAAGTCGACGATTCCAGCAAAATTTAGGCAAAAATCTGTAATTCTAGGCAACTTCCGGCCAAATTCTAGACAAAACTTGTAAATTCCGGCAAGTTTCCAACCAAACCATGTAGATTATGGCGATTAATCATGTATGCATAAAAAAATGGGTCAATGAGGGATTAAAACATGTCTATTTAAAAATATTTACCTATAAAAATGCATGTATATGTATAAAAATCTGAAAATCACATATAAAAATATCAATCCGACTAATCCTGATTAATCGCTAGTCCCCACTAAGTGGCGGATTTAGAAAAAAATTTTCAATGGGTTCATAGTTTTTATATGCTCTAATTTATATAACCAGGCATAAAATTTTCTGGGTCGGGTTGACGCTTCGGGTCGGTTCTACGGTTCGAGTCAGATAAGGTTAATCGCATAAAGTTCACATAAGCATTCTAGGCATTAACAAATCAACAATATTCATATAATAATATTCATAATTTCTAAACCTAATAGGAATAAACAAATACAGATTAAGGAATACCAGATCTGTCACACCACGCCAATGGCGGAAACACGTGGCGCAACGCTCGAAAGCATATCAAAGTCAAGATTAACACAAACTATATTTAATTAGAAAAGATCAATTTATTAGAATGTCGAAGATGAGTATCTCGTTCCATTATTGCGCAATGCATTACATAAAACGATAAACATTAAGTTTCAATGTGGGGGTATTTCCGTTTATGTTCCAACCCGATGGTAACAATGAATGTAACCCCGACCAGTATCCGACATTCCGAATTCCACCGCACTAGCCCCATATCTATTCAGCACTTAGTTACCTGAAAGATATGTTTAAAAAGACGTCAATATATAAAATATTGGTGAGTTCACAGGTTTTAGTTACATAACAATAACATTTTCACAACCATCGACTCGACTCACTTTACCGCATAATTATTTTCCCATTTAAATAATTATACTAGGATCTTGTCGATTGATATCTCGTGTTTATAACATGTGCGAAACCTGCACAACTTGTGGCCGTTGTAAGGAGTAGCTAGCTCCTACAACCAATGTTGATGAGCAATCCCTTGTGCCCCATAACCAAACCAAGACTAATAATAATGCCCCGCTCCAAGTCGTTCCTCGGAACTTAACGACTTAATTTCAGAATACGTGCACCCCAGGCATACACCGATGCATAATCGACGCTATCGATTAGGGGTGGGCCTTGTCAGGCACCAATAGTACTATCCAAATATTCCTTCGGTTTCACTTCCCTGAATTAATGGTTACAGAAGAGAGGACTCAACCCCGAGTGGCGATCACTGCTCAAGTACTCATCAAGCCACTTATCACATTTTATCCTTTGAAAACCTTTTCAACATGTGACAAAATTTGACAAACATATCTTTCCCCCAGTTAAAAATAGTAAAATGGGGCCGTGAAACTCACCTGATGTACAGCGTACACTCCAATAGCAGAGAATAGCAAGTCCGTGGCCAAGCACCTACAAACGTCCTAGTGCGTGTAAGTCACTAAGTCTATAACGTGTGCTTTTCCGGCAAGTTGTACACCCAACTCCCAACACCACCATTTAGATATGGTTCCCCGTTCAATTAAACATATGTCCTAGGTTTCGTTGGCGTTAGATTACCCTTGGCATTACAAGTTATATATTACTCTTGTTAATATTCCCTTAACTTGTACATTATTATCATCGACTTGACTTCACTTAACGTATAATTATTTTCCCATTCAAATAATTATACTTAAGATCGCATCACCCGATATAATATGTATTTCAATACTCGACCCGACTCACTTTGCCACACATTTGTTTTCCCATTTAAACAAATATGCTAAGATCTTGCCGTTCGATTGTATATCCTTAACACCCGATTCAACTCACCATACCGTATATTTATTTTCCCATTCAAATAAATATACTAGGATCTTGTCGGCACGGCATACACATATATATATTTCTTTGTCTACTCGTCGCGGCTTTCCTTCCCACATATCTACCTTCCCATTAAGTAGATATACTAGAATTTTGCCGAGACGAGCGTACATATATATAAATGTGTAATTTTTCTTGTTAAGTATATACGTTTGTTTAACGTCTTACTTGTTTACGTTATATTTTTCTCCCACGAATAATCCTTTTAACACTTAGGAAAGTGTTTATTAGTTTTCACCCATGATGCATACATATTTTACTTCTTAAAATATATATTTTCTTATCTTGCCGCAATGGCATTTTTCTCATGTTTTGTCCGTGTACGGTTCGTTAACGCGTCTTAGTTCGATATCTTGGCTCGAATAGTTAATTTCTCCAAGTTTTTCCCAACATGTGTTTTGTAGAAATATTATTCATATTTCTTCCTCCTAACACATGTTACTTGGATGGTTTAAAATACTTATGTATTTTTAACCCAACTTGTTAACTTAACTACAAAAATGTCTCCAATACTTTTATATTCCCATTTATATAAAAGTATTCATTTTTGTACAAGTTTCTCAAGTTTGTTTAATATTTTTATAAAACCTCTATTTTATAAAAATCCTTATGTTAATACCATCCATATTTTTATAACTTTCAAAAATATACTTTTATACAAGATACCCAAGTATCTACTAGTATTTACCAAAATCATCCTTAGAAGTTTATTACTTACACTTTTGACACCAAACTTTCCATCCTTGCATTTTTGGACTAATAGTTTCTAAAATACCCATTTTAGTCCTCTAACTTTCAAAGTTACAATATTAGTCCCTTAACTTTCAAATGTTGCATTTTTCCACTCTAACTTCCAAAGTTAACATTTTTCACTCAAAATAGTAGACTTTGAAGATCCATCTTTTTATTGGTAAGTTATTTTTGTATCAAAACACTTTTGTTAGTCTTATATTCCATATGTAAGACTACTTGTATGTGTGTTTTATGTATTTGCCCTTTTTAACAAAATATCATTCTTCTAAGTAAGTAACATTAATTTTTCATCTTCTTCATTCTTGAACTTCTAACATGTTCCATCATTTATTATGTCTTAAATGATCATGTTAAGATGATTAAGGTTACCTTTTAATACATTCAAGTTTATTCTACAAATCTTAATCAAATCATCATCTACTTAGTGTATGTGTAGATTTTATACATTTTCAAGATCACTACTTTATCATTATCAAATCCATGATCCATTTACATATCTTTAATCATCCATTTTACTCATGTAAAACCCATTAAAGATTATGTCTCAAACCACATTTTAAACCCTTCATGTACAACTTGCTTCTAAGAACACATACATGAATATTATTAATCAAAACAAGGTTAAGAAACTTACTACTAGCACAAGGCTAGGGAAGACAAAAACCTTGGATTTGAGAGGGGTTTAGTGTGTTCTTCCAAGTGGTTTAGCTCCAAGCTCTTGAAACACACAATGGGGGTTTGGATGATGGATTGTTTTAAGTGATTTGAAGATGTAAAAACTTGAAAGAAGAGTGTGTGTGTGTGTGAAGAAGCCTACGGCCAAGGAGAAGAAAGAAGGGAAGTTGTTTTGCTTTTCTTCATATGGCTAACACATGTTTATATGGTGTTATCATGTGTAATCTTTCATGGATCTTGTGGAATCTAATGGAGATTATATGATGTACTAATGATCCTTGGTGGGTTGTGTATGGATGTATGTAATCGTAGGATTTGCAAGAGTGTAGGAGATTTTTGTGATTTGTTTTGTACAACACAATCTTATGCATATCCACACCATATCTCTAAAGATCACATGTAATATTCTATAGATTATGTAAGATTTATTGGAGATTGTATGGTGTACTTAGGATCTTTAGGAGATTGTATATGTGTGTGTGTTAGCCGTGGATTTTGAGAGAGAAATGGGAGAGATTTTTGCTTGCAAATCTAGCCAAATAATTGAGATTTATCCTTGATCTTTCAATAGATATTAAGCATGTGCATGTACTAAGGCATCATTACTAGATTGTGTCTTGGATTACATGGCCATAGGGCCGAAAATTTACCAAGGGGAGACAAGATTTAAGCATGCTTTGTACTTTGTAATCTTACACTTTATCTTTTGTTCCATGCATGCTTTATACTAGATTATAGGTTATTATTATTACAACTTGCAAGATGGTTACAAGGCCATTTAGGCCGGCCCTTGGTGGGTCTAGGTGGGGTCCACAACTCCAAATATTTACCCAATATTTGTTATGTTTAATCCCCCGTCGTTCGGGTGCCGTTCGGGTATTTTTCGGGTTTTAACCGCGCGTTATTCGGACATTAAAAATACCTTTAATAACCCGTAAACATAGTCTATTTTAAGCGTTGATTGGTTATTTAGGCTTTTACCGGGTGAAATTATGAGTTATGCGCGTATCGGGTGCGGTACGCGCACTTTATTCGTTACCGGGAGATTTGTATGAGACGTTTCCTCTTATGGTTTCGGAGTTCCAAAACTCATTATATTCTATGAAACTACCCTTTATTTTATATCCTGGGTGTCCGGGATTCTTTTCGTTTATTTAATTATTACCGGGTAATTGCCAACGTCCGTACCGGACAAGTTTATTCGCACATGATCCTATCATGCATCGTCATTGAACGTGTGCATTCCTATGCATCTTATGGGGAATTTGCTATTCTCTTACGGCATCCATTAAATTAATCCAATTAATTTAAACATGCACTTAAACCGTTAATTACATATACTAATTACGTACGGAATCACATCGATTTTTGCCGGATGTTACAAGATCACATAGAGGAGGCTAGTGATACATATCTTGAAATTTTGGTTGAAGCATTTTGTCAAGCAGTTGGCATCTTCAAACCTATCATTTTTAAAGCAAAAAAAGAAAACATCAGCCATAGATCATAAACTATATGATAAACTCACAAACACACAATCACTTAGTACCTTAAACATCAGTCATAGATCATTTTCACTCTCAATATAAATTTGTTTCATTTTAAAGAAAATGAACTTAAGTTGTTTCATTCGAAGAGGTATTTGGATTTTGGATGGGGGAAATTTGTTTCGTTGTATTTGGATGGAGGGAAATTTTGGAAATGAAAATGCAGGAAGGAATTTCTAATTTATTTTGGGTGTGTTTTCTAGGCGGGTTTGTAGTTTAAAAAAATAAATAAAATGAATTCTAGGGGTTTTGTGAGATAAAATGCATGTTTTTTTTTTTTATCAGAAAGACTCTAACCCGGTTTCCCTTGTATGTTGTTAAGTGACTTATCCACTAAGCTGTGAACGACTTTTGTTTATGGGTTCAAACAAATTATATTACTGGGTTCAGACGGGTTTTTTCTATATGATTTCTATTAAAATTTCGAAACGCAATGGGTTCACGTGAACACGTAGCTATCAACGTAGATCCGCCCCTGTGACCCCACTCCACCGGCTGACTAGCGCCTAGCGAGTTCTACAACACTGAGTGAGGGTGTTAAAAAATATCCGAATTCGAAAATCTGATAAAAAATATTCAATATCGGAATCCGAAACTCTCCGCAAAACCGGATATCCAAATTTTTGGATTCGGGTAGTGATTTTAAAAAATTTCGGATAATATATTTGAAGATATCCGAAAAATATCCGAAACTATCCGAAATATCCAAAAAAATGTCCAAAAATTTATATATAAAATAGTTAATAGCCAAAATCGTCCCTGAGGTTTGGTCACTTTTGCCACTTCAGTCCAAAACCCAAACCTTTTACATCTGGGTCCTTCAGTTTTATTTTTCTTGCCAAATTTGTCCCTAACAAGGTTTGGAAGTGGCAAAAGTGACCAAACCTCAGGGACGAATTTAGCAAAACCCAAACCTTTTCAAGAACGAATTCGGTAAAAAAATAAAATAAAATTGAAGGACCCAGATATAAAAGGTTTGGATTTTGGACTGAAGTGGCAAAAGTGACCAAACCTCAGGGACGATTTTAGCTATTAACTTTATATAAAAATATAAAATAAAATATATCATAATAAAATCGGATATTTGGATATCCGATTAGATATCCAAAATTTTAGATATCTGAATTTCGGATATTTGAAATTTTGGATACGGGTTTGGATAGTGAAACCAGCTATCCGAAAATTTCAAATACCCGAAATTTGGATATCCGGTTTTAAACACCTCTAGTTAAACACCGAGTAGTAACAAGAAGCTAAGCCAACAACATAATACGGCTAAAGTTTGTTAGTGACAATGAATTTTGCACTACATCTTCGAATCTAGCTCTGTGTTTGATCTTTAAGAACGAAAGAAGCCTGATCTCCTCCATAATTTTCTTTAAGTATATCTCTTTATCATTGAAAACTTTATCATTCCAGGCCTTCCAAATACACCATAAATCCGTGAGAGTTATTGCAAGAAGCATTTGCTTGCTAGGTTTTTTAATATATCGAATCAGGAGCTTCAAAGATCTGGAAAATTGGCAATCCATTGTAGAATTTTATTCCAAATGGATCATTGCCTAAAAATTAGGAGATGTCATACCTTTGCGGGCCAAGTTTAAAAGCGTTGGGAATTTACATTCTTTATGTGATCAGAATATGTTTTGATGGTTGTCTATGTATTATATATTGGAGATATTTTCTCCTCCAATGTCTATGTAGTCAAGTCAAAAGTCTCATAGTCAAAGACATAAATAAAAAAGAAGTCAAAGTCAAAGGCATATATCAAACATTGCTTGATTTATGCCATTACTTATATTTCTTTTATGTTTAAGAGTTGGTTTAGTTTTCTTATAAATAGCTACTAGGAATTAGTAGCAAGTTGTACCAAACATTATAATAAAATAACATCTTTCATATTCTCTCTATATTTCTTATACGAAACCATCTTGCAGTTTTGAGAGTCGTTGGCTAGTAACCGAGTAGCCCTCCGGCTGCAGGGCTGAAACCAAAAAACTAAACCAAATAGAAAATCGCTTCCGCTAGATTTCTATATGGTATCAGAGCAGTGTTTTTGATCCTTGAAACAATCTGCTCAAAAAAAAAAAACAAGAAGAAGAAGAAAAAGTCGGGTTCCTTGAGCCCGCAAGAAAAAGAAAAGTCGGGTTTGTTGAGCCCGCGAGAAGACAAGTCGGGCTTGTTGAGCTCGCAAAAAGAAAAAGTCGGGTTCCTTTGAGCTCGCAAGAAGAAAAAGTCGGGTTTCTTTGAGCCCGCGAGAAGAAAAGTCGGGTTCTTTGAACCCGCGAGAAGAAAAGTCGAGTTCTTTGAACTCGTGAGAACAAAAGTCGGGTTCTTTGAACTCGCAAAAAGACAAGTCGGGTTCTTTGAACTCGCAAAAAAAAGTCGGGTTCAAATTGAAACCGCGAGAAAAAAAGCCGGGTTCCTTAAGCCCACGAGAAGAAAAGTCGGGTCCATCGCACTCGCAAGAAGAAAAGTCGGGTTATTTGAGCCCGCAAGAAAAAGAAAAGTCGGGTTAATTGAGCCCGCAAGAAAAAGAAAAATCGGGTTATTTGAACCCGTAAGAAAAGTAAACACTCCAACTTGAGGGGGAGTGTTCGAAAAATAAGAAATATTACTTGGCAAGTTGGGCGTTCGTAACCTTCACGCTCCAACTTGAGGGGGAGTATTGGAGATATTTTCTCCTCCAATGTCTATGTAGTCAAGTCAAAAGTCTCATAGTCAAAGACATAAATAAAAAAGAAGTCAAAGTCAAAGGCATATATCAAACATTGCTTGATTTATGCCATTACTTATATTTCTTTTATGTTTAAGAGTTGGTTTAGTTTTCTTATAAATAGCTACTAGGAATTAGTAGCAAGTTGTACTAAACATTATAATAAAATAACATCTTTCATATTCTCTCTATATTTCTTATACGAAACCATCTTGCAGTTTTGAGAGTCGTTGGCTAGGAACCGAGTAGCCCTCCGGCTGCAGGGCTGAAACCAAAAAACTAAACCAAATAGAAAATCGCTTCCGCTAGATTTCTATATTATATTGATTCATTCCGGTACATACAAGACAAAATGCCATTGTTATTAATAATGTTTGAAGCATTATTAATAATGAGAAAGTATAGGATACAAAGTTTCTTAACATGAGAAGTGTAAGAAGCCACTAGAATCTGCCACTGTCAATTTAACCTAACCACAGTTAACCACAATTAAACGTATTTTCCTCTTCCCTGTTTTGAAACAAACCAATCGAGATCTGACCACCACCACCACCACCACCATCATCATCATCCCCCACCTCTGTCCTCACAATGGTGTCTTCCCCACCGTTTTTTTAATAATATTATTTGGTCTCCCCTTCTGTTTCCTAATAATATTAGCAATAACATTAATAATAATATTAACGAAGCTGGTGGTGAAAAGTGTTTCTGTGGGTTTCATTTTCTTAACAATAATATTATTCCATCCCTGTTATCACTATTACCATAAACAGAGCTTAAATTTTTGAAGAATTTAATGTGTTGATTCTTTGCACATTTGTATACAGATGATAAAAAGCACATTTGAATATAGATTTGGACAAAAGAAGATGACAAAAGAAGGTTAGAAGGTGACAAAAGAAGGCTCTGCACATTTGAATATGCATTTAAAGAGTCCAAGTGCGTTTTAGGAGGAAAAGTGAGGAAAAGGTGAGTTTTATTTATACTAAATGCGTTTTACAAACAACAAGTGTGTTTTACAAAAACCAAATGCGTTTTACAAAAACCAAGAGCTTTTTTGTAAAACCAAGTGCGTTTTTGTAAAAACCAGTTAAAATGGTGTTTAAAAAACCAAATGCGTTTTATAAAAAAACCAAGTGCGTTTTATGATTTCCTGTTTAACAGTTTCTGATCTTCATCGTCTGAAACTTTTTTAAAGGCCATTTTTTTTCTTTAATTCTTCTTCTATTATCAACATCGTTTGTTTCTGTGAATAATACATGCGTTGATAGTGATTTTTGAATATGATTCGACTAATTTTATCAATTGAATTATCATACTCTGTTTTTTCTATTTCTGCAAATACGTTTTGATTTTGTTTGTAATCGAATGTTTTTGATTGTTTAATCATTCTGAACGTTTAATCGAGTTGAAAACGATGAAAAATCAGGTTCAATCGTTGAAAATTTTTGCATCGATTATGTCTGTTGTTACGATTTCATAGAAATTTAAACGAGTTTTTCCTAATTTACCCTTGGTTAGATTAACCCAAATATGATTAGGATTGTTAATTACCATCTTGCCACCGGCTAAATCTAATGGCTGGGAATGCTTGTGACACCCGGCAAACTCAGGTTAGTAACGTTGACTAAACTAGTAAGTCTACCTTAGCGAGTCATGCATATTACGTCCTTAACGGGGGTCAGTCGAGTCGGTATGATGATTCTGGGAATCATCGGGAGTCGTTATGATGATCCGCGGGGTCATCGGGAGTCGGTCCATAACTATGGGTACAAGGATCGGCGATTCGTGGAATCGCCGGGTTTAATGCACACACGAGTCTCGAGTCCCGGGAATTGGTGAACGGATGTAAACGTGTTAGTTATCATGCATTATATGTTTGAAATCATTATGTGACTTATCGGTATGTGAATACGTGTTTAAATATGTTAAAATAGTGTTTAACGCGCCAAAAACTCGTTCCAGCACCACAGGGGCGATTAGGAACCCCTAATCTCCTATATATGGGGCGAGTAGGGAGTGTTATAGGCGATTGGGACCTAATCGCCTGATGTTCCATGCGATTAGGCTCCCAGTCGCGTGACATGCTCTGCTAATCGCATGAACAGCAGAGTCCGGGTCAAAACACCTATAAATAGAACCCTTAACTCCCCAAACACCTCTAGAACAACCCTAGCTGCTCCCAAACCGCCCACACACTTTGAAACACCTCTGGAACTCTTTTTGCTACAAAAATCACCATCTCCAAGCTTACACACCTTTCTTTAACAAAACCCAAGGTGTGTTCTTCATCCCTAACCTTTGTAAAGTTGTTATTTGGAGTTCCCCAAAGTTCCAGACCTTGTTTTACCAAATTGTGTCTTTAAAAACCTTTCAAAAGAGTCCTAAACTAAGTTTACACCTTAATGCTTGTTATTTGTGAAGTTTACATGCATATGTTGGTCTTCTTGGTGATTATAACATGAATATTTTCAAGATATGATTGTACTTCTGCTATGTAGAGATTATTAGGAAGGTTGTCTTAGAATTTTAGCCATTATTGTGGTGTTTTGAAGAAAATGCATATTTTGACCCATTTGTATGCCATTGAGGATTTAGGATGATTATGGTATGATTGTTGATGCAATGTTGTTAGGATTCATACTAGGAAGATGTTAGATCAGAGGTTTGATGATTTACATGTTTGTAAAGTTTGAAATCTGATTATTTCTATTTAAGGAAAGATAAGGTTGGTAGGTGAAACCTAGTACTTTGCCATTTTAGGAAATAATTGCATAGAACATGCTAGATCAGTGATATGTCGGGGGTTTTTGCTTGAAATGGGTTGGTAAATGATTTAGGTTTGATATTGGGTGTCGTTGCATGTTTCGGATCTGATTTGGAGGGGTAAACGCGCGAAAACCAGTTACACAGCAGCTGCAGGCGATTAGGAATCCTAATCGCCTGAGCTGGGGGCGATTATGCAGCATTATTGGCGATTGGGACCCTACTCGCCTGATACATCAGGCGATTAGGCCCCTAATCGCCTGTAGGCTGATGCCTACTCGCGTGTGACCTTCCTAATCGCATGTACTGCTGTCGTGAACGCGTTTTGACATCCCGGAACACGATTTGACACCTAGGAACATGCTAGGAACCCCGGGATACACCCAATGACTTAGTAAGACGTATTCGGACCTGTTTATGCGTTAATTGGACATTATGCTAGACTAGGTGAACTCTTGCGCGTATTAAGTGTTTAATTGCATATGTTGCATGATGTCTTGCATTTATCTAACACGTGGAATGTCGGGTCACCAATGGGATGTCGGGTCTTGTCTGGCACGGTCGGTTTAACAGTTAAAGGTGTTTTCAAACGTTTATGGTCACGGTCTGGACATTCGGGGACTAGTTAGCCTGCGGGTTATTAGTCCAATACTTATACACATCTTATGATAGGTCGCCGCTATTTGGGGCTATCATAACATAATTACTTAACTGTTTTCAAGTAACGCAATCCAAGGTGAGTTTCACAGCCCCACTTTTACCGTTTTACTTTCGGGGGAGAAACATGCTACTTATTTACCTATTAAAGGTCATGTTATACTATGGTTACTTTACATATACTATGCGGCTTTTTACGGAAAGTCCCAGGGGGGAAACCATGAATGTGCGGGGATGCACAACGGGGGAAATGTGGATAGATCTATTGGGCCTCACAAACCCCACTCGACGGCTGGGCCGGGCGGGTGCATATTGTCTCTTATTACTGGCTCGCCGAGGCATCGGTTATAGCCAAAACTGCTGGGCAAGCTTCAACAACTTATAAACGTATAGTAATGGATTCCCAACCGCAGTAGTAAACAAACACTTAACGTCTAGCTAACGTTCTTATAACCTAGTAGTAATGGATATGATCTTCACAACTTACAGAAAACGCTTTATAAAAGAAAACCTGTGAACTCACCAGCATTATATGTTGACATTTTTGGCATGTTTTCTCAGGTCGCTAAGGTAGCAGTCAATGGGCTAGGCGCACGGAGTCATGCACAGCGTCTATTATTTTGAAGCATATTAAACAATGTCTTTGTAAACAATGATATGTCTTTTGGTTGTAAACAAGAATGCTTCCGCTGCTGGTTTACAGCTCAAAGCATGATATTTTGGTTTTAAATATAATTATGAATGCATGTTTGTTGTATGTTTATTGTGATCGTTGACTGAGATCCTGGTGTGTCACGCGCCTCGCGGTAAAACCCCGCACGTGGAATTTGAGGGTGTGACAATGCTTCTTACACTTTGTACGTTAAGAAAACTTTGTACGTTATCTCAATTAGATTAAGTAAAACGAACAGTTACAAAGAAATTAATTTATTTGATACGAACCAGCCCAGTATTGATGCAGCCCAACAGACGAGGCCCAAACGTGATACCAAGATGCCGGCCCGATTTCAAGATTGAAGATCCCAGCCCAAGAGTGAAGAACAGAAGCCACGTTTTTATTAATTCAGTTTATTAATTTTCTTGTTGACTAAGTTTGCATGTTTCCCAGTTTGACATGTTTTAGATAGTGTCCTGCATATTAGGAAGTAGTGGCATGGAATAAGGATCATGGGTGATGAACTCATTGATTCTCTGCATATTTAAATTCAGTTTGCATAATGAAAAAAATCAGAAAATTGCCCCAATTTGTCTCTTCTTTTCCTTTAATTTCTTTGGAGCCTAATCCCCTTAAGGATTACCTATCATTGGTGCTTTCATTCCCGAATTCACCTCTCATCAACCATGGGTCCGCGGAAGGATTCCACCTCCGACGACCAAACTCCCACCCTCAACGACCTGCTGCAGCAGTTGCTTACCTCCACTGCAGCCGCAGCCGCTCATCAGTCAACACAATTTCCAGACCTTGATCGATGAAACCCGAACCTTACACACCAAATTCGACCTTCAAGCAAATGTGTTAACCACAATTTCTAAAAAGTTTTCCACTGATTCACCCTCCGGTCCAAAACTCAAATATGTCCAGTCCCCACTCCAATCACCGTCCTCTTCACTGTCCACAAACAACCAACCGCGCACTCCCAAAATCACCCCCCCCCCTTTTCGACGGAACTAATCCACTCGGGTGGATTTTTCAAGCCGGAAATTTCTTTTCGTATTACCAAACTCCCACAACTGAACGAGCCCCATTAGCCCTTTTTTATTTTATAGGCGACGCATTAGCTTGGTATCAAAACTTGGCTAATAACGACCTCTTACCATCATGGACAATTTTCAAGCGCGAAGTCGAACGTCGTTTTGGCCCTTCCGCCTTTGAAGATCATGAAGCCACCCACTTTAAACTTACCCAAACCACCACTGTTGCGGCATACCTTACTGACTTCGAAAGAATAAGTAACCGCGTCTCGGGCCTTAACCAACAAGCACTACGGAGTTGTTTTATTTCTGGGCTCAAACCCGAAATACGAAACGAATTATCCGTACTTCGCCCGACCACCTTATATGAAGCAATTGGTCTTGCCAAAGCTGTAGAAGATAAAGTCGCTCTCTCCGTCAAACCCAGCCCAAGCCGTTTCACATACCACCCAAAAAATAACCCAACCAGTTCCAATACCTCAGCTTTAATCGTCAATCAACCTCCAACTAACACCCCTACTTCTACTCCAGCAATATTACCTGCACCTACTAAACAAACCACTCCCCTACCTTTCACAAAGCTTTCCGCAGAAGCTCTTCAGCAAAGACGCAAAGAAGGCTTATGTTTTCGCTGCCCTGAACGTTACTTCCCTGGCCATAAATGCTCTCCTCCACAGTTCCTACTTATTGTTGATAACGACGACCGGGAAGAATCCGAAGAAGACATCATGGCATTGTCAAATATGACCCCAACCGACACCATTGTACCGCAATTATTGTCCCTCTCGAACGCAGCCTTTTTCGGCCTTTCATCCCCACAAACCTTGCGTGCAACCGGCTATATCAACGGACAACCGGTAACCATCCTTATTGATTGTGGTAGTACGTATAATATTGTCAAACCCCGTATTGCATCTTTACTTCATTTGACAATTACTTCAATTCCACAATTCAATGTTATGGTTGGGAATGGCGAATTCATCCAGTGTAATGGGTTTTGCCCTGAAGTGAATTTTCAAGTACAAAAAGCCTCGTTCCTCATTCCATTCTATGTATTACCCGTTGAAGGTACCGATGTCGTTCTTGGCATCACTTGGTTAGCGTCGCTTGGCCGTTTATCGGCTGATTTTTCTTTACCCGAAATCTCGTTTAACAAAGACGGTCACACACATACCATTCGGGGTGAGTCAATTGGTCGTATTTGCTTTCCGAGCTCACTTTCCACCCTTCTCCGCCATGACTCCATAACATCACTCCATACTTTAACCTATGACCCAATTTCCTCAACCACCATAACGACCAATCCTTCACAGCAAAACCATGACCCTAACATAACCCAACTCCTCCAACAATTTCAATCCCTATTCGAAGAACCACACACCCTACCCCCCCCCCCCCCCCCCAACCGTAACCATGACCATCACATTCCCTTGTCAAACGAATCACAACCCGTCAATGTCAAACCATATCGTTACCCACATTATCAAAAGCAAGTCATGTCCCAACTCATCTCCGAAATGCTTCAAAACGGAACAATTCGACCCAGCCAACGCCCTTTTTCATCACCCGTATTGCTGGTTAAAAAAAAGGATGGTTCGTGGCGTTTTTGTGTGGATTATCGTGCGTTGAACGCGGTAACAGTCCGAGACCGTTTTCCTATACCGACCATTGATGAGTTACTTGATGAACTTCATGGCGCCACCATTTTCTCAAAAATTGATTTGCGCTCCGGTTATCATCAAATAAGGGTCGCTAAGGAAGATATCCACAAGACCGCTTTTCGTACGACCGACGGTCACTACGAATTTCTGGTTATGCCGTTCGGACTTACCAATGCACCTTCGACATTTCAGTCCGCCATGAACGACTTGTTTCGTACGGTACTTCGGCAATTTGTTTTGGTTTTTTTCGATGATATTCTCATTTATAGTTCGAACCCAAGCGATCACTATAAGCATTTACAGTTTGTTTTCAACATTCTGTCCATTAACCATTATCACGCAAAAGCTTCAAAGTGCGTTTTCAGGGTTCATGAGCTTTCATTTTTGGGTCACAAAATCTCGGCAGCCGGTGTGGCACCCGAACCTGATAAGATTCATGCCATTCAACAGTGGCCACCGCCATCCTCATTTACTACCCTTCGTGCCTTTTTAGGCCTTACCGGGTACTACCGGCGTTTTGTGCCATCATATGCCCGTATCGCTTCACCATTAACTGATCTTCTGAAAAGCAAAGAATTCAAGTGGAACCCAGATGCACACCAAGCCTTTAACTCCCTCAAATCCCACATGAAAACCTTAATCACCATAGCCTTACCCAATTTTTCGAAGCCCTTCGATGTCACGACTGATGCTTCGGGCCTTGCTATTGGTGCGGTTTTATCACAAAACAACAAACCGATATCTTTTTTCAGTAAGAAATTGTGTCCAACTATGCAGGCTCAGTCCACATATACAAAGGAGCTCTATGCTATCACTGAATCTGTGAAAAAGTGGCGACAATACTTACTTGGTCGTCGTTTTCGAATTTTCACTAACCACCATAGTTTGAAGCATATTCTTACTCAAACCATTCAAACACCGGAGCAACAAAAATGGGTCACCAAACTTATGGGCTATGATTTCGAGATTCATTTCAAACCGGGGAAGGAAAACAGTGTTGCGGATGCTTTGAGTCGAGTCGACATTCCATCAATGTTGGCGCTTTCTTATCCTACGGCTACGTGGTTGAATGAACTTCGCACCTACTTCTCGACTGATGCTACAGGTCGCCAATTGGTCCAGGATATTCAAGCTGATGCTGCCAGCTTTCCTCATCATCGTTTTCTGGACGGTCTAGTTTATGTTCACGACAAGCTGCTCATTCCACCGATTCCAAATATCCGCACCAGATTGTTACAGGAATTCCATGCATCTTTTGTAGGCGGTCATTCAGGAATTAATTCCACCATCAAACGGTTGTCAGGTACCTTCACTTGGCTGGGACTAAAAAAAGATGTAGCTGATTTTGTTAAAGCCTGTGAAGTATGTCAAGCAATTAAAAACCCAAACCATAAACCGTATGGGTTGATCCAGCCCCTTCCGACTCCGGAACATCCATGGGAGGACATCTCCATGGACTTTATCACAGGTTTGCCGCCTTCAAAAGGAAAAACGGCAATTTGGGTTATAGTCGACCGCTTATCCAAGTTTGCTCACTTTATCGCTCTTCCAACCGGGTACACCTCTGTTTCTCTCGCTTCTATTTTTATGCGCGAAATTTATCGTCTCCATGGGCTACCAAAGACAATAGTTTCGGATCGTGATCGTATTTTTATCAGTGGGTTTTGGACAGAATTGTTCAAGCAAATGGGTACCCAACTCGCGCATTCTAGTGCTTACCATCCACAAACGGATGGCCAAACCGAGGTTGTCAATCGGTGTTTAGAAATGTACCTTCGTGCATTCGTTTTCGAGGAACCAAAAAAATGGGAGCGTTATTTGTACTTAGCTGAGTTTTCCTATAACACCTCATATCATTCATCCATTCAAATGTCTCCGTTTCGAGCTATGTATGGTCGTGAAGTCACCTCTATTCATGATTATGTTCTAGGTGCTACGAAATCAGCCTCAATTGAATCATCCCTACTCGAGCATCAACGAATCATCACTCAACTTAAAGCTTCTATTGAGTTAGCAAAACAAAAAATGATCAAATATGCCAATATGAAGCGTTCTGCCAAAGAGTTTCAAGTAGGTGACTTTGTGTATCTTCGCTTGCAAAAGTACCGTCAATCGTCGGTTGAGAAACGTCCAAGTCCGAAATTGTCTCGACGGTATTATGGGCCTTACAAAATTTTAGAACGGATTGGCAGCGTTGCTTACAAGCTGGAATTACCCATGGGATCACGTATTCATCCCGTGTTTCATGTGTCTCTGTTGAAACTCAGCCATGGTACACAAGTAATGAGCAAAGGTAATTTGGAGGATTTTGGTTATGATAAGGAGCTTAGTTTTCTGCCAGAAATGGTGTTGGATTCAAGAGTGGATGAAGCTGGAAAAACTCAACTACTTGTCAAATGGGATAAAAAGCCGATGGAAGAAGCGACGTGGGAGGACAAGATTGAATTGGACCAACTCTTTCCGAACTTTACCAACATTGAGGACAATGAAGAATTTCAAGGGGAGGGAGATGATACGAACCAGCCCAGTATTGATGCAGCCCAACAGACGAGGCCCAAACGTGATACCAAGATGCCGGCCTGATTTCAAGATTGAAGATCCCAGCCCAAGAGTGAATAACAGAAGCCACGTTTTTATTAATTCAGTTTATTAATTTTCTTGTTGACTAAGTTTGCATGTTTCCCAGTTTGACATGTTTTAGATAGTGTCCTGCATATTAGGAAGTAGTGGCATGGAATAAGGATCATGGGTGATGAACTCATTGATTCTCTGCATATTTAAATTCAGTTTGCATAATGAAAAAAAATCAGAAAATTGCCCCAATTTGTCTCTTCTTTTCCTTTAATTTCTTTGGAGCCTAATCCCCTTAAGGATTACCTATCATTATTGAATTTGACCAAGATATCAATCGAGAGGAGCCAGGTGATATCAGTTGTGTCCTCTCATCATAGTACTTCGTCATGATGAGCAATAAAAAACATATAAAGAAACTATGTTGTTGTGAAGTTTAAATGAATTAACAATCATGTACATACCAAGTTAATACGAGAAAAAAACATATGAAGTCTACAGGGGCCATGTAGACCACATTACATTTTGTCTTGATTTACGATGCTACTATAACAAAAACTAGTCACTCAGAACAATACACACACAAAAAGCACAAGTTAAGAGTTTCAAAAACCATAGGAACACATGTACGTATTGTTTCACTTACCCATATCTGTATGCAGTTCTCTACTTAAAATTGGTTCAATATTTCACGAGCTATATATTTCACATCCCGTAAGTCCTCTTTGATTAAATAAAAAAATAGTATAATGACGAGAAAAATAAACATGTAAAGAACCTATGGCCTTGTGAAGTTTAAATGAATTAACAACCATGTATATACCATTAATATGAAAATAAACCATATGATATCTACAGGGGCCATGCCATGTGATAAATAATCATAACTAGTGAGTTATCACATTACAGTTTATCCTGTGAATTACAGTGCTACTACTAAATGTAGTAGCAGTACAACAAGGACATGAAGTCACGAGTTTTGTACAAGATACCCTTTGTTTCTCACAGATGAGTGAACAAGAACCTGAAACAATAATACACTAGTCACTCAGAACAACATATTTATAGAAAATGGTCGTTCCATAGAAAACCAACTTTAAGTTAAGACTTGCAGAAACTATATGAACACATGTACATATCGCTTTACTTCCCATATATGTGTGCGGTTCTCGCGGTCCTCTACTTAAAATTGGTTCTGTAGTGAACGCGATATACATTTGACATCCTGCAAGTGCTCTTTGATTAAATAAAACAGACAGCATAATGAAATAGACATTCAAGTCTTTGAGTTTGACCTTTGTTTTTGTGCTATTTTGAACTTCCATCTGAAAAGGAACTGATGGATTGGTCATTCATTTCATGTATGTATACCATTGGAGGTATCTCCCTGTAAAGATTTTCAATATTTATATACTTCAGCTTTAAAACGCTTCGATATTAGATTTAATCGACAAAATAGATGAAAATATACTAACAATTCATTTGCTTCTTGGTATGTGTAGCTTGAAGCAACTGCCAGAAGTTGTCCATCAAAGTTGTATGATAACGAGGCTATACTATTTTCGAACTTTGGCATCTGAGGTGATAACAAGGTAAAAAATGTGTTAAATCCGATCGATATTTTACTTAATAACATCATGTTAAAACTTTGTCTATGTAACGGAAATTACCTCAAATACTCTTTTTTTACTTTGAGCATTCCACATAGTGACATAACCGTCATTATCACCGGTAATAAAGGCACCATAAGTCCTGAACACAGAAAGATTTATGTGGTATAAACTTTTATAAAATTTCATGATTAATGAGTAGTTAAAGAAACACGTACGATGGACTAAAAACAATATCATTCACAGCAGCCATATTATGCCTCTTTTCCTTTGCCTTTGGAATGCATCGAAAAGCATATCTACAACATATAGTTACAATTTGATACAAAAATTGTTAACATGATAACAACACTAGTGATGGAAAATGTATGTTGTATTAGCGTGCATTAGTAGTGTATGATCATTATGCATAAACATACCCATCGTTGTCTTGGCTGGGTGGACTAAAATGTTTCAACGCTACACGTCCTTCAACTGATCCAGCTGCAAATCCTGCATTAAAATAGAATAACCGATAAATAAATAAACTGGCTGCAGCAATTATTGCAGGGTAACTTATGAATGGTTCAATTCGTGTAGCGATATATACTTCTATAATTGTTATATTTAAAGATCTAGATTATCAGTGGTCAAAAAAGTGTGCAGGTAAACCTCTCCTGGCTTATTTCGACCTGTACTAAACCTGACTTGTTCAACCCGACCCACCAATCCTGTGACCTCTAAAATAACCCCACCTAAAATTTCTTATATCATCATCATCATACTCAGTTAATCCCACCTATAGCAAAACTAAGGTAGGGTTTGAGGAGGGTAAGATGTAAACAGCCTTACCTCTACCCCTAAAATTTCTTATATACAGAGAATAATATGTACATAAAGTTGTAAACAGATGATTTCCTTAAAAATTAGCATCAAGTTAAAGACAAAAGGGCAACTATTCAGTCAACGTAATATCATAGTTGTCAAAAGCGCGCAAAGCGCGCGCATTTAGTCGTTGAGCGCACTATCAGGGCTGTTTCAGGCTCATTTTCCGGCCAAATTCAGGCTAAAAGTTGCCTAAACCTCTAAAACATCCTAAATGAGCTATGAACAAATCCTAAACAACCCTAAAATATCCTAAAGTAGCCCTAAACAAGCCTAAAAAGTCTCTAAAATCCCTAAAAATTGTATTTTATACTATGCGCCTAATTATAAAAAGCCCTCGTTCTTTATGCGCCTTGCGCCTAGGCTCCGGGCTCGGGCTATGCGCCTTGAGTGCGCCTAGGCGCTTTGACAACTATGTGTTTAATATATTTAGAAAATAAATAAAGTTCATGTACATAATTACTACCAGGATCATGGAAATTTGTTACTGAATTACCATGATTTAAATATGGCCGAACACACTTGATTTGGATGTCCACACACTTGCTATGAAATGAATCGTTGAACTTGCGTAAATCGTACATATTAACCGATGATCCAACAGCAACCATTACAACAAACCTACTTATAGACATAGATTCCACCGCCACATTAACTGTATTTACAAAAGCAAGAGGCTTCACTGAACGTGAATCCCAACATTTTATCTTTTTATCCCAACCGCCGGTAATAACTTGACCTGCAAAAAAAGAAGATCAAATTCAAAAATCCTAGATACAAAAGGCGAAAAGGCTGCAAGTATAATTCAGGTTAGATATGACATTTTCATGGTAAGTAACCATATTTAAATTGTGTGATACAGAGATGCTATGTTGCAAGAAACAACTGTTTAAATTTTACCTGTTTCTTCAGAATATTCAACACAAGTTGCTAAATCGTCATGATTTCCAAAGGTTTCACTGATTCCTAAATCAAAATTATACCTGCAAAATAAAATTAATCGAGGAGTTAAAAGTGGAATGAAGTAAGATGGATGAAAGTGAATAGTGTAACAAACGAGTACATGATCACTAAAAACAATGCACGTTAACACCTAAAATACATGTTCAATGCTCATTATTGAGTATTCCCAAGTATATAAAGAGAAGAATGTCAAGTTCAAACCAATCATATATTATTAGTGAAGATGTAAAATCAACATACCATGAAGTTACACAGTATAGATATAGTGATGTATTGGATCCAAAATATATTATAAAGAAATGCACGTGTTAGTGTCACTTGAATATCGAAAACCACAAAATTCGCCACTTTACATAAAAAAGCGCTAGGCGCACAAAAGCGACGAGGTCTAAGCGCAACGCGCGAAGCGCAAAAGTGGTGGGCTTTTCGTACCCGAAGTGCGCACTAATTATATATATTTTTTTATATAGCTCATAGGTTTTTAGCTTCCTTTACCCAAAATAGAGCTATAAATAAGGTTTTTATATGATTTTACCTATATGTACAAGCCAAAAAACCCAAGGTACAACATGTTTCTGCATAAAAACTCATTGAATACGAGAAGCGCGTGCCTCAGGACCCAAACAAAAACGCTTTTTCTGCACTTCCTTGAAAAATGCCCAGGCGTAGATCCCTAAGGCACAATTCCTGGCGCCTTGTTGCGCCTCACGCCTAGGCGCGCTTTTTAAAACCCAGTACTCAAAACATCTAAAGTTTATGTTGCTGAAAATCGACTCAGTTGCATTCAAGTTAAGTACACAACCATAAGATCTATAATTGTTACCATCAGCGTTACGCTGTTTCACAAAGCGTATTTAAAATCAGAACCGAAGAACACTTTAATTCTAGATTTTGAGCATTCAATTTAACTTCACTACACAATGTAAACCTGAAAACAAACCTAGTTATGGAACAATCAGAACCAGTACTAAACGCAGCATCCGCCTTTCCATGAAAACAACAATCGAGAAGCGCAGCTTCCCCCGAAGCTTCAAAAACCAGCTTAGATCCATCCACATCATACAATCTAATATTCTGTTTACAACATTTCATAATTCAATAGTTACTAAGCATGTAGCACACAAATTTGCACGAATAAAAGCGATCACTTACCGTATCCCATGAAGAGATGATTGGATGCCGGAGCAAAGCGAATTCTGGAAACAGCATCTTGAATTGGGTTGTTTTCAAAGTTTAAACGCCTTTGGTTCATCTTAGTTAACTGAAAGCAGTTAAACAGGTGAAGTCATTGAGTCTAAAGGTACATTAGGGTTTGAATTCACCAATAACACACATAAACACAAATTAAAGAAATTTTATAAAATGTAAAACCTGAGAGGAAGTGAAGGAATGGAGTTTTGAAAGTGAGAAGTGAGAAGAGTTTCCCGCTGCTGTACTTCGATTAGATTAGAAGGGTAGAGTTGTAATTTCATGAGGCTTTAGATTATTACATACTATTAATTTACCAACCTATTGAATAGTGATTTCATTTTTTATTTTGATTTTTTTGTTATGTTAAATAGTTATATTTTCAGATATAACAATAAAAAATGGTGTAGCACAGATGGTTGTATGGTGTGGTTGTGATATGATTTCTCTTATAGAAAGCCTACTCGGGTTCGAAACCCGTTTTTACCGTTTTTTTTTTGTTGAGTTTTTAGTGGGATAACCTGATGCTACACGTGTCCACACATACCATCTACCTGTAATCACGTCTTTAATCCACATGTCCTCCACCGCCCCTTTCTTCACCTCTTACACTGTGTTCCCGAGTTTCATTAAAGGATGGAAGAGAAAGGATCTCCTTCCTCTTCCTTTCTCTCCAAATCCTTCCAAATTGGAAAGATTGAAATTCACACTAAAATCCTCCTTATTATCCCTCTCATTCCCTCCTACAAAAAACTCTGGAACACATTTTTTCCTCACTTCCTTCCCAATCCTTTCTCTTCCATCCTTTAATGAAACTCTGGAACATAGTTTAGTCTTACTTCTTCTTCGACACTTTCAGTTTTTATACTTTCTCACATCAACACAAAAGAAAAACAATTTTTTTTAGAGAGAGAAACAACAATGGTTGAAGAAGCAATAAAACCAGAGGACTTCAACATAAACGACAAAACCAAACCGAAAACGGTTCGATCGAACGGAGAAGAAGACGAGCAGCCTGAAGAAGGAGAGATCGTCGGTGACGTGGACACGCTGTCGTCATCTTCTTCATCGAGGCCTGGTATGGCCATTGTTCAGCATCCGTTGGAACACTCATGGACGTTCTGGTTCGATAACCCTAGCGCTAAAGCGAAACAAGCCGCTTGGGGGAGTTCTATGCGCCCTATTTACACTTTATCCACCGTTGAAGAGTTCTGGAGGTAGTTTGTTTCTTGATGTTATTAATTGTGTTTGATGTGTTATGATATGAGGTCATTTTGAAATGTTGTTCAATTAGGGTTTGAATTTAAGGTGAAATCAGTTTTAGTGTGTTATGTTTTTCATTATAATAGTGTAATTGGAATAGATTAGTGTAATGATATCTGGATGATGAATTTAATTAGAAAGGCTTGGTTCTTGAATTAGGGTTTTAAGGATTTGATTTAATGTTAGATTTGGATTTTTCTAATAATTGGTGTGGTTATTGATGTTCTTGGGGTTTATTATTGTTACATGCGGTTTTGTTTTGGGAATTGCCTTAAATTGAACATAGGCGGTTAGCTTCGGTTGAATTGATTTTTGTTTTGGTTAATAGGTTTTTGGTTTGTATGTTATGGCTATCCGTATGTGTGTGGCTTTGTGTTTATATACGGACATCTAAGATATATGTGTGTGGGTATAAATTGTTACGTATAACCTGAACGAACTACAATAGTCGGTTTTTTTTGTTGACAATAATCCTAACCTAAATACACAACCCACTACAGTAATCCCTCGTATGACTGCATACACCTAGGTGATTATAATGAAAATTGCTTATTTTTACCTATGATGAATTTGTATACAAAATCATGTTTTAGCATTCGATTATTATCTACAAATTATCATAGCAGTTATTTATATAAAAGGTACTTGTATTTAATTATTAAATTTGAAAACTTGGTAGTTTTAGTCAAGACCTATAATACATTTGTTTACAAACAGTAGTCAAATAAGTTTTAAAACACACTTTTAATTGCTTAACTTCATAATTTTGTTAATGACAGATTTGGAATGATTGTTGATTTGTTATGCTCTTGAGTCTTGTGATATCTGTTTGTGTTTAAGACTTTTTTTTAAACCCAACCCAACCTGTTTGCCGGATATAACAATAATCTATTTTTCTTATTCCAAACATACTAAACACAAACACTTTAAAACGGATTTGGGTTTGTATTCAAAACCTATACTTATATGAGGGCTCCGCAGGTAACCCTAGAATAAAAGCAAGCAGAGGCCTGCATGCCTGATTAACGAAGGAAGGATATTATTTGATTGTTGTTGTTGTTGAATTGAATCTGAATGGGGTCATCGAAGGCGCGGAAAGAGAAAGTAGTTCGTCCTCCCACCAGCAAGTATGCTCTCTTTTTGTTGTTGAATTGAATCTCTTTGCTATTATTGGATTGTGTTTTTGAACAGTGTTGGGACACCTGTCCTGACACTGTTGGTTGCTTTTTTTTTTTTTTATGTTTCTACCCTCCTTTATTGTGTTTATATAAGTTTTTGTTGGGTTACAAATAGATTCATCATTCTTGGTTGAGTGGTCGGCCTGTTTGTTTACTTTTTCTTCGACCCGGGATCGAATACAGATTGCTGACCAGAATTGCGTCCTCTGCACTGAAGGCTCTGAATCTGCAGCTCATTTATTCACGGCTTGTACAGCAACGGTTGGAGTTTGGCAGGTTATAGCATCATGGTGTGGGATCCCACAGGTGTTCGCCTTTGATACTAAAGATCTGATTGCTATTACAGAAAATTGTGGTCGTCCGGCTGTGTATAAAGATGCGATAAAAGGTATTTTTATAATTACATGATGGCGAATTTGGAAAGCTAGAAATGATTTGGTATTTCGAGGTGTTCAACTAAAAGGTGTAGAGATCATTGCTGTAACACCCCGGTTCTGGGCCCGAATTTTTCGCATAAAATATCCGTTCATATTCTAACACCCAATACTTTCGGCCGAATATTTTAACGAAATATTAAAGATTATTATTATACGCAAGTATGAGTGACATGTCTGAGACCAATACGCGTTACGAACCCGACTTGACCCGTGTTCCTTGCTTAGTCAATACACGGGACACATGGCACCATTCCAAGGTGCCATGTGCCCCACCTAGATCTTTGACACACTCACCCAACCCCTTATTAAAAACCCACGTAACCCCTCACCTTCTCTCACAATACACACACTATACATTCAAGTCTGCTTCCATAATACGCAGGAGAGAGAGAGAGAGAGAAAGAGAGAAACGTGAGGGATAGGGACAGAGAGACGTCTACACAGAAACCGGAGGATGTCCGGTCACTAGTCACGGCGGCGCAACCCTTTCTCCGACGACGGTTATGGTTCCGATGGAGTAGCTCCGGCGACCGAGGTAAGACCTACAATTCTTGAGTAATAATCATGGTAGTAGTGAGGATTATGTGTGGTGACCGGTGAGAATATGTTGGGTGATGATTAAAGAGTCTAATCTGGGTTCCAAGGATGTATCATCAAAGGGTCGTATATGTTTGGGTTCAAGATTAGTTGCTGATGAAGATGATGGCTGCTGTTGTGGTTGATAGGAATGGTTACTAGGATGATATGTTGAAGGAATGATGATGATCATTAGGATTAAGTATTAATAGTGGTAAAGATGGTTCTTGGCAGCAATAGTAATAACAAGATGGCGTGAATGTTCGGGTTAAAGATCGGTCAACGAAAACTAAGACAAACAATTATGATCAACGGAGGCGATGCGGGTCAGACATGGACAACTTTATGAACAGAGGAGTCGGATAGGTATAAACACGAACCTGAAACTAATTAACTATTTATATAGTACCATAAAATTTATATAATTGCGCTTCACGTGTGGGTTAAACGAGCTAGATAGACCGGACCTGACCCGACCAAGTAAAAATAGAATAAAGGATATGTAAATATATATGTGAGTGTGTTTATATTGTATGAACTATATGTGCGTGTGTTTATATTGTGTGAACTAAGAAGGTAAACAAATATGTATTAAGATGTCTGATTAATATATTGTGATGCTTGATGGCTGGACATGTATACGGACAATTAAGATATTGAAACTTGAGAACCTAAAACAATATGTTTGAGATATAGAGCCTTGGATCACTAGTTATACATTGGAACAATGGACAATGAGATGAGTAATATTAACAACTATGGGGTCACAATATAGAAGGCATGGATTATTAATACTAATATACTAGAATGCTAGAAGTATATAACCACTACACAATAGAAGCGAATACCATTAATAATAATATTATCATTTTTAAACTAGCATCATTCGTAATAGTCCCCAGGATGAGAACATTACACTAGTCATTCATATAAATATTTATATGAAACCATGAGTATAGACATCAATAGGATAAATAGCGTTAATAACCGACAATTAAAATGAATTAACAATAACAACCAAAGGTCCTGGCTCGTCCACACGTGTAACCGCGATGTTCGGTTACACCCACTAATGTTGTGATTATCATAGGACTGTGTGTGCCAAGGATAAATGGGCTCTTGACTTGGGAAATTATGTGATGATGTGACATAATATGATACGTTGCTAAGGTGAGTTTCGTGTACCATTTCCCTTTTTGTGTTTTATAAACGTTTTGGGGTGAATACATGCTTGTGTGTGTTTTAACTATTTGATGTGACAAGATACTTGCTGCCAGATAACCATACTGACACTCATTAACCCAAGGGGTTGGGCCACTTAATATGTGGGTAGTACTACTTGGGGAAACCCCCACACACAGTGGATCCGGAAGCCCGGAAAACCCTCCACTGAGGTCCACGGGGCCGTTGTGACATGTATTTTGCCAGGTGAATCCATAATGGCAGTAGATGGATTCTGTGATTAGGATTGAGGTGTCGCTTGTACATCACCATGTGTAAACGATGTGAATTTGCAACCTTGTTTATGAAATGATAAAACTATTTTGGATCCACTTGATTACTTACACGAACTCACCAGTATGATTACTGACCCAAACTCTTTTAAGCATGTGTTCAGGTACTGCAAATGAATGGATGGCAATTGCGAGGTATATGCTTGCCAGTAGCAGATTAGAGTATATCGGGTAGAGGGCTATTGTTACAAGTGTTGCTGATTAGAGCATTAGAGCTAAGAGCAGGTAGAGATTGGAACGACTAGTACACCTCATCAACTGCTTCGACGATCGCCGCGTCTCGTCCCTGCATTAGTTTTAGAATATTTATTTGGAAATGTATGAAATATATATATTTATGAATTGGTACATGTATGATACAATAAAAATAATGTACATGTTGCTTCCGTTGTGCAATTTTGGTATCAACTGCATCCCAACCGATATCCCCTGGGTCGGGTTGTTACAGTTGCGGACGTGAAGGCGTATGGTTATTTATGGTACAAATATAGATGTAAAGATAGTGTGTGTGATTGGGCTTCATGGTGTAATCTTTCTTTGATGTAGTTTGTTGACAATGTTATTGTAGTTTGTGGCGTCTTGGTCCACTACATATATTTATATATATATATATATATATATATATATATATATATATATATATTTTGTTTTCTAAATTGATTCTTTTAGAAACTAATTACAAAGATTTTTGTACAGATAACCGGATGTAAAGGCGGCGACCTTACGGTGATTTGTTCTTCAGCAACGACAAAGGGAAAAATAAAAGGTTGGACGCTGCCATGGCTCTGGCAACGGTACAAGGCTCAGATGAAAGATCGCAATGTGATTTCGTTAGGGCTTTGCCAGTAGTGAGAATTGATTGTCATTGTTGTTACTTCCTTCTTCTTTGTTGTATATGATTCAAGAGAAACCAGATTAAGGAAGGATGGCTGGTCTTTTTATGGTCCATATGCAGGAGAATTCTTTGTAGGTCCTGGCGCCACTGATCGTTGTTGTGACCGAACACAATGGGGCAGAGAGAAGCTGTGAGAAACACCATTGATCGATGTTGTGACATAACATGTAGGGTTAGAGAGCAGAAGCCGCAGCTGCAAATCCAAACGGAGAGGGGTGCTGCTCAAAGGCCGGAGTCTCTATCTCTTGGTTGATGTTTGTGAGATGGAGTGGTAAGCTTGATAAGGTAAAGAGTGAAGTGGACAGAACTATTCATGATCCTTTATAATTCATATGTCAACCAACAAAGGAGGGAAGATTAAGATAAAGGAGGGAAGATTAAGATGGTTTGGTCATGTGAAGCGGAGACATACGACAGCCCCAGTCAGAAGAGTGGAACACCTCACGGTGGAGGGGAGGAGGAGTAGAGGCAGACCCAAATTGACTTGGGTCGATCGGATTAGACAAGATCTGTTAGAATTGCACCTCTCAGAGGATATGGTCCAAGATAGGAATTCGTGGAGACGTAGGATTAAAGTTAAAGATTTTTAGGATTTAAGACTACTTAGGATTTAGGGTTGGCCTCTATGCATGTATATATATATATATATAAATATTTCTGTATGTTGTATCATGTTATACATCCACTATTTTATTTTATTTTTGTTTTTTTTTAGTGTTTAGTGATTGCCTAATTATTCATTAATATACAGTGTGCATTTTGTTTTTGTCGAGCCGGGGGTCTCTCTGGAAGCAGCCTCTCTATCTCTAAAGATAGGGGTAAGGTTTGCCTACATCCTACCCTCCCCAGACCCTACGAATAGCGTTGCTATTAGCGGGATTTCCTGGGTACGGTTGTTGTTGTTGTTGTATGTCAACCAACAAAGGCATTAAAAGGAGCAGCTTTGGTTGATTGAAGAAAATCATTGCTAACTCATACCAGCCAGGTGAGGTGTGAAATGATCTTTTTATTCACCAGCTTGCCCTTATCGTATCATTATCTATCAAACAGCAGATTTCATTTTTTTCCCACATTTGTTTACTTGCATATTATGAACAATTCATGATTATATCTCTCATTCTTTAAGAATTTTAGCTGAATGGTCAAGGAATGCCTTGAACTGGTTTGTTTAGATTCTTGAAGATTTAGTTTTGAGTAAGTGGAATAGTTCGGTTAAAAATATAAAAATATTTGGTTATGTTTGGTTAAAAATATAAAAATGTTGAGTAAGTGGAATAGACGAATAGTTCGGTTAAAAATATAAAAATGTTTGGTTATTTACCAAGGTTCTAAATGTATTTAAACTTTTTTTCCTGCGTGAAGGTTTCTCGCCTGAGCCTTTTGGGGGATAATGTTCATTCAACCCGCATTGCTTTTGTTGAGTTTGTTATGGTAAGTTTAGATTTTATTGCGTATGATGTGTTCTACGCGCATTAATCATTCTTATATCAATAACTTTTATAGGCAGAAAGTGCAATTATGGCACTTGATTGCTGTGGCCAGCCGCTAGGATCACAACCAATCAGGTATTATGTGCGTGTGTACACGCACGCGCACCTCACAAATTGGTTGTATTTGTTCGACCCGCATAGTGTTTATTAAAAGAAATATTTTGTAAATTTAAGATGAATCTGTAGTACATTGAACAACAACAACACAGTATAAATCGAAGAAGACGAAGACAGAAAGATAGATTTTTTTTTATAATTTTTTATTGATATTTTTAATAAAGAAACTGTTTTTGAAGGAAAATAAACGTATAAATCAATGGTGAAGAACCAACATAGTAAAGTTAGGATCTTTAATTTTCTTGAATATGTATTTTAAATTCTTGGCTAAAGACTGATCTGGGCTATAATTTGCAGTTTGGGAATTGACTTCTAAAGAAACAAATGAAAAACCAGTTTATAAGTTTTGAGTGGACTAATAATATACAGTTTTGGGAATTAACTTATGACAAGTAGAAATTAAGAACTGGTTTGTGATCCATTAAGGACTGATTTTGACCAAGTGTTTTGTAATGTTTTTTATTGTCTACAGATTGTGTGCTATAAAGATTTAGAGCTGGTATCTTATAGTCGAAGACGACATGAGGAGTTGATGGTTTAGGAGGCTGGCATATGCATTAAAATAAATTTTGTGAGTATACATTTTTGCTGAATTTGTTGATCTGGGCCGTTTGTAATATAGACGACCTAAATTGGCCCGTTCAACATACGAGTAATCCCAGTTGATTAAATGGGTTCTTTATTTGACTTGTGCAGCGAATTCTTAATGTTCAGTACTCAATTCCAGCCTACGTTCATATATCTCTTGATTTCCGCCATTTGATCTCCATATTTTTTGTTGCTGATCCGGCTAAGGTAACCCTTCAAGTCTGGTCAAAGTCAAACTACATTATTTTGGGTTTGCCAATTATGAAAAGTTAACGAGAATAATAATAATACTTAACTTGAACAGAGGATAACCATGAATGAGATTAAAAACCATTAATGGTTTGTAAAAAACATCCCAGCCCAACTCATGAAAGACAATGCAATGGATCAGTTTGACGGGTCGGATCATCAAGTCTATATCATCAAAATTGTAGATAGAATAGAATTTATGTAGATATAATTGGGGTGAATGGTAGAATTAGAAAGGAAATTTAATTGAAAATGCATGCTTATATCAAATATCAACTTTCTTATTAATCAAACTTGTGCAGTTGGTACATTCAGCTAATTGTCCAAGTCAAATGGACATTTGCCCATCTCTATGCATGTAATTCATCTCGACATACCATGTCATCAACTGGTGGATCAAGTTTCATTGGTTTTGGATGATGACAGTAGTTATAATAATCGAAAGTGGTTTAAGGAGTTACAGGTCGTTTCGACGGTTATTGGCTGTAGGACTGTCTTTAGCATTAAAGGAATTGATAACCTGCGAGCGGAAAAATCATGGAGGTCAACTATGGTCAAAAAGTTAGGATAAAAAAAAAGGTCAACGCTGACCAGAAACTCATTGCCAAGCCAAAGGTGACCTTTTTCTTGGTGCTTTGTTAATAGAACTGTTTTGATGCATTGTTTGTATTTGTAATTGTTTAGATAAGTTTGAGATTTTGTTTGGTGTACCGTGGTATATATTTTTGAGCCGTGTATTGACATGGGCTGGAATACTCATTCCATCATGTATAAGGCCCAGGTAAGACTACGTTGGGCCTGGTTGTTATGGTGAGTATTGGTTTCATTTTTAAGCGTGATCGAGTAGGTGCTTGCAGAGATAGTGGTGGTAAACCGTAATATACACCTAATTTGAGTGTCGGTTTATCAAACGCGCAACGCGCGTAGGTGAATACACCTAGTTATATTAGATTAGATTGTGTTCACAAGTGGATTTTTTGACTCACCAATTGGAATGAGGATCAACACTCATAATTTGGTCTTTGGATGGATAGAAGGGAAATAAATATGTGTGGATCTAGCAGGGTTTTCCCTTTGATGTGTGTGGGAGTTGTCTTTTCACGGTGGGTCAGACTGTTTAATAAGCTGTTTTTAGCAAAGTGATCAAACACGAGAAAGTGTGTCTTGACAACCAATACGTGTTTATATCATTTGCTTTTGACACTTTTGAAATGGAGTTACTTAATTGAGTCTAACGGGTTATGCATAAAAATGTTATAACCTGACCTCAAGATCAATAAATAAAGTTTAAAACAAAATAGTTTTTCTTTCCAAAAAAAAAGTTATATGTGAATCTTGTTGCCGATTTACCTTTGGTTTCAATGTAGTTTTCCTTTTGATGATGGAATTTCCTCTTATAAAAAAATTAAGCCAAAAGAAAAAGGAAATATAAATCATTACCATTGTAGTTGTAAATACATTTATATGGTAAAGTCTTACTATACTCACACTCTTGCTTTCTAATCTCACATTGTTTTACATCGTCAACCGGTCATTTGTGATTCAGGAGAGCTTGATTTGACATATATGAATTTGTTGTTGGACAAATACGCAAATAGTTGTTTGAAATTCAGGAGGCTATGATTTGACATAAAGTGTCTAGAACGACCATTTGATTCAACCTTAAACAGTTGTTCCACGACAGTGTGGTTTAGAAAGCAAGGGTGTGGGCAATGTTTTAAAAACCGGTTTTTAATTATACCAGATTTAGCTAAAAAATGGTTCAACCGGTTGAAGCGTGTTGTACCGGACGGTTTAACCGGGCTGAATAATTTCATAAATTACAACATTAACACAAAAAATAATGTAAAAGTACATAATTACATACTAAAATACTATCAAAAAATTAATCAACTATTAAAAAATAATCCAAATGATAATCTGAAGTTTTTAGTTTTTTAAAAGTTATTCCTTAATAAAAAAATAATCTAAGGTGGTGTTTGTTTTTCTCCCAGAAGCACTTCTGACCTCTTTTGTCTGCGTCGCACAGACGCAGGCGGACGTTTGGGGCGGGCAGACTGTTTGTTTTTCGAAAGACATTTCACTACAAAAGCTCTTCCTGACCTCTTTTTGGTGCAGACTTAGACCAAAGTCTTCTAAGGTCTTCAAAGGTCTTCTCCACTTCTCTTCTCCTCACCCACCACCACCGTCACCCACCCACCACCACCACCTAGCATCGTCCATCACCACCACCCACCACCACCCACCACCGTCCACCACCACTACCACCACCCACCACCACCACCCACCACCACCACCTACCACCGTCCACCCACCACCACCACTACCACCACCGTCCACCACCACCACCACCCACCACCACCACCTACCACCCACCACCGTCCACCACCACTACCACCACCACCCACCACCGTCCACCACCACTACCACCACCACCCACCACCACCACGGTCCACCACCACCACCACCTACCACCGTCCACCCACCACCACTGTAACACCTCGAAGTGTTACGGGTCTCTTAAACGGGTCGGATCATACCCGACCACCCGACTATTTAATAAATTTTTTAAGTTCGAATCTCGCGACTAACCGTTTTAATTGATTTTATAAATAATAATTATTGTATTTTTATTATCTCGGCAAAACACTACTTATCTGCTATTTAAACGTTGCCAAACGTTTCTTATTTTATTGATATACCTGTTACCAAACGCCCGAGTCACAGCAATTATCCCTGTAGCCAAACACCCCTTATTATATTTATGTTTTATAAACCACCCTCTCGTGTCTCTCGCATCCCTCTCTCTCTGTACAGAAAACACACACATAAAGTGTGTTGATATAACTCCTCTGATAAGAAGCCTTCGCCGGATAAACCACCACCATCTCCGGCCGCTACACCGCCGCCGCCGCCGCCGCTCGTCTTATTCCTCCTCCTCCTCTTATCCGATAAAACCACCAAACACCCCTCGCTTCATCTGTTCCGGTGACCTGTTCTTCTGTTTCTGTTCCAAATCATACCCGGTAACCTTTAATCTGTTCCGAATCAACCCTGTAAACTCAGTTTAACCAAACCCAACCTCGATTATAGTCCACCTCGTCACTGTTACAACCCACCAAACACCCCCGCCATGTTCTCCTCCCTCTGTTCCGAGTTAATTGAAGACAGACAGTCACCAGTTATGGTGACTGTCATCGGACCCTTGTAATCAGATCTGGATAAACCACCCCTTATTATTGTTATTCGGACAGTCACCGAGCTACGGTGACTGTCATGAGTCCCGATAACTCATTCATCAACTCGGTTATCACCGTGCCCCTTCTGTTCTGGTGACCGGTGGGTCACCGAGTTATAATCAGCTATCAAGAAACCATCCGTTAACCCATCTTATAAACCAACTTGTTCTGCCGCTGTCACTGTTAAACGAGCCGGACAGTCACCGGACATGGTGACTGTCACATCTCTTTCTGTTATAAACCACGCTCTTTCTATTTTGATGACCGATATGTCACCGGACAGTTATAATCAGACCCGAACCATAATTGTTGATGTGGGAGTGTTCGTATATTATAACCGGGTAGTTTGAGGCCTTCGGTTGATTCCCGTTATATTCTGGTTTGTGTTATGTTCTCTGTCGAGCCTCCGGTTAGTTTCCGGTCAGTCTCCGGTAAGGTCCGGTTGACCTCCGGTCTCATACCAACGACTATTCGAGAGGTTCATCTTAATCTGATACGATTCAGATTACAAACCCGAAAGGTATAATCTTTAACAGTTATTATAGATATGTTGGTATTAATCGTTGATACCCGATTATAATATTGTTTCTGTGATTATTGCGAGGTACCGTTAATCGAATCGGAGAGTTAAACCGATACCGAGTCGACTCAACGACCCGGTCAACACCCGGAATAGAACCCGGTCCATTGACTAGACGAGGATTATTAGAATTATACGATTATATATATAATACGAATAACGTACGGACTTGATAATAATAATAAGAGAATAATAATCATATATAAAATATATACGTTTATATATATAAGATTTGATATATAAAAGATATACTAGACTCGGGTTAATCATAATATTTTCTATTCTTTTATTAGCTACGAGTGCCAAGCTGTAATGGCCAGCTGATGAGTGCCAAGCTGTAATGGCCAGCTAGATTTTAGGATGTCCGTGTCGTGTCAATAATAAACCCCGGATTTAGGACTATCTAATATATACCGAATTCTATATATATAAATTGTATATACGATATATATCCTAAATAATACAATCTAACAAGTCCCACGCGTAAAACGTATCAATATATATAAGAAATATAATTGTAATAAAAGAGACTATAGAAGATATAATGCAAACCTGTGAGTATCGTTAACTCCCCTCTTTTATTGTTTTATTAAACGTTTTAGGGGAAATACATGTCATTTATTAGAAAACCTAGAAATGCTTTACATAATAGATTTTATAAAAGAAATATAATAGAAAGGGGATAATAGAAACGACTAGGACAGTACTGACCGGTATATCGCCATTTCCTTTCTTGTCCAACTAGAGGTCAAGAACCAGTCTTACCCGAGTAGAGGGTAGGAATAATTAAGATTTACCACAAACAGAGTGGTACCATCGATAGGAATGACAACTAATAGAATATAATAGATTGACATATAATCGGTATAATTTAATCGAATTGGTAAATAGAATATATTTTCCCCTCCCGAACTAGAATAGTAAAGCATGTTTTATATAAAAGAATTATAAATAAATGAACTGGTCATTCAATTTATAAAATACACGACCTCACCAACTTTATGTTAACAGAAACTATTTTTGGCATGTGTTCAGGTAACCCAACAAATATGATGACGTGGATCCTGGAAGAGTCAAGACTGTCAATATCCTGAGTTCCGCTGCGTAGCTCCGATAACCCGACCCGACGACCCGGCACCGACTGCCGGGGCGTTACAACCACCACTACCATCACCCACCACCGTCCACCACCACTACCACCACCCACCACCACCACCACCACCCACCACCGTCCACCACCACTACCACCACCCACCACCACCACCACCACCCACCACCGTCCACCACCACTACCACCACCCACCACCGTCCACCACAACTACCACCACCCACCACCGTCCACCACCACCACCACCCACCACCGTCCACCACCACTACCACAACCACCCACCACCACCACCACGGTCCACCACCACCTACCACCGTCCACCCACCACCACCATTATCACCACCTACCACCCACCACCGTCCACCACCACTACCACCACCACCACCACCACCCACCACCACCACTACCACCACCCACCACCGTCCACCACCACCACCACCCACCACCGTCCACCACCACCACCACCCACCACCGTCCACCACCACTACCACAACCACCCACCACCACCACCACGGTCCACCACTACCTACCACCGTCCACCCACCACCACCACTACCACCACCTACCACCCACCACCGTCCACCACCACTACCACCACCACCACCACCACCCACCACCACCACCACCACCACCCACCACCCACCACCGTCCACCACCACTACCACCACCACCCACCACCGTCCACCACCACCCACCACCATGGTCCACACCACCACGGTCCACCCACCACCACCACCATCTACCACCAGACTGCTGTAAAAACTCAGTTTGTTTAAATTTAAGGTTATTTCAGCAGCCTGCAGACGTTAACAAACAAACAGTCTTCTTCTTGCAGACTGCAGACCTTTGTTCCACCTCTTCTCCTGCAGATGTCTGCAGATGTGGTCCGCAGACTGCAGACCTTTTCCTGCAGAAAAAACAAACAGCACCTAAAAATAACCCAAAAACTAACCTATGCCAGTACTGGTATAGCGGTTCAAACCGATATACCGGATTTTACCGGCGGTATAAAATCGATACCGTTTCTCATATTTACCGGAGTGTTTCGTACCGAATTTTTATCTGAAAACGGTAATTCCGGTATAACCGGCCGGTATCTACCGGTTTTTAAAACATTGGGTGTGGGTATAGCGACCCTATATGATATTCAGATAAGTTTTAAACAAGCCACGTAGTTTGTGAGTCACTCGAGTTTCACTTAATAAACAAGCATGAACTTCACATACCAAGCTTAGTTAGTCTCGCGGGCATTAACGAGTCTAATATTTGAGCATTAACGAGTCTAATATTTCCCTGCTCTATACTTATAAGATACGCGTACAACTTTTACGAATCCATTTTATAAACTCTTGTAATTATAAGTGTTTTAGAATGTATAAACCTGAAATAATATAGAAACTTGAAAATTACTACATTAGATTCAAAAAAAGATTTGATAATCGACCAAAAAAATTTGGTGTGCAATTAATATAGCTAAAAGCACATGAGGTTTGTATGTTGCAAAGCATTTATAATCATTTGCAACATAAAGTGAAAAATAGTTTCCAGTACTTCATAACTACAGTGTTCAGGGTCAATACCTTCATTAGACTATGTGCTGTGAGTCGCAAGCGAGCATGTGCGAACGGCCAGTTGATCCACGTCACCTAAAGTACAATATTTCTAGACTTCAAAGTGTAAAGATCAGACTATCAAATTCAAAGCATTCTAACAAGAAATATCAAATATTTACGACATTTGCTATAAATTATAACAGATCTCAAGCATCTCCAGCCCAGCTGACCAAATAAATTTCATGACTTTCTTTCCCCAAATTACATTCAATATTCATTCACTTGGAACATAAAAATCAAACTTCACATCCATCGAACCAGAAGTCACCCCGTTGTCCTTGTATTCCACATTAGTAATAGTTCCCTCACCATCCTCTTCTTGATACTCAGCTTTCACCCGTCTCACAGGCACAGTAACCGAGTAAATTGTCCCAAGTGAGGCGTCCGTTGAGACGCTGAGCTGGACTTTATCTTGAGATTCAATCACCACAAAGTCTGAAAGAGCGTTGACTATATTGCTGACTATCTTCTGTTTCGCATCTTCACTGACTGCACATCGGTCAGCAAAAAGAATCATTTTCAACCGTTGTTTAGCGACACTTGCGTTTGAGTTCTTTATCATTGTTGAAGATGGGAATATTATCTTCCATGCTAAACCTAAACGCTCGAAGAAATTCATGTTTATGGCATTCAACAGGAAGCTTTCTGCATCTTGGTTAATGGAGCTTCTGGAGATTTCATAGTCACTAGTGATCCCCATAGGTCGTTTAGCATGGCATCGTGTGCTCGACACATGTGATATCGAAGCTGACCATTTAGGCGCATTTTCAGAAGCACTCGATCCACCATTTAGAAAACTGACTGAATCCACCTGTATTCACGAAGGATATATATGTTTGAGAAACACTAGAGATATACATATATAAACAGGGTGATTGGGTCGTATTTTTTCTTAAACGAGTCAAGCAAGAAAAAAAAATATAATAAAAACCCTATTAACGCATACAGATATTTACTAATAGTGTTTTTTTTTTTTTTATCACAATTAACGCTACAATTATTCACCCAAAAAAAAAAAATCAAATGGACAAAAAAGTGTTTACAAGTCAGCTTAACCCAACCCATGTACCGACCCCGTTTGACTTGTCATCCATCTCGTCTAACCCATTACCCACCCACCCTGCCACCTGTGAAAACCACACATCATTTCACCGAGACATAATATCTAAGGCCAACCGTACTCGAGCGTGAAATTTTCACGCCAAAGCCACCTTGGACCAATAGGAAATTTCCACGCCCAACTAGAGCGTTAATATATTCACGCAAAAGCCAAAATTTGAAGATAACGCCCTCGGGGGCGGTGTATACCAGCGTGATGTGGCGTTTTTGGGGCAATCCACGCCCATTTCACTCACCCACTACACCCGGTCTAAGAGGTGGTTTCCAACTTCCAAAAGTAGAATTATAAATGAAAATGTGGTAAAATGTATTGAAGTGCCCTCTTTTTTATTAACTTTGAGAATTAAATATGCAACAGACATCAAAACATACAAAAACATAAGGACCATAAGCTATGACAACGAACACAATCAGATATCTAAAATGTTCCCTAACAATCAAAGTATCTAAAAACGCCTGTTTTAGGCGTTTTCGAGCTCGGGAGAAGGAGCTATGTTCGTGGGTAAAAACACCCACGAACGGGTTCTGCAGGATGAGGGAAGGGAAAGGGAGCTCGTTCGTGGACAGGGTGATTCTTTTAAGGGGCGGCTCAAAGGTTCCGATTATATAGTATTTGTATAGAAATTTTTTGGTATATAAGGTTTTGATCCCCCGAAACTAGTGACTTCCAGACCCCCCGAAATTTCGGGTCAAAATTCGCCACTGTTCATGGAGCAACCCGGGCAGCTGACGGATTTTAGAAATGGCCATTGGCAATGCTCTCACAAAACAAAAGAACCTTATGTACCAAAATCAATATCATCATATACAGCAACTCAGTTTATGGATACTAGTCGATTCACTTCACTACAAAACCCCTAATTTGACACAATAAATAGATACACTAAATTATGTTTTATACTTGACTCACATCATATATTACTCAAATTCATGAAATAAAGTACCAAAAGCAACAGAAACAATGAGGCAATACTACCTTGGGTGGTGGATTGATGCGGAGTGGGGTGGTAGGGGAAGGGCGTAATGTAGCAGAAACCGTTAAATCACCAGCAATCGCCATTTTTTAATCTCAATTGCTTCGATTATTAGGGATTTGTGTATTTGGTGTTGCCTTAGGGTTTGTTTGTTTGTGAAATGAGTTTTGATATTTTTTCCGTTATTGGTCAACACTAATGTGCTACTACTGTGCTAGTATTTTGATTTTTGACTGCGTTATCTTTTTTTTGACTGCGTTATCTACTCGCGCAAATGTGCAATTGCTGCAACAACGTCGTATGACTCGTGCGAGGGCATTCCTAATCCACCTCCCATGGATGACGGGTGCCACCCGTAAAGGCTACGGGTACCTCACTACCTACATGGCAACATCGACGTTGAATATTTTGTCAACGGTCATAATGTCGTTTGCAGTCAAAATAAAAAAAAAAATCCTAAATATAACAATGTATATATATATACACACATATATACACATCATAATCTCACCAAAACAATTTATCACATTATAATACCTTTAAATACACACTATATTTCTCTTCATTTTTTCTATCCACTTTTTTAAGAAATAAGTGATGTTGAAGAAGAACAAACAAAATATTAAATTGAATCGTACCAACCTCTACTTGGGTTATTACTTAGTTTTGTACTTGCTGTTTTATTTTTCAATTATTTCTTCAATTAAAAAAAATGAGAGAGAACTAAAATAATAGATTAATCATTCGAGGTATTATCTCTCTTAGCTCACTTGGAATGATCTCATCTCATAATTATCCATGACTATTTATGTCTCTAGCATGACCGCTTGATGAAATGTGAAGGGATGTTGCATGAATTGCTGATGCTACTAGAAGAATTCCTCATTGGATAATAGGTACTGTAACTGTCATTCTTGTAATTGGTTTAGTAGGCGTTTTCTTTTATGGTTCATATTCTAGATTGGGTTCATCCCTGTAATAATCAGATGAATTGAGTTGTATACATGAATTAGTAAGGACTCAACAGATTCCCTTCTTTGTTTGTCTGATTCGAGGGAAAATGCACGTTGAGTTCTTAGTCATTATAATATTTTTTTTATAAGTTCATTGAAGAAGTTCAATTTACTCAACAAATTTTCTCCTCCTCTTTTGTTTGTTCGCCACTTTTTTTTATTTATAGTATACATAATTATTAATTATTATGAGATAATAAGAAATCGTAATATATAGCTCGTGCATTCCCCTTATCGAAGTGAATCCGATTATACAATCAAGCGATAGTAGCCTTGATTTTTTCACGGACATTGCCAGGCGAGCCGAACAAGAAGCCACAACATCTAAAAAAAGACGTGTGTCACGTGATCGCGAGGAAGACAATATTGTTTTAATGGAAGTTTATTTTGTCGACAACCCAAATACAACAAAGCTACGTTTAAACAAGTGCAATGTATGTCGTAACGCCAAATTTTAAAAATTGTAGCCGATGTTGAAACAAAACTTCGAATGGTTCAGAGAAGAGAGGGTGTAGACGGTCGGTTTAGAAATAGTTTTATGCCTATGCAAAATGTCACATCTGCAGTTAAACAACTCGCAAATAGTAATCATCCTAATGAATACGATGAATATTTATGTATGCGAGAGAGAACGTCATGTTTGAAAGGATATTTGAGTCATTTTATCATAAGAAGGGAAAATATGTAATTTAATTTTTGATTTGGGTAAATATGTAACTAAAGTTTTAAATCGAAGGATATATGTAATAATTTCTTACTTCTAAACATTTGAAAGTTCGCAGGAAAGTGAATTTCGACGAATGAATTTATGTGAGTTGAGGTATCATAGCATTATGTTGAAAGATTAGTCCAAAAGATAAAATAAAAAAATGTTAAAAGACTAAAAGAGCATGTCAAATTTTTTCATCCATCTTTCAAATTTTTTTAATCATAAATCATTCAAGTTTACATATGTTATGTAGATAAATCTAATTTAGTAAATTAAAATACATAGCAAATATTTTGTATTCTTAACCTAATAAGTTGTCAAAGAGTCAAATGCTGACAATTACGAAAAGGATGAGAGTTTTAAAACCATACTCAACCCTCTCTACCTCTTTCCACAATTCAACATGGAATATTTGGTCAACTTTTCTATTTTTTAGCAATTTAAATATAAAACAACTATTTGTTTTTATATATTCCAAACTAGCTTATACCCCGGGAGCGTCCCGGGTTGAGAAATCTAAGTAAAACGAATAAAATTAGTAGTATCCAAACTATAAAAATAGCATCTATGTATCAACTTACATTAGATACTTTAAAAAAAATACCAAAAGATCAATTTCACTTTACAACATCAACACCTAAAACAGAATATTAAGATCACAAGCATTTCATGGGGACATAGATTGTTTAGCACCAATACATTCAGTCAAAGGTCTTTAACTGCATACAATAAGATTTGAGCTATTTCAGAATATGCTAGAAAAAAAAACATAGCAATTACCTGTTGGAGAGCGTCCCGGGTTGAAACATCTAATATTACATAATAAAATATCTAACATGACAACATAATTAATGACTTGCCAATATATGATTAATGAATATTATTATTATTATTATTATTATTATTATTATTATTATTATTATTATTTTAAACAAATCTCTGCCATAAGTTATCATATTCTAATATAAAAAAATGGTAATTGGGTCGGGTATCACCTAATCTCAGGCCCGACCCAAACCCACAATTTCTTTTAAACTAATTCCAAACCTAACACAATACATGTCGGGTTATAAAAAATAGTCGTTTTTTCTCCGTTTTTTACATAGCACTATGATACTCGTTGGAAAGATAATAAAACGCTCGTTAATTTGGTGTAATTTTTTTCTTTAAAAAATCTTGTGTATAAAAGATATTAACGTTTAAAAGTTATGGGAGGAAACATTAGAGATAAAAATCTAATTTTGTTTATAAATTTTAAATTATTATTTTCTTAAAATAAAGGGTGTAACATCTGTACTTTTCGTATTTTCAATTCTAGTCGTTGTACTCTTGTATCTTTCATTTTGTACCCTTGTACTCCCGGGCTTATGATCAATGGAAGAATATTTTGTCAATTGCATTTAACTTTTAATCTATTTCAATCATTCTATGTATTCTATTTTACGCAAACTTTACACGTTACGCTTAAAAACGAGACTCTAATACGAAACCGAAGCATAAACGAACCCGTACGAGTTAGAAATCAAGCCCAATCCAAAAACATGTCAAAATGGGCTTAAACCTTAAGTTTTAACCCAAAAACACGTCCAAAACCAAGTCTGTTGGGCCAAGCCCAACCAAAAAACATTTTTTGGGCCTAAACACCTGGTCGCGTCGCGTGACCAGATTCTGATTTCCCATCACGTAGCGTGACGAGACCTTTCTTGCAGAATTTTAACCAACTCGTAATTACACCCATTTATCTCACCTAAACATCTCCCAACCACCCTAATTATTGCATTAAACACCCAACCAACCCACCTCACCTATAAATACAACCTCTCTCCACCTTTTAACCTCTTGTTTATCCATAATCTCTCTAAAATCACTCTCTAATCCTCAAAGTTTTGAACAAACTTCCTGATAACACATCAGTAAGTTTTCTAAGCTCAAACCTTCTTTCTCTTCAGTTTTTCTTCTTCTTTTCATCTAAACTCCTTGGAGAAACCTCTAGGATCTTCCCTGTATTTATCCACAGAAGTGTAATAAGGGTAAAGCACCTAAAAGAGGTTCCAAAGGTGGTTGTTTTCTGAATTATACTATATAATAACATAAACTTATACTTTCAAGCTTCTATCTTACTATCTTATTATTAATCTTTGGAAGGTTTGTGGTTACACCCTAACTTACCAACTCTCTTGACCCTTCTTGTGCTACGGATTTATCCACACTAGAAAGGGGAAATCCCGTGTCCAAAACCCACGTTTATTCCATAAGCGAAGTGGTTATGACATGAACCTATCAAATGGATTCACATTCCTAACTTTACACCATCCGAATCATCTATGATGGTTTTGTGCTTGGTCTAACTTAATCTCATGACCATCCGGATTGCCCTAAAGGCAATTTGTGCTTGATTTGCCTAAAAGGCTTGCATGACTCTCGTGAATCTATAATTTAAACTCGAACCTAAGACCCTTTATTCTCTAATTCTAGTTAACCAAGGCTAAGGAACTAATCTCCCAAGAATCGTCTTTGGAGCCTTACTAAACGCACCCAAAGGGGAGTTCATACTTGTCCCCTTTTTACTCTTTATCACTTTTGGGGTGTAAACATGTATCATATGCAAAACACACTAATGCTTTCACAAACACACATGCTCAATCTATTAAACATACTTATATGCTACTTGCCATGCTTATGATTCTTAGATACTTAAACATAATTCATTAACTATTATTAGCCCACTTAACATGTATAGCGCTATAGGACTAGCACACCGCCCCCTTTATGGGTCATTGTTAAGATTTAAACGGCCTAGCATGAATATGCTAGGTATACGCTGTGGTACTCGCGGGTTTGAGTTATGTTCTTTGTATGGTATGTATGTGCAATGTTATAGTATGAGATTCGAGTAAATCATTCTAAATATTATGTATGTAAACTAAAACTAGTATGCTCACCAATACCTTATGTGTTGACGGATATTTTATACATGTTGCAGGAAAAAGCTTGATGAGACGATACAAGAAACATCACTTAGGATTCGGCCTTAGAAACAAACAAAACAATCTTTATTTTACTTCATTTTTAAGTTAATGTATTTTTCTCATGAACAAATTGTATACTTGTTGAATCTTAGATACGAATGAAATCTATTTTAATCTATTGTCACAATCTAGTGTTATGAAGTCTTTGAACAATCTACCACTAAGTCTCACCTCGATGATTCCGCCATCGGTTGGGGTGTGACAAAGGGCTTACCACATGGGATGACACATGGCACACTCAATAAAGAGAATACCCTCTTTAAATGCCATGTCATTAAAATGGCTTTGGTTTATTATATGTATAGATTTCAAGTAAAAGTCAATATACACATCGGCCCCTCATCTCCGGTGAACACCGCCACCCAAATCCGTCATCCCTCCAATGATATATATTAGATTAAAAACACATGTGAAAAGACGTATAACTACATAAAAGTTTATGTTCCAACTTAATCACATGAAGCTCTTTACCTTTTTAGACTCTTTAATTTAAGAGTCTAAACCTTTTTAGACTCTTTAATTTAAGAGTCTGTTCTTTAGACGCAATCCTTTTTCGCGTCTAAGGATTAGACGCACTCACGCAGGGACCTTAAAAATTAACGCGTCTGAAGGCTTTACACGTGTAATCGTCTGATTGGTAGACGCAAAGAGTGTCTCGTCCCTATTGTTTAGACGCATCCTATGTTTATTTTTGCAAATTACTTTGGTCAAATGTTTATTTGTGCAATTATTCCTTATATTTAGAGGGTGTTTGGGATTGCGTTTTAAATCTGATTTTTAGATTATTGCGTTTTGAAAACGTAGATAATCAGTTTTTAGTGTTTGGGATTGCGTTTTGAAAACACAGATAGTCAGTTTTATAGGCTACCAAAACGCAATAATCTATAAGCAGCTCCACCCCTGCTTTTTCAAAACGCATAATCTGTTTTGAATAATCAATCCCAAACACCCCTTATTCGACCACCTAACTTTTTCTAGCCTATATAATACATGAGTTTTAAAAGATAGAACCTTTTTTATGGATTAGTTTATATAAAATTACATCAATTCATGTGTAATAAAAGGGCATATAGCTTACTATGCATACCTATGAAACAAGTCAAACATCTGCACACAAAGTAAAACCACCCAAACAAATGTTAACAAATAACACAAATAATTAAAACCTCCATTAGCATCCTCCTCCTCATCTAGTTCATGCACAACCTCACCATCTTTATCACTATCATCCACAACCAGCCAAACATACTCATCGGAAACCTCACCGTTCACCACCGTCTTTACACCCTCTTCCCCACTCGCCACCTTGCACTGCACATACAACACCGTATTCGCCACCACATATATCAAAATCGCCAACGACGACTGCAAATAAACGGCTCCAATTTTCAAAACCACGGCCCAGTTTGCAGCCAGTCCAGGAACACGGAGAACAGTCGAGCATGCTAGTGCTGTGCCACTGATAAATCCTGTGATATACACTATGGAAAACGAGTGACGTCTAAACTCAGTCGACTGTTTCGCGCTTTGTCTTAGAGTTTGGAACCCTGATTTCGAATCTAAAACTGTGATCGCGGCTGCTGATCCCCATATTGTTATGAAGTATAATATAGTGAATGCTAAAGCATATGAAACGATTAAGTTTACTGTGAATGAAAAGAGGAATATGTCTATATTCAACCCTAAATCTTTAACTCCTTTATTGACTGTGATTGACGAAAGCGTAAACACGACAAAAAAGAGTATTACGTTTATTGTACCCGCCACGAGTGTGTAGAGAAGAGGGACAAATGAATGCGATAGCGATTTGAGAGTGGAGGTGAAAGTGAGAGGTTTACGTTGCATGGCATGGTTTGTGCTAAACGTGATTAATGCTATGCCCGTGACAGTAGGGAAGATGACGAAGCAAACGAAGGCGAGGATTGTAAACACGGTTTTGAGACTTAGTAAGGTTTGAGAAGAGGCGAGTATTGTTTTGAGGAGGAGAATATTGAATGGGTCAAATTCGGTAGGGGAGGAGTAGGAGGAGGAGAAGAATTTAACCGCGGCCGAGGTGGAGAAGGTGAGGGGGAGGAAGAGGAGAGAGATGGGGATGAAATGGAGGGAATTGCGGTTGAGGATTCGGTTTGTTAGACGGTAGAGTTGGTGGCGGTTGAGGGTTTCTTGGGTGGTGGAGGGAAACATTGTTGAACACTTGATCTTGAGTCTTTAGTTTTGTAAATTATAGGAATATGAACTATGAAGAGAGGTGATATTATATACTCTATGTTGATGGAGTCTAAGTTGAATTGTCTAGATGTTGTTGATCTTATCTTGACCATTTCTGTGCATGGCCAACACGGTTTTTTTTAGTGGATGAAGAAGGAACTGAAAGGTCAAAACTTGACTTAGCTATTGTTTTTAGAGTAAAGTACATAAATGGTCCTATGGTACCAAAATTTTGAATTTGTCCTCTAGTTTTTTCAAAAATAAACGGATATTTCCTTTGATTTGCGCTTTGTAATATAGTCACTAGTTAACAAGTCTAAGAGCATTCACAATAGAGCCCCTATATATTTGTGAGACAAAACCTTAAAATTTTTTATGGGGTTAGAAGTGGTTGTGAGTGAAGAAAATGAGGAATCTACTGTTTATTGGTAAATTTTGGGTTCTTTGGGAATCTTTTGGGGAAAACGGAAAAACTGTATTTATTTTTTAATATTTGTTGAAAGTGGTTGTGAGTGGAGGAGAGAGAAACTGTAATGGGGTTTAGTCTAATATGTGGTTGTGATTGGTTGTGAGTGGATGGGGAATGAGGAAACTATTGTGAATGCTCTAAAGTTTTATGCAAGTCCAAGTTACTAATTAAGTTAGGGACTAAATCCGTTACAAAGTGAAAACCATAAGGACTATCCATGTACTTTTGAAAAAAGTCAGATCTAAATAGCATGTTTGGATAACCATTTGTGAGCTCCTTATGACTTATTAACTTATTCAAGAAGGAGATAAAGGAGAAAATAGTGTTTGGGTAAGTTGTTTGAAAAAGACTTTTTGAAAGATTTTAGCTTTGGAAAAGGAGAAATGAGTCATAAGTTAAAATTTCTTACTTTTTGGATTAAGTAACTTTTGAGGTTGAAGAAGGAAAAAGGAGAAATGGATAAGGAGAGCCAAACATGCCCTAAATACGTTACAAAGTGCAAATCACATGGAGCATCAGTGTACTTATGAAAGCTAAAGACCAGATCTAAAATTTTGGTAAACCACATGAACTATCCGTGTCCTTTACTCTTGTTTTTTTTTTTTTTTAATTTGAGTAATTAACATATGTATGGATTAGTAGTTAAGTGGTTATGCATATAATTTAAAAAAATTCTTAAAAAAGCTCTCGATGATAGGCGAAGGGTTCCGCCGGAAACCTATTCCGGCAGCTATTCAGGCTAGAATCACAAAGATTTTTATCTCAAATCTTCCAGATCGATGCAGTGGGGTAGACGTGGCTGAAGCCATTCGAGGTATGGGTGACATTTTTGACATTTACATCGCACGGAAGAGGGATAAGGTAGGCAAGAGGTTTGGATTTGTATCTATGTTAGACGTCAAGGATGTCCCGGAGTTGGTTCGTAGCTTGTCTGATGTTCGTATGGGAGAGTATAGATTAAAGTGCAACGTTGCAAGATTTGTACTCGAAGAAGGGGAAATCAAACAGGCCAAACCTGTCCCTAAGCAAAAGCATCCAAACAGCCAGGGTTTCGGTAATGGAAGTGGTGAGACGTTTTCTAAGAAGGATTTTGGGTCTAGCTTTATGTCCTATAAGGAAGTTTTCACAGGGGTGGCGATAGACAAGACGGTGGTGGTAGATGATGCTACTAATGCCTTTGATAGTTTGCATGGGAGAATAATTATTGTGAGGTTGAATTCTTTGTTTGTGTTACAAAATATTAAAAAATTCTTGCAAGAGATGAAGTTACATGAAGGAGTGGTTAGGTGTCTGGGTGGTCTTCAAATAATGATCGAGTTCAAGTCTAACGAGCATGCTTCAATGGCGTTATCTGAGATTGAAGGCAGGTCTGACCTGTTCGGTAAAGCCGAAATATGGACAGGTCAGGTGAATCATTTTGAAAGGATTGCATGGTTAAAAATCTTCGGTGTTCCGTTGTGCTTATCAGAGAATAAGGTGGTGAACGATATTGGGAGTTTGTTTGGGGAGGTAGTTAAGTCGTCAAGGGTGGAACGGTGTGGTTTAGACGTTTCCTTCCAGTTTGTCGGAGTGTTGGTGAAACATGGTGGTCGTATTCAAGACGAGGTGGTCCTAAGGTGGAAGGGGAAAAATATCAAGGTATGGGTTACGGAGGACTCTAATGACTGGCTGGAGGAGTTTGTCATTGAGGCATCGTCGGAGGTTGATGGGAAAGAGCAGGGGCCGGAACTGGTAGAGTCTCCGGTCAAAACTCCGATGGGTCAGCCGGTTGTGTCGCCGGTGGATAGGAGTAATTGTCAGGAGGAATTTTCGGGATACAATAATGAGGGAATGAATGTCGATTCGGTTTCCAAAAATATTGGAGAGGTTACAAAAGAAGGTGTGGAAAAGTCAACAAAGGTTTTTACTGAAATTAATGCTACTGATATGGAGATTATTGAGGGAATTAAAAAATTAAAAAGAAAAAAAGCCAACAGGTTTAAGGAAGTGGGCTGCTCTAGTGGTGGGGAGTACATTAGTAGCAATGAGAGGCCCATTAAAGAGCCCAAAACTATTGCTGCCGAACTGGACCCTTTAGACCCATGTAATCTTGATCCATTCATATTGGGTAAAGATGTAAATGTGGTTAAGACAAGAGGACAAGAACCGATCCAAGTGAATAACTCTTTTCAGGTCCTGTTAGAAGAAAAGGATGGGGAAGTAGTGTCAGAGACTACCGGAGACTCGGGAGATACGGGTGACTCAGACGAAGACGATTCAGTCTCTGATGATTCTGTTGATGTGGAGACTGAGGTTAACTCTACTCGGGAGATGGGTGTCAAGCTGGGTGCTAATCTAAACGGTTTTGAGCAGATGATTCGGTCGACTGTCCAAGGATCAGGTTTTCAATCAGGTTTATCATGAATTGTCTCTCTTTAAATATTAGAGGGGTTGGGAAGGTGGGGAAGGTTTCTTGGGTTAATAGTCTGGTGCGAAAATATGGGGTGGATTTTTTGGGGTTACAAGAAACGATGGTGAATAGTAATAACTCTTTTAATTTCGATAAGTTCTGGAGTAGTTGTGATTATGGGATTGATATGGTGGCTGCTAATGGGAGATCGGGTGGTATTGTTAGTATGTGGAATGTTAAAAAATTTCAGAAAATTAGGTCGGTTGAGGATCAGAATTTTATTTTGACCTCGGGTGTGTTGGTGGAGGATGGGACGGTTTTAAATGTGGTTAATGTTTATGCCCCTCAGAAAGTGAATGAGAAAAGATTGTTATGGGATAAGCTTCTTAAGTTAATGCAGGAAGATAGTGGTCTTTGGATTTTTCTCAGTGATTTTAACGTGGTTAGGTGGAAAGAAGAAAGAAAAAATTCTAATTTCCATAGTGGCATGGCAGAAGATTTCAATAGTTTCATCGATAATGCTAACTTACATGAGTATGTGATGAGGGGGAACAGGTTTACGTTTTTGACAGGGGTGGGTAAAGATTCGAAGATGAGTAAAATTGATCGTTTTCTGGTTTGCCAGGAGTTTTTTAGTAGATGGCCGAGGGTGATTTTAAGAGCTCTGCCTCGAGAGTTATCAGACCATTGCCCGTTGTTGTTTTCTGTGTCTGATTACAATTTTGGTGCTAAGCCTTTTAAGTGGTTTAACTCTTGGTTAGATAGGGAAGGGTGTGATCAGGTTGTTATTGGGGCGTTGGAGAGTGGGGTTGGGGAAGGTCCAGCTGATGTTCGCCTTTTCAGGAAACTTGGCTTTGTAAAGAGAGCGATTGTTAAATGGTGGAAAGAAGTGGGTGCTAGAGAGGAAGAAGAGATCTCGATGATTAAGAACGACATTGCTGATTTAGAGAAGATTTTGGAGGATCGGGATCTTGAGGAGGAAGAAGTTTGGATCTGGGAACAAAGCAAACATGAAGTGGAAAAGTTTAACTGGCGAAGGAACAGAGACTTGCAACAAAAGGCTAGAGTTGATTGGGCTAAGTTTGGCGACGAAAACTCGGCTTTCTTTCACCGTTGTATTAAAGGCAGGAGGGCTGCTAATTCCATTCCTGGGTTGTTGGTTAATGATGTTTGGGTTTCTAAGCCCTCGTTCGTTAAAAGGGAGGTCTTACGTTATTATAGGAATCTTTTTAAAGAAGATTTCCGTGTTAGACCCGAGTTTGTTTGTGATTCCTTGAAACAGGTTCCGGAAGATTGTGTTGAAGGCTTAATTGCTCCGTTCTCTAGAGAAGAAATAAAGGAGGCGACTTTCGAATGTGGCGCGGATAAAGCGCCAGGCCCGGATGGGTTTAATTTTAGATTCATAGTTCATTTCTGGAAGTATTTGGAGGATGATTTGGTAAAGATTTTCGAAGAGTTCTTTCACGGCGGGTCGATCAGTAAAGTTTGTAGTGTCTCCTTCATCACCTTGATTGCCAAGACCAAGACCCCAGTTGGGCTAAAAGATTATAGGCCCATCAATCTTATTGGCGTCATTAGTAAGATAATCTCAAAGGTGGTGGCTTCTAGAATGAAGAAGGTTATTGGGAAGGTGATCTCCGATTCCCAATCGGCCTTTATTAAAGGGAGGTACATCTTGGACGGCCCTCTCGCGCTTAATGAAATAATTGGGTGGCTTAAGAAGAACAAGAGTAAAGCTTTTCTTTTGAAAATCGATTTTGAGAAAGCTTATGATAACGTTTGCTGGGAGTTTCTTTTAGCCTTGCTTTCTCAAATGGGTTTTCCGTCTAGATGGGTGATGTGGGTGAAGGGCATCCTATCTTCCGCTCGTTCGGCGGTGTTAGTAAACGGGTCGCCTACATTCGAATTTCAATGTCAAAAGGGTCTAAGGCAAGGAGATCCTTTGTCTCCTTTCCTTTTCCTTATCGTTATGGAGGCTTTTGATGGTTTGGTTAGAAAAGCGAGTTCTTTTGGGTTGGTGGATGGTATTAAGGTTGGTAAGGATGGGCCGCTGATTACGCATATGTTGTATGCGGACGATGCTTTATTGTTGGGTAACTGGAAGAGAAAAAATCTGATGAATATTAACAGATTATTGCGGATTTTCTTTTTAGTTTCAGGCTTGAAGATTAATCTTAAGAAATCGGTTCTTTTTGGGTTGGGTGTGGAGGAGCTAGAGGTTATTCGGATGTCCACTTTGTTGGGCTGCAGGATAGGTAAGCTTCCGTTTACCTATCTTGGGGTTAAAGTAGGGGCTAATATGAATAGGGTGGTGAATTGGGAACCGGTTTTGGAGAATATTCGAAACAGATTGGGGAGCTGGAAGTCCAAGCTTTTATCGATTGGAGGTCGTCTAACGCTGCTCAAATCGGTGCTTGCGTCCCTTCCTGTGTATTATCTGTCCATTTTTAAAGCCCCGAGTGGAGTGGTGGATAGTATCGAAAGGATTATGCGTAAATTCTTATGGGTTGGCTGTAAAGAGGGTAGGGGTATTCATTGGGTGGCGTGGGAAGTGGTGACGAGATCTAAAAAGAAAGGGGGTTTGGGTGTGGCGAATATTAGAGAAGTTAATACGGCGCTTCTTGCAAAGTGGGCATATAGATTTAAATCCGATACGGGTGGCTTATGGAGGAAGTTTATAGTGAGCATTCATGGTGGTAAAAATAGGTGGTGTTTTCTTCCTCTTAAAAATGCGAATACGGGTTGTTGGAAGACTATAGTTCGTTTATTGGAAGGTGTGGTGGTAGAAGGTATCTCTTTTCAAAACTGTTTAAGGGGCAAGATTGGGAATGGGGAGAACATCATGTTTTGGAAAGACGTGTGGTTCGGGGAGAATACGTTGATGAATAGATGGCCAACTCTGTTTGGTCAAGAGAAACAGCAAAACGCTTCGGTTAATCAGCGTCTAACTCAGGTGGGAGACGAAGTTCGATTGGCAGATTGTTGGAGGTTCAATACGGATTCGATAGCTGCTATTTCTGAGGCGCAGGACTTGCAGTTCGTTCTGTCTCAGGTCCGTTTGTCTGCTGCTGCGGATTCCTGGGTTTGGAGTCAAAACAGTAAAGGTGATTTTAGTGTCGCTGCTGTCCGTAGATGGCTGGATAAGGAGAAAACTTCTGCTGTGAATCGGGATTTTAGATGGTCCACTTGGATCCCGATTAAAGTTAACATCTTTATGTGGCGTTTAGAGCTTGATCGTATTCCGACCCGTTTGGCTTTGATCAGCAGGAGTGTTAATATCCCAGACTTGAAATGTCCGTTTTGTGAGATGGCATACGAATCGGCGCTGCATATTATGGTCGGTTGTGGCTTTTCTAAAGGGGTTTGGAGCAAAATTTGGGTTTGGTGCAGAGTTTATGCAGGGCAGATTGCTTCGATGGCAGATTTATTGAAGATGGGCTTCGCAGACCGTATGCCCAAGGGGAAGAAGAAAGTGCTCAGGGGTATCATCATGGCGACGTGTTGGAAGATTTGGTTGGAGCGTAACAACATTATTTTTAACAAGTCTAAGGTGCAAATCGCTGAAATTGTGGCGGGGGTTAAGTCTTTAACTTTTTGTTGGTATAAGCATAGGGCTAGATTTAAAGATTTAGACTGGCAGGAATGGAGTAAGTTCCCTCTGTATATGATGTAATTTCTGGGCGGTCCTCGGTTTGAGGTCTCGTCGTTTTTATGAAAGTCTTATGTTAAAAAAAAAAGTGGTTATGCATATAAGAATGTTCCAACATACCTATTATAAGCAAATATCCTTATTTCCTCTCATTCTTCCTTGAATTCTAATGTTTTTTTATTTTCAACTAGGCAGAGCGATTCAGGATCTTGATCCTAAAGTACATTTACCATCGAGAATTTTGAAGACTATGCAGTTCATAAAACAAATAAGTCGGGTAAATGACATGATCCAGGTAACATCTGGCTGTTGTTATTCTGAAGTATACCGGACTTGGTCATGATGAAGATGTACGGGCCTTTTGAATTTTTTAATTAAAATACTAACATGGCATTTGAAGAATATGAATATTGAAAATTTAACTTCATCTTTTCATCATGACCTAACATATCTACATTTTACAGTTTACAATTCACATGAATTACTGTTGTCTGTTTCATTTAAAAAACCTTGTGTATTCACAACTTTATGTGTGTCATTATATGACTTTGGGCCAATGAAAGAAACATACATCCATACAACTTTCTTTAAGACATGTGTTTAATTCATATAACATTATAACCTTCGTCCCTCGATATATAATTATATATTCTAGTGCTAATATGTATCATCCCTCCAAGTGTTGATCGATGCTAAGTAAACGAACCCTAATATGTCTACGTTAGTTTGATTTGGTTCTGCGCCATCAGAAAGGTTTGGTTTGGGTGGATCGAATAATGGTGTGACTGGGTTGGTAAGTGCGATCGGATTATTGATTGTGTTCTATCAGTGCAAATAAATCATGAGAGTGATTTACGCAATATTTTGTAATAATTATTGTATTCAATGTAATTTATTTACTTTCCTAGTATACGGCTAAATTACGTAACTCTATATATTATAATTGTTTCTACTTAATAAAATATTTGAGATTGAGTTTCACATGGTATTAGCCTAATTTTGACGATCTTTCTCTCTCCCTTTTCCTTCCTCTCTGCCAACCCTACTTTCCTTTTCTTCTTTTTTTGCCGTCTCAACTATCACCTCCATCACCTATTCTTCACCGCCATATACCGTTCCTCCAACAAAAATTCCATCCAAACCCACTTACACCTTGCTCCATATTATATTCCCTTAAACCGTCACCATAATATTATATTCCCTTAATCCCCATCGACCCATATTATTTTTCTCAATCCTTTGACAACCCATATTATATTCACCGACTTCGACCCATAAACCTTTCCTATCGTCAACCGATCCCCTTTTCTAATGACAGCGGAATCATCGAGATGCCACGTAGTGACGATTGTTCAAAAACTCATGGTACTAAAGTGTAAATATTTTATTCAATGCTTTAAGTACAATTAAAAACATTCATGAAATACAAGTACAATTTCCACACGTCGTCTAGGTTAAGTCTTTACTAAGTCTGAATGTCCTACATGAAGTATCTCAACAAACAATCTGAAACATGTACGACAATATTTTGTCAACATAAATAATGTTGGTGAGCATACTTGGTTTGTATACGTATAATATAAGTTTAACGAATATGTTTTACAACTCATGCGTCAAGATTTATCAAGGCATTATGTAAACACGTAGTAAACAAACATGATAAAGTCAAATTAAACGAATATGTTTCACACAAAGCATCCTAACACTTTCGAAATGATTTGAGCACCGTAACATGTGCTACGTCGATTTGAGCATTTGAGCACTGTAACCTAAGTTACGCCAGTTTGAGCATTCGATCATTAGAGCATTTGCGCATTCGAGCATTTGAGCACCCTAGCCTAAAGTTAGGTCTAGATAACGATTTCGAGCAAACAATGTACGTAATCTACATTTAAGTCTAGCATAAATCACCAAGATAACGAGACACGTATATGAATTGTAAACGTATAAAAGTTTATGTGTAAGTTTGTATATGTGTACATATTTCACCCCAAAAGTGTAAAAAAATGAAAAAGGGGATAAATATACTTACAGATACGAAGAATACCAAGCACGACTTATACAAGTCATAGCGGTTTAGGTAACTCCAAAAATTACCCTAATAGAATGAATAATAGATGTGTGAAAAATAGAATAACCTGAACTAGAATGACTTTGAGATTTCTAGGTTCATGTGTATTTAAGGATTTAGTCTAGGACTTAAAAATGTCTAGATAGTAAAATATAACAACACTATATGATTACGAAATACCAACTCGTATTTATATAAATAGTTAGAGTAAACAGAGTTTGTATGAATAACGACGATCAATAAAATTTAATTTATTTACTTGAAATTTATCATGGAATATATATATATATATATGTATATATATATAAACATATGTGTAGAGATTACAAATTGGACTAAAATATAATCAAATGACTATGATAATAATAATAATAATAATAATTATCATGATATATTATTATTATTATTATTATTATTATTATGCTAGTCATTTAATTCTAGACGACTTGGTCAAGTCGTCTAGAATTAAAAAATGAATTAGAATGTAACAAAATAAAATGTAATGTATTGGTTATGTGTATGTAAAATATATTAAATGTATAAAACACCAACCAATAGTACGAATGTGAAAATGTTGAATTATATATATATTTAAATAAGTAAAAATTATAATTTATAAGATACAACGAAATAAACAATTCTGTGTAATCAGGATAGTGAATATGATGAAATGAATATGAGAAAGCGTGTAAACTATATGATTATTTTGTAAATAAAGTAGTTATCAAAGTCTACACACACGTGTGTATATATGTATACATGTATGTGTGTGTTTGTAAGATGATCGTTAGCCGAATAGATTACTAAAGAAAATATAAGGCAGCTAGATTAATAAGTTACTAAACATATAGATATTTGTTCGAGTCATAAAAAAATAAAGATAAGAGATTCATATTATAAATATACATAGAGGTCATCCGTACCTTATTTGTATAATTTCAAACATTAGGAATGGTTCATTTCAAAGCTTTGGATCTAGATAGTCACAAAATTACCAAAAATAACTAGATTAGAACTTCGGTGGCATGATGGAGGGCTTGAAAGTTACGAAAAGCTGTGTTTAAAAAAGATGTTTGCATATGTGTGTCAAAAAGGAAATTAGATGAAAAAAAAGTATGACAACCATATATATAGAGGTTGTGAAGGGGTATGGTCCTAATTCCTAGCGCGATGACGCACTCTACCCCCACAACATCGTTCTCACATGATTTCCGTGGAGAACAAGCCATTTGAATGGCCAAGTATGTGAAGACAACAGACCTCCGCGAAGTCTCAACCTCTGCGGAGCCCAAGACCTACAAGGCCACACGTGGAGTGCAATCCACCCGCGTAGGACTGGCCCGCCAAGTCTGGGCACCAACAAGGAAGTTGCAGTCCCTTTTATCCCCACTTGCTGCACTGTTCCCCTGGTGTCAGGCGTCACTTCAGACGATATTCCATAAGGATCAGGCTGGCAGACTGACGCCGCCGGACACAGTCTAACGCGGACTAGAAAGATCCGCCTATAGCCACTAGCAACGTGCCACATGGACCAATGGCAGGGCGGTGCACTTTTCTCTCTCTCCTGCATTTCTTACATTTAGTTCAATACTAATTTCCTTAGTCTATTACTAACTAATTGGGCCGAAAGGAAGGCAAGCTCATAACCAGGGCCCAAGCCCATCGTCGTGGTTATGGGTAAATGGTAACCGGCCCGTGTAACCTCTATATAAAGGAGCTCACACCTCCTTTGCCAAAGATTTCACTATCTCGAGAATATACACATACTTACCGGGCCAAACACCATTTTTGTGTCTGCTATCACGAGTCTTTGAGAATCTAGGCGGTTGCCTCATTTCATACGGCCCACGGATTATTGTTTACAAGTCTTGAATCTAGCCACGGTGTGGAGCAAAGAATGATATCCTCCAGCAAACACGAGTCATCACCCCACGTACCTCCTATGAGGTAAGTACCACACTCATTTATACTTGTTTCTTCATGTTGAAATGAATTTGATTTAATTGCATGTTAAATCTCTTTTAAGAAGAATTAATCACTTTGAATGTATAAAAGAAAAACCGTAAGACAATTCAACTAGACTTTATTATAACATTAAAAAATAAATTAATTTCTAATAATAACAAATTTTGAAATTCACGGTTTTTTTCCTCTAGATCATAAGAAATTGTTTTTTAGACGTTCATACTTCAAATTACATAACTTATTCATATATTTTTTTATAAATCAAACATTTTTTATACATTAAGCTTTCCAATAACAAAATAAATTTATGTTTTCATAACATTTAACTTAAAAAAAATTGATATTACCCAAAACTTTTCGATAAACTTTAAACGTGTAAACTTAACAAAAATCTAACGAACTTCAAATTGAAGTTTTATAAAAGTCAGATCTAAATATCGTTTTTCAATATACGTTTGCGATTAAAACGTGGACACGATTCATATGATAATAACACACTTGATCTTTTCATTTAATTCGAAACGATTACAAGGACAGAAATAGGAACATTTAAATACATAAAGGACTACAATTGACAACTTGATAAAGATGAGGGTGATGGATGTCACATCTGGGGAAGGTGAGATGTAGGCAAACCTTACCCCTATCCTTGCGGATAGATATGCTACTTCTAGAGAGACCCCTGGCTCCATAACACACAATTGACAAGCAAACAACACTAAAAGAGTAATATAGAGCTACTATAATACAGAGAAACAGTGAGACCGTCACATATGTAAAACAAGATATATATGCCATCAAAGAACAACATAAACCATACATACTCAAATAGAAATCACCCTTACAGGCATTCTACCTGTGTATGAGAGAGTCTAAGCTCCCAGAAACACGCTACGATACAACCAAAAACCCACTCCTAATAATCCTTAACCTTAATCTTATGTCTCCATGAACCCCTATCCTTGACCATATCCTCAAAGAGGTGCATCTCTACTAAGTCCTGCCTAATCCGCTCATCCTATGTCAATTTGGGTCTCCCCAATCACCTCTTTCCCTCTACAGTGAGGGTTTCCACTACTCTAACTGAGGCCGTCATTGGCCTCCTCTTCACATGTCCATACCATCTCAATCTTCCCCCCTTTATCTTGTCTGATATACTAGCTAGCTACCTCTAACTTTCCCTAATAACCTCATTTCTTACCCGGTCTACCATTGTGTGACCAGACATCCACCTTAGCATCCGCATTTATGCTACCTCCGTCATGCGGGCTTGTTTCTTTTTGATGGCCCAACAATCTGTCCCATATAACATAGCAGGTCTCACTGTAACCCTATATAATTTTCCCTTTAGTTTAGTTGGGAACCTTTTGTCACATAAAACCCCACTGGTGGCTCTCCACCTACACCAATCAGCTTGTATGCGACAGGTGACATCATTATCTAGCTCCCCATCCCTAAACTTAGTTGCTTGCGGGACCACTTGACCTTCAATCGTAAGTTGAGTATTTTCTTCGTGTCTTGCACCACTGAAACCACAATACATGTACTCAGTCTTAGAACGACTAATCCTTAAACCCTTGCTCTATAAAGCTGCACGCCAACCCTCTAGCTTCTCATTCAAACTATGTTTGGACTCTAAAACTAACACAATATCATCTGCAAAAAGCATGCACCACGGCACTAACTCCTAAATTGACTTGGACAACTCATCCAAAACAACTGCAAAAAAGAACAGACTTAATGCAGATCCTTGGTGGAGTCCTACCCCCATAGGGAAGGAGTCAGTATCTCATATAGGCGCGCGGACACCAGTTTCGGTCCTACCATACATATCCTTAATTAAGTCTATATACTTCTCGGGGACCCCTCTACTCTCCAGACTATCCCAAATAAGTTTACGTGGCACACTATCATATGCCTTTTCAAGATCTATAAAGGCCATATGAAGATCCCGCCTTTTCTCCCTATACTTCCCATAATTTCATAGTATGACTCAATAACTTAATACCTCTGTAATTCCTACTACACTGCGCGTCGCATTTGTTCTTATATAAAGGCACTACGACACTACTCCTTCACTGTTCTAGCATTTTTTTAGATTTATAAATACAATTGAACAAAGTAGTTAACCATTGTACTCCTTCCTATCCAAGACACTTCCATACCTCAATCGGTATGTTGTCTGGACCAACTTCCTTAGCCTATCCCATCTTCCTGAGTGCAGATATCACCTCTCCCCGTGTTATATTTTGACAATAGTTGTTATTTGTTTGCCGCATTTGGGTGATGGGGTTATCATGATCCTGTTGGTAATCTTTCCCGTTGTTGAAAAGATTGCAAAAAAAAGTTTGACATCTTAGCTTAATGTCGTGTCGCCTACTAGAATGTGCCGCCATCTTCTCACGTTATAAACTTCACCACCCCTAGATCCTGCCTCTTACGCCCCGTAGCTTTGGCAATCTTAACATATCAAGTTCCCCTCCTTGGTTTCCAGTCGTTCATACATCTTCTTATAGGTAGTGTTCTTAGCCTCAATCACTGCCTTTTTTGCTTCCCTCTATACCTTTTTGTATCTTTCCTTTAGTGTGACACGCTCCCGATCGTCTGCGCACCTCAAAAGATCTCTAAAACTATCATGCTTACCCCTAATTTTGATCTACACCTCCTTAGTCCACCACCACGACTCCTTATGCTCACTTAACTTTCCTGTTGTGACCCCTAAAGTCTAAGTCACCACCTGATTAATGATAGTCTCCATATCCTTCCACATCTGGTTCCTGCCTCGCCTCAGTTCAGTCATAGCCTTAGATATGACCTTATCTTTGAACTCTGAAATTCTTTCTCCCTTCAAGTTTCCCCATTGAATCCTATGTCAGATATGTCTCTCTTCTACCACCAACTTATCTCTTAGGCCTATATCTGCCACCAGCAAATGATGCTGAGTCACTGTTGTTTCCCCGGATATAACCTTACAGTCCTTCCACCAACGTCGATCTTCTCGTCTTATCAAAAGATAGTCGATTTGCGTGCTCCAACCCCCGCTACTATACGTGACCAAAAGTGATTCCTTCTTAATAATATTATATTACCATTTCCCACTCTCCCTCTCTCCCTCCCTCCCCCTCCAAGACACTTCCATACCTCAATCGGTATGTTGTCTGTATTAGTAGTGGGGTACCTATGACCAATTCTGGTTGTGCCTCGTCCTCTAACAAGTTTCTCAAAAAAAAAAAAAATTAAATAAATCATCATCATACTCAGTTAATCTCACTTATAGCAAAGCTAAAGTAAGGTCTGAGGAGGGTAAGATATAGACAACCTTACCTCTACCCCTAAAAATAGAGAGGCTGCTTCCAGTAAGACCCACGGCTCTAAAATAAAAATAAAAATAAAAATAAAAATAAAAACCTTACCAAACCTCGAAACAGGCCAGCTTACCAAACCTCGAAACAGGCCAGCGTTGAATAAAGGATCTTAATTATTGACAGTAGTACTTAGGAGTTGGGAGTGTCTATAAAAATTAAAACCCCGATCTTCCTTCCTTGCATATACAGAGATAACCATCTCAAAACCACCGCCATCACCAACAGGTCGGAATCAGCCTGCCAACATCATCGTTTTCATCAACAGGTACGACCACTTTGCTTTTTTTTTCCAGATCTTTGGGTGCTTAAAGATTGATTCGTTGTTTTCTTCGAGTGCAGAGCATGAGGTTTTGTTTGTTAGATGACGTGGTTAACTGTTTTGGTTTCAAACCCCTTTCTCATGAGTTGTTTAATCTAAATTTACAATGGTTTTGAAGAAATTGTTTGACTAAAAAAGTCAAGATGTGTAATTTGTTGTCTTGCAGGTTGTGCTTACATTTACACTGTTTTGAGTTGTTAATATTATTAGTGCAAAGTCTATAGTGTTAGCTTGTCATTGTTGAAACAATGCCAATGTTCTTTTCTATTCAAATCTGTTGATACAACATTTGCTTGAAGGCAGGCTAAATGATCATCTCTTTTAGGGACGCAACCGACATTATGTATTGTTATTAAGAATTTATATATCCTTTGTGGTAGTATTTGCTTACAAGTTAATCGTTTCTTAAATGCTTTAGATTCTTCTTCAAGAGGAAGCTATCAAAATTTGACCTTTGCCGAGTGTTGGAACAAGCAGAAGCCAGGTGGTACTACCAGCATCCGCATTTGTTTTCGTCAACTTTGTGGTAACCACATAGCCTTTCATTTTACTTGATGTATTTCTTTTATCGCCCGAAAGCTTTTAGGTGATTTAAGTTATATAACGAACCGGATCAAATACTTGACGGTATAAATTCGGGTGCTAGTTATTATTTATTTTCCATAGTTTTAGTTTGGCCCTGACGCAGTTGATTTTGTATTTTGTGTTTAGTTTTCATTCTTCTGTTTCATGATCCTATCAATTGAAAACATCATTAGTAAGGTTCTTTTGTCTATTTATTAAATACGTTTCCTCTAAATTGCCATTAGGTATAGACTTATTAAGATTTTGACTTCGAGTCAATTTGTCATCGTCGCTGATCCTGTGTGCGACCCCAACTCGATGCTTTAATCCCGTTCTGCGAGCAAGGATACGAGTGATTTGTTGAGTTTATATGTTCACTGTTAAGTTATTGCTGGTAATTACTGATATATTTGTTCGACTTTATTTTATTTCTTTGTAGTTTATCAATATTAAAATTTTTTGCCATCTGAGTTTATATGTTCAGTGTTAAGTTTTTGCCATTTGAGTGCATATCTTTAGTGTTAAGTTCAGGTTCATAATGTCACTTAAGTAATTGATGTTTTTTTTTTCTGGATATTTTGCATTATTTTTTGCTAGAATTAGTTTTGAGTTAGTTTAAAAAATGTCCAACCCGAAACCCGATTTGATGAACATCCCTAACTGAATTTGCTATCGTTTTTGTATAATCTTACACTGTTGTTTGATTATAGTTTCTTGGTTTAACTGAAACATATTATCTAAATTATCAGGTCTGATAGGCTAAACGGTGGATATTTGGTATGGATATTAAACAAAGAACTCAAATATACAACAATCTGTGTAGTTTCGCAAGAAAATGTATTTACGGCATCCTTTCAGTAGCTACATTACCGAATCATATCGCCTTTATAATGGACGGTAATAGAAGATACTCAAAGCAGCACAATTTGGTTGACGGGGAGGGACATAAGGTCGGATATTCATCGTTAATGTCGATGCTTAGATACTGTTACGAGCTAGGTGTGAAGTATGTGACGGTTTATGCTTTTAGTATAGAAAACTTTAAAAGAAGCCCGGAAGAAGTCCAATCTTTGATGGACTTAATGGAGGAAAAGATTGAAGGGTTAGTAAAAGAAGAGAGTTTAGTTAACCAGTATGGAGTTCGGGTTCACTTTGCAGGAAACCTTAAACTGTTATCTAAACCCGTGAGGTTAGCAGCAGAACGCGCTATGAAGGCAACTGCTAAAAACTCAAAAGCAGTATTATCGATCTGTATTGCGTATACTTCCACGGATGAAATTTCGCATTCTGTTGAAGAATGTTGTGAAGAAAAATGGGATGAAATCAAAGATTTGAATGATAGAAAACATGAAGCAGATATCATTAGTGTTTCGGATATTGAAAGGCATATGTACATGGCGACTGCACCTGACCCTGATATTATAATCCGTACATCCGGTGAGACCCGTTTGAGTAATTTTCTTTTGTGGCAAAGTGGTAACTGCCTCTTGTGTTCACCATCCGTTTTGTGGCCGGAAATTGGTTTTCGACATCTGGTTAAGGCAATTTTGGAATTCCAACATAAATTGTATTATTTAAAACAAACAGAAGCAGACATGAAGTGAAGGCTAGAATTCTTAGGTGTAGTTGTTTCTTAACTTCTATATCTTCTTGTATTCTAGTTTTGATTGTGTTTTTGAACATGAGTTAAGATGATGTTATTAGCATCCTTGTCTCGGTTCAAGATCATATGCTTACTGTATTATCCTTCAGTACTAATATTGATTAAATATATTTGGGGTTGCAGAAACATGGTTAGTTATGTTATTGCACTAATGAGATTGTTTGGTCAAGGTGAATAGAGTTTGATGCTATTAGATTTAGCTGATGCAAGAGCATGTGTTCAGGTGATGTTACTAATGATTATATTTAGGTTTGAAGATTGTCTTAGGCCATAAAGATCACTTTTACATATAACTCACGGCTAGGATCGCAAACGAACTGAACTTTCAGCGAACAGTTCATGAACTGTTCGGCGGGAAGTTCGTTTGTGTTCGTTCGTTTAATAAATGAACGAACACGAACAAAAAAAATGTTCGTTTAGTTAAACAAATGAACATGAACAGAGGTCGCGTTCGTTCGTTTATGTTCGTGAACGTTCAGTAACGTGTTCGTTTGTGTTCGATAGTTTAATAGGGTTTATAATTTTTATAATGTTTTTTTACATTCTTTAACTTTTTGTTATTTTTACCTAAATAAATAAATAAATTATTATGTGTGAGGTAAGTATATGGCTATATGAGGTCAATAAACTCTACTTTTAGTATAATCATTGAATAAATAATCAATGAAGAGTTCAAATTTTAATAAATAACTAAGACCATGTGTAGTGGAGGGCTTTATTTATAAAGCCCCCCTTCCTGATTGGTCCACGTGGCTGCTGAGTCAGCGTGGAGAGAGAAACTGAAAAAGGGGTGTAGTGGTGGGGCTTTATTTATAAAGCCCCTGATTGTGATTGGTTGATTTTTTTATTTTTTTTAATCTTTTAATTCAAAATAATTAAAATAAAATGCAAATAAATATAAAAAAATTACAAATAATATTAAAAACACAACTAATATTAAAAAAAAATTACAAGTAATATTAAAAAAAAAGTTACAACTAATATTAATTTTCATCTTCGGATTCTTCATATTCGTCTTCGTCCTCTTCTTCTTCTTCTTCGTCACCTTCTTCTTCGTCACCTTCTTCTTCTTCTTCTTCTTCTTCTTCTTCTTCTTCGTTTACTCCTGGGTTTGGAATATACCGAACCGACCACGCTTGTTGGACCAAATCCGCAGCTAACGCGTCATGTACTTCATGGTCGCGAAGTTCATGTGCGTTGAGCACTCTTTCTTGCATATTAGCTTGCGGTAGATCCTGAACGGCTTCCGGTACATAACTTTGGCATATCGCTTTACCTTCATCTTCTAATATCATATTATGCATGATTATACATGCATACATAGCATCTCGCAGCTTGTCTGTGGTCCATGCACGAGCAGGGTTTCTTATGTAATGCCAACGCTGTTGAAGAACCCCAAAACATCTCTCTATGTCCTTTCGCGCCGCCTCTTGGACCTTTTTAAAGTGTGCCCGTTTTTCATCGTACGGGTTACTAAATGTCTTGACGATAATGCTATACCTCGGATATATTCCGTCAGCCAAATAGTATCCGTGTGGGTAGTAGTTTCCATTAGCGTAAAAGCACGCCTTTGCTGCCCTGCCAGAAATGAAATCCTCAATAATAGGCGACTGCTCAAAAACGTTTAAGTCGTTGCATGAACCCGCAACACCAAAATAGGCCGACCAAACCCAAAGATCGACTGAAGCCACCGCTTGAAGAATAATCGATGGTCCTTTTTGGTCACCACGCGTGTGTTGACCTCGCCAAGCGGTTGGGCAATTATACCACCGCCAATGACGACAATCAAGGCTACCCAGCATTCCTGGTAACACATGTTCATTCGTATGCACCTCGTAAATTTTTTGTAAGTCGTACCAAGTGGGCCTTCTAAGATAACGGGCTCCGTACAACTTTATTATTCCTAAAACAAATAATACAAATATATATAAAAAATAAATACAAACATATATTAAAAATAAATACAAACATATATTAAAAAAAAAGTAATGTACCTTGGCAAAAATACTCCAAAGAATCGCGTGTTGTATTCTCGGCCATTTTTAAATACTCGTCGTTGATATCCGTCGTGTTGCCGTATGCGAGTATACGCAGTGCCAAGGTACACTTTTGAATAGACGTGAATCCCATCATCCCCCTAGCATCCGCTTTTTGTTTAAAGTACGAAAACGCACTTTCAAGATCTCCGGATATACGTAGAAATAAACGTTTGCTCATCCGGAAACGACGCCTAAAGATCTTTGGGTCGGGGTAAGTCGGGTTTTCATCAAAGTAATCCTTCATCAATCGAGCATTCGCCGATACACGATCTCGTTCGTAGTACTGCTTAGTTTGTTTTGGAGGTGTAGGCGTACTAGTTTCTTCAAGATACCGCGCCGAAAGCGCTAGCGCACTCGTAATGGCATCTTGCTCCAACTCTTCGTCTGTGGAATAACCCTCGTCGCCTAGAAACTCTCTATAATATTCTCTCGCAATAGATGATGACGCGGGGGAACCCATTTACTTCAAATATTGGTAAATATGTGTTTTGTATATATATATATGTGTGTGGAATTCAAATATATGTGTTTTGTAATATATGTGTGTTGTATTTATATATAAAAAAAAATTAGCCGTTTGAAACAATAAAAAACGGTCACAAGACCGTTGCCGCCACGTGGCCTTTTTTCATTGGATGGATCAAATGGTTTCAGGCGTTATTTATATAAAGCCCTTGCCCCTTTTTTGAAAATGGCGCCCCCTGTTTTGGTGTTGGGGGCGCTATTTTTTGCAAATTTTGAAAAATAAAGCCCCACTACGGGGGTCTAATGAAGACTTCAAGTTTAAGATGCGAGCTTAGTTTTTTTTTTTTTTTTTTTTTTTTTTTTTTTAAACGGCCAACAATATTTCTGCCCGACAACCCATGGGAGTCCCCACACTATGGACAGACCCCCACGTCCAACCCAATGAAGGGTCCATACGTACCTCGGGCGGCTGGCGTAGTCAGGCCCGCCCATGCAATTCCTGAAACCGGGGAAAACCCAACCCCTCACCCGCCTGTAGGCATGACGGTGAAGGATTGGTAAAACCCGGGCGAGATCAGGACTCGAACTCATAACTATAGGCCAGGAGTCATCCATCATTTCTCATTATGTCCCTCGTGGGAATCGAACCCGGGACCCCCAAGATGGATCCCCAGTCCATTAACCAACTGAGTTACCTGTGAAGGACTAAATATGTTTGTATAACTATGTTATATTTTGAGTGGATCTAATTAATTTGTTAATGTATGTGGATTCGATCTTATTCGAAAGTTAATATATGTCCTGTTTGTTTACGTTCATGAACACTTATGTGTGTTTGTTTGTGTTCATGAACCCTAGTTTGTGTTTATTTTTGTTCGTTTGTACTCGTGTGTGTTCATTAACAAAATTACCAAACGAATAGAAACGAACATGAACATAAGTGTTCATGAATTGTTCGTGAACACATAATTTCCTTAACAAACGAACAAGGCCTTGTTAGTGTTCCTTCAGTTCGTTTCGTTTGCAGCCCTACTCACGGTCTATGATTAACAACTCGTTTGATTTTGACCAACTGTTTCTGACATTAGTGGTTTGTTGAAGATGACGTCTGTAAGGACGCGCATGGGACGATTTTTAGCTTAAAACTAACAAAAACTTACGTTTCTGTTTTTTCATATAGGTTCGGTTATGGGTTGGTATTCACTATTCAGTTTTAAAGTAGAGCCTGAAAACATTGGCCCAAATTAGTTAATCACCTATTTTAATAATTTTATTTTCATGAAAATTTTGGCCCTAACAAAATGAATTTGGGTCATAAATCCAATAACAAGCAGTAAAACAAGTTCAGTGTGGTTTGGTTTCGGAGTGACACAACCAAAACCGAGCCATAGTTTTCGATTTTCAAAAAAAAAACAAAATTGAACCGTCAGGTTATTAGTTTGGGTTGGTTATTTCAGTACGGTTTTTAGTACTGAAATGTCTTATAAGTGCAACCTATTTCTGGGTTTCCTGTTTCATTTGAATACGTCATAGTTATTATTTGATATACTATCAAAATAATAACTTTATGAAACACCAAAACCAATCTCAAATGTCCTTACCTGAGGAACTTCCAATATTGATCATTTCTCCAAGTCCACTTCCTGTTGTACCACGGCCACCACCTCCTGGCACGCCACCACCTGGGGCGCCACTATCTCTACCTCTAGCTTCACGCTGATCGAAAATGAAATTCACATGCTGAGCTATCATTCTCGCTAACTGCTTAGGCGAAACGGGAAGTGAAGATCCTCCTGCTTCCGTGCCGGCTCTCGTATACGTAAGAAACATGCTAATGACTTTGAGAATCCCCCATGTTATGCATTAATAATCATTCCAAAATGACATTCATACAAACAAGATAATTCAAAAATAATCATACACCACCAACGATCAATACACTAATAAGAGATGACAACCAAAGCTAAATAAAAAGATGACAACTATGGTCAACATGCTTCCATAGTCGCGCATCATCATAATATATAAACACATCATCGGACAACTTGTTCATTGTTTACAAAAGATCATACTACCAAACGATATATTGTTTTAGGATATCACATTAAACAATGTGGTGCATTAACCACCAACATGACAAGTTTATCCAATAAACCACCAAAAGACAGGGCCTAAAATGCCTAAGATCAAGTATCACAACCACAAGAATCACGGGGCCTTGCCCCCACGTAGGGCAGAAGCCGTAAACAACAACACTACCATAGCCAGTGCCATAGCAGCACTGTATCCCTCCTTAGCAGCCATCAACCGTTGCTCCTGTCCAACCATGCTAGCTTCAGTCTCCTCCACCTTGGTCTCTCTCTCTCTCTCTCTCTCTCTCTCTCTCTCAGTGCTTCTCCTTCACATCCTTCAACTCCCCCCCCCCCCCCCCCCCGTGCAACAAGAAAACTGGACTCCAATCTCTCAATCCGTGCTAACTAACAGTCTCTAGCCTGACTGTCAGTGATAGAATACTCCTATATAGACGCCATCCTGTTATCCATGCCATCAACCCTGCTATCCATGGCCCTAACTCGACCATCCAAAGACATAACCTGCTCATGAAACGAATCCAATCTACTACCCATAGCATCCATCCGCTGCTCCGCCCTATCCACCCTATGCTGAAGAGTGTCCGCCCTTCTATCCAAAGATGCATGCCTACTCTGGAGAGTAGTAATCCGGTGCTCGGTGCGGGCCCCACGCGCCGCCAAAGTAGCTATAGTGCGTGTCACTGGCTCGCCCGTCAACATAGGAATATTGGCAGCAGACAAGGACTCACCCTGCTCGTAGGTACAGGGGATACCCTCTATCTCTGCCTAGTCTCTCAACTTTTTGGGCAACCACTCCCAACAATCTAACTCAACCTTTCTAATCTTGCTACTAGAGGATGACTGTCACTCAATATCCAAGGGTCGCTTGCGTATGGGTAACGCATTGACAGCTGGGGTACTGACATCAGAAACTCTCGGCTGAGGCCTGTCTGTCCTAAACATAACAAATAGACCATCGTTCCTAGGCTCAGATGGTAACATATAGGCAGGTATAGGCTATCCGGTGTAAGGTGCTACAACTACTAGAAACCTACGATGATGCTTTTCGGTATAACAAAACTGGTAAGTATCCCCATAATGTTTGCTTGCTATGCATTTATCTTATTGAATGAATTGGTTAGATTAGACTATTGCACTAGCTGTTGACTCCAGAGGCGGAGAGTGAGACTGATGGTGGACCTCGGCTTATTCGTTTGGTATGTCTTTTAACTTGCTTAAATGCACGTCTGCGGGGCAAAAAACTAGTTATCATCAAGACCCAGTTCAATCGTTGTTGCCTTTCTTGTGTTTTGTAACCTTAAGTTGTCACGTTTGTTCTAAATCATGTGTTATTTTTTGTTATTCTTTAAGTTGAAATTATCCACTCAAATTTTCTTAATAATAAATCACTCAAGTTTTCCGGGTTATAAAAATACTAGTGGGTTAGTCCGTACAATGCGTCAGGAGTCACCGAATCTCTTTTAAAAAATGTTTTCTAACTTGATACGTATTAAACATTGATTAAATTTGTGTACCATCACCACAACTACTATATCTAAATAAGATGATATTAAATTTAAATAATATTTACTTATAGTATATTAATATTATAATGTACAACAATTTAATATTACTAATGGATTAATTATACAAGACTAATTTAAAGTCTGATTTTTTTTTGAACGACCAACAAATCAATCCCGAGCACTCTCGAAGTACCCACTGGACAAAGGAGTACTCCGAGAGTAACCCGGGTCCACTGGTAATTTCACACCAGTTCCCGGGAAAAAGCCGCCGCCCAGAGGCCCACTGCGGTAAAACCCAACCCACCAACAGCATTTTGGTGCCGGTAGGATTCGAACTCCCCACCTCCCATAAGGAAAGCAAGGAGGGTGCCACTTCATCACAAGGGGATTGGCGTAAAGTCTTTGATATTACTATGGTTCATTAACTATAATGTGGCATGCCCCCACCCTTGTGGTAGAGTGCCATGGGAAATGATGGGTAGAGCCTAATCTCCTTGAGGTGTCAGGTTCAATCCTTGATCGCACCGGGTTTTACTGATTTTCCATTGTCGTGCCTTCGGACGGGTGGGGGGTAGGTTTTCCCTGAAATTGGTGGCTTGGTGGGTTCTGACTACCCAACGCTACATGTGGGCGGGCACCTAAGACATGTCTTCACCCAGGGGCGTATGGGGTGCTTTTGTAACCAATTGGTGGGTATCCAAGGTAGTCGGGACATCGTTTGTTGGCCGTTCAAAAAAAAAAAAATCTATAATGTGGTGTAATTAAAGAAAAGTTTAAAAGACAAATTTACCTATAAAAAGTAGTTAAGATGTGCATTATGTATTGTATGATAAACAAATATACTTGTACCTATTTTTTTTAAATGTTATTAAAAAATATTTTATAATATAGTATAGAATTAACTCATTCAAAGCAAAGTATCCAGCCATTGGGGTTGGTGGCCCAATAGTAGAAACAAAGCTTCTAGGAACACCTAAGGGGGAAGTCATGGGTTCAAGTCCCCGTAAGAAGTAAAAATTTGTTTTTTTTTTTTAAAAAAAAAGCAAAGTATCCAAATAAAATAAGTAGATTCACTTGATTATTGTTAATTTTTAGTGTCCAACGAATAAAAGCTTAACTATTCATGTCAAGTATTCAGCGGTAACTTGATAACAAAGACGACCGATATGCCCGAGAACATATCACTTGATTGTTGTTACTAGTTTCTTTTAGAGTTGTAGTTTTAAAATACAGATATTAAATAGTAACAAGATTTAATAACCTTTTTTTTTAATTTCAATCAAGTAACTTTAACTACTTAAAAAAATGCATAAAAAAACTTAAAACCAGAGTGGTTCTCGGATAGGAAAAAAAAGTTGATGTGACTTTTGCATAATAAACTTGGTTAGTAATAATATAGATTTTTCTTTCTTAAACTAATACTATAATCTCATTATCTTATCTTTCCGTGTTGAATAATACAACTCATAAATAAAAGAATAAACACTTTTAAAATTCGGGGCTACTTATATTTCCTTCTATGATACATCTAAATATAGAACATTAACAAATCAAGAATACTTTAATCTACCGGTGTCTATTAACACTATAAGTTCGAACCACTACACCACCAATGCGTATAGTATACTGTTTTACTATGCATGAAATTGTATATGTTATAATAAATACCTCGAGAAATGAAAAAAAAAAAAATTAAAATTACATCGCCACACCCGGGGGACTCAAACCTGTTCTAGCCGGTTTATGGCGCCCGCTTCCAATCACAGCACCACTGATTCCGATGTTGTTCTACTCCGCAAGAAATTGTGTATATATATATATATATACTAGTTTTTATCCCGGGAGCGTCCCGGGTTAAAATATCTTTTTTTTAAAGGTAAATTTCTTGCTCCTTGTGAGACTTAAACTCAAGACCTCACACTCTTGGTGTATTAAAAGGCTTTGCCTTGCCATTGGACCACCAACCCCAATGGTATTATTATTATTATTATTTTAAACAAATCTCTGCTATAAATTATCATATTCAAATATAAAAAAAAACGAATTTCTGCGCCGGGGTATAAATCTAGTGCCGTTAAAAAATTCATGGGTATATGATCGGGTATATAGTTCGGGTATTTGGGTATGTTGTTTCGGGTAATCAGGTCGGGTATCACCTAATCCCAAACCCGAACCAAACCCACAATTTTTTTAAACTAATCCCAAACCCGACACAATACCTGTCGGGTTACAAAAAATAGTTATTTTTTTCTCCGTTTTTATATAGAACTATGGTACTCGTTGGAAACATAATAAAATGCTCGTTAATTTGGTGTAATTTTTTTCTTTAAAAAATCCCGCATATAAAAGATATTAACGTTTAAAAGTTATGGGAGGAAACATGGGAGAAAAAATAATAAAGTTTTAATATTTAGATTTAGTAGATTAGGTATTTAATAGATTAGATTAAAAATTATAATAAATTAGGTTCATATTTATTCCTTTTTTTAATTGGTTTACAATTGCCACATCACATCATATGTGGCATCTCTTAAAGGAGAGATTGCATAAGAATATGACATGTAGGATTAATCCCTTTACAATATATATATATATATATATATACATATAGATATAGATATAGATATATACTATATAGGGTAAGGATAATGTGGAAACCCACTCTTATAGTGAAAACTCTGACTTCCCAATTTTTTTTTTTGAAAAAATTAGGGCATGTAATATACATGATTTTAATCATTTTAGGCCAAAAAAAAACGCCGAGCACTTTTAAAAAAAAATAAAAATAAAATTTCGACTAACACGTGTTACCCATTTTTTACCCGAAGATGGTTTTTATTTAAAAAAAACGGCTTGGCGCTTTTTTGATTTTTTGGCCCAAAATGCTTAAAATCATATATGTTACATACCCTAAAATTTTCATAAAAAAAGTCGGGAAGTTAGAGTTTGATAGAGTTTCCAAGGTTTTCACTATAACAAGGGTTTCCAATATAACCCTATACTGTATATATATGTATATATGTGTATATATATATATATATATAGGGTAGGGATCATACGAGAACCAACTTTAGGGAGAGAACTAGAGAACCATTGTCAACACAAACAAAAAAAAACCTAAAAACCCCACCTTCACCCCCTAAAAACCTAAACCCACCCACCTCACTCCCTAAAAACCTAAACCCCCCATCCCCCACACCGCTCCAACCCCCCCCCCCCCCCCCAATTGTGAAATGCACATGTGCAACTAACCCCACACCCCCCAAAAACCAAAACGCTCCATCCCATCCCCCCCCCCCCCCAAAAGATACCCCCTCTTCCACCATACCAAAAAACTAAACCCTAAAGCTAAACCCATTAAAAAACTTAACTATAATAGTGAAATGCACATGTGCATGTAGTACAATTATCTTATTTTATAGTTTTATATAGAGGTTTTTTTAAGTTTATTCACCAACAACCCCAAAAAACCTAACCTCATTCCCATCATACCTAAAAACTAAACCCTAAAGCTAAACCCATGAAAAAAACCCTAACTATAATAGTGAAATGCACTTCGCGTTTATTTAAAGATCATTGAATAAATTTTTTTCCACCTTATATATCATATCACGTCCATTTAAATGATCATTTCATTATGGCAATTGATAATTTATTCAAAAGTGTGCTCTAATAGTGAAATGCACATGTGCATACGGTATATGACGTAAATATGACGTAAAAAAGGCCATTTTTTTGTTTTTTTTTTATTTTTTTTTGTATTTTTTTTATTTTTTTTTCAGAAAGATTAACACTAAATAACATTTTGGTGTTTTTACTTTTTTTTATTTTTTTTATTTTTTTAGGTTATATAATTTTTTTATTATTTTTTGGTGGAGGGGTTTTTGTGTTCACACTTGGTTCTTTGGTTCTCTCCCTAAATAGTGGTTCTCAAATGATCCAAATCTTATATATATATATATATATATATATATATATATATATATATATATATCACTAACTTTTAATAATACACATATTCTAAAAAAGAAAAAATATTTAATAAAACGTGTCTTTTAAGTTACACTTTAATATTTTCTATTTTCATTTAATTACATTTGTTTTCTTTTAACAAGGGTAAATTGCTAATTACTCTACATAGGGTGGGTTTTTTTAAGTGGTTTTCATTTTGGGGGTAGGTCACATGTTCGATCCATGCATACCACAAAAAAATTTTCCGTGACGGTTTGAGCTTAGGCAAGGAAGACACTGGTGTGTGGGTAGGGATTCGAATTTGGAACCGTTAGGTTAGAGTTGTACAAGGATTTCCACTGAACTAAGCCTTTAAAAAAAATTAAAACATAACATCTTAGAGAATAGAAACTATTTTATTTTTTCTGTTTGTCTTTTTGGTGAGGTGAAACCTGACATACCCACTAGTTTAATATAAACCTAACATAAAAGTTTATCATCTATTTTTTAACAAGTTTTTTACACTAACCAATCTTTAGCGGGACTCAAATCTAGGGGTGTTCATCGAATCGAATAACGAATTTTTGAATTATTCGAATCGAATTTCTCGAATTTTTAATATTTTTTCCGGAATTCGTATTCGATCCGTATTCGATTAAAATTCAATCAATTCGATTCGAATAAGAAACTCGAATTCGAATCGAATTCGAATAAATTCGATTTGGCTCAAATTCACCATAAATAATAAATTGTTTTACTTTTAGTTTTAAAACTAATACAAACTCATTATTTTTGACATATAAAATACAAATTTAGAAAATTGATAAACAACAATATGTCAAATACAGGAATAGTAAAAATAGTAGAGACTATAGTTTGTTAGAGTTTTGTGATGTATAAGGTAATTATGTAAAATATGGTTATGGTAAAAGTTATAGAGACTATGGGTTCTTAGAGTTTGACCAAAATTTAGAAGTTCTTTTTTTACAATATGTATATTTGTGTATATAATAATGTGTATGTGTGCATATATATTTAAAAAATATACATGTACAATTTTTATTCGAATTTCGAATCGAATCGAATTTAAAATCATGAATTCGTATTCGATTCTTATTCGATTTCCTGGACTCGAATTCGAATTGAATCGAATTCGAATTCTTAATAATCGAATCGAATTCTTGGTAATCGAATCGAACTAAGTCGAATTTCGAATTTTTCGAATTCGAATCGAATTCTGAACACCCCTACTCAAATCCTTGATGTAAAAGAAAACAACACCTAACTTTAGTGAATATGTCAATTGAACCTAACTCCACACAAGTCTATCATCTGTTAAGCCGAAAAAAAAAAAATTCATGACAAACTCCAACCATAAAGACCAGGGATGATTTACATAATAATTAATAAAGAGTATTAACGAAATATGCTGGTTCTATATACATACACAAACAAACCAAAGTATGTCAGTGGGCTTGGTGGTCCAGTGGTAAGGCAAAGCTTTTTAATACACTAAAAAGTATGAGATCTTGAGTTCAAGTCTCACAAGGAGCAAGAAATTCGCCTTTAAAAAAAAACAAAACCAAAGTATAATTTACAGCTAAATAAATAATTATTGTTATAACTAGGATATAAATAAAATAAAAATCGGCTCCGTCTATTCCCACCCCCTCAAAGCGCCTCGCTTAGGCCTAAGCGAGGCGCTTTGAATTCATTCAGAGGAGGTCAGTACGAGGGGGCAGAAAAAGCTGATTTTTAATTCGAATCGCCTCGCTTAGGCCTAAGCGAGGCTCTTCGAATCAATTTTTTTTTTTTTGATGTTTTGAGTTAGTTTTTTGTTTTTTATTTTAATATAATTATTATAAAAAATGTTCTTTTGACAAACGTCTGGCTAACCTGAATTTCCTTTGGATCAAAATGTCAACTTTTTCCTGCCACCCTCGTATGGTTTGGCTAACCTGTCTAGTTATCAATCTCACTATCCAACAACTGAATTTTACTTGCTTGCATGAAAAGTAATGATCTGAATTTTACTTGCTTGCATGAAAAGTAATGATCAGGAACATTCCAAATAACCGTCCAATTTCAGCTTTTGTTTAACTCATGATATATCCACCAAATCATTTCTTCAAGTTCATTTCACCAAAAAAGGCATAACTGTAATGATCAGAAACATTCCAAATAACTGTTCAATTTCAGCTTTTGTTTAACTATTGTAGCAACTTCCATAGAGAAGTTATCAATCTCACTGAGATGATATCTTCTCTTTAGGTTTTGGAATTAATGAGACAACTTTTCAGTTGTTATCCGAGAGATAGCGGTCAACGATGAAGACAACCTGAAAACAACCGGATACCATGGATCAGAGAGATTCAAGCTAATTAAACTCTATATCTCAAGTCGGTGCAAGTTATGTTGTAGCTCATATGTTATTATCTCTTCTTTTATTCTCTGTTTCTCAAGTTCTCGATGGATTATTTGCTCTCATATCATGGATCAGAGAGATTTAAGCTAATTAAACTCATATCTCACTGTAATTATCAAGAATATTCCAAATAACTGTATAATTTAAGCTTTTGTTTAACTAATTTAGCAACAGTCCAAATAACTGTAATGATCGCTACGGTTAGTGGATACCATGGATCAGAGAGATTCAAGCTATTCAAACTTCGGGCAACCCTTGTTTGATTATACTCGTGTACAACCTTTATCTCTTTATGTATGAATAGTGACCCTCTGACAATGATCAGAAACATTCCAAGTAACTGTAATGATCGCTACTGTTGATTGGTATATAGAGAGCAAACCGACGATCATTCAAAATTTAAAGTTACCGCTAACCTCTGCGCCATCATCGTTGACAGATATCTCTTTGAGATGATAGCTTCTCTTCAGATTCTGATTGCACCAGTGGAATTGGAATTAATGAGACAACTTTTCAGTTGTTATCCGAGAGATAGCGGTCAAGGATGAAGACAACCTGAAAACAACCGGATACCATGGATCAGAGATATTCAAGCTAATTAAACTCATATCTCAAGGTGGACTTAAGCACCTGAACGGGAAGTTGAAATTTTGAATGATGTTCGTCGACTGCACCGAACACACTACAATTATTCACTATTTTGACAAATCCATTGTTGTTTCCATAGACATTCAAGCAAACAAACAAACAAAAAGATGTTCGATCGGTCTTTGGCAATCCCTTAACTAGTACTACCTAAATTCAAAAGGAGGCAAATCGTTTGAAATGGTGAATACCATCTTCTTTTGACAGAATTGGGATCATAGGTTGACCAACTTGTCATAGAGTTTTGACTTCCCATATATGCTTGTTTTGTATCTGGTTCCATGTTGTTTGGATGATTTGCATGGAGGGTTAGAGAAGGGGAAGAGAGAAAGTTAAGGAATATTATATAGGAATTGGAGAAGTATTTAATATATAATGTGAAAGTATTTAATGCTTATTTAAAGGGTGGGAAATGTGCCTAGGGAGTTACGTGCATTATCTAGTATTGAAACTTGCGATTAAATAATATATTAATACATCAATGGACTACACTCACGGTATGTGCATCACGTATTTTCATTCTTTCCTTGATCTGCAATTTTTGAAAATTATCATTTCTTGACATGCTTGGTAACACCTTGATCTGCAATATTTGAACATTATCATTTCTTGACATGCTTGGTAACACCTTGATCTGTAATATCTGAAAATTATCATTTCTCGAAAAGTAATTAAAAACACTTAAAAATGAATTAAAAACAATTGTTGCGAGTTAGGTTTAGTCGGAGGACCACGTACAATGATTCATCAAAGTTGTACAAAGCTGGATGTTTTTACTGGAAAACCAAAACGAGCAATTAACGAAGCGAAACGGAGAGATATAATTTTCTTGGCTTGGAAACAACTTAAAAGAACCAAAAATGAATTAAAATTATTTTTGGGTGATTAACAGATAATTTTAAAGAATTAAAAGAAATTCAATTTTTTTTAAAAAAAGGCCAAAGCACCTCGCTTTGGTCAAAGCGAGGCGCTTTAGTGCCTCGCTTTGACCAAAGCGAGGTGCTTTAGTGGTTTGATTAGACCACAGGCGCCTCGCTTTGACCAAAGCGAGGTGCTTTGGCCTTTTTTAAAAAAAATTTGAATTTCTTTTAATTCCTTAAAATTATCTGTTAATCACCAAAAAATAATTTTAATTCATTTTTGGTTCTTTTAAGTTGTTTCCAAGCCAAGAAAATTATAACCCTCCGTTTCGCTTCGTTAATTGCTCGTTTTGGTTTTCCAGTAAAAACATCTAGCTTTGTACAACTTTGATGAATCATTGTACGTGGTCCTCTGACTAAACCTAACTCGCAACAATTGTTCTTAATTCATTTTTAAGTGTTTTTAATTACTTTTCGAGAAATGATAATTTTCAGATATTACAGATCAAGGTGTTACCAAGCATGTCAAGAAATGATAATTTTCAAATATTGCAGATCAAACATTTAAAGATATATTAACAAACATTTAAAAATAACTTTTCATGCAAAGCAGGTAAATTTCATTGTACAAACCGACGATCATTCAAAATTTAAAGTTACCGCTAACCTCTGTGCCATCATCGACTACAACAAACCGACGATCTTCCTCCACGGCACTCCTAATGGGCCTCTCGTTATTTCACGGTACGATTTGTGTTTTTGTTGCTTTATAAATAATAAGTTTTGTGTTTATCAAACCCTAACGTCTGAGCAATGATTTATTAAATCGTTTTACTAATTTCCGATTCTTGATACTTTCATAAATCGTTTTACTAATTTCCGATTCTTGATAATAACAAATTATTATAATAATAAAACAAAGGAACTAAATTACAAATATAATAAAAAAATAATAATAATAATGTAATATAGTCATTGTTAATGCTCAAAAAAGTCAACCTTTGTTGACTCATAGGAGTCTTGAAGACGAAATGAATTTTACAAGATACTTGAAACAAGGTATGGATATGGAGAATAAATATTTGACTATACGTGGTTGATGATGTCAAGTTTAAGTCGTTGATTCATTTAGAAATCGAAAACGCCTATCGTTGTAGCTCATATGTTATTATCTCTTCTCTTATTCTCTGTTTCTCTAGTTCTCGATGGATTATTGCTCTCATATCGACTCTCACAATTATTCACAATTTTATACATACAACACACCTTCATCGTTGACCGTAATGATCAGGAACATTCCAAATAACTGTATAATTTCGTACAAGATTCCTATGCAAGCAAGTCAAATTCAGTTGTTAGACCAACTTGAGATATGAGTCTTCTTGATCTTGATCTTCACACTTGCTTTTGACAAACGTCTGGCTGACCTGAAGTTCCTTTACAACCAGGTAAAAAGGAACTACGTTGCAAATATAAAAATCCATCACATCACGATTATACTCTTTATGTATGAATAGTGACCCTCTGGCAAACCTACCTCTGTTTTGAATTTGTTACTTCCATAGAGAAGTTATCAATCTCACCGTAATAATCAATAATATTCCAAATAACTGTATAATTTAAGCTTTTGTTTAACTAATTTAGCAACAGTCCAAATAACTGTAATGATCGCTACGGTTAGTGGATACCATGGATCAGAGAGATTCAAGCTAATCAAACTCCGGGCAACCCTTGTTTGATTATACTCGTGTACAGCCTTTATCAGGTTCTTTTGGCCACAGGTACAGAAAGGTTATAAATGTTCATGTCGTTTCAGGTTGCCTTCATCGTTGACCGATATCTCTCCGATAACAACCCTTGTTTTGATTATGCTCTTTATGTATGAATAGTGACCCTCTGACAATGATCAGAAACATCATCGTTGACAGAATCTCTCTGAGATGATAGCTTCTCTTCATATTCTGATTGCACCGGTGGAATTGGAATTGGAATTAATGAGACAACTTTTCAGTTGTTATCCGAGAGATAGCGGTCAACGATGAAGACAACCTGAAAACAACCGGATACCATGGATCAGAGAGATTCAAGCTAATTAAACTCATATCTCAAGCCGGTGCAAGTTATGTTGTAGCATCTTTGATCATCTTCTTTGTAATTACTTTTTATTGTTTCGGGTTCCCTTCCATCTTTGACAGATATCTCTCTGAGATGATAAAGGTAGATCATGGAAAGTTGAACTCAAGAAAACAAAGATGAAACCTATTGTTAAAAGTATCAAGACTATGAAATTAGTAAAACAACTGAATTTTACTTGCTTGCATGAAAAGTTCAATTTCAGTTCAAACTTTTCAAACACCTGCAACATCTCAAGAGTCGAGGTCCTCTGAAAAAGACATCGTACAATGATTTGGACTTGCAAATATTTGGACTTGACAGATATCTCTCTGAGATGATAGCTTCTCTTCAGATTCTGAAAGTGGATACCATGGATCAGAGAGATTCAAGCTAATTAAACTCATAGGTAAGAACATTGTGGATGAGGATTGTTTATCTTACCATTGATTTCAAGTATGTTCAATTTCAGCTTTTGTTTAACTATTTTAGCAACTTCCATAGAGAAGTTATCAATCTCACTTCTCACTGTCCATGTTTACCTTCAACGTCCAACGGTAATGAGTAACCTATACACCTCTACAATGATGTGATTTGTTTTTAGATAAGGAGGTATACGTACAGTGAACTTTTTACGCTAAATAAAACCGATTAATGGAAGGTTTGCCAGAGGGTCACTATTCATACACACAACTTTTTGCTCTAGTGGTGTGCTCTACCTTTTTGACAAACACCTGGCTAACCTGTCCAGTTATCAATCTCACTGGCAATCATCCGCTGCATGCTTTTCGCAGCCTTCACTGAAAAGAACCCTAGTAGTGGTTTTCATCTCTTTACCTGTAAACTCATATCTCAAGTCGGTCTAACAACTGAATTTGACTTGCTTGCATAGGAATCTTGTACGAAATCATTCTCACATGAATATCCTTTGATGAATGTATTAGGGGTTGGAAACTCTGAAGACCAATGACCCTCTAGCAAACCTCCGTTAAGGTCTTCAGAGTTTCCATGGGAAGGTAAACATATATAACATTCTCTTCTTCTTCCCTTACAAATCACTTTGCCATTAAATACAAATCACATTGTGCATGACATTACATTCTGCATGTGTCATTTCATAACTTACACCGGCTTGAGATATGAGTTTAATTAGCTTAAATCTCTCTGATCCATTGTATCCACTTTCAACTAAATCTTTCTCTGATATACTCTATATCAACCGAAATTGAGTATCATCAATCTGGTATTAGTGGTTGGAAACTGTGATGAAAAAGCTGGTGTGTGTTGAACAAGAAGATGATCAAGGATGCTACAACATAACTTGCACCGGCTTGAGATACGAGTTTAATTAGCTTGAATCTCTCTGATCCATGATATGAGAGCAATAATCCATCGAGAACTAGAGAAACAGAGAATAAGAGAAGAGATAATAACATATGAGCAACAACGGGGCCGATTGGTTTTGGAAGCTACAACATAACTTGCACCGGCTACTTTTCAGTTGTTATTAGACGAGAACTTGCCTGTGTTGCCGCATTTAATGAAATTTAACGCGCATACCGCATTCATTGACTTTACGTGGTTGATGATGTCAAGTTTAAGTCAATGACAATGTTGAGGGTTTTTACTTTGTTTTTTAACTTTTTATAATTATTAAATTAAAAAAAAAAAAAACAACTCAAAACATCAATAAACTACCAAAATAAATTACCCCTCCAAGCGGCGCTTGGAGGGGGTTTAAATAGAAGCTGGGGATTTAAATATCACCACACTAAAAATCTTATACGAATATATAATGTACACATTAATGCATGTTTGACAGTTTTAATATATGATAATAAAGTTTCATTAATGTCTATACCAAAAGCAAGGTAGAGAGAATCTAGAAATGCTGATTTCTTTTCATTTCCTGAAAACCTCCAGAAAAAAAAAATGTTTATCAATATAATAATAATTTAATATAATAATATAATATCATATTATATTTAGCAAAAGAAATATATGTATGTGAGGATTGAGGAAAAAAGCAGAGAATAAAAAGGAGACCGGATGTTGACAAATTTCATGTCACTGTTCTTAGAAGGTCTTTTGTTTGTGTCAAGATTTCTTATCTGGGATCTCTCTCTCTCTCTCTCTTCTAAACTTAAACTTAAACTTAACTTTCTCTCTCTAAAAACACCTTCCTTTCTTTCTTTCTTTCAGAGATATATATATATAGAGAGAGAGAGACTGGCCCAGCAGATCGAAAATCTTCTTCATCTTTTTCATCAAGTCCTGATCTTATTATTATTATTGTCCTCCTTCAATTAATAATTGTTATATAGTTAGTTATTAATTAATTAATTATTATTATTATTATTATTATTATTATTATTATTATTATATTATTATTATTATTACTACTGGTCAATTTTTGTGCTTCAAGATTCTTGAGTTGTTGTTAAAGAAACTGGTCAATGATTTGGTCAACCTTGAATTGTTGAAGCAGAGGGCAAATAAGGATGTGGGTCTAAGGTAAATTCTTAATACAAACTTTTAGCTTCAAGATTCTTTCTTTGTGGGTTTTGGGGTTTCATTTTATTGCATATTTTTAGGTGTTTTAATATTTTTTTTTTAGTTTATTGATTTGGGATTTTGATAAGTATTATTAAGCATTTGATAGAATAGAATGATTATTAATCTTCTGGATCTGTTCTTTATTGTTTGTTTTTCTAATTCTAATTTAGATTTTTTTTTAAAGTTGCAAAAGGGGTAAAAATTGACAATTTTTATAAGTTTCTTTGTTAATATCTGCTTCAAGATTGTTTGAATTTGCATTAGATTTAACCTGGAATTTGAAGATTAATATTCCTTTTATTCAGAGCTTTATTATATATATTTTATTTTATTATGTATATTTCAGAACTGTGGATCCTTCAGTATTGATACTATTGTAATTCTTGTTTAATCTGCAGAGATATTTTTGATTTTTTATTGAATGTTTGTAGAATGTGATTGAGTGATGCATTAATTGCCTTTAAATAAAGTTATTTAAAGCATAATGTCATAATCTTGTATTTGATTACTTCAGCATAATTATTTTTATCTTTATGGCTTTTTGTTAAAATTTGAAATAAGATTTCCTTTGTTTGTGACCAGAAAGATTGTAAAGTTTCCATCTTTTGGGGGATTAAACAATCTTGTAATTTAGCTAATGTAAAAAGCAATATATATATATATATATATATATATATATATATATATATATATATATATATATATATTTTGCAAACTTGTTACATATGGTGTTTGTATATTGTTCGATATAGGGGATTTATAAATAACTTGTTTGATGTTTATCAGACATTCGGTTGTTACTTCTCTGGCTTTTTGTAAAGTTTTTGGAATATAATTTTCACCAAAATTGTAATTTGTATATAGTCAATGCAATGAGTTACTTATCGATATTTAACTGATGTTATTGGTTTTAAATAATTAATTGCACACCTCTTATTAGTCGCTATGAGTGGTAGTTTTTTGACTATATGCATTAATATTACTGCAAGACTTGCTGCTTCAAATCATAAATGGGATTTGGGAATGTATTAGTTCACTTTTGCCTTCTATTTATACATTTGAATCTGTGACATAGCTTTTAAGGTTCTAGCATAGTTGTCAAAAGCGCGCCTAGGCACCGAGGTGCACTATCGGGGCTGTTTTCAGGCTGATTTCCGGCCAAATTCAAGCTAAAAGTTGCCTAAACCTCTAAAACATCCTAAATGAGTTATGAACAAGTCCTAAACAACCTTAAAACATCCTAATGTAGCCTTAAACAAGCCTAAACATCTCTAAAATCCCCAAAAAATGTATTTTATACTATGCGCCTAATTATAAAAAGCCCTCGTTTTTTATGTGCCTTGCGCCTAGGCTCCGGGCTCGGCCTATGCGCCTTGAGTGCGCCTAGGCGCTTTGACAACTATGGGTTCTAGAAAACAATATGCATAATCCTGTCATCGTTTTAAACTATAGTTTTTTGCTACTACATTGACCTAATTTTTTTGCTACAACATTGACAGTAGCTTTTTATTGTAGTTTTCATAATAAAAACATAGATTAAGGTTAATGTTTCTCTATCGGTTGATATTCAACATTTTCAAATTGCGGTCGCAATCTTAAGTAATTTTTAGCTTAATAAACTTTGAAATATTCTTGGTAATATAGTTGACTTATATAAAATTGGTCAACAGGAATGGGAACAGAAGTACACTGCAAGAGCTCTTTTGACAGGTATTACTCCATGAGGGAAGTTAATGAGGATTCAAACAGTAGCAATTGGTCTCTTTTTTATGGAGAAAAAGGTTTGACTAATGGCCATTATTACAACGGTTTTCCACCACGGACCGTTGGAGATGCAGATACTGGGTGTGATAAGGATGCATTAAAGCTAAAGATGCTTGAACATGAAGCAATTTTCAAGAATCAGGTAGAAAAAGTTGATTTGGACTTTTGAGTGTCGAATACGTAACTTTTATGCACTAAAATAGGCAAGAGTTATCTTGTTTGAGTAGACAAAACTGACGAATACATATTAAGGGGGTGTTTGGATTGTGTTTTGAAACTGATTATTTGATTATTGGAACATGTCGTTGTCAATGTTTCATATCCAAACACTCCCTATGTTTAACAAATATTAAGGTAAAAAAATTGCATATAAAACTAACAATGCTGCATCAAAATCAAATTTCAAAAGTTTAAACCAACGGTCTAAATCTTTGTAGTCGAAGTCTTTTTTTTTTTCAAGTTATAATTTATTTTCTTTTTGTGTTGTAAAAACCAGGTTCATGAACTTCATCGTCTTTACGGAAGACAAAGAGACATGATGGAAGAATTCAAAAGAAGTGAGTACCATAAACGACGTATTTCAATTGACACATCATCATCTTCAAGCCACGTACCATCACAAAAGCCTTACGAAGAAGGTCAAAAATGGCAAATACCGAACTTCCCATTGGCGAACGCTTGTGCTAGACCGTCCATTTTTGGAGCAGATATAAGTAATTCACCTCTAAGTTGTTCAAAAGGGAACAATAATAATAATATTAATTCAAAGGATTGTGAAATCATGGATAGTAGACCTTCAAAAGTTAGAAAGAAGTTATTTGATCTTGAACTCCCGCCTGATGACTACGTTGACCATGAACATGAGGAACTCCAATGTAAACAAGCATCTGAAGAATCCAGTTATAAAGATATTTCATCGGGTCAATGTTTTAGGGGATCAAATAGATTGTACGATCTTAATGAACCCATTAATGTTGATGAACCAACAGTTCATCGGCCTGTTGATGGGCTTGGACCCTCGGCTAAACCAAAAGGCTTACCTTTTCTTGGCGCGACACGTGATTTGTTTGAGAAGTCTCAAAATGGTGCCATTAATCCATTATTGCATCAGGGAAAAGTCAACGGGAGAGATTGGCTGTCCAATACTAGTGAAACAGGTAACGTGTATGCGCTTTTTTATGCTCTTTGTAATTCATGCTTTTTATATGATATGAGCTGTATATACTATATAAATTGCTAAAGCTAGTACATTTTGGTTAAGAAATTGCTAAATGTTATAAAAAATAATATTGTTCTTTTTGATAAAACAGTTTAGGAGTTATAAACATTTTGATACTCTTTGTATAACTTTTACACATGCGACCTATTAGAGATGAAACATAACAAAATCTATAAACTTTTAGGTAAACGGGCTAAAATTGCCGCCCCTAAATTTTTACAAATATATAAAGAGTTTTTTTTTTTTTTTTTTAACAGCTTCAATTGTAGGATTTTATTCCATGAACAAAACAAGTTACATTTAGATGGTGGGTAAGCGGGCAACAAGCTGTGCCGCTATCCCTTTTTGAATCGCAAAGCCTATCCTGCTAAACACAAACCCATAAACAGTTTAAATTTTTTTATACTTTTTAACTTTTACATGTCTTTTATTATATACTTGTATCATGTTGTATTAAATGGTATGTTTGTTCTCCTAACAGGGAATAGTAGAAGTAACATGAACTTCACTCCAGGAACTTATCCGGAGATGTCTACCCGAGTTCAGGATAATTCCCGTTTTACGCCCTTGCCCTTGCCCTTGCCCTTGCCCTTTCCCAACTCATATACATCTACTTCATACCCGTATGCGAATCCCACAGATTTGGTTAATTCTTGGGGAAAGTCAAATGGTAATTTGAGTCATAAGTTGACTTCGTATCAGAAACAACCGTCTTTTTTATCATCTCCACAAAGTCATGCGGCTTTTGAAGACAAATGGCGTATGAACGGATGTTATACACCAAGTGGATTCTATCACGGTCCGTCATCTGGGTCAAGAGATCCATATACCCGTTTACCGTCTGGTGGGTTTGATCACCGAAGCAGTAATAATCTTGACAGGTCACAAAAGATCTTCAAAGGTTCAAACTTTATAGATTTGACCGATACTACAAAAGGCATTGACTTGAATAATGACATCAAAACTTCAAGAAAATGTGACCAAACGATGCTGCCGTGGCTTCATGCAAAACCGGATGTGAGTAAAAATGTTTCTCCGTGTGATGATCGTAGAGAAAAAGGTGATGGTTTGGGTAATAATGGAAAGATTCTCGGGTTTCCGATTTTTGGGAATTCTTGTGTATCGAGAAATGATTCTTCATCACTTATGTCCACCTCAGCATCACTTCGTTACCCTCGTGAAAATGGAAAAATAAAAACCGAAGCGGAAAACAGAGGATTTGATATTAACGTCGCTTGGGATGATCCTGCGAACAAGCAGATTGATGTGGGTGACTGTATACTTGATAATAAACCCGACGCAGAAACAAATAAAATCAAGAACAATTTTGACTTGAATTCTTGTTTGACTGAGGTTGAAGACGTCATAGTGGCTGAGTCTGTTAAAAATTTGAGCGATAAACCGAAGAAAATAATGATGGATATAGATTTAGAAGCCCCTGCTGTTCCAGAGGCCGGTGATGAAGAAGACATTGACGAAACGACGAAAATCGATGAGTATAGTGACGAATTACTTGCCAAGGTGGCAGCCGAAGCAATAGTTGAGATAACCGGGATATCTACTCAACACGATCAAGTGGGGTCCACGTCTGATGTGGCGGTTCATTCTGATGACAGTGACCGCCTCCAATGGTTTGTTAAGGTAATTGAAAATGCAGGTATTGTCTCTAACGAGTTGGACGAATTCGAAGAGTTGACCTTGCAACAAGAGTTGACTAAAGAAGAAGATTACATGCCTAAGCCGTTGGCTATTGATTTCCCGGAGCCAGATGAAGTGGGCCCATCGTCGGGCCCAACCCGACCCAGAAGAGGTCAAGCTAGGCGAGGTAGGCCCAGGAGGGACTTCCAAAGGGACATTCTTCCAGGGCTGACATCTCTTTCAAGACACGAGGTAACGGAAGATCTTCAGATATTTGGTGGGTTGATGAAAGCTACAGGGCATTCATGGAATGTAGGACCGACAAGGAGGAACGGAGTTAGGGGAAGGAAGAAGTCTGTGGCGGTGGTTGTGGAACCTCCGCCACCTGCCGCCTCCCCACCTCCACCACCACCGTTGTCGGAGGTGGTGGGATTGGAGGAAAGAAGCCTAACAGGATGGGGGAAGACGACTAGACGTCCTCGGAGACAACGGTGTGCTGCGGGTACTTCTGTGGCGGTCCCGCAAACGTAATTTTGGTGCATTGTTTATTATTATTATTATAATATCTACATGGACTCTGAATTACAACAGAGGGAGGTAAATCAATTTAGGGAAAGCTTTTTTATGGCTTGTTGAGAGTGACTTGTTGTGGATATTGCCATTGTACATGTCTGTCATTATCCGAAAAATACAGGTATTATTCGATCCGTGTTTTTCTGTGCTTCATTATGCCAACTTGGTATCTTAGAAATCTGTTTCCTTACAATCTCTGTAGGATCAACAGCATACTGTAGTTGTTTGTTGCTCAGTATAAATTGATTGATTAAATCTATGTATAGAGAATTCACAAGCATGTCATAAGTTTGCATCCTTGGTTTATAGGTGAGGTGTCCTAGCTAGTATGCATATATGTATCATAGTGTACAAAAGCCATCGCCTTTTGCGCCTAGGCCCATTTTTTAGGCGAGGCGATGCATTTGTGCTTTGAGTCGAGGAAATTGCGCTTTAATTCTCTAGGTGATGGTTTAGGCGCATATTTCAGCTAGATTCCCAAATTCTGAAGAGTTTCCAGCCAAATTTGTTAAATTATAGCTAGATTCCAACCAGATTTCTACTTTTATCTAGGGAAAACTAATATATCAATATTTTAAAACTTTTGATACTAAGTAGATGAAAAATAGTATTATTTTAATATATTTTTACTTTATTTTTTTTATCAGGCCCTCACTTTTTTTGCACCTTGCGCCTAGGCCCCAGGCAAGGCCTATGCGCCTTGAGTGCACCTAGCGCTTTTGATAACTATGATATGTATATATGAGGGGGAAAAGGATAAGAAATCAATGATTGTACCATTTAGCTCGTTTTTGGATGATCCATATGCAATATGGTGTCCCGTACCACATTTATTGAAGTCATTATTAATAAGCGAAAGTCTGATATGCTAGTGAACGTAGATTACATAACTCGTAGTCAGGGGCGAAGCTGGGTTCTCGAATCGGAGAGGGCCGGACTCAATTTTTTCGATAAGTAGTGGCAAATCGGCGGGGGCCGGACTCAATTTACATATGAACATCGCAAATTTCCACTGCTACGCCAAAAAACAGGGGGGGGGGGGGGGAGGGCAGGGCCACCCCTGGCCCTTTAAATCCTTCGTCCTTGCTCGTAGTCGTGTAGCTTATGGTTAGAATATAGGTATGAAAGAATCATCATCATACATGATACTGTATCTATTAAATGTGGTAAATTAAGGACTCCTAATGGTGGTTCTAGTTTTTATGCAATGCGTCGATTATTGCTTACGCATGTAAGCTTGCCTGCAAGGGGATTCTAGCAGTTTCATTGTTGTCTTTAATAATTTGTAAAACATCGATCCTACTCATGCAACATGCACATCAATTTTATCTGCTCGTATTAACACAGGAACGTTTGAGTAATTTAAATTCTCTAACTTGTGTCAAGATTTTGGCTTTGTTCCAAAATTGAATCACTGCGGGTGTTTGGTTGAAGAAGTATTCAACCTCGTCAAGAAAATACCTGGTCGACGAGATGACATGTGTGTGTTTGAATCATTTCTCCATGGGTACATTATGTTGGTTCAATCACCAATCGCACAATACAAAACTCTTATGCTCTATTACTTGAAATCAAAGGCCATACATAGTCCAAATACGTACAGACTTTAAATAACTAGAAAAGATATCAAACTTGCACCGAAAGATATGGCAACTAACCTGCCCGCTAACCCATGATTTTTGACTAAATAACTAACCCATGACTCATTAAAACAACGAAGAACATATGACTGAAATAATAATTATGCTGATCGGCTTCCAGCTTCATGACCCGACAAGATTAACCCAACACAGTATCTACTCAATGTTTGACCTTAATTAAATGGATGTTTGATCGATCAACATTCCGTCGATGCTTCTTATTATGTGCTCTTGTCAAATCCAGGGCCGGCTCAACCATTTTGGTGACATTTTTTTTGAACAGTAGTGTTTCAGCGGTAAATCATGTGTTGCAAAGCGACCACTGTCCAGGATCGAATCCCATAGCACCACACGAGTTTCTCCTTTCAAACCCAAGCGGTTATTTTTTCGGTAGTGCGTGAGATTCGAACCTGATACCAAACCCGGGCAGGAACCCTTCAAGGAGGTAAACCTTCCCACCTCAAACCAGCTGAGCTGGAGATCATTGACAACCATTTTAGTGGCCTAAAGTGAAGTTCAAATCCAGGGCCTTTTTAGGAAAAAAAAAAAAAAAACTTGTTTGTTGTTGCACACTTGCACTCCCAGTCCCAAAACTGCAACACAAGGAATTTGGTGGCAGTATATAGGTTCAATGTTTCTTGTTGAAATCTTGATCCCTGTCCATCCTTGCACAACCTAGTTCAATGTTCAGAAACAAAAATTGTGGCCTTATAGATTTGGGGGCCCAAATCCCTAGCCTCATTTGGCTAGGGCCCTAGCCAAATCTGTATGATTTAGATGGAAGGCGGAGTCAAGTTTTCAAACAGTCGAGTTGATAAAGCCGAGAGATTTCAGCTTTGAGTAAATTGCCATGTTGCACTGTTTTAAGTAAGAAACCGAGGAAAAAACTGAGCGCCACAAGCTTTACGCAACTCGGCCACAACCCCTTCAAGTAAGAAACTGAAGATCCAAAAGCCGGACGCACCTCTGGTGAGAGGTAGAAGACGACTAGCTTGATCAGATCTTTGAACAATTAACCTGCAAAACTGGACAAACCGTTAGGCTCGTCACAAGGGGGCAGGGAGGGCCTCTCTGTGACCACCCTCTGGCGTGAGGATAAGTATTTTTTTGGAGAAGAAAAGAGAGTATAGAGAGAGAGAGAGAGAGAGAGAGAGAGAGAGAGAGAGAGGTTCGGAGTGTGTCAGAACGTAGCTTACTTGTACTTATGAGGGGGTATTTATACTAGTCAGAATTTGTCGTACTATCCTTCGGCCAGGTGCACTAACCTTCGGATCTAGTGACCTCCGGTCGTTGGTGGTGAGCACGTGTCTTGGCGAACCGCATCACATAGTCATGATGCCGCGTCCTGGGAGGTTGAGGTTTGGACGGGAGGTTTTATACCTCTTCATGTCCCCTCAAGTCCATAAGTTAATTTATAACTTAGTGGAATTGATCGTTCTTTTTGATAATGCCTTCCAGCTGTTTTGATGGATGCGGCACGTGGCAGTTTCTTAGGCCATGTATTGTGGCGGTTATTTCCAGACAATCTTGACCGTTAACGTTTGGTTGTATTGGTGAGAGATTGCGACACGTGTCGCCGTTTGAGTTTCCCTTTTCCTGGTTATTTAAACCAGTTTTTTCATTTCTTACTTTTACTTTTCCTCATAAATCGTTTTTACTTCCCTGCTACCCTTCCTTGCCACTAAGACTTTGACTTGCTTCTTCTTATTCAGGTTCGTCCCTTCATCTTGTTTCTTTCCAGATTCTTTCTTTTTCACATTTGTTGGTTTATCATGGGGAAGGATAATATGGATGTCAATTTTTCGACCCTTACTCAAAAGAAATTAGATAAATTTCTAATTGATTATAGGATTCCTTTAGATCTTCACCTTGAACTTCCTGCCCCTGACCGAGCCATTTACCCCCATCTTTCTGGCAAGTTCGCGTTTTACACGCGAGTGTATCATTTTGCCAATTGCAGGGTCCCTTTAACGAAATTTTTGTTTAAGGTTCTTCTGTTCCATGGGGTTCACTTTTCTCAAGTGAATCCCTTTGGTTTGGGACGAGTCTGTCACTTCGAGTTGAAGTGTCGGGCTTTGAAGTCGAAGGCTGATTTAGAGGTTTTAGGGATTTTTATAAGTTGAGTCAGGCCGGTGATTGGTTTACTTTTGAGAAGAGGAGGAAGAAACCCGAGTGTCATTTAAAGGACACTTCCAGCCTGAAGAATTGGAAGACGCAGTTCTTCTGGTTGGACGATCGGTGTCTTCCCAAGGAGATGCTGAGTGTGTGGAGGAAGGACTTCGAGTCATCTGAGTGGGAGCTCCCGGGTAGCTTTGAGTGTGATTCGACTTTGTATAATAAGCTTGTTGCTCATAAGTCGAATATTAAGAAATACCCGGAGCATATCTTGGTGTTGGCTGGGGTCAGTAGGATTTGGGATGAACCGGACCGATGGCCTGTTATCCTGTATATGAAGAAGGGTGAGCATTGCTCTTTATCCTTGAGTTTTTTGTTTTGAGGATTTTGTTTTAACTCTTATCTTTTTTGCAGAAATGTCGCTGCTTGCAGCCCTAAAGTTCGATGATTATGACGATGATAATCTTTCATTTTCTAGCGAGCCCCTTGGATCCAGCAAACCGATCTTGGAGCAGGTAACTAAGCTACAGGTCCCCATTCGTCCGGAGGGAGAAGAGGCGGAGCGTGCTTAGAAACCCTCGGGCGAAGGAGATGTAGTGGGCGAAGGTAGTGGGAAGGACGGAGGTGATGATGGTGGTGAGAATGGGCGAGTACTTGTTCAAGAGGGGGTGATGGTGATGTGACTGTGGGTAAGATCTTTCCTAATCCTGCTCCTTTGCAGTCTGTGAGTTCTTCAAGTGCCCATGTTTCGGAGGACGATTTTACCAAAGATGCTTCCTTGGACTTAAATGTGGAAGCCCGGAAGAGAAAAGCTGAGCCGTCTAAGGCTAAGAAGAGTCCCAAGAAGGTGAAGTTCGTTCCACCGGCTCTTACTGTTTCCGAATCAACTCAAGGTAACATATTAGATGTATTTGATTTGCACATTTCTGGTGGGAAATCTCCTCGAGATGGTGATCTGATTTATATGCATGTTCCGGGGGATAAACTAGGTGGTGAAGGTGAGAAGGAGGGCGATGACGTGTTTAGGGATATTGCCAATAGTCCGCTCCGAACTTCGGTGGCTCAAGCCTCTGGTGGTTTTTCCATAGCTTCTCCGGGTAAGTCAACTGGCCACGTATCTAACTTTCGTGCTAGTGAGGAGAATGAGTATGGTGCGTCCTATTCTCCTTATTGGTTTGAGACTAAGACATTGATCCTGTTTAATCTTGTAGATCCACTGGACGATGCGATGGAGGTGGATCCGGCTACAGCCGAAGATGTTTTCATCCCTGATTGGGATTTGAAGAATGGTTCGCGGGTGGTCGATGCTTTGTCATCGAATATGATGCTTTTTAACTTACATACTCCGGCTGACCATGCCCATTATCGGAGGTTGAAGGATACTGATTTAGGTGATGCTTTAATGATTAACCAGGCTCAGTCAAACTTTTTGATGTCGGAGGTTTATAGAAGGTGGGTTGATTCGGAATTTCAACGTGGCAAGTTGGAGAAGAGGGGTGTGTGTAACCACGAGAATGTGTTAGAATCCCTGAAGACAACCCAAGACCAGCTCAGGTCCGTGCAGGCTTCCCTTGCTGCGGCCGGAGAAGAAAGGGATGCTCTTCAGGGTGAAATGGACGTTTTGAAGAAAAAGCTGCAGGCTTCTGAGCAGGCTCATGAGACCTCCAAGAAGAAGTACGTCCATTCTATTGAGGAGCTTGAGCAGGTAATGGCAAAGACCAAGACTGCTGCGGATCAACTTGTAAAAGGTTCGTTCTTTTTACCCTTTTTATTTCTTCATGCCTCTTTGGCACTTGGTGAATTTTATTTGTTTGTCTTTCTTTAGATAAGGATGAAGCCTTGGCTTGGGAGAAAGAGGCTCTGAAGCTTGTGTCAAGTTTGAAGGCGGAAGTTGAAAGGAAGGAGTCGGAGAAGCTGGATTTGCTGAAGGAGATTGAGGGATTGTTTGGCTTTAAACAGTTCGTGCTATCGGAGGGGGTGGAGTTGGTGTCAAGGCATGTTCGGAACTGTTCGTCTATGAAGGCTGCGGTAGCTGGAGTGAATAATGCCATGCATGGGATCGGATATAATGCTGGAGTTCGAGCTGGGCATGGTGCGACTCTCAAAGGAGTGGCCATAAATGCTGTGCCCAAGCTCGTGCCCAATGCAAAGCAGCAGCTGCTGGATGCCGTCAAGATTTATGACGAAGTTTCCTTCCCTTCTATCTCCAAAATGCAAGATCTCTCTTCCGAACCTGTGGACGTTGTCGTCAAGGCATTTCAAGATTTATCAATTCTTGAAGAGTCGTCTCAGGGTTTGCCGAAGTAACTTTTCATCGGATGTTTTAGTACCACCCGTTCCTCCACATAGGTTCGGTGTTTTTAGTTTACTTTTGTGAAGCTTTTTAACACTTTGTATCACCCGTTCCTTAGCATAGGTTCGGTGTTTTAGTTGGCAGAAACCTTTTTGGAATGCGGCCATGTTTGGCTTGTAAAAGTTTCTCATCCTTGTAGGATATTTTTGTTCATTAAGTCTGTCCTGGGGACGGACATAAATCGTTGTATTTTGGCAATATAAATGGGAATGCCTTTACTTTTATGCTTCGGATATTCTTTTCTTATTTTTTCTAAGTATAAGTTAGTCGTACGACTTACTGAAGTTTTAACAACTTCAGCTTGTATGGTATGGAGACTGTATCATGCGTCCATGATTTTCAAGCCTCGGCCATAAATTATGTTTTAAGTGTTTCAGAATTTTTTATCCTTAACAGCCTATAACATTCGAAGTAGAACGTTCATTTTTCGCGAATTAGTTTTTTAAGAAATAAAGATGCTACGTAGTCTTTATGGGGTGTCTTTTAGGTTCGGTATTTTTGGTTCCTCGAGCCTGTTTGACCAAGAAGTCCGGACGAAAGGGCCTTCGATACCCCCATGCCCTAATTCTTATCCCCTTCGTAGACCGAGGTACTTTTACCCCGGATATCGAAGCTTGTATGTCCGTTTTGAACAATCGCATAAGTAAATATTTAACATGGAATGAGTTTGTAAATATCACTTTTTGTGAAATGAGGTATTTCGCGTCTCATTTTTAACATATATATATGTGCGGAGAATTTCTCATTCCGCGGTACATATTGGAAATTGAAATTTGTGGGGCATTCACATCCCACTTTTACATAGAAAAGAAAAAAGAACAAAATACTTTATTATTCCGATCCTTTCTTTAGATGTAGCATTTCTTGAGATGCACTCCATTCCATGTCCGGGGGATTTCTTCCCCATCGAGAGTGGCGAGCCTGTAGGCTCCTTTTTCCCCTACCGAAGTAATGATGTATGGTCCTTCCCACTTAGGACTCATCTTGCCCGGCTTTTCCGAACCACTTGCCTCATTACTCCGCATCACGTATTCTCCCACTTTGAAGTTTTGTTCTCGGATCCTTGAATTGTAGTATCTTTCCAAGGTCCGTTTATATTTTGCCTCTTGGATGGCTGCGGTCTCTCGTCGTTCTTCCAGAAGGTCGAGGTTGTACCGAAGCTCTTTCTCATTTTCTTGTGGGTTAGCCACCCTATGGGTCGGCATGCCTATTTCGACCGGAATCATTGCTTCGGTCCCATATGTCAGACTAAAGGGCGTTTCACCAGTGCTTGTTTTGTTCATCGTTCGGTATGCCCAAAGGACGTTCGGCAATTCGTCTACCCAGCCGCTTCTTTTCTTTCCCAGACGTTTCTTGATGCCTTCTACCAAGCTGCGGTTTACTCGTTCAACTTGCCCGTTTGCTTGAGGATGGGCAACGGAGGAAAAGGCTTGTTCTATGCCGAGGCTGGTGCACCATTTTTTAAACGGGTTATGGGCGAATTGTTTGCCGTTATCGCTGATGATGGTCATGGGTAGGCCGAATCTACATACGATGTTTTCCCAGACGAACTTTTTTACTTCGGCTCTTGATATTTTGGCAAGAGGCTTGGCCTCTACCCCCTTGGTGAAATAGTCTACTGTGACTAAGAGGAACTTGGCTTGTCCGGATGATACTGGGAAGGGGCCCACTATGTCGATGCCCCATTTTTGGAAGGGCCAAGCTGCGGTTACAGGGACCAGCTTGTTTTTTGCTCGGAGATTGACTGGTGCGTGCCGTTGGCAGTTATCACACTTCTGCAACTCTTTAACTGCATCTTGATGCATGCCGGGCCAAAAGTATCATGCGTTCATAGCTTTTGTGACCACCATTCGTGGTCCAGCATGGATACCGCAGATCCCCCAATGAATTTCTTCTATGACGTACTTTGCTTGTTCTGCTTCTATGCATCGGAGTAGGGGACCTAAGAAGGTTTTTCGGTATAAGATGCCATCAATCACTTGGTATTGCAAGGATTTAACTTTAAGCTTCCGAGCTTGTGCCTTATCCGATGGTAATGCATCATTCATGATGTAGTTCATGATGGGAGACATCCACGACTCTGTGTGTGTACTTACTGCACAGACTTCTACCTCGGCAGTAGACGGGGCATTCAGTATCTCGAGCTTTACTTCTTGTGACATATGGTCCGGCGTGTTTGCCGCGAGCTTGCTTAAAGCATCAGCCTGTTTGTTTTTTGATCCTGGCACATGCTTCACCTCGCATTTTTCAAATTCTGTGATTAAGCTTTTTGCCTGTATCAAATGAAAATAAAGTTAGAAGCTATGCCTTTTTTGTGGGAGATGAAGTATTTATCGAGAGGTAAGGTCCGTACCTTTTGTAGGTATTGAACCATATTTGCCTCTTTTGCTTCGTACTCCCCACTGATCTGGCGTGCAACCAACATTGAATCTACATGTGCTATAACCTGTTTGAAAACATGGTATTTTGAGCATTAGATTACTGCATTCTTTTCGAATGTTTTTAAGAAAGGAGCATCCTCGTTTTGTCGAGGTGTATACCTTTCGAGCTCCGATCTTTTTTGCCAGTCGAAGTCCAGCCAAGAAAGTTCGTACTCGGCTTCATTATTGGAGCTTCTGAAGTTTAAACGGATCGAGTATACGAGTTCTTGTCCATTAGGATCCTTCAAGACTACTCCGGCTCCAGAGCCTTCGGAGCTGGATGCTCCATCGGTGAAAATACTCCATTCACTTGACTCTGACGGGATAACTGCTTCGTCTGGACTCATTGTTAGTTCGGTGAGGAAGTCTGCGACTACTTGTCCCTTAACCGGGCCTCTTCTCTTGTAGGTTATGTTGAACGCTCCGAGTTTAATTGCCCATTTGGTGAGTCTTCCGGAGACTTCTGGTTTTCTTAGTACGCCCAGTATCGGCTGGTCAGTTTGTACCTCAATTTCAAAAGCTTGGAAATATCGGCGTAATCTTCGTGAAGCATGTACAAGAGAGAGGGCGAGTTTTTCCATTGCAGGGTATCACGTCTCGTAGTCTCGGAGGGCGCGGCTTACGTAAAAGATGGACACTTGTGCTTTACCCCTGGTAACCATTAGTACTGAACTAATAGATGCCTCCGAGGCTGACAAGTATATGGTGAGAGTTTCCCCTGGTTTGGGTGCGGTTAATGTTGGTAATTCTGCCAAACATTTTTTGAGATCACTGAAAGCCGCGTCTGCTTCATCCGTCCATCGGAATTCTTTCGTGCTCAAATACTTTTTTAGAACTGCCATAAAGGGCAACGTTCTTTCTGCAGCTTTGGACAAGAACCTGTGTAGAGCGACCAACCGCCCGTTGAGTGTTTGCACCTCTTTTAAGTTGGACGGGGGCTTCATGTTTGTAACAGCTTCCACCTTTTCAGGATTGGGTCGAATGCCTTCCTTGGACATTAGAAAGCCCAGGAACTTTCCTTCTTCTAACCCGAACGAGCATTTTTTCGGATTGAGCTTCATGTTTATCTCCCGGAGCTTGTCAAATGTTTCTTTGATGTCTTTCAGCAAAACTTCTTCATCAGAGCTTTTGATTACTAGGTCGTCCACATACACTTCCAAGTTCCGACCTATTTGCCCTTTGAAAGCTTGGTCCATAATTCGTTGATACGTGGCTCCGGCATTTTTTTAATCCAAATGGCATTTTCTTGTAGCAGTACAACCCTTGACTGGTGACGAAGGTTGTTTTGTCATCATCAGCTTCGGCCATTTGGATCTGGTGGTATCCTTTGTAAGCATCTAGAAAACATTTTAATTTGAAATTCGCCACGGCATCGACTTTTAAGTCTATCTCTGGTAAGGGGTAACAATCTTTAGGACATGCATCATTTAAGTCTTTAAAATCGATGCACATCCTCCATGACCCATCGTGCTTCCGAACCATCACCGGATTGGAGACCCAGGTGTGGTATTTTACTTCTCTGATAATGTCTGCGTCTAGCAGGACACTTACATCATGTGCTATTGCTTTGATTCGATCCGGAGCCATACTTCGCTTTTTCTGAGCCACTGGCTTTTTGTCCGGACGAATGTTAAGCCTATGTTCGGCTAAGACTCTTGGTACTCCGGTCATATCTGATTGTTGCCAAGCAAATACGTCGAGTGACGTTGATAATAGCCTCCATAAGGACTTCTTAATGGCATCCGGTAGTTGGGTACCGATGGTGATTTTCTGCTCTGGGAATGCCGGATTAATGGACCAATCTTCTGTTGTGTTAGTTTCGGAATCTTTGTCTTCCGGGAGAGATGGGCCTGAAGCCTGTCATACTTCGGCTACGTATATTTCGGATTCGGTGTTCATTGTTGCTACTCCTGTTTCGGTGGGAAATTTGATAGCTCCGTGAATTGTGGAAGTTACCATGCTGAAGGCCTTCATGCCTGGTCTTCCTAGTATGATATTATGAACTGAGGGTGCCCCGACTACTAAGAAGGTAAGGACAACTGTTCTTTGATGTTCTTCAGTCCCAAGGGTGATTGGAAGAGTTAACTGTCCCAAAGGGTGTATGACTTCTCCGGAGAAACTGATTAGTGGCATTTGGACTGCGACTAGCTTGTCCTTAGTGGCCGGAGCTAGCTGTTGGTAACATTGGTAGTACATGATTTCGGATGCACTACCATTGTCTATGTAAATCCGTCGGACATTGTGTCCTGCCACGACCCCGGAGACAACGATTGGAGCTTCTTTTGCATCTCTTGGGTCAATCGGTGGGAAGAACAGCAATTTTTCCATCCATGGTGCTATGTGTTCGTGACTTCGCTTGGTTCCATGTTCATGAATGGACCGCACCATGTGGATTCCTGCTTGATTGTTCGGATTGGGGATTTGTGGCGCGGCTGGTTTTCCTTCTTTTAATTCTCGAATCAGATGGGACAATTTTCCGGCTCTGCATGCTTTGTCTATTTCTTGCTTTAGTGACCAACAATCATCAGTGTTGTGGCCTTTTGCTTGGTGATATTCACAGTACTTTTTGGTATTTCGGTCGGAGGTGGGTTTCTGTTTTGGTGGGGTTGGAAAACGTATTTGTTCAGTGCTTAAGATTTCGCTTGGAGTTTTGTTGAGGTCTTGGTAACTGGTGCTTCGTGAAGAGTGTCCGGAGCCGGACCTCTCATTTCTGTCGCTTCTCCCGTACGGTTGTGATTTGTGCTTCGACCATGAGCTGTTTCTTTCTACTGGAGCCGAAGCTCCTTTTTTCCAGGAATTTCCTCTGGAGTTTCCTTTGTGGTCGCTTTCTGCTGATTGGCCACAAGCACTTTTCCCTCTTGCAAAAGCACGCGCTCGTTCCATTAGTGTCTCCATGGTTTTTGGTAAGTCTTCATGCAGTTTTTCAACTAGTTGATTGTTTCAAACCCCGTGACAGAAACCAGATATCCGCAGCTGATTAACGGCTCCGGGTATTTGCATGCTTTCTTTGTTAAACCTGTCGATGAACCTTTCAAGTGATTCTCCGTCTTTTCTACGGATGTTGTGTATTTCGGTGATATCTTTTGAACATCTCCGTTGTTGAGAGAAGTTTTGTAGAAAAGCACGGCAAAGTTCGGTCCAATTTGCTATCTCCCCTGCTGGTAGACCGTCAAACCATACTCTAGCTGCACCCGTAAGGGTCTGGGTGAACATGTGACACCAGGCGGGCATGGGCCACATCTCAATTTCTGCAGCCCCCCGAAGTCATGAATGTGATCATCCGGATCCGAAGTGCCCTCATATCTTTTTATTGTTGTGGGCATTTTGAGTTTTGCTGGCAAAGGAGCACTAGCAATTCGAGGTGCAAACTTGGAGTATTGAGTCATGTACGCTGGTCTATATGGAGCTGTAAGTTCTTCATCAACGGTACCGGAGCTGGTTTGTTGCTTGGCTGACTGCACTGACGCGGTAGCCATTGGCCCCGTAGATGTGAGTCCAGTTGGCAACGGTCCGGTATATCCGTAGGGCATCAGGAAGCCGTACGGTGTTTGCAATGGGACGGACGTAGCCACGGTGGAGTATGTTTGGAGACTAGCAGGAGTGGACATCACTGCGGATGTTGTTCCCTCGGAAGGGAACAGATTAACCTGCACACTGCGAAGTTTTTCATCTTTGTCCTGTTGTTCTTTTAATTTTAACAAGAAATCACGATTTCGTTGTAAAAAAGTTTCATCAAACTCTGCTGATACAGTTTGCATCCCACTGGGTGCAGTGACTGTTTCAGTGGCGGAAGCTGTTGTAAGATCTGACAACGCCCTGGAATAACCAGCGGTGTGTTGTTCAGAAGCAGTGATGTCATCATTTTCTTTGTTGGTGATGTCAACGATGTTTGAATTTTCCAAAGCCATTCCAGATCTGAGTGGAGAGAGTAGATCTGCAATAGGATGGCGCCAATTGAAGATCCAAAAGCCGGACGCACCTCTGGTGAGAGGTAGAAGACGACTAGCTTGATCAGATCTTTGAACAATTAACCTGCAAAACTGGACAAACCGTTAGGCTCGTCACAAGGGGGGCAGGGAGGGCCTCTCTGTGACCAGCCTCCGGCGTGAGGATAAGTATTTGTTTGGAGAAGAAAATAGAGTATAGAGATAGAGAGAGAGAGAGAGAGAGAGAGAGAGAGAGAGAGAGGTTCGGAGTGTGTCAGAATGTAGCTTACTTGTACTTATGAGGGGGTATTTATACTAGTCATAATTTGTCGTACTATCCTTCGGCCAGGTGTACTAACCTTCGGATCTAGTGACCTCCGGTCGTTGGTGGTGAGCACGTGTCTTGGCGAACCGCATCACATAGTCATGATGTCGCGTCCTGGGAGGTTGAGGTTTGGACGGGAGGTTTTATACCTCTTCAGAAACCGAGGAAAAAACTTTCTCACTTGTCCGTCATCAGATGTTTTAAACTCTTTCAGAATTTCGTTAACTGGTCTACCTTGCACTCTATCCAAGATACTCGTCCACTCACGCATGTCTTTGCCATGTAGAAAAGAACCCATTCGTATAAGTGCCGATGGATGACCACCAAATTTAGAAACTATATTTCGTGAAACCTCCCCGAAACCCTGTGCAGGTTTACTGTCCCCAAATGCGCGTCTACTAAACAGTTCAATAGCCAATCTAACATTGTGACATTATGTGTTAGGGAACTACACGCCTTCATTAGATCTTGGTTTCTACTGGTAAATATTATCCGACTCCCATTACCAAACCAGTTGTCTGATCCAGCTAACATCTCTAGATGGTCCGTATTGTCTACATTATCAAGGACGATTAGAACACTGTACAGACATAATCTTCTCGACATCATGGATATTCCTTGTTCAAGGTTCTTTAACTTCACTTCTAATTTCAAAATATTTGAGAGAATTTCCGCTTGTAACATTTTCAACCCATGCATTATTGATCTGGCTGTAACATTTTTGACGAAGTAGCAACCGTCAAACTCATGACTTATCTCGTCATAAATAGAAGATGCGAGAGTAGACTTACCACTACCCCACATCCCACATATTCCAACCATATGAACGCCACCTGACCCGAGTTTTAGAAGTGATTTCAACTCTTGCTTGCGGCGCTGTATGCCAATTAGTCCTGTATCAGCACTTGTTTCAGCACCTGCTGAATGTTGCATCAAGCCAAGCAATTCATTGGAAATCCTGCCAACCATTTTTTGGATGTGTTCCGATTCATCCCTGCAAGTAGATGCATATATGCAATGAATGACAAAGATTATTTGAGTTTATGAAGAAATGAATGAGAATATCACCTGTTGGCCACGTCCCATCCAGAAAGGTCAGCTGCATTCACAAGCGCTTTTCTCCGAGATTCAACTTTTTCTATATTGTGCTTAACTCATGCGTAGCAAGAGCCTCTCCATAATAACTTGTTTGTGATCTAACTTCTGAGGGTTCTACGTCATAGAATACCGGTATAACAATTTTCCCTCTAGCATCACTATTTTTCATGATAAATGCAAGTTCATTCAAGCGGCGAGGAGAGCGAGCATATTTTTGTGAGAAAATGATGATGGCTATCCGTGATTCTTCAATAAGTAGTAAGAGGGATTGAGGAATGGTTTCTTCCCTAGGAATTTCTCCACGGACCTTAAAAGTGATGACTTGTCGATGTCTAAGAGTCGAGTAAAGATTATATGCAAATGTCTCGCAGGTACCTTCTCCACTAAAACTAATAAAGACATCAAAACTCCATGGCCGAAGAGATGACGAGGAAGGAATGGACTGAGAGGAGGATGCCAATGACCTATTGAAGGCATTTGTGTTATTTAATAAATGCAAACTATGTTTATTTGTGTATTTATGTAAATATTAATGTGTGTTAAGTATGTTATGTATGATACTTTTAGGAATAAGTTGTAATAGTTATGACTAGGAACATAATGTAATGGTCGAATGAAGATTGCATAACACAGCCAACATGTTCGGACACAAAGCAGCAGCAGAAGTGTGACACCCCAGGAAAATCCCACATCGGCCGTGGCCAGGAGAGATCCTTGATTCGTAAGTAATGTCTTGCCTCTTAAATCACCAACGTGTTTTGGGGCTTAATGTTAGTGGATGAGAGGAGAACTCCACAGTTAAGCATGCTCAGGTGGGAGCAGTATCAGGATGCGTGACCTCCTGGGAAGTTTCCACTGGGCAACCAAAAACAAATCCGTGAGCTCTGGATGGGCGACTCATCGGGGCAAAGCGGACAATATTGGTGGTGAGAGGGGTCGGATGTTACAGATGGTATCAGAGCCACTCCTGTGCCGTTCGGGAAGGTGGGTGCATACCTCATCAAGGACGATGAGACTTTAATAGGGGGTGAATATGACACCCCAGGAAAATCCCACATCGACCGTGGCTAGGAGAGATCCTTGGTTCATAAGTAATGTCTTGCCTCTTAAATCACCAACGCGTTTTGGGGCTTAATGTTAGTGGATGAGAGGAGAACTTCACAGTTAAGCGTGCTCAGGTGGGAGCAGTATCAGGATGGGTGACCTCCTTGGAAGTTTCCACTAGGCAACCAAAAACAAATCCGTGAGCTCTGGATGGGCGACCCATCGGGGCAAAGCGGACAATATTGGTGGTGAGAGGGGCCGGATGTTACAAGAAGAACATATGCATACAGAAGGCGCGCCTCATGACAGACATAAGAAAAAGACAGTTATGCCCCTGCAGATCAAACGGTTATTGGCGCCAATGTAAACAGTTTTTTAACCGCCAAGTTAGTTGTCCAGGCATGTATATATAGGGTGTGTATTGTACAATTCCAAACTACCAAGATTGTTCACAATTCAATCAATCCAAACATTTAGTTCTCGGTTTCATTTTCTGTCAAAAATCCGTTTGTTTCTTTATCTTAATCATTCGTTCTAAATTCATATTGGTGAGTGTTCAAAGATCCTATTCCATTGCAAAACAGTTAGTTTGTCCAACAATTCTAGTATCAAAGCTGTTAGTTTGTCCAACAATTCCGTTCTAAATTCATATTCGTTTTCTTTATCAAAGTTTCTTTATCAATCAACCACTAAAGATGTCTCATAATACCGAAAGTTCTTATGCCGAGTCGAAATCAATCAATGCAAAGAAGTATAAGAAGAAACAAGGAAAGAAGAATGATTTCAAGAAGAAACGAGTGGAAACAAGAGTATGCTATTATTGTCATGAACCGGGACACTTGATAGGCGCATGTAATGTTCGAGAAAGAAATGAAAGCACACAGTCAATCAAAGATGCAATTGAAACAGGGTTGAGTTACTATCCAGACGCATTTGTTGAGGGTCGAGAAGATTGCATACTTCATGGGACCGATATGAATTCATGGAATGACATATGGTATGTGAGTTTTAATTTGCAAAATCATATAACCGGTAACTTAGATAACTTTCTGAAAATAAAGAGGTATTTTGGGGTTGAGAGTAAATTTAAGAATGAGTTTGTGTTTGTAAGAGGAGTGATGTGTTGCAAAACACAACTCCATTCCTATGTATTTTGTATATTATTTGGTCAGGTTTTTAGTCATTTCGTGTCGTTTTTATTATGTATTTATTTGTTCTATTATTTTATAGGTGTTCGTAGAAAATGAGCTCAAAATGAAAGAATTTTAATCGAGACACCAACACTTGAGAGTAGGTGATCCTGAAAGTTGGAGCGTAGACGAGAAAATTTGGTCGAGCCATGAACACCTGATATGAGAGCATGAAGTTATACTACTACCACTACCACTACCACTACCACTACCACCACTACCACCACGACTACCACGACTACCACGACTACCACCACTACCACCACTACCACCACTACCACCACCACCACCACCACCACCACCACCACCACCACTACCACCACTACCACCACTACCACTACCACTACCACTACTACCACTACCACTACCACCACCACCACTACTACCACTACCACCACTACCACCACTACTACCACTACTACCACTACTACCACTACCACCACCACTACCACCACCACTACCACCACCACTACCACTACTACTACTACTACTACTACTACCACTACCACCACTACCACCACTACCACTACCACTACCACTACCACTACCACTACCACCACTACCACCACTACCACCACTACCACCACTACCACCACTACTACCACTACTATTACTACTACCACCACTACCACTACTACCACCACTACCACCACCACCACCACCACCACCACCACCACTACCACCACTACCACCACCACGACCACCACTACCACTACTACCACTACCACTACCACTACCACTACCACTACCACCACTACTACCACTACTACCACTACTACCACTACCACTACCACTACCACCACCACTACCACCACCACTACCACCACCACGACCACCACCACTACCACTACCACTACGACTACCACTACGACTACTACTACTACTACTACCACCACTACTACCACCACTACTACCACTACTACCACTACTACCACTACTACCACTACTACCACTACCACCACTACCACCACTACCACCACTACCACCACTACCACCACTACCACTACCACTACCACCACCACTACCACCACCACTACCACCACCACTACTACCACCACTACTACCACTACCACTACCTACCACTACCACTACCTACCACTACCACTACCACTACCACTACCACTACCACTACTACCACTACTACCACTACTACCACTACTACCACTAATACTACTACTACTACTACTACTACTACTAATAATAATAATAATAATAATAATAATAATAATAATAATAATAATAATAATAATAATAATAATAATAATAATAATAATAATAATAATAATAATAATAATAATAATTACGTTAAAAGCCTCGTGGCTTTATCCAAAAGTGTGGGCCACATATCATCGAAAAAATTAAGAAGCCACAAGAAGAGATTATTTTCGAGAAGGGCCCATGATACCTGGAAGAAAAAAAGGCCTACAACACTATATAAGTGAATGGCACATTGTTATTGGAGGAGGCATACATCTGGAAGAGCCATCAACAGCGGCAGAATACATATTATCATGAGGACATCTTGGAGCCGCTAGAGGGCAGATCTCGACAGTTGATCACAGCAGCTAAAAGAAACAGAGAGGAAATAAAGGAGGAGGTGGACAGAAGGATCGAGGTTTTCATAACATTGGTTATTTTCGTTTGACACTTCGTGTTTTGAACTTCTTAACTATGTGTTATTTTGATTCTAAGGGTATGTTTTCTTGTTTTGTCATGAATATTATTAGCTAAACATTTACGCTACCTAGGTCGTATTGATGATTATTTCGTGAGTTCGGGTTTGGATAATATTATTTTTGGCTTAATATTTTGGTAAAAGATTTTTGTGTTGTTGATAAAAATGCGTATGAATGCTTTTAGTAATCGGTTTGCTTGATTGTTGCTTTGCGTTTTTCTCTATTTTGTTACTTTAGTAGTTTCAATGTCTAGAGTTTTACGTGATTTTCCATAGATTTTGTGTTAGTGGTTTAATCTAGTGGTTTCTTGTCTTAGATAACTCTATTAGAAACCTTGTAAGCCCTTGAAATTAGTGTTTTGCCACTCTTGAGACCGGGAGGAGATAGAGTGTTGGTTTGTCTAGTTCTTAAATTTTGGGTATAGGTGAGACCGGGAGGAGATCCTTACTTATTTACCTTAGCTTCCCTAGCAAATTCGAGTTTTTGTCAACAATCTTAGATAACTCTTTCACACTTTCAGGTGTGTTGAGATTAGCGAGACCGGGAGGTGAGCGAGTCTTTTGAGTACCTTAGCATTCCCTAGTGAGGTGAGACCGAGAGGTGATTTGAACTAGTAACCGGTGATTTACACGTCCCTTAGGATTTTCCAAGAGGTGTTAGTGAGACTGGGAGGTGATCTAGCATTCTTTAAGGTTTTCTTGAGTCAGGCGTACTTTTAGGAACCCGGTAGCCATTCCATTATCCATTTTCGAGCGTTGTGAGTTGTGGGTAGGATTCTAGACCTAGGTAGTTGTTTTCCATATTATCAGAGTTTCTCTCTAGTTTTCGAGCTGTCTGTTCTGCTTCCTGTTCCTGTTTGTCTTAGTAAATTTAATTGCTTTCTTTATTTATTTAGTTTAAAAATAATTTTCTGAAAAACCAAATTATTAGGCTAGGAGTCGACAGAGGTTTAGAACTGAGAGTCGCCAATTTGTGTCCACGGTTCGATACTCGGACTTACTTGCTCTGCTACACTGCGACCGGTGCACTTGCCGTTAGTGTGTGGTTCAGCGGGTTTTTCCATTTTTAAAACTTGACCCGAATTTATTTAATACACATTTTCACACATCAAGGAGTAGGAATGATAAACATATCGGCCGATGATCAATCCTTGATTATACCAAGTGTGTATTATTCTCCGGATATCAAAGATAATATATTGAGTCTTCCTCAATTGAAATTACAAGGGTTCATAGTGAAGTTAGAAGGAAATATATATGTTATGTGATGAATATGTTCAAAAACGAAAGTATGCAAATGAGATGTATGAAGGAAAATAGAGATAGTAGGGAATCGATGTTGAAAGAACTAGGCGAAGAACATTAATATGAAAGAATGAAAGAAGAGTATTTGAACGAATACTTTGAAGAATTATCAATTGATATCGAAAGGTACATTAAGAATGTCAATGAAATGGTTCATGGTATAGAGTTTGATTCGTCTGAGAAGTGCATTGAGTTTTGGGACATAATAGATGAACTAGAATACCCGTGGGTACATAGAAACATCTTGAAAGAACCATTTCTTAAGATGGTTTCGTGGTTCCTGATCTTTTATTTGAAAATGGCAAATTGTACCATATCCCCAAAATTTGAAAATGGAAAACGAATAGAATTGTATGATTTGTACATTTTGGTGAAGAAAGAAGGAGGCAACAAAATAGTATCAACATACAACATATGGGTAGTGATCGCAAAAGATCTTAGTTTGGAATATGAAGACAAAGATATGGTTCGGATTCTTTATGCACAATACTTGGATGTGTTAGAATGGCAATACAACGTGAGAAAGGTAACAAGAATGGCGACTGAAAAGGAAAAGGAAGAATCGGCAGGTTGTAGTTTCAAGAAAAGGGCTGCATCGATGCCAAAGATGACAAAAATGGTGAACAAGAATGCAAACTCTTGTGAAGAAGGCTATACTCTCTATATGGGAGGCGATTGGAACACGACTAAGAGGTTATTTAAGAAGAAACGCAAGTACGATTTTTCACAAGCAAAGAATGCGTTGGAAGAAGCAATACAAACATTGCCACACAAATCAAATAACCAAAGTTTGATTTAGGGGCGAGTGTTATTTAGTAAATACAAACTATGTTTATTTGTGCATTTATGTAAATATTAATGTGTGTTAAGGGGCTGTTTGGTTGATTAAGTGCCGAATCATTAAGAGGTCTGAATGGTTAAGTGGCTCTGAATGGTTAAGTGGCTCTGAATGATTCAGCTATGCACCAAGTCTGAATGGTTCAGCTCTTAATCATTCCATTCAGAGCTTCTTTTTAGGTTGAAACAAACAGTCTGAATGCTGAACCATTCAGAGCTGAATGGTTCAGAGCCTCATTAAGAGGCTACCAAACAGGCCCTAAGTATGTTATGTATGATACTTTTAGGAATAAGTTGTAATAGTTATGACTAGGAACATAATGTAATGGTTGAATGAAGATTGCATAACACAGCCAACATGTTCGGACACAAAGCAGCAGCAGAAGAACATATGCATACAGAAGGCGTGCATCATGACCGACACAATAAAAAGATAGGTATGCCCCTGCAGATCAAACGGTTATTGGCGCCAATCTAAATGGTTATTTAACCGCCAAGTTAGTTGTTCAGGCAATGTATATATAGGTGTGTATTGTACAATTGCAAACCACTAATTCTATTGTTCACAATTTGATCAATTCAAAACACTTAGTTCTCGGTTTCATTTTCTGTCAAAAATCCGATTGTTTGTTTGTTTATCTTAATCATTTGTTCTGAATTCATATTGGTGATTTTTCAAAGATCCTACTTCGCTGCAAAACAATTAGTTTGTCCAACAATTTGGGCGTACAAGAGTAAGCACGAGGGAATGGATTTCGCGCCAGTTCATGGATGCATTATGCGCCGCGTGAGAGAGGCGTGAGTAGGGCTTTGTAAACGAACCAAATGAACACGGCCAATGCCTTGTTCGTGTTCAATTGTTAAGGAAATAACGTATTCACGAACTGTTCATGAACACTTAACGAACAAGATTTTATGTTCGTGTTCGTTTGTTAAGAAAATAGCGTGTTCACGAACTGTTCATGAACACTTACCGAATGATATTTCTGTTCGTGTTCGTTTATTAAGAAATTGAACATGTTCATGTTCGTTTGTGTTTATTTGTTAAATTTAGGTGTCAGATAAAAGCGAACACAAATGAGCGTAAACGAACACAAACAAGCATTAATGAACAAAACCGGGCACCAATTAACACATATTAAACTCTTAACAAAATCAACATTTTTCATCACAAACATTATCCGTACAAAATAAAATAATCCAATTATCCAATTATACTTGACATAATCTTGATCACATAATGTCTCATGAAAACACAAAATTATCATGTTAAACTTGAAATCCTCGTTTAATCCACAAAAAATAATAGTTAATCAAAATAGGTAAAGTAATATTAATATGTAATACACTAATATATATTAAATAATTTACCACTGGGAATTTGAAGTACTTAAACTAAAAATAAAAAAAGTTAAAAACCCTAATGATGTAATGAACACAAACAAACATAAACGAACATGGTACCGAACGTTCACGAACATAAATGAATGAACACGATCTCTGTTCATGTTTGTTTGTTTAATTAAACGAACATAATTTATTGTTTGTGTCTGTTCGTTTATTAAACGAACAACCACAAACAAACTTCCCGCCAAACAGTTCACGAACTGTTTGTTGAACGTTTTATTTGTTTACAGCCCTAGGCGTGAGAGTTCAGGCGTGAACTCACTCAGGGCCTGTTTGGTAGCCTCTTGATGAGGCTCTGAACCATTCAGCTCTGAATGATTCAGCATTCAGACAGCTTGTTTCAACATAAAAAAAGGCTGTGAATGGAATGATTAAGAGCTGAATCATTCAGCACTTAATCATTCAGACCTCTTAATAATTCAGCACTTAACCAACCGAACAGCCTCTCATTGTTGTCAGGCAACCAAATCAATTTGAATTTTTTTTTTTATTCAGGTATTTCGTGTGATTATTTTTTCTAAACCTTTCGATGTAAATTTTAATGAAAATGAATTGTTTTAAAAATAAAATATTTTTGAAATTTTATAAGGTTTTCACGATTAAATGAGTAAATGTTTTCTTTTTTATTTAGTAAATTCTTTTTAGATAGTATTAATTGTGAAAAAGGAAATTTTTTTCTGAACAACATTTTTTTTTTCCTCCCAAACCTTGCACTTGCATGTATTTAAAAATTATTGACTAAAACCTCCCACTCTAAATTTGATATTTATTAAATCTTTATTTTAATAAATACTTTGAGCAAGAAGGAAAACTGAAATAAATCAACTTCAGAAAATACCATGCAGATTGTGCTTGGTGCTGAGCAGCAAAGTCATCAGCATCATCCGACCAGTGAGCACATGCTGCCTATGACAAACAACCAAGCAAAAGGATTCCTTAGGCATACGTAATTTGTAAAATTTTTATTTGATGGTGGAGTGGTGGAGAGGCCTTATGTTCACTTAGGTGATCAAGGGTTCAATTCTCACTTCCAACATTATGGTTTGGTATCCGGGTGAAGATCGAATACGGGTGGCGCCGGTTCGAATCTGACGGGCGGTGAGGTTTTACCGAGTTCTATAACACTGTCGTGCCTTCGGGCGGGTGGGGCTCGGGTTTCCGCGCATCGGGAGAAGGCGGGGGCTGCTGGAGGTCGAGTAGTCGATTCTTGGGCACGGCGCCCAGCAAGGGTGGTTGCCACACAGTTGTTCGCCGATCAAAAAAAAAAATACAAAAGGGGTGGCGGCGTATCTTGTTGCCTGTCTGCCTGCTATTTCGATGTAATTTTCGCTTAAATGGAATGAAAATTAGCCAAATAATATAATAAATAAATAAATAAATAAATAAAAAAGGTGATTGGTAAAGCTTTAAAGCTAAAATAGTAAAATAAATTAAAAAAAAAACTAAAAGAAAAAAAATGTAAACATGTAGGGACAGGGGCATCCCTATGGATTTAGGTGTCCTATCCGAGCTGTTAAAAATATGCCCCTTAAGATTTAACGAAATAAATAATTTAAACTCAATTTTATGTATGCTTAATGCTATAGCAATAAACATAACAATTAGCAAAATAATAGTATTAAAATGAGTGAAATTGCATACGGTATCGGGTATTGGGCTCATATATATATTGAAATTTTTTTTAATTGTGCCTTGAGATTTATGAATCCTATCCGATTGGCCACCCCAGCCCAACCTAAAGCCTCCCATACGTATGGGACTCATGTAACTTACTCGTTGATCATCAAGAGCCTTTTGCAGTTGTTTCAAAACCTTCTTCATTGTTGGACGTTCATTTCCGCTCATCAAACATCGATAAGCAATGGTTGAAAACGTATGTAATGAAGCTTTGTTTATTTGTTTCCGTAGATAAGAATAAATGACCGAGTCCAATGTTTTCCTTCTCCAATGTGTTTTGATCAAATTAGTTAAAAATTGACGCTCATCGGTGTACTCTCTAAGACGTGTGAGCCTTCCACACAAAACTTCAAACAATACAACCCCAAAAGAGTAAACATCAGACTTCTGTGTCAGATAACCCGTATTGTAGTAGTCTGGATCAATATATCCAATTGTGCCACACACATTGGAGATAAGAAAGGTAGACTGCATATTCGCAGGGCCCACTCTAGACAACCCAAAATCCGTGATTTTAGCTTTCCAGTTCTTATCTAAAAGAATGTTTGAACTTTTGACATCACGGTGGAGAATTCTATGTTGAGATCCAACATTATCATGAAGATATTGTAACGCACGGGCAACATCAATGCAAATTTGAAGTCATTGGATCCATGTTAGATCCGGGTTGTTTAAATGTTTGTCAAGACTTCCATTGCTTTCATGCTTGTAGCATCTTCTTCCCATCTTCATTGCAAAAACCGATAAGTGAGACAATGTTTTCATGTTTATGGACAGAAAGTAAAGCAATCTCTGTCTTAAATTCATGGTCTCCTTGGCCTAGCCGAGGATCCAACATCTTTATGGCGATGTTGCCATGTTTTACAGATATGCCTTTATATACCTTCCCGAACCCACCCTCTGCAATGAGATTTCGTTTTGAAAATGCGTTAGTCGCATCTGATAATTCTTCGAGAGGGATTTGCAAGTGCTTCACTTCTTCAATGTGTTATGGACTGAAATCATTGCAAGGTATGGGACTTGTCCCACATCGGTTGTATGGGCAACCAATGTGGGGTTTATAACCCAAGTGGGCTCTCTCTTCCATCAGACTAGTCTTTTGGGATGAGTTCTCCTGTTTGGGTTGTAACAATGGTATCAGAGCCAAACTCGGAGTGGTGGCCCACGGAGTGGTGGCCTGTAGAGAGACAACCGTGACCAACGTGGCCGTGACCAACGAGGACGTTGGCCCTTAAGGAGGGTCGATTGTTATGGACTGAAATCATTGCAAGGTATGGGACTTGTCCCACATCGGTTGTATGGGCAACCAATGTGGGGTTTATAACCCAAGTGGGCTCTCTCTTGCACCAGACTAGTCTTTTGGGATGAGTTCTCCTGTTTGGGTTGTAACACAATGGAAGTCATGAACGTTGATCTAAATCTTGAAAAGAGACAGGGTAATAGCAATTAAAAGTTTAGTTAGGGGGAGCTTATGATGGTAAATTAAAAAAGATGCACGCGTTTTGTATAGATATATGGTCAACTAGCATTGCTTATGTCAGCAATTATTAAATAAGCTAACGTGTTTAAGAACACCTCATAGTAAAATAATTTTGAAGACTTGTTTTAAGAACAGTTCATTATTCCAAAAAAAAACATGACAACACCCGTATTGTTATAAATATATTACATTAATGTGGTTATCACCTTCTAAATTAGATTAGCTTATTCTCCAAGTTTTGTACTCCTATATATATACCCTCATTGTACCTCATTATAAACATACCTATCAATGATATACTCATCTTTCTCCCTACATCTCTTTCTTATATTGTTTAGCTATTAGGCTTGTTTTACTAACACGTTATCAGCACGAAAGTGCTCTGTTTAAAAACCATAATTTTTTTTTTGTTCAATGAGTTCGAGTTCAACAAGTTGATCCGTTGCGAATAACAGCGTTGAAAAATCTAGTTAGTAATCATTGGGAGTCTGTGCCTTCTACATAAAGGTAATATTATTAAATCATACTCTTTGTTAGTTTCTGAAACTTAATTCTTGGGGTAATATTTGGTAGATAATTGTTAAAATCATGGCATGATTTCGAAAAGGCAAATTTGAATAAGATTAAAAAAAAGGCTATATTTTGATGCCACTCTTCGTAAACAACAAACAAAAATTCGTATTTAAGAAACCAATTTCAATGTACAAATCAAAAGATGATCTTATAGTTTGTATTCTGAATTATTGTCAAAATATTTTATTTGTATATATAGCAAACTGTTTTATTTGTCAAGATAAATTATTATTATCATTATAATATAATATTTATGGCGTCACGTAGTTTTTGTTAAAGATTTTTATGAACCAAATTTAATGGAATCCATAAATATTATGAGATATTATCACATTATAATGAATTGGTTTAACAACGTTATTCCTCTGAAATTTTCCTATATCGGTGTTATATACCAGATCTTTTTATCAATACAAATATGTTATATAATATTATCACTAAGTTGGAGTTATGATCTTAGATATTTTCACTAGTTGTTTAATTTGTCTATATCAAATTCTTTGGAGAACAAATGAAATATGTTTATATTTTCTACTTTTATGTTGGATATCTTTCGGATTAAATTTCTCATAATAAGATTTAATTATTAGTATTTTCTCTTTACACATGCACATGTTGGACTATGCCTAAATACGAATAATGCATTTAAAGATTGTAAGTTTCATTTTATGGTCTGGTCATGTTGGTTGAAAAAATCTTATTTTAGGAAAATTATGTGATTGTCAAGTAATGTCTTCGGTTTTGCTTTCACTTGATTCTTTATAGCTTTCACATCCTTTTGATTCTAAAGTTCAAAGTGTTTGGTTTACAACTCAAAAAAAAAATTATGTATCTTTCGGTTTAATTAAAGATTAGAATTTTGGGTCTACTGTCGGTATGGATTTGATTTCATCAATAGACGTGTAACTTAGGATTCAAGATGCATGATTTCATGTTGCCTTTCATCATACATGAGTTTTGTCCTTTATAGAACTACAAATTTTATTATAAAGAAAGATTATTTTGAAGTAATAAATGATCATTTGAAAGATATATTTGTTTAAGTTTCAAAATAAGTGATAAATATATGTATATATTTATGGGAGATATACATGCCACTCATTATACATAAATTATGTATATTTGCTTGTTCTTGATGAAAAAAATATTCTATATAATAGGGTTTTTATTATACTTAATAACATGTTATAATGTATATATTGTATAGTTTGGCTTCACTGTAGTTCATATGCTATCATATCTTTATATTCATAGTAATGAATAGAGCAATTAAACCAAAAACATGGTTTATTATCACTATCATGAAAGAGTATATACATGCGTAAATATGACACCCATAATGTCATACTCCTCGAATCTTATTATCAAGTTATAAAAGGTCATAAGATTTTAGACCGGTAATATTATATGACCTAGACATTGAATTACTTCTCATTAATACTATGTGAAGATAAGTTTATTTATAAGGGAGGTTAACTAAAACAAGTGTTTGTCAAACCTTAAATATGCTCCCAAAGTAGCAATTTCAGAATAACAGTATGAAAGGTCTGAAGTGATTTTATACCTATACGTCTGAGAATATAATCAAGGACCTTGAAATTTGTTTTGTTTTACTCAATTCTCTTAGTGTATGTGATTATATAACGATCATTGAAAATTTCATGATCTTGGACATAATTGTGAGATTTGTAGTGATGGTCATGTTGATAATGAGATCGACCATCAGAAATTATAATGATAGTCATGATGAGATCGACTATTAGAATTGTAATGATAGACATAATGATATTGGCCACTAGGAGTGGCAAATTATGGGAGTGATTTTATGAGAACAGAATGATAAAAAAATAAAAGTCATATAACATGACAGTTTGCATTGATAATGCGTTGTTTTTTCCCATAATGCAATTAGTGCACATATGATCATAAACTATAAGTTTATGGATTATAACTATTTGATTAGTTGGTATGACCGGTTAGACCATACCGAGTCGATGATGATGTGAACATAATGAAGAACTTAATGATTCTTCAATTACATAGCATGTAATGTTTGCTCTTAAGCGAAATTATGTATTTGCCATATAAAGTAAGGCGAGTATCCCTGAATATTTTGGCATTGATTAAAGGATACGTATATCCTAACGTGATACCATTTAGTATTAAAAATCGATGCATCGTCTAAATGGTTATCAAGAGTGCAACCTGAAGTTTGCATGATTTATAGCTTAGCTAATAAGAATCAAGGTCATTATTCCAAAATGGCATATTTCATTAATTCAATTCCTATTGAAATCCTAGTATTGATTGCAACGTCAATAATCATGAGAGCAAAAGTTCATGTTTATATTTGAGTAAATGTGATTTTACATGCAGTAACATTTATTCACATCAAGCCAATACGTGGTAATAGTTTCTCCCCATTATAGTTGGTTTTTGGTCAGGAACCAAATATTGTCCATCTAATATTTTTTGTTGTACGACATATATTAAAATTGATCCACCATGACGCACAAAGATGGGACCTCAAAAGGTGGTTGGGAATATACGATGATGAATAGAGCCTTTAATGAAGTATGTATTTATGGCTCAATTAATTGTTATCCATCTCAATGGATTAACATTCCCAACATCAGTGGGAGATAAAAGGTAGTTGGTAACAAAAGGAGTTGGTATGAGTTATAATTGATCCTCAAAAATGAAGTTCGAACATAATTTCAAAGCATAACTCATTTAAAACGATTAACAAATTATTTACCAGACACATTAACTGACCTAAATATGTGGACTAACTAATTAAGTCACATATACCAACTGCTAATGCTCCAAATAATCTTATAAGTATTTTACACGCCTGAAGCGTGATAGACTGTTTGATTCCATGAATAGAATCCTCGAGAAATTGGAGCAAGTAATAAAGATGGTCAAGTTGAGGTTATAGTAAAAAGGTCTCTTGAAGAGACATTAGACATGATGGTTCCAGAAGAACCTCAGGTACCTGAAAATAAAGAGATCTTGTTATATAGTATCATGTCTACGAAATGTATGGAATGGAAATAAAATCGACGTCGTTATAAATTTGCATTGATAATGCGTTGTTTTTTCCCATAATGCAATTAGTGCACATATGATCATAAACTATAAGTTTATGGATTATAACTATTTGATTAGTTGGCATGACCGGTTAAACCATACCGAGTCGATGATGATGTGAACATAATGAAGAACTTAATGATTCTTCAATTACATAGCATGTAATGTTTGCTCTTAAGCGAAATTATGTATTTGCCATATAAAGTAAGGCGAGTATCCCTAAATATTTTGGCATTGATTAAAGGATACGTATATCCTAACGTGATACCATTTAGTATTAAAAATCGATGCATCGTCTAAATGGTTATCAAGAGTGCAACCTGAAGTTTGCATGATTTATAGCTTAGCTAATAAGAATCAAGGTCATTATTCCAAAATGGCATATTTCATTAATTCAATTCCTATTGAAATCCTAGTATTGATTGCAACGTCAATAATCATGAGAGCAAAAGTTCATGTTTATATTTGAGTAAATGTGATTTTACATGCAGTAACATTTATTCACATCAAGCCAATACGTGGTAATAGTTTCTCCCCATTATAGTTGGTTTTTGGTCAGGAACCAAATATTGTCCATCTAATATTTTTTGTTGTACGGCATATATTAAAATTGATCCACCATGACGCACAAAGATGGGACCTCAAAAGGTGGTTGGGAATATACGATGATGAATAGAGCCTTTAATGAAGTATTTATTTATGGTTCAATTAATTGTTATCCATCTCAATGGATTAACATTCCCAACATCAGTGGGAGATAAAAGGTAGTTGGTAACAAAAGGAGTTGGTATGAGTTATAATTGATCCTCAAAAATGAAGTTCGAACATAATTTCAAAGCATAACTCATTTAAAACGATTAACAAATTATTTACCAGACACATTAACTGACCTAAATATGTGGACTAACTAATTAAGTCACATATACCAACTGCTAATGCTCCAAATAATCTTATAAGTATTTTACACGCCTGAAGCGTGATAGACTGTTTGATTCCATGAATAGAATCCTCGAGAAATTGGAGCAAGTAATAAAGATGGTCAAGTTGAGGTTATAGTAAAAAGGTCTCTTGAAGAGACATTAGACATGATGGTTCCAGAAGAACCTCAGGTACCTGAAAATAAAGAGATCTTGTTATATAGTATCATGTCTACGAAATGTATGGAATGGAAATAAAATCGACGTCGTTATAAATTTGCATTGATAATGCGTTGTTTTTTCCCATAATGCAATTAGTGCACATATGATCATAAACTATAAGTTTATGGATTATAACTATTTGATTAGTTGGCATGACCGGTTAAACCATACCGAGTCGATGATGATGTGAACATAATGAAGAACTTAATGATTCTTCAATTACATAGCATGTAATGTTTGCTCTTAAGCGAAATTATGTATTTGCCATATAAAGTAAGGCGAGTATCCCTAAATATTTTGGCATTGATTAAAGGATACGTATATCCTAACGTGATACCATTTAGTATTAAAAATCGATGCATCGTCTAAATGGTTATCAAGAGTGCAACCTGAAGTTTGCATGATTTATAGCTTAGCTAATAAGAATCAAGGTCATTATTCCAAAATGGCATATTTCATTAATTCAATTCCTATTGAAATCCTAGTATTGATTGCAACGTCAATAATCATGAGAGCAAAAGTTCATGTTTATATTTGAGTAAATGTGATTTTACATGCAGTAACATTTATTCACATCAAGCCAATATGTGGTAATAGTTTCTCCCCATTATAGTTGGTTTTTGGTCAGGAACCAAATATTGTCCATCTAATATTTTTTGTTGTACGACATATATTAAAATTGATCCACCATGACGCACAAAGATGGGACCTCAAAAGGTGGTTGGGAATATACGATGATGAATAGAGCCTTTAATGAAGTATTTATTTATGGTTCAATTAATTGTTATCCATCTCAATGGATTAACATTCCCAACATCAGTGGGAGATAAAAGGTAGTTGGTAACAAAAGGAGTTGGTATGAGTTATAATTGATCCTCAAAAATGAAGTTCGAACATAATTTCAAAGCATAACTCATTTAAAACGATTAACAAATTATTTACCAGACACATTAACTGACCTAAATATGTGGACTAACTAATTAAGTCACATATACCAACTGCTAATGCTCCAAATAATCTTATAAGTATTTTACACGCCTGAAGCGTGATAGACTGTTTGATTCCATGAATAGAATCCTCGAGAAATTGGAGCAAGTAATAAAGATGGTCAAGTTGAGGTTATAGTAAAAAGGTCTCTTGAAGAGACATTAGACATGATGGTTCCAGAAGAACCTCAGGTACCTGAAAATAAAGAGATCTTGTTATATAGTATCATGTCTACGAAATGTATGGAATGGAAATAAAATCGACGTCGTTATAAATTTTATGTAATGTAGCGCTTGAAATGAGGATCAAGATTTAAGATCTGCCTATGAATGAATGCATAGAAATGATTGGCCAAAATGGAAAGATGCAAATACGGCATAGTTGAATTCTCTGTTGAAAAGGAAAGTTTTGGACCAGTAGTCCATACAACAAAAGTTGTAAAACATATAGATATGAAAAGTTCTTTTGTGCGAATCAACATTTGAAAAGAAAATGATATACGGTAAAATTGGTGGCACAAGAATTTCGCAAAGACCCATAATTGATTATGAGGAGACGCATTCTCAGGTGGTGGATACAATGATTTTTCATTATGTTATTAGTCTGGTAATGCAAAGAGGGAATTGAAATGCGTCTAATAAATATCATGATTCACTTGACACTGAAAGTTTACATGAAAATACATGATGAAGGATTTAATGTGTCAAAATCTTGTAACGTAAGTTCTCGAGAACGTTATGATCAGAATAAATAGATTCAATTCTGAATATGTTATGTTTGTTATATAATTGAATATAGGTGGAACTCCTCATGAGTATCCTAAAGCAACCGAGTGCTTAAAAGGTAATATGAAACATCATAGGATGTAATTATTGTGCACCAATACATTACAGGTAATAAACTAAACCCTGGTGATTATGATACTTCAATGTATAACAATAGTACAATATAGATTGGACAAATGGATGAAATTGATTTTTCTAATTGATTTACTATATGATAAATTTCATGTACCAAAGCTCTTAAAGAGTAAATGCACTGGCATTAATTGGTCAAGATGGAAAATGTCCTTGATGGATTGATGATGCCTAATGCATCGATATCAAGTATTTTGTAAAGTTAACAAAATAAATATGGACTAAAATAGTTGAGTTGAGTGTTGTATAACTCATGAAGTATTCCTACAAAGAGGAATATAGGCTTATAATATTATCTATCTTTTGACATAAGTTCTCTCTTAAAAGTTCACTATAATCGCAGTTTACAGTGATGTGACATCCGTCACTTTTATTTATAATAATAATAATAATAATAATAATAATAATAATAATAATAATAATAATAATAATAATAATAATGATAATAAAAATATTAGTCTAGACTAACCCATAAACCCAAACCATTATCCTAATCCATTAACCCAATACAACCCAAACCCAATCTCTTGACAAATTCTAAACCCACCTTATTTTCCAGTCCATACTTGAGCCCAACAGCTTATAGCAGGCCCAGGTCCGGCCCATCAAGAGTCTAGCCCAAGCCTGCTTCTTTCCCTTCCCTTAGCTGTTTAAAAAAAAAGAAAAAAAACTTGCCCCAGACGGGACTCGAACCCGGGCAAGGCAGGAGCACACTCACACACGCAACCACCTGAGCTACGGCTCCTTCTTGGATTAAACCCAACCCTAAATATATTTAACCCCTTTAAAATCGCTGTCACCTTCTTCTTCTTTTCCTTTTCGCTGCTGTGCGCGGCTTTGGCCATATGATTGGCCTCAAATCATGCAGTAATCACCTATAACTATTACACTATGTTGAACGAAAATTTAAAACGAGTCAACCCTATGCATAATCATCGCGATTGACAAGCTCCAATCCTTCCTAATTGAACAATTTTCACGCGCATACATTTAACCATGGTCAAACCTTGCTAAATCTTTAATCCGACCATTACACTATAAATTAGACATGCTTAGACGGTCACAACTCGCCAATTACACTTCCTACATCTCCAATTTCTGATTAAACACTCTTGAAAGATTCTACTCCTCGCGAGTTGACTTTTCATTTGACTGAGCATTTTACACAAATTCGTGATTGTAAGTCCAATTTTGTTTATGGGTTTCATTAATCGGCTATAAAGCAGCAATAACCCCATGTATAATCGGGTTATTGCTTGCTCATTTGAATTATTAAAAAAAACTAGGGTTCTTATGTTTATTTGGGGAAGATGACCAAACCAAGTATATAATAAATATTTTAGAAACTGAATCTATTACAAAACTGATGCTCAGACCAGTTGGTTGGAGTGTTTTGCTAAGGGTATTGAACCGGCCAAGGGCCCAGGTTCGAACCCCACAACAAACAACCATATTTTTATTTTTTTAACCTTTATAATTATAATCCTTATTCTTTTAAAAATCGTTTTAAAATACTAAAGCTATTTTATAAATTCTACAAAATTTATTTTATGTTATTCCACTGATAAAGTTCATTATCCAATTTTTAGTTTTTCAAAAATAATTTATTTAATATATATTATAAATATTACAAGTTTATTCATTTAAAATTATAAAATTCAATAAAAATATCTAAACGATATTATTAAATCTCACAAAAATTATCCTAAACTTGTATATTCTTAAACATTTCAGAAAATATTTTTATTTCAGAAAAACCATTTATTTTATATTTTTAATTAATGTTAGTTTTAATCATAAATAATTCATAATAAATTCATTTTACAATATTTTTGTACCAAAATTTTACATAAATTATTTCTAACTATCTAGAACTGAAATACAATTTTTGATTCAGAAATCCTTTGATTTTAATATTTTTAGACATTAAAGCCATATTTTGACAATTTGAAATAATTAGATTAAATATTCTATTTTCAAGAAAATAATTTTATAAAAAATTATTTTCATACTCAAAACCTTATGTTATGATTATATTCAACTTAAGATTTTACAAAGAGACTTTTATTTATTTATTTATTAAATTTCCTATATTTAATAAACAATTTGTTTATTAATCAAATAAACGTTTATCCCAAAATCGAAGCCCTAGAAATACATATATCCTAGAGTTATTTCCCTTACGCATTATCGAATACTTTAGGTTGATCATTTGGGAGTAATCTCAATTCATATCTCGTTGTCCAGTTAAATCTCAAACTACTACGTGAACTGTGAGTATTCCTACCCCTTTTTGCTTTTATACATTTTTGGGGTGTTACATGTACACTATTACAATTTCAAATACAAGATTACGTTTTTACAATACAATTCTAGTACTATGTGCATTGCTTACAACGTGCTTTATGCTTAGACAATACATGTGGATTACATTTGTACTTAGTGAAATCATTAACATGGTACAAGCCGAACTTAACATTGGATAGCACTATTTGGATTGACAACCCGCCTAGATTGATTCTCCCCCTTTTTCATCGGAGAATCCGTGGCCATTGTTAAGCTTTTATCCATTTATTGGATAAGTACACTACAGTTCATACAGTACATTATACAGTCACAGGGTTGATTTCGCTCATTTGTATGATACATAGTTTACATATTTGCACTGTAGCTTGCACTTGAATTCTATATCTTTTAACCTACTATATATATATCAAAACTAGGAATGCTCACCAACATTTCATATGTTGACCAAATCTATTTGTACATGTTTCAGGTGCAGTTTGATCTAGTGCTTTAACAAGGAACATTTAGTGCTTATTTTAATTCAGTTATTTCAATATTTACATTCCATTTAGACAATGTATTTTCCATTTCCATGTAAGACAATTTTGATTATTCAATAATATTTACATTTTAGTACCATGAGCTTTTGAACAATCGTCACTACGTGGCACCTCGATGATTCCGCCATCGGTTGGGGTGTTACAGATTGGTATCAGAGCCATGGTTATAGAAAACTAGGTTACTAGATGAAATAGGCCTAGACTATAACCTAACTTCAACTTTCATGCATTATATTTCCTAAATTGCCTTACCCTCATTTCCCTCTACTTTCCTTCTTCTATTTTCCCTTCTTCTCTCTCTCCATTCTCCTTAACTTTCATCATGGTGCATAGAGAGATGGTCCTACAAGGAGTGTAAAGTCTACATCATCATGGAACAAGAGCTGTTACTTTCATGAAGACACTCTTAGACATAATACCTACTCTTATTTTACTCCTTCAAAGTTGTTGAACTTTAATGAGTGTGATAAGGACACGTGCAATCTGGAAGGGTGGACGCCTGTACACTGGGTTTTCTGGCATAGGCAAGCATAGCGCATAAATCCATTTACGGACCTGTTATGCTTACCTGGGGATTCCTGGAGTGAGTGTCCACTTATAGGCTAAAGCATGTCTTCTTTGATCACCATTGGGTCCAATTCCTTTGAAAAGTCAACGTTCTTGTTGAGCTTTACAGCTAGACAAGGGCACTCCAAGAATTTCGTACAAGTTTTTCCAATAATACCCTCTTGTTTCACATACAATACTTTGCATATCATGATTGCTTACAAGATCATATCTTCATAATCATCTGTACGATTATACACTTACATTTTCTAATCTCATGATTATTAATTGATTACCTCATAGATGTCTGCTCGCCGCATGCTCCGTGATGCCAGCCAACGCCCTGTTCGTGTTTCTGGACGACGTTCTGATCGTCGCCTCGCATCTTTAGTCGCCGAGCAAATTGCTGCAGTGATCCCAAACCTTGTCGGTGAGATAACCCAGAATAGTAACAGTGCCAACACAGGGAGTACGACTCAATTTCGGTGCACTTTCAAACACTTTAACTCCTGCAACCCCACAAAATTTACTGGTGAAGAGGGTGCTACTGGCCTCCTCCAATGGTTTGAAAGCATGGAGAGTACTTTTGTGAACAGTGAATGTCCTGATGAACTCCGCGTTCGCTATGCTACTAGTGTCTTTCAAAAGGGAGCGCTAACCTGGTGGAATGGCGAAAAACGCAATCGAGGGGCTGATGTTGCTTTATCTTTATCTTGGGCTGAGGTTAAGGAACTTATGATCGCCAAATTCTGCCCTAGGAACGAAATCAGGAAACTGGAGGAAGAGTTCCATGGACTGAAACAAGACAGTGGTGAGAATTTTGCGTATAATACCCGATATCACGAACTTAGCATACTGGTTCCACACATGGTCACCCCGGTCTCTCGAGCAATCGAAAAATATATCGAGGGATTACCTAACCTGATTCAAGACGTTGTCACTGGAGGCAAAGCCGCTACGGTAGAAGAAGCCATACAACTTGCAGCCACATTAACAGACAAACACGTAAGGAAAGGAAACTTGGTTAGGAAGGGCACCAAGACACCTACTGAGAAAACCACCAATACTGTTGAGCAATCTAAGACTGTTTTAGCAAAGGCCGCCACTACTGCTTCGAACTCTAAGAAACGAATGGGCGATAATCTGAACCATACTGTTGTGGATCCTGTGACTCAGCCTCCTATCAAGAAAGCCTACACGGGAATCCATCCTCAATGCAACACCTGCAAATACCATCACCCTGCAAATCTTCCATGCCGTCAATGCACTAGATATGGAAGGTTTGGACACCTTGTTACCACTTGTCGAGTAATGGTTGGAACACAGAGTAATCATCAAACAGCTGCCCAGGGACCACTACAGATTACTAACGGTAGGGCATGTTATCATTGTAGAGACCCTAATCACATGCTACCTCAATGTCCCAAATTGAACAATGTAAACCTGGTGGCACATGGACGAGCTTTCAATATCAATACCAACGAGACAACTGATCAGGATGACGTTAATCCCACTGGTTGAGCCATGGATGAAATCTTCCCAAGACTCGAGAAATCCAATACCCGTGTTTTCATTTTCTTGATCCTATTATCATTTTGTACCCAATTTTGTCACACTCATTAGCATACAACATCTAGAAATTTCCTTGCGTATTATTGTGTATTAACACAGATTGGAAATTTATTATATTGATTACGTTTATTTTTAATCATACACGACTCTACCTTACATTTATTTGAAACGTTTGGACTTGATACTTGATCTTACAGATGCTTTTCTAAGAAAACATCATTGGTTATTACATGAAACTAGATTTTTCCCTTAATTTGACTACGCATTGAACATCTAATTATTCATGGTACTCGTAAACATTTAATTATTCATGATAACACTTACACTTAATGGTTGTAGTACTTACAAACTTGCTTGCATAAACATGCTATCAATTTGCAATCTATGTGAATAATAATTGCTGCACTTAATAGAGGTCATCATGCCTTTTTCAACAGTCGGGAGAGGCCCTACAACCTGCTCCACGACTGGTGGAGGCTATCGAACATACTCAACGATTGGTAGAGGTCATTATGCCTTTCAAACAGTCGGGAGAGGCCCTACAACCTACTCCACGGCTGGTGGAGGCTATCAAACCTGCTCAACAATCGGTGGGATCATAGAAGGACATAAAACCCTAATGTAAGGTAAATTGATGATTCCGGTCCGGAACGTAATCATGAATTTACAGGTACGTTAGGGTAGTGTGAAAATTCTATTAGAGTTTTTGGTAGGCATCCAGTACGTTTTCAAAGAATCAAAGGTGTGGTGGGTTAGCTGCGGTACACCCTGTATACAAACACTAATGATGCATTGAAAGTGAGACTGGAAGTCGGACCAGGAACAAACTCTGGTTATTTGGTAGTCTATTTAGTCTTTCTGTAGACAATCAACACGTACATATATCTTAGGATTCCTAAAACTTGAAATTTAAGTGATTTACTAGATTCTCATCCTCCTTATTATTCGAGACAAACCTAATCCAATCCTTAACTCACACCTATCAAATCTCTTACTCAAACCATTCGAATTTTCCAAACCACAGTTATCTTAATTTCTACCCAAGCATCCATAACCCTATGTTTCTGATAACTTCGGGACGAAGTTTCTAAAAGTAGGGGATGCTGTGACATCCGTCACTTTTATTTATAATAATAATAATAATAATAATAATGATAATAAAAATATTAGTCTAGACTAACCCATAAACCCAAACCATTACCCTAATCCATTAACCCAATACAACCCAAACCCAATCTCTTGACAAATTCTAAACCCACCTTATTTTCCAGTCCATACTTGAGCCCAACAGCTTATAGCAGGCCCAGGTCCGGCCCATCAAGAGTCTAGCCCAAGCCTGCTTCTTTCCCTTCCCTTAGCTGTTTAAAAAAAAAAGAAAAAAAACTTGCCCCAGACGGGACTCGAACCCGGGCAAGGCAGGAGCACACTCACACACGCAACCACCTGAGCTACGGCTCCTTCTTGGATTAAACCCAACCCTAAATATATTTAACCCCTTTAAAATCGCTGTCACCTTCTTCTTCTTTTCCTTTTCGCTGCTGTGCGCGGCTTTGGCCATATGATTGGCCTCAAATCATGCAGTAATCACCTATAACTATTACACTATGTTGAACGAAAATTTAAAACGAGTCAACCCTATGCATAATCATCGCGATTGACAAGCTCCAATCCTTCCTAATTGAACAATTTTCACGCGCATACATTTAACCATGGTCAAACCTTGCTAAATCTTTAATCCGACCATTACACTATAAATTAGACATGCTTAGACGGTCACAACTCGCCAATTACACTTCCTACATCTCCAATTTCTGATTAAACACTCTTGAAAGATTCTACTCCTCGCGAGTTGACTTTTCATTTGACTGAGCATTTTACACAAATTCGTGATTGTAAGTCCAATTTTGTTTATGGGTTTCATTAATCGGCTATAAAGCAGCAATAACCCCATGTATAATCGGGTTATTGCTTGCTCATTTGAATTATTAAAAAAAACTAGGGTTCTTATGTTTATTTGGGGAAGATGACCAAACCAAGTATATAATAAATATTTTAGAAACTGAATCTATTACAAAACTGATGCTCAGACCAGTTGGTTGGAGTGTTTTGCTAAGGGTATTGAACCGGCCAAGGGCCCAGGTTCGAACCCCACAACAAACAACCATATTTTTATTTTTTTAACCTTTATAATTATAATCCTTATTCTTTTAAAAATCGTTTTAAAATACTAAAGCTATTTTATAAATTCTACAAAATTTATTTTATGTTATTCCACTGATAAAGTTCATTATCCAATTTTTAGTTTTTCAAAAATAATTTATTTAATATATATTATAAATATTACAAGTTTATTCATTTAAAATTATAAAATTCAATAAAAATATCTAAACGATATTATTAAATCTCACAAAAATTATCCTAAACTTGTATATTCTTAAACATTTCAGAAAATATTTTTATTTCAGAAAAACCATTTATTTTATATTTTTAATTAATGTTAGTTTTAATCATAAATAATTCATAATAAATTCATTTTACAATATTTTTGTACCAAAATTTTACATAAATTATTTCTAACTATCTAGAACTGAAATACAATTTTTGATTCAGAAATCCTTTGATTTTAATATTTTTAGACATTAAAGCCATATTTTGACAATTTGAAATAATTAGATTAAATATTCTATTTTCAAGAAAATAATTTTATAAAAAATTATTTTCATACTCAAAACCTTATGTTATGATTATATTCAACTTAAGATTTTACAAAGAGACTTTTATTTATTTATTTATTAAATTTCCTATATTTAATAAACAATTTGTTTATTAATCAAATAAACGTTTATCCCCAAATCGAAGCCCTAGAAATACATATATCCTAGAGTTATTTCCCTTACGCATTATCGAATACTTTAGGTTGATCATTTGGGAGTAATCTCAATTCATATCTCGTTGTCCAGTTAAATCTCAAACTACTACGTGAACTGTGAGTATTCCTACCCCTTTTTGCTTTTATACATTTTTGGGGTGTTACATGTACACTATTACAATTTCAAATACAAGATTACGTTTTTACAATACAATTCTAGTACTATGTGCATTGCTTACAACGTGCTTTATGCTTAGACAATACATGTGGATTACATTTGTACTTAGTGAAATCATTAACATGGTACAAGCCGAACTTAACATTGGATAACGCTATTTGGATTGACAACCCGCCTAGATTGATTCTCCCCCTTTTTCATCGGAGAATCCGTGGCCATTGTTAAGCTTTTATCCATTTATTGGATAAGTACACTACAGTTCATACAGTACATTATACAGTCACATGGTTGATTTCGCTCATTTGTATGATACATAGTTTACATATTTGCACTGTAGCTTGCACTTGAATTGTATATCTTTTAACCTACTATATATATATCAAAACTAGGAATGCTCACCAACATTTCATATGTTGACCAAATCTATTTGTACATGTTTCAGGTGCAGTTTGATCTAGTGCTTTAACAAGGAACATTTAGTGCTTATTTTAATTCAGTTATTTCAATATTTACATTCCATTTAGACAATGTATTTTCCATTTCCATGTAAGACAATTTTGATTATTCAATAATATTTACATTTTAGTACCATGAGCTTTTGAACAATCGTCACTACGTGGCACCTCGATGATTCCGCCATCGGTTGGGGTGTTACAAGTGATAATGCCTAGGCATCATCGAGAGACTCTGTAGAATTTTTAAAGAGTGAATTTTTTGAAAGTCCTTGACATAGTGCACTTGTTGCTTGACCTACAATTCGAGTATATGTGTAATGATATGTTTACCAATCCATCAAAGTATATATTGAAAAGATGGTGGGACATTTTACAGTAAACATAGCTCACACTTAAAGTGCATTAAAGGTTGTCCAATTACTTGATATGAAAAATTATTCATTTAATCTACTACCAAAGCAGAGATTTTCATTCTAGAAGTACCATAGTTAAATGCACATGGGCATTAGTGTCTTACTAGGTATTCATGATTATTTTATCTTCCGTATGAAGTTATTATCATAATATATAGCCTATGTCAAGCGGGAAGACACCAGAATGAGTTAAAACAAATATTTCAGGTATGAGCGATATTTGATTATATTTCACTAACCCATGAAAACAAGTTTGGTTAGTCTTGTAGATGCAGGGAATATAACACATCACATTTGTTGATCTTGTGACATTTATTCACGAGAAGAGGAGACATTAGTTTTACAAACAGAGTTCAACTTAAAGAATTGCACTTACGAGAGTAAGGACTAAAAGTATGGAATGAATATCATACATCAATGTTCGAATTAAAGAGTTTCACGCCAAGTGATCAAGACGCAAATCATTGACTACAAAATATTTGAGTAAATTCTACGGAGATCTACACCAATCACTTAGAGAATAGATGTTCATATGAGGGGGAACATTATACAAGTTGCACTCTTTTTCCCTTCACTAAGTTTTATCCCATTGGGTTTTCTTAGTAAGGTTTTTTAACGAGGCAACATTATCAGGGGGAGACAATACGCGCTGCACTCTTTTTCCCTTAGCTATGGTTTTGTCCCACTGGGTTTTCCTAGCAAGGTTTTTAACGAGGCAGCATCTCAAAGCGTATTAAGTTGATAACCAAGGGGGAGTGTTATAAATATATTACATTAATGTGGTTATCACCTCCTAAATTAGATTAGCTTATTCTCCAAGTTTTGTACTCCTATATATATACCCTCATTGTACCTCATTATAAACATACCTATCAATGATATACTCATCTTTCTCCCTACATCTCTTTCTTATATTGTTTAGCTATTAGGCTTGTTTTACAACACGTATCAAGTTATGAACAGGCAACACAATAATTTAGTAGTTAACACCAAAACTTGCGTATTATAACCAAATTTAGTAGTTCATCATTCTAAAACCTTTTTTTTTGAAGGGTGAATTTCTATGTACTGACCGAATTGGTCACCGGGTTTCATTAAAGACGATTACCCGTCAGTTCCGCCCACGAACGCGATGTTCTATCCGGCCCCGGCCGCCGCGTAAACTGACCTTCGCCCGGAAACCATACTACCGCCACACGAGAAACTCACTGGGATAATAGCTGGGTAAAACAGGGTTGCCCTCAGGATCGAACCATGCCTCGGTAGGAACTATCCATCATTGTGTCGTACCCCAAATGAAGCTTGTGGGGATCGAACCCAAAGTCTCCTAAAGAAAACTTAGGCCGCCAACTTATTACAATAATTAAACCCTTTCATGGTTTATATGTACTAACCTAGGCATCAATAGGATATTAAAAAAATTTATATTCAAGTGATCTTATTGGAACACCCATATTTATATTGAGATACTCCATCTCTCTATATATACATGTGTATATAGAGAGAAAGACAGAGGGACGGGGTATTAACACCCAATTTGAAAACCTAGCAATCAAAACCGACTTGCCAACATCGTATCCTAAGAAAGGATCATATCAAAGACCATCAATCGGTTTTGAGTCCACGGGCTTTAACTTAATAGTTTTATTCTTTTTTATGAGCTTCATTCATTAGTATTTTATAATAAAAGCTACGTACGTGAATGTGTTTCATTTTTTTCCTCAACATTTCAATATATTTTTTCTCTCTTGAAAACGGAGGTTTATTTAAAATAGCAGTATGGTGATGAACTGAACTAAGCCGATACTGATCGAACAACATTGGTACAGGTATCAGTGTTATCGGAATTGGTATCACTGCACTATTCTTTTTTAAGGTTTATGTGAAATAAAAGGGATAGACCCTACTAATCCATGACTCTAATAAAGACATTGTTTGTAATTTTATATTTTATTGTTAAATGAAATAATAAAAATACTTCATTTATAAAAATAAAATGTTTTTAGGTAGTATATAATTTTTTTTATGCTTTTGATCCTTCTACTCATCTACTATTGAAATGAAAGCCATCAATGTTTTGGTCATATATACATCATGTTTTGACGTAAATATTATTGTCGGTGATCTGCTAGTGATGTATGTTGGTTCATTCCCAATGTTGAACACTCACCTCACAAACTTATGTAAGATACTTGCAAAGGAAATTAGAAAACTGAATTGAAATGACTTACAAACAAATCTACTGCTATCAACTTATTTATAGTAAACAAAACAAACAACCAACTAAAGTTACTGGGTCCACCTTCTCCTGCCTTTTAGTAACAACCTCTAGCATTCACTTCCCACATTCTCGGTCAACTGAGACCATTTCTTCAGCCCAGTTAGACCCAAATTACCGCTGACCCAAATCCATATTTTCGATCCGTATCCGCTTCATGACCCGACTTGACCCGACCATCAAGATTATTCCCAACAATGTATATGTTTGTAATCTTTGCCCACGTCTAGTTTCTCTATGGACCTTCGCAAATATAGTACCGACGGATCCTACCCTCATTGTTGGATATTGCCAACGAATCTGTCCACCGTTAACATTCTAATTTTCACTAAATCTAAGCAATTTATATGAGATGTCGTCACAAATTCTTTTGATGAGTTTTGATTCATGCCTGCACATTGCATACTTAGGATAATTAGTTCATTGCAGACAAAAATAAGCATATAGGCCATAAATCACTTAACATACAGTGTATGCTTCACTATAATTCAAATGTTATGATTTCAATATCATCATCATCATCATACTCAGTTAATCCCACCAATAGCAAAAGCTAAGGTATGGTCTGAGAAGGGTAAAATGTAGACAGCCTTACCTTTACCCTGTGGGAATAGAGAGGCTGCTTTCACTGAGACTCCCGGCTCAATAGTGGTTTTGTATCAAGCCTTAGACATAAGGCACATAACACTTAGCAATCGGGACAACCCCGATTGGTGCATGTACCCCCTTGTCTTTTGGCCATCAACGTCACCACCTGATGTATGATTAACAGTCCGTCATTTTTAACGCTATTTTCACGAAATTAGTAAAATAATGTTAAAATTAGTGCAACTTTACTTTCCCCCCCGAGGGCCACACATATATACACTATATGCGCACAGCCGTCAGCTGGGCTGTAAATGTACAATTGACTCGTAGATTAAGCATCTTATTTATATGCGCCGAAGAAATGAAAGAAGAAAATTACCAGTCCGCATCCCATCCCGAAAGGTTAGTTGCCTCCACAAGTGCTTCTCTCCAGGATTCAACTTTGCTACTCAACTCACACATGGCAAGTGCTTTCAGATGATGCGTTGTCTGGAATATCACTTCTGATGGTTCAATACCATAGAATACAGGTATTACGATTTGCCCAGTCTCGTGCCTATTTTTCATTATAAATGCAAGTTCATCCAAGCACCAAGAAGAAGTAGCATAATTTAGTGATAATACAACGATGGCTATTCGTGACTTTTGAATACTCTTAAAGAGGGATGGACGAATGGCTTCTCCCTGAGGAAGTAAAGTGAAGATTTGCTGATGCACAAGAGCTGAGTATAGATGATCTGCAAATGTATCTTCTCTAGAACTAATGAAGACATCATACTTTAGTGAAGAAGTGGTTGGACTGGGTTGAGAAGAGGATGCCGCTAACCTGTTGAGTAGGGGTGTTCAGAATTCGATTCGGATTCGAAAAATTCGTAATTCGACTTAGTTCGATTCAATTACCAAGAATTCGATTCGATTATTAAGAATTCAAATTCGATTCAATTCGAATTCGGAATCGAATTCAAGTCCAGTAAATCGAATACGAATTTATGATTTTAAATTCGATTTGATTCGAAATTCGAATAAAAACTGTACATGTATATTTTTTAAATATATATACACACATACACATTATTATATACACAAATATACACATTGAAAAAAAAAAGAACTTATAAATTTTGGTCAAACTCTAAGAGCCCATAGTGTGTACAACTTTTACCATAACCATATTTTACATATTTACCTTATACATCATAAAACTCTAACAAACTATGTTCTCTACTATTTTTTACTATTCTCGTATTTGACATATTGTTGTTTATCAATTTTGTAGATTTGTATTTTATATGTATAAAATAATGAGTTTATATTAGTTTTAAAACTAATAGTAAAACAATTTATTATTTATGGTGAATTTGAGCTAAATCGAATTTATTCGAATTCGAGTTTCTTATTCAAATCGAATATGAATCGAATAAATTGAATTTTAAGAGATTACGAATCGAATACGAATTCAGGTAAAAAAATTAAAAATTTGAGAATTTCGATTCGAAAATTCGTTATTCGATTCGTTGAACACACCTACTGTTGAGTTGTTTAGGTTTCGAAGCAATCCATTTAAATGAGGATCAAAACAGGTTGACTTTTGTTACAGTGGCGGACAAGGATTTTTTCATAGGGCGATCAATGGGCTTAATAAAACTTTTACGGGGGCAACCAGGATTTCAACATATATTAACACTGTTTTTTTCCCACGGGGACGGGTGCTACCATGACTTCTACATGGGTACACTGCTGCTTTTGTACCTCATTAAATAAATTAATGAAATGAAGTAAATAATTGTGGAAATTCTCTTTATGTGGTTTTTTTTCTGTTCAGTTCAGTTACATATTTCTAAATCATCAAATTTAATAACTAACTTAAGCATAATACAGAAACTAAAATACATCTAGATTCAGAAAATACCGTGATTCTCCTTGGTTATTCGCGGCGAACCCATCATCATGTGACAATGAACCACTTGGTGCCTATGACATACAACCATACAAAAGGATTTAGGCATACAATTTTTTTTTTTTTTTTAAATTTGTTGTTGTAGTAAAAGAAAAGGCTGACATATGTGTAACAGCTAACAACTTACTAGTTGATCATCAAGAGCTTTCTGTAGTTGTTCCACAACTTTCTTCATTGTTGGACGTTCATTTCCGCTCATCAAACATTGGTAGGCAATGTTTGAAAACGTACGTAAGGAAGCTCCGTTTATCTGTGTTTTTAGATTGGAAAAAATGATCTCATCTAATGTTTTCCTACTCCAATGTATTTTAACCAAATTAGTCAAATATCGACGCTCGTCACGGTACGCTGTAACATGTGTGAGCCTTCCACATAGAACTTCAAATAGTACAACCCCAAAAGAGTAAACGTCACATTTTTGTGTAAGACAACCAGTGATCAAGTACTCCGGATCAATATATCCAGACGTGCCACAAGCGTTGGACATAACAAAGGTGGACTGCATATTGGCAGGGCCCATCCTTGACAACCCAAAATCCGAGACTTTGGCTTTCCAGTTCTCATCCAAAAGAATGTTCGAGCTTTTGATGTCACGGTGGAGAATTCTGTGTTGAAGTCCAACATCTTCATGGAGATACTGTAACCCAAGGGCAACATCTAGGCAAATCCGGAGTCGTTGGATCCATGTTAGATTTGCACTGTGTAAATGTCTGTCAAGACTCCCATTCGTTTCATGCTTATAAACAAGTATCTTCTTGCCAACTTCATCACAAAATCCGAGAAGTGAGACAATATTTTCATGTTTATAAACTGAAAGTAACGCAATCTCTGTTTTAAATTCATGGTCACCCTGGCCTTGCCCAGGATCCAACATCTTTATGGCGATGTTGCCATATTTTACAGATACGCCTATATATACCTTCCCAAACCCACCCCTTGCAATTATTTTCTGGTCGGAAAATGAATTAGTTGCCTTTGACAACATCTTTAATGGAATATGTAAGTGCTTAACTTCTTCAATGGAAGACATGATCTTTTATTCAAAATTAAGGGGATGAACTCAGGAGAGATATGACACTACTTTATATAGGGGTCGGGATTAGAGTAAAAGAGATGAATGCGTTGCCAACTTGTTTCACTCACATCCAACACTTGTAATATATCTCGATTAAATATGTAGTGGTTGAGTTAAAGACCTTGACAGAATAACTACCAAGTGAATAGATATATGATCAACTAGTTTTGCTTATGTTAAACATTTATTAAAAAATGGAAGGCGTTTTGTTTCTAAATTTCATTTTACAGTTTTCAATAATTTTAAGATTAACTATTTTTTTGAAACGGCAAGGAACGATGTGCCAACCACCGTGACATTGGGTGGTGTGGCCACGGTCGACTACTTGACCGCCTCCAGCCCCTTTGATGTGTTGTGAAACACACCTTAATATGCTAGTTTTGTATATATTTTAATGTTTTATAGGTGTATTTTAGGTGCACATTGGTATATACTAATTATAGTTCAAATGCATTAACAATAGTATAAAATATATTATTTTTATTTGTTTTTTTATACTCTAAAGGTCACGGAAGAGTTATAATCAAGAGATAACAAGTAGGCTTTGGCTAAACTCAATTGGGCAACTGCGAGGCAACTTCACAGGATTGGAATTAAACTGAGATTGGCCCACAAGCAAGCAGCAAATCAACTTTATAAAATTAATTTAGGTTAACCATTTAATTTAATATATAAATTGCTATTAACACTTTTCGCAGACTCCTCGTAGTTCGACAACCCTACTTCCTATACTGCAGTCCTTGTAGCTAAGGAGTTATTTATAAAATATTTTATAAATAACTCCCTAGCTACATAAAATTAATTTAGTTACTTTTCAACAAATCACTTACTTTTCAATTAATTTAGTCCTTTGTAGCTAAGACCTTCTGTAGTGGAGAAGGAATATAGCGCCCCCCTCTCCTTTTTTATTGGTTGAAATTTAGTAGCACACCTAGGGCTGTATACGAGCCGAGTCGAGCCGAGCCAGGCCCAGCTCGAGCTCGAGCTCGAACTTAAACCAAGCCAGCTCGGCTTGGCTCGTTTTTCTGGTCGAGCTGAAAAGTCGAGCTCGAGCTCGGCTCGTAAATGTTCGAGCCGAGCTCGAGCTGGCTCGAGCCAGCTCGTTATATATTTTCTTATTTTTTTAGAAATATTTATTAAATAAAAAAACAAAAAAATTACACATAATCATGTATATTTTTTTTATTTTTCTAAGTTATGGTTTATTTATTATGAAAAGATGGGGTATGAGCGGGATTTTCAAATTTTAAATTTTAGAATTGGGTTTGGAGCCAAAATATATTAGTTTCATCTATATATTAATTACACATACACAAGCCTGAGTTGAGCCATATGTCGAGCCATCGAGCCGAGCCACGAGTTTAACACCCCTGGCTCGACTCGGCTCGGCTCGAAAACAAAACGAGCCTCTTCGAACCGAGCTTTTTTTGAGCATTTTTCGAGCGAGTTTCGAGCGAGGATCGAGCCGCGAGCTTTTTGTACACCCCTAGGCACACCCCCCAACAAAAACTTGGCGTTATAAATATAGTGCTGACATCCTTTTTTTCAATTTTAAAGAAAAATAGCGCCCCATAAAGCCCCCCTGTAATGGTGTTTGGGCGCTATTTTCAATTTTAAGCCTAAATAACGCCCCACTACACATGGTCTAAGGAGTTGTTTATAAAATATTTTATAAACAACTCCTTAGCTACATAAAATTAATTTAGTTACTTTTTAATTATGACGAGTCTGTAGAAAGTGTTAATAGAAATTTATAGATTAAATTAAATGGTTAAACTAAATTAGGGGCTGTTTGGTAGCCTCTTAATCAGCCTCTTAACCATTCAGGTCTGAATAATTCAGCATTCAGACTGTTTGTTTCAGCATCTGAAGGGAATGATTAAGTGCTGAACCATTAAGCTAATAAGGGATGCTGAATGATTCAGCTCTTAACCATTCAGATCATTTTAATAATTTAGCACTTAATCAACCAAACAGCCCCTTAGTTTTATGAAGTTGATTTGGTGCTTGCTTGTGAGCGAATCTCAAATTAATTTATGAAGTTGATTTGTGGGCCAATCTCAATTTAATTCCAGTCTAGGTGAAGTCGTCTCCTAGTTGCCCAATTGAGTTTAGCCAAAGCCTACTTGTTATCTATTGATTATAACTCTTCGTGACCTTTAGAGTATAAAAAAACAAATAAAAATAATATATTTTATACTATTGTTAATGCATTTGAACTATAATTTGTATATACCAATGTGCACCTAAAATAAACCTATAAAACATTAAAATATATACAAAACTAGCATATTAATAAGGTGTATTTCACAACATATCACCCTTGGCTCTCCAGATGCACGGAAACCTGCCTCCACCCGTCTGAAGGCACGGCAGTGAAATAATCGATAAAACGTTTGAAGAACTATGAACGCCTCATTATTCTAAAAGGACTAAATTAAAATACATGTATCATTTAAAAGGATCCAAACCAATCAGTATAAATGATGCAAATTAATTATAACTAATTACAACCCATTAGAAACCTCAGTTTTCGTATACGGTATACAGTTTTTTTTTTTTTTTTTTTCTTTTTTTATACATGCGTAACTGTGTTTAAAGACAAAGCTGATTTAGATAGATAACAAAAAATACGTAACTACGTAAGGGTGTTGAATATATGTATCTATTCGATCCGTGGTTAACTAAAAGTGTATGACACTACGACTCTTTCAAAGAGGAGACTTAATCATGCATAGGTCTTTCTTCTAATTTCACACGTAAAAGGAATAGAATGAACCAAGCACATGAGTTTTAAAATGTTTTATCAAAAAGATCTTTCACCTACTGAAGCAATATATAACCAAAAAAAAAAAAAGTCAGCTTTCAACCTTCAACATTGCTTCTATTCTTTTTCGGGGTAATTGCATAAATGAACATTTGACCAAAAGAATTTGTAAAAATAAACATACAATGCGTCTAAACAACAGGGACGAGATACTCTTCGAGTCTACCAATCAGACGATTACACGTGTAAAGGCGTAAAGCCTTAGACGCCTTAATTTTTAAGGTCTCCGCGTCTAATCTTTAGACGCGGGGCTGTTATTTAGACGCAAAGTGCTTTAGATGCGAAGAACTTAAGGTCCCTGCGTCTATACATCATACTCGAAGCTGTTCTTTAGACGCAAGGTACAACCTTTTTAGACGCATCAATTTAAGAGTCTCTTCTTTAGACACCATCATTTTCCTTAGAGCCAATTTCAAATGTGAAGGCTAGAGTTTAGACGCAATGTTTTGTAGACGAATCCGTACACTTGTAGACGTATCCGTAGACTTGTAGACGTATCTGCACACTTTGTAGACGTATCCGTACACTTGTAGACGTATTTGTACACTTGTAAACGCATCCATACACTTGTAGACGCATTCGTACACTTGTAGACGTATTCGTACACTTGTAGACGTATTCGTAGAAATGTATACATTTCAGTACATTGTTAATAATGTTCGCAGGAGATTCAAAACCACGTCTAATGCAATCGCCACACATGTAGACGTATTCGTACAAATGTAGACGTAGTCGTACGAATACGTCTACAAGTGTACGGATGCGTCTACAAGTGTACGGATGCGTCAACAAGTCTACGGATACGTCTACAAGTGTACGCATGCGTCTACAAGTGTACGGATACGTCTACAAGTGTACGGATTCGTCTACAAAACATTGAGTCTAAACTCTAGCCTTCACATTTGAGATTGGCTCTAGGGAAAATGATTGCGTCTAAAGAACAGACTCTTAAATTGATGTGTCTAAAAAGGTTGTACCTTGCGTCTAAAGAACAGCTTCGAGTCTAATGTATAGACGCAGGGACCTTAAGTTCCTCGCGTCTAAAGCACTTTGTGTCTAAATAACAGCCTCGCGTCTAAAGATTAGACGCAGAGACCTTAAAAATTAAGGCGTCTAAGGCTTTACACGTGTAATCGTCTGATTGGTAGACGCAAAGAGTGTCTCGTCCCTGTTGTTTAGACGCATTGTATGTTTAGTTTTGCAAATTCCTTTGGTCAAATGTTCATTTCTGCAATTATCCCTTCTTTTTCATGCATTTCAACCTGTGTTAAACTAAAGTGTTACCTACCATAATGCTCCATCCGTCCCATTTTAAATGTCCATTTTTGCATTTTTTGTTGTTCCAAATTAAATGTCTATTTCTAAGCAATTTTCAGTTTTGGTCATAAAAGACAAAAGACAATCAAATATTTGAAATAATAACTTGAGAATATTATTGTCATTTTACAACATACAAACAAAGATTTCTTAATATGTGTGTTTGTGGGCCTATGACTTCTAAAATGGGACGGAGAGAGTAACATTTGTTTAGCCTATTAGGTTGCTACTCTTCACATTTGGCCCAAACATATTTTATTTAAGCATCTGCAAAGACCCAATCAGGCATCAGCCTTCTAGGCGACCCAGCAGAACCTAGGACTTGATAACACTTTAGTTAGGGTTTGAGATACAGATGACAAAAAAAAAAAAAAAAAAGAGCCTGACAGATATACTCAAAGCCTGAATCATCTGGCCAGGTATATATGATAAACGCCAATGAAGCCTAGCTCAGTTGGTGAAATTGGGGGAGCTAGAGTGGAGGATATGTGGAGATTGAGGGTTCGATTTCGGTCAGAGGGATTTACCACATGTGGGGGTTATACATAGGGAAATCCTCAATCCAAGTGAGATGGATAATCAGTTCTGGCTAGCCCATTATGTTAGGCGAAGCTACACCGGTTGCAACACTTCCATTTCAAAAAAGGTATATATGATACCCATGGGTAGATATATAAACAGTAGTATAGTAGGGGATGGTTCAATAGAAAACTCATTTTATTGAGAGAACTCGAGAACTTTATATTACATATGTGCAATATATCATATATTGCATATGTGTAATATATATTGTACATGTGCAATATATCATATGTTACACATGTGTAACATATGATATATTACGTATGTGCAATATATGATATATTGAGTGTATTACATATGTGCAATATATATTACACATGTGTAAAATATGATATATTGCAAATGTGCAACATATGATATATTACATATGTGTAATATAGAGTTCTCGAGTTCTCTCTCTAACTATGAGTTCTTAATTAAACCTATATGTGTAATATAGAGTTCTCGAGTTCTCTCCCTAACTATGAGTTCTTAATTAAACCTATATGTGTAATATAGAGTTCTCGAGTTCTCTCCCTAACTATGAGTTTTTAATTGAACCTTCCCCTAGTATAGTATACCGCCAATATAAGGTCAGATATATAAACAGTATGCCGTCAGCCTCTACCGATTTGGTGGGTATATAGAGATCCCACCGGATATTAATAATAACGTTCAACTTCAAATGAAAGCTCTCATCAGTCATCTGAAACCCACCTCATTATACCTCACCAGATTCATTTCATCTCTTGTTTCTCTACAAACATATTTCTTCGACCCTTATCAGTTCCTCAATGAATCACGAAACTACACACTCCAAGAAACCAAAATAATCCATACCCATCTCCTTAAATCCGATTCCCTTCATACCCATATCGGTATTTCCAACCTTTTGCTGCGAACTTATTGTAAAGCTTCTGCCTTTGACTATGCGCTCAAGGTGTTCGACCAAATGCCCCAACCAGATATTACTTCTTGGAACCTCCTTATCACCTCACATAATCAAACGTCCAAGTATGCTGATTCATGGGTAACCTTTTGTAAACTGCATTCTTCGGGTTTATATCCGAATGAGTTTACATATGGGAATGTTCTTTCCGCTTGTGTAGCTTTGAATTTTGTTAATGGTGGGAAAGTACTTTATTCACTTGCGTTGAAACATGGTTTTTCGTTGGATGGTTATGTCCGAACCGGGATGATAGATTTGTTTTTAAAGAGTTTTAGTTTTGATGATGCTTTGAGGGTGTTTAATGATGAATCTTGTGGCAATGTGGTTTGTTGGAATGCGATAATATCGGGTGCGATTAAACTTAATGAGGATGATGTTGGTTTGAGTCTTTTTAGACGAATGTGTCGCGGATTTCCTTCGCCGAATAGGTTTACATTTCCTAGTGTTATTGGTGCGTGTGCTAAGCTTCAAGAATTTGAACTAGGTAGAGTGGTTCATGGATTGGTGGTTAAATACGGTGAGCAAGAGGATATGGTTGTTGGGACGGCGATTGTTGACTTTTACGCTAAATGTGGTCAGGTAAACGAAGCGATAAAGATGTTCTCACAAATGCCTACTCGAAACGTGGTTTCCTGGACTGCGATTATTACAGGGTTTGTTCAAAAAGGCGAGGTTCAATCAGCCCTCGAGTTATTTAAACAAATGATGGCATTAAATGAAGAAATCAACACTTACACTGTTACAAGTGTGCTTTCGGCTTGTGCTAACCCATTGTTGAGTAAAGAAGCTTTTCAAATTCATTGTTGGATTTATAAGACCGGGTTGTATTCAGAGCCAACGGTCAAGAATTGTTTGATAAACTTGTACTCGAAGATAGGAGCAATAGAATTATCCGAGCAAGTATTCAAAGACAAGAACAGTTCGATGAATCCAAGTACATATGTAACAATGATAACTGCATTTTGTCAAGATGGTTCCTTGGAGAAAGCTTTTAGTTTATTTAAGCGATTATTTCTAGAAGGTTTGACACCCGACGTATCTTGCTTACCAAGCCTCTTGAGTGTTATCAATGTTCTTGAATTAGGCGAACAGGTTCACTGCTATACGTATAAAACGGGCGTGTTATCCAATTATTTAGTCGGTTGTTCCCTTTTCACCATGTACTCGAAATGCGGGTGTTTAAACGAGTCTTATGAGATTTTCAGCCAAATCCCAGATAAAGATGATGTTTCTTGGGCATCAATGATTTCTGGATTTACAGAACACGGGTATGCATATCGCGCTATCGAGCTATTCAGAGAAATGCTTTTGGTAAAAAACGTTACTTTTGATGAGACAATGTTTACAGCTCTCCTTGCAGCGTGTTCTTCTCTTCGGGATTTAAGAACCGGTAAAGAAATTCATGGCTTTTTAATCAGACAACAAGATAAAAACTCGGTTTATGGTGGTAGTTCAATGGTTAATATGTATTCAAGATGTGGTGATTTGAAATCGGCGAAACGGGTGTTTAATTTGATGCCGTTTAAGGATCAAACATCATGTTCTTCGTTAGTTTCGGGTTATGCACAAAATGGGTATGTTAAAGAAGCACTTGATTTGTTTGTTGAGTTGATATCATCAGGTTTAGGGGTCGATTCTTTCACAATATCGTCTGTTCTAGCAGCTGTAGGAGATCTGAACCATTCAGATGTCGGAATCGGAGTCAAGATTGGGACTCAGTTACACGCCAGTATCGTAAAACATGGATTTGAATCAAAGGGTTCTGTTGGCAGTTCATTGGTCATGATGTATTCGAAATATGGAAATCTTGATGATTGTTTAAAAGGGTTTAATCAGATTAAAGAACCCGATGTGATCAGCTGGACTGCGTTGATTAACAGCTATGCTGCCCACGGAAACGGATTAGAAGCATTACGAGTGTTTGAACTCATGAAGAAATCAGGAACTGAACCAGATTCAGTGACATTTATCGCTGTGTTGACCGCATGCAGCCATAGCGGTTTGGTCAAAGAAGGGTATTCTTATCTGAAGTCAATGGTCAAAGATTATGGGATTGAACCGAGTCAACGACATTATGCGTGTATGGTGGATGTTCTTGGGCGGTCAGGTCGGTTACAAGAAGCTGAACAGTTCATTAGAAACATGCCGGTTGAACCAGGTTCGCTAGTGTGGGGGACACTTCTTGCTGCATGTAAAGTTCATGCTGACGTGGAAATCGGAAAGATAGCAGCTGAGAAGTTTATTGAGCTGGAGCCATCTTCAGATGGTGGTTATGTGGCTTTTTCAAACATTTGTGCTGACGTGGGCCAATGGGAAGATGTTTTGAAGATTAGAAATGAAATGAAAGGTACTGGGATTAAGAAACAGCCAGGATGGAGTTATATATAGAGCTTAAATTATATATCTATATCAATTAAGGGACGTTTAACAGTGATTTACTTCCTGAGAAGCATTATGTGGACGCACATATGCGTTTTGCTGACAGGTATTTATGGTTAGGTATTTGGCAAGAGGACGTGTTTGATGGAAATTGAATGTGGCTGCTTTGATTAGCTACATGTTTGAATGATCGGGTTTTCTTTTGCCGCTCGTATTTTATCTTCTACAGTTGTTTTCCACCTTGGCAACCTTAATTCAGAGAAAACATACTTCATCGCGCTACTGGAAGTCAGAGGGATTTGAAGGAAACGATTGCGAGGTAACAAAGGGTCGGATGCGGTATAGACAAAGGTAGAGAGCCGATGGTTTCTCAAACGCACCTCCAGGTTCGCCTGCGAAGAATCTGAAGATGGAGATGTTGGCCTATGTAGATCTGACAGCGATTAAAACTGCAAAAAGCGGATGCTGTTTTGAGGTACACGTTTTATAGGTCAATGAGATGCTAATAGTTATATCTCTGGCAAGATGATTTATATCAAAATTGAAAATTTGCTTTAGGAAAAAAGATAGGGTTAACAATTTAACATAAAAATAATAGCATGGCCCTGCAATTGTTATTGGGATGGCATGAGTGATTGATCCTTTGTTTGTTTAACATTATATAGTCTTGTATCGGATGTTGCATTTGAAATTTCGAATCAAGGAACTTGATGTTATGGTGTTAGTGTTGAGAGGAAACCTGATTGTGTAAATGCAATTGTTATTTTTGTTGATTTAATCTACAGTTTGTTCGACTTTAAAAGACTAAATTAGTAAAGCGATTACTCTTTTGTTCGTTTTATTGTTACGATGTTAGGCTTTGCATAAAAATTGGGATTATGGTATTTGTTGGAACCATAGCTGCATCTTACCCTACAGTTTAATTATATACATTGTGCTCTAGAAATAAATGAATGAATATGTCGATTTTTTTTTTTTGTTGCAAAAGTAGTAGTATTATTTTTTGGGTTTTTTGCGTTTGTTGTGTGTGTCAGAAAGTTGTTTAGGATAATGGTGGTCCCGCAATCTAAGATTGCGGGAGTCAATGACATGGACGGATGACCAGGCAAACAAATCATGGTGGCAATAGCTAGAATGACGTGGAACATGAGCGTCAGGTGAAATAGTGTTGTTGCAACCATGTTTTCTGACTCACTGCTCCAATTTTGGCTTTTGGTTTGCATGTACATTATAATATTACACATTCACAAATTTAGATTGCAAGAGCGTCAGGTGTAATAGTGTTGTTGCAACTTGCAACCAAGTTTTTTGAATTTGTGAAATGTTGGATTCTTTGCCATGCATAGTAACTATGCAGATATATCAAATCATCTACACATGAAGGAACTTGAATGGAGTTTATAAATGAACAACTTAATAATACGTGAATCAAAGAAACCAACTAAAATATATACACGATCACAACTCACATTCAAAAGATCAAAGCAAAATTTTTTTTATCTTGCAACAACCATTATCTTAAAAAAAAACAATGGCACATTTACACCCGGGTCCAAGAAACAATCAACTTCTATGGCTTCAGGCACAACATCGTTCGGCTTATATGTTTGAAGATAATGATAGCCACGCCACAGAGCTTGATATTAGGCGGGGGGGGGGGGGGGGGGGGCAGGCATTATTTACTGCCATTCGAAATCATCTGTTAAACCCCGCTGCTGAAAATATGGTTAGAATAGTTGGTTTTGGTGGGGTTCTTGGTTGCGGATACCTACTCCTTGACCGTGGTTGATAACCGCGATGGTAGAAAGATGGCGTCCAGAGACTCACACGTTTCACCTATTGTTTGGTGAAACAACGGTGACCTTAGAGGACATGAACGTGCTCATGGGATTGCGAGTCAACGGTCCACCAATAGCAGGACTAGAGGAAAAATGGTCATCCCAAGATCGGTTCCAGGTAGTACAAGCTTTGATGGGTATATATAGATCCGGAGCAGAGCATGTTTTCTAGAAATGCTATTTCTACAAAATACCTTGTAAATAAAATAAAGGAATTACTGCCCGAAGGGGCAAATATGAACCAGATTACACAAGCACGTTGTGTGGTCTTGATTATATTGGGTAATACATTGTTGGCTGACTATTCTAATGGTTTGACATCATTGACATTTTTAAGGCACGTTGAATCGTTAGAAAGATGTGGTGAATATGGTTGGGGGAGTGCTGTATTGGCTTGTTTGTACAGAAATTTGTGTAAAGCCACAGTCTCCACTGATAAAACAACTGGAGGACCTATGATTCTACTCCAGTTGTGGGCTTGGACACGAATCAGTATAATATCCCCCAAGTGTTCAAGCTGGTTGATCCCTGGAAAACCCTATGGTGCTATGCATGTATTTTCTCAATGACCTTTATATTATATAAAATATTCTTTTGTTAAATAAACTAACTCGTATTTTAAACTATTTTTTATAGCTGGAAAGGTAGGCACAACTTAAAGGAGGTCGCATCGCGGTCGTTAAGACAGATACGATCGCAACTACAAAATTTACATGTGAAACAGGTATGGTATGAGCACTAATATTCTAACTCTTAAAATAATTATAGTATGAGCACTACACAATCCATCATGTACCATGTCATCCTTATTATGTCATTTTAACTTGATTTATTTCATTACCCACAAAATATAAAACAACATAAGGTAATATATTTTGTACTTTTATCGATGCATTTTTATTCTAATTAATATACGATGGAGTGTACCAAAAATGCACCGATCACAGCGCTATCAAATAAGTAAGCGATCAGTAATATCCCTCACTACTCCATCATTACGTATTTTGAACTTCTTTAGAATTTCATCAGCTGGGACTGCTTCTAGTCTATCTGAAATACTCATCCACTCACTCATGTCTTTGCCATGTAGAAACGAGCCCAAACGTATAAGCGCTGATGGATGCCCACCAAATTTAATAACCATATTTCGCGAAACCTCCTCGAAACCTTGTGCAGGTTTACTTTTCCCAAATGCACGCCTACTAAACAGTTCAATAGCCTCTTTAACATCTAACATTCTGACATTAAGCGTTAGTGAACTGCGAGCCTTCACAAGATCTAAGTTTCTAGTCGTGAATATTATTCGACTCCCATTACCAAACCACTTGTCTGATCCAACTAACATCTCAAGGTGGTCAGCATGGTCTACATCATCAAGGACAATTAAAAAACTGTTTTGACATAAGCTTCTTTTCATCATGTATATTCCTTGTTCAAGGTTCGTTAACGTCACTTTTGATTTCAGAACGTTTGAGAGAATTTCTTCTTGTAATGTTTTCAAGCCATGTGTTCTTGATCTGGCTCTAACTTTTTTGACAAAGCAGCAACCTTCGAACTCATGACTTATTTCATCATAGATAAAAGATGCAATAGTAGACTTACCACTACCCCACATCCCACTTATTCCAACCTTGCGAACACCACCTGTACCAACTTCTAAAAGTAATTTGAGCTCTTGCAAGCGGGTCTCTATGCCGATTAGATCTGTATCGGCACTTGGTTTAGCCTTTGCTTTGGAATGTTGCATCGAGCAATGCAATTCATTTGAAATACTGTCAGCCATTTTCTGGATGATAAGTTCATATTCATTCCTGCACATTGCATAAATCGGATAATTAGCCGTGAACATCTTATTTAATTATATGTATTTGAAGAAATGAAAGAATAAAATTACCCATTGGCCACTTCCCATGATCCAGAAAGGTCAGCTGCCTTCACAAGTGCTTCTCTCCAAGATTCAACTGTTTTGTTATTGTTGTTCAACTCATGCTTGGCAATCGCTTCTCCGTAACTCCTTGTTTGTGATCTCACTTCCAAGGGTTCAACGCCATAGAATATAGGGATAACGATCTGCCCTCTCTCATCCCTATTTTTCATAACGAATGCAAGTTCTTTCAAACACGCAGAAGAACTAGCATAATTTGGTGAGAATATGATGATGGCTATGCGCGATTGTTTAATAAGGGATGTGCACATGAGTTCTTCTTCCCGGGGAAGTTCTCCATCATCTTTGTAAGTGATGACTTGTCTACGTACAAGAGCCGAGTAGAGATTATCTACAAATTTCTTGCATGTATCTTCTCCTCTAAAACTAATAAAGACATCTAACATCCATGACTGAGAAGAAGAGGACGCCAGTGGCCTGTTGAGTTATTTCGAATTAGCAAGACTTATATAGTTCATCTATTTATGTAATCATATTAACAAGGCCGACCATGAGGGTGGGCTGGATGGTCACCAGCTCCGGGCCCGACCTTCATGTGGGCCTGAAAAATTCATTTTTTTATGTATTATATATTAAAAAAAAAACTATATATTTACTTTTTTACTTGGCCCAGGGGCGTAGCTTTAAAAGGGCTGGGAGGGGCGGCCGACCCCCCCGAATTTTCGCGCATAAGTTCCAATTATATAGTATTCGTATATAAATTTTTTGGTATATAAGGTTTTGACCGCCCGAAACTGGTTTTCGACCCCCCGAAACTTGTAACTTCCGACCCCCGGTGACTTCCGACCCCCCGAAGTTTCGGGTCAAGCTTCGCCACTGACTTGGCCCAAGCAGTTTTAACTAGTTTTATACCCGTCCATTGGACGGGTAGTACAACAAAATTATAGAACCATATAAACGTTGTATTTCTTTTTTTGGTTTGCTACTAGTACAATATAAAACAACCTTGTATATGAAACTATATACACAAGTCAAAATGGTTGTATCGCTTATCATTAAATACAAATTATAAACAAACGTAAAAATAGTTTGGATGGTTAGGTTGATATAAACTATATTAATTTAAAAGGTTAAATTTATTAGCATACTAAAAAATGATATATTATGACCCGTTTACCAAAAACATTTTGACCCGTTTGAGGAGAGTTAGACCATTGGAAATTAAGCTTTATACCCGTTGGATCATTCTACATGTTGGACCCATTGCATTTACATATACAAAACACATAACATTATATTTCTTTATTTTTGTCTACCACCTTCATAGGCGAAAACAATATTTTTATATGAAAAAATATATATAACCATAAGACGATTTCGTATCTTCCCATTAAAAGCAGAATGTAATAAACTTCTTCATTTCAAGAGGCTTTATTTGTAAACGATGGACACTAATAACATTCAAATTTCATGAATACAACTAAATGACAATTGCCATTCAATAAAAGAAAACAAAAACAAAAAAAACACAACTAAATGACAATTTTCCTATACCCAAATTTCTGTTAGCAAAGGAATATTTAACTTTAAGACATAAAACATAATATTTGTTAATTAAACGAGTCAACCCGCCAGGTTGACCCGCACAAGGCTCATTTTAGCTAAAAGTGTTCGACCGTTTAGACAAATTTGATCCGCCGTGTTTAAACTAAACATCAGGGCCGGCTCAACCATTTTGGTGGCCTAAAGCGAAATTCCAATCTGAAGCCTTTTCAGAAAAAAATAAAAAATAAAAACTTGTTGGTCGTTGCACACTTGCACTCCCAGACCCCAGTCCCACAAAGGCAACATGAAGAATTTGGTGGCAGGATGCAAGGATATAGGTTCAATGTTTCTTGCACAGCCCAGTTCTTGAAATATGGGTCCCTAGTCCCTACCTATCCTTACACAGCCCAGTTTATTTTGTTTAAAAACAAAAATTATGACCCTGTAGATTTGGGAGCCCAAAGCCCTAGCCTCATTTGATTTGGGCTTGAGCCGACCTGCTAAACATAGAGCCATAACTTTCTTGTTACTTTTGTGACATGTTTTCGTGCGTTTGAAAAAATCACACCTCTAGTTAATTAGCAAAGCTATTTTTCTTTTTCAGTTTGTAAGGGGGGACGGGGCGCTCCACTAAGTTTTTTTCAACTTCACTGATTTCTGTCAATCCTGTACTGCCATATCACTTCACTGATTCATTTCACTGAAACAGTTTTTTGAAGGCATCACTCAACTGGAAATAAAATAGATAAAAAGACAAAAGGGGAGAGAGAAACTCACGGGTACCAGCCCGTTAGCTACAACCAGTGGAGAAACTCACGGGTACCAGCCCGTTAGCTACAACCAGTGGCGGAGGGGGGGGGGGGGGGACCAAGGGGTATCAAGCCTCCCCCAATGGCCAAAATTGATCAAGGTTTTAAGGTTAAAATTCAATAAATGGCCCAAATTTATTAAGTTTTTAAGGCTAAAATTCAATAAAATTGTATCAAGCCCCCCTTAAGGCTCACTCCAATAATCTAAGCCCCCTTATCTTGAAATCCTAGCTCCGCATCTGACTACAACCAGATTTTGGTTCACGCCTTCACGGGACCACTACCAACATGGGTGGCAGCGGTGTTACCGTGTTGGTAGTGGGGTACCCGTAACCAATTCTGGTGGTGCCCCGTCCCCCCTAAGTTGCATAGTTAAAAATCTGCATTTTAATAAATATTTTAAGCATGAAGGGAAACTGAAATAGGTTAGTTTCAGAAAATACCTTGCAGATCTTCCTTGGTGATGAGCAGCAAAGTCATCACCATCTGACCATCGACTTCTTGCGGCCTACGACAAACAACCAAACTAAGGGATTCGATAAGGAAACAATGAATTGTTAAATTTGTATTTGTTGTTAAAAAATAGGAAACTAATAAGAAAAATGCAGACTGCAACAACTTACTAGTTAATTATCAAGAGCTCTTTGCAGCTGTTCCACAACCCTCCTCATTGTTGGACGCTCATTTCCGCTCATCAAACATTGGTACGCAATGGTTGAAAACGTAATTAAGGAAGCTCTTTTTATCTGCTTCTGTAGATGTAAATAAATCATTGCATCTAATGTATTCCTTCTCCAATGTATTTTGATCAAATTAGTTAAAAATTGACGCTCGTCCTGGTATGTCGCAACATGTGTGAGCCTTCCACAAAGAACTTCAAACAATACAACCCCAAAAGAGTAAACATCAGACTTTTGTGTCAGGTAACCCGTATTGTAGTAGTCTGGATCAATATATCCAACTGTGCCGCAAACATTGGAGATTAGAAAGGTAGACTGCATATTTGCAGGGCCCACTCTGGACAACCCAAAATCAGCGATTTTAGCTTTCCAGTTCTCATCCAAAAGAATGTTTGAGCTCTTGACGTCACGATGGATAACTCTATGTTGAGATCCAACATCATTATGAAGATATTGTAACCCGCGCGCAGCATCTAGGCAAATCTGAAGTCGTCGGATCCAGGTTAGATTTGCGCTGCTTAAATGTTTGTCAAGACTTGCATTGCTTTCATACTTGTATACAAGTATCTTTTTCCCATCCTCATCACAAAATCCGAGAAGTGAGACAATGTTTTCATGCTTATAAACCGAAAGTAAAGAAATCTCTGTTCTAAACTCATGGTCTCCTTGGCCGTGTCTAGGATCCAACATCTTTACAGCAATCTTGCCATATGTTACAGATACGCCTTTATAGACATTCCCGAATCCACCCCTTGCAATGAGATTATGCTCGGAAAATCCGTTAGTTGCATCTGATAGTTCCTGCAGAGGAATCTGCAAATGCTTCACTTCTTCAATGGAAGACATGAACTTTGATTCGAATACAATGTAAAAAGAAAAGGGTAAAATAATAGACAAACAATCTTTGCTGTATCAAATGTCTATAAATATGTTAATTGGTTTGAAGGCCTTGATAGAAAATAGTTAGTTATGAAACCGTTATATTGGTTTAGAAAATTACATGACTTTATAATTAATTAGAAAACACTATAAAAGTATACAAAGAATTCATTTAGCTAAATAGGCTTGGATTTGGGGTGACTTGGTAACACGTCTAGCTAATAGTGTCGGGTTGACCCAATATTGTTGTTATAATTTCCGAAAACTTATCAAGTTCATTAAAACCAACAAGTTTTATAAGTGGGCGGCAGGTAAACGGGCTACAAGTTGCGCCGCTACCCCCTTTTGAAAAGAAAAACCTACTTTATTAAAAATAAAACTTGGGTCATTAGTCGCTGGGGAGTTACTCTGCATCACCTTTTGTATTCTTTTTAAGAACCGGATCACCTTTTGTTATAATTATTTTAAAAATGCATTTTATTCCAAAATTCAAACTAGCTGAGCATTTTATGCCAAAGTTTATATATTATATAATTTAATAATAGAGGAAATACACATGTGTTTTGTAGTTTAAACATAACTGTTTTATACACATTTGCTTTTTTGTTGTAAATTTGCAACTTTATAGTCTTAATATGTGAAAAAAGTGGGTTAAAGCTAGGATTCATGTTTGTGTCAACCCGTGAACTCGCGTGTGGTGTTCGGGTTCACAAGCCTGACACAATCTCTCGGTTCATTTGTTGTGGTCGGGTTTGTGTTTGACAAGATTTTCGGATTTGTGTCGTGCCTAGTTTCACACACAATTTATGAGTTCATGTATCATGCTTGGTGCATGTGTCTGACATGATTTTAGAACTGCTGATTCTTTGTGTTCTAGAGACCCACCAACCAACAACATTGACGAAGACTTTTAGCCAAAATTTTAACTTATATATAGTCCACCAATTAATTTACAAATGCCAAATTGTATGTGAATACGAGAACTTCTTGGTTGTTTAATCCAAATCGTAGAATTTATGTTCTTTCCAATAAACAATATATTTTCAACCATTCCAAATTGTAGAATTCGTCTATTGCTATTTTCTTTTGCGGCAATAAACAATTTGTAATTGAAACCATTACAAGTGGTGCGGAAAGCAGAGGTGAAGAAAGTTGAGAAGCATGCTAAAGTTTGTGAGGAGGACCAACACGTTTTCGTTCCCCTGACATTTGATACCTTTGGCTCCTTGGCGCCGGAAGCCATCTGTTTCCTAACCAGAGTACAACGGGTTATTCATAGTAGTGTCTCGAATCCGGTGGGTCATGGGTTCGTTTTTAGTAGGTTAGAGTTTGCCGTACAGAAAGGGGTGGCGGCACAGCTTGTTGCCCGCCTGCCCGCTATCTTAATGTAATTTTTCGCGATTATGTGTTAATAAAAAGTTTATTTTATTAAAAAAAAAAACAATACTAAACTAACAAAAATTCAATAACAAAATTAAACCGATTGAGAAACCGCACTTGAAGCAACCTCTCTATTCCTACGGGTTAGAGGTAAGGCTGTCTACATCTTACCCTCCTCAGTCTCAGACCCTACGTTAGCTTTTGCTATTGATGATTTGATGGGATTAACTGAGTATGATGATGATGATGAAACCGATAATTCGGTAATATTTTTTTAATTACCGGATTTTATGCTTTGGTTGTGGTTAATATTAGGGGTGTTCAAAAAAATCCGAATTCGAATTATCCGAAATTTCGGATTCGGATCCTGATTTTGAAAATTTTCGGATAATCGGATAATCTGAATCCGAATATTAAAAAAATATATATAAATATATAATATTATATACACTAGCTACATAACACAATAAACAATCCTAAATCCCTAATCCTCCTAACCCTAAGTCCATACTACTCCAATCCATAGCAGCCGCTCCCTCATCTCTTCTCTATAACAGTCCCCGTCCACCTCGTCTCCGACCTCCACAGCCCCCGTCCACCAAACGGTAAGTTTCTTTTACATATTTTTTGTTCCAGTTTCATTTATCTAACTTTGATTTTTGTTTTTTAACAGGTTCACATTTTAGACATAAAGGATAACGTTTTTTTATTATTTTTTATTTATTTTTTTAATTTTTTTTTAAGTTTCGGATTATCCGTTGGATGATCCGAATCTGAAGTTCGGATTATCCGAATTTAAACACCCCTAGTTAATATGTGTACAACACACATGATGTGGCAGCTCACTAGTGGTTGGCTTTATGTGTTGTTGAAGAATAAGTGTTTTTCTGATGTGGCAACTCACAAAACACGTGCTTAGGTGTTTTATGCCTCCTTATTGTGGATGGTCGTAGTGAATGTTAAAGAGAGTGGAAATCTCCTCGAAGGCCATGACAGGAAGAAGACAAACGGTGGGACTTGCATTAGTGGAAGAGGACAAAGAGTGGAACCTGCAGTTGTGGAAATCTCCACTAGTGAACCACGCCTCTAAATAGTGAAGGAGAGAGATGATGGAAGGGGATACTGATGTGACGCTGAGGTGGATGATCATAATGAGCCTCCGCTAGTGAACCATACTATATAACCTAAGAGAAGGACATCAATGCAACATATTGATGAAATTGGGCTACAAGCCCATTAATGAATTCGTTTATCGTTGATGAATGCAGTGGAAATGTGTATACGAACCGATTTAAAGAATTAAAGGAGCAAATGATAAAGGAAGTCAAGATGAGTCATCTCGTATTACTAAGGGTGCGTTTGGTTCACATGAATTGAATGGAATTCAATGTAATTGGAATTTGAATTCCAACTCTTGAGGTGTTTGGTTCATTGAATTTGTTGGAATTGGAATTTCAATTCCAATCTTGTGTGTTTGGTTGACAAAGGAAATGAAATTGGAATTTGGTATGAATTCCTTCAAATTCCATTAACTAAAGGAATTCAAAATCCTTCCAATATTACAAGGAATTCAAGTTAATTTATTGGAATCTTCGAACGGTTGACTTCATCTTGAACCGAACCGATTCAAACCGTACCATTTTAACGTGAACCGTTTAGATTTGTACCGCTTTTAACCCAAACCGCTTCGGTTTTGACCCGTACCAGTTTTGGATGGAACCATTTTGGACCGTAGCAGTTTCGACCGATACCGTTTTGGATCAAACCGTTTCGGACCGTAATAGTTTCGACCGGTATCGTTTCTGACCGAACCGTTTCGGACCGTACCAGTTTCGACCGGTACCATTTTGACCGGTATTGTTTTGGACCGAATCGTTTCGACCAGTGCCGTTTTGGACGGAACTGTTTCGGACCGTACCAGTTTAGACCGGTACCAGTTTCGACCGGAACCGTTTCGGACTGAACCGTTTCGGACCGTACCGGTTTGACCGGTATCGTTTCTACCGGTACCGTTTCGGACCGTACCAGTTTCGACCGGTACCGTTTTGACTGGTATCGTTTTGATCGGTATCATTTCGCCCCGTACCCATTTCGACCGGTACCAGTTTCGGACCGTACCGTTTCGACCGGTACCGTTTCAGACCATACCAGTTCGATCGGTACCGTTTTGGACCGAACCGTTTCGGATCGTACCAGTTTCAACCGGTACCGTTTCGGACCGAACCGTATCGGACCGTACCAATTTTAATCGGTACCGTTTTGACCGGTATCGTTTCGCCCCGTACCAGTTTCGATCGGTGCCGTTTCGACCCAAACCGTTCTGACCTATACCGTTTTCGACCCGAACGGTACGGGTCGAAACAATGCACGTCGAAATGATACAGGTCGAAACGGTACGAGTCACAACGATGCAGGTCGTGGGGGCAAGGTTGATAGATTCCAATTTATTAACTAACCAAACATAATAATAAAATATTTGAGATTCCAATTACAACAATTTCCAATTCCTTTTGGAATGTTTAAATTCCAAATCCAATTTCTTTCTAATTCCAATTCCTACACAAATTCAAATTCTAAACCATTTCACGAACCAAACGCACCCTAAGTGTCAAAAAAAATGCATTTCATTTAAACATGTAGCTTTTCCTATGGAGGCCAAATTAAAGCCCAAGAAATGTGAAGATGACTTCTAGTCGACCCAATTTTGAGGAATAGTTTTAGACGTATTTTGAGGAACTTGAGGTTGACCAAGAAAGTGAAAATGAAGGTCATAATGTCTAGGTAAAAAAAACGAACAATCAGTGAAGCTTGGAAGAAGTAAACATGCATTCGGTAGCTCGGCCCAATCAAATTTGTATGCTTTAGATAGATCGAAGGCGGAATAAAGTTTCTCAAATCAGGGAGTTCGTGAAGCTGAAAGATTTGAGTAAATTGCCTACGTGCACAGTACAACTCTGTGTTGGAAGATTATAATCAAGAAATAATGATAATTTAGAAAGTCAAACTGTTGACTTCAAAAAGTCAAACAGTATAGATTAGAAACGTTGTGTCTGTATGTTTATATTGTCTCGGGAATCACATGGGAAGTGGAAAACTGAACCGTTGAACAAGACACCGGAGATGTCTCGGGACTCACCGGAGACGTCAAACAAGACACTTGAGACGTCTCGGGACTCACGAGACGACACCGGAGATGTCTCAGGACTCATGAATGGAGACGTGTCGTTGTTCTATTGGCTGGGAACCAAGGCGTCTCGGGAGACGGCTCAGACGGCTTGGGAAACGTGCACCGTCTCCAAAGAGACGCCTCCGGAGGCTATTCTCGTAATTCAAACGGTCAAAGGGCTATTCTCGTGATTTTCCCTAAATGTAATTTTCCATCAGAAAACATAAAAATCAACTAAAAACATGTTACAGGGTTAAAATAAGAAAAAAAGACAACATTAGGTTCTGAGATTAGGCTTTGAGAGCTTACCCATAACCCACAAGTCAAATGTGCTCTAGAAATGAATAAATGAAATTATCTATTACATCTGCAAACTTCATATAGACAGATTAGCCCCGATTCACCACAAACTTCATCTGCAAACATACTGTGGGACATTTACAAACACAGGGCCGGCTCAAGGGGGAATAAAATAAAACTAAGGCGTTAGACCCCCACTTTCTTGAGGTCCCAATTTCTAAAAAAAAATAAACTATATATAGGTAATTTTGGGCTTTCGGATTTTTGCCACTAAGGTTTGTGGTATATATAATTATGCATACGCACAAAGATCAGGAATCATGGTATTAAATTAAAGCAATTATTATAACGAAAAGGACCCCAATTTTGTTTTACGCTTTGGGCCCCTAAGAAGCTTGAGACGGCCTGCACAAACATCTAAATAAATGAATACCACAAGGATCAAGATGCTCCACCCCCTCAAGTAAGAAACCGAGCAAAAGAATTTCTTGCTAGTCCATCATCACGAGTCTCAAACTCTTTCAGATTCTCATCAACTGGTCTACCTACTAGTCTATCCAAGATATTCATCCACTCACTCATGTCTTTGCCATGTAGAAAAGAGCCCAAATGTATAAGTGCTGATGGATGCCCGCCAATTTTAGAAACTATATTTAGTGAGATCTTCTCGAAATCTTGTGGAGGTTTACTGTTCCCAAACGCACGCCTACTAAACAGTTCGATAGCCTCATTAACATCTAACATCCTGACCTTATGAGTTAGAGAACTACGAGCCTTCACCAAATCTTGATTTCTAGTGGTGAATATAATTCGACTGCCATTACCAAACCAGTTGTCTGATCCAACTAACATCTCTAGGTGGTCAGCGTGGTCTACATCATCAAGGATAATTAGAACACTGTTTCGACATAATCTTCTCTCCATCATGTATATTCCTTGTTCAAGGCTCGTTAATGTCACTTTTAACTTCAGAACATTTGATAGAATCTCTTCTTGTAACATTTTCAAGCCATGGGTTCTTGATCTTGCTCTAACATTTTTAACAAAGCAACAACCTTCAAATTCATGACTTATTTCATCATAAATAGAAGATGCGAGAGTAGACTTACCACTACCCCACATCCCACCTATTCCGACCTTGTGAACACCACCTGTACCAACTTCTAGAAGTGATCTCAACGCTTGCACGCGTGCCTCTATGCCAATTAGGTCTGTATTGGCACTTGTTTCATCGCTTGCTTCAGAGTTTTGCATCAAGCCAAGCAGTTCATTTGAAATCCTGCCAACCAGTCTTTGGATATGTTCTGATTCATTCCTACACATTGCATAAATTAGATAATAAGATCACATTAACAAATAAAAAGGAACATATACACTTGAGTTCTTCACTATTATATCACTCAAATATGTAGGGTACATTCCCTTCAAAACAAAGTGCAAAATACTTTCCATTCATAAGTTATGAAGAAAATTTGAGATTGTTATAAACTAGCTTAGCGCATCGACTTGGAGATAACCAACATATTATTCATATGTATTTGAAGAAAGGAAAGATGCAAATACCCATTGGAGACATCTTGTCGAGCGTTAGAAAGGTCAGCTGCCTTCACAAGTGCTTCCCTCCAAGACTCAACTCTATCATTGTTATTGTTTAGCTCATGCATGGCAAGTGCTTCTCCATAATACCTTGTTTGTGATTTCACTTCCGAGGGTTCCACGCCATAGAATATAGGTATGACGATTTGCCCTTCCTCATCTCTAGTTCGCATAATCACTGCAAGTTCACTCAAGCACCGAGAAGAACTAGCATAATTTGGAGAGAATACGATGATGGCCACCCGTGATACTTCAATAGTTTTACGGAGGGATCTATGAATGGTTCCTCGCCTAGGAAGTTCTCCATCGTCCATGTAAGTGATGACTTGTTGACGTACAAGAGCCGAGTAGAGGTTATCTACAAATGTCTTGCATGTATCTTCTCCTTTAAAACTAATAAAGACATCAAACTTCCATGGCCGAAAAGAAGAAGAGGAAGATGAAGGAATGGACTGAGGAGAGGATGCCAATGACCTGCTGTACCTCCAAAAATAAATGAAAGCAAATAAATAATGACTTGATTAAGAATTGTTTATGTATAACTTGTAAACCATGTTATGCTAACCAACATAAAATTTTCAGTTTTCATCTAATAAGATCATCATTATCATACTCAGTTAATCCCACCAATAGCAAAAGCTAAGGTAGGGTCTGAGGAGGGTAAGATGTAGACAGCCTTACCTCTACCCCGTGGGAATAGAGAGGCTGCTTCCAGTGAGACTTTCATCTAATAAGATAAAATGTTCAAATACATCAAGAATCCTCTAGACAATATTTTTTAACTCTAACACAATATAATATTATTCCTTTCACCCCCTTCCCACCCCACCCCCCCCCCCCACATGGGTCCCACATGACGTTTCACCCCCTCCTTCCCCCCTCCACTCCCTCTACTCTTACATGCAAATTTACATAAAATTGTTACACTTAAACTATACATTTGTACTTTATTTCTCTATAAAATTCCTAAATTTTATAAAATACCCGATTAGTTTAAGACATGGCATTAGTCTACCCGTATAGCTAAATGTGTTCGACATGAAACTAATCCAAATCGTTTAGACTAAATACAAACCCAGGAATTTTGTTTTAGATTCGTGTCAGGTTTTCGTGTTGTGTTAGAATTTCACATCCCTGCTAAAAAAAACCCGTATTTTATTTACAGTTCGTAAGTTAGGAATTTATAAGTTTGCAGTTTAATAATATTCTAAGCATGAAAGGAAACCAGAATAAATCAGTTTCAGAAATACCCTGCAGATTTTCCTTGGTGACGACCAGCAAAGTCACTGTCATCCGAGCTTCGACCACTTGGTGCCTATATTATACAAACAAACGGTTCCCACAGATTAGGCAAATGGAAATTTTTAACTTGAATTTGTTTTTAATTATATAAAAGGTGAATAGTAAAGGCTTAAATTAATCTAAATAAAAGAAAAATAAATTTGAAGACTTATGCAACATCAGCAACTTACTAGTTGATTATCAAGAGCTTTCTGCAGTTGTTCCACGACCTTGTTCATCGTTGGACGTTCATTTCCGCTCATCAAACATTGGTACGCAATGCTTGAAAACGTAACTAACGAAGCTCCGTTTATCTGTTTTTGTAGATCAGGATAGATGATCTCATCTAATGTTTTTTTTCTCCAATGTATTTTGATCAAATTAATTAAAAATTGATGCTCGCCCTTGTACGCTCTAAGACGGGTAAGCCTCCCACACAAAACTTCAAACAACACAACTCCAAAAGAGTAAACGTCAGACTTTTGTGTGAGATAACCCGTACTCATGTATTCCGGATCAATATATCCAAGTGTGCCACAAACATTGGATATAAGAAAGGTATGCTGCGTATTCGCAAGGCTAACTTTGGACAACCCAAAATCAGCTATTTTAGCTTTCCAGTTCTCATCTAAAAGAATGTTTGAACTCTTTATATCACGGTGAAAAATCCTATGTTTAGGTCCGACATCATTATGAAGATACTGTAACCCACGGGCAGCATCTAGGCAAATTTGAAGCCGTCGAATCCAAGTAAGATCTGGACTCTTTAAATGTCTGTCGAGACTACCATTGCTTTCATGCTTATAAACGAGTATCTTCTTCCCATCTTCATCACAAAATCCGAGTAGTGAGACCATATTTTCATGTTTGTAAACCGAAAGCAAATCAATTTCGGTTTTGAATTCATGGTCTCCTTGTCCTAGCCAAGGATCCAACATCTTTACCGCGATGCTGCCAAGGTTTACAGATACGCCTTTGTAGACCTTCCCGAATCCTCCCCTTGCAATGAGATTCTGCTCCGAAAATCCGTTAGTTGCATCAACTATTTCTTGCAGAGGAATCTGCAAGTGATTTATTTCTTCAGTGGAAGACATATATGATCTTTTAAATGAATATATATGATGTAAAAATTTTAACAGAAAAAAAGGAAAGGGTAATATCAATTTATGGTTTTAAATCTGAAGTGAGACAACACTCTTATTATATAAGGGGGTGAGGTAAAATAAAAATAAATAAACATCTATAGACAACACTCTTATTATATCGGATGTCTATATGTTGATAAATGGTTTGAAGGTCTTGATAGAAAACCGTTGGATTGGTTTCAAAAACCACATATGACATAACATTATAATTAATTTAAAAATTAGAGAATACAATATAAGTATACAAATAAATATTTAATATATATATTTATTAAATAAAAGTAAACAAACTTTGGTCCAGGTTGATTTGTAAACATGTTTAGCTAAATGGGTCAGGGTAGCCTCTCGTGTTGACCCATATGTTATTATAATTCTTTTAAAATAGTGTTTTATGCAATAATTCTAAAATTGGTTGCGTATTTTATAAAAAAAATTATATAATGCACAATGAGTAATGCAACTTAAATGTAATTGTTTTTAATACACGAGTCGTGTTTAGGTTCACGAGTTTGACATGATTTTTGAGTTATGTGTATTGATTGGGTTCACGTGTTTTGACACAATTTTTTGGCTGGTATTGTGTTTAGGTTCATGTGTATGACACAATTTTCGCACTCGTTTTGGTTCATGTATCCGACATGACTTTCGGGTTAATGTCATGTTAGCATTTATTTGTGTGACATGATTTAGCATCCATATTATGGCTAGCTCACCAGGCCGTAAGTACGAACCATATATTACCCATCGAATATCTATCAGCTGTTACAACCAATGGGGTGGTGGGCCATTGGCAAAGGCAAAGCCGTTAAAACACTGGAAGGTCTTGGGTTCTAGTCCCACAGACCACAGAATTTAAAAGAAATTAACCTTTCAAAAAAAAAATTTATCAGCTGTTACAACTGTTTGGAATTAATATTAAAAATATGTGTAACCATAAACCATGGGCAGATCCAATATACGGAGTGGGCTGCGCAGCCACTACTATCCTTTGTCCAGAACTCCAAAAAAAACTTATTTATATAGTCTAAAACTTATTTATATAGTCTCAAGTTGGTTGCTTTTTTTGTTCTAGAAGCAAACCAACTTTGAATTTTGAATTGACATTTGTTCACCAAGACTTACATCCAAACTTCGGAATGCATAAGGAAATTGCCACATTGTAATGTATGTGCATATGGGAACTTCTTGGTTGTTACTTAATCCAAATCCAAATTGTAGAATTCAATGTTCTTTCCAATAAACAAAATATAAGAGTTGTTTTCAACTATTCAAAATGAGAGAAAATTTTCTACTGATTTTGTAATTGTTGTTTTGCTTTTGGGAATATGACATTGAAACCAATAAGCATCTTAAAAATGAATAAGTGAACCAAAATTCAAATAGAAAAAAAAAAAAGAAAAAGAATCAAAGCAATTAATAACCAATTTTTATGGTCTATCTATATATATATATATATATATATAAGACCGAACGTAGTGGGGGAGGAATATAACGCCCCTTTTCCACCTTGGGGTTAGTTGATTGGCTCCAAAAATGAGGGAAAGAATAACGCTCAAACCCAGCGTGAAAAAATAACGCCAAAAGCCATTTCTGAAGCAAAACGCCCCGGGCGGTGTTGGAGAGTTTTAGGGCATATAAGAACCCGGTAACTACATATATATTCACAGATGTAATCAACTTGGTAAGAATCTCATTTTTTTTTTATTATTTTACAGCAACAAAGTTGATGACAGATCATTACTAATTAAGCACGTAATGTGCATGGCTATTGGATTGTCTAATGTTAAAAAATAAGCTTTGAAAGCATATAAATATTGATGTACATACAAGCTTCATCAGCAACATGTACATCCCAGCTTCATCAGCAACATGTACATCCCCATGTAAAAATACAGTCTTTACATCCAGTTGATGGATGGGCCAAGACCAAGAAACTAACAAAGAAAGAACTGTTTTAATAGTTGTCGGTTTAACGATCGGGCTAAATGTATCATCGCAATCAATACCGACTGTCTATGAATTTCCATTGACCACTAATCGTGCCTTATACCGTTCTAAAGACCCGTCCGACTTAAATTTGTGGCGAAACAGCCACATACAACGTATGACTGGTGAGTCTGATGGGCGACGAACCAACTCCCATGTTTCATTATCCTTTAAGCCAGTAAATTCAGTTTGCATAACATTAGACCAATTAGGATCGACAAGGGCCTTTGCATGGAATGTGGGTACAGGTGAGAGTGTGGCTACAACAAGGGTATAATGGGTGGACGAGACTTAGAACGAGTGGTCATTGGGTGAGAATTGGAGAAGGATGATGGTAGGGATGATTAGTGAGGGGTTGTGGGAGGCAGGTCGGGTTGTTGCGAGTGTGTAGGAGGAGGTTGGGCTGTTTGAGGCATGTCGTTTGGTGGTGGTGGGATGTGGTTTCGAGTGGCGGGTGTATATGAAGGTGAATGGGCCTGTGACGGAAGGCCAAGGGACCAAGGACTAGAAGTCAAATCCCAAGGGAATGGGATCGTCGAGGAAGGTATAGGAAGTTGGATTTTGAAGAATGGTATAAGGAAAATGTGTTCATCAAAAGTATTTAATGGGTTTTATAATAAATTTTTGTTAGGGTAACATGCACATCCGAAAACACGTAAGTGTTCGTATTCAGGTTGGTGTAGGTATAGGTCAAAAGTGGGTGCGTAAATATTAAGCGTTTAGTAAGAAGAATGTTATGTAGGTAAGCTGTGGTGTGCAAAGTGTCTACCCAAAAAAAAAATTTTTGAATGGCAAAAGAACTTTTTATATATATATAAAGGCCCAGCATTAAAGCTCAACTTACTAAAAAAAACCCAATTGTCGAATGATCATAATTGTAATTTGCATTTTTATGAAAAAATGATTACCATTCGAGATGATTTTGGATCATGTAGCACCTAGAAGAAAGAAGTTGACATTTGATAGGGTGAACATAAAACATCAACTTAAAAAAATAAAAACAATGATTGACTTCTACATTTAAAATCTAAAAGACTAATTTGTCATTTACATCTATACCAAATTTTAACCCGTGTGATTTACCTTTATAATTGGTGAGATTTGTACTTTATGTTTCAAAATGTTATATGGTTTGTCCTTTATGCCTAACCCAGCTAGACCTGGCAATTTCAACCCATCAAGTTGAGTTTGGGTTGTTTTGGGTTTAAAATTTGACCTTGTGGGTTAAAATGGGTTTAGTATAATTTTTAAGGGATTATGATGGATAATTTTAATTGTAGAAAACAAGTAAGTGGGTCAGGATGGGTATGTAAAAAAAACAAATGGGTCAGGATGGGTATTTTTAGATAACCATATACAAATCTAAATTAAAACTAACCCAACACCAAAAGCGTTGATGCCTTATAGAAATCAATGTCATTAAAAACAAAAAATTATATCTTTTGCATTTGTTGATAACCCCAGTCGGTTCGAAACCGTTCGGGTCGTTAAAGACACGGATCTCATCGAAACGGTTCGAGTCGTTAGCGGGCTTGATCGAGTCCAAACGAATTGGGTTGTTGACTGGCCCGTTCGGGTAAAAATGGTCTGGTCGTTGACGGCCCGGTCGGGTCGAAACGGTCCGGGTTGCTAACGGGATCGGTCAGGCCAAAACGGTCCGGGTCGCTAACGGGCCCGGTCGGGTCAAAACAGTACGGGTCGCTACGGGACGGGTCAGGCTGATACGGTCTGGGTCGTTACCGGGCCCGATCGGGTCAAAACGGTCCGGGTCAGTTTGAAACGGTATGGGTAGCTACCGGGCCCGGCTGGGTCGAAACAATCCGGGTCGCTACGGGACGAGTCAGGTAGAAACGGTCTGGGTCGTTACCGGGCCCGATCGGGTCAAAACGGTCAGGGTCGCTACCGGGTCGGCCATGTCGAAACGGTCCGGGTCGCTACGGGACGGGTCAGGTTGAAACGGTCTGGGTCGTTACCGGGCCCGGTCGGGTCGAAATGGTCCGGGTCGCTACCGGGCCCGACCAGGTCGAAACGGTCTTGGTCGCTACGGTACGGGTTAGGTAGAAACAGTCTGGGCATTACCGGTCCCGGTCGGGTCAAAACGGTCCGGGTCGCTACCGAGCCCGGCCAGGTCGAAACGGTTCCGGTCGCTAGCGGTTCCGATCGGGACGAAACGGCCCGCGCCCTTACTGGGCCTGTTCGGGACGAAACTTTCCCGGTCATCAAAGTGCCATTCGGGTCAAAACGGTCCCGATCGTTGACGAGCCCGATCGGGTAGAAACGGCCCGGGTCATTTACGGGGCGTGGGGTTGAAACGGTCTAGTTCGTTAACGGTCAGGTCGTGTCGAAACGGTCCGGGTCGCTAATGATAAAAAGGAATAAAAATATTATTTAATTGAAAAAGAAATGTAACCCTCCTGCAACTGCAACAACTTACTAGCTTTCTACAGATGTTACACGACCTTCTTCATTATTGGACGTTCATTTCCGCTCATTAAACATTGGTATGCAATGCTTGCAAATGTGCGTAATGAAGCTTCGCTTGTCTGTCTTTTAAGATCAGAATAAATGATCTCATCTTATGTTTTCCTTTTCCAATATATTTTGATCAAATTCGTTATCACCACTAAGCTACACATGCGGGATAAGTTGACATTTGATAGGGTGAACATAAAACATCAACTTGAAAAAAATAAAAACAATAATTGACTTCGATATTTACATTTATACCAAATTTTAACCCGTGTGATTTACCTTTATAATTGGTGAGATTTGTACTTTATGTTTCAAAATGTTATATGGTTTGTCCTTTATGCCTAACCCAGCTAGACCTGGCAATTTCAACCCATCAAGTTGAGTTTGGGTTGTTTTGGGATTAAAATTTGACCTTGTGGGTTAAAATGGGTTTAGTATAATTTTCAAGGGGGTTAAGATGGGTAATATTAATTGTAGAAAATAAGTAAGTGGGTCACGATGGGTATGTAAAAAAACAAATGGGTAAGGATGGGTATTTTTAGATAACCATATACAAATCTAAATTAAATCTAACCCAGCACCAAAAGAGTTGATGACTCGTAGGAATCAATGTCATTAAAAACAAAAAATTATATCTTTTGCATTTGTTGATAACCCTAGTCGGTTCGAAACCGTTCGTGTCATTATCGGACGGCCATGTCGAGACAACACGGGTCGTTAATGAGACCGATCTCATCGAAACGGTTCGAGTCGTTAGCGGGCTTGATCGAGTCCAAACGGTCTGGGTTGTTGACTGGCCCGTTCGGGTCAAAATGGTTTGGTCGTTGACGGTAGGGATGGCAATGGGTCGGGTTTGGGACAGGTTTAAGTAATCCTAACCCCATACCCGATTAGGTATGCTTGTCCCAAACCCGACCCAAAACCCGTCGGGTTTGTGTCGGGTAATTACCCATCGGGTATCGGGTATACCCGCGGGTTTCGGGTAAACTCATCAATTTTAAAAACTTACCCATTGGGTATATCCGACCAAAAACCCGTCGGGTATCTATTGGATAACTACTAACTAATTACATTTAGCATTATTAAATATATATGTAAATAATACAATATATAAATATAAAATACTTAAATCATATAAAAACACTCAAAGCTATAGATAACAAATGGTATACACTAGTTTTGGTAATTTTTAGCATAAAATAGCAATCTAAATGGACAATTAGATATATTATGCATACATATTTAAAAGTGAAAATGGATTTTAATACTCCCAACTATCGCCTGTTGGCGGATAATACTCCTAACTATCACTTTGGCCATTAGCACTCCAAACTTTCAACTTGTTGGCCATTATCACTCCCAAACTAACTGAGGTCTAACCCGGTTAGTGTTCGTGGCCAAAATGTAAAAACCTAAACTTAAGGGACCATTTTGAAACTTTTTATTATTATTATTATTATTATTATTATTATTATTATTATTATTATTATTATTATTATTATTATTATTATTATTATTATTAAAACACAAATCATACAAAGAGAGAGAGTTCAGATCAGAGAGAGTTCCAGAGAAAGAGGGGCGGAGCACCGCCCTGCACCACCACCGCCACCATCTGTCGCCACCCCACCACCACCCCGCCACCACCACCACCACCATCTGCCATCAGCCTCAGCCCACCACCACCACCACCACCCCTCTACCACCACCTTTTTTTTCTTCTTCTTTGACAGACACCTACCCCCTTCTGTAACACCCCAACCGATGGCGGAAATATCGGGATGTCACGTATTGATGATTGTTCAGTAGCTCATGGTAAATAATAATTCTCATATTATGATTTAGATAAATTACATACAATTGTTCTACAAGAATTCATACATCGAATTGAATAAAACTATGCACACATCTTCAAGCATTAATTCAAATCTTCAAGCAAGTAGAACCTGAAACATGTTAAGTTGAAAATATTTTAGGTCAACAAAAGTTGGTGAGAATTACATAGGTTTTGATAATCGAATAAAATTGTTGTGCAATTCATGTGTCATGGCAATCTAGTCCATATGTGAAAACATACTAGAAGTAAATCGAGTGCATAATCAACCATTGTGACTGTTGTATTGTGGTACATCCCATACGCTCATGGTTCACTCGTTTATATTGCAGTAACAAACACCCACGCAACATTTGTAGGAGGCACGTATCCGGGTGGGATTGTCAATCCAATAGATCTATCAATGTATACCGTCGGCTGATGAATGTTTATGCTAGAATTGTGCTTACCCTAGTCATGTTCAAGACATAATGCAACATAGAAATACACATAGACACATTGATGATTGAATTGCATAAATAATGTTGTAACATGTTTCACCCCAAAAATGGTGATAAATAGAAAAGGGGCTATGTAAAACTCACCTTAGCAAAATGTTATATCTGTTGAAAAATTGAATAATGGTGTTGCCCAAATGTATCAAGTATCACCCTATAATAAGGTAATAAATATGTCTAAGTCTATCAAGTCTACAAATGTATAAGTTTCTAGGGCTTCGAATTTGGGGATAAATGCTCGTTTGATTAATATCAAAAATGTTTGATAATTGAGAGAATATTAGTAAATAAATAACCAAAAATCTTTTTATGAAATTTAAATTTAAGATGGTCACAATAATGTGTTTAAAGTGTAAAAATAATTTTTACAAAATTATTTTCTTTAAAATAGAATATTAATTCTATTTATAACAAATTGTCAAAATTTAACTTTAATATTTAAAAATATTAAAATTAAAGAATTGTTAGTTTAAAATTTATATTTCTGTTCTAAATATTCAGAAATAATTTGTATAAAATTTTGGTGCAAAAATATTAAAAATTGGATTTATTATGATTTAATTATGAATAAAACTAACAAAAATTGATTAAAAATATTAAATAAATGATTTTTCTGAAATAAAACTCATTTCAGAAAAGTTTATTGTTATATAAACTCAGAATAATTTTTGTGAAAATTTATAAAATTGTTTTGATATTTTAATGGAATTTTATAAATATAATAGAATAAAATTGATTTAATTATTAAATATATTAAATAAATACATTTTTGAAAACTAAAAATTGTAAGGTAAACTTTTACATCATATTAGCTTAAAATAATTTTTTTAGGATTTATAACAGAGTTTTAATAATTAAAAATGAATTTATAAAATTTATATGTATTATATATAATTGATTTGATTTGTTTGCTTAAAAACCAAAAAATAAAGGAAAAGGTTGCCACCGCCGGGACTCGAACCCGCGTGGCTCGGATGTTGGACATCAGACACAACCACCTGGTCCAAGCCAGTGGTTGTGTTTGGTTGTTGTTAATTTAAAATAAATACAAACAGAAAGACGTGTTCTTCCCCAAAATTCAAATTTGAAACCCTAATTCTCCAATTGATCAATCCACACATCAATAACCCGATTATCCATAGGGCTATTGATGTGTGGATGCCGAAGGTAAAAACCCATCAAAAACATCACGCTTACAATGTTTGATTGTACACGATTGAATGGTCAATCCAAAAAGTCAAAATACGATCGTGATGAACGAACAGAATATAATTAAAAAGATTTGATGGTTAAGAAAGATGTATTAGCGAATTGTGATGGTCCAGCAACGTTCAATTTATAGTACATAGGCCTGGGTGATCGAATTGGTAAGAGTTGACCATCCATTCAATGTGATACGCGTAATAGGTAATCTTGGTAACAATTGATGATCAATAATCGTGTATCCTAGTCATAATAGGCCGGTAATCATGTAATGATGCAAATCATGGGTTAATTACGAGTTAATGGGGTGGTTTTTGGCAAGTCGTGAATCACAGTTGACTTTCCAAGTCAACTGTGAGGGTTTTGGATTAAAGGATATAATTATAATAGATCGGGTATGAATCAGATATGAAGGCTAGGCCAGATGGTTGTGAGTGTGTATTGTGTGTTGCTTGGCCGGCTGAGGGCTCGGGTTCGAGTCCCGGCCCCAGCGTATATTTATTTTTTTACAAAAAGGGGAATTTAGGGCCTTGGGTTTGGGCTTTAAGGGTTTTGGGCTGGGATGATGGGCCTGAAATAAAAGACAAGGGGTTTGGGTTGGGTTTAATTAATTGTGTTGTGGGCTTGACAAAACATTATTTAAAACAAAACTTATTATTATTATTATTATTATTATTATTATTATTATTAAAAACCTTTATATATATATATATATATATATATATGAATAATTTTCATTGTATTAGGGTTCAAAATGTCACAAAAATAATTAAATATAAATAGGAATAAAAACTTGTCATTTTTATCTGAATTATACGTAACGTACAACTATTTAATGCAAAATGTTACACCTTCTATGACCTGCAACCACCACCTTTCACCAACCTTTAACCTAATCTAGATTTTGATTTTTAAGAAGCAGAAGGGCACGGAAATCGAGGAGTATAAAGCTTCAAATATGGTGGTCAGAAATTAGGGTTTCGGCGAGTATTGTTGCCAGAAATTTGGGGGCTTTGTCTAAAAGCGAAGATTAGGGTTCCGGCGAGTAGAGTAGGGCCTGTGACGTATCAAATGGAGTAGTTGACATCCTTTCAAGTTCCTAACGATATCTTGTCTAAAAGCGGAGGTTAGGGTTCCGGCGAGGTGTTACCCGAAGAAGATGACCGATTCCGGTGACTCTCTTCGTCAGACTAACAAAACAGCAAGAACAGGTCACGGGTTACGGATTCAATCGGTGGGTTTAACAGGAACAACTGGAGTTCCTCTACTCCGTCTCTTTCCTTCTCCTCTAGCTTTCATATAGGGGTGAAACAGGTGGAAAGGGTTTGTTGTTTGGTGGTGGGACGGCCGGAACTCCGCCAGACACCAGAGACCCTCCGGTCTCCTCTGTTTTGCTCTCGCCGCCCCCCTCTCTCTCTCTTCAACTTTCTCTACGATGCTCTCTCTAGTTTTGCAGTAAAGTGAATTGGGTTTGTTGGGGGGGGGGGGGGGCGTGGGGTGGGGTGGGATTTATAAGTTAAAGGTTTAATGTCAAAATTGCCCCTTAAGTTTTAGTTTTTACATTTTGGCCACACAGTAGTTTAGGTTTTTACATTTTGGCCACGAGCACTAACCGGGTTAGACCTCAGTTAGTTTGGGAGTGACAATGGCCAACAAGTTGAAAGTTTGGAGTGCTAATGGCCAAAGTGATAGTTGGGGGTATTATCCGCCAACAGGCGATAATTGGGAGTATTAAAATCCATTTTCCCTATTTAAAAAGATATATAAGAAATTATATTGGGTATCTAATCGGGTAAACGGGTATACTTTATCGGGTAATCGGGTCTGGTAAACGGGTACATCATCAAATCCCAAACTCGTCCCAAACCCGCGAAAAAAATAAAAATTAATCCCATACCCGGACCCATACCGGATTACCCGACCCAAACCCGTCCCAAATGTGTCGGGTTTCGGGTTTACCCATCGGGTTCGGGTTTTATTGCCATCCCTAGTTGACGGCCCGGTCGGGTCGAAACAGTACGGGTCGCTACGGGACGGGTCAGGCTTAAACGGTCTGGGTCGTTACCAGGCCCGGTCGGGTCGATACGGTCCGGGTCGCTACCAGGCCCGGGCGGGTTGAAACAGTCCGGGTCGCTACGGGACGGGTCAGGCTGAAACGATCTGGGTAGTTACCGGGCCCGGCCGGGTCGAAACGGTCTGGGTCGCTACCGGGCCAGGTTGGGCCGAAACAGTCCGGGTCGCTATGGGACGGGTTAGGTTGAAACGGTCTGGGTCGTTACCTGGCCTGGTCTGGTCGAAACGGTCTGGGTCGCTACCGGGCCCGGCCAGGTCAAAACGGTCTAGGTCGCTACCGGGCCCGGCTGGGCCGAAACAGTCCGGGTCGCAATGGGACAGGTCAGGTTGAAATGGTCTGGGTCACTACCGGGCCCGGCCAGGTCGAAACGGTCCGGGTCGCTACGGGACGGGTCAGGTTGAGACGGTCTGGGTCGCTACCGAACCCGACTAGCTCGAATCGGTCCGGGTCGATATGGGACGGGCAGTTAGAAACAGTCTGGGCGTTACCGGGCCCGATCGGGTCGAAACGGTCCTGGTCGCTACCGGGCCCGACTGGGTCGAAACGGTTTCGGTCGCTAATAGTCCCGATCGGGTCGAAACGGCACGCGCCCTTACTGGGCCTGTTCGTGACGAAACTTTCCCGGTCATCAAAGGGCCATTCGGGTCAAAACGGTCCCGGTCGTTGACGAGCCCGATCGGATCGTTGACGGGCCGGGGGGGTTGAAACGGTCTAGTTCGTTAACGGTCCGGTCGTGTCGAAACGGTATGGTTCGCTAACAGGCCCAATCGTTGACGAGCCCGATCGGGTCAAAACAGTCCGGATCGCTAACGTGCGCGGTCGGATCGAAACGGTTCCGGTCGCTAACGGGCCCGGGCGGGTCTAAACGGTCCTGGTCGCTAGTGGGTCCGGTCAGGTCGAAACAGTCCAGGTCGCTACCGGGCCCAGCCGAGTCGTAACGGTCCGGGTTGTTAACCAGCCCGTTAGGGTCGAACCGGTCTGGTTCAAAATGAAATATTTCAGATCCCTAAAAATTTTATTTTTAAGTTTATTTTTGTTTTTTTTAATTTTAAATTTGTTTTTTTACTTTTTAACTTTTTAATGTTTTTTTTAACAGCAAATTTTTACACCAATCCGCCTTTGGCGGGGCTTGAACCCTTAACCTCAAGGGGAGCAACACCTTAACTCCAATGGCTTTGCCAATTGGACCCAATTTTAAATTTTAATCTATTTTGTTGTTAATTTATCCTAATGCAATCTTTCCAGACCCAAACTCATTCTGATCTAACCCATCCTAACTCATTCTTTTAATCTACCAATTTTGAGCCAAACCCATCATAACCCAAACTTATCTTGACCCAACAACAAAACCAACCCAACCTACCAATTTTTCCACCCAAAAGCCAGCTAAATTTTCACGTTAAATATGATCACCCAATGCTAGTATAGTCTTTTTACCCTTTTATTTAAAAATATTCAAACCTTAGCAAGCAAACCAAACACCGACAATGTAACAGTTTCCGACCACCGCAAGCATATACCTCACCATAGTGACAGCCAAAATCAATATTGTCGATTAAACTGAAGTAATGTTTCAAAATCAAACAATAAACAACGGAAAGTACTATCAAAGTATTACAATTACAAAAAAAAAAAAAAAAAAAAAAAAAAAAAAAAAAAAAAATCTTTAATAAGTTAACATTTTGTTATCATATTGCCATCCAAAATCGAATCTTAATTCGACATTGTAGAATCAACAACCACCTGTATAAAGTGCTTGATTAAAAGTTTGTATAAAAAACTAAATCAGTTAAAGGATGAGACGAAAGATGTTGACGATCAATGTTTGATTACCGCTTTGGTGTTGAAGATCTCTGATCGGTTATATATATAATTTATACGTCTGTAAATGATATATTAAAAGTAAGAAATTTGCACTAAATGTATAAAGATTTAAATTACAGTTAATCCACAAACAAATAAACAAAATTTTGTGATTTGGTAAGATATTATATACTTTGAGCTTTGAATACAAAATTTACAGAGGAAACACAAAGAATTGTTGATGAAAGTCTATACATATAGGGTTCATAAGTTCATCAACACTTATTAAAGTGATGCATATGGCAAAATCAAGCATCTAGTCCTTGGTGCGGCTTCGCTTGTCTTTGTTGGCTTCTGTTTTGGAAGGCATTGTTGTTAGTATAGTCGTGTATAGGTTGTATGATGTTATCTTAAGTTTTGGACGATTACCTGAGTTGTCGAACTGTAGTTGGCGTTTCGTTGATGCAGTTGTCATGTTAGTACCTTCTCCTGTAAGTGGGTAAGCAAAACAGATATTTAATGGGTTTATAATAAATTTTTGTTATGTTTTATTGGGTCGTTGGATATTGTACCTGATGACGTGTACTGTACGTTTGTTAACGCTGCTACATCGGTGACTTTTGGGACTGTTGGAAGATGATGTTGTTATTGTGTGTATGCAGTATGTATAAGTATATATTGGTATTTGACTGTTTATATAAATACCTGAGGCGTCTGCATCTAGTTGTCGGTTTGGTGATGGTAAAGCTGCTGGTGTGGTTAGGGGTGGGGCTCGGATGTCCGTTGCCCTACCTGCATTTTACATAATAGTTTTGATTTTGTCTTAGTAAATTGTCTTAAAAAGTAGGTGGTGTGTTGTACCTGATAGGGACTGTGTAACGTCGGTGTGTTTTTCGGTTGTTTCTGTTGCGATGGTGTTTATTGGTTTGGTTGCTGATGTTGTTTTAAGCGGTTAGTAATGTGATAAAGATAAGGAATTCATAAGGTTTAGTTAGAGGGAGTTACCTTGTTGGACTGGTGGTTGTAGTTCGAGGCCTTGCGTGTTGCTTTCAGGGGTTTTCTCAGCGACGATTGGGTTTTGAAGTAACTTGTTACTTATAAACCTTGTAGATCCTTGTACCCGGTTATTAAATTGGAGTTGGAACACCGCCCTTTTGCCTATAATTACGTGCAACGGATCTGGGAGTATGTTGGCATCTTCAAAGCCTTTTTCTCCCACCAACGTCATCGCATTAATATGTGCCAATGAATAGACTGCTCCATCAAAGAGGGTTACTGTAGTTGTGCCTGATTTGTCTTCTATGACCGCATTCACACAATACCTGTGTTTAGATGGTTGTTAATTAAAAGTAGTTAGATTAAATATGTTGGTCGTGTTTTGTCGTTGGTTGTCTTACATGATATGTTGTTGCTGCTCGTTTGGATGATATGAACATGCCCAGCCAGGTGATCGTCTAAGAAGCTTTCGCTTACAATGGATGCATCCTCTGTAGAACCATTGTTTACCTTGAACGAAATTTTTAACCGTCGCCATACATGAGAATCTTCGTTCCTGTTGTTTTGTAATGGTTAGTGATAATAGCACGGGTTAAGTGTGAAATATTGAATTAGAATCCACCCTAAAGTTAAATAAATAAAAGATCAACTTTTTTAGCAATTTAAAAAAATTCTATTAAAAATTTAGTGTTATTGAAATCAAACATCAAAATCAAATAAGAAATTGCTTACAGAGTTTTGAGCCGGATCTATTTGCAGCAACTCTGCAACAGTAAAGCGGCGTCTTTGCTGCTTTGGTACGTTCGCGTACCTTGTTTTCAACCTCATAACATGCCTGCGGCCTCTTAGGTGCTCTGGTATGTTCGCGTACTTTGTATTGAACCTGATAACAAGCACGTGTTTTAATCTTGGTTGTATGTGATTGTTAAACTAATGTGAGGGATGGTATGGGTATTTTACCTTTCAACCAACTTGTCTGTGTCAGGGACTTCAGGGTTGATGTAAACATGTGTTGGTGAGTTCGATTCAAGTGTAATTCGATGGTATTTTTTTACCTTCATCGAAGTCACTGCAACAATACATGGAAAGGGCGTACTGGTGAGCGTTGGTATGTCTACCCTGTCTGCTATTTCTTGCCATAACGCGACTTCTATGTAGTTGCCACTGAAAGTGTGAAATTATATGTTACATAACTAGAGATGTAGTTAATATGTTGTGTAACATATGCATGTTCATCTTACTTTGGATCTTCTAACAGAAACTTGAGCAGCCTCCTTCCTGTTGGTGTTGCTTTGTCCATAGTTATCGAGACAAAGCAGCCTATGTAATCTGCACGATGTGTGCTGGTTAGTCGCCTTTTTAAGGTACAGAGGTGTATCAATGTTTTTTATGGTTAGAAACCTGTTAAAAGGTAGTTTGTTTGAATATTGTTTGGAAGAACTTCGAATGGTAGGAAGTTAAAGTAGTGTGACGGGAATCCCGTAGGATCAATAGGCATGAAAGAGGTCCCTTTTGCGATCTTGATGGTTGCTTGTCCGGGTACAACATTATGGCTTTGGTGGGCCTTTTGCGATAGATAATCCGAGATTCTATAGCATCCTTGGAGGATCATTTTTGCTTCAAAATATGCCTTGTCTCGGTTATGGCCGCAACCCTCGATCGCATAACCCTGTAATATGTATGATTTTGGTATTAGTATTTAGTTAAAAGCAAATGTAATTTTTTTTTGTAGGTAAGTATGGTTGTACCTCTTTATCCACGAACAGGTAGAAACATTCATCCTTAAAGGCAAAGGACTGCCATTTCCGTATTAAGCGAACCTCTATTGGATCAGCACTGTCTTCGTCTCTGATCAAAGATACACGTCTACATGCCGTTTCGGTATTCCTGTTACACAAAGTTGTGGATCTGTAAAATATACAAAGAAAAAACATATACACAACACATGAAAGTCACAATCACATTAAACAACAAAATCTAAAATCGATTTCAACTACTAAAGTGTTTAGAAAAGTCATACTCTGAATTCCACTATTTCTTTCGATTTCAATTTACAAATCCTAAACACTTCACAGAAAAATAAATGCCTTAAAAGAACGAAAACTGAACAACGTAACCAAAAACAATACGACCCAAAATCATGTCGCATTGCGATACAAAATCATGTCGTAATTGATAACTCTTTCCAGTGTCTTTAATTGTATTATAAGTGGTGAGGGTTCAAATCCTATGAGTGAAAAAAAAATTAGCCATTTAAAAAAAAAAACCCACTGCGTTTTAATATAGGGTATAACTTAAATTTTTTATTTGATATATTTTTGTCACTACTTTTTGTTTTGATTATTAGTAGGAAATTCTTTATTTTTAAAATATACTTTTATTAGAAAAATAAAGATGCTAAGATGCATTAACACTTTATTAAATTTGTTAAAGAAAATTAAAACTGGAGTTTTTTTATACACTTTGTGAGCAGGTTAGGCAGGATATGCAAGAGACATTTCTTTGAGAACATAGTCCAAGATAGAAGGTCATGAAGGCGTAGGATTAAAACTAATAACTTTTAGACGCCCCACTTTCGGTGTGCGCATATAATGTATATATGTGTGGCCCTTGGGGGGCAAAAGTAAAGTTGCACCAGTTTTAACGTTATTTTACTAATTTTGTGAAAATAACGTAAAAAACGACGGACGGTTAATCATGCATCATGTGGTGGCGTGGATAGCCAAAAGACAAAGGGGTACATGCACCGATCGGGTTTGTCCCGACTGCTAAGTGTTTCGTGCCTTATGTCCAAGGCTTGATACCAAACCACATCGAGCCGGGGGTCTCACCGGAAGCAACCTCTCTATTCTTAGGGGTGGTGGTAAGGCTGTCTACATCTTACCTTCTTCAGACCCTACCTTAGCTTTGCAATAGGTGAGAAAACTGAGTATGATGATGATGACGACGACTTTTAGCAGGTAAAATTATGTCATGGTTTTAGATTAGAGACTTGGATGTACATACACTTTAGATGATCTGTGCATATGATTTGTGACTTTGCATGTCTATCTGTTGCTTATCATGCTTTTGTTGTTTATATTTGTCGAATGTTACTCTTTCACCGCTTTTTTTTTATTGGTAGTTTTGTGTTTCTATATATTTAGTTTGGTTTGTTTGTCTTCAATTCGTTAGGAGCCAGAGGGGTCTCTCTAAAAGTAGTCTCTTTGTCTTTATGGTTAGGTTTGTCTACAATCTCCTACCCTCCCTGGACCCAACTAATAGCTTTGCTAGTTGTGTGATTTATCGTGTAATGTTTTAAAAATCAAATCAACATCCCAAGTTTTTCCTATTACAGATATCATTTTGTCATAAACAACGTTCCAATTTTGTTTCACCTCTGCTAAAGCAACTTTCCGTGTTCCACTCTCATTCCAACCAACAACTACTTTAAAGTTTGTAATCAAGGTATGTTTAACGATCAGAATATGTTTAATTGCATCCATGTAAATATGCAGTCCACAGACCATGTAAATATATGCAGGCCGCTAACCAAATATACAACCATTTAATTGTTTTTCATCCATTATGTTAGGCCAGTCCATCCAAATACGCAGCCATGTAAATATGCAGTCCACTAACCATGTAAATATATGTGCAGGCCACTAACCGAATATGCAACCATGTAAGTTGTTTTTCATCCATTATTTTAGGCCAATCCATCCGAATATGCAGACCAATTGGCAGTAAATATGCAGTCCACTGACCATGTAAATATATGTGCAGGCCACTAACAGAACCATGTAAGTTGTTTTTCATCCATTATTTTAGGCCAATCGATCCATATATGCAACCATGTTTCATCACTTTCGTAGCCCAATACAACCAAATATGCAGCCATGTTTTATCGACTAACTGGCAGTTCTTGTTTCATCACTTTGTTAGCACATTAAAGCCCACCAAAACTGAATCCCTTTCCAACCGTTTAATTAACCCAAATTACACCGATTATCAGGTTATATTCCCACCATTGAAATCATTTCAAGCAGCTTTTATAATACAAATTTTAAAGCTTTTTAGGTTATAATTGGTACTTGTATAATTCTAGAAGCGGAAACTACTGACATAAATCGTTTCAGAATGTATACCTTGATTGTCCTTGGTGATAAGCAACAAAGTCACCATAAACTGACAATGAGTCACTTGGTACCTATGACAAACAACCAAACAAAAGGAATCCATAGATCAGGCATAAACACTATAGTTGAAATAAAAGGCGATTAATAAAGGCTTTAAGGCCAAACAATAAGGAAAAAGAAATGTAACCCTCCTGCAACTACACCAACTTACAAGCTGATGCTCAAGCGCTTTCTGCAGTTGTTCCACGACCTTCTTCATCGTTGGACGCTCATTTGGGCCCATCAAACATTGGTACGCAATGCTTGAAAATGTAAGAAAGGAAGCTCTGTTCATCTGTTTATGCAGATCAGAGTATATGATCTCATCTAATGTTTTCTTTCCCCAATGTATTTTGACCAAAGTAGTTAAAAACTCACGCTTGCCGCCCTTGTACTCTATTACATGGGTTAGCCTTCCACACAAAACTTCAAACAATACAACCCCAAAAGAGTAAACGTCAGATTTTTGCGTTAGAAACCCGGTATACAAGTAGTCTGGATCAATATATCCAGGTGTGCCACAAGCATAGGAGATAAGAAAGGTAGACTGCATATTCGCAGGACCAATTTTAGACAACCCAAAATCAGAGATCTTAGCGTTCCATTTCTCATCCAAAAGAATGTTTGCACTCTTGATGTCGCGGTGGAGAATTCTATGTTCTGATCCAACATCATTATGAAGATACTGCAATCCACGGGCCGCGTCTAGACATATCCGAAGCCGTTGGATCCACGTTAGATCCGGGTTGTTCAAATGCTTGTCTAGGCTCCCATTGCTTTCATACTTGTAAACAAGTAACTTCTTCCCTTCTTCGTCACAAAAGCCGATAAACGAGACAATGTTTTCATGTTTATAAACAGAGAGTAAATCAATCTCTGTTTTAAATTCACGGTCTCCTTGACCTCGATAAGGATCCAAAACCTTTATAGCAATGCTACCACGTTTTATTGATATGCCTTTATAGACCGTACCGAATCCACCACTTGCAATGAGATTGTGGTCGGAAAATCCGTCAGTTGCATCGGATAGTTCTTGGAGAGTAATCTGCAACTGATTATCTGCTTCAATGATAGACATTATCACATCTGATTCGAATTCGTAGTAAATATTGAACAGAAAAAGAAGCTGATGATGATGGTTTCTACACTCTCTGAACCATAATTTTAAATAATATTAATTAGTTATTGAGTGTCTTCTCCTCGATAACAAGCTTGAACCCTAAATCTTTAAGTTACAAACAGAATTAGAAATCGAGAAAGTAACAAGAAGAATTAAGCAGTGAGGATCATCGATTAGATGATGAAACAAACAAAACACTGATCTAAACTAACTGAAACCTAACTCACGAATATGGATGGACCTTTGAGAGATGAATGAGAGAGCAAAGAGAAGGATCTAGAAACCCTAACTTTATAATGAATGAATAAAATGAGGAGAGAAAAAGGGAATTATATAGTCACTAACTGGAGTTTGGAGTGTGTACTACACCGACTTAACTCGGCCCCACGACCCATCCTAAAAGTCATCAGTGTCGGAGAGTAACTAACCGGCTTTAGAGATGGTCAAAAAAACCGGTTTTTCAACCCGGCCCCAAAAAAAACCGGTAAACCGGTTTCACAAAAACCGGTTTTTTTAAAAACCGGTCCCAACCCGACCCCAAAGCCCGGTTTTGGATAGGTTTTGGTTTCTGGATCCTAGACTGGTTTGAAAACCGGTCCTATATGAAAACCGGTTTGAAACCCGGTTTGAATACCGGTTTGAATTGTAACCCGGTTTGAAAACCGGTTTTTGTAAAACCCGAAAAAAAAAAACCGGTTTAAAACCCGGTTTTTGAACGTTAAATAACGGCTATATAGCCGTTGGGAGCCAAAAACTAGCCGTTTTTTTTGGTTTTTTTTGGGGATTTTTGACCCACAATCATACTATAAATACCCCTTAATGTTTAGGATCAATCACACCATCAAAAACACTCTCTAATCTTGCATTCTTCATCTACTTTCTCACAAATTAATCTCTACTTTCTAAGAAAAATGGCATCTTCACAACCACCAACTCCTAAAAGCCAAACCGGTTCGCACGAAGTTGGTGCTTCTTCATCCCAACCCACGGTTGTTAAAGTGGTTCCCACGAAAAGAAACCCACTAGTTTGGAAACACTTTGATTTGTGTGTTATGACTTTTGGTCCAAACAAGGCGAGATGCAAATATTGTTCGGCTATGCTTAAACATGATGCTAACTCGACCTTGAGAGACCACGTGGAAAAACCATATTGTAAAATTTTGAAAGAACAAAAAAATTCTCAAGGTGGAGCCTCGATCACACAAGAAGGCGACTTGTTTGTGTACAACTTGGAAGCGGTTCACGAAGAAATGGGGAATTTTGTCATACAAGAAACGTTGCCTTTCAATCATTTTGACAACCCACGTTTGACGAGGCTTATTCAACGAACGCTTCAACCAAGATACACACATGTAAGTCGTGCTACTCTTAGGCGTGATTGTTTAAAACGATGGAAACAAGCAAAAAATGAATTAATTACTTATTTTGAAAATTTACAAACCGGTGTTAACTTAACAAGTGATGTTGGTCCGCACCGCACGGTTCACCCGACTCTTATATTTGTGTAACGGCCCATTGGATTGAACCGTCTTCTTGGCAAATGATGAAACGAACTATTGCGTTTCGATTGTTTGATTACCCTCACACCGGTACAAATATTTTTAATATGATTGACAAAGTTATTCGAACGTTTAAGTTAGAAAACAAGATTTTATCAATATCTTTTGATAACGCGTCAAATAATACCGCGGAAATCACACAATTAAAATTAAAATACCAACCTATTTATGAAGGGGTATTTTTTTCATAGTCGTTGTGTCGCACACATAATCAATTTGGCCGTTCAAGATGGTCTAAAAATTATTGAAACACAAAGAGAAGGTTTTCGAAGAATGTTACGCGATATTTATAGCAACAACACAAGGCATGCTAACTATATAAAATTTTGTAAAAGTGTGAATTGCATTTGTTTGGGTCCGAATTGGGATTGTCCAACAAGATGGAGTTCCACTTGTAATATGTTCGAAAAACACGTTTTGCAAAAAGGTAGTTTAAATGCATTTCATGAAATTTTGGTTAGTCGGGGAAAAGCGGCACCATACCACCCATTGAATTGGAATGTTATTGAAGCGGTTTCGAAAATGCTACAAGTTTTTAAAGCTTCAACCACCGCTTTGTCGGGAGTTTATTATCCCACAAGTTGTATAACACTTCACAAGTTATATAACATGACTAGAAAATTAGGGGAAATGGAATGTAGAGGTAGTCCATACAAAGAAATGGCGGCAACTATGAAGGAAAAATTTAGAAAATATTTTTCGGAATTACCGCCGGTTTTTACTTGTGCATCCGCTTTAAACCCATGTTACAATATAGGGGGGGTAGAAAATATAATTGAAAATATTTGTGACGAGTTGGGGTTGAACACGGCAAAAGAACCACTTTTTTCGCAAGGTATGGTAGCAAGATTTAACAAACATCTTACGGATATGTATGATGTTTATTTTGAACGTTATGGTCAAATGTCGTCCATTCAAACGCAATTGAGAGAAGCTTCTAAAAATGTAACCGATTCGGACATGTATTTATACAATTTTTTGTTGGACACGTCTAATAAACGTGCAAGAGGTAACACTCCTAGTAGCGAACTTGGGAGGTATGATGCCGAAAACTATTTACAAGGTTTGACTCCCGATGAATTTAAAAATTTTGATGTGTTGGCTTGGTGGAAAAGTACGGAAAATCAATTTCCGGTCTTAGCCGCCATGGCCCGAGATTTACTAACCGTCCAAGCTTCCACGGTAGCTTCGGAATCCGCTTTCTCTATTAGTGGCAGGGTCATTTCGATACGTAGGACGCGACTAACTCCACCTTCGGTAGAGATAGCGATTTGCTTGAAGGATTATTTGGATGCGGCGGAGAGGGTGCAAAACATACGCTCACTTGAGGGAGAACTTGAATATGAAGGCGAAGTGTACGAGGACGAGGTGAACGCGGACTTAACCGAACCAATGTCGGAATATGAAGCCGAAATGGATGAATGGATAAGAAGCAACTCCGGTTCGGGTGAAGAGTAGACTATGTTTGAAGACTTATTTCCTATTAAGACTATGTTTTTTAAGATTATGTTTTCGGATTCCTTGATGTTTTGATGTTTTGATGTTTTTTTTCTTCGGATTCGTTTATGTTTTGATGTTTTTTATCGTGTTTTTAAGTTAATGAAATCGTATTTTTAAGTTACAATGTGTTTATAAGAATTTGTAGTGTTTAAATAGTTCAAAAAACAAAAAAAAAAAAAAAAAAAAAAAAATTTCTGCACAGCAGCTGCAAAACAGCAGCAAACAGCAGCCAAAAAACCGGTTTTATTTCCAGTTTTTACCGGTTTTTTTACCGGTTTTTTCCACAAACCGGTTTCCAACCCGGTTCCAACCGGTTTGGATAAGTGGTCCTCCCTGGGTCTGAAAACCAGACCGGTTTTCAAACCGGTTTTAAAAAAAAAAACCGATTTTTTTATGCCTCTAAGACCCGAACCGGTTTACAAACCGGACCGGTTTTTTAAAAAAACCGGTTTGTCCATGTCTAACCGGCTTAGCGGAGAGTACTCAACTCAAACTAGGGGTGTGCAAATGCGGTTCGGTTCAGTTATTACTATTAACCATAACCATCGGTTAGGGCGGATGGGGTGGTCCGTGATGGCCACCCCGTGATTGGCGTGATACCGCGGAACCCCCCCCCCCCCCCCCCCCTCAATCATGGCCGCGAAACATTAATATCGTGATGTACATCATGACCGTTGGCTGGCAACGGTCATTTTTGACCAAATTTTAAAATAATTTTTTTTAACCTATATATATATATATATATATATATATATATATATATATATATATATAACTTGAAAACTAGCTCCACTTAACTCGGCCCCACGAACCATCCTAAAAGTCATCACTGTCGGAGAGTAACTAACCGGCTTAGCGGAGAGTAGTCAAACTAGGAGTGTGTAATCCATCCATAGTGGTGGAGTGACTTTTTTTTTTTACCTATGTAATCAAAAGTTCAATCCCCACTTCCATCATTTATGGTTTGGTATCCGGGTGAAGATCGAATACGGGTGGCGCCGGTTCGAATCTAACGGGCGGCAAGGTTTTACCGAGTTCTATATAACACTGTCATGCCTTCGGGCGGGTGAGGCTCGGGTTTCCGCGCATCGGAAGAAGGCGGGGGCTGTTGGAGGTCGAGTAGTCGATTCTTGGGCACGGCGCCCAGCAAGGGTGGTTGCCACACAGTTGTTCGTCGATCAAAAAAACTAGGAGTGTGTAAATTGCGGTTCGGTTCGGTTATTACTATTGACCATAACTATCGGTTAGGGCAGATGGGGTGGTCCGTGATGGCCACCCCGTGATTGGCGTGATACCGCGAACCCCCCCCCCCCCCCCTCAATCATGGCTCTGAAGTGTTAATCTCGTGATGTACATAACGACCGTTGGCTGGCAACGGTCAATTTTGACCAAATTTAAAAAAAAAATAACCTATATATATATACACACACACACACTCACACAAATTTACCCATTCATACCCACACTCACAAATCTTCTTCTATACATAAAAAAAAACCCACCAAATTCAAGTCATCATCCTCATCATTCACATTCACAATGGTTACTTGGACGCAAGAGGAGGAAATTGCGTTGTGATTGCGTACGACACTATACACCCCAATGACGCATCAACTAACGGTGATCGGGGTCGGGATCGTGTTCGTGGACGGAGCAACGCTTCGAACTAGAAACAAGTTTTAGCCAAGTTTAGTCAACTTGTCGGGGGAACACAACGTTCGTGTGATTCAATCTCTCACTAGCACGCGGACCTCCAATCGAAGTGTCAAAGCTTTGAAAATTTATTTAAAAAAACGGTGAATAATAACCCCAACGAAACCGAAGATGTGCAAGTTGGCTTTGCTCAAATCGACTACGCGGCTGAGTTCGGGGTTGATTTTCAACATGTTTCCGCATGGCGAATGTTACGCCCTAAATTTTATTAGGTTTTTACTAATGTTGATATTTGATAGGGGATCATAAAACATCAAACTAAAAAAAATAAAAACAATGATTGACTTCCAGATTTAAAATCTAAAAGACTAATTTATCATTTACATTTATACCAAAATTCAACCCGTGTGATTTGCCTTTATAATTGGTGAGATTTGTACTTTATGTTTAAAAATGTTACATGGTTTATCTTTTGGGCCTAACTCTATGACACCCAGGAAAATTGTAACACCCCAACCGATGGCGGAATCATCGAGGTGTCACGTAGTGACGATTGTTCAAAAGCTCATGGTACTAAAATGTAAATACTTGATTATTGAATATTGTTTTACAACATGTGAAAATAAATACACAACAACAAAAATAGAGATAATTGATTGATTTAATCTAAGTCCAAAATTCTATGTGAAGCGTCAAGCAGCTTATCCTGAAACATGCACGAAAATAAATTGTCAACATATGATGTTGGTGAGTACTACCTAGCTTTGTAAATATAGTATAAGTTTGAAAAGTGGTACAATTCATGTGTCTAGCATCACCAAGGCATTATGTAAACACGCAAGTAACCAAACAAGACAAAGATCAAATGTAAAATTGATAAGATGAAATTGATAATGAGCACCCTAACACGTGTCAAGTCTAAAAGAGCACCATAACATAGGTTATGTCTAAATGAGCACCGTAACATAAGTTACGTCTATATGTAAAGAGCACCATAACATAAGTTATGTCTAGATGTATGATTTTGTACGTAAAATACATTCATGTTCAAACATAAGGCACAAGATAAACAAGACACGTATATAAATTGTAAATGAATAAAATGTATGTGTAACTGAATGTGAAAGTTTTGTATACTTGTGCATGAATCACCCCAAAAGTGTAAAAACGAAAAAAAAAAAAAGGGATAAGTAATACTCACCTTAGCAAGGTGTTAAGTCTTGTGGAATTGAATAAGTGTAATCCAACGTTGCCAAGTATTACCCTATGTATAAGGTAACAAATAAGTCTAAGTCTATCTAGTCTACAAGTATATTCTAGGGTTCCTAATTTGGGGATATGTAATCGTTTGATTAATAAATTAAACGTTTAATAAATGAGAGAAATTTGATAAATAAATAAACAAAAGTCTTTTTGTAAATTTCAAATTAAAGATGGTCATAATATAAAGTTTTAAGTATGAAAATAATTTTTATAAAATTATTTTCTTAGAAATAGAATTTTAAATCTATTTATTTCAAATTGTCAAAATATAACTTTAATATTTAAAAATATTAAAATTAAAGAATTTTTTAAGTTAAAAATTGTATTTCGGTTCTAAATGGATAGAAATAATCTATATAAAATTTTGGTGCAAAAATATTGAAAAATGAATTTATTATGATTTATTTATGATTAAAACTAACAAAAATTGATTAAAAATATTAAATAAATGATTTTTCAGAAATAAAAATCATTCAGAAATGTTTAATGTTAAATAAACTCAGAATAATTTTTGTGAGAATTTATATAATCGTTTTGATATTTTTATAGAATTTTATAATTATAATAGAATAAACTTGTAATATTTATTATATATAATAAATAAAAGATTTTTGAAAAACTAAAAATTGTTTAATAAACTTAACCATTTGAATTGCATGAAATAAATTTTATAGGATTTATAAAGTTGTTTTGGTATTTTAAATGTATAATAAAAGTTTAGAATAAAAGAATATATGTTTAAATCTATCAAAGAAATTAAGTGGTGGTTATGAGGTTCGAACCCGGGTCTATGACCAGGTTAGACTTAATCACAAGTGTGGCCACCACCAAGCCACACCCTGAGAACGAGTTTAGAGCAGACCGAAAATCTTTTATACGTTATCAGTTTGGACCATCTTCCCCAAATGAAACCCTAGACCTTTCCCCAGCCAATTGGACTCGAATTCTGCAACTGAAGTCCGATTAACGAGAGGGTTATTGTACTATCTAACAAAACGAGCGTTTTGGGACCAAGATTGTACCGTTTAGTGGGGTTTTGAGGGAACACGGAGGTGGCCGGAATAGTTCACGCCGGCGAGCCTGGAGCGTGTAAGCCGAGGTGTTTTATACAGAAAGGAAGGTGGGGGTTGGTTTTTGTGCGAGGTTTCCGAGTTGGAGAATGTCCTATTTATACCCAACGCGAACGTGTTTAAGCTTTGGTATTTTTGGTATCGACGGAAAACGCGGGAATCACCATTCATACGGGTTTGACGAATTAAAAACAAGATTAAAGGTGTTGGTCAAAGGCTGGGAACACGCGGGTCAGTGGTCAACAAGAGAAAAACGCGTGTAGATGGTTATGGTAAGTCGCCGGAAATTCCGAGACTTACCGGAAATTTGGTCGGAGGTTGCAGGCAGAACAAGGAAGGAGGAAAGGTAAGTGGGCCGAGTTTGGACTGGGCCAGCGTTGGGCTCGTGATGTTGGGCTAGGTTTCTTTTTTTTTTCTTTTTGTTGGGCTGGCTCAGATTTAAAAAAAAAAAAAAAATTAAGGATGGTTGGGTTTGAGCTTGTAGAAGGGTTTCAAGGGTTTTGGGTCTTGTATGGTTTTGTTCACTTGTTTTAAAAAAAAAAGACTAACATTATTATTATTATTATTATTATTATTATTATTATTATTATTATTATTATTATTATTATTATTATTATTATTAAAAGAATTACGACAATGATGCAAGAAACTATTATTATTAAATCAAATCTTCGAATTACAAGGACTATAACTGTAAATTTATGAAACGAGAGGGACTAACGTCGGACAAAAGATAAAATGAAGGGTGACGGATGTCACAAAAATCCCACATCGGTTGTGGCCAGGAGAGATCTTTGGTTCATACTTCATATGTAATCCAATGCCTCTTAAATCACCAACGCGTTTTGGGGCTTAATGTTAGTGGATGAGAGGAGAACTCCACAATTAAGCGTGTTCAGGTGGGAGAAGTATCAGGATAGGTGGCCTCCTAGGAAGTCTCCACTGTGCAACCAAAAACAAATTCGTGAGCTCTGGATGGGCGACCCATCAGGGCAAAGCGGACAATATTGGTGGTGAGAGGGGTCGGATGTTACAAACTCAGCTAAATTTTCTCGTTAAATTAAATCACCCAAGGGTAGTTTAGTCTTTTTACCTATTTATTTAAAAATATCAAACCTAGAGGGTGTTTGGGATTGAGTTTGGAAATGCAAAAGTGGTTTTGATTAAAAGCGTTTATTGACTTATAACTTTTTGAAAAGGAGTTTTAAAAAAGTGTTTGGATTAGTTTTTGTGATGAGAAACATCAAAAAGTCAATAAAATTTTTTTAATGTTTCGCTTAACTTATTGTGAAAATTGGTTGTATGGGTGGTAGATTTGTATTTTTTTTTAAAGCTAAAAGATAGGATTTCTGACTTCTTAAAAACAGTATTTCCACCCTTATAGAAAAGCCAAAACCAAAAGTGTTTTTGAATTACACAAATACCTTTTGACTTATTGGCTTCTTGGAAAAGTCAATAAGTTGTTTTCAAACGCAATCACAAACACCCTCCTAATCAAGCAAACCCAACACCGACAATCTAACAGTTTCCGACAACCGCAAGCATACCTCCATCCACCATAATGGCAGCCAAAATCAATATTGACGATTAAACTGAAGTAATGTTTCAAAATCAAAGAATAAAAAACGGAATATCGATTTTAATAAGTTAACAACATTTTGTTATCATATCGCCATCCAAAATCGAATCTTAAGTTTGTAAAAAAAATAAATAAAAAAAATAATAAAACTAAATCAGTTAAAGGATGAGACGAAAGATGTTGACGATCAATGTTCGATTACTGCTTTTGTGTTGATGATCTCTGATCGGTAGACATGACGATCAATGTTATATATACTAGTCAGGTGCCCGCGCGTTGCAGCGGGAAAAACATTTAGTTAACATGTGGATTGTGTATTGTACTTTAAGCAATTATACTATAAAACTTAAATTTAAGAGGTCAATAAAAAATGTATTATAATATAGTATAGATGATTTAGGTTCATTTTCTTTTGTTTTCGTTTCGGTTATTACTTTGCCATAACATATCATTTTTAAATTAAAAAAAAACTATAGCAATACTATACTCAAATTAAAGAGAAAAAAAATCTTTGTTTATACGGTATAATAATATTAGGAAAATATTAACGTATAAAAAAATCATGGACGTTTAAAAATCGTAGGGGTAGTTGGTTAAAATAAGGGTGAAAAGTGTAATTGTTATTTAAGTAAAAAATTTTTTTTTGAGTACTATTAAGGAAAAAATGTGTAATTATTGTATAAAAGACATATTTGCTCTAAAAAAGTAGTTAACATATGCATTGTGTGTTGTACTATAAGGAATTATGCTTGTAATACTTAAATTTTAAGAGGTCCTTGTGAAATGTATTATAAGATAGTATAGATATAGATAGTATAGATTGGTTATTACCTAACCCCCAACATATTATTTTTTAAATTTAAAAAAATACTATAGCAATACTATACTCAAATTAAAAAGAAAAAAAAAATGCTCGTTTATACAGTGTAATAATATTAAGAAAATATTAACATGTGAAAAAGTTATGGACATTTAAAAATCGTGGGGTAGTTGGTTAAAATAAGGGTGAAAAGTGTAATTATTATTTAAATAAAAGGAATCGAGTATAGTTGAGGTGATAAATGTATAAGTAGTTAACATGTGCACTGCGTGTTGTACTCTAAGCAATTATACATGTACAACTTGAATTTAAGGCATCAATGGGAAATGTATTAATAAAGTTTAGATGATTTCAGTTCATTTTCGTTTGTTTTTGTTTTGGTTATTGCTTAACCCTAACATATTTTTTTAAATAAAAAACTATAGCAATGCTATACTCAAATTAAAGAGAATAAAATGCTCTTTTATACGGTGTTTTATTAATATTAGGAAAATATTATCGTTTGAAAAGGTTATGAACGTTTAAAAATCATGGGGGTAGTTGGTTAAAATAAAGATGCAAAAGTGTAATTAGTATTTAAATAAATAAAAATTGAATAAAGTTGATGGGATAAATATGTAAGTATAGTATAAAATTATAATATAGTATAGATAGATAAGGGGAAACTGTAACTAATAAGGTGTATACGTGTAAGTTATGTTTGGACAGACATAAATCCCTTAAAAAGTAGTTACTACATGTATTATATGATGTACTTTAAGCATTTATAATTGTATTACTTAAAAGGTCCTTGTGAAATGCTTTATAAGATAGTATAGATAATTTATATGTCTCTAAATGGTATATTTTGAAAGTAAGAAATTTGCACTAAATCCATAAAAATTTAAATTACAATTAAACACAAACAAATAAACAAAATTTTGTGATTTGGGGGCCTTGCTCCCGATGCAATCCGGTTTTTAGATCGAGTGCAGAAGGTGGTGCAGAGTAACTCTCCTGCGGCCAAGGACACAAGCTTTATATTTAATAGAGTAGGCTTTGCTATTCAAAAAGGGGTTGCGGCACAGCTTGTTGCCCGTCTACCCGCGCCTCACTTGTAATTCTTGTTGCTTTTCTAATTTAAATAACAAGATACCAAAAAAAAAAAAAAAAAAAAAATTATATACTTTGAGCTTTTAATATAAAATTTACAGAGGAAACACAAAGAATTGTTGATGAAAGTCAATGCATATAGGGTTCATAAGTTCATTAACACTTATTAAAGTGATGCATATGGCAAGATTAATCAATGCATAAGGCAAACTCCACACAAAAGATCCGAAACTAAATGCCTGCAGCACTTAAAAAAACATGGAAAGCATCTAGTCCTTGGTGCGGCTGCGCTTGTCTTTGTTGTCTTCTGTTTTGGAAGGCATTGTTGTTAGTATAGTTGTGTATAGGTTGTATGATGTTATCTTAAGTTTTGGACGATTACCTGGGTTGTCGAACTGTAGTTGGCGTTTCGTTGATGCAGTTGTCATGTTAGTACCTTCTCCTGTAAGTGGGTAAGCAAAACAAATATTTAATGGGTTTATAATAAATTTTTGTTATGTTTTATTGTGTGTATGTATAAAGTATATTTGGTATTTGACTGTTTATATATTTACCTGGAGCGTCTGCATCTAGTTGTCGGTTCGGTGATGGTAAAGCTGCTGGTGTGGTTAAGGGTGGGGCTCCAGTGTCCGTTGCCCTACCTGCATTTTACATAATAGTTTTGATTTTGACTCAGTAAAGCGTCTTAAAAAGTAGGTGTTGTGTTGTACCTGACAGGGACTGTGTAACGTCGGTGTGTTTTTCGGTTGTTTCTGTTGCGATTGTGTTTATTGGTTTGGTTGCTGATGTTGTTTTAAGCGGTTAGTAATGTGATAAGGATAAGGAATTCATAAGGTTTAGTTAGAGGGAGTTACCTTGTTGGACTGGTTGTTGTAGTTCGAGGCCTTGCGTGTTGTTTTCAGGGATTTCCTCAGCGACGATTGGGTCTTGAAGTACCCCATTACTAACAAACCATGTAGATCCTTGTTGTAACCGGTTATTGAACTGGAGTTGGAACACCGTCCTTTTGCCTATAATTACGTGCAACGGATCTGGGAGTATATTTGGATCTGCAAAGCCTTTTGCCACCACTGTCATCGCGTTAATCTGTGCCAATGAATATACTGCTCCATCAAAAAGGGTAACGGTAGTTGTGCCCGATTTGTCTTCTATGACCGCATTCACACAATACCTGTGTTTAGATGGTTGTTAATTAAAAGTAGTTAGATTAAATATGTTGGTCGTGTTTTGTCGTTGGTTGTCTTACATGAAATGTTGTTGCTGCTCGTTTGGATGATATGAACATGCCCAGCCAGGTGATCGTCTAAGAAGCTTTCGCTTACAATGGATGCATCCTCTGTAGAACCATTGTTTACCTTGAACGAAATTTTTAACCGTCGCCATACATGAGAATCTTCGTTCCTGTTGTTTTGTAATGGTTAGTGATAATAGCACGGGTTAAGTGTGAAATATTGAATTAGAATCCACCCTAAAGTTAAATAAATAAAAGATCAACTTTTTTAGCAATTTAAAAAAAATTCTATTAAAAATTTAGTGTTATTGAAATCAAACATCAAAATCAAATAAGAAATTGCTTACAGAGTTTTGAGCCGGATTTATTTGCAGTAACTCTGCAACAGTAAAGCGGCGTCTTTGCTGCTTTGGTACGTTCGCGTACCTTGTTTTAAACCTCATAACATGCCTGCGGCCTCTTAGGTGCTCTGGTATGTTCGCATACTTTGTATTGAACCTGATAACAAGCATGTGATTTAATTTTGGTTGTATGTGATTGTTAAACTAATGTGAGGGATGATACGGGTATTTTACCTTTCAACTAACTTGTCTGTGTCAGGGACTTCAGGGTTGATGTAAACATGTGTTGGTGAGTTTGATTCGAGTGTAATTCGATGGTATTTTTTTACCTTCATCGAAGTCACTGCAACAATACATGGAAAGGGCGTACTGGTGAGCGTTGGTATGTCTACCCTGTCCGCTATTTCTTGCCATAACGCGACTTCTATGTAGTTCCCACTGAAAGTGTGAAATTATATGTTACATAACTAGAGATGTAGTTAATATGTTGTGTAACATATGCATGTTCATATAATATATACCAAAAGTTATTTGAAAATTTCTTACTCTGGATCTTCTAACAGAAACTTGAGCAGCCTCCTTCCTGTTGGTGTTGTTTCGTCCATAGTTATCGAGACAAAGCAGCCTATGTAATCTGCACGATGTGTGCTGGTTAGTCGCCTTTTTAAGGTACAGAGGTGTATCAATGTCTTTTTATGGTTTGAAACCTGTTAAAAGGGTGTTTGTTTGAATCTTGTTTGGAAGACCTTCGAATGGTAGGAAATTAAAGTAGTGTGACGGGAATCCCGTAGGATCAATAGGCATGAAAGAGGTCCCTTTTGCGATCTTGATGGTTGCGTGTCCGGGTACAACATTATGGCTTTTGTGGGCCTTTTGTGATAGATAATCAGAGATTCTATAGCATCCTTGGAGATTCATCTTGGCTTCAAAATATGCCTTGTCTCGGTTATGGCCGCAACCCTCGATCGCATAACCCTGTAATATGTATATTTTGGTATTAGTGTTTAGTTAAAAGCAAATGTAATTTTTTGTGTAGGTAAGTATGGTTGTACCTCTTTATCCACAAACAGGTAGAAACATTCATCCTTAAAGGCAAAGGACTGCCATTTCCGTATTAAGCGAACCTCTATCGGATCAGCACTGTCTTCGTCTCTGATCAAAGATACACGTCTACATGCCGTTTCGGTATTCCTGTTACACAAAGTTGTGGATCTGTAAAATATACAAAGAAAAAACATATACACAACACATGAAAGTCACAATCACATTAAACAATAAAATCTAAAATCGATTTCAACTACTAAAGTGTTTAGAAAAGTCATACTCTGAATTCCACTATTTCTTTCGATTTCAATTTACAAATCCTAAACACTTCACAGAAAAATAAATGCCTTAAAAGAACGAAAACTGAACAACGTAACCAAAAACAATACGACCCAAAATCATGTCGCATTGCGATACAAAATCATGTCGTAATTGATAACTCTTTCCAGTGTCTTTAATTGTATTATAAGTGGTGAGGGTTTAAATCCTATGAGTGAAAAAAAAATTAGCCATTTAAAAAAAAAAACCACTGCGTTTTAATATAGGGTATAACTTAAATTTTTTATTTGATATATTTTTGTCACTACTTTTTGTTTTGATTATTAGTAGGAAATTCTTTATTTTTAAAATATACTTTTATTAGAAAAATAAAGATGCTAAGATGCATTAACACTTTATTAAATTTGTTAAAAAAAATTAAAACTAGAGTTTTTTTATACACTTTGTGAGCAGGTTAGGCAGAATATGCAAAAGACACATCTCTTTGAGAACATAGTCCAAGATAGAAGGTCATGAAGGCGTAGGATTAAAACTAATAACTTTTAGACGCCCCACTTTCGGTGTGCGCATATAATGTATATATGTGTGGCCCTTGGGGGGCAAAAGTAAAGTTGCACTAGTTTTAACGTTATTTTACTAATTTTGTGAAAATAACGTAAAAAACGACGGACGGTTAATCATGCATCATGTGGTGGCGTGGATAGCCAAAAGACAAAGGGGTACATGCACCGATCGGGTTTGTCCCGACTGCTAAGTGTTTCGTGCCTTATGTCCAAGGCTTGATACCAAACCACATCGAGCCGGGGGTCTCACCGGAAGCAGCCTCTCTATTCTTAGGGGTGGTGGTAAGGCTGTCTACATCTTACCCTCTTCAGACCCTATCTTAGCTTTGCAATAGGTGAGAAAACTGAGTATGATGATGATGACGACGACTTTTAGCAGGTAAAATTATGTCATGGTTTTAGATTAGAGACTTGGATGTACATACACTTTAGATGATCTTGCATATGATTTGTGACTTTGCATGTCTATTTGTTGCTTATCATGCTTTTGTTGTTTATATTTGTCGAATGTTACTCTTTCACCACTTTTTTTTTATTGGTAGTTTTGTGTTTCTATATATTTAGTTTGGTTTGTTTGTCTTCAATTCGTTAGGAGCCAGAGAGGTCTCTCTAAAAGTAGTCTCTTTGTCTTTATGGTTAGGTTTGTCTACAATCTCCTACCCTCCCTGGACCCAACTAATAGCTTTGCTAGTTGTGTGATTTATCGTGTAATGTTTTAAAAATCAAATCAACATCCCAAGTTTTTCCTATTACAGATATCATTTTGTCATAAACAACGTTCCAATTTTGTTTCACCTCTGCTAAAGCAACTTTCCCTGTTCCACTCTCATTCCAACCAACAACTACTTTAAAGTTTGTAATCAAGGTATGTTTAACGATCAGAATATGTTTAATTGCATCCATGTAAATATGCAGTACACAGACCATGTAAATATATGCAGGCCGCTAACCAAATATACAACCATTTAATTGTTTTTCATCCACTATGTTAGGCCAGTCCATCCAAATACGCAGCCATGTAAATATGCAGTCCACTAACCATGTAAATATATGTGCAGGCCACTAACCGAATATGCAACCATGTAAGTTGTTTTTCATCCATTATTTTAGGCCAATCCATCCGAATATGCAGACCAATTGGCAGCAAATATGCAGTCCACTGACCATGTAAATATATGTCCAGGCCACTAACCGAATATGCAACCATGTAAGTTGTTTTTCATCCATTATTTTAGGCCACTCCATCCAAATATGCAACCATATTTCATCACTTTCGTAGCCCAATACAACTAAATATGCAGCCCTGTTTTATCGACTAGCTGGTGGTTCTTGTTTCATCACTTTGTTAGCACATTAAAGCCCACCAAAATTAAATCCCTTTCCAACCATTTAATTAACCCAAAACCCATATAACCCGAACCTAGAACTGGTCGATTATCTTGTTATATTCCTACCATTGAAATCATTTCAAGCAACTTTTATAATACAAATTTAAAAGCTTTTTTTCATTTAGTTTCAAAAGTTTTATTTATAAATTCTAGAAGCGGAAACTACTGACATAAATCGTCTCAGAATGTATACCTTGATTGTCCTTGGTGATAAGCAACAAAGTCACCATAAACTGACAATGAGTCACTTGGTACCTATGACAAACAACCAAACAAAAGGAATCCATAGATCAGGCATAAACCTTTTTTTAATTTTTAATTGCTGTTAATAATTGGTAAGTTGGAAAAACACTATAGTTGAAATAAAAGGCGATAAATAAAGGCTTTAAGGCCAAAATAATAACACTAAAGAAAAGAAATGTAACCCTCCTCCTGCAACTGCAACAACTTACTAGCTGATGATGAAGAGCTTTCTGTAGTTGATTCACTACCATTTTCATGGTTGGTCGTTCATTCCCGCTCATCAAACATTGGTAGGCAATGCTTGAAAATGTGCGTAATGAAGCTTCGCATGTCTGTCCTTTAAGATCAGAATAAATGATCTCATCTAATGTTTTCCTTTTCCAATGTATTTTGATCAAATTCGTTAAATAACGGCGCTCATCCTTATACGTAAGAACACACCCGAGCCTTCCACACAAAACTTCAAACAATACAACCCCAAAAGAGTAAACGTCAGATTTTTGTGTCAAATACCAGGTACTATCGTATTCTGGATCTATATATCCAGGTGTGCCACAACGATGGGAGATTAGAAAGGTAGACTCTATATTAGCAGGGCCTATTTTCGCCAACCCAAAATCTGAAATTTTAGCTTTCCACTTCTCATCCAAAAGAATGTTTCCGCTTTTAATATCACGATGCAAAATTCTACGATGAGGTTCAACATCATCATGAAGATACTGCAACCCAAGGGCCACATCTAGACATATCCGAAGCCGTTGGATCCATCTAAGATCCGGGTTGTTCAAATGCTTGTCTAGACTCCCATTGCTTTCATACTTGTAAACAAGTATCTTCTTCCCATCTTCGTCACAAAAGCCGATAAACGAGACAATGTTTTCATGTTTATAAACAGAGAGTAAATCAATCTCTGTTTTAAATTCACGGTCTCCTTGACCTTGATAAGGATCCAAAACCTTTATAGCAATGTTACCACGTTTTATTGATATGCCTTTATAGACCGTACCGAATCCACCCCTTGCAATGAGATTTTCATCGGAAAATCCGTTAGTGGCATCGGATAACTCTTGGAGAGTAATCTGTAGCTGATTCTCTTCTTCAATGATAGACATTATCACCTCTTGTGTACAAAATGATCTACAAAACTCTTATGGGTGTCTTCTCCTCGATAACAAGCTTGAACCCTAAATCTTTAAGTTACAAACAGAATTAGAAATCGAGAAAGTAACAAGAAGAATTAAGCAGTGAGGATCATCGATTAGATGATGAAACAAACAAAACACTGATCTAAACTAACTGAAACCTAACTCACGAATATGGATGGACCTTTGAGAGGTGAATGAGAGAGCAAAGAGAAGGATCTAGAAACCCTAACTTTATAATGAATGAATAAAATGACGAGAGAAAAAGGGAATTATATAGTCACTAACTGGAGTTTGGAGTAGTCTGTACTACACCGACTTAACTCGGCCCCACGAACCATCCTAGAAGTCATCATTGTCGGAGAGTAAGTAACCGGCTTAGAGTATGTGTAGTGGTAGATAGTTATGTGGGGGTTATAGGATTAAAATATTAAAAAGTAATAGAAAAGGGGTTATGTTGGGGTTATAGAAAAAGAGGGTGTAGTGGGAAGGGGGGTTATGTGTGGGTTATAAATGATTGGTAATGATTGGTTAATTATTGTTTTTTATTTAAATAAGAATATTTAATACTTTTTTTTTTGATCGGCAAACAAACATTTCATTTCACCCGATAGTATTTACATATGTGCAGCCTAGTAAGACACTAGACGCAACCAAGGACGCCAAAACATACCCCATATTGGAGCTGCAAATAGACACCAAAACAGAACCTGCACAACTAGACTAAACGCCCAAACAGACGCCACAACTGGAACAAAAGACTGGACCCTTTACGTGATCGGAATTTCGAACCTTTTCCATGATTCCCAAGTCCACCCAGCATTCTTCATCTTATAATTAACCCAGCTGAAAGACGTCGTCTGAATTTCGCCGAAGATGTTGTCTAAATTAACTTTTTTCCCTTGAAAAATCGCTGCATTACGAGCCTTCCATATTCCCCACGCTGCAGCCACTGTTACAATTCGGAACCATTTACGTTTGTTGGTCGATATATCACTGCATTTGTGTAGCTGCATTAGATCGCGAACAGAGAACGCAAATATTGGAGACACCTTGCACCATAGGCTGACTTTATGCCAGATCCACGCAGCCACGTAACAGGAAACTAACAAATGATCCGCATCTTCATCATATTCGCCACATAGTTTACATTCAGCCGAGCCATGGATGATATGTCTTCTAATCAGCCCCTTTCTTGTCGGTAGACGATCTTGTTCCGCTCTCCACATAAAGATAGACGCCTTCTTCGGAACACCCTTCACCCATTGAAACGGATAGTAAGGGACGGCATTATTTTGCAACAAGTTTCTGCACAACGACACAGAGAAAGCCCCGTTTGAAGCCCCAACCCACTCCCATAAATCCCGATGAGATGATAAATTGGTACCAGCAACCAATGCTACGCACTGTTGCAGCTCCGTCAATTCCAAGTAAGATAAAATAAAAAAATTACAAATACTAAAACAAAAAAAATACAAATACTAAAAAAAAATTACAAACCCTAAATAAAAGATAAAAATACTCAAAGGTTATATTTTTTTTCGATTTTAGCCTTTCGGCTCATCGCCATTTCCAACGCTTTCCCCTCTAGGTGGTCGTGATTTGCCGTGTAAAAAGCAAAGTCGCGTTCAAACTGTCGTTCCCTCATGATGTCAACCACCTCTCGGTTTTCTTGGATGCGCTGAGCCCCGATGTCCCGTAAGTCTTGGAGCCGCTGGTTCATTTCAGCAAATGCCGGGATTAACTGGTTCACCCCTGACGAAGACTCCGTCCGTGCGGCTCGAGCAGCCCGTCGACCGGGGGGACGAGGTAGCTCCTCCGCCCCCTCCTCCCCTGCAAAATAGGGATTTTCTTCTGGTGAGTTGAGGTCGACATAACGCGCGTCAGACGTAGGCGTTTCGGGGTCAACCGAGTCAGAGGTCCTCGACTTTTTTGAAGGCCTCGTATTTTTGGCCCTAGAGGAAGAAGTTCCAACCGTTGGGCGGACGGTGTGCCATTTGGTGCAGTCTTTCAGCACGCGCCAACATTTAACGTACGGGAAATTCCCGTATGTCTGGTTGTATTCTTCCAAAGCCTCCAAAAAAATACCCTCGTCACTTTGCCCACTTTTCCACCCGTACCGGGTGCGCTGGTAAATGCCTTGAAAGTTGGTGCATTTTTGGTTGATATCGGTCCACTTGCCCGATATCGAGTCGTTCTCCCGGTAGCCCTCTCCTTTACCAGAGAGTTCAAAAAATATTGCCCGTATTTTTTTTCAAAAATCGCCTTTGGATTGGTAGTTGGCTGAAAAAACAAACCAATAATATAAATAAGTACCCGTTTAGAAAACTATATGAAATAAAAAATAACATTACCAAAAAATATATATATCTTACCGACTTCAGGATCCTCCGACACGTCAACCCACGCTCGGGTTAACGAGTACAACTCGTGGTCGGTCCATGGTATAACGTTTTTCTTGGCACGACCGCCCGTCTCTTTTCTTGTGTGGCGTCGGGCGGGTGCTTTGCCTCGCACGGGCTCTTCCTCTTCAACCGGGCCTTGTGTCTCCGGAACCGACTCTTGCCAAGCATTTGAAGAGCCGAACATTTGGGATGACCCGTACACTTGTGTTTGGCCAAACCCACCTCCTATGGGCATCCCAAAACTCCCTCCCATGTTAACATTATACATGTTCGGGTCCCAGCCATACGGTTGGTTTAAGAGGTTCGTGAAACTTTGCGGGTTTGAACCCGAACCCAGAGCTATAGGTCGGGTGTTGTCGCCACTGGTTTGGGAACCAAACCCGAAATCTCGACCGAAAGGATTCATGATATAGCCTTGAAAGAGTGTGTGTAGTGCTTTGCTCTCTAGTCTTGTGTGTGTATTTGTGTTTGTGAGAAATGGTGGTTTGAGCAAGTGTGTGTTTGTGTATTTATAAAACAAAAATTAATTTTTTTTTTCAAAACCTCGAACAAACCCAACCCGGTCAAAAGCATTCAAAGCTTTCTCTCCTCCCAACGCTAGACAACGCCTGCTATGGCCATAACGATTCCCACCCAAAACGCCCTATAGCGCCTGGGGGGGCGGTGTTCCCCGGCGCTATAGGGGTTAAAACGCCTCAAAACGATTCCCACTACACATACCCTTAGACCCTCCCTAATGGAGGCGTTATATTGGAAAAAAAAAATAGCGCCCCCCCAACACCGCTACGGGGGGCTCCATTTTACAAAAACCACTTTTGGCGTGATTTAAGTAATGCCCGGAAACAAAAAAACCCACCAATCAGAGGTTGACACCTCATACCCTCTCTTTATTATTATTATTTTATTATTTTTTTAATTTAAAAGATATAATAAAATATTAATAGGGGCTTTATATATAAAGCCCCTACCACTACACCCCTTTTTCAGTTTCTCTCTCCATGCTGACTCAGCTGCCACGTGAACCAATCAGAAAGGGAGGCTTTATATATAAAGCCCCCCACTACGTATGGTCTTAGCGGAGAGTACTCAAACTAGGGGTGTGCAATTGTGCAAATGTGGTTCGGTTCGGTTCGGTTATTAGATTTTTTTTAACGGCAAAATTTATACCACCTTAATTACACCTAACCTTGTATTTGCAAAGATTTGAACCCACAATCGCACATTTATAAGGGGACACCATACCACTAGACCAAGAAGCCATGGGTGTTCGGTTATTAGATGGGAAGAGGTGCTTATAGAATATGTTTTTTCTTTCGCTGATTTTAACCAATCCTGCACTGCCACATCACTTCACTAAATCACTTTTTTAGAGGCAGCACTTAACTGATTCACTTCACTGAAATTTTTATTTTATAGTTTTTCCTTTTTTTTATTACCTTTTTTTAAAAAAATGATCGTTTGAAGTTAAAGAACCGTTTTTAAAACTTAAAAAAAATAAACCGTTCCATTAAAATTAAACTTACAATATTAAAAGTAAATAAAACATAGAATGCAAACACACTAAATAAAAGAAAACTATTCGGAGTCGGAGGTGTTCGAATCGAGGTGCGGTAGATCAAGTGCGTCTAGATGTTCCACGAGATTATTTCAAAGCCGGAAATGCGTATCGGAGTCTGTCAACTCCGCAAGGGCTTGTTCGTCGAAGAACGGTTGGATAGGTGGATCGCGCATGTGGACCGATGATATCTCACGCCCCTCGTCTTTAATGATCATGTTGTGCAATATCATGCATGTATAGACGATGACGCTACACCTAGCAACGGTCGTCGGCCTCAAGGGTCGTGCGGAATTCCCCATTTCCCCTTTAATGCTCCATCGCTCGCTCAACATCCTTCATTGCCGCCTCTTGCGCCTTAACAAGTTTCTTTTCCTTAGGGTCGGTTGGATATCGAAACGCTTTCACAAACGTAGACCAGGTTAGGTAGATGTCATCGGTAAGATAATATCCACGTTTATATAAGTGGCCATTTAAAGTAAATGGACACTGCGGCGCTGTTTCGTTTCGTTGGGTAAGAAAAATTGGGGATTGTTGGAGGACATTTATGTCGTTGAGCGAACCGGGGGCCCAAAAAATCCATGCCAAAACCACATATCTTGCGAAGCAACCGCTTCTAGCATGGTTGTAGGGTATTGATGATCGCCTCTCATATATTGCCCTCATAATTCCCTAGGTCATGCTCGCCATACTAAATGCGTGTAATCAATGCTACCGATCATGCCGGGAAGGTGAGGTTTTTTTTCGTGTGCTTCGTACAAACATGCAATGTCGTGACTTGTTGGTCGTCGTAAATACTCAGCCCCGTATAACTTAATGACGGCATTGCAAAAAAAAATTGTAAACATTCGCGCGACGTCCTCTCAAACATACATAAATTACTCATCGTATTCGTCTGGAGGATTACCTGTTGCGAGTTGTTTCACTGCTGAAGATACTTTTTGCATGGGCGTAAAACTCTTTCTAAACCGGCCGTCCATGCTCTCTCTAAACCATTCGAAGTTTGCTTCAACATCTGCTACAATTTTCAGAAATAGACGTCTCGACATGCGTTACTTTAGTTTAAACTGTGCGTCGGTGTATTTTGGTACTTCAGCAAAATAGTCGGTTATTAACCGAGCATGGCCTCCCTCGCTGTAACATCGCAAAATTTTGCCCAAAATTTTAATACATAAAAAGCCCTTATATATATATATATATATATATATATATATATATATATATATTTATTACACCTTTATCATTAATATTATACAAATGTGCCTAAGTCTTTATTTATCCTAACTCACAACTTATATACATACATAAATGTATATAAATAATAATAATAATAATAATAATAATAATAATAATAATAATAATAATAATAATATGATTCTAAATTCTTTTTTTTTTCACATACAAGATTTTTTTTTTTAAATAAAGCCTTGAGTCAAATAGTCAAAGTCCTAGTCAAAGTCTTAGTCAAACAGTCAAAGTCTTAGTCAAATAGTCAATTCATCATAAAACCTTACTTTATGGTGTTGACCAATTTTAATGGCTAATCGAATCCAAAACTAGTATAAAAACCACTGGTGTGATGAACTCTGTTAAACAATAATAATATACACGATGTAAAACTGAGTTTATCCCCAAATCACAAAGCACGAACCCTAGCTTCTACAATCAGGCAATCCACACATTTTGAACCCGATTATTGTTAGGGTTTTTGTTGTATGGTTGCCGACTAACAAAACCCACAAAAAAGATTGGACTTACAGTGTTGTTTGTTACACGATTGGCCAGTCAACTCAATAAGTCAAACTGCGTGTGTGTGGGTATTATCAGAGGTGTTTCAGAACAATTGGAGGTTTAAGAGAGATATGTGAGCGAGTTGTGAAGGATCGTAGCAGATCAATTTATACTGGGGATCGATGGATTGTTTAATTGGTAAGGTTTGACCCACGATTCAATGTCATACGCGTATGGTATCAATTAGTCAACGATAATTGGTAATAGCGTGTAATCGAAGTTGAATGATGTAACAACCGGCAAAAATAAGGTAATTCCGTACAATTAATTAATATATGATTAACGTAATTAAATGCAATTATGTGTGATTTAATTAGCAAGGCCTTAGGGAATAGCAATTTCCAAATAATGCATAGGAATGCATACGTTTAATGGTAAAGCATGATTGGATCATGTGCGAATAAGCTATCCGGTACGGATGTTGGCAATTACCCGGTAATAATTAAATAAACGAAACGAATCCCGGACACCCAGGATATAAAATAAAGGGTATTTTCATAAGATATAATAAGTTTTGGAACTCCAAAACCATAAATGAAAACGTCTTGTACAAATCTCCCGGTAACGAATAAAGTGCGCGTATCGCACCCGATACGCGTATAACTCATAATTTCACCCGGTAAAGGCCTAAATAACCAATCAACGCTTAAATTAGACTATATTTAAGGGTTATTAAAGGTATATTTAATGTCCGGATAACGCGTGATTAAAACCCGACACCCGAACGACGGGGGATTAAACATAACAATCAATGGGTTAATATTTGAAGTGGTGGACCCCACCCAAACCCCTCTAAGGGCCGGCCTAAAGGCCAAGGGATGTCCATGCAACTTGTGTTGATAATTATAACCTAAAACCTATGTAAAAGCATGCCTTAACATGAGATAAAGTGTGTAAGTGAACATGTAGTACAAAAGCAACACTTTCTTGTCCCCCTTGGAGCAATTTTCGGCCAAGAGGCCAAGAAAAGCCAAGACAAAGCTAGCTAATCATAACCTAAGTGTGTGCATGCATGGAAGGGTCTTGTATAAAATCAAGTGCAAGATTAGGAAAGATTATAATCAATTAGCCAAGATTTACACTCCACCTCTCTTGTCCTCTCAAAACTCACGGCCACACCCCTCTTCCACAACCATCCAAGATCAACTTTAGTACAATACATATCTCTCACATCCTTAGTAATAATCACAAGATCCATGGAAGATTACATGTGATAAGGATATAAATAACACATGTTAGGAGATTGAAAAGCAAAGCAAAACACTCTTTCTTCTCCCCTCTCTTGGCCGTAGGTTTCCACAAGCACACACACATTGTTCTTTCAAGTTTTTACATCTCCAAAATACTTAAAATCATCCATCATCCAAACCCCTTTTGTGTGTTTCAAGAGCTTGGAGCTAAACCACTAGGAAGAACACACTAAACCCCTCTCAAATCCAAGGTTTTTGTCTTCCCTAGCCTTGTGCTAGTAGTAAGCTTCTTAATCTTGTTTTTTATTGTTATTTTTCATGTATGTGTTCCTAGTAGCAAGTTGTACATGCAGGGTTTAAAAATGGTTTTGAACATAATCTTTAATAAGTTTTCATGTGTAAAATGGAAGGGTAAAGATATGAAAATAAACCATGGATTTGTTGATGATGATGTATTAGTCTTGAAAATATATGAAGTTTACATATAAGACTAAGTAGGATGATGTTTTGGTTAAGATTTTGAAATGAACTTGAATATGTTAAAACTAACTTTAATTCATCTTATTATGATCATTTAAGTTATAATATGTGGTAAAACATGTTAGAAGTTCATAAATGAATAAGATGGAAAATTAAAGTTAACTCACTTAGATGGATGAAATTTTGATAAAATGGACAAATACATAAAACACACATATAATTAGTCTTTCATATGGAATATAAGACTAACATAAGTGTTTTGATACAAAAATAACTTACCAATAAAAAGTTGAATCTTCAAAGTTAACTATTTTAGGTGAAAAATGCTAACTTTGGAAGTTAGAGTGGAAAAATGCAACTTTTGTAAGTTAAGGGACTAAAGTTGTAACTTTGAAAGTTAAGGGACTAAAATGGACATTTTAGAAACTATTAGTCCAAAAATACAAGTATGGAAAGTTTGGTGTCAAAAATGCAAGTAATAAAGTCTAAGGATGATTTTTGTAAATACTAGTAGAAATACTTGGGTATTTTGTATAAAAGTGTATTTTTGAAAGTTATAAAAATATAAAGGGTTTTAACATAAGGATTTTTATAAAATAGAGATTTTATAAAAATATTAAACAAACTTGGGAAACTTATACAAAAATGAATACTTTTATATAAATGGGAATATAAAAGTGTTGGAAACATTTTTGTAGTTAAGTTGACAAGTTGGGTTAAAAATACATAAGTATTTTAACCATTCAAGTAACATGTGAAAATAGGAAGAAATATGGATAATATTTCTACAAAATACATGTTGGGAAAAACTTGGAAAAAAATTTACTAATCAAGTTAAGATATCGAACTAAAACGCGTTAACAAACCATAACCGGACAAAATATGAGAAAAATGCCATTGCGGCAAGATAAGAAAAATATATATTTTAAGAGGTAAAATATATATATACTTCGGGTGAAAACAAATAAACACTTTCCTAAGTGTTGGAGGATTAATTCGTGGGAGAAACATATGTCGCAAACGAATAAGACGTTAAAACAAACGTATATACTTAACAAGAAAAATTACACATTTATATATATATTGGTACGCTCGTCTCGGCAAAATTCTAGTATATCTACTTAATGGGAAAGTAGATATGCGGGAAGGAAAGCCGCGACGAGAAGACAAGGATATATATATATGTGTATGTCGTACCAACGAAATCCTAGTATATTTATTTGAATGGGAAAATAAATATGCGGTGTGGTGAGTTGAATCGGACGTTAAGAATATACGATCGAACGACAAAACCTTAGCATATTTGTTTAAATGGGAAAACAAATGTGTGGCAAAGTGAGTCGGGTCGAGGATTGAAATATATATTATATCGAGCGGTGCGATCTTAAGTATAATTATTTAAATGGGGAAATAATTATATGTTAAGTGAAGTCGAGTCGATGATAATAAGATACAAGTTATGGAAATATTAACAAGAGTAATATATAACTTGTAACACAAAGGGTAATGTAACGCCAACGAAGCCTAGGATACACGCTTAATTAAACGGGATTTGGAACAACTTGTGGTCGGGAGTTGGGTGTACAACTTGCCAAGGCACATGCACTATAGGAATAGTGACTTATACGTTTAGGACGTTTGTAGGTGCAAGACCACCCCTTGCTATTCACCTTATTGAGCCAGACGCAGTTTCAGGTGAGTTTCACGGCCCCATTTTAAACTATTTTTACGTTTTCCGGGGGAAAGATATGTTAGGGATAATGTTTGACGGATTTAATACTTGAGGTGTGACCGCCACTCGGGGTTGAGTCCTCGCCTCTATAATCATTTGTTCAGGGAACTGAAACCGGAGGAATATTCGAATAGTACTATTGGTGCCTGACAAGGCCCACCCCTAATCGATAGCGTCGATTATGCATTAGGTTATGCCTGGGGTGCAAATATTCTGAACTTAAGTCGTGGGAAACCGAGTAACGACTTGGAGCGGGGCACAATTATTATATGTCTTGGTTTGATTATAGTCTCAAGTAGATTTATAGGAATTTGCAACTCCTATATATTGTCATAACATGGTATTCCCAAGTATTCAAGTTTTAGAAACTGAAAAACCTGTGAACTCACCAATATATTTATATTGACGAAACTTTTTAAAACATATCTTTCAGGTAACTAGAAGATGAAAGATCAGGCAAGCAGGGTCGGGGAATCTCCAATGCGACGTCAAGCTTTTGTGGGGTTTCACCTTTATTTCCCAAGGCATTTGGGATATATATGAGAAACCTCTATGTTTATTTCAAAAACAATTAACTTTTGTGCAATGTTTGAAACAGATTTGACGTCATAATAAATGACCCATTTTTTTTAAATTACTTGTGTTTAGCCATAACCTTGACTTTATGCTTTTGAACCGTCGCGCCACGTGTTTCCGCCTTTGTCGTGGTGTGACAGAACGTGGTATCAGAGCCAAGGTTATAGCGAACTAGAGTATTTTCTTTAAAAACTAGACTATAACCGGATTTGGTTCTAAAGATAAAGTTTTCAAAAGAAAATGTGCATGGTTTTAAATAAAAGAAATTTTCAAGAAGCATTGGGCATGAGGAGATTCCGACCAAGCCAGCCATGGGTATTGTTATGCATTAGCGTGAAATTAGAAGTTAGGAAGGTTACTGATAACGTAAGCCATAACTATCTAATTTAAATAATTCATATATGTTAGTACGGTTCTTTTGCCAGGGATGTCAGACACAGACGCACGGAGCGTAGCACCGAGCTACGATAGCAGTATTCAGATTATCCCAGCACCGCCAGCAGAGCCGATCGAGCTTGTGGTACTCGATCCGGAGGATGACGAGATGGAGATTGACGCCGCCGTGGAGGGCGCAGGAGGAGATAGCTCGGACGAGACTGACCCAAGCGAGGACCCAGCGTGGGCCCCCGCTGAGGGCGACGTGGTCGACCTACCTATGGCCGAGGCACCACAGGCAGACTTGCCTATAGTGCCAGTCCAGGCAGCGCCACTGCCAGTACTACCCCTCCAGGCCATCAGAGACTTCCCAGAGGGCTGTGCAGGTCCATCGAGGCCTGTCCCCGCGCAGTCAGAGACCGTTGAGTCTCCCTATGATCGACACGCACCGATCGATCGTGAGCCCTTACCTACCCCACTTATCCCCGTACCCCCGGGCATGATGCTCGTGCCCGTTCCCCGTGGACACAACGGGTGGATCTCTGATGACTCCGACGATGAGTCGACCGCATCGGTGGAGCACATTGCTGTGCCGATCCCACCAGTAGACCAGGAGGAGCACGTCGCTCCGATGATCGAGCATGCCACTACTGCACCAGCCACTCGACCCACCATACCCGAGCCCGTACATCAGGATGGGCCAGTTCCTACTGGACGCATCCTAGAGGGGAGCTCTGCCCGCAGCTCGGAGCTGCACCGGGCGGGCGTGACGGCATACGCCACCGCGAGCCCTCCTACCCCCACTGTCGTGGTATCCACTCCAGAGTGGGCCACTGTCTCTGAGCCGTTGGTAGCCCCACTAGCTGAGCCTATGCCACCACCCACCATTGCCATGACTATACCCATCCCCACCATTCCCAGCATGACACCTGCACCATACCCTCTAGGTGCAGGGGACCCGTATATGATGCCACCCTACTTTTCCATCAGGCCACCCGGTTTCACTCCATTACTGCCACACATACCAGTACCATTCCCCTTCGGGCCCTTTCCATCCACACACCCTGATGTACCCGGACCATCCCACCTTCCCAGGATGACACCTCCCTCTGGACCCGCCCAGACCTCGACTATCACTTTAGAGCAGGATTTTCAGACCTTAGTCAACACGGTGCAGCGCACCGTGAATCAGGTTGAACAGCAGACGAGGTTGATGTGGGCTAGGATGATTGACACTCGTGATGCCTTGGCGCATTACGCAGAGGATCTCTTGCGCATGGATGCGCAGAGCGGGATTACTGGGGATGCACACTGGGCACATCGACAGTTTTTGTACGAGCGCATCTCAGAGATCAGCATGACGATTAGCATGTATGCGCCGCAGTACCAGTACCCACCGCCACCGCCACAGTAGTATGTATCAGGGGATGCACAGAAGACACACCAGCTTATGTACATATTAGCAGCATTATGGTAGTACAGCACGGGTTATGACACTCGTCTGCATTTTGCCTAGCCGTACGGGTATTACGGCGTATGATATGATGTTTTATTATTTCAAAAGCAATGTATTGTATGAGAAATGTATTCTCCATTTTGTATTATGAACAAGCATTGTACTGATATTATTGAAATTAATGAAAAATCTTATTATTAGGGTGAAATATGTTGTTGTCTATGATTATTATTGCTTACTCCATATGTTGTGGTTTGTATATTTGTGTGGTGATGTTATGTCGATTTCTATTTCTGTATGACGTGTTGGTATGTTGTGTGATGATATGGTGTTGATTATTGTGTTCATGCTTTGGTTTGTTATTTATGCTTTGTATTGTATAAATGTTTGCCAAATTAACCTTTGATAATTACTATTGAAGAAAATGGCACCTGCCACCCGAAGCAATAGTGGAGCAGACGGACTGCCCACAACACCGGCCGAGCTTGAAACTATGATATCTGAACGCATAGCTCGTGCCATCGCTGAACACGAAGCCGCACGCTCGGAACACTCCCATGACAGGACAGGGAGCGAGCGACGAGAGACCTCCCCCAGTGGTAAGAGGTTTAAAAATAAATGAAAAAGCGATGGGAGAATATTTCACAAACTCCTATCCCATAATAACATACTATGTTACTATTACAGGGACAGCCTCGGGAGAGCGCGGCTGCACTTTCAAGGCTTTCTTGGACTGTAAGCCAATAAACTTCAGCGGCACTGAGGGTTCCATAGGCCTGGTCAAATGGTTCGAAAAGACCGAGGCAGTTATCCGCATCAGCGGGTGTACCCCTCGACAGTCTGTCATGTACGCCACCAATCTGTTCCTAGATCAAGCGCTAACTTGGTGGAACGGCCAAGTACAGTCTTTAGGAGATGATGCTGCATACTCTCTATCATGGGCGGCACTGAAAGAACTCATGACTGCCGAGTACCGCCCAGCAAGCGAAGTGCAGAAGTTGGAAACCGAGTTCTGGAACCTTACCATGGTAGGAGCAGACGTCACTGGGTATACGTCAAGATTTCATGATCTCGCACGACTGGTACCTCGTCTGGTTACACCGGAGAAGAACAAAGTGGAACGTTACCTATTCGGGCTAGCACCACAGATTCGCAGCATGGTCACCTCTTCCAAACCCACGACCATGCGCGAGGCAATTGATCTGGCACTAAGTCTGACTGAGGATGCTATCCGCATGGGTACCCTAATCCGCCAAGTTTCCGGATTAAAAATTTCTGAAGCAAGTAGTGTTGAGGCCAAGAAACAGGGATCAAGTTCAGCGGTTGCAACTAATGATCAGGGTAACGGGCAGAGGTTTGGGAAAAGAAAGAGAGATGAGGGAAAAAGGGATCGAGCGTCGGGTAGCTCGAACAAGAAAGGAAAGGGTTATGCCGCCACGGGACGTGGTAACAATAACAATAACAAACAGGGAAACCAGGGGAGAAACAATGGATTGACTTGCGGGAAGTGCCACCGCACCGGGCACAAGACTGAAGAGTGCCGATCTGGAGCACCAAAGAACGGAGGGGCCAGACCCTGTTTTGCATGCGGGTCATTGGACCATTGGAAGAAAGATTGCCCCAAAGTCAACAATCAGGCCCGTGGCCGGGCATTTGTAATTGGAGCCGGTGACGCACGGCAAGACCCCAATGTGGTCACTGGTACGTTTCCTCTAAATGGTCATTTTGCCTCTGTATTATTTGATACCGGTGCTGACTTTAGCTTCGTATCCATTGAGTTTAAAAGACTACTTGGTTTAAAAACTAGCAAACTAGATACACCCTACTCTATAGAACTGGCTAATGGTAAAACTATTGAAACGAGAGAGGTAGCAAAAGATTGTAAGTTAGAACTCTGTGGGCACGAGTTTGGGATTGATCTATTACCGGTTGTATTGGGAAGTTTTGACATCGTTGTCGGCATGGACTGGTTGTCCGCGCACCGTGCCATTGTGGTTTGCAACGATAAGGTTATTCAGGTTCCCCTCGCAAGCGGTGAAACTCTCTCAATTCAAGGTGAAAGACACGGGACGCCACTAAGGATTATTTCGAGCATGAAGGCTCGTAAGTGTCTGAGAAAAGGGCTTGTCGCATTCTTGGCACACGTAGTGGACAAGAAGGCCGACGAGCGAAAGTTGGAAGACATTCCAGTCGCCAGAGATTTTCCGGATGTATTTCCAGAAGATTTGCCGGGGTTGCCACCACCTCGACAAGTCGAGTTCCGCATCGACCTCGTTCCTGGAGCAGCTCCTGTGGCACGATCGCCATACCGCCTAGCTCCATCAGAGATGCAGGAACTGTCCAGCCAGCTACAAGAATTATTGGACAAAGGTTTTATAAGACCGAGTTTCTCACCTTGGGGAGCTCCCGTCTTATTTGTGAAGAAGAAGGATGGCACATTTCGCATGTGCATCGACTATCGAGAGCTGAACAAGCTAACCATCAAGAATCGCTATCCTCTCCCCAGGATCGACGATTTATTTGATCAGCTCCAAGGTTCCAGCTATTACTCCAAGATCGATTTGAGGTCAGGCTATCACCAGTTGCGTATACAAGAAGAAGATGTACCAAAAACGGCCTTCAGAACCCGGTATGGACACTATGAATTTTTGGTGATGCCGTTCGGCTTGACCAACGCACCAGCGGTTTTCATGGATCTAATGAACCGCGTGTGTAAGCCATACCTGGATAAATTCGTCATTGTCTTCATTGACGATATTTTGATCTATTCACGCACGAAAGAAGACCACGAGAATCACCTTCGGTTAATTCTTGAAGTATTACGCAAAGAGAAGCTCTACGCTAAATTCTCGAAATGTGACTTTTGGATTCGGGAAGTTCACTTTTTAGGTCACGTGGTAAACGAGAAGGGCATACACGTTGATCCAGCCAAGATCGAGGCGATTAAAAATTGGGAAGCACCTCGAACTCCTACCGAAGTACGACAATTTCTAGGCCTCGCGGGTTATTACAGAAGGTTCATCGAGAACTTTTCAAAGATAGCGCAAGCTTTAACCATGTTAACCCAAAAAGACAAGAAATTTGAGTGGACGGAAAAGCAAGAGGCAGCATTCCAATTGTTAAAAGACAAGTTATGTGGCGCTCCGATACTGTCACTTCCAGACGGTACGGAAGATTTTGTGGTTTACTGTGATGCCTCGCATCAAGGTTTGGGTTGTGTACTGATGCAGCGAGAAAAAGTAATAGCATATGCTTCCAGGCAACTGAAAATCCATGAGAAGAACTACACTACACACGATTTGGAATTAGGTGCAGTGGTGTTCGCTCTCAAGATATGGAGGCACTATTTGTACGGAACAAAGTGCACGATTTTCACTGATCATAAGAGTTTGCAGCACATCTTTGATCAGAAGGATTTGAATATGCGACAACGGCGATGGGTTGAATTATTAAACGATTACGATTGTGAGATAAAGTACCATCCCGGTAAGGCGAATGTCGTAGCCGACGCCTTGAGTCGCAAGGAACGGGTTAAACCATTGCGTGTTCGAGCTTTGGGATTGACTATCCACACGAATATGACTGAACGAATTCGTGAAGCTCAAGTTAACGCCCTCAAACCCGAGAATGTCAAAGGTGAAAGGTTACGAAAGATGGTTGATTCACTGGAACCAAAAGCGGACCAGACATTGTATTTCATGAATAGAATTTGGGTTCCAGTATATGGTGGTTTGCGTGAGCTAGTATTGGCCGAAGCTCACAGTTCTAGATATTCGGTTCACCCGGGTGCAGACAAGATGTTCCACGATTTGAAGGAACTTTATTGGTGGCCGAATTTCAAAAGGGATATAGCAGCCTATGTTGCGCGATGTTTGACTTGCGCAAAGGTCAAGGCTGAGCACCAGAGACCTTCCGGTTTGCTCCAGCAACCGGAAATACCGGAATGGAAATGGGAACGAATCACCATGGATTTCATTACCAAGTTACCTAAAACGACAAGCGGCCATGACATGATCTGGGTAATCGTAGATCGATTGACGAAATCTGCACACTTCCTCCCGATACGCGAAACGGACAGGTTGGAGAAACTGACCCGTCTGTATATTAAGGAAGTGGTATCTAAACACGGTGTACCTGTTTCTATCATCTCTGATCGAGATAGTCGTTTCACTTCCAGATTTTGGGAAAGTTTGAACGAAGCCCTCGGTACTCGCCTCGACATGAGTACCGCATATCACCCCCAAACGGATGGTCAAAGTGAGCGAACCATCCAGACCTTGGAAGATATGCTACGGGCATGCGCGATTGATTTCGGAGGTAATTGGGATACGCACTTGCCATTGGTAGAATTTTCTTATAACAACAGTTATCATACGAGCATTCAAGCCGCACCGTTTGAAGCTTTATATGGACGCAAGTGCCGATCGCCATTATGTTGGGCGGAAGTTGGGGAAAAGCAACTCACCGGGCCCGAAATTGTTCAAGAGACCACGGATAAGGTCTTTTTGATAAAGGAACGCCTCAAAGCGGCCCGGGACCGTCAGAAAAGCTATGCTGATATGAGGCGAAAGCCTTTAGAGTTTCAAGTCGGAGACAGGGTCCTATTGAAAGTGTCACCTTGGAAAGGTGTCGCGCGCTTTGGGAAGCGCGGGAAGCTGAACCCACGATATATTGGACCATTCAAAGTCTTGTCGAGGGTAGGCACAGTGGCATACAAGCTCGAGTTGCCTCAAGAGCTTAGTGGAATACACGACACGTTTCATGTGTCGAACTTGAAAAAGTGCCTATCCGACGAAACTCTCATTATTCCTGCTGACGAAATCCAGATTGACGACAAGTTACATTTTGTGGAAGAACCAATCGAGGTAACTGATTGGAAGGTCCAAAAATTAAGGCGCAGCAAGATCAGATTGGTCAAAGTGCGCTGGAATGCCAAGCGTGGACCGGAGTTCACGTGGGAAAGGCTGGACCGGATGAAGCAAAAATACCCCGCCCTATTCGAGAAGACACCGGTACCGGAGAACTTGAAGTGAATTCCGGGACGGAATTCTCTTAACGGGGGGAGAATGTAACAACCGGCAAAAATAAGGTAATTCCGTACAATTAATTAATATATGATTAACGTAATTAAATGCAATTATGTGTGATTTAATTAGCAAGGCCTTAGGGAATAGCAATTTCCAAATAATGCATAGGAATGCATACGTTTAATGGTAAAGCATGATTGGATCATGTGCGAATAAGCTATCCGGTACGGATGTTGGCAATTACCCGGTAATAATTAAATAAACGAAACGAATCCCGGACACCCAGGATATAAAATAAAGGGTATTTTCATAAGATATAATAAGTTTTGGAACTCCAAAACCATAAATGAAAACGTCTTGTACAAATCTCCCGGTAACGAATAAAGTGCGCGTATCGCACCCGATACGCGTATAACTCATAATTTCACCCGGTAAAGGCCTAAATAACCAATCAACGCTTAAATTAGACTATATTTAAGGGTTATTAAAGGTATATTTAATGTCCGGATAACGCGTGATTAAAACCCGACACCCGAACGACGGGGGATTAAACATAACAATCAATGAGTTAATATTTGAAGTGGTGGACCCCACCCAAACCCCTCTAAGGGCCGGCCTAAAGGCCAAGGGATGTCCATGCAACTTGTGTTGATAATTATAACCTAAAACCTATGTAAAAGCATGCCTTAACATGAGATAAAGTGTGTAAGTGAACATGTAGTACAAAAGCAACACTTTCTTGTCCCCCTTGGAGCAATTTTCGGCCAAGAGGCCAAGAAAAGCCAAGACAAAGCTAGCTAATCATAACCTAAGTGTGTGCATGCATGGAAGGGTCTTGTATAAAATCAAGTGCAAGATTAGGAAAGATTATAATCAATTAGCCAAGATTTACACTCCACCTCTCTTGTCCTCTCAAAACTCACGGCCACACCCCTCTTCCACAACCATCCAAGATCAACTTTAGTACAATACATATCTCTCACATCCTTAGTAATAATCACAAGATCCATGGAAGATTACATGTGATAAGGATATAAATAACACATGTTAGGAGATTGAAAAGCAAAGCAAAACACTCTTTCTTCTCCCCTCTCTTGGCCGTAGGTTTCCACAAGCACACACACATTGTTCTTTCAAGTTTTTACATCTCCAAAATACTTAAAATCATCCATCATCCAAACCCCTTTTGTGTGTTTCAAGAGCTTGGAGCTAAACCACTAGGAAGAACACACTAAACCCCTCTCAAATCCAAGGTTTTTGTCTTCCCTAGCCTTGTGCTAGTAGTAAGCTTCTTAATCTTGTTTTTGATTGTTATTTTTCATGTATGTGTTCCTAGTAGCAAGTTGTACATGCAGGGTTTAAAAATGGTTTTGAACATAATCTTTAATAAGTTTTCATGTGTAAAATGGAAGGGTAAAGATATGAAAATAAACCATGGATTTGTTGATGATGATGTATTAGTCTTGAAAATATATGAAGTTTACATATAAGACTAAGTAGGATGATGTTTTGGTTAAGATTTTGAAATGAACTTGAATATGTTAAAACTAACTTTAATTCATCTTATTATGATCATTTAAGTTATAATATGTGGTAAAACATGTTAGAAGTTCATAAATGAATAAGATGGAAAATTAAAGTTAACTCACTTAGATGGATGAAATTTTGATAAAATGGACAAATACATAAAACACACATATAATTAGTCTTTCATATGGAATATAAGACTAACATAAGTGTTTTGATACAAAAATAACTTACCAATAAAAAGTTGAATCTTCAAAGTTAACTATTTTAGGTGAAAAATGCTAACTTTGGAAGTTAGAGTGGAAAAATGCAACTTTTGTAAGTTAAGGGACTAAAGTTGTAACTTTGAAAGTTAAGGGACTAAAATGGACATTTTAGAAACTATTAGTCCAAAAATACAAGTATGGAAAGTTTGGTGTCAAAAATGCAAGTAATAAAGTCTAAGGATGATTTTTGTAAATACTAGTAGAAATACTTGGGTATTTTGTATAAAAGTGTATTTTTGAAAGTTATAAAAATATAAAGGGTTTTAACATAAGGATTTTTATAAAATAGAGATTTTATAAAAATATTAAACAAACTTGGGAAACTTATACAAAAATGAATACTTTTATATAAATGGGAATATAAAAGTGTTGGAAACATTTTTGTAGTTAAGTTGACAAGTTGGGTTAAAAATACATAAGTATTTTAACCATTCAAGTAACATGTGAAAATAGGAAGAAATATGGATAATATTTCTACAAAATACATGTTGGGAAAAACTTGGAAAAAAATTTACTAATCAAGTTAAGATATCGAACTAAAACGCGTTAACAAACCATAACCGGACAAAATATGAGAAAAATGCCATTGCGGCAAGATAAGAAAAATATATATTTTAAGAGGTAAAATATATATATACTTCGGGTGAAAACAAATAAACACTTTCCTAAGTGTTGGAGGATTAATTCGTGGGAGAAACATATGTCGCAAACGAATAAGACGTTAAAACAAACGTATATACTTAACAAGAAAAATTACACATTTATATATATATTGGTACGCTCGTCTCGGCAAAATTCTAGTATATCTACTTAATGGGAAAGTAGATATGCGGGAAGGAAAGCCGCGACGAGAAGACAAGGATATATATATATGTGTATGTCGTACCAACGAAATCCTAGTATATTTATTTGAATGGGAAAATAAATATGCGGTGTGGTGAGTTGAATCGGACGTTAAGAATATACGATCGAACGACAAAACCTTAGCATATTTGTTTAAATGGGAAAACAAATGTGTGGCAAAGTGAGTCGGGTCGAGGATTGAAATATATATTATATCGAGCGGTGCGATCTTAAGTATAATTATTTAAATGGGGAAATAATTATATGTTAAGTGAAGTCGAGTCGATGATAATAAGATACAAGTTATGGAAATATTAACAAGAGTAATATATAACTTGTAACACAAAGGGTAATGTAACGCCAACGAAGCCTAGGATACACGCTTAATTAAACGGGATTTGGAACAACTTGTGGTCGGGAGTTGGGTGTACAACTTGCCAAGGCACATGCACTATAGGAATAGTGACTTATACGTTTAGGACGTTTGTAGGTGCAAGACCACCCCTTGCTATTCACCTTATTGAGCCAGACGCAGTTTCAGGTGAGTTTCACGGCCCCATTTTAAACTATTTTTACGTTTTCCGGGGGAAAGATATGTTAGGGATAATGTTTGACGGATTTAATACTTGAGGTGTGACCGCCACTCGGGGTTGAGTCCTCGCCTCTATAATCATTTGTTCAGGGAACTGAAACCGGAGGAATATTCGAATAGTACTATTGGTGCCTGACAAGGCCCACCCCTAATCGATAGCGTCGATTATGCATTAGGTTATGCCTGGGGTGCAAATATTCTGAACTTAAGTCGTGGGAAACCGAGTAACGACTTGGAGCGGGGCACAATTATTATATGTCTTGGTTTGATTATAGTCTCAAGTAGATTTATAGGAATTTGCAACTCCTATATATTGTCATAACATGGTATTCCCAAGTATTCAAGTTTTAGAAACTGAAAAACCTGTGAACTCACCAATATATTTATATTGACGAAACTTTTTAAAACATATCTTTCAGGTAACTAGAAGATGAAAGATCAGGCAAGCAGGGTCGGGGAATCTCCAATGCGACGTCAAGCTTTTGTGGGGTTTCACCTTTATTTCCCAAGGCATTTGGGATATATATGAGAAACCTCTATGTTTATTTCAAAAACAATTAACTTTTGTGTAATGTTTGAAACAGATTTGACGTCATAATAAATGACCCATTTTTTTTAAATTACTTGTGTTTAGCCATAACCTTGACTTTATGCTTTTGAACCGTCGCGCCACGTGTTTCCGCCTTTGTCGTGGTGTGACAAATGAGGCCGGTAATCGTGTATCATTGCCAAAATTAGATCAATCATGCATTGATCTTGATTGATTATACACGCGTCCACAGTTGACTTTCCTAAGTCAATTGTGCAGGTTTTTAAAATCAAGTATAAGATAAAATCGCGTCTGGTTTTATTCCAAGTTGATGGCTAGCCCAGTTGGTTAAACTTGATGGTGTGGTTGGGCCGGCTTGGGCGCGGGTTCGATTCCCGGCCCAAGCGTTTATTTTTGTTTTATTTTTTTGATATATTATACACACACAACCACATATATAATATATATATATATATATATATATATATATAGTATTAGGGTTCCAATGATGCGACAAAAATAATTAATGCGAACGTAAAAGATAAAACTTGACGTTTTTATTAATAACGATCGTGTAATGTACAAGTTTAAATGCGTAATGTTACAGTCTCCCCTACTTTTAGGAACTTTGTCCCGAAGTTGGAGTTGGAGAGTCTGGTGGGAAAAGATGTGGATACTTCGACTTCATCTGGTCTTTACGTTCCCAAGTGAACTCTGGGCCTCGTTTAAATTCCCAACGAACCTTAACGATCGGAATACGACTGCGCTTGAGTTTCTTGACTCCAGTATCAACAATCTCGACGGGTTTCTCGATAATGTGCATGCTTTCATCGATTTTTACATCCTCAAGAGGAACATGAAGGTTCTCATCCGCTAAGCATTTCTTGAGATTCGAAACATGGAAGGTTGGATGGACATTGCTTAGCTCAGGTGGAAGTTCAAGTTTGTAAGCCACTTTTCCAACTCTGTCAAGAATTTTGAAGGGACCTACGTATCGAGGAGCTAGCTTTCCCTTTCTACCGAAACGAATTACTCCTTTCCAAGGGGATACCTTAAGTAGTACAAGGTCCCCAACTTGAAATTCCAAGGGTTTGCGACGTTTATCAGCATAACTCTTCTGGCGACTTCTAGCCTTGAGAAGATTATCCTGAATGAGTTGAATTTTGTCTGTGGTTTCCTGGATTAGTTCGGGTCCAGTAATACGAGCTTCACCAACCTCAGTCCAACAGACAGGTGAACGACATTTCCGACCATAGAGTGCCTCAAAAGGAGCCATGTTAATGCTGGCGTGATAACTGTTGTTGTATGAAAACTCAACCAAAGGAAGATGAGAATCCCATGCGCCACCAAAATCAATGACACATGCCCTGAGCATATCCTCAAGTGTCTGGATGGTTCGTTCAGTCTGACCATCAGTTTGAGGGTGATAAGCAGTGCTCAGGTTCAACTTGGTACCCATAGCATCTTGTAGAGACTCCCAAAAGTGAGAGGTGAAACGACCATCGCGATCAGAAATAATGTCCAAAGGTATACCGTGACGACATACGATTTCACTTACGTACATCTTTGCCAACCTTTCCACAGAATACTTCTCACGAATAGGTAGGAAGTGAGCTGATTTGGTCAAACGATCGACGATTACCCAAATACTGTCAAAACCTTTGGGTGTACGAGGGAGTTTGGTGATGAAATCCATAGCTATGCTCTCCCATTTCCAGACAGGTATCTCTGGTTGTTCAAGCATACCAGATGGTCGTTGATGTTCAGCCTTGACCTTGGAACAAGTGAGACATTTTGCAACGAAAAGAGCAATGTCTTTCTTCATACCAGGCCACCAATAAGAATAACGAAGATCTTGGTACATCTTGTCAGCTCCAGGATGAATAGAATAACGAGACTTATGAGCCTCGTTCATGAGAAAAGTACGAAGATCATCACGGTCGGGAATCCACAGTCGATTAAGGAAATAAAGGAGACCATCGGGTTTGGTTTCAAGTTGAGTTTCAGCACCACAAGACATTTCGTCGTACATGTTACCTTGGGTGACTGATGTGTGTTGAGCCTGGAGAATGCGATCTTGAAGGTCAGTACGAACTCTCGCACATTGTAGTTTGATACGCTCTTTACGACTAAGTGCGTCAGCCACAACATTCGCCTTGCCAGGATGGTAGCGAATTTCGCAATCATAGTCGTTAAGTAACTCAACCCAACGTCGTTGCCTCATGTTAAGATTCTTTTGGTCGAAGACATGTTGAAGACTTTTGTGGTCCGTGAACACCACACATTTGGTCCCATAAAGATAATGTCTCCAAATCTTGAGTGCAAAGACAACAGCGCCTAATTCAAGATCATGAGTGGTATAATTCTTTTCGTGAGTCTTGAGTTGTCGAGACGCATAAGCAATAACCTTTCCTCGTTGCATGAGGACACAACCAAGACCTTGGTTTGATGCATCACAGTAGACCACAAAATCATCATTACCATCAGGTAGAGACAAGATAGGAGCTTCACAGAGTTTCAGCTTAAGAGTTTCAAATGCTTCCTATTGCTTTGGCCCCCACTCATAGGGTTTACCCTTGTGAGTTAAGGTAGTGAGAGGAACAGCGATCTTGGAGAAATTGGCGATGAATCGACGATAATAACCAGCCAAACCAAGGAAAGAACGGACTTCCGTTGGAGTGGTAGGAACACTCCAATTCTTCACAGCTTCGATCTTTGCAGGATCAACATGAATTCCGTTCATATCAATGACATGTCCCAAAAATTGAACTTCCTTAAGCCAAAATTCACATTTTGAGAACTTGGCATACAGTTGTTCTTTCTTTAGGAGATTCAAGATAGAGTGAAGATGTTGCTCGTGATCGGATTTTGATTTAGAGTAAATCAAAATATCATCGATGAAAACGATCACGAATTTATCGAGATAGGGTCTACAAACCCGATTCATCAAATCCATAAATACTGCGGGAGCATTGGTCAACCCAAAAGGCATAACCATGAATTCATAGTGACCATAGCGTGTGCAAAAAGCTGTCTTGGGAATATCTTCATCGTGGACTCTAAGCTGATGATAACCAGAACGGAGATCGATCTTCGAGAAGTGGGTTGCTCCTTGAAGTTGATCGAAGAGATCGTCAATCCTAGGAAGTGGATAACGATTCTTGATGGTGAGTTTGTTGAGTTCACGGTAGTCAATACACATTCTAAGAGAACCATCCTTCTTTTTAACGAACAAGACAGGGGCTCCCCATGGAGAAGAACTAGGGCGAATGAACCCTTTATCAGAAAGTTCCTGTAATTGACTGGCAAGTTCTTGCATCTCAGAGGGTGCAAGACGATAAGGAGCTTTAGCGACAGGATTAGCACCAGGAACAAGATCAATACGAAATTCCACTTGTCGAGCAGGAGGCAAACCAGGTAAATCCTCTGGAAAGACTTCAGGATAGTCTCGAATAATAGGAATGTCTTGGATACTTTTGCCTTTGTCCTTCTTCTCTATCACGTTAGCTAAGAAGGCTGTATACCCCTTTCGTAAGTACTTTTGGGCAGTAGTACAAGACATAAGCTTAAGCTCACCACAGGGTTTCTCACCATAGATCTTCAAAATCTCACCAGATTCGAGAGGAATGCGTATGACTTTCTCGAAGCACAGAATTTCGGCACGATGAGTTGACAACCAGTCCATGCCTACTATAACATCAAAACTTCCAAGATGCATGGGGATGAGATCGATAGGGAAGGTATGATCGTCGAGGTTCATCAAGCAGTTACGAATAATAGAGTCGATTGAAATAGACTTCCCGTTAGCTACCTCTACCACTAAAGGTTCCTCTAGATTTGTGTGGGGTAAGTTAAGTAAAGGTTCAAACTTCAGTGACACAAATGACTTATCAGCTCCCGAATCAAATAATATGGATGCATAGTGGTTATTAATGAGAAACGTACCATTCACCACTTCGTTGTTGTCACGAGCCTGGTTAGCGTTGAGATTGTAGGCGCGACCTCGAGCACCTTGGTTCTGGTTGCGGTTCTGGTTTTGGTTTCGGTTTTGGTTTTGGTTTTGGTTACGATTAGGGCAGTTGTTGATGTAGTGATTAGGGTTGCCACACTCGTAGCATTGACCACGAGTAGGCCTGTTGTTTTGTTGGTTGGGAGCTGGGTTGTTGTTGTCTTGGGTAGTAGGAGGGGCTCGACAGACGTTCACCAGGTGACCATATCTTTGACACTTAGTACAAAAACGACATGGCACCTGTGCTGGATGATGGTACTTGCAAGTGTTGCACAAAGGGTGAGGTCCGGTGTATGGTTTCTTGGCTGGGGTTTGGGCAGCAGGTGGAGTAGCAGCAACCATATAGTTTCTAGCCTTGCGCTTTTTGTTGCTTGAGGTCTCAGGCTTGACTTCAATTGCAGGCTGTGGAGTGTCTTTGGCAACCGTCTTCTTAGTGCCCTTGCGGAAGAGAGTACCGTTCTTCACGTGATTATCAGTAAGAGTGGCCGCTAGACGTTTGGCCTCTTCCAAAGTTGCAGGATTTCTACCCCAAACAGTGTCCTGGATTTGCATGGGCAGACCACCGATGTACTTCTCGATGGCTACCGGCAGAGGAGTAACTTTGTGAGGCAACAATAAGCTAAGCTCATGAAAGCGGGTGTTGTAGGCAAGGTTTTCCCCACTATCTTGAGCTAAGGTGTGGAACTCATCCTCAAGTTTCTTAACTTCATTGCGAGGACAAAACTCTTCCTTCATGATCTCTTTGACTTGATCCCATGTCATAGCAAGAGCAACTTCGGCCCCACGAGTACGCTTTTCTTCATTCCACCAAGTGAGTGCTCGTTTATGGAGAACACTCATGGCGTAACGAACCTTGAAGTTGTTGGGGCACTCACTGTTGATGAAGGTATTCTCAATACCCTCAAACCATTGGAGGAGTCCTGTAGCTCCTTCTTCACCACTAAACTTTGGAGGGTTACAAGAGTTGAAATGCTTAAGGGTGCAGGCTGGGGGTCCATTACCATTGCCATTGCCGTTCCCGTTCCCGTTCCCGTTGCCGTGACCATTCCCGTTGCTGTTCATTTGGATGACCTGAGCGAGTAAATTGGGAACCAGAGTTGCGATTTGCTGCGCCATTTGTTGAGAAATGATCGCAGCCAGTTGAGCATCGACACCATTGTTGTTGTGGTTAGGAACTTGGTCATGGTTATGGTTATCACCACCTTCTTCGTGGTTCTCACCATTGCTGTTGCGAGTGCTGCGACGAGGAGGCATGATCTGTAATAGACACAATGAAATGAATGAGATTATATAAGGAATGTAATCATTTATTCATTAGTTAAAACGAATAAACGAAAACGTTGACTTATCAAAGATTCTAAATTCTAATAACATATGAAGACATGCTTTAGCCTATAAGTGAACACTCATCCCGAGAATTCCCAGGTAGGCATCCGGGTCCCTCGTCTGATTGGGATATATGCGCAATGCCAGCCTAGACAGAAGACTCAGAATACAGGCGTTCACCCATCCAGATTGCACGTGTTCGTTATTAAAATCTAGAACTTCGACGAGATCTCAAGGGGGTTCAGGTTAAACCTGAGGATTTTGTCCTATTAATCTAATGGTGAATCATGATTGCAGCAGACGAATAAGAGTAGTCACATGTAGGTTTAGGGTTATATAAGGCATAGGATAAGGATAGGATTAGGGAAGCAATTAGGGTTACAAGTAAGAGAAGCAAGTACTGTTTAAGTCCCTAAGGTTATAGTCTAGATTATTTCTAATAACCTAATTCCCTATAACCAAGGCTCTGATACCAATCTGTAACACCCCAACCGATGGCGGAAACATCGGGGTGCCACGTATTGGTGATTGTTTCAGTAGCACATGGTATAAATTGAATTTTAAATAATTTATTCAAAACATAATATCCAAATATAAAATGATGTCTAGGAATTCAATACATAATATCAAATAACAAAACTTCAATAGCTTCAAATAAACTTCATGTTAAATCCTCAAGCCTCAGCTTCATTGTTACCTGAAACATGTTAATTTTGAAAATATTTTTGGGTCAACAAAAGTTGGTGAGAATTACATAGGTTTTTGATAAATGAATAAAAATGTTGTGCAATTCATGTGTCATGTCAATCTAGTCCATATGTGAGAACATACTAGAAATAAATCGAGTGCATAATCAACCCTGATGACTGTTATAATATGATACATACCATACGCTCATGGTTCACTTGAATATGTTATGCGATAACAAACACCCACGCTACCTTTGTAGGAGGCACGTATCCGGGTGGGATTGTCAGTCCAATAGATCTATCAATGTATACCGTCGGCTTGTACGGAGTTAATGATTATGCTAGAATGGTGCTTACTCTAATCATGCTCAAGACATAATGCAACATAGAAAACACATAGACACATTGATGATTGAATTGCAATAATGATGTTATAACATGTTTCACCCCAAAAATGGTGATAAATAAAAGGGGCTATGTAAAACTCACCTTAGCAAATGTTATTCTTCTTGAAAAGATGAAATAATAGTGTTGCCCAAATAATGCCAAATATCACCCTATAATAAAGTAATAAATAAGTCTAAGTCTAATTAGTTTATAAGTGTATCCTAGGGTTTCGATTTGGGGATATCCAATTGTTGAATTTAAAATAAAATGTTAATTAAATAAAGGGAAATTTGATATTAAATAAAAGAAAGTCTTTTTATAAAATTTGAATTTAGAATGTTCACAATAATGTGTTTGAAGTATAAAAATAATTTTTATAAAATTATTTCTTTTAAAATAGATTTTTAAATCTATTTATTACAAATTGCCAACAATTAAATTTAATATCTAAAAATACTAAAATTTAAGTATTATTATTTTAAAAATCATATTTCTGTTCTAAATATTTTAAAATAAATTGTATAAAATTTTGGTGCAAAAATAATAAGAATTGAATTTATTATGATTTAATTATGATTAAATCTAACAAAAATCCATTAAAATATCAAAACAATTTTATTAAATTCTACAAAAATTATCCTGAGTTTGTATAAAGTTAAAAATTAGTGAAATAATTTTTAATTCAGTAAAATCATTTATTTTATATTTTTAATCAATTTTTGTTAGATTTAATCATAATTAAATCATAATAAATTCAATTCTTATTATTTTTGCACCAAAATTTTATACAATTTATTTTAAAATATTTAGAACAGAAATATGATTTTTAAAATAATAATACTTAAATTTTAGTATTTTTAGATATTAAAGTTAATTGTTGGCAATTTGTAATAAATAGATTTAAAAATCTATTTTAAAAGAAATAATTTTATAAAAATTATTTTTATACTTCAAACACATTATTGTGAACATTCTAAATTCAAATTTTATAAAAAGACTTTCTTTTATTTAATTATCAAATTTCCCTTTATTTAATTAACATTTTATTTTAAATTCAACAATTAGATATCCCCAAATCGAAACCCTAGGATACACTTATAAACTAATTACACTTAGACTTATTTATTACCTTATTATAGGGTGATATTTGGCATTATTTGGGCAACACTATTATTTCATCTTTTCAAGAAGAATAACATTTGCTAAGGTGAGTTTTACATAGCCCCTTTTATTTATCACCATTTTTGGGGTGAAACATGTTATAACATCATTATTGCAATTCAATCATCAATGTGTCTATGTGTTTTCTATGTTGCATTATGTCTTGAGCATGATTAGAGTAAGCACCATTCTAGCATAATCATTAACTCCGTACAAGCCGACGGTATACATTGATAGATCTATTGGACTGACAATCCCACCCGGATACGTGCCTCCTACAAAGGTAGCGTGGGTGTTTGTTATCGCATAACATATTCAAGTGAACCATGAGCGTATGGTATGTATCATATTATAACAGTCATCAGGGTTGATTATGCACTCGATTTATTTCTAGTATGTTCTCACATATGGACTAGATTGACATGACACATGAATTGCACAACATTTTTATTCATTTATCAAAAACCTATGTAATTCTCACCAACTTTTGTTGACCCAAAAATATTTTCAAAATTAACATGTTTCAGGTAACAATGAAGCTGAGGCTTGAGGATTTAACATGAAGTTTATTTGAAGCTATTGAAGTTTTGTTATTTGATATTATGTATTGAATTCCTAGACATCATTTTATATTTGGATATTATGTTTTGAATAAATTATTTAAAATTCAATTTATACCATGTGCTACTGAAACAATCACCAATACGTGGCACCCCGATGTTTCCGCCATCGGTTGGGGTGTTACAACTAGAGTATTTTCATGAGAAGGCAATTTGAAGTCTATGCTTGTTTGGTTTTTGTGATGTATTAGATTTCCACTTGAAACTCATTATGTATTTCCATTTTTGGATATTTGCACTTTAAATTAATTTTAATTAAAATTTGGTTGCCATGTGCTACTGTATACTCATTCTTACGTGACACTTCGATGTTTCCGCCATCGGTTGGGGTGTTACACTCGCGATCACGTGGCACGTGTCTTTTTTTAGATGTAGCTGTGTCTTGCTCTGCAACCCGCTTTGCAAATCCGTGAGAAACTCAAGGCTACTATCGCTTGAGTGTAAAATCGGGTGCACTTCGAGCGGGGGAATGATAACTTGCTCATCTTCTATGTTAACTTCACTCATTTTTTCAAAATTTTGGATATAATTTCTATGTTTTTATACTAAACCGTGGGATTGAAATGTTTTTATACTAAACATTCGATAAAAACGGTCACATAAAATATGATAGTTTAAAAGTCAAAAAGTGCAAAAAACCACGTGTTATCGGTCAAAAAGGAATTAAATATAATAAAATTTCGACCGTTGCATTTTATTTCCCACACTACCAGCTCGTTAGATAGAACCAGAAAACGGTTCACGGGACCCCTACTGGCACGGGTGGCGGCGGTGTTACCGTGCTCGTAGTGGGGTACCCGTGCCCTAATCTGGTAGTGCCTCGTCCCCCCTTACTATTGACCATAATCATAACCTCTACTTTGGGTTATAGGATTTCGTAACCATAACCGAACTTCGGTTTCAATTAATCGGTTATAAAACTCGGTTATGATTCAGTTTCGGTTAATTAACCAAGCTATGTTGAACTAAAGTTTGAGTGAAAAAAAATCTAGAGATTGAAAAACAGAATTCAGATACGGGAGTCATGCATTTATATTATAGCCAATTTGTCTCCTTACTATTTTTAAATAGAATTTGATACGAGAGTGTTGCATTTTTAGAACACAGGCAAGAGTGATTTCAAGAGTTAATTAACAAAGCTATGTTTGCATTATTTTTATACCTTTTCTATTTATTCGAACATTTTTTCTATACCTTTCCATGTACTAGAAGCATATTTTAAAAGTGATTTGAAGACGAAACAAACACATTTGAAGGTGCTATACTAGATTGGTACGGTTCGGTTAATGTTCGGTTATGGGACACCTTTAACCATAACCATAATCGATTTATCGGTTAATCAAAGAACCTTAACCATAACCATTGGTTAATCTCAGCTATCGGTTAATTCGGTTTGATGACGGTTCGGTTATCGGTTAATTTCGGTTAACGGTTAAGGTTTGCTCATCCCTAACTCAAACATTTTATTTTAGATTAGAAGAGCATTCACATCCCGCCCTACATAATTATTTGAGTGTATTCCATATTTTAAATAGTGATTTGGGGTGGTAGTAAGTAGAGGAGAGAAAAAAAGTTACTATCCATCGGTATATTTGAGGGAACACTGCTCCTTCCTGTTTATTTTGTAATAGTTTTTAAGGTAGTTGTGAGTGAAAGAGAGAGAAAACGTAATGATGAAAAGGAATAAAAATATTATTTAATTGAAAAAGAAATGTAACCCTCCTACTGTAACACCCGGCGTTTTAGCAGGGAATTAACCGCACTAATGTAAAGTTAGGTGTATGTTTAAAAATAATAATTTGAGTTAATAAAATGAATTTTAAGTCCAAAAGCTTGTTTTATATATAAAAATATGACTAGAGGTGTCATATTTAAAAATCTTGTCGCGTAGCGATTTTGCGCACGAAATACGATCGTTGGTGATGACCCGGTAATATTTAAAGTCCGAAATTTGAAATTTAATTTTTAAAATAATATTTCTAATCATATTTAGTTGAAAAATATGGAGAAATAAAGTTAGAGTATAAAAATGGTGATTTAAGTCGCAATACGCGATACCGCGCATTCTACGCGCCTATATTATGAAAATTCGCCATTTTTACGCTGGATAGCACCTAATATTAACTCGACATACATATTTTTATGTCCGGAGTCAAAAATATTATTTTTAAGGGTGTCGGGTATTTAAAACAGTTAGAGGCCGGTACCGCGTTAACTAGTAATATACCCGCTAATCTACACCCAATACCCACTAATTATTAATATTTCTACATGTTGACAACTAATCCATGCTATGGGGATGTGTGTCGTGTGTTTATGGCTGCCACATTTGGCTATATTAGTGACTCATGCAAAGTAATGATGAGTATAAAGGTTCTAGACCTTCACTTCTCCACAATAACACACTACCTCTTCCACTCCTCTCTCTCTCTCTCTCTCTCTCTCATCCGTATACTTCACTCTCTCTCTCTCTCTCTATAATATTATTTTTCAACTAAAACCCACAAAGAATTCAGCCATGTTTGAATCCAAAACATCCAAGAAAGCTTAGGAAATGAAGATTTGATCAAGGTTTTAAAGGGTTTTCAAAGCTAACTTCTTTCTTGTTTCAAAAAGGTATAAACCCTAACTTATTTCACATGATCTTCCATCTTTTTATCATTTAACTTGGATGATTCACACAACTAAATTTACAAACATATGGTTTTCATTAAAAATAAAGAGAGATAAGATGTGTTGGTGGGTATATGCATGAGTTTGTATACATATATGTATATATGCCGTGTATATATACATGTGTGTATGAATTTGTATTTCAAAACTTAACTCAAAAACCCTATTGCATGTATGATCTAACATTTGATAAACAAGATTCAAGCATTAAAACATGATTTTATGTAATGAAAGATGATAATGTATGAGTTAAAAATGGGAAAAACATAACTAGTTATATATATATATATATAGCCGTGTGTATGTGTGTGTGTAGCTATAGATTTTTGTTAAAATTCTTGTTTATAGATGATTAAACTAGACTTAGAATGTGGGATTTTGATTCAAGAATGGAAAATAAAAGATATTATATATGTATGTATGTATGCCGTGAGGTGTATGTATGTATGTATAAAAAATGGAATTTTCTTGATTAAACACAAGTTAATGGGTTTTGTACATACTAAACTTGATTTAAAACATGGTTTTGACATATGGAATTTAACTTTGAAAATGTTAGTTTAAAACAGAAAATTTCATAAAAATAAAAGTTTAGAAAACCCACAATATGGTCTATGTTTATGGATGACAAGTTATGAACCATTTGGTGAAATTATGATAAAATCTATAAAAATTTAAAGGTTTTATGGAGATTTTAAAATCTGATTTAGATCAGTAAGTTTGGCTTGTAAATATGTATAAAATGACCCATGTTTGAAAGAAAATGATTAGATTTTTAAATTATAAGAAAATGGGTAATTTTGGACCTAAAAATGCTTGAATTATGGACTTTAATGGGTGATTTTAAAAGAAAATTTGAGGTCTGATTATTTATACTAAAAATCACATAAAAGTTCATCAAATAACTTGTTTTGACCAAAAAGTTTAAGTATTGGTTCAAAAATTTGGTTTTGATAATGTCCGGTACAAAACTAGGCGATAAAAAGGCGAAAAACGGCTAAATTTGTAAGGATTTCCAATCTGATTTTGAACAGGTCCTAAAAGTATATTTTTAAGATAAAAACATGTAAATAAAGTTATATTTAAAATACTACATGTTTTTACAAGCCACACGAATTGGAGTTTCGAGAAATTGTCTAAAATATCGCCTAGAACCGACTAATCTTGTAACTAAGTGTCATGCATGTTATAATAGTATAATTAACTTATGCATGATATTATAAATATATGTTAAGTAAAAATAAGTGTGAGATGATAAAATAAAAAGGATGCTATGTGTTTTGATATAAAAATAACGGACCAAAAACGAGTCATGATCACCAACGAGTCGTAAATAAGAACAAGTATTTTGAAAATGAATGATTTCAAAGGATTACATTTTCTTTAGAAAATGTTGTGTGAAAAATCTAAGTTGAATGTATAACTTAGAAAAATAAGCGAAACATAGTCGTTCACACGATTTTCATGATTAGGAAATCGGACGACCGGAAAAATCAAGCGTTTGGAAATATAACTCAAAATACCACAAGGTGAGTTCACAGCTGATGATCCGGTCGTTACGGGTCATACAAAACCTAATTAACCTAGGTAGATAGGGTAAGCAGGGTATCAATCCAAGGAGCGTGTGGTTAGTGAATATTGCCTAGTTGATTACTTATGAAGATGCTATGTAACTTATGAAGATTGCAATTTGTTCATTTAAGATTTTTGATTTTAAGTAGTTGTTTATAATACTAATAATTAACTGAAATTATAAATAAAAATGATGTTGTAAATAATCGGGTTAAAATGATTACACTAAGGAATCGGCAATTGAATACTAGGGCTTTAACAATTGGGTAAACAATAATAATGTAATTGGCACTAACGGAGTGATTGTTCAATAGGCTTAGGTATCAAGTTTTATCAATATCAAGATAGATTAAACTATACTTCATTACCTAGAACATACAATCCTATGTTTGTGTTAACGTAAGGAATCATGCTTATCTCACGAGAAATTGGCACAAGTTCAATTAACTACAATGAGTTTAGCATAAGATTAATCACCAATTAACACGGTTAATTCAAGCACACAATTAACATAAACAAAAGTTTAAGAACAATACCCAATGTGTTCAAACCCTAGATATCAAAAGCTTACATCCCTAGTGTAATACAAAAAGATTAGCCAAGCATGGCCATAAAGCTTGCTCCTTCAAAATTGGATCTTGAATCCCCTTCCTCTTCTGCGAACTTCCTTTCAAAAAATACTTTCTCTTTGACTTTAGATTAATAATCCTCTCCTCCAAAGAAAATAATTTCGATTCCTTCCCTTCAGAACCCCATGTGCGTCGCTTTTTAAAAAAAAAATAATAGAAACCCTCTTTTGACTTTTTTTTTTGTTTTGACTTGCTTTTCACTCCACGTGACACAAAGTCACTTTGCAATTCTTTTATTTTTTAATTATTATTATTATTATTATTTAACATACTATTATTATAAATGGTATTATGACCCCGTGCTATCGACTCGAGTGTTCGAGTCTCGAATATAATTTGTACTGTTTTAGCCCCGCTCCATGCGATCACCTACCAAAAATATAAAATAAACAAATTAATAGTAAAAACAACCAAAAAGTAATAAAATATATACAATACTAAAATAATAGAGTACAGACCTAAAACTAATAAAAATACTATCTAATCGACTTAAAAATATACAAAACTGGCAAATAAACATGATGTGTGCAACCGCACATCACACCCCCACACTTATCTTTTTTCGTCTCGAAAAAATTATATACACTCTGCTCAACACATTATCACAGACTAGCACCCCAGTCGCCATATCATACCTTAGCTAAGGTCCAAAGTCATACCCCATTTACAGATCAGCATTAGATGTGTTAATTCAGCAAGTCAAATTGATATCCATTTAAAAACAGAATTAACCCGACTAAATCTAACATGCTTCCGGTTTTTATTTTCATGCAACACACCCCTCACAATTTTTCACTCCACTCGGTTTAATATCTGGACTAGCATGTAATGCGCTAGTATTAATCACTCAAAAACCAAGTATGCAACTCTGTTATCATAGGCTTGTATGACAATCACACCTCAACTGTAGGCAATGCACATATCTAAAGGACTTACAGGTTTTGGGCTTAGGGTAAAGGTATGAAACATTTGGCTAACAAGTGGCTAAAATAAAATGGTGACACCAACATGATTGACAATCCTTATTCACAATACACATAAATAAACATAACTTTGGGCATATTTGACCCATAACACATACTTCTATTTTTGTATTCTTTTTTTTTCTTTTTCTTTTCTTTTTCTTTTTTTTTTTTCATTTTTTTTTCACACATATATTTTTTTCTAACATAAATACAGTCACTTAACACTTTGGATGTCATCAACACTTGGTAAAGGTATTGGTTTATTTGGGTAATTATGTGGTTTAGCAAATGAAAGGGTATAAGGCTCAAAGTTGGCTACTAATGGTAAAATTCGTGGGTAAACCGGTTAACACAAAACAAATAAAAGGTGTCAAACAAAAAGGGAATCCTAAATCGCCTTTATAATCTATGTGCATATATAGTCTACAACCTCAGCATGTATCAAATCACACAAGTTCTGCAACAGAGAAATATCTGGCCTACTCTCAACAAATGAAAAATATATATATATATATATATATATAAGTCAATCTATCATCTAGTAGGCTCAAGATCTCACAAAAGTGGGGAAATGGGTTACCGATGTGTGCATGCATTTATTACCAATAGCTTGTTAAATCTAGTCAGACAATTCTAAACTTTTTTCTTAAAAACACCTGCTGAAAACGGTTCATACTACTTTTCCACAAATTAGACCATGACTAAGGATCTACTGCCAAAACAATCAAGAAACAACTAGTAGGTACCGAAAAAGCTGCTTTTATGTCTGATTAGAATGCTTTTTTTTTTTAAGAACAATTTTCAAGACATTTTCAATTTTTTTTTTTTAGACACAATTTTTTTTTCTTTTTTTTTTTTTACGTCACAAAAGTAAATAAAAACGAAGTTTCCCCACCCCCACACTTGAACGACACATTGTCCTCAATGTGAGCTAAGAATATAATAAAGCAAAAATAAAAATAAAATACAACAGTAAAAGGAACAGACTCCCCTGGATATAGGCAGTGCGCGTATGAGTCTCCGGAATTCCTCCCAATCGAACCGTATAGCATTTCATTCGCGGCCGATAGACAAACCTGAACTAAGCCTCAAAGAAAAATGAAAACGTAAAATTCTGGGATGCCTGATACACCGATGGTGTACAGATTTACCCCGCCTGAATGGAGATTGAGTACAGGCAAGTTATCTGATTGCAAGTTAAACTCAAAGCATTCCCAGAAATCAAAAGAGACTCAAAATACTAAATAAAAATAAAAGAAAAATAAATAAATATACAAACTATACAAGAATCATACCTGATTTTTTTTTTTTTTTTTTTTTAGAGTTAAGGTGTACCTATATAAAAATTGTACACTTTTACAACTACGCTTCCCACCCCCTGAAAAAAAAATTAGTATTGTCCCCAATACTACAATTAGAATACGTACCTGGGATGGGAGCTAGCACCTGCATTTTTAATTGATTTCATAGGTTGGTAAGCCCTCTAAGAAGCTTACCAACTCGACAATGTTACCGTGCTCCGTGAGATGTTCCACGTAAGGCTTTAGACGATGCCCATTCACGGTTTGCTTTGACCCATCTTTTGGGTCCTCAATGTCCACCTCGCCAAGCTTTCCAACCCGCGTTATTATGTACGGGCCATTCCACTTACTCTTGAGCTTCCCAGGGAAGAGCTTTAACTTGGAGTTATAGAGCCAAACTCTTTGACCCACTTCGAATTCCTTCTTACGAATCTTCGCGTCATGAGCTCTTTTCATTTGATCCTTGTATTTTGACGCAATATCGTAAGCTTCATCCCTTAACTCTTCCAACTCACACAGCTTGAGTTTCCTCTCTCGACCTGCATCATCATAACTCAAATTAACCTTTTTTATAGCCCAATATGCCCGGTGAACTAATTCAACCGGGAGATGACAATCTCTACCATATACTAATCGATAAGGAGTTGTTCCAATAGGTGTTTTGTAGGCTGTGCGGTAGGCCCATAAAGCATCATCTAGCTTTGTTGACCAATCCTTTCGGTCCGCACGAACCGTTTTTTGTAAAATTTCTTTGATTTGCCTATTGGAAACCTCAACTTGTCCACTAGTTTGTGGGTGATATGGGGTGGCAATCCTATGGTCAACACCATATCGCTTAAGCAATTTTCCGAATTTTCGGTTTTTAAAATGAGATCCCCCATCACTTATAATTGTGCGAGGTAACCCAAACCTTGAAAAAATATGTGTTTGAATGAAATTGCAAACAACGATATGGTCATTGGTTTTGGTGGCAATAGCTTCAACCCATTTAGAAACATAATCTACCGCCACCAAAATGTATAGATTACCAAAAGAATTGGGAAATGGTCCCATGAAATCAATTCCCCATACATCAAACACATCAACAACCATAATGGGTTGCATTGGCATTTCATCACGTCTTGAGATGCTTCCTAATTGTTGGCAATGTAGGCAATTTCTAGCATACTCAAACGAATCCTTAAAGATTGTTGGCCAATACAACCCACTAGACAAAACCTTATGACCCGTCTTTTGGCCACTGAAATGTCCTCCACATGCGTAAGAGTGCACGTGCTTCAACACACTCATGATCTCCTCATCCGGGATGCATCTTCGAATGATTTGATCCGCTCCTACTCTAAACAGGTCAGGATCATCCCAAATGTAATGTTTCACTTGGGATAAAAAGTGGAGCCTCTTCTTCCTTACCCAATGTTCCGGCATTGTACCTGTCACTAGAAAATTAACAATATTAGCAAACCAAGGTAATGTCGAAACAGCTAACAAGTGCTCATCTGGGAATGACTCATTAATTTCATTCGCTGAGTCTTCCTCCTCAATCATCAGTCTAGACAAATGGTCGGCAACCACGTTCTCCGTGCCTTTCTTATCACGGATCTCCAAATCAAACTCTTGCAATAAGAGTATCCATCTTATCAACCGGGGCTTAGCATCCTTCTTATCCATTAAGTACCTGACAGCACTATGATCAGTATAAATAATAATTTTGCTACCCCACACATAAGACCGAAATTTGTCTAGAGCATATACCACCGCAAGTAGCTCTTTTTCGGTAGTAGTATAATTTAATTGTGCTTCCGAAAGAGTCTTACTTGCGTAGTATATAGCAATGGGTTTCTTATCTACCCGTTGACCCAACACGGCCCCAACCGCGTACCCACTTGCATCACACATAATTTCAAAAGGTAAAGACCAATTAGGTGATTGCAAAATTGGGGCCTCAATCAATTTCTTTTTCAACATATCAAATGCCTCGACACATTTTTCATTAAACTCAAATGGGGCATCTTTTAGTAACAATGCACATAAGGGTTTTGTAATATCACTAAAACCTTTAATGAACCTCCTATAAAACCCCGCATGCCCCAAAAATGATCGAATCCCTTTAATATTTGTGGGATGAGGTAATGTTGATATACCTTGAATTTTAGCATGATCAACCTCAATCCCACGGCTTGACACAACATGACCCAATACTATCCCTTCTTGGACCATAAAGTGGCTTTTCTCCCAACTCAAGACCAAATTCGTTTCCACACATCTTTGCAAAACTTTTTCTAATTGACTTAGGCAAGACTCAAATGATGACCCAAAAATAGAAAAATCATCCATAAAGATTTCCAATGACTCCCCCACCATATCTGAAAAGATACTCATCATACACCTTTGAAAGGTGGCGGGGGCATTACAAAGACCAAATGGCATTCGCCTAAATGCGAATGTGCCATATGGGCAAGTAAATGTAGTCTTTTGTTGATCCTCAGGATGAATAGCAATTTGATTGTATCCCGAATACCCATCCAGAAAACAATAAAATTTTTGTCCGGCCAATTTCTCAACAATTTGGTCAATAAAAGGTAAAGGAAAATGGTCTTTGGAAGTTGCAGCATTTAACTTCCTATAATCAATACAAATGCGCCACCCGGTTACCGGCCGGGTGGCTACCTCCTCACCTGAGTCGTTTTTCACGACTTGAATACCTGCCTTCTTTGGAACGGTTTGAGTTGGACTAACCCACTGGCTATCTGAAATTGGGTAACGATACCCGCGTCTAACCACTTAAGCACTTCTTTCTTCACAACCTCCCGCATGTTAGGATTTAACCTCCTTTGAGCATCTCTTGCAGGAATCACTTTCTCATCTGTGATGATTTTGTGCATCACAATTGACGGACTAATGCCTTTCAAATCTGCCACAGTCCACCCAATAGCAGCTCTATGGGTCACCAGTACTGTCATCAATTTCTCTTCTTGCTCCTTGGTTAAGTTTGATGCAATAATCACCGGGAGCGTGTTGCCTTCACCAATATAAGCATATTTTAAATGCTTAGGCAACTCCTTCAGTTCCACTTGTGGTGGCTCAACTAAAGACGGCTTCAACTTCGTATCAATGTGATCGGGAAGGCTCTCCACTTGATGAGTCCATGGTGGTCTTCCTTCCTGTACCGCCATCGCTTCTTGAGTCTTTTCCTCCTCTTCCATGCTCTTCAATATCTCCACCTGTAACCTGTTAAACATAAAACACTCCTCTATTGTGCTTTCCTCGTCTACAACGGTGTCGTATAGAGGTATGCACTCGTCAACAATGTTCGCCATATAGCATTCATCATTGATTAGAGGGTTAGTCCCATTTGAAAAAACATTTAACCGAAACCTACGGTTACCAAAGGTCATGTCAAGCGTGCCCGTTTTGCAGTTAATTTAAGCATTGGCTGTGGCCAAAAATGGTCGACCTAGTATAACTGTTGGTTGTTTGGTTAGGTCCATGGAAACATAATCAAGTACTAAAAAGTCCACCGGATAATAAAAATCTTCAACTTTCACTATCACATCAGTAACCATCCCACGGGGTAGTTTAGGAGTCAAGTCAGCTAACACCACGGTGGTGTTAGACTCCTGAAGTGGACCAAATTCGTACTGGTCATAAAGACTACCCGGTAAGATACTTACACTAGCTCCAAGGTCCAAGAGTGCCCGTGTCATTTAAATTCTCCAACTTGAATGGATATGATGGGCGCCCCCGGATCTTGCAACTTTGGTGGGAGTGAACCCGAAAGAATAGAACTCACATTTTCGGTTAAATCAATTTTCTTTGGAATTTTGTGAATTCTCTTTTGGGTACACAAATCTTTCAAATACTTTGCATAAGAAGGAACTTGTTTGATTGCATCTAAAAGTGGTAAATTAATTTTTACTTGTTTAAAAATTTCCCATAACTCTTCCTGTTGTGGGCCCCTTTTCTTGACCACCTTTTTAGATGGTTCCAACAATGCTTCAGGATAAGGGATGGTATTACCCTCCACGCCCTTTTCCTTAGCCTTGGGAACTTGTTCATTTTCAACGGGTTTTGGTTTTTCAAAAAACTTTTTACTTTTATTTTTACCCGTTTCCTCCTCACTTTCACTTTCATCATTCACATCTTCCACCACCCCTTCGACAAATTTGGGTGGTGGTGGCTCACTTTTATCATCAATTTTATTATTAACAGTTTTACCACTACGAAGAACAGTTACCTTATTAATTGGAGCATTGTGATTGTTCTTCGAGCTCGAACCTTGATGCTGCGGGTTGATAGTGGTATCGCTAGGAAGCTTCCCCGTGCTTCCTCTCAATTGAGCCATCTCTTCTGCAAGTTGTCCCACTTGTTTCGCTAGAGCCTCGTGAGACTTGTCTCTCACCTCATTTGTCTTGTTGTTCTCTTTCATCATGTTCATTAAAGCATCCATCTTTGAACTCAAAGATTCATCACCTCCACCTTGATTGCTTGATGAGCCACCTTGATTATACCCTCTCTGGTAATTACCACCTTGATTATAGTTTCTTTGATAACCACCACCTTGATTATAGTTACCTTGTCTGTTCTGATATGATCCACCTTGGTTACCCCCTTGAGTGTTTGGTTGAAAATTTGGATTCATCTGATTTGAAGCATTACCATACCTGAAATTAGGATGGTTCCTTAAACCTGGATGATAAGTATTGGAGTTCATGTCATATTTCTTCTCCCCTCCATACACTTGATTTACATCAGCAGTTTCTTGAACTGAATTTTCCGGGCATTCATCAGTCTTATGTCCCATCTCTTCACATACCCCACATACTGTATATGGTCCCGCTGGAACTTCTCTCTTCTTCATACGGGCCAATTCTCTTTCCAAAGTAGCAATTCGATCTTTGGCATTGGCATCTATATCCGAAGCAAACCTTGAAATAGGGTGTTTGGTTCTTCTATTTGCGGATTCTTCAGCTTTAGAGTTCTTGCTCATTCTTTCCAAAAAATCCCAGTCTTCTTGCTCTGGGTTAGATAATAAAGTCCCATTGCTAGTGGACTTTAAGTACTTTCTTTCCTCCTTACTCAACCCGTTCACAAAGCTGTTAACCAATTCCCATAATTCAATGTTGTGGTGTGGGCATTTCCGAATTAATTCCTTAAAACGAGTGAAGGCTTCATGAAGTGGTTCCCCTTGTAATTGTTGAAAGGAACGAATCTCTAATCGTGCCCCATCCGTCTTAAAACTAGGGAAGTATTCATCCAAAAACACTTGTTGCATCTCTCCCCAAGTATAGATGCTGTGTGCGGGCAAAGTAAGAAACCAAGTCTTTGCCTTATCCTTGAGGGAGAACCGGAACAACCTTAACTGAACTTCATCTAAGGAGAAATTGTGACCTCCCATAGTACCGCACATTGCTTTGAATTCAGAAAGATGATCGTATGGGTCTTCAGTAGCCATCCCATGAAAATGAGGAAGAATGTTGATATAGTTCGGTTTACAATCGAAAGATCTTCTTCCTGGAGGTGGAGGTACAATGGGTGATTCATTCTCGGAGGCAAGTGGTCTAAACCGACTATTAACCCCTTGCATTGGAATATGAGGCCTTCTTCGCGGTGCATCAATCTCTTCTTCTCTATGTTGCCTTCTTACAGGGGGTCTTCTATTTGCTTGACCAACATAATGTGCATCCCGATAATAATTACCCTGATGATTTCGGTGCCCTCTTGGGTTTTGCCTCGGTCGATTGACAAAGTCATGATTATAGTACCCTTCATTTCCCACATTCTGGTGTGCACCCACATTGGAGTGATGATCACTTTGGTAGTCTTCTTCATCTTCATGCCTACCATTACCATTGCCATATCCCCAACCATCTTCTTCTTCAGTAAACTCCCTTTCCGACTGTTCATCTTCCCCCGAATGGTATGTGTGAACGCTGACTCGCTCTGATGACTGATAACTTGGAACACTAAATGGTTCATCATCGTTGATATTTCCTCTCAGTTCTTCAATATTATCCTCAAGGTCATCATATCTTGCTTCATTAAATCTGTTCACAGGGTCGAATGTGGGATTGCCACGGTTTGATACAGAGGGGCCTTGATTGACATTTCGGGTGTTGGGAATTTGGTTATAGTTTGATTGAGGAGGTGGGTGTTGTTGTGGGTGTTGGGTTCGGTTTGGATGTGGTGGAGTGGGTGGTATACGGTTTTCACCCGAACGGCGGTTTTAATTTGAAGTGGCCATTTGGACGGTTCCAAAAGACAAGGTTTGGTGTGTAAGTGGTGATTGAGGGTTAGAAGGAATCGGCTCCTCTAAACGGTGTTGTCGGTTTCTTCTTGCTACTCTTTCGATTTCTGGTTCAAACACTAAAGGAGATGTCCTCCCCGAATGTCTTGTACGCATGCACTACCTGTAACTGCACAAGTAACACACCCCGCGTAATAAAGAAAAAAAATAGAGAATAAACCAAACAAACACTTAAACAGATTATCACAAAATCAACTAATCTCTAAACACTAAGCGCACTAGCTCCACGGCAACGGCGCCATTTGATGATCCGGTCGTTACGGGTCATACAAAACCTAATTAACCTAGGTAGATAGGGTAAGCAGGGTATCAATCCAAGGAGCGTGTGGTTAGTGAATATTGCCTAGTTGATTACTTATGAAGATGCTATGTAACTTATGAAGATTGCAATTTGTTCATTTAAGATTTTTGATTTTAAGTAGTTGTTTATAATACTAATAATTAACTGAAATTATAAATAAAAATGATGTTGTAAATAATCGGGTTAAAATGATTACACTAAGGATTCGGCAATTGAATACTAGGGCTTTAACAATTGGGTAAACAATAATAATGTAATTGGCACTAACGGAGTGATTGTTCAATAGGCTTAGGTATCAAGTTTTATCAATATCAAGATAGATTAAACTATACTTCATTACCTAGAACATACAATCCTATGTTTGTGTTAACGTAAGGAATCATGCTTATCTCACGAGAAATTGGCACAAGATCAATTAACTACAATGAGTTTAGCATAAGATTAATCACCAATTAACACGGTTAATTCAAGCACAAAATTAACATAAACAAAAGTTTAAGAACAATACCCAATGTGTTCAAACCCTAGATATCAAAAGCTTACATCCCTAGTGTAATACAAAAAGATTAGCCAAGCATGGCCATAAAGCTTGCTCCTTCAAAATTGGATCTTGAATCCCCTTCCTCTTCTGTGAACTTCCTTTCAAAAAATACTTTCTCTTTAACTTTAGATTAATAATCCTCTCCTCCAAAGAAAATAATTTCGATTCCTTCCCTTCAGAACCCCATGTGCGTCGCTTTTTTAAAAAAAAAAATAATAGAAACCCTCTTTTGACTTTTTTTTGTTTTGACTTGCTTTTCACTCCACGTGACACAAAGTCACTTTGCAATTCTTTTATTTTTTAATTATTATTATTATTATTATTATTATTATTATTTAACATACTATTATTATAAATGGTATTATGACCCCGTGCTATCGACTCGAGTGTACGAGTCTCGAATATAATTTGTACTGTTTTAGCCCCGCTCCATGCGATCACCTACCAAAAATATAAAATAAACAAATTAATAGTAAAAACAACCAAAAAGTAATAAAATATATACAATACTAAAATAATAGAGTACAGACCTAAAACTAATAAAAATACTATCTAATCGACTTAAAAATATACAAAACTGGCAAATAAACATGATGTGTGCAACCGCGCATCAACAGCCCCATTTTTATAAAGTTTTATAAATGTTTTGGGGGCGAAACACGTTGTAAAAATAACTAAGATTACTGGTAAAAGACAATCGGTAAGTGTGGAATGTGTACGAATATATGGGCGGATTATCTCCTTTCGGGACTGGAAGTTGAGAGTAAAAAGAAACCTTAAGGTAATGTTCCCAGGGCCATTCATAATCATTAGCCTTGGTATAGAGGGCAAGCGAAGTGTTGGTGGATCCATCGGGTTGACGACCCTAGCCGCGACCAGTCGCTCTGGTCATAGTTCGGAAAACTACTTCAAAGGCGGTGTAATGAAACACCTATTGGAACCAAATTGTCATGTGTTGATTATGAGCATATAACGTAAACACATACTCATATTCCTAGCTAGTTTATGAATCCACATGATCGTCTTAGTAATCTATGTTTATAACTATAAATATCTTGAATCTATAAGATATACTTTTCGTGGTAAAGCGAAAAGGGTTTTTATAAATTTTTGCGAGGTAAGCGAAAATGTTATTTATTAAACTCTGTGAATTCACCAGCCTAGTGTTGACAAATGTTTTGACGTGTTTTTCAGGTACAAGATAAATGCTTCGGAATTTGGCGGGATAATAAGTGTTTTGGCAATGTTGTGTTTGGACTTGTAATAAAATAATGATCTTGGGGACTTTTGTAACAGTAATTAGATCCTTTTTGGGTCTAAATTATAAAACTTTTATATTATAAGTTTTATGAAAATTTGTCCAAATACTTATTACTTGCTATTACACCATTAATTACCAACCTCCGTTCACCACCATGCTAAGTCTTCCGCTGTGGCATTTTTGAAGGTGTGACACCTACAACTGCAACAACTTACTAGCTGATCATCAAGAGCTTTCTGCAGTTATGAGGAGGAGGAGCAGGAGCAGCAGAGAGGGGCGCCTAGTTAATAGGTACTCTCCTGATAAGAGGATTGTACAGGCTCTTGTGCAGCCAAAGAATAAAAAGGCTCTCGTGCAGCCAAAGAAGAAAAGGGGATCTAGGCTTTATTAGTGATGACAAATAATACTAGATTTTAATGTTAATTCATGCGAAGTATCTAGGTTTTAATGTTAATTAAAGCCACAACATGTAGTTAAACCCGATTTTGCTAAGTATCTAGACTTTAATGTTAATTAAAGCCTTGAGTTTAAAGACGAAGTCTTCTATGGAGTTTGTGAAGTTTATCTTGTCAGTGTCACCTAAGCTGGAGAAGGTCAACATATGTAGTGGGGTTGGGAAGGGTGAACAGCTAGAGATGTTAAGGTTCTCTTGCAGGCCCCACGCGTATCACCGGTATAAATCATTGTGATGTAGCTAGGACAACAACATCAAAGACTTTAGATAACTCAAGAATTAGTTTAAAGACATATGATGATAATCTAGTCGTATAGCTACTTGTTTTTCTATTTTGTTTTCCTACCTATTTTATGGAGATATTTTGGATGTTAGCTTTCACAATAGGTGTACTCTGATATTAGGCGTAGGGGTGTATATGAGTTAATAGCTCGAAATCGTACAAAAGTATTCTAATATTATATTCATAATTATAATAAACTCATTTTAACCTGTCAATTTCGAGCTATTAACTCATATACACCTAATATTGAGTACACCTATTGTGAAAGCTAACATCCAAAATATCTCCATAAAATAGGTAGGAAAACAAAACAGAAAAACAAGTAGCAATACGACTAGATTATCATCATACGTCTTTAAACTAATTCTTGAGTGATCTAAAGTCTTTGATGTTGTCCCGGCTACATTACAAAGATTTATACCGGTGATACACGTGGGGCCTGCAAGAGACCTTTAACATCTCTAACTGTTCACCCTTCCCAACCCCACTACATATGTTGACCTTCTCCAGCTTAGGTGACACTGACAAGATAAACTTCACAAACTCCATAGAAGACTTTGTCCTTAAACTCAAGGCTTTAATTAACATTAAAGTGTAGATACTTCGCAAAATCGGGTTCAACTACATGTTGTGGCTTTAATTAACATTAAAGCCTAGATACTTCGCATGAATTAACATTAAAGCCTAGTATTATCTGTCATCACTAATAAAGCATAGATCCAATTTTCTTCTTTGGCTACACGAGAGCCCTTTATTTATTCTTTGGCTGCACAAGAGCCTGTACAATCTTTTTCTCGGGAGAGTACCTATCAACTGGGCGCCTCTCTCTGCTGCTCCTCCTCCTCTCAACATTCTCTGTTTTATCAACATTCTCTAGGTCATGTACATTCTCCAACCCGCCTGAACATGCAGGGGTGGACATGATGCATCAACTTTGTTTAAAATTTAATACTATATACAAAAAAAAAAATAGAAAAAAAATTACCCTCTTTGAGAAGAAGTTCCTTCATCATATTCACCTTGTGTGTCATCACCAACTTAAAAGAAAATAGAACAAAATTTAGAAATATTACCGTCGAGTTGTTTCATTGAAGAGAGAATGTCACCCCTCCTCAGCTCCTCCTCCCCAACCTCCTCATCTTCAACCTCATCATTTCCCCCTTGTGTGTCATTGCCAACTTAAAAGAAAATGGAACAAAATTTAGAAACCAGCTGTTTATGTAACAACGGGAAAATTTTTCTTTTCTTTCTTCCTTTCGTCTCTTCATCTCCGGACTTCATTAAATTTTCGGGACGAAAATTCTATCAACTGGGGGATGATGTGACACCCGGCATATTCAGGTCAATACTTTTATACTTTACATACATGCGTTTCATACTTTACATGCATACGAGTCTATCTCAACGAAAACATTTTAAACAACTACTTAATATCATACTTAACTGGGGTCAGTTAAGTCGTACTGATGATTCGGGAATCATCGGGAGTCGTTACAATGGTCCGAAGGACCATTGGGTGTCGGCCCATAACCATGTGTACAAGGATCGGTGATTCGTGGAATCACCGGATTTAACGCACGTACGCAAGTCTCGAGTCCCGGGAATTGGTGATCGGGTGGGAACGTATTAGTTATCGTGCATTATATGTTAGTAATCATTATGTGGCTTGTCGGTATGTGAAAACGTGATTACATATGTTAAAATAGGGTTTAACGCGCCAAAAACACAAACATTTGGACTATGGGCGATTAGGCTTGTGTGTGATAGCCTAATCGCCATTAGTAAGGGCGAGTAGGGCATTAGTAAGGGTGAATAGGGGCTATTCGCATGATGGTTCATGCGAATAGCAGCCCTACTCGCCTATACTGCTGCGTACTCGCCTGAAATGCCTTGAACGATCAAAAACGCCTATAAATACCACCCTTGACCTCGAAAACATCATTTATACAACCCTAGCCGTCCCATAACCTATCTCAACCCACAAACACCCTCTGGAACCTATTTTCACATCAAAACAACCATTTCCAAGCTTATTCCATCATCTCCTCTTAAATATAAGGTGTGTTCTTCAAACCCAAACCTTTAAATGATTATGTTTTACTCCCTAAAGGTCCAGACCTGACTTATAAACGTTTTTGTCCTTGAAAATCCATTTAAAACCGTTTTTAAACAAACCCACACCTTTACATGTGTTATATGTGTTATATGTGAATAAAGATAGAATTTTTAGGATTAAATCATGATTGTTTTTGTGTTATTATGATGTTTATGGCTATTACAAGTTAGTATGATGATGTCTTAGGAGTTTGAATGGTTTTGGTCGTGTATTGTTGATACTTGATGTTTTGACCCATTTGAAGGATTTTGGATGATTAAGGATGATATGAGGTGTGTTGTTGATTGTATGATGTTAGGGTTTGCTCTAGGATGATGCTAGAACAGTAGGATGCTATCGGATAACGTGGTTATGTGATTTAATCTGAATAATTGCTATTTAGGGTAAGTTCTTGCATGTTGATGTGATGTTTACATGCTAAGTTGCTATTTTGGGAAAACGCTCGCATTCGGAACGGTTAGAACAATGAAAACTTAGGGGTTTTGCTTGAAATATGTTTGTTAATGTGTTAGGATGATTATTGAATGTTCTTACATGTTTCGGATCTGATTTGGAGTGTTCGGCGCGCGAAATTGCACTACAGAACTGTATAGGCGAGTAGGATCCTACTCGCATGAGGCTTTAGGCGAGTAGAATCCTAAATGCCTGATGTTCAGGCGAATACAAGCCTATTCGCCTATAGTATATGCGAATAGGGGCCGATTCCCCTCAACTACTAGCATTTACAATCCTAAATGCCTATACTTAAGCATTTACAATCCTAAATGCCTATACATAAGGCATTTACAATCCTAAATGCCTATACATTAGGCATTTACAATCCTAAATGCCTATACATAAGGCATTTACAATCCTAAGTGCTAGTTTGATTCCTAATCGCGTATAATGCTGCTGTATGTATATTTTAACATCCCGGAACATGATTTAACGCCTAGGAACATGATAGGAACCCCGGGATACACTTAATGACTTTGTGACACGTGTTCGGACCCGTTTACACGTTAATCGGACATTATGCTAGACTAGGTGGACTGTTGCGCATATTAAGTGATTAATTGCATATGTGGCATGATGTCTTGTATTTATCTAACACGTGGAATGTCGGGTCACCAATGGCATGTCGGGCCTTGTCTGGTACGGTCGGTTAAACGTTTGAAACATCATTTCATGTATACACGGTTATGGTCTGGACTACTAGGGACTAATCAACCTGCGGGTTGTTAGTCTAACACCTTATACGCTCGTCATGATAGGTCACCGGTATTAGGGGCCGTCTATTGAGCAGGTTTACTTGTCGTAGTGCGAAGAGCAGCATCAGGTGAGTTTCACGGCCCCGCCTTACGCTTTACATTTTGGGGGAGACACAAGCTTATACTTATTACATAAATTATCATGTTATGCTAGTGTTGATTCATTTACATACTATACGATACGTAAAGTCCCGGGGAAACCATGAATATGCTGGATAGCATAACGGGGGAAATGTGGATAGATCTATTGGGATTGACAGACCCCACCCGTCGGCTGGGAGCCGGGCGGGTGCATATTGTCTCGGTCATAAGCTAAATCATTTCGGGCAAAAATCATATTTCGTTGTCTGTAATGGTTTCCGGTCGTGGTAGTATAACTCATGCGTCTAGCTAACGCTATCATTTCTGACATAGTGGTAACATGATGGCTTATATTACTTAAAACGTTTAATATAAAACCTGTGAACTCACCGGCATTATTTGCTGACGTTTTTAGCATGTTTGTCTCAGGTCGTTGAGGTAGCAGCTTATCATAGGCGCACGGAGTCACACGGCGTCTAGGATTCATATGCATTATCTTATCTTTTCTTTTTCAGACTTACGTACTTTTACATTTTGGGTTGTAATAAAAGTTACGCTTCCGCAGCGAATGGATTTATGAAAACTTGATGGTTGTTTGTTTCATTTTACGTATCATATAGTGTCGTTTATTGTGACCGTTGACTTAGATCCTGGTTTGTCATGCGCCTCGCAGTAAAACCCCGCACGTGGAATTTGAGGGTGTGACAGTTTAACTACAAATACAAAAGAAAATTTTTTTTTTAGAATATTACCATCGAGTCGTTTCATTGAAGAGAGAATATGGTGACCCAAAGAAGAATTCACAAAGTTTCTCCTCGGCTCCTCCTCGGCTCCTCCTCCTCAACCTGCTCATCTTCAACCTCATCATCACCAACTTAAAAGAAAATAAAACAAAATTTAGAAACCAACACAAAAAAAAAAAGAAAAAGAAAACAAAACTTAAAATACTACCATTGAGTTGTTTCATTTTAGAGAGAATCATCGGCTTCCCCCCCCCCCCCCCTCAACATGCTCATCTTCAACCTCATCGTCACCAACTTAAAAGAAAATAAAATAAAATTTAGAAACAACACAAATACAAAAAAATAAAACAAAACTTAGAATACTACCATTGAGTTGTTTCATTTTAGAGAGAATCATTGGCTCCTCCCCCTCAACATGCTCATCTTCAACCTCATCATCACCAACTTAAAAGAAAATAAAACAAAATTTAAAAACCAACACAAATATAATTAGACCCCAATTAGACCCCAATTATATAAACTTCCAATTAGACCCTATTGTAAGAGTCTTAATTGTACATAAACTTCCAATTAGACCCCAATTATATACGCATAATTTATTCGTACATGTTGCTTTAATAGTTGTATGCTTGATAAAATTACCATCTTGGCCATCACACCTCCTTAATAAGACTAGCAGGAACCCGCGCGTTGCAGCGATGCTGCACAATGTTTGGCTATATATAATTGGTATATATGTAAAATTGTTGTGTTTAGCTTTAAGACTTGTATGTGTAGCTTTAAGAGTTGTTTTATTGGCAAAATATAGAGATAACCATGGAGGATACATTTATATAAAGATGATATATTATTATTGTTATTATTACTATTATTATAGATTTTGTAACGAAGTGGTAGCATAAATATTAAAGAAAGTATAAAATTGACTTATAGTACAAATGTTTTATGTATAGGAGTAGAAAGTTTAGTAGAGTTGGACGTTAAGTTTGTATTAAATATAATGTGATTTGAAAGTAACACAAAGTGTGAAACAATAGAACTGGACCATAGAGTTATGTGAATACAAAAAACATAAGTGAAGAATAATGTTTTGAATAAATACTTTTAAACACAATAATGTGTATGTTAGCTTGTAGTGATGTACCGTTGTTTTGATGTAGGCTATGGTACTTAGTCTAGTAAAACCTCTCGGTACTGGTACACTACATTTTTAGTGTAGACCCTGCTTTCGTTATCCCTGTTGCTTGGGTGTGCCAATACCTTTGTGTTGTGCCTTGTGGTGCACCTTGACAGCGCCACATAAAGACTTGATCAAATAGAATTTAATATATCTACATGATAATTATCATGGACTAGTTATATATATATATATATATAAACATATATGTAATGATTATAGATTTGACTAAAATAAAATCAAATAGCTAGTATATTATAATAATAAATCAAGTCGTCTAGAATTAGATATTGAATTATAATGTAACAAAATAAAACGTATCTAAATGATAATTATCATGGAATAATTATATATATATATATAAACATATATGTATTGATTATAGATTTGACTAAAATAAAATCAAATGGCTAGTATATTATAATAATAAATCAAGTCGTCTAGAATTAGATATTGAATTATAATGTAACAAAATAAAATGTAATGTATAGTTTATGTGTACGTAAACTATGTCTAAGTATAAACACCAATCAGTAGTGTACGTATGAAAACGTCAAGTTATATATATTTAAATAAATAAATTTTACAACTTATATAATGCGACAAAATAACTATTTCTATATAATTAGAATAGTGATTATGACAAAATGAATATAAAAGTGCGTGTAAAACTAAATAGTTATTTTGTAAATTTAATAACTATCAAAAGTCTACCCTAATATATATATATATATACATATATATATATATATATATATATGAATAGGAGTATTAGAAAAAGAGGCAACTAAATAAAATTAAAGGCAATTAAATTAATAATTTTCTGAACATATAGGCATATGTTCGAGTCATAAAAATAATTAAAAAGTCTATGGATTTAAAAATATAAATTTGAGTAGTCCAAAATATATATATTTAATTGAAAAACATCATAATATTATCAAATAATCAATAAAGGTCGAGACTAAATATCTAGACCTAAAAATACATAATTGAATTCTATAAGAAATAATAATATGTCTAAAAGAGTCTACAATATTTCTATATATTAATAAAATATTGATTTAAAGTTATATTTACAAATTATATAATGTGTATAGTGTGTATAGTGTGTGTGTGTGTATATATAAGGATGTAATAGAATATATATATATATATATATATATATATATACACACACAAGGTGCTCCAATAATAACTTCATATATCTAAATAGTTTTGAATATTAAGTAACATTTATAGAATTTTAGAATATAATTCTATTTAATTTAGTCCAATTCATAACATCATATAGGTTTTAATTCATTAAAGTATATTTACACCCTCATTGAGAATTCTAATTAATATAATATTCTATTCATTTAATCTAAATAAAAAAACGTAAATCACTTCACATACATATTAAAAGGAATTATAATTTATGTTTTCAGAATTCGATGTTACAATAGAGGTTTTTGTAACACCCCAACCGATGGCGGAATCATCGAGGTGTCACGTAGTGACGATTGTTCAAAAGCACATTGTACTAAAATGTAAATATATTATTGAATAATTTAAATTGTCTTACATAGATGAAATTAAAAAAAAATACAAAGTCTGAATGAAACATGAAATTCGAAATAACTTATTAAAAGCAAACACTAAAGTCCATTGGAATTAGTTCCTGGTCTAACTTCCAGTCTCACTTTTAATGCATAATTAGTGTTTATATATAAGGTGTACTGCAGCTAACCCACCACACCTTTGATACCTTGAAAACGTACTGGACGCCTACCAAAAACCCCAATAGAATTTCACACTACCTTAACGTACCTGTAAATTCATGATTACGTTCCGGACCGGAATCATCAATTTACCTTACATTAGGGTGTTATTTCCTTCTACAACTCTAATTCAAAACAATATAACTAATTTGGAGTATGCGAGCTATGAAAATGAGGTCTCATGAGTTTGAACATAAGACATTAGACATGCACTGCGACAAAGTAGAGAAATTTGCATAATTCTCCCCAAGTCAAAATGAATACTTAAGGACTATCTTCCTTTGTAAGTGCCGAGTAAAAAAAAAGAATACTTTAACACGACAACTTTGATATGAGCAATTTCTTGGTTCACATGCCTTAGTATCTTTTTAGTGTATTAGGTGTCTATAGTCAAGGTAATGCAAATGAAAAATGACTATTGCTCAAGCTAAGATTGTGTTGTGTGTAAATCAGCTTGTGATCGTAATACAAATAGAGAATGTAATTTGAAATTTTGAGCGAATATGGTATAAATTGCTATATAATTTTTACATAATTAAAAACATGAAAATAGTATACATATAGTGCAATATAGAACTACATAGCATAGATCATGTAATCTGCACACACTAAAATATATTAACTAATTTAACTTTTAGTTTGTATCTTGTAGTATTTGTGTTATGCGACATAGATTTGTCAGTTTGATAATGGTCATGTCTAACGAGTTCTCCTGATATATCATGTTTCTTAGATCATCAATTTCCAACCTTAGGTGTAATCATCTTTTACAAATAAAGCAATTAATACAAACATTGCATACAAAAGTTGAAAGAAAAAAAAAATTAATTTCCCAAAAAAAAAATCCAAACATGATAACTTGAAATTATTCCAAAACTAAGACATGACTCAAAATGCAAGGAAAAACTGAAGCAAAAGGGTGAAAGATGTGGATATTGAATCCGTTAGTTAGGAAAGTTTTTAATCCAAAGCTTGATTAATGAGATTTGCATCTTTAGGACCAGCATCTTCTTGGGTGTTGATATTGAACGCCCTACCACATGCCACTTGATTTGTTGTATGGTTTGCTGGGACAAGGTCTGGACATTGATTTCTGAGATGGTTTGGATCGCCACAATTGAAGCAGGCTCGAGCATATGTTATGGGTTGTGGGTTTTGGCGAGCTGGTTGAGGATTCACTGGCTGAGGGTTGCCTGGTTGAGGGTTAACCGGTTGAGGTCTAAACACCGAACGACACGTGGTAGCTACATGACCAAACCTACCACAGGTGGTACAGTGGCGACAAGGATAGTTTGAAGGGTGATGGTATTGACAAGTAGCACATTTGGGCAAGTTTTCCCCATAAACCTTCTTGGCAGGAGGGATCTGGACCATTGGAACCTGGTTCACTGGGGCCACCATAGCATAGTTTTTACTTTCAAATTTCCGCTTCTTGGAGTTAGAACTGGGGTTTGCTGAAGCGGCTTTTGATGATTCAACAGTAGGGGTGGGGGTCTTCTCAGCTGGTTTCTTAGCACCCTTCCTAACCAGATTTCCCTTTTTTACGTGCTTGTCAGTCAAAGAGGCTGCAAGCTGGATGGCTTCTTCCACCGTAGTGGGTTTGCTTCCAGTGACTACGTCTTGAATCAGGTCAGGTAATCCCTCGATATATTTCTCGATTGCTCGAGAGACCGGGGTAACCATGTGTGGAACCAGTTGCTGAGTTCATGATATCGAGTATTATACGCAAGATTCTCACCACTGTCTTGTTTCAGCCCATGAAACTCATCCTCCAATTTCTTGATTTCTTTCCTAGGGTAGAATTTGGCGATCATGAGTTCCTTAACCTCAGCCCAAGACAAAGATAAAGCAACCTCAGCGCCCCGATTGCGCTTTTCGCCGTTCCACCAAGTTAGCGCCCCCTTTTGAAGGACACTGGTGGCATAGCGAACGCGGAGTTCATCAGGACACTCGTTGTTCACAAAGGTGCTCTCCATGCTTTCAAACCATTGGAGGATGCCAGTAGCACCCTCCTCGCCAGTGAATTTTGTGGGGTTGCAGGAGTTAAAGTGTTTGAATGTGCACCGAAATTGAGTCGCACCCCCTGTGTTAGCACTGTTACTATTCTGGGTTAACTCACTGACAAGGTTTGGGATCCCTGCAGCAATCTGCTCAACGACTAAAGATGCGAGGCGACGATCAGAACGTTGTCCAGAGGCACGAACAGTGCGTTGGCTGGCATCACGGAGCATGCGGCGAGCAGACATCTACAGGGCAGACAATGAATAATCATGAGATTAGAAAATGTAAGAGTATAACTGTACATATGGTTATGAAAGTATGAATTTGTAAGCAAAATATGAAAATCATGAAATACAAAATATTGTATATGAAACTGATGTGTTGCAAAACGCATCTCTTTTCCTATGTATTTTGTATACTATTTGGTCATGTTTTTATTCGTTTCGTGTTGTTTTTATTATGTATTTACTTATTTCATTATTTTATAGGTGTTCGTGAGAAAGGAGCTTAAAACAGTGAAAAATAAACAAGACGCGAGCACCTAGTGTTTATGGACGTTGGAGCGTAAACGAGCAACTTTGGTCGAGCCAAGAACACCCTATTCTAGCTTGGAGTTTAATAATAATAATAATAATAATAATAATAATAATAATAATAATAATAATAATAATAATAATAATAATAATAATAATAAATAATGCAAAAGAAATATGAGAAAAATTGTCTCAAACTTGGTGGAGGCGTAAAACAAAACAAGAAAAGAATAATTGGAATAATAGTTAGTTGGCCTACTTGATGACTTGCAGCCCAATATCTATTTCTTTTGTTTTAACCTACATCGGGTAACACAGAGGATATATACATCGAACTGAGACATCATATTGGGGGATTGAGACACTAACAGCCGCCAAAGGGAAAAGAGGTGATCGAACACAAAGCAGCAGCTCTAATTGTTTTAGAGGTTTATTGAAGGCTAGGGAGGCACGGGTCAAGACTGAAGCTACTGGTTCGACTATAATAAATTTTAGTTTTCATATTTATTTACTTTGTGTTTATAAATATTAAGACCATGACTATATTTTATTTTGAACCTATGTTTTTATCGATTTTCATTATTATGAGTAGCTAAATCTTGAACCACTACCTAGGTTGTATGATGACTGCATGTTAAATTTATAGTTCTCGGTTTATGGATTATTTATTGAATGGTTAATGTTTTGGTAACGATTTGATTGGTGTTTATTATGATGTGTGTGCGTGCTTAAGTCTAATTTATTATTTTTGAGAGTTCCATAAACGTCTTAGTGAATGTCTTTCATGTTTGGATGTTTATTAAGGTTACCTGCTTAGTGCTTGTAGCTTAGTTTATGGTTTTGGTACCGAAAGCCATAGGAACTTGATTAGAGAATTTAGAGGACTTTTGTATTCTTCCATTCTTGAGACCGGGAGGTGATGGAATGTTGGATTGTCTAGAGCTTTAGGTGTTAGGTTTTGGGTGAGACCGGGAGGTGATCCTATCCTAGTTGTCTTTAGTTTCTTGCAATTCCAAGTCATAGTTAACCCAATTAAGTTACTTCTTTACATCTTCGGGTGTATTGTGATTAGAGAGACCGGGAGGTGATCGAGTCATTAGAGTACCTTTACATTCTTAGTGAGGTGAGACCGGGAGGTGATCCGAGCTAGACAGCCAGTGTTTTATTCTTTAAGATTCTTTGGGGTGTGTTGGTGAGACCGGGAGGAGATCTAGCACGTCTTAGGGTTTCTTAAGTTATCTTTAGAATCTGGTAAGCCATTTAGTTTTCCATTACCGAGAGTTGTGAGTTTGCATGTAGGATTCTTGACCTAGGTAGTTGCCTTCCTATCCTGATATTTTCCTTGATTATCTTCGCTGTCTATTTATCCTTGTTTATATACTTTATTTATTTTATTTAATTATTTAAAAAAATCAAAAATCATTTATAAACCAAATTTGTTAAGTCTTAGTCGAGTCTAGTTTTGTTTTCCATTAGTGTCCTGTGGGTTCGATACTCGGACTTACTTAGTCTGTACTGCATTGATAGGTACACTTGCCTGTCGTGTGGTCTAGTTTAGTTGAGTCTGTTTTATATTACTAGGTGTCTAGGTTAGTTTATATTTTTAGACCATACATAGCACATCAGAAACGAGAGAGTATTATTGAAAAACTTGCATAAAATGCTTGGATTGCCCTTGTCTAGCTGTAAAGCCCAACAAGAACGTTGACTTTTCAAAGGAATTGAACCCAATGGTGATCAAAGAAGACATGCTTTAGCCTATAAGTGGTCACTCACTCCAAGAATCCCCAGGTAAGCATAACAGGTCCGTCATTGGATTTATGCGCTATGCTTGCCTATGCCAGAAAACCCAGTGTACAAGCGTCCACCCTTCCAGATTGCACGTGTTCCATCACACTCATTAAAGCTCAACAACTTTGAAAGAGCAAAATAAGAGTAGGCATCATACCTAAGAGCGTCTTTACTAAAGGTACTGCTTCCGTTCCATGATGATATAGACTTTTGACTCCTTGTAAGACACCATCTCTATGCACCATGATGAAAGATGAGAAGAATGGAGAGAGAAGAAGGGAAAGATGGAGGGATGAAGGTGGAGGAAGAAGAGGGAAATGGAAATTTAGGGAATATAATGCATGAAAGTTGAAGTTCGGTTATAGTCTAGGCCATTTTATCTAATAACCTAGTTCCCTATGACCATGGCTCTGATACCAATCTGTAACACCCCAACCGATGGCGGAATCATCGAGGTGTCACGTAGTGACGATTGTTCAAAAGCACATGGTACTAAAATGTAAATATATTATTGAATAATTTAAATTGTCTTACATAGATGAAATGAAAAAAAAAAATACAAAGTCTGAATGAAACATGAAATTCGAAATAACTTATTAAAAGCAAACACTAAAGTCCATTGCTATAGTACTAAGATCAAACTTGAAACACCCTAAACCTTTTTAACCGAAAATACGCAGCGGAAATACGAACCAGAAAATTTCTTGCTTTATAAAAACATTATTGTATGTTTGGAACCCATAGCTAAAAGATATTCTAGGTGTTTCATATTTTATTGTTTCTTATTACATCATCTACAACTCATCTTTATTAGTTTACGTGACCGTGACCCCGTACAATCCGCATCCTCACTCGACCTCCAACCATTTCTTGCTTTGTGAGCTTGACTTGACAACCTGCAACTACCACATAGCCATTTCGTTAGTTCATTAAGTGACTTCATGCAAATATTCACAATATGGAAATAACATCAACAATACTCAATGGTCATAACCAAACGCCTTTTTGTAAGTTCGGATCCGGTCTCCGGATCCTTTCCTCCAATTTCCATGCATTCATACTTACATACCTGCATTTTTATTATCATCCTCATAACAAAAAGATTAATGACATTACAATACACACACACATACAAATCCCATGTACAAGTTATCTTAACCCGTCATACTACTCTTCTTTGTGTATTCTCAACGACAAACATGACGTTTCCGAACTTATACTCAACCTACACATAACGACCAACCTTTACATACATAAAACTTTCACACATTACCGGGCATAAGCAACTATGCACACATTTTATTACACTAGCATCCAATGCGAGAAACCTCCACTTACTAAGCGGTTTACCATTTGTGTGACCTTGCATAACTATACAATTCAATCTAAATAGTTACACCCATGATTTAATGTACCCATCTATATATATATACACACTCATATCAATCCGTACATTTTACCATTCATTCTTATGCCATATTTGTTAATCTTGGTTTATTTCATGCTTAATTACCCTCACTTCATTTATCTTTGTTGCTCATTTATCCCAACTACTTTCATTGTTGTATGGTGAACTATACCCGTTCACCAACAACATCAATTCGCTTACCTTATTATAAATTACCTTTTCATACTTGTTTCCCATTCTCTATTTATACATAAGCATACAATTACTAAACCAAGAGTTTGCATCATAAGTCACTTACCTTTGCCCGTAGGAGTGTTTTCGCCTTATACGTGTTTGACTTATAGTCCCAAGCTTTTCACCTTGCTCGAGATCATATCCACTTGACCCGTTTACTTTTAAGCTTCTTGTACCTAGCTTACTTTCAAGTCAACATGCCGTGTTAGAATACTAATTTGGAACTTACCTATTCAAACATTAGTATTCATTCTACATCATTCAAACATGACATCAATACATTCAACAACTAGTTCTATTCAATAAGTCTTTCCATATACTACCCGTTTGACCCGTTAGTGAAAATACTTGCATGAACTAGTTGGTAAGTGTTCTTAGACACTTTTTGAATGCCACATAATATGCTATTCTTTCCCTACAATCCGTACTCCAAGACTACTACAAGCGTGTACATTCTTACACCTTTTCTTATTAAATATTACAATATAAATGTGCAGCGATTTTCTGCGCAGCTGCTGTTCAATGTCGTTTTTCCCCTTCTAAACCTCGGAATCAGATCTTGACTATCAAATACAAAATGTGCGTCATTCAAAGACCTTTCCAAGCATATAAAGAACACCTCCTAACGATGTTTCTATGATTTTATATGAATATTTTAAGATCAGGTCAGAAACATAATTTTGACCAAACAGCTTTGCTGTCAAAACTGAAATGTTAACTTTAGATGCTGTTTTGACCCACTACAACTCAGAATCAGCTTCTTATGACTAAATATGAAATGTAATATGTGCAACAAGCTTTTCAACAATATAAGGCTCGTCTTCTAACTCCGAATAACGAATGAGATATGCCCCTTACAAGATTACTATCTAGGGCTGTCAAAAGTGACGAATTTCATACAATTTTACACCATTTGACCCAATTCAAGTTTCATGTAAGCATTGTATCAAACACTTCATGTGCACCCTTTTTGCAAGTGAATTCTAAGCCTTATGGACTTCTCAAACTTTGCCAGTTAACTAGCTAATCATCAACAACATCATTCTAACCATCATGCTTAGCTATTTCCAATTTCAATTTATAATTTTACCAACACATAAGATTCATGCAATACATATGGAATACAATTCCTCTACAATCCATGCCTAAAACATAGATTTCCTACTATTTTAGTAACATCAAAGCTACTAATCAAAACCAAAATCATCATCTTTGAATACAAGCAAGCTTCCAACAATTTAACTCGTTTATAAACCACTAAGAATGATCAATATCACTAATAATCAACAATATCACGGATTTAACATGTTTTGTTCAAAACCCTGGGTTTTGAACCCTACACGAATTTGGAGGTTAGGGTTCTTACCATCAATTTCTTGCATCAATTTCTTCAATTTTAGGGATTTAGGGGTGTTTAAGGGCTCAAGAAACCCCTTTTGGGGCTGATCACGAAAATGCACCCAATTTGGGTCTTTTGCCATTATAATTTTGACCTAGATTTACTCCTTTGGTCCCTCAACTTTACCCCAATGTTATGTTTTTATAAAAACTAACTACTCAAGTTAGTTTCTAATACTATTTACTCATTTATATAAATAATAACATCAACTAGGTTATTTCCATACTAGAACATAACCCACATTCTTATTTTCTAAGTCCTGTTTTATTATTTTGCTAATCACACATACTGGCGTAATTAAGCAAAATGGATTTTTGGGGTGTTACAAAACTGCACCTGAAACATGTACAAAATAAGTTTGGTCAACATATGAAATGTTGGTGAGCATTCCTAGATTTAATACATATAGTAAGTTGAAAAAAATGTTATACAATTCAAGTGCAAAGCTACAATGCAATTATGTAAACTATGTATCATACAAATGAGCGAAATCAATCCTGTGACTGTATAATGTACTAAATGAACGGCGGTGTACTTATCCAATAAATGGATAATATCTTAACAATGACCATGGATTCTCCGATGAAAAAGGGGGAGAATCAACCTAGGCGGATTGTCAATCCAATAGCGCTATCCAATGTTAAGGTCGGCTTGTACCATGTTAATGATTTCACTAAGTACAAATGTATTCTACATGTATTGTCTAAACATAAAGCACGTTTGTAAGCAAATGCACATAGTACTAGAATTGTATTGTAAAAATGTGAACTTGTATTTGTAATTTGTATAAGTGTACATGTAACACCCCAAAAATGAATAAAAGCAAAAAGGGGATAGGAAATACTCACAGATCGCGTAATAGCTTGAAACTCTACCAAACAACATGATGTGAATTAGGATTATCCCAAAGGATTAACCTAAAGAAATAAATAATTTGTAAAGGAACAAACTTAGAGTCTAAGTTATCTAGGATTAGGCACTTAGGGTTTCTAGACTAGAATTTGGGGATTTTATGGCTTTTGATTTGAACTCAAATTGGTTTTAAGTAAATTTTTTTTTAATATTTAAAGAAAAGTTTATACAATCAATCATCCTTTAATAATTTCAAATTTTGAAACATGTAAAATAATTAAAAGTGCAACCAAATGGAACGATTCGAAATTAAATAATACAATTTATGTAATTACTGTGAAATAAAAATGAAAATAAAAGAAGGAAGTAAATAATCAAATAAATGTAAAATATATAAGTTATTAAGACATTAGAATATAATTTCAGAATTTATAAAATTCAAAATTTTGATATTTTTTGTATTTTAAATTGATTTAATAACATTAAAATGTAATAATTAGGATTTAAATACAAATAAAGTGTAAAAATATTATTTTCATTTTTTAACAGTATTTATCATACGGTATAAGTGAAAAATTATTTTTAAAAATTAGTTTACATATTATTTCATTTAAAACAGATTTTATTTTAATATAATCCATTAAATAGGATTAATTCATAAAAATAGGTAAAATAACTTTTTTTACAGAAAATAAAATTACCAAAAAGTTTTAAATGGATAGAAATAATTCCACAAAAATTTTGGTAATAAAATGATGAAAAATGAAATTTTAATGAATTAATTATGATTTAAACAAAATAAATACATTAAAAATAATAAATAAATATTTTTCTGGAAAATAAAATTATAAACATAAACTTTAGGGTCTTATAAAGCTAGGATAATTTTTATAAAAATTTTGGACTAAGTTTGCTAATTTTAAGAATTAAAAGGATATATAATACATATATTGGTTAATAAAAGAAAATGCTGAAAAAAAATAGGACAGAATCGCCCAACCCCTGGACTCGACCCTGTGACCTTCAGACTTTATGTTCATGCCCAGACCAGCTGGTCTGGGTTGGTGTTTGTTGTTTAAACCCGTTTCAGATTATTTTATTTAATAACCTTATATCACCTAAATCCCCAAATTAAGCTTATAAACCCTAACTCCAATCCAATTCGATTGAACACGATAACGATGCTGATCATAAACAAGGATATATGGCTTTTAATCTGCACCATTAAGCGACCCTAGAGGTAAAATTAATTGAAGAAACACGTACCGGTTGTTGGATAATTCGTGACTTTAAAGAACCAAAGAAGACGAGTTAAAAACTTCGATTATGCTTCAATGTGGGATCGAAAATGACAATGGATGGATAGGTTTTCTTAGTAGAAGCTTTTAGGACTTAGGTGTGAGTTTAATTGCCGAAATACGAGCTACAAATAACGATTTCACAAATGGGTTTTTGGAAAGTTTTAAACGTGGTCAAAATCGACATAATAGGTCCTGAAATCACGTTATGACGCGGAATTGATTGAGGGTTATATAAAATACATGATTTTCGCAGGCCATGGCGTGATTTAATTTGAAAATAAGGTTGACAATTACGTGTAGATTGAAAGGTGTGGCTGGAACGTATCTGGACATGCCATATGTCCAGATTCATAGTGAATCTGGATGGTTTTATGTCTAGGTTCATCAGTTTTTTAAAAAATTCATAAATGTTTAATATTTATTATTATTATTATTATTATTATAAATAAGGTAACTAAAAAGATAAAATGCGACGTACAAGATAGGAGATACGAAATGTTATAGAAAAAAAATAAAAACGAAAGGTGATGGATGTCACAGTTTTGAAATTGTCAAATTAAATTAAATTAAATTATTGAAAAAAATTGAACAATAGTCACTGCGTGACACCTCGTTGTGTTCGCTATTGGTTGTGGTTCAATAAGCTTCACCGACCAAATAACACAAAATATTAATTTAACCACTTGTATTGGTATAACTATCATAGCGTGGTACTAGGAGCTTAGTCTTCTTTCTTACACCGGTATGAGGTTGGTATGGGTGACTTGTTTTTCTAGGTGCTAATGGGTTATGTTGTTTTTATGCCATATATACCTTTGTTTTAATACATGACACTTTCAATATTTTTATATGGGTTATATTGTTTTTTATGGCATATATACCTTTGTTCTAGTACATGACACTTTCAATGTTTATATAAATTCAATATCTCTTATTAGTTTTTAGTGTTGTTTGCTGGTCGATTTTGTGTTGTCGAGCCGGGGGGTCTCTCTGGAAGCAGTCTCTCTATCTGCAAGGATAGGTGTAAGGTTTGCCTACATCACACCCTCCCAAGACCCTACTCTTAGCTATGCTAATTGTGGGATTTACTGGGTAAGGTTGTTGTTGTATTGGTATAACTATCAAGATATGAGTCATCATGTATAATATAGATTAATATTGAAAAATAAGAGCACAATGTAGCTATATTAAAAAAAGCAATGAACTCATTATAGGACATGCATGATAGGAATCTTTTTGTGAGAAGAACGGTACAATCGGTTCAACCTTTTTGTGAGAAGAATGGGGGTTATATTGTGGAGAAGATATTAACCGTGTATTAGCCACATGTACCTTAGGCATGATATGTTGTATAAAAGGGCATAATGGGAAAAAAGGAACACAAAATATTAATGTAACCACTTGTATTGGTATAACTATCATAGCGTGGTACTAGGAGCCTAGTCTTCTTTCTTACACCGGTATGAGGTTGGTATGGGTGACTTGTTTTTCCGGGTGCTTATGGGTTATGTTGTTTTTATGCCATATATACCTTTGTTTTAATCCATGACACTTTCAATGTTTTTATATGGGTTATATTGTTTTTATGGCATATATACCTCTGTTCTAGTACATGACACTTTTAATGTTTATATAAATTCAGTATCTCTTTATTAGTTTTTAGTGTTGTTTGCTGGTCGATTTTGTGTTGTCGAGCCGGGGGTCTCTCTGGAAGCAGCCTCTCTATCTGCAAGGATAGGGGTAAGGTTTGCCTACATCACACCCTCCCCAGACCCTACTCTTAGTTGTGCTAATTGTGGGATTTACAGGGTAAGGTTGTTGATGTATTGGTATAACTATCAAGATATGAGTCATCATGTATAATATAGATTAATATTGAAAAATAAGAACACAATATAGCTATAATCAAAAAAGCAGTGAACTAATTGTAGGACATGATATGAATCTTTTTGTGAGAAGAATGGGGGTTACATTGTGGAGAAGATATTAACCGTGTATTAGCCACATGTATCATAGGCATGATATGTTGTATAAAATGGCATAATGGGAAGAAAAAGGGTAAAATATAGAGATATATGCTTATGTCTTTTCATATGTCATCTTAAAAAAGTAGTGAAATTACTTTGATGCCCATCTAGAATATATTATATAATAGTATAGATATACATAATAATAATAATAATACAGATATATGTAACAATCTGTTTTTTTTTTATTCATGGATTAAGAATGTTGACATTTAATTCTCAAATTAATATACAATGATATAACCAGCCAGTGAAGTCACAGAGGAGTGATGGAGGTGGAAGGTTTTAATGCTTAGCCTGTTTCTTATCCTGGGATTGCAAGTTCGAGTCCTAACTAACACGCAGGAATTTGCCTAAATACTACATGGGGCTACGAGTTGGCCGGTAAAAAAAAACAATGATACAACGACCTTAGTAACGGTCTTTGATGGTTGGATAACAAGAAGATTGGTGTTTTCTTTGGTACAATATATTAGGCTTGATGAACAGGATATGTTGTGTGAGATGTAATATCATAGTATGAAGCATTATAAAAGACACTACAACTCATATTTATTATGATTTTATAAACAATATAAAATACCCATATTTATTATGATTTTAAAAACAATATAAAATGCACATAAACATCATTACTGCATTACATTCAAATATATTCAATTTGGATCTTCTAAACAATAAAAAAATTTCTCAAACGTATCTGCATACAAGAGCAAGCTAAACTTCAAAACTTTACAAGGAGAAAATAAACATAAACACAAAAATTAAATACACAACATACATTTTTTAAGCACGAAACTTGGAATCCCGTGTGCGAATCTTGTGCCATTTGGGTTTGAGTCATAAAGGCTTCTTTGCAGAAGGCTTCTATCCCGAGTCCTTGTAAGATTGAAGAGCGTTGGTGAACCAGGTCCAGGTATGCAAGAACACTGTGATGTCCTAAGGTCGATGATACACGTATTTTGTTCTTGGATCAACGATAAGCCCTTTTCCTCCATTTACTTCCAAATCATGCCTACGCATTTAAAAATAAAAGTAGCAAATGTTTTAATTTAACAGCATTATTTTTTATAAAGATGAATTTGAAGGAGAGACAGAATAAGACTCAACTGGAACACAAAGTCGGGGATGGTTAGTTGCTCACGAGGAACATATTTGAAAAGCTGAAGAAGTCGATCAACGTATACAGCCTTTTTCCACACCTGCCAAACAATATCCACTTATATAAGAAACTTACAAGGAAAAAAAAAAACTTTGGATATACTGGAAAAACATGTCACAGGATTTTCTAATTTTGCCATCAACAAAGGGTATTTCGCAATTTCATGAACAATTTCATAATACATTTATACAGATGCAAGAAATTTCAAGCATGTTTGTACATAATACATACCATGCCATCCACTAATAGTTGCAATGCAAGTATGGCAGTCTTCAGTCCAAAGGTTGGGTGGAGGATGTATATTGCCTGCGTGCGTGTGAAATACATGCATAAATGAATTAAACAAGTAGTTGATGATTTACCGGTAACAATAAATACTAAAAAGATACACCTTCCCTATGTTTCTTCATCATTGCATGTTAATTTGTTAGAATTGATAGATATTTTAGAAATAAGATTTCATTGATTCATCTTTGCAGAATGATATTTCAGATATTTGCTTACATGAAGATTCCGCTGGCTTTTCCTACCAAGAATTTGCTGCAATCGTCTCATAAATCCCAGATCCGGCTGCCTGTTAAATCCAGAAAATGAAATTTAGTTGTAGGATTTACCAATTATGGTTGCCTTATTTATACAGAGTAAGGTGAGCTAAGGCAATAAGAACTCACACTTGTAAAGATGCAGCAGAGTGGAAGTATACGATGCTATAAGGTTTCTGGATTAAGGGCTCAAACTCCTGAATTTAACAATTAGAGGCAACGGTTAACGTGCTATATAATAAAATTTTGTACAGTGAAAGTTGGCCATGGTTTCACTTCTAAGTCAAAATACTTGTAGAATGTGGGCCAAGAGCCGTTTTTACCTTTACTACATAAAGAACAAATCTTTCCAGATCAAGACACCGAAGAAGAAAATGTGCTCCAACTACAACCATTACAGGGCGACCTTCACTATCTACCCCTCCGCGGTACCTGAGTCAAAAGTACAGCTTGTAAGCACTCAAAATGGGCGGGTAGTGTAAAAGTTATCTTTGTGCGGGCCGGGTCAGGTAGAGCCAGAACACTTTTGTCCAGAAAACAAAAGAGATAGCGGCACAACTTGTTGCTCGCTTACCCACTATCCAGATGCAACTTGGTTTTCATAAAACCCTATATAGAAAACATTATTATATAGTATGACCATTGCATCAAATACGATCAGAAAATAACTTTTTTCTATGAATCTAACTTTTACAAAATGATTTAGGAAGTTTCCTGCATTGTTACACTTTACAGGCGTTTTGATCCATTTGGCATGTTTCTTTTTAGCTCCTTATTTATTATACCCGTTAGTAATTGAACAAAAACCATATATACCCCTCATATTCCTTCATAAATAAATGGGTTGAACTTGATACCTCTAGAATTTTGAAATTCAAAAAACAGCACAAGTTGAGTAACATAATTACTTACAGAATCTTCATTTCTGCAATTTCAGAAAGATTAAGAGAATTTGCTTTGGCCAGGTATCTAGAATGGAGTGAGTATTCCTCAGAAGCAGAAAGTGGTGGGCCCCCGAGATCACCAAATCCTAGCATTTTAGCAAAGTTGAACCCATTTTGGGCTCGAGCGGTTCTTTCCCATTGTTCCTGGCGCCTTTGATCAGGATCTTTAATTATGGACATGAAAGCAGGATCTAAATATGATTCCAAGTACGAAGAGTTCCTGTCATAAAAAATCTAAACATCAGAACATGGATTATATTCCTTCATTCACTATTCTTTATATATGGAGTATGGACAGATGGCCACTTTATTTCTTCTCACATGAAGTAGGACCCCGAAATGGAAGGGTTGGGACTTCAAAGGGATTGAGTCTTGAAAGTGGTTATCTTATATTGTATAATCAAATTATTAGATGATCAGCTGTAACAAAACAAATGTAGGAGATACTGTTTGGATATTTGAAATTGTAATAGTTTGTCAATTCTTAGTTTCTAAAGAACTAAAAGTTAAAATGACCAAATGTGGCATCTTATTATAAAAGAGGGTAGACTTCTTGTGAAATGGAGGTAAAATTCCCACAAATTAGGTTGAAAGAAGGGTAGGCAGGTAATTTTATCAAACTCCTAGATAAGCAGTTATGTTCCTGCTTGCATGAAATGATTATTTGATCCTAAATAACATTATAATCAGAAGCATACCATTATAATCAGAAGCATTAGAAAGTCTTAAAAGTGCTAAAGATATGAGTCTATGGCTACTAACCGTCTAGCCAATCCTTGATCACCAACAGGAACATCTAATGAAGCTCGGGGAAGTTTAGGAACTGTTTTTTTGACATTTGGTAGTGGTTTTATTCTGATTTTTCTTTCATCTATAACTGTTTCACCATTTTCATCTCCAACATCAGCAGGAAGCTTAGAAATGGCAATCTCTTCCTCCTTTTTATCACGGGGAAAATAGAGTGGAAGCAACCTACATTGGCATATCAAATATAAGTGCACGTAATTAGATTACCGTTTCATTAGAAGATTCACTTGTACCCGCACAATAGTAATGAAAACTTGTCTTTTGCCTTGCCTATATAGCAGAGGTGGCAAGATGAGCGAGTAGGGCAAGTGTCAAAACAGGTCAGGTTGGGTTGACCCACAAACACTTTTGAGATCATCTTTTTAAAATGGGAATATGGGGTTGACATATGTGAAGGTCACTCAAGCATTCAACTTTTAACTTTGAAATCATCCATACATTGAAACTACTTTATGGGCCAACCAAGTATGCATCTGGTTTCATTTATAACAATTCGGGCCAAAAAAACATGTCAGATGACAAGATGCCCTTATTATTATGAGAAGACAAGATATACCTTTGATAGGCAACATGTTATAGGTTGCAACTCTGGTCTTTCCAAAAAATAAAAATAAAGGCAGTTTCATCATCCAGTAAGTTTTGTATTAATAAAACCAAACATGTACTGCCCGTAACAGTGCAAAGCTTTCAGTATAGTTGCAATAGACTTTCAGGATACTTTTAACCCATTTCCTTTTAGCTATATTTTTTATTTGACTCGTTTATAATAAAACAACCCAAATTGACCCATTCATAAGTAAACGGGTTGAAATTGCCACCTATACTGCATAGGGAAAAGAAACACGTCAACCAACTTACCTCTTGTATATTTCAGTATCATTTGCTGTTGTTAAGCAAAATACTACAGCTGTTATTCTGTCCTTTTGTTTCTCAAGAAATCGGCGCACAGTTCCTGGTAGAAATAAGCATCAATAAATATAAGGTATCAATAATCAACTGATCAAGTACAACTACAATAGGCAAAGATACAAAAAGGCATGTGTAAATAATACAACTTTTTTAAAGTCTAAACTAGATACAAGTAAATATTTTTATCTACATGTTCCTTAAAAGTTACTTACTTATTGCCACATGAGCTGCTGGTTCCCTTGGGTAATTTTTTGCCTCTGTGTATATGCAGCCCATTGCAATGCTGCATTCGCAGATTTCAGTAAATAGAAAGCTCAAAATTACAAAATATAGAGCACCCTACATGAACTGGATAAAACTAAATTGATTGTATAAATAACCTTTGCAGCCCATTCTCTATCAAGAGTTCTAAACAAGAACGATAGCAATGACTCAATGCATTTTCTGCTGCAGTGTGATATTTTACAGCATACTTGGGTCCCACTGTATGTATAACCCTCCTGTAAAAAGAAACATAAACATACAGTTTGATTTGTTGGTTCAGAACTTGGAGATATAGAAGTATACTGACAAATTATGATCCTTGGTAACACTATTGACAATTAGTACCACTATAGCAAAAAATCGTGTAGTTCTAAATACGAAAGGCTCATGTGTATCTCGCTTTATTTTAACTTTTAATACACAACTACACATATAGATTAAAGAAACCGAGAAACAAATCTTACTTTTCTATTTCTGTTTTCATGTATGAATGTCTAACACAAAACTTTAAACAGATAAACATGTCTTTACGTTCATAGTTTAATAGTTCCATCTTAAACAAACAACAATCTAACAAAACAACCAGCAGCTCACCTTGCAGGAAGATCATATGCATTAGTAACTTTCGCCATCCCTGTTCTGCAGCCACCCTGTGAGCCAAAAAATAATCACGTCCTCCATTTACAAAAAAAATTGCATTAAGAGATTCAGTTATAATATGGTGACACAAAAGGGTGTTCCAAGTTCTTTGATTCTTATTAATAATCAACAATATGTCATAAAGAATATATCCTTTCATTTAAATATAACTATAAATAAAAAGATGTGTTACCAATGTCGCACATTCTTCAGCAAGACCAGGCCCAGCAGCAGCATGCAAACCAGGACTACAATGAGCTTCATCCAAGTTCTGTAATTAACAAAACAGATTTCATTACCTAACATTCGCTTATTTATTACTTTTTGTCTGAACAAATTCATTAATTGCCCTAGTCAATAAATATCCTTACACAGCTAAACAAAAGTTATGTAGCAGCATTATGAACGAGAAATTCATCAATCTTCTCCAGCATTTTGATAATAATGTGCAAATATTATCAAAATGCTAAACCACATAAAAATTAGGTCAAACCAGTTCTGTTTCCAGATAGCCATTTACTTATTTATGATAACAATATGCAAATATAACTTATGAAATACAAACTAAACACAACATATTCACAAGAATTAACTGCTGACCTCATTTGTGGAGTTGACAACCGCATCCACCTCAAGATTCCACGGATTCCCTCTCCAAAGATAAATCTTCGAATTCACCTCATGATCAACAGGAAACCTCGAAACCTTCCCACTACTATCCGCCCCAGAAGACGACGCTAACGGATCCGGAAAATGCATGTTAGGAAAATTAGGATCTTCAATCTCATAACTATACCTAAAATCCCCATCACTCCATCTAGGAACTTGATCAAGAGTTACCACAGCATCACCACTATCAGTCGGCTGTCCGCCACGCGTCTCAGTCGCCGCCATATGCCGGTACATTTGTTGTCAATCAAATCTCCACCTCCCTCCTTTTCTCCACAACAAGTTCAAACCACTCTAAATAACACTTAATAATTAACAATAAACTTATATTAAGCAGCTAATCATTTACTAGGGTAAATAAATTAGGGATATGAACAACAAATTGCTAAAATTACATCAGAATAAATCAATTGAACGTAAAATTGGAAAGAAGATTAGAACGGAATCCTCAATCAATCAAATCGCTAGGGTTTTCAATAGTTTGGGTGAATTAACGAAATTGAGACGGAATTTGGCATCATATTATGTGATTATACAAAAATATTTGAATAATAAAAACTGAATTAAACATGCAAGAATTAGAAGATTGATGATACCTGATAATGGGTTAGAGATTTGGGGAGAGAGAGAGATTGACAATTATTGGATTGGCTGGACCTGCGTTGAGCTTGTATTGTATTGTATTGTGTTGTAGGGATATTGAATAATATTAAATTAAATAATATTATTATGATGTCAATTTCTTTTTGTATAGTTTCGGCTTTTGGGCTTTCGGCTGCGGCTTATGTATGATGTCAGAATCACCCTTCCTTTAATTTTTTATTTTTTTTTTGGTTTCAAACCGGTTTAACAGAAAACTGAGTTGAACCAAAATCGTTTAGAATTTAACTGGATTACGTGTTTGGTTTGTGTTTCGATTTTATGACAAAACCGAATTGGTTCGGAAAGTTTGAATTGGTTCAAACGAATGAAAGATAACTGTTATTTTAGTTTTGTTATTAGCCCAACTCACTCTAATAAGTCTACTGGGTATGGAGACGGAGGGATGACTCTCCACGTAAAAAATCATGTCAGTGGAGACCAAATATTAAGAAGAAAGACACTTCAAAGGGGTGGTGTGCTCCGTCCAAGACTACCCAAATGAGTCTTCCCATTGGTCCATGTATTTAAAAAACAATTAACCAAGTTCGTCCTTCATGTTCTCTCTTAGACATTTGAGACGAAGGACTACCCAAGAGGGTGGTGTGCTCCGTCAAAGACAACCCAAAACAGCCTAGGGATGAGCCCCACACCCCATAGCCTAACAAATGAGGGTCATTGTGTTAGTTTTTATTTACCGGAATAATGTTTTTGTTTTTGACAAAAAAAAAAAACCCCTCAAAACAAACAAATGAACACCCTTTTTTTTTGGAAGGCAACAAATGAACACCCTTACACGAAACTTTATTACTCTATGTTTTGACATCAAAGCGGTCATGTTATTGTAACCAATATAATAATAATAATAATTTCAAACATTAAACAATAAACATCTAAATACAAACAAAATCAAAGTTTAGACATTAATGAATAATCTTTTAACCACTCAAACATGAAATAAGTTTTTAGTTAAATGATCCTAGGATTATGATCAAGATTTTATGACAATAAAATAAATCGATATGGTCATATGCATATGGAAAGCCAACTTCTACTTGGAAAGAAAGTGTTTGAAATGCTTGTACGCTTTGTTGTGGAATATTCTCATTTAGTCCGTATTCTTAAGCATCTAACAACGTGCAAGTTTCAAATTTGGCACATGTTAGCAAAATTGTGTGGTTTTTCTCACATGCTACAAGTTTTATTAACATATTTTTCCCATTCTTGGTTTATTCGTTTTCTTTTCTGTTTTAAGACACTATGGATATGTTTGGCAAAACTAGCTAGTGGTTGGAAGCTAGTAGTTGATAGTCGTAGCCGGTAGCTGTAGCTTTTTATTTATATTTTGGTGTTTGACAGAGTAGCTGAAGTTTTTAATAAACTTTATAAAATGACCAAAATTGGCATAAATAAAAGCTTGTATGCATGTTTTTTTTTATTTTTTTTTTATGGTAGAATGAGTAATTGTGTCATTTTACTCATTAAAAGCTAAAGCTAGAAGCTCCTAAAAGCCCCTTGCCAAACATACCCTATACTAATCATACCATTTTATATATATATATATATATATATATATATATATATATATATATATATATATATATATTTTAACTCTTACTTTTAGTCTGAGATCTGGTCACGTATGATACATACATGTCTGCTTGTAAATGACGAATAATAAAGTGCCTAATCTCATGCTACGATTCAACTTATCTCACACTAGCTTAGTATGCTCATAGATATAGCCTCATCAAGCACGATGCTAAATTATAATGCAGCGATAGAATCCTTATAACTAGAAAAGCCTTCAAAACAATGTCCTATACAATTACATTCCTTTGGAAGTTGAGAAGTATATCAAGTTTTTCTGCTGAGCTACAAAATGTTACTAGAACATGACTTTGAAATTTTAGTAATCATCACGGAGAGTAACGAATAATGGTTGTTTATGTGAGGACGTATAGTAGCAAAGCATTCACTACATACAAATCAAGTAATGAATTTGATTAAAACATCATATCTGAGTCCGCGAGTTCAAGTACTTTGTGAATACCAATCGGGTTCACACCCGGTTTAAATGCATTTCCTTCAATATACCTGTCAAATACAATACCAAATGAGAACCAAGACGCATGAAACCACAAAAATGGTGATTATCACTAGGCAATACAGGTGGCACAGTGAGCGGGTTGGGTCGTGTTTTGTCCAGTATTTTTATAAATAGCGAACAAGTTAAATATGATTACCGATAAAAATATTCTTTTGAATAAAATGAGCTAAGGTGTTGTATGTATTTAAAGACTTTCTACTCATTTGACTTGTTTCCATTTTAGCTAATTATTTATTTAACCCATTTAGAGGGTGTTTGGGATTGCGTTTTGAATCTGATTTTTAGATTATTGCGTTTAATCAGTCTTTAGTGTTTGGGATTGCGTTTTGAAAACGCAGATAATCAGTTTTTTAGGCTACCAAAACGCAATAATCTATAAGCAGCTCCACGCCTGCTTTTCCAAAACGCATAATCTGTTTTGAATAATCAATCCCAAACACCCCCTAATCCAGTAGAATGAAACGCAACCCGAATTGACTTGTTGGGTCAATATTGCCACCCCTAGGCAGCCCATAGTTGCTAGGCCTGGACTCAAAACCTCTACAAAATTTCTTAATATATAGATACAAATAATGTAGAATCGGAAGGAGGCCAGGAGGGTATGGAAAGAGTAAACTTACAATTCTTTCAGATAAGGATGTTTGTAGAATGCATCAGGAATCCTCCCACTAAATTGATTGTGATCCAGGTACCTGAAATTTTACAGCGCAATAAAAAATAAGTAAACACTAAAGAAAGATTTGCATACTCTGCTTAAGCAGTAGCCAGTAGCTAGCATAGTTATCAAAGGCGCTAGGCGCACTCAAGGCGCATAGGCCTCGCCTGGGGCCTAGGCGCACTCAAGGCGCATAGGCCTCGCCTGGGGCCTAGGCGCGAAGCGCAAAAAAAAAAAGAAAAAGCGAGGGCCTAGGACAAAAAAAGCGAACAAGAAAATAAAGTAAAAATATATTAAAATAATACTATTTTTCATCTAATTAGCATCAAAAGTTTTAAAATATTGATGTATTAGTGCATAGAAGTAGTTTTCCTTAGATAAAAGTAGAAATATGGCTGGAATCTAGCCATAATTTAACGAATTTGGCTGGAAACTCTCCGGAATATGGGAATCTAGCTAAAATCCGCGCCTAAACCATCATCTGGAGAATTAAAGCGCAATTTCCTCTACTAAAGCGGAAATGTATTGCCTCGCCTAAAGAGGCAATGGCTTTTAACAACTATGGTAGCTAGAACATCTATATTGCAAAAAACATGTTTTGTTAGATATGAAAAATGAGCACACTTACAGGTAAGTTAACTTGGGAATATGAGCGAGTCCGGGTGGCACTATTCCAGACATTTTGTTGTAAGATAAATGCCTGAAACCGACATAATATTACATTAGCATGAGTCTTATAGATACCAGCTTCAAAGGAAATTCAATTTATAAAAAAGACATATTTGCGCATTCAATACTTACAAAATTTCTAGATTGGTCACATTTGCTAGCTGTGCAGGAATACCTCCCGTCAGATAGTTGTTATTAAGATAACTGCAAACCACATAACAAGGGTAAATAAAACCTTTAAAGCAGCACTGACAGGTGGAACTAAATGTGGCAATCTCAACCCTTTAACTTACAAATGGGCTGATCTGGGATATGGTTTGTCTCTTAACATGAGAATAAAGAGATTTAGCTTACAAAGAAACTTGGTTTTAAAAAGCACGCCTCAAGCGTAAAGCGCACCTAGGCGCAAATCCATGCGCCTTATGTAACCATAGGCGAGCAGTGTACGAAAAGTGCACGAAAAGCGCAAAAAGCGCAAGCATGCTGTTTGTGTGCTTAAAATTGTTATACATGTAGCTAAAAAGGTTGTACATTTTAGTTAAATCATATATATACCTTATTTGTATCTATATTTTGAGTAAATAATGCTAAAAACTTATAGCATATATAAAAAAATTATATAATTGTCTTGCGCCTCGCGTACGAAAAGCCCACCGCTTTTGCGCTTTAGGCTTTGCGCCTCGGTTTTAGACCCCGTCGCTTTTGTGCGCTTCGCGCTTTTTAAAACCAAGCAAAGAAATGGGTCTAACGTTGCCCAAAGTGTATTTTCCAAAGGATTAAACCTCCAAAATCCTTTTGTATTTTTGTACAGAAGTATAATGTATCTGATATATATTATTTTTGTGATCATATTTGACAGACGAATGTCATAAATAAAATGAACAAAAAGTGTTTCCAGACAACCTGACCCGACCAGTTTGACCCATTACTCAATCAGCTTGACCCAACCCGTTTGATCCATCTAGATGGACTAATACTGGTATGGAAAGATTTTGAAGTAGCAAATGAAATTGGAACATACAGGTTTCGCAGAGCTGGAAAACATCCTTCTATACGTATCAATTCCCTAATAGTTCCAACCAAATGATTGTCACCAACATCCCTAACAACCAAAATTTCTCATTTAGATCATTAGAGGGATTTAGATTTAAAAACATAACAGAGCGGGAGTAAGTAAGATGAACAGTACAGATGGCGAAGCTTTTGTAAGGAGCCCAATTCTGGTGGAATACGTCCAATGAACCGATTTTGGTGCAGATGAAGATACTGCAGCTCCGGAAGATTAGCAAGCTCCCTGGGTATTTCCCCTTTGAAGCTATTAAAACTCAAGTAACTGTAGCCATATGAATTAAGTAATCCAGTCAGATGTTTGGTCCCATAAGTCATAAATAATTCAAAAACAATATTAAGCCAAAAAACACTCACAGGTGCGTTAATCTATTCAGTTCACCAATTTCAGGAGGAATGACGTCCTGCAGCTTATTCCATCTCAGATTACTGGAAAGAAGCAATACCAATCAGCATAATCGACTAATGTTTCGTTGTTATTTATCTTCTTAAGGGTACAGGATTAGGATTCCAATTGAAGAAAACTCAAATAAATTTAAAAACTCTGAAAACATATAGTAGTAGTTCTTATTTGTTTATGGAAGGTTTTCTTCCGTAAATAAAAAACAATACAACAACAACCAAACAACAACCTTACCAAGTGAATCCCACGATTAGCAAAGCTAAGAGTAGGGTCTGGGGAGGGTGAGATGTAGGCAACACTAACAATACATTATTATAATTTAAATTTCACATATATTATCTATGCTCTTCACTAACAACCCAGAACCTGCAGCATGTACCTCTTCACTAGTTACAACATCACTAACTACCCAAACCTTAATGATGAAAAGAAATCTAGCCACAGATTCAAACTCCAGAAACATTAAAGGGTAAACAATTCAGAGGTGGACGTTTTAACCCATTTACTTGTGAATGGGCCGATTCGGGTTATGACGTTATATTTTAGCTTTAAAAGGTTAATCAAGCAAACTCAAAAGGAAGCAGATCAAACGGGTCAGAACTCCCCTAATGTGTATTTTCTCTGTATAAACCCACCTATTATTTTATTAAATGACAAGATTATATTGAATTAATGTTGTTTTTATAATTATAATACACTAACAGTATACAAAAAATGGACCAAAATTGTGCATGTTTTTGTATGTTCACCTACCCAATTTGACACCTCTAGTTAACATATATATGGAACTTAATTTACTATACCCAGCAAACTCGACAAACCATAGATCAAGCACCAAAGCAAGAGGAGTTGGCAATCTCTCAAACATTAAAGCCTAATGAAATAAAAGCATAATTTGAGGATGCTAAAAGCAGCTTGCAGGCTCATAACATTTTTTATCCACGTAATCATGAACAGCAACGACATGAGTTGCCACATAATCATTGCATGGGTCATAGGTCAAGTACACCAAGATACATTAATAATCATCACAATGCATGAAAAGTAAAAGACAATATGAAGCTATAGATATATGCAGAAGCACCAATAGATATAAAGTGTTTAGGTAGAATACATACAGTATTCTAAGCCGCTTTAAGCGCCCGATTTGAGGTGGAATTGGTCCAGTCAACTTATTGTTATGGAGATCCCTGCCAACATAGTTAAATAAAGTCAGAAGTCAGAACACAAATCCAAGCCAAATAACACTATTTCGGAAGATAATCCAAAATTCAACTAATTAACTTCACCATCAACAATAACTTAGAAATTCAGATGCAAACTAAACAAATTAAGCAAAAAAAAAAAAAAGATTAATAATTTAGTAGGACAGAGAGTCGTACAGCCTAGTAAGATCCAGCAGATTAGTTACAGCAGTAGGAAAGGGTCCAACAATCGACACCGCATATACTTCCCTGAAATGTAGTTAAAATTTATAGTAGACAATTATAAAAAAACGTCAAGACTGGTTGTAAAATTCCAAGATTCAATGAAACATAGATCAGCGTTCATTATGTTAAATGTAGGAACGATGATGAAGTGACACTTACAGTTCGGTAACTACTCTATAATCTCCTTGTGTGGAGCAAGTGACCCCAGACCAAGCTGGTAAATCACCGTCTCCACATGGATCATCTCCAACCCATGCATACACCACCCTCCATCCAAGAGAAGCTTTAATTTCATTAAGAGCTTTCACTGCAGGCAATAAACCGATATTAATAACTCACTCAAGTACAGCTTAATCATACTAACATTTCATCACTTTCAGATCAAATGCTCACAAACAACACATCATAATATTTCCACCAAAGTTCTTCAAACTAAACCAAAATAAGAACAAAAACACCACATAACAATCCTTGGTTTTAAAATTGTGCACCAGGGGTGCACAATGAGATCGCGTTGTGCAATGCTATGCGATCTTATGCGTATGATGCGCTTTATGCGGTGGCCAGTATTTGAAAAAATTGGACCGTCAATTGCAATGGGTCCGAGTACTTAAGATCGGATTGAACAAATCTGACCATTGACCGAGCAACGGTTCGAGTACTTAAACCAAGTAGACTATTGATTGAGCAAAACAAAAACAAAAGATGCGGAGAATATCTTATACTGTATTGTTCAAAACTTAACAAGTTATAACCATAAATATTTTTTTAAAAAAACAAACGCCACGCCGCCATTGGGTTTTGCCGTTTTGGGACCAAAACGCATCGGAGCGCCTTTTTTTTAACCAAACTGTCAAGTGATAGAAATACCTTCCAAATAATTATGCAATGTTTCGAAACTATATTCTAGAAAATGGAACTATAAAACAGGATCAAAAGTTCAAATCAATTATATAAATATAATATCCAATCGGCTCCGAAACATTGATTCTACAGCAGTTAAATTATCCCAAAAATAAATAACAAACTTATCCTAACTTGCCTAAAATAGTGAGATCCATGATCTAAGAGTAATTGAAGGTAGTCAAGTAATTATATAAAACCCTCAAGACAATAAATTAAAAGACAATCTAGGGTATAGATAATAAATTAATAACATAAGTGCTATAAAATGAGAAATTACCGTCTCTTTTAAGGGTTTTACAGTGCACAGCAACATTGAAAAGGAAAAGAAGTAGTATAAGTAATGAAAAGGCTGTGGATAGTCGAAGACGAAGCATTGCTTTGCTTTGCTTGGTTTTGGAAGGATTAATTAAAGTTTAATTGGTTCGTGTTATATACGTATCTATGTGTGTGTGTGTGTGTGTGTGAATCATGTAGATCGAGTGAGATCTGGGAGTGGGAGAGAGGGAGAGGTTTGTTTATGAGTAGTGAGAAAACGCGTGAGTGAGTTTGGCCTCATATCACTAATCATATCCTCAGTCGTCGGTGGATCTTTTTTTTTTTTTTTTTTGAAAAGATAATTTCATTAAAAACAAGTTAATAGGTACTAACGTCAATCCAAAGGACACAAACACCAACTCTTCCAATCTACATTTCTCCTACTAGACTTATTACAAATTCAGAAAAAAGACGTCGACTTGACGAGCTCCACCACCTCACATGGCTTTCGTTTCTGAGAAGAAAAGACCCGAGCATTACGTTCATTCCACAACACCCACATAGTGGTATAAATAATGCCCCTTAAGATGTATTTATTAACCTTCGAATAAGTAAGAGTCTCCGGCATCCGAACTAAATCCGTGACCTCCAAAAAGAAACTGTGAGGAAGGCGGCACCATTTCTCAATTCGGAAAAGAACCTCATGAGTAAAAATGCAACCAGTGAATATGTGAATGGCAGTTTCCACACCGGTATGGCAAAGAACACAATCGGATTGCGTGATATCAACTCCTCTTTTAATTAATTCCGCAATAGTAGGTAGGCGATTAATAGCCGCCCCCCATACCATAATTTTACATTTAAGAGGCACCCATCCTTTCCATTCAATAACCGACCCGTTACCTCCATGAGGATTATTGAGCAGAATCTTCTTGGCCGATGAAACAGAGAATAAACCATCGTTAGCCGGCTTCCATTTCCATAAGTCTTGACCTTCTCTCCATGTAAAATCGTGTATATCTCCAAGGAGCTGCAACAGCCCCGTAACTTCCTCGAATGTAGACGGAGACGATCGCCAATCCCATACCAAAGTTTTGTAATTATTAACACATTGGATTCGATTTGATACCTTGACCCATTTATTCCTCTCGAGCCTAAAAAGGTGAGGGTATAAAAGCCGAAGAGGGGTATCTCGAAGCCAAATATCTCCCCAAAAATTAATAGTGGTACCTTTTATAAGATTTACCTTTTATAAAAAGCCAAAATGAAATTTATTAGACTGTCCGGATTGGGGCGGGAATGGGGGCGGGAAGGAGGGGTAACACCGCCGCCGAGGTGGCGTGGGTGGGGCGGGAGTTTGGGGGCGGGGGGCATTTGACTGGCGTGGGTCTTGGGGTGGGGTACAGTTGGCATGATCTGATTGGTTGGTTCAATTTCTTGACCGTTGAAAAAAACAAATTAAAAATGTAACCGTTGTACATCAAACGGTCAATTTTTTTTTTTTTTTTTTTTTTATAAATTACCCTCATTTCACTACAAAACACCCACTTTAACTTATTTATTCACAATTTTTATACACTTCTTCAACCATTTTTTATACAATTCTTCATATATTTTTCATACTACTCATCATACTTCAACAAAAAATGAACCCATACAACCGAGGCTTTGACCCGAACAACCCATACGCGTACGTCCCAAACCCGAATACACCACCGGTTCGCCCGATCCCAAACCGTCCACCCATTCCTTCACCTTGTCCCGACTACGCGGGTTATGCGGTCATTAGTGGGCAAATTTATCCTAATTTCCCATTCAATGATTCTCCCGTTCCTTCACAACTTCCTTTAACGCAAACCGTACCCGAAACACAACCCCAAAATGTTGCAGGATCATCTTCGGGTAAAAACCCCCCTCCAAAAGAAGTCACAGGAGGAAGACGCCGAAGGAGAAAGCATTAGCCGCCGCTAACCGCCAATTCCTTAAGTGGACACCCGAAGAAGAGCTTGCGATAACGAAAGCGTGGATAAGCGAGTCGGAAAAAGAGCAAGGTATTTCTAATAAATTTTTTAACATGATTTTTTTTTTATCTAATATTGCTAATATTTAATTTTTTGTAGGAACTAGTCGCCACAAAAACGACTTTTGGGTCGACATAAACACCGCGTTCCATGGGTTGATAGGAAGAGAGTTCTATTGAGCAAACGATAGTCTCTCGTCCAAGTGGACAGAGATAAACAGGGCAATGAATGCGTTTCAGCCGCATTATTATTAACAAGAAACAATCCAAAAAGCGGTGAAACAGACGCCGACAGCCTCAGCCGGTCGCTAGCAGCGTATCGTAACGAAACCGGTCTCGAATTCAAGTTTCTTCATTGTTGGGAAGTCGCGAAGCACCATTCAAAATGGGTGTACGTCCCCACTGCAACCAACTCCGCAAAAAGGTCGAAAACAAATTCGTCAAGAAACCGTTCAATTGATCCTGAAAACGTAGAAGTCGTTAATTTGGATAAAGACGAGTTCGAAGAGGAATTGAGTCGCCCACCCGGACGAAATAAGTCAAAAAAGAGGTCGCAAAAATCTACTGCTTCGGCTTCGGGTTCTGGATCAACCGGCGCCTATAGCGCTGACTTGCAAGATTTAAATTCCACCATGATTCAGTTCAATACGATTCAAGAAAAAATGCTCGAGGAGAAAAAAAAAACATTCACGAAGCGTTTGAAAAAAAGTTGAGTATGAAAGAGAGAAAGTTGAGTATCAAAGAACAGCGCGAAAAACGCGATGATATGAAATTTGTCGCCATGAATACCGATCATCTTCACGGGCCAGAGTTAGAGATGACGCTACAAATGAAGCGTGACCTTATGGAAAAATATAATATTAACTAATTTGTTAGTTTTTAGTTTTTTTCTAGGTTTTTATTAATTAAAAATGTTATTTTAATTACTTAAAAAAAAGAAATGCCACATGTCACTTCTGATGCGTGGTTGGAAACCTCGCCTCTATTAAATCTAAAAAGATGTTTTTATTTGATTATTTGAGGTGGGATATAGCACTTTGATTTGATTTGATGCTTCAGGGTAAAAGCGCTTATTGAGTGAAGTTTATATAGTGCTAAAGCAAAAGATTGGAGTTGTAACATCGCCAAATTTTCAAATTATAATACGTATATTATTTTCATAATGTACCTAAGTTTTATTTCCCGACCACACAACTTATATATATATATACACATATATATATATAATAATAATAATAATAATAATAATCATCATGTTAATAATAATAACAACATAACTAAACCTCTAATCTTCAACCCAACCCAACATCCCAAACCTTTAACCATTAAAGCCCACCCATCTAGTTAAGCCCACGAAATATGGCCCTACAGCCCAAACCCACCTTGGCCCAATTCTCCTTCCCTTATACCTGTTAAACAAAAAAAGAAGAAAAATGTGCCTCTGCCGGGTTTCAAACCCGAGCAGCAGGCCGGTTCACCCACACACACAGCCAGTTGATCTGGGATTCACATCTGTTTTAACCTCAGCCATTTATAACTTTATAATGTGTTTTATGGTGACAGTTGACTCCGAAAAGTCAACTGTGACCATCGATCACCAGAATCATCATCATTTAACGCGTAATAGATCCAGTTTAGGAAGGTTTACTCGATTATCGGCCATCAGTGACCAAGCAACACGCCAATTATCAAGCAATTGTCCATCAATACGCGTATATCATTGAATGTGGGTCAAAACTTACCAAATCAAACACAAATCCCTTATCCTATAAATTGATTGATGCTGGACCTTCCCACCTCGCCGAACACCATTTCCCAACCCCCAATTCTTCACAAAATCTTCTGCTCTTGGTTAAACGATCGCATTCTTGACTTTTTGTTTGACCGATCAATCGAGCTCGAAACGCGTTGTAAGTTCAATTTTTTTATTGTGGGTTTTGTTCATCGGCTATCAACAAGCAATAACCCTATGATGAATCGGGTTATTGCTTGTTAAATTGTTCGATTGCAATGTTAGGGCTCGAATTGACACTTTTGGGGAAGAACACGTTCGAGCGTTGGTATTTATTTTTAACAAACAACATTCAGACACAACCACTGGCTTGGACCAGCTGGTTGTGTCTGGTGCCATGCCCATGAATCACGCGGGTTCGAGTCCTGTGATCAGCAAATGTTTTTCTTGATTTGTTTTTAATCAAAAACAATTAAAATCAATTTTATATATATTATTTATATCTTATAAATTCATTTTAAAATACTAAAACAATTTTAATAATTGTACAAAAATTATTTTTAGTTAAACTGATAAAAAGCTTTAACTTACAATTTTTAATTTTCAAAAATTTATTTATTTATTATATATAATAAATAAATCAAGTTTATTCTATTTTATTTATAAAAATCTTTAAAAATATCAAAATGATCTTATTAAATTCCACAAAAATTATTCTAAGTTTTTATAACAATAAACTTTTCTGAAATGATTTTTATTTCAGAAAAATCATTTATTTAATATTTTTAATCAATTTTTGTTAGTTTTAATCATAATTAAATCATAATAAATTCAATTTTTATTATTTTTGCACCAAAATTTCATACAATTTATTTCTGAATATTTAGAACAGAAATATGATTTTTAAAATAATAATTCTTTAATTTTAGTATTTTTAAATATTAAAGTTAAATTTTGGCAAATAAATAGATTTAATAATCTATTTTTAAAGAAAATAATTTTATAAAAATTATTTTTATACTTCAAAAAACATTATTGTGAATATCCCAAATTAAAACTTTATAAAAAGACTTTCATTTATTTAATCATCAAATTTACCTTTTATTTAAAACATTTTATTATAAATTCAACAATTGAATATCCCCAAATCGAAACCCTAGATTATACTTGTAGACTAGATAGACTTAGACTTATTATGTTGCCTTATACATAGGGTGATACTTGGCAATCTATTGGGCTACACTTACACTATTTCTCAATACCTAATACTAAACCAAGGTGAGTTTACGTAACCATGTTTATGCGATTCTTTATACTTGCAACAATTATTTAAGCAATGCAACATGCATGTCTAGTAGTAAACTTTATTGCCTCATGAATTAGTCAACAGTTTCAACGAGTTTCAACGAGTTTCAACATTTACATAATCATTAGCTATGGCCAAGCCGGCGATACTCAATAATAGATCTATTGGATTGACAACCCCACCCGGATACGTGTACCTCCTACATAGGTAACGTGGGTGATTGTTATCGTTCAACATATTACTAAGGTGAACCGTAGATGACGGGATGGACCTAAACTAGTCGGAGGTTTGATTATGTCAACATATTATACTATTCATGCAGACTTAAATTTACGATAGACATACGAATTGCTAAACTTTTATACTTAAACTATTTGCGTGACATGGCTTATGTATTCTCACCAACTTCTAGTTGACCCCCCCATTTTTCCAAACTCAACAGGAAATACTGATGCTTGAAGTCTAGAGCTAGCATGAGGAGATATTTGAAGTTTTAAGCTTTGTTTAATTATTTGATGTAGACTTTAATGTAATTCAATTTTGTAATGTAATAAAGGATTATTTAAACATATGTATTACCATGAGCTACTGAACAATCATTTCATACGTGACACCTCGATGTTTCCGCCATCGGTTGAGGTGTTACAGGAGTTGAGAAGCATTGGGAGAAAGAAGGCTACGAAAAGTACAATGAAGGTTCTGGCCGTCTCTGACGACAAACATACTGTCTCTGACGCCCTCGCCGTCTCTGACGGCAATCTCACCGTCTCTGACGGTGTCATATGAACAAGACTTGGACAAATGATATTTAAGGAAGATTTTAATGGCTTTGAATGGCTTTGATGAGTTTTTGACTAGAGAATTTGGGGGGTTCATCATTTTTTTTCATGATTATCATCATCTTCATCATCCTATCAAAAGCATTCCTATAGTCAAGAACAAAAAGATCAAACTTCCTTATCATTGAAGACTTTGAAGATTCAAGACCCAACTTCTAAAGAAACAAGCTCCATGGCCATGAGTGGCTAATCTCCTTGCATCACTCCTAGGAAGTAAACAATTGAAACTTTAGGATTTAAACATTTGGGTTTTACTTTAACTTTTTAATTGTGTGATTGTGTGTTTGAATTAACTGTATTAGACTGCGATTAATCTTATGTTGAATTCATTTTAGTTAATTGATCTTGTGCCAATTTCTAGTGTCATGAACATGTTTTCTTGCTCTAATACAAACATAGGGTTGTATGTTCTAGGTAATGAAGTGTAGTTTAGTCCATCTTTGATGTTGATGAAACTTGACACCTAAGCCTATTGAACAATCACCCCGTTAACATCAATTGCACTACATTTGTTTGACCTATTTGTGAAAACCTTAGAATTCAATTGTTGAAACCTAGGTGTGATCAATTTTATTAAATTGTTTACAAACTCTATTATTTTTCATTCATATAATTCAATTCAAGTTTTTAATAAAACAACAAAACCTTTTCAATCAAATTTCTTAATGAAGCAAGTACAAACCTTGTAAGTTCTCTAGCAATCTTCATAAGTAACACGTTTAATCAACTAAACAATATCCACAAACCACACGCTCCTTGGATTGATACCCTACTTATCCTATCTACCTAGGTTAATTAGGTTTTGTATGAACCGTGACAACCGGCTCATCAACTTCCCCCCCTCCACTCCCCACAATTCCCCCCCCACAAGGGTCCCACAAGTGCCACATGGCGCTTCATCCCTTTCTTCCCCCCTACCACCACCACCACTCCGAGTAGTCTTAATCTCATCTTTTTGCAGTTGGCCGATAATAATTCCATCTGAATTTATTCTTCTCATCAGTCCCATCTTTCAGACATTTTACTCTTAATACATCCCCCGTTAACTCACACTAATGTCGTTAGGTGAAACTCACAATTACAGACGATTATTCACCGGATTTGAAAGAGGGAATCGAGACGAATATATTGGTATGTTCAATTGCATAAATAAACATGGTTCGATGGTTTAATCGTTAGTTCTGGTCATCCCATTCGAGGAGAACATCAACCTACAACCGAAAAACCATGCTTATTTCTGTAATTGAACCAATATCTTTGTCTCGATTCCCTCTTACAAATCCGGTGAATAATCGTCTAGAATTGTAAGTTTCAGCTAACGACGTTAGTGTGAGTTGACGGTGGGTGCATTGAGAGCAAAATGTTCGAAAGGTGGGATTGATGAGAAGAATAAACTCAGGTGGGATTATTATCGGCCAACTGCACAAAGATGGGATTAATAAATTCCATTTTGCCTTTATAAAAATAACATTTTATTGTACAACTAACGGTAACTTTGGCAAAACTAGTTGTTGGCTGTAAGCTCCTTTTAAATATATTTTAATGTTTGACATGGTAGTTGGAGCTTTTAATAAAATGTATAAAATGACCAAAATAGGCATAACTAAAAGCTTGTATGCATGTTTTTTTGTTTTTTTACAGTAAAATGGGTATTTGTGTCATTTTACTCATTAAAAGTTGATTGGATTTTTTTCTTAAACGCTAGTACTAGTAGCGTTTCAATATAGAGCTTTTTCCCTAACCTAAAAGCTTTAAGCTCATTCAACCAAGCAAAGTTTTTTTATTAAGTATGAGCTTTTTCTTAAAAACTAGAAACTCATAAAAGTTTTTTGCCAAACATACCCTAAGGCTATCTAGTGTAGGGCTCGTCTCATGCCCGTTTTAAGGCGTCTGGGATGGCCCACACCGCCCCGCCTTTCCTCCTCTGTCTTAAACGTCCCAACCAAGACGTCGAGGACGGTCCATTTCTTCACAACAACCATCCTCATCACTACCAACCTTCTTCACCACACCCTTGGGCCATCCCCTTGTGGAGGACTACCCTCCTCAGTGATGTGACAGCTGAGATGGCGGGTAGTCCTCCCTTAAAGGCACATCCTCACACCCACCAGTCTAAGATGCATTAGTTTAAAGAGTGATTATTAAGTGTTGGAACAGGGGATCGAAGGGACTTGAATGGTCAAGTTAACTTGTTGTAACAATTTGGTTCATAGTTTGAAAAAACGTGTGTAACTATTTGGCACACGGCTTATGCTATCGAACCAGTCGTGCGACCCAAATTGGTTAAGTTTCTTCAAGTTTGAAATGTGTTGATATGTATATTTGCACAAGAAGTTACATCAAATTAAGAACTACAAATACTTAAATCTGTATGTAAATTTTAATGAAAACAAAAGTGTTTTAAACTTATTTATGATTGATAATTTTGTGAACATAACATACACAATGGCAGTAGTAGTTTGAAATTGTGTGTGATTATGAACATTAATCATTTTTACATTATCAAACGCGAAATTATATAATGTTGTGGGTACAACTTAAGTTCATAGGCCACCAAAGATAGATTAAACTTAGAGCATTCACATTTGGAGAACCGAATGTATGTGAGTGTGTCCACTAAATTATATGGGATGGGTGTAAGTGGTTGTGAGTGAAGGAGAGAGAAAATATTTGATGAAAGCACTCTTCACCCTTATATTTGAAAAGTCAGTGTTCACCCTTAGAAATATTTTAATATTTTTGGAAATGGTTGTGAGTGAAGAGAGAGAAAATATAATGATAAAAGTATGAAAAGTATTATTATTTTAAAAAGGAGAGAAAATTTAAAGGTGGAATAGTGATTTTTAGTGTAATTTGATGGAGGAAATTTAGTAACATTGTTCGCAGCTTTGTGAGTTGTCCTCATTATTTTTCAAATAAGGGGTGCTTAAAATACTTCGGTTTATCTCTATATTCACTATAGGGGTTCAAATTTTACACTTACAACTCACTTAACTCCATGCTTAATCAATCACTTAAACACCCCCGCGAATGCGGATTTCCCACCATTGAAGGAAATAGATCAAATTGCTAATCCCACATACGCCGTAAATGGATGCCTTACCTGATCTATATTTTATTCACACATATGGGTTTAAGTATAGAATCACCATTCTTTGTCGGTTGGAACAAAACTGAACGCTAACATCGTTTGAAACATGTTTAAACAATTACAAAATTAACCATACACAAAGGAAATAATATTCACAAAATTTGCCCAATGTGGTGGTTAATTACTAACAATAATCATCCTCATCTCTACAAAATGAGATTTCATGAAAACACCTTACTATTTAACGAATTTAGCTATTTTCTAAGTAGACAAAAGATCAAATACATATAAAATATCCGTACGAACTGTACGAATGGCACAAATCCACGCGGTGGCAATTTCGTAATTAACCAATATCCTCTTTTCTTGTTGCTGCCTCCATTAAAAATCCCTAAGCTCCATTTAATCAGACATAAACCCTAAATTTCATCACATTAAGCTCCATTAATCCTCTTTTCTTGCTGCTGCCTCCATTAATGAACAACCAATTTTCGTAATCTATACAATTTTCACTCAATAACCCACAGATCGTTTTTTTCCTCTCCATCAATGGCTGAAAGTACAACGAATGTGATTCAAGGTATGTATTTTAAATGTTTTGATTTTAATTTTCTTTATCATATTTGCTTTTGCATTCTGATTTTTGTAGATTCAGATTTATTCAGAATATCATTCGTTGTATTAGTGTAATATTCCAGTTTGGTTTTAGATAATTGGTAACAATGGTGTTGTAATTACTCTGGTTTATTAGATTTATACATAGGTGAATAACAATGGTGAATATGTCTTGAGATATGTTTTATTACTAGAGTAATTACTGAAAAATATTATTCATTGTTTTTCTTATCATTATGGATAGAGTAATTAGTACTTTTGAGTTGTCAATTATGATTTACTCTAGATAATAAATCGTTTTTTGTGTTTAGAGTAATTACTCAAAATGATTGTCATGTCTATGTTATTGTTTTGTAGAGTAATTGTTTTTTTTTATGCATATGTTTGAATGAATTTTTAGAATAATTATGTTTTGTCTTTCTATTTAATGTAGATTATGCGGTAGAAGATTTAATTATGGGATTTCAACGGTTGTCCCCTGTTTCTTGTGAAAGAACTTTCAAACCTAGTGTTTCTTCTTCATTAATACCGGTTGAAGGCATGGTTTTCCCATCTTTGGATGCTTCATTGGATTTTTACAAAACATATGCTAGAAATGGAGGTTTCTCTGTAAGAAAAGGTACTCAAATCGAAAAGAATGGTATAATCAAATATAAGTATTTTGTATGTTCAAGGGAGGGATATAAGATATCTACTAAGTCTGATCATCTTCTATTTGTTAATGATAACAAAAAACCGAAAAAGCATAAGAATAGGCCTTCTATCCGTATTGGTTGCCAAGCACATATCGGATTCATTTCAGATGATGGTCAATCATTTAAGGTATTCAGGTTTGTTGAAGAACATAATCATAGTTTTATTTCCCAAGAAGATATGCAGTTTGTTCCTTCATCAAGAAATTTGTCCGTTATGAAGCAAAAGAGGATATGTTCTTTGTCAACGCTAAATTTAGGCCCTGTTAAATCATTTCATATTATGAGGACAGAATATGGTGGTTTTGAAGAGGTTGGTGCAACTGCTGTAGATTGCAAAAATTTTAAGAGAGATTTAAAATGTTTTATTGGAGAATATGATGCTGAAATGATTGTTCAAAGATTAACTGATAAGAAAGATTATCTTCCTGATTTTTCATTTGAGTTTACAGCGGATGATAAGGGTTGTCTAACCGGTTTATTTTGGGCTGATGAAGTTTGTAAATTGAATTACTTGACTTTTGGTGATGTAATATCCTTTGATGCAACCTTCAAAACTAATAAGTAAGTTTCTAATTCTTTATTATTGTTAGAGTAATTATTATTACATTTTTTATTAAATTTTTCTTTTGTTGCGCAGATACAAAATGGTTTTTGTACCTTTCACTGGCATCGATAACCATTTTCATAATGTCAATCTTGGAGCTGGTCTTATTGCAAAAGAAAATGTTGAATCGTACGAATGGTTATTGTCGTGTTTTTTAAGGGCATTTGGTCGTCAGCCTAGGGTTGTTGTTACCGATCAAGATCCTGCAATGAAACAAGCAATTCAAAGAGTTTTTACAGAAAGCCGACATAGATTATGTATGTGGCATATCATGAAGAAAGTTGCTGATAAGGTTTGTCTATCATTTTAGTTGTAGAGTAATTATATTGCTTCTAGAGTAATTGTATTCTGAGTTGCTGATAAGTTTTGTCTATCATTTTAGTTGTAGAGTAATTATATTGCTTCTAGAGTAATTGTATTCTGAGTTGCTGATAAGTTTTGTCTATCATTTTAGTTGTAGAGTAATTATATTGCTTCTAGAGTAATTGTATTCTGAGTTGCTGATAAGGTTTGTCTATCATTTTAGTTGTAGAGTAATTATATTTTCTTCTAGAGTAATTGTATTATGAGTTGCTGATAAGGTTTGTCTATCATTTTAGTTGTAGAGTAATTATATTTTCTTCTAGAGTAATTGTATTCTGATTCAAATTTTGTAATTTTTTTTCTGTAGTAATTGTGTTTCTAACTAGAGTAATTATAATATATTGTTAGAGTAATTTTGATTAAATATATATTTTTTTACAGGTTGGGATTTCATTATGCAATGATGATAACTTCAAACGTCGTATTTGTAATATTGTTTGGACTGATTCGATTGAGCCTGAGACGTTTGAGCTTGAATGGCAAGAAGTAATTAAGGATTTTGGTCTTATGCAAAATGCTTGGATATCAACTATGTTCGACTTACGATCAATGTGGATTCCGGCGTATTATCGTGATGAGCATATGTCAGGCCTCATGCGTATAACATCGAGGTCTGAGAGTGAAAATCAATTCTTTGGTATTATTTCAAATTCACAGTTGACACTTGTTGAATTTTTTAGTCATTTTGACACCGCAATTGAAGCTCAAAGATATAACCATCGAAAGAATGATCATGATACCCGGAATACAGTACCTGATTTCTGGACTGAATCAAATCTTGAAAAACATGCTGCTAAGTTGTATACCCGGTCTATATTTTTTGATGTTCAAGAGGAAATATATGCTAGTTATCACAAATGCTTTTCAGTTAACATCAAAAAAGAAGGAGATTATGCTAGAATTTATATTCGAGATTCTGAGGCTTTTGGAGATGGTTTCTTTGAGGTATTTTTAATTTTTTAACTTATCGTTTAATTTGAGTAATTACTATGTGGTACATGTCATATAATCCAGTAGTGTAATTAGTATATCTCATGTATTATTTAACAGATAACTAGAGTTATTATTCAATTAATTCAATAATTAGGGTATTCACTATTTTGATACTTGCTATAGAACCTGCTAGAGTAATTAGTACTATAATGTGTTATTTACTATTCAAGTAAACTATTTTTTTAAATTCTCAGGTATTGGGTAAAGCTGATGAAGAAGATATTTCTGTTTCATGTGTTTGCAAAAGATTTGAGCAATACGGTTTGTTATGTCGGCACGCGTTCCTTGTGTTACGAATGTTTGAACTTGATGAAATACCTGAGAAGTATGTTTTGAAGCGTTGGAGAAGGGACACAGTTGTAAACAAAGCCAATTCTTCACTTTTTGTTAAAGATAGTTCTAATGTCAACATTGATAAGGCGAATCAGCTTGTGCGTGAGATAATGGTTGCTACCGAATACCTTAGTAGTCGATATTTTACAAACATTGAGGAATTAACTAAGGTAAGAGATCAATTGAAAATATTGATGGAAAAGGCTGAAGGTAGTAAAACTGGGCCGACTTTGAAGAAAAAAGATATGATGGCGTCTCTTCTTGGTTATGATCAACCAATAACCACAAAGTTGAGACTTCCATGTGGTATTAGAAATAAGGGACGTGGCTCACATAAAAGAATAAAATCTAAAAAGGAAATGGCAGCTAGCCGCGCTGGTAAAAGACGTAGAGTATGCGGTGTATGTGGGAAGCTTGGTCATGATGTTCGTACATGCAAATCATTTGTTGGGAACGAACCAATCGGGAATTAATCGATGTTATTTTTGAACTTTTCTAATTCGCATCTTAATGTTAATTAGTTGAGATTTTTGCATTTCGTGTTATAATTGAAGTAGTAGAGTAATTATTTAATTACTCTAGTTTCATCTTATTTAAAATATGACTAGAGTAATTAACTTTGAATTGATAGTTTGTACTAGAGTAATTAACTTGCAATTTGAAATTTTATTTTTTCTACTAGAGTAATTACTTCAATATATATATATTGCACTAGAGTAATTAACTTGATGGTTTGAATTTTTATGTTTTTGTGAAAATGGAAGTATGTTTGTACTAGAGTAATTAATTTGAATTGATTGATTGTACTAGAGTAATTAACTTTTGCAATTCAAAATTTGCTTACTGTAAAGTTTTAGCAATTTATATGTTTTCTACTAGAGTAATTACTTCAATTGATAGATTTTGCTAGAGTAATTAACTTGCATTTTGAATTTTGTATACTGTTATATTTAGCAATTTATACTTGGCACCAATTCTAAATCCAAATACAAAGATTTATACAAACCATACATAATGCCTACATAGTAACGATGTCAAATATCATAGAATGGATCCCATGTCCAACAAAAGTTTACAATTTGATCAAAAGACGAAATTAAACTACTAGTATTACTAACAAATTCAAACAAAGCTCGCTTGCCTTTCTTTTATCTGATCGATCAAATTTTTCTTCATGTCTTCCTTTAATTCAGTTTCCATGGCTTCAACTTTAAGGGCATTCGTTATAAGATCATCTCTTGCACTGTTGATATCGGACAATAACATCTTTGACAAGAATTTGTACCTTAGATCCTTGAGCTCTTCTTGTTGAACATCCTCTTTTACCGAGAAACCGCTATCCCATTTTTCATTTCCCATGTAGGTTTCCATATGACGCATTGCAAAAATGCCACAATCAATTTTGTTTTCCTCGGTCCTCCATGGCATTTCCAACCTTTTGATATCTGCCCCAATCATTTTCTTCAGACCTGTTTTGATTTTGGATATCTTCATGTAATTGCACAATGCATTTCTCTACAATATATGCAAAAACATATTAGCTTTTTCAAATTTATATAAATGGTAAAGTTAAATAAAATGTCAACAATATTACCAGCTTATGAGGGATCCCTTTATATCTATCATCAAAATTATCTCCCATCTTGCTGTTATCCATCAAAACAATTTTCCCAACTTTCAAATGGAAACACAAAACATAGTAATGTTCTGAAGCTAGAATTGGGAAATAAAGGAGGTCAGTATCCGTTAATGATTTCACTTTAAACTGTTTAAGGTAGGCATCCATGCTGCTATTGAACTTATCAAATAGCATTTTTTCTGTGAGCATAAACTGTTGTTCCAGCTGCATTTTAACAATACAATTATCAGTAGAGTGATTATGTAGATACAATAGAGTAATTATGTAACAGATTTAGAATTTAATAAACATAATTGCATAATAGAGTAATTAACTTGCAATTTGAAATTTTATTTTTTCTACTAGAGTAATTACTTCAATAGATAGATTGCACTAGAGTAATTAACTTGATGGGTTAAATTTTATGTTTTTGGGAAAATGGAAGTATGTTTTGTACTAGAGTAATTAATTTGAATTTATTGTTTGTACTAGAGTAATTAACTTTGCAATTCGAAATTTGCTTACTGTAAAGTTTGCTTACTGTAAAGCTTACCAATTTATATGTTTTATACTAGAGTAATTACTTCAATTGATAGATTGTTCTAGAGTAATTAATTTTGCAATAGAGTAATTATGTAAATAGGATAAGTATTTTTCATACCAATATAGTTGTCGAGCAGAAAAACCTCTTTGGTGACGTTCGGCTCTTCAGTTTTTCTTCATCATTTAGCACTTCAGACCAAACATCAATGATCATTGATGAAAGTTTAACACCTTCATATAAGCACTCAAAAATGACCTTAAGTATTTCTGACCCATACATTGATTTGTAGACAAAATTCCTGTTTTTGCGCGGAGTTAGAATGATGCAATAAAATTTATTTTTAAATAATTATTAAATCTGGACAAATCTGTACTTACAGTTCATCAATGGGAAAAAATATGTATTCTGCCACCATGGTTTCATCGTCACTAAGCTTTTGTCCCAGTTCAACCTTCCGTTTAACATAAGGTGATTTATATGCAGAAGTCACCTTTGTTGTTCTCTTTTCTCTTGCTGGTTGTTGAGGTGTACAATCTGTGACAGCCACAACTTCTTTGTCTTTTCTTAACCGAAAAGCAGGTAACGCGTTGATCATTGATGATTGGTCAACTTTGACCACATTAACCGACTCATCTTCAACATTTGTTTCATCTAAATTGCCTTCAATATTTTCCAAGTATCATTTCTAGAGTAATTAGGTAAATATAATAAGCTAACTATATATTTTTGGAGAAAGTACATACCTGCTTTTCCTCCAACGTCTTTTTTATCCTGCTTAAGATTGTCCTCAGTATTCAATTTAGCATCATCTACACCAATTTTTGTGAACATTAACAAAGTTAAATATAGCTAGAGTAATTATGAATAACTACTAGTGTAATTTTAACTTACCTTGTTTTTTGGAAATAGGAATTACAGTCCATGTGTCTTCCACAGCAGCAAACTTCTGGAACCCAAGGCAAGCCTCTTTAGCAACAATTTGTTGTATTTCCACTTCTTGACAAGTTATCTCAATTTGTTTTTCCATTGTCTCAGTGACACTTTGTTGAACATCACTTTTTTCAGCAAAGTCGCCTTTAACAACACCGACATCATTTTTATTCTTATCAACTTCTGCACCTTTCAATGGAACACATACATATCGTTAGTATTAGAGTAATTATTTGTCAACATACATATAAATAGAAAGTGTAAATGTTAAATAGTTTTTTATTTTTTTTACCTTCATTTGTTGTCTCATGTTCAACATGAGTTGCATTGCCTTTAACTTCTACTTCTTTCTCGGTTTCTGCTATTTCTTGAGGATCATTCAAACTGATGACAGTGTTGTTATCATCAGTAGAATTTTGAGATTGAGGATATTGCTCTTCCCATTCCTTGCACATGTTTAATATGGCATCATTCCAGGTATACTTTGCTTTCCCTTCTTTAACCATATTATTTATGACTTCCCCCAATTTCTTGTATTGATCAATATGGTCTTCCAAGTTGCATAACCATTGCTACATACGATTAGGCCAAACACATTAGTAGAGTAATTATGTTTTTTAATATTTGAACATTTAACATGTAGAGTAATTATTACCCGTTCTTTTGCTCTATAATCAGGGCCTAAGTAGGCCGATAAACCAGACAACGGCACTGGTGTAATGCAATCGTCGATAAATCTTTGGGTTTCTGTTCCAACCACCATATTTTCCAAATCTAAAGGCGATCGATCAATACTAAAGTTCACTATAAAGAACAAGTTATAAACAATGATCAGAAAATATTAGATAGTACTAAGTAATTCCGTAATAGTATATTTAAGATGGAATAACATACGTGAGTTGTCGAAATCAACTTCAGTTTGTTGACTATTATCAACATTTTCATCATTCTTTCCAGTTCCAGCTGCAATATCCTTAGTTGTCGTAGCCGTGTCCACAGCCATAACTTTAGCCTTTTCCGCAAGTTGTGCAGCAGTCTTCCCTGTCTCCATTGCAACATTTTTCGCCACATTCTTCGCCATCTTAGCAGCAGTTTTTCCAGTTTGCGACCCAATATCTACAACCATCACAGTCGCGTCCACCGCCACACCCGCAACCTTGCCAGCCAACCCAATGGCAGTCCTTTTGCTTGCCATTGCAATATCTGAACTCGCTGCAGCCGCATCAACCACTAAATCAGCAGCAGTACTTCCTGTTTGCCATTTAAAATACGTTATAATAATCACATCAATAATGAAAATAAAAATCCAGATATGTGGTGTTATGATCACCTTCATTGTCATTCTTCTCTTCAACATTGTTATGATCTTCTTCTTTGCCTCCACCTTCATTCTCATCTATTTCTCTGCCTCTACCTTGATTCACATCTTTCTCAATATCCTCAGCTTCATTATCAGTTAATGGACCATTATTATTCAAAAACTCTTCCATTTTACATAGAGTTTTTGTATTAATATACTTTATTGCTGGTGTCTGGATTTGAACATCATCAAATTCAGGATGCCTTTTATGGTACAGATATGTGTAGAGTACCTGTCAAAATATTTAAAACATGTGCTTTTTTTTTAGTTTTAGAGTAATTATCTTATAAAGAAGAAAGTAAAAATAAATCATACCACAAGAAATAGAATAGGCCCTGTGTATTGATCCTTTCCACCATGCCATCCTTTTTTTGTTCTCCTGAGACAACATATTATGTAGTTGCACCAATTCAACTTTGGTATTTCAGAATCATCTTCAATGCAGTTCAGGAATTTTTAATTGACTGTTGAGCATTTTGTTGATTCACCCAATAGTGTATTGAATATGACAAGGAAATTTGTTTTGAAAACCCTTCCAGCAGATGAACTGGCCTTTACTAGGTTAATTACTTGTAACACACTGATTCTTGGATTGGGGAACTGATTTTTTGAATTCATCCAACCTTTCACAAAAACCTTTTCTTGGTTTATTCTTTTCAATCACTTCTACTTCTCCCATTGGAATACCTAGGCATTCATGTACCAAAGACGAGGTTATTTTGATCTTGTGATTTCCTACGTTAAGCTCATTTGTGTCCTCATTGAAATTTTGTAGCAGCCATAATGATAAGCGAGATGGTATATCGAGTATGTCCAAAGATAACAGAGATTCAAAACCCATTTCTACGACAGCAGCCTTTTGAGCATCAGATAAGTTTTTGATAACTTTAAGGAAGTTTCCTGGGTCAAATCTCAGGTATAAAGTGTGGTGTGTGTACTCGATAAATGGTTTTCTAGGTATTGGATTTGGTTTTTTTCTTGGTTTTTTTGAAGGTGGTGATTGAAAATCATCATCTGAAGTAGTCAACTTCCTTTTAACAGGTTTTTTTTGAAGGTGTAGCTTTAACATCTTTGGTTGGTTTTCTTTTAGAAGTTTTCTTTGATGGTGGAGTTTGAAAATCGTCATCTGAAGCGACTTGTTTTCTTTTTGAAGCCGGTGCTTCCTTCCCAGCAACACTCTTCTTCTTGTTAGCTTTTTCGACAGAATTCTTTTTCTTACAAGCAATACTCTTCTTTCGGCTTTGAACTGTTTTTTTTGTAGTGTCATTCTTCATTGATGTATCTATAACAAAAGAAGGCAAATCTGTTATTTGTGCTCATTGATAACTAATATTTTCTATAAATACTTAACCTGTTTTTTGTGCTTCATCAAGATCAATAGAAATTGGGTTTGATATATCGTTGGAAAATCTGAATGATCTTGTTTTTGCTATTCTATCACTTCTTCTTCTTGTTACGATTCTAAAACTTTCAGTACTAGAATCTGATTTGTATAAAACATACAACATGGACAAATTACTTTTGTTATAACAAATTAACTAGTGTAACAGTATTGAAAAATTACACTAATAAAAATGATATTCCAAGGTTAACAAACATTTTACTCTACAAAAAACATGCTATTCAAAGTTTAACCAAAATTACTCTACAAACAATTACTCTAATACAAACAATTTACACTAATACAAATTTAACAAACATTACACTACATATTACTCAGACCTAAAATGACATACAAAGTTTAACCAAAATTACTCTACAAACAATTACTCTAAGACAAACAATTTACACTAATACAAATTTAACAAACATTACACTACATATTACTCAGACCTAAAATGACATACAAAGTTTAACCAAAATTACTCTACAAACAATTACTCTAATACAAACAACTTACACTAATACAAATTTAACAAACATTACACTAGATATTACTCAGACCTAAAATGACATACAAAGTTTAACCAAAATTACTCTACAAACAATTACTCTAAGACAAACAATTTACACTAATACAAATTTAACAAACATTACACTACATATTAATCAGACCTAAAATGACATACAAAGTTTAACCAAAATTACTCTACAAACAATTACTCTAATACAAACAACTTACACTAATACAAATTTAACAAACATTACACTAGATATTACTCAGACCTAAAATGACAAACAAAGTTTAAAAAAAAAATTAATCTACAAAAATAACCAGAAATGAAAACGATTAAAACATTGAAACCCTAGTTTATTATAAAGCAAATAATAAAATTACTCTTCAACATATTACATCACGGTTTGTTGTTTTTGCATGATTTTCAACTTCATCTTGGTTAATCGCTTGAATCGTGATGTTAATTTGTGGTTTTTTGACGGTTAAAACTTTGAAATGAAAACGATGAAACCCTAGTTTATTATAATGCTAATAATAAAATTTACACTAATAAAGAACAATATATTACCTCCGGTTTGTTGTTTTTGAAGGATTTTCAACTTCATCTTGGTTAATATCTTGAATCGTGATGTTGATTTGTGGTTTTTTGAAGGTTTTGATTCGAAAAACTGATTTTTGGGGGTGTTTGAATGACGGTTGTTGTACAGAGTAATTAGAAAAAGTGGGTTTAGTACAAAATAGCTTTTTGAATTATTTACAATATTGCCACCGCGTGGATTGTAGTGATTCGTACAGTTCGTACGTTTTGTCTGTATGTACGGGACCTTGACTCTTTCTAAGTAATACAATGGATTAAAACCATCTCAAAAGACCATTCTACCCTCCATACTCTATATTGTATTACAATTTTACCATCTTCCTCATCAAAACTTTAAACTTTAATGCATGTTATGGAATACCAACTAGTATTATCACAGTATCCCTGCCTACAAACACAAAGGTACACCTATCATAGCCAATATTACTACACTACCACTACCACTATCCATTATCCTCCATCTTTGCAACTTTGCATATATCTCCATATCTTCAATACTATCTTTGATCATTCATTATATATGGTCTCATATAGTAACATTCAACTAAAAGAAACAAACTCCGGTGACCGGAAAAAGAACTAACAACAAGTCTGTATAAATGTCTTGAATCTTGATCATGGGGATCAAGAAAATATAAAGAACTGATGAGTCGACAAAATCTTGAATTTGTTGGTGAAATGAAATGGGTTTTATCAGTTATGAAGTGGGTTGGGTCCAGAAGGGACCAATCTTTTCGAAACACCGTATCTTGGATCGATTTCTTCATTATACGGTGGCGACAGCGGCGGTTTTCGGTGGCGGTATGGTGGCGGGTGGCAACCGGAGTTACATAAAGGAGATGGGTATCTTTTAGTGGAGATTGTGATGCAAGAATTGTGGTCATGGAGTAGGTGGCGGTGGTGTGGGTGGTAGGTGATGGTGGTGGTAGATGAAGTGGTTATGGTGATGATGAAGAAAGATATTGTTAGGATGTGTAAAAAGGTTTGGAATGAAGAGAGAGAGGTCTTCATGTTTTGTGTTTAATGGTTTTAGCGAGAGAGAGTGGTGGTGGTGGTTGGATTTATAACGGTGGTGATGGGATGGTACGGCGGCAGCATCGACGGCGTTGTGTATTTGGTTAAGTCGACAAAACGAAGGGGAATTTACATTGCATGCCCCCCCACAATATTTTTATTTTCAACTTATAAAATAGAGTGAGGTTTTCTTTGACGTTATATTTGGTTTCATTCTCAGTGACGGATCTAGAAACATTTTTCAGTAGTAACGTTTTTCATTTTTTTCATTTTAATAGCAACGTTTTTCAAATTTCGTAAAAAAAAAAAAAAAACAAATTTTCCACTAATTTTCCACTACGCGCGCGAAGTTAAGCCGCAACGTCCGCACCCCGTAGTTGTAAGCTGGTCCGCCCTTGTTCACTCTATAAATAAATAAACTCCATAGATATATAACTTAACTAGATTATACCCCGGGAGCGTCCAGGGTTGAGAAATTTAATATGATACATCAATTTTACATATGAAATAGACTGATGTATAACACTAATATTAATATCTAATCTAAAACAAATTAACAATGTACAACTTCAATGCTAACATCTAATCTAAAAGAATGTAGAACTTTAATGTAACTCTAATATTAACACCTATCCTAAAGGCTAAACAAATGTACAACTCTAACATACTAATATTGATACCTAACTTAAAACAACGTATAACTATATTAACTTATTCGGCTCTGGTTGAAAAAAAATTCATATTTACTGATTTAAACATAATTAGTGACTTGTCTATACATGATTAATGATTTACCTGAATACTTTGTGTTTTTTTCCTGTATGAACAAAACCCCACAAAAAAATTTCTCCGTTTTTTATACAGCACTATGGTACTCGTTGGAAAGATAATAAAACGCTCGTTAATTTGGTGTAATTTTTTTCTTTAAAAAATCTCGTATATTAAAGATATTAACGTTTAAAAATTATGGGAGGAAACATGAGGGTGAAAAATCTAATTTTGTTTTTAAATTATTTTTTTCCTAAAATATCCCAATGTCACATGGGATGACACATGGCACACTCAGGGAAGAGAATGCCTCTTTGAGTGCCATGTCATTAAAATGGCTTTGGTTTATTATATGTATAGATTGGTGAATGGTCTCGTGATAATATACAATGTACGGCCCGAATTCTTAGAGTTTTCTATATATGCTCGGGGTTACGCATAAACATCCATAAATCTAATTTATTCGGGGTCGGTACGGAAGATTTTGAGGTCGATGATATGATGGAGGTTTTGGGATGTAAGCGAGGTGTTTTTCCTTTCTCATATTTGGGTATTAAAGTTGGTGCCAAGATGTCTAGAATATGTAACTCGAACTCAGTGATTGAAGTGATTAAAAACCGGTTACAATCATGGAAAGCTAAACATTTATCCATTGGGGGCCGCTTAGTTCTTATCAAGGCGGTTCTTGAGAATTTACCTATATATTATCTCTCTCTATATAAAGCCCATAAGGCGGTCATTGATAATATTGAGGCGATCATGCGACATTTTCTTTGGGCGGGTCTAACGTTGATAAAAAGATTAACTGGGTGGTGTGGGATATAGTGACTACACCTAAGAAGTCAGGTTTGGGGCTGTCTAAATCGCTTCATGTCAATGACGCCCTTCTTCTTAAATGTCTTGGCGTTTTAAGAAAGAAGGAGCAAGTTTGTGGAAGAAAGTGGTGTTGGGGTGCCATGGTTCGAGTAGTTCATGGTTTGCGATACCGTATTCTCCTTCATCAACCGGCTGCTGGAAATTCATGGCTAAAACAAGAGAAAAGAAACTTTGGAATGGTAACGTGCTTAACAGTTATTTGGTTGGAACAGTCGGCGATGGGAAGAACTTTTATTTTTGGGCAGACGCGTAGATCTATGATGTTCCGCTCCGAATTATCTACCCGAACTTGTTCAGAATTGAAAAAAAATAAATGGGCGTCTATCTCGGACAAATTGCAAGTGGATAATGGCTGCAAATCTATGACATGGGATTGGTCTGCAGTCCCTTCTACTCCGCAGCAGGTTACCGAATTGTTTAAATTATTATCGGACATCCATGACTTTGATTGGAAAGGAGGTGAAGATAGCTGGAAATGGACTGCTGACCCAAACGGTTTATTTTCGGTAAACAGGGCAAAAAGCTTGTTGTCAAACGTCTTTGATGATACAAACAGGTGGAGGATGAGTTGGTCCGGTTGGGTCCCCTTGAAATGCAAAATAATGGCATGGAGAGCCTCTCTTAATCGCCTAACGACGAAATCGGAGCTGATCAAACGAGGAGTCCCTTTACAGGATAATGTGTGCGTGTTTTGTAACGCGGATGAAGAGACGACACTTCATTTATTCACTGGTTGCTTTTACACAGCGGAGATTTGGTCCCGGATCCAAGTTTGGTGCAGCATGGCTCCTATGATTGTGTTTGATGTTCTGGATTTGCTGAAAATTGGTGATTCTCAGTCGTTCTCGAGCCAAGCCTCTTATGTTTTGAAAGGGATTATTATTACTACCATGTGGGCGATTTGGAACGAGAGGAATTAGAGAAGCTTCGAAGATAAAAGACGGAGACCGATTGAAGTCGTGAAGATCATAAAAACAATCTCGTATTTTTGGATTTGCAATAGATCAAAAATGAAAAACATAGAGTGGAATGTTTGGTGTATTTCTCCTTTAAACATTTTGTAATGTCGGTTTAGAGCCCTTGGGCCCTCACTTTGAGGACTTCTTGTGGCGTTTTTTAATGAAGTTTACTTTTCAAAAAAAAATGGTGTTTGTTGTATTGGATAAAGTAGAGGTCGCCATGTATCGATTCGGTTATGTTTAAAATGAAAATGTGTTTCAGTTATTAGTTTCAAGATTTATAAGTTAATGATTTCGGTTATGAAATGTTCAGTTTACTTTGTTTATCCGGACATAAAGTATAAACTTACTGGTTCAGCACTTAATTGTAACATCGCGTGATTTTTACTTTTTTTTTAAATGTATTTTAAATTCTATATTTAACAAACTCCAAGTTCGTCTTTTTTTCGCTTCTTTTATGTTACTCATACCAATTCATGACGAGTCGTCATTATAATTTATCTTATTCAATTTAGGCGTTATAACAAGAAACCTTTTTAGTTAAGATCTTAATATATATTTATTTAAATAAAACATATATTTTTATAATAATACTTTCAAACTAAAAAAAAAAAAAGAAAAGGAAAAAAAGAAAACGTCATGTATGATTCTTCACTTTGGCAAAACAACATAACAATATATTAACATATTGTCATATGTTAGTAATTTTCTTTTTCTTCTTTCTTTGGACTTTGGACGCGAGTGGCAACAGCAGAATAACAATTGTGACAATCCCATATTAATTAAACTCAACCCTCACCTAATCTCCTTCTAACCACCCTAATAACTCCATTTAATACTCAACCACTTTACCTCACCTATAAATACCCCTTTCCCTACACTCTCTAATCCTTTATTCACTCCAAAACACTCTCTAAACTCTCAAATCTTCAAGAAAATAAGGCAAACTTTCTGATTCAAATCAGTAAGTTTTTTGACCTTCAACCTCACTTTTCCTCCATTTTCTTTACTCTTTTTCTTCCTCTAACCCCTCGGAGGAACCTCTAGGACCTAACTCTTGTTTTCTATAGCAAATAAATATGAGTAGGACACCAAAATGAGGTCTCAAAGGTGGTTCATCTTCTATTGTTTTTTTATACACTAGAAGGTTAGTTATAGTGATATCAACCAAGTTCACCAACAACTTAATGATTGGATGACTTGTGTCATAACAACTTCTTGAACCTCCTAGTTAATGGTTGACAAAGGAGAGCCAAGGCTCATCCAAACAAGTCACCATACTCTACTTAAACCTTCTAGTTATATTATTTATTATTATAAGTATACTTTCAATCTTTTATTCTATTACTCTAATAACAACTTCTTGGAAGGTTTGTGGTTACACCCTACCTTACCAAACTCTCTTGACCCTTCTTGTGCTACGGATTAATCCAAACTAGAAAGGGGAAATCCTGTGTCCAAAACCCACGTTTATCCCATAAGCGAAGTGGTTATGACTTGAACATATAAATCAGATTCACATTCCTAACCTTATACCATCCGAATCATCTATGATGATTTTGTGCTTGGTCTAACTCATTCTCATGACCATCCGGATTGCCCAAAAGGCGATTTGTGTTTTGGTTTGCCTAAAAGGCTTACATAGTTCTCTTGAACCTATAATCTAAAACTCGAACCTAAGACTCTAATTCTTAATTCTAGTTAATCGGAGCTAAAGCTTAACCTTCCAAGACTTATCTTTGGAACTATATCAAGACGCACCCAAAGGTGAGTCATACTTGTCCCTTTTTCTTTTATCACTTTTGGGACCAACATGTATCGTATGCAAAACACACTAATTCTTTTATAAACACACATGCTCAATCTATTAAACATACTTATATGCTAATTGCCATGCTTACGATTCTTGATACTTAAACATGATTCATTAACTATTATTAGCTCACTTAACATGTATAGCGCTATAGGAGTAGCACCCCGCCCCCTTTATGAGTCATTGTTAAGAATTAAGCGGCCTAGCATGAATATGTTAGGTATACGCAGTGGTATTCGCGGGTTTGAGTAATGTCTTTTGTATGGTTTGCATGTGCAATGCTATAGTATGATGATTCGAGTAAACCATTCTAAATACTATGTACGTAAACCAAAACTAGTATGCTCACCAATGCTTTATGTGTTGATGGATATTTTTATACATGTTGCAGGAATTATTTGATGCGATGATTCAAGAAACTCATTAGGATTGGACTTAGAAACTGTAACACCCCAACCGATGGCGGAAACATCGAGGTGTCACGTAGTGACGATTGTTCAATAGCTCATGGACTAAAAGTGTAAATTTTGATATATTGATCAAGTAGTTTATTATATTGAAAGAAAAATACAAGATATAATAATTCTAAAGTGACAACTAAAACTGAAATACAATGAATCCAAAATCTAAGTAAAAATTCCAAAAGTTTAAAAGTCATCTCATAAATAACCTGAAACATGTACGAAAATAGTATATGTCAGTACAAAAATGTATTGGTGAGCATACCCTGTTTGAATACATATAGTAGAAAAGGAGTTTCGCAATTCACGTGTTGTATACTGTTTGCAATTATGTAATAAGTAATATCCGTTCAAAATCAACCCTATGTAAAGAAAGGAAATATATATAGTATGCGCTAGTAGTAATGAAATACATAGCAATGACAAGGACTCTCAACAGAGTCACAAGGGTATATACCATACCCTTGTAAAGAAATGACAAGTACTCTCAACAGAGTCACAAGGGTATATAGCAATGACAAGGACTCTCAACAGAGTCACAAGGGTATATACCATAGTACTATTCACTACAACAAAAATGACTTTTTAGTATACACAAAATTGTCCTAAAATGTTATTTTATAGGACCTTTTATTTAATAGGACCAACAGTAAAAACGTTTTATGTAAAGGGGTCGTAATATGTTTCGAAACTTAAAAAGCGTCCTAACATCTCAAATAAGATTATGAAACCAATTTTATGGTCGCATAATGTCCCAAAAAAAACTCCCAATAAAAACATATTAGTACACTTTTACAATGTTTTAACATATGCTTACCTACTTTTAATCTTTTAATACACATACAAGCGTCCTTAAAAATTAATTTATAGGACCCTTATGATGTAACATTATAGGTACTTTAGTACCAAGAAAAGGGTCCTAATATCCCAAATAAGATTATGAAACCAATTTTATGGTCGTATTATATATCTATGAAAAAACCCATATATCGTCCTAAAAAGCATATTCGGACATTTTTATGTCCTTAGAAGCATAATAGAACAAAATTTCAAAGTCCTAACAAGTCATATGATGCAACGCTTTTTTAAACATTCACACACAATTTTACGATATGGTGTATATAACATCAACTAATGAAAGAAATAAAATTTTATTATATTTCAAATAAGCATATTTATAACAAAAACATTAAACATAAATAAGTTATTGCATTATCTAACATAAAGTCTTGTAACATTTAACAAATAAATTAAAAGCAATGAAACAAAAACAAGCTGCATAGAATCCTGAGTCATCATGCGTCATCAATCCTCACAGACTACCTACAAATAAACCATCCATGTACAAGCATTAAGTTCTAAATTATTAAAATTATTCGTATCACAAGTTTAACAAATAAACCATCCATACTACATACAATAAACCATCGATGTGTAAGCATTAAATTTCATATTATTAAAACTATTCGTATCACAAGTTTAACAAATACATACCGAGATGAAAGGACAAGGCTATGCAATGGATGCACCAATACAATCTTGAATTGTGGAAAATAACCCATACGGTCTCACCAACTTTTCATCTATTTTTATTGGTACTTGAACGTTTACCTCACACAAATCTGGTCCAATCTCTGCATCATCAACTAGCTCATTTGGGTCCAAGCTCTTCCGCCATCCTCTTGTGCTACCATCTCTGTACCATTAACTAAGATCGCTTTCGCTTTCTTTTATTGAAAAATGACGGTTAATTCCCGATCATTGTCTATTAAATACTAGACTTATTACTAAGTTTCAAAACCAATCAAATTTAATTAACTATATGTAATTGTTTCTTTCATAATATATGTAAAAGTGTAACACTATTACGGTAAAAACATAAAGCTAATATGAAAAATATCATTTAAGTTAGTCAATCTAAAATTGCAATTATCTTATGAGTTCATATAAATTTTATCGTGAAATTGAACCTTAATGTATCTTTAGCTAAATAAAACATATTAATATTATCTTATGAAAATATATGCTTTTATCTACCAAGCTTAAATTGAACCTAGATTGATTTACCTATAAACAAAACTATTTCACTCAACTAAATGAAGTTCTTAAAAAAACTAGGTGTATCGTCATGGCTGCGAAGAAAAAAGTATGTTACACAAACGCTAGCTACATCAAACTTTTACCTAAAGAGCCAACAATACGATGTTATTCCTTGATAAAATTTTAATGTAGCGTTTACAATTTCGTATACATTTACATTTAAAAATGATATCTACCTATTTAAAGACCTTTCTTAACAGAGCATTTATACATCTTTTCAAACATTTATATGTAATTGTTAGGGATAATGCCTAAATACTAACATCATAGATAAGTTGTAAATGTAATGACGATAGTCAATCCACACCCTTTTTAAAGGGTGGCAAAAAGACGTAGTATAATATAGGTACCTGAGGTGCTCTTGAATGGAGTCTTGAAACCGTGCTCCGGAAAACATGATGTTGTCATCTAGCTTTCGATCTGTTTTGGTCAGCCTTTATTGATACTTACCATGATTAATTGTACACCGTTTTCTTCCCTAAGGTACCTCTCCAACAGTTGCAAAAGAGCACGACGCACTGCTACATTGCATGACACATTTCGGTCTTAAAAATCTCATCCAAAAGTTTGATGTTGCTGTCCAGTTTATAGTCGACTTTGGCAGTCCACAACCATTACTATATGGTACCGTTTTACCATTAGTTTCAGCTGCTAATACTTCCTAAGCTACCGTCAAGCATTTCGGACAACGGCTACCCCGTAAGCCAAAAGTAGATGCAAAACTACAACCGAAACGGCTAACGCTGTTGTTTTCTTTGCTGCACTACGCTGGCAGCTTAACACCATCTTTCCTGATGTTTCTATGCCACAAAATACCGCCTCGAATACCCATCATAACATAAACTATCTCGACTTGAGTTGGAAACAGGAGCGCAGGGCTGCCACCATACTTCCGCAACATTCTCCAAATGTTTACATTCATGGTCACAAAGGTCAAGGAATCAATAACATGAATACATTTTGTTTCAGTACACAAAAAAAATGGTATGTGTAAATCGAGCTGCCATTTAAACAAACACATGCCCACAAATGATAATCAAAAGCCCGAAATCTCCAAATGACTAAACTTAAGAGCAAAAACAATTACCTTAAAAATTGGCTAGAAGTTGCACATAAATGACAGTGTGGAAGCAATCTTCTTTAAACCATATGCAATCCGAAATCCTAATCAGTGTAAAATTATGAAAATAACAATCCAATATATCACATACATTAAATCTATAAGTTTCCTCATTTAAACATAAGTACATAACTTCCTGATTCAAAATAAGAAGTCAAAGATTAACAAAAAATGTGGGAGTAAACAAAAACTTACAAATCGATTAAAACCAAGAACGGAGGGCCAGTTTAATCATTAACTTTCCTTGTGTATTGCCCCAAATTCTCCGTCGTCTTCACTGCAAGAACAAGAAGGAAGAAAAAAAACTTTGGTTGTAGGTGGCGGCTTCCAAAGAATTTAGGGTTTGTTGTTGTTTACGTGAAAGGTGAACAAAAAGGAAAAGGAGTATTTGAAATTATCTCCTTTTTTTTTACCTTATTTTCCCTAAAGTCATAATTTCTAATTTATTACTTATTTTCTTTTCAAAACATAAAAACTTCTAAAAACTCATTTTCATACTATCATTCAAACACTTTTTTTCACGTATCGACTTCTTAAATAAATTATAAGTCATAAGACTGTCCGTTGTGGACCGCAAGCGAGCTCCAACGCGAGGGAGGTTTCATCCCGGTGCTTACCCCTAGCCAAAACAGCCCCACGTGAACAGCGGCGGCGTGAGCACAGGCGACGATGGTCGCGTACGTTAACGGGATAGAGAGGTGCTCACCCCCAGCCACAACAGGGTTAAATGACCGGGTTACTTGATAGTGAAGTTTGTGGCTTGCATATGCTCCCTTGCGGCTGACAACGAATAGTCTAAGAAGGTGAAAAATGAAGAGCCAAACATGCTCTCAGTTGGTGAACTAACAAAAAAAAAAAAAAAAAAACAAAATATTGTCGGGTTACGAGAAAAAAATGGCGATGATTCAAAGTGAAGACAAGAGTGTTTTGGTATATTCCTATTGTTGTTATTTAACTTTAGTTGTTTGATTAGATACTTATGCATTCAATAGACTTACTAGATGATGTTTATATTTATTCTAAAACCCGACACAATAATTCAATATTTATTACTAGATTATACCCCGGGAGCGTTCCGGGTTGAGAAATTTAGTATGATACATCAATTTTACATATGAAATAGACTGATGTATAACTCTAATATTAATATCTAACCTAAAATAAATTAACAATGTACAACTTTAATGCTAACACCTAACCTAAAAGAATGTAGAACTTTAATGTAACTTTAATATTAACACTTATCCTAACGACTAAACAAATGTACAACTCTAACATACTAATATTGATACCTAACTTAAAATAACGTATAACTCTATTAACCTATTCGGCTCTGGTTGAAAAAAAATTCATATTTACTGATTTAAACATAATTAGTGACTTGTCTATACATGATTAATATATGATTTACCTGAACACTTTGTGTTTTTTTTTCCTGTATGAACAAAACCCCACAAAAAAATTTCTCCGTTTTTCATATAGCACTATGGTACTCGTTAGAAAGATAATAAAACACTCGTTAATTTGGTGTAATTTTTTTCTTTAAAAAATCCCGTATATTAAAGATATTAACGTTTAAAAATTATGGGAGGAAACATGAGGGTGAAAAATCCAATTTTGTTTTTAAATTATTTTTTTTCCTAAAATGTCTCAATGCCACATGGGATGACACATGGCACATTCAAGGAAGAGAATGCCTCTTTGAGTGTCATGTCATTAAAATGGCTTTGGTTTATTATAGATATAGATATAGATTTTAGGTAGTTATTTTTTTTCGATTATTACAATTATTGGGAAAAATAGTGCAGGTTATAACCACCACCCATCGTCTACCACCACCGTCCACCACCCCTTCAATCTTTCACCACCACCCACTTTCTACCATCACCATCGTCCACCACTACCCATCGTCTACCACCACCGTCCACAACCACCACTAATGTTTTATGACTTAAATATATAAAACCTAAGTGTTAAGTGTCCTGTTAAATTATGTTATAATAAAAAAAACTCTAGCGAATAAGCGTCTTATAAAACTAATGTTTTATGACTTAAATATCAACTGTCATATTACAGTGTATTATAATAACACGACTATGATTAAGCGTCCTATAAAGGTTAAAGTTATATGACCCAAGTGTTAAGTGTCCTATTAAGTTATGTTATAATCAAACTCTAGCGAATAAGCGTCCTATAAAACTGATGTTTAATGACTCAAATATCATGTGTCCTATTACGGTGTGTTATAATAACATCACAATAATTAATCGTCATATAAAGGTTAAAGTTATAAGACCCACGTGTCAGGTGTCCTATTAAGTTATGTTCTAATATGACTTCGACTAAAAAGGGTCCTACAACATCGAACATTTATGACTTAACTATAAAGTGTTGTATTAAGTTCTGTTATAATAGGACCCCCAGTGATCAAGTGTCCTATTACATTACCATATAATGGGACACCAACAACTAAATGTCTTATAAATTACTTTATTAGGATCTACATTTTAAGTGTCTTATTATGTTATATGATAATGGGACCCCAAAGAATCATCCATCCTATTAAATAGCTTTTTAGGACACCAGTTTAGTAGCGTATATTATAAAAAGACCCCAAAAGTTCATTCGTCCTATTAAATAGTTTTTTAGGACCCAATTTTACAAGCGTCCCACACAAAAGGTCCTTAAAAGCCCTTTTTGTTGTAGTGATTCATTGAAATGTCAGGCCCTTAAAGGTTAATGATTTTGACAAGTCATAGACACACAAATTAACACAAGCAAACACACATGAGAATTGTTATTTTAGTAAAAGGAAATAGAAACTTGATATAAATACATGAGTAGCCCCAAAAGTAAAATGAAAAAGGGGAAAGATATACTAACAGTTTCGCTAAGTATAAGCTCCACAAAAGTCCATCGTAAAGGATTTAGAATTCCGAAGAACTCAACCTATATATGATAGCATACTAATGAGGAAAATAACTTAAAAGTCTAAGGCAACCAAAATCTAAGGCATTAGGGTTTACTAGACTTGTGTAGGGAAGATGAAGTTTTTTAATAATAATTTGAACATTAGTTTTGAAATAAATATATCACGATTAATTTAATAAGCGACTAAAACACTTATGTATCCCACACTTAGAAACATTTTCTATTTTGTAGAAAAATATCCACGAATAGATTTTATGATTTATATCTAATTAAACAATTTATTATATTTAATTTAAATATAAATAGAATAAATAATACGAGATATGATCCAAAAATGATATTTTTATGAAAAATAATTATTTTCTGATGTGAAATACTGCAAATAATATTTCCATAATTTCTTTCAATTTATTCGTATTTAAAACGTATTTAATGAGTTTAAATAATGTTTTAATGATTAAAAATAGTAAAAATAACAAAAATAATCATTTTTTGAGAAATCTCATTTTATTTCAGTTTATTATACATAAAAATAAATCTCCAGAAAATTTGAGGTTAAAATCACTTCAGATGAATTTTTAATCATTAAATTATGATTAAAACAATTTAATTAAAAAAATATGAAAATAATGTATTTTCCAGAAAATAAAAATAGAATAATTTTCTTTAGGGTATTAAGATGTTTGTCCTAAATTTTCATAATTTTTGGAGTAAAAATGAATTTTCTAGGAATATTATAAGGTTTTAGCTAATATATCAAAGGAAAAAGGGGGCAAAAAGAAAAAGAAGGAACAAAAAAACGTGGGCAGTGGGGATCGAACCCGAGCCACTTGTGTATCCACACGCCACACCACCACTACACCATCACACCATTTTGCAATAAAACTCAACAAAAAAAATAGTTAAACAATCATTACACTTCATCTTCTTCCCCAAACCATAAACCCTAACCCTAGATTTCTACAACCCTCAATTCGTAAGGATTAGACCCCAAATTCATAGGGCTTTTATAAAGGATTTCAAGACGAACAAAACGGCATCAGAAAGTTAGACTTACAATGTGTGAAATGTTCGAGCACAAGGCTTCAAGTTTGAAACTAAGAACCGAAATTTTGAGGGTTATACTAGATGATTTGCGATGGTTTTATAGTTGTTTTTGGTTGTCAAAGAGTGCAGAAAACGAATAGTAAGATTGGTTTATATAATGGTCGAGTAAAATACGCGTTTTGATTCGTTTAAAGTTTCCGATCGGTTACAAGACTTTTTCACAATTAAAGCTTGGTTAAAAACGCGTTATAGATTAAAGTTATTACTGGAATTCGAAGTTTAAAGGTGGGGAAACGGTTTAGGTTCATTAAAAAAAACAATAATTCGCATAAAAAACTGATTTTTGAGTCCTCGCCTTAATGGCCGCCGCCGGCAGTTTTGGCCGGAAAAACGGCCGGAGTCAGGGAGGGAGAGTTTTTTTTTTTTTTAAACTTTTACCTATTGTCAGTTTTGGTCCCTCATGTTTAACCTTGTTAGTTTATTATATAACTAAGTTAGTTTTTCTTTTATAAAACTTAACCAAGTTAACTAAATTAACTTAGAATGTTTTTAAAGCTTTATAAAACTTAAAATTTTTATAAAATCTTTTACGAATACGTTTCAACATACACATTTGATTAAAACTTATATCTGATCCATAATAATTATAAATGACAAATTTTTTTGTTCGCTCTAAAATTAAATTCGAAAACGACGAAACTTACAGGGACTATAATGGAAATATTTGAAGGACTATTATTGTCAATTAGATGAAAGATGAGGGTGACGGATGTCACAGAAACGCACCACTTAAATCTTAAATTCATGAATGTTGTATCTCTTTTGAACAATTTGTACTCCTTTTTTTAGTTATATGAAATGAAATCTTTTAAATTATATTATCACAATCATACTATCATGAAGTCTTTGAACAATCTATCCCAAGTCTCGCCCCGATGTATTACGCCATCGGTTGGGGTGTGACATTAATAGTCTGACTTCTTACTGGTAACACTTATCCATTCAAAAGTTGCCAAATAGCCCAAGTGAGAATAAGAATCTATGAAAGAAACCCTCTAGAAATAATTTATAAATTCGCCACTGAATATAACCATAGTTAAACCAAAAAATCGTTATCATTAAAATTGAACAAATGATTTCAAGTATTTTGGTTATAACTAAATTATACAGTTGTGTTTACTCTTTGCAAGTGGCGGATCCAGAAATTTTTTTCACTCGGTTCCTTTTTTAAATACTCCAATTTCATATGACGGATTATTAAAAAAATTCGGGTTGGTTTGACGGTTCGAGTCGGGTAACGTTCATCACATAATAAAGGTTATAACCAAAACCAATATATAGCTAAATAAAGGAATGAGAGATATGTAAACCTACTGTTGCAAATCGGTCGTCGAAGCATTTCATTGCTAGATTGATCTCTCTTTTGGCTTTGTTGTTCAGTCACCTAGGTGCAGTATTCCCCTTAAAAACAGAAATCATATTGTAAGAGTTGAACAGGAAGTTTCCCACTCAAATGTGAACAAACACAATCCAAAAGACGTTTTAGAAATGCCCAAATAGCATATAAAAAACCATATTCCACAGAAAAAAAAAAACAAAAACCATGTCACAGCCAAATTATCAAAAAGAATCATATTGCAATAGTTGAATAACAGCTTTCCCACTCAAATGCGAACAAAAGCAATCCAAAAGTTATTTCAATTTCATAACAACCCAAAAAGCGAATAATTCCAAATACGACCAGTAGCATTTAAATTTGACATCCATTAATGTGCCAATATAGGTCGAACAATGACCACCTATTAAGTCTTAATGCATAATATCCATAATTTAGTTTTAATTATCACCCTCACTTGTAAATTGTAATTATACCTCGACCCATTCGCGACATAACTATTCAATAATAAATATGTATTATTTTAACCATAAGATGGTAATTGTTCACTGGTATGTGAAGGGAAATTTTTTGACTCCCCATTAATAACTAATGTGGGTATATCCTAATTGTAATACAACCTATCAAAGAAGAAAACAAAAATCAAATAAGCTTTGTTCTCCTTTTGACTTATATTATTGAAGAGACAAATAGTCTCACCACCGGTTAAGGATGATAAGATTATGAGTTACTACAGGGTTGATCCTTCACTAACAGCTATGGATTGGAGGAACCTGCAAACAAGAATGAATATGTGGGTGTGCAGACGACTACACAAGGTAGTTGTTTATAACAAAAACGGGGTGAATGGGGATACTATCAAGTGTGATAGCTCTCCAGGTCAGTAGAAAGTGTCCTCTCCTATTGGGGATGTGACCCCCTTTATAGGAGAGTCCGTATGCCACCATTACCCAAGTCCTAACCATGGTTAGGTTGTCTCCATCACCCTTAGTTGTGTTAGTGTGATGAAATAAGGAAAGCTAAATTAATGGGAATGATGGAACATTGTACCGCCTTTAATGTTGAGGTTAAGTGATTTATGCATGGCTGTTGACTATGCATGATACTCGCCTTGACCGAGTCTTGACCGAGCCTTGACCGAGTCTTGACCGAGCCTTGACCATTGACCGGTCATTAATGTGTTTTGACCACTTCCTGCGCATGGGCTTTTGTCCGCGCGGTGATGTTTTGCCGGGTTTGGGTATGCGGAATGGCGTATTCGTTACCCAATCCCATCAAGTCCCCCCAGTCCAGTGTGCCTCTTATCTGAGAAGTTATGATAAGATGTGAGGGGCGCTGGACTTATAAGATGTGTGTTGTTAATGGGAGCTTGCCCTTCATTGTAATTTGCGCATATGCAGTTGTTGAATGTGTTTTGGTTGTGGAGAATTTTGTGCGGAGAACGGGTGGTAGGAATTTACGTCAAATTCCGCATCTGTCGGACACGTCAGGAGTTTGATATGGACACGTGGCAGTTCTCCATGATCTGCGAAACTAGTGGCCCATATGGCGAGTGGGCCTGACATGACTGGTTGCAGTTTGAGACGTGTGCAGGCACGTTGAGCGGCAGTTGTCAGGCGAGTGGGCGCGTGGGGCGCGTGTGACGTCTGTTTGTCTTCAGGTGTACACGTGTCGCTTCCCTATTAGACTCATCCCGAAAAAGCCTGTCCATTCTTCTGAGCATGACGTCGGCCGTATTAATTGCAAAGCCTATATATTGAATTTTAATTATGGCTTTTCCCATTTCCAACTATTTCAAAATTTGAATCCTTCTTCAACATCTCTGCTTCCCCAACACCATTATTTCTTTAACCATGTCTCAAGAATCACAAGATGTTCAAGACTCTAGCAAGACGTCAGATTCTGTCAAAGATCTAGGAAAAGAATCATCAAAAAGTATAGAGGCTACCACTATTAAGTGGGACAAACCCTCATATTTGACTTTCCTTGATCAATATGGCATCTTGCCTGAATGGGAGCCAGAGCTTCCGGCCGAAGGGAAGACTGCTTTAAAAGCACCTCCTGGCAAGATAGCGTTGTATGCAGCAGCTTTCACTAAATGCTGCTTCCGTCTACCGGCTACCAAATTTGTGGTGGATGCCTTGTTGAAATATGGCATTCACCCTACCCAATTGACCCCTTATGGGTGGTGTCGTCTGCTTCATTTTGAGGCCACTTGCAGAGCTTTGGAGATTGAAGCTTTGTTTGAGAGACTAAATGTATTTTATGTTCTTGAAGCAGCCCGTGGTGGTAGCGGTTGGTATAGCTTAGGCATTCGCCGGAAAGTGAAGCAACTTGTATCGGAGAACATTAAGTCCATGTATGAGTGGAAAGATAAGTTCTTCTATATCAACCATGGTGTTATTCCTGCTCCCTTTCAATGGATGATGGTAGGCTTAAAGGAGAAGATAGCTGAATTCCCTCCAATGGCGGGATTTAAAGATCAAGATTGGTATAAGTCACTCTGTGATCATGCTACTCCCTTGATGATGGACGAATGTCTGGAGAGTGTTTTGAATTTGCTGGGGATTAGTCTTATCTGCCCTGAGGGCCATGACCCAAATCCTCCAAAAGGTAATGAGGTCATTCCTGGTTTGTTGTTTATATTCCTTCTTGTATTAGTGTTCATGTTTTTTCTTTGTTTCCAGATGTTACTCTGTTTGAATTGTTTGCCAAGCGTGGTGCGGCAAAGGTGTTGTACACGCCAACTGCCGTGGGTGTGCAGCGGTTGTCTGAGAGAGTTAGTGGAAATTTTCTGTTTCCAAATCTTGTTGATCCTCCGAAGCAATATGTCAGAACAGGTTATAAATCTTGTCCCTTTCGTTTATTATTGATAAGTTTCTTTTGTGCGTGAAGGAAGCGCAGTAGATACGCATCCTGCGTACTGATTTAGCGCATTCTTCGTGGTAGGTGCGGGTATACAACTCCGCAGAAAGGCCGTAATTGACGTTGAGGAAGTTACTTCGGAGCGCAAGAAATCCGTTGGTTAGTCCTTATAACTCATGAATTTACTCCTCACGCATATTTTAATGTTTATACAGATGTGATTTCCGCGGCAGGCACGGGTACATCTAGGAAGCGTGCCATAGCCAGTAAGAAAACCAAGCCGCCGGCTGTTCCCATTATCGTTGAGGAGATGGATGAAAAATTGACCGAGTCAGACTCGGAGTTGGAGCATAAACGCGCTAGACGCTCATCTCCTGTCCGTCAGTCGGAGAATGTTACCGAAGAGTTATACCAGCGGAGGGTTGCCGAGTTGAATCAGAAACAAACTCAAATCCCTCATTCTTCGGGAGCTTCGGACAGTATGCTTCGCCCAGAGCCTATTACGGTGGTTCCGATTAATGTTTTCAAGCCATTGTCTTGGCCAACGAGTGATAAGCTCGAGATTCCTGTGAAGCCTCCGCCAGTACGCGAGAATCTTCCAATGAAGACTTTGAGGCATCTTTCTGGTATTTATATTTTTGTTTCCTTTTTTTGCGTTTAGTAATAAATATGTTGGAATATTGCGAATAGCATTTTATGTAGGGCAACATCCTTTTGCAGAATCTCGGAAGAAGCAGCCCGCTATAGTGTTGGAGAAGGTGTCTCCGTCTGGCCAACCTGTTGAAAGTGTTGGTGTGGATGCGGATATGGCAACGGATGTGACTGAGATGGTTGTAGAGGAAAATGTGACCCCGCTGGTTGAGCCCACCCTAGATGACTTGGTGGTTGATGTGCAGAAGGACGTTGGAAAGAAGGTGGATGAGTCTGAAACTCCAAACTTGAATGTTGATTGCCCTGATTCATCATTAAAGCAACTGCACGAGCCAAGTTCATCGCAGGGATTTGAGGTTGCGCTGGAGAAGGAGAAAGCAGATGAAGTTGTTGGCTAGAACCCTTCCTGCTTCAAGCGCACAGTAGTGGACTCTACTGTGATTTATACTGATGCTTCTGCAAGTGTTGGTGGTAATTCCGGTCAGTCCGGTCATCGGCGAAAAATGTATTCGTCGCGTCAAGCTGATTCACTGAGACCATATCAGCCGCGCTGGGACATTCTTGACATAACTCGGTTTACAAATGCGCTTGATGCGCAGGAGTTTGTCATGCTATCTGTTCCTCCCGCCGAGCGCGATTATCAAGATAGTGTTGACCGTCGTTCTTTGTTTATTGACATGGCGATGAACCTCTCATTGGGTATGAGCGGCCTTGGATCTCTCATTAGGCGTGAGAACGAGTTCCAGAGGGATTATCAAAATTTGAAGGACTCGGAAGCCAGTTTGCTGGGGCGCGAAGAAGAATTTCAACGCGCTCGTCATGAGATCCGGTCAGAGATTGAGCATCACAAGAAGGTGGCCCGTGATGTTGTTGAAGAGATGGAGAAAGTAAAGAAGGATAAAGCTGAAGCCTCCCAGGCTTGGTCCGTTGCTTGTAAGAGGACCAATCAGGAAACTGAGCTGTTGCGATCCACTATTAAAGATTTGAAGCTTGAGAATGCTCGTTTGAAGAAAGAGGTGGAGCAAAGCCAGAAATCTTATGGGGAGCAAAGCCAGAAATCAGATGGCAAGGAGAAGGAGGGCGGTCCGTACGAGAATGAGTCGTACGATGATGATTTGCTGAAGGCCTATGATGATTATGAGCATCTGAAATTCGAAGTATTTGACCTGTTGGAGGCTTGTCTGAAGACTGATGATCCCGCTGGTGAATTGAGCAACTATTTTATTAAGTCTGATCGCCTTGGTGCGGAACTTGTTGAAAAAAGCGCAAAGGGAAGAGAAGGCCAAAGTAGTGGCTACTGATGGTGGGGCCGGAACGTCATCCGCAGCTGGTGACAAACATGTAGACGGCTCTAATGCTGAGGATATATCTCAGTATTTGAACCTTGGTTGAATAATACATTTGTTTCCTTATCTTTGCATGTAATGTTTCTGATGAACACTTTATTATTGTAGAACTTAATGCAACGTGTGCTTTGGTTGTATGCTAATTATTTGATGATGTCATCTTTACTTCCTGACACCATGGCCTGTCAGACTACCTCCTGATTGATGTGACGGTTGTGCCGGCGATTGTCAGGGCGACTGTCACACTTCCCTAGGGTAATTGAGTGGTTACCATTAATAGTAATTAATGGCCATAACCTCTCTCCTCTATATATAGTAAGTATAGCTTTCATCTTCTCCATTATTCTCTTAAAAATTTACACCATTCTCTCAGAAAAAATGGCGACTAACTCCCCCAACAACAACCTTGGTGTCATAGAGAGGTTAGCAATGCAGGGGATGGTGAGGTTATCTCAGCATCCTAGTCGTGATCGGTCTTCAACTGACGCTCTTGATCGTCTGGCAGAATATTGTGAACATGTGTTATCCCAAGAAGACATGCGTCCTGATAACTTGGATGATCAGGCTACTTCTGATGGGAAACCATTGAAGATGAAGAAGTTATCAGAGCTAGGGGATGTAAATAAGGCTAAAACCAGGAAGGTCAGAGGTTGAGGTGTCTTTCCAGTATGTTGAAGCCCTTATGTGTATAAGTAAAGTCTTTTTTGAAATTGATGTTGAATCATCATGTCTGTGGGGTGTAATTTGTTTTTTTGGTTAACCCCCTATTTTTGTATATGTAGCAGTAATCTACGTATTAGGTGTGTAGATTGTACTGTTGATCAATGGCTTGTATGATAAATGCTTTTTTGTAATATAAATGAAATTGGACATAAAGTCCTTATTACAAAATCGTGAAATAGCAAATTACATGTAGCATATACGTAGTTGAGCTGCATTCCAAGTACGTGGTATTGGCGAACCATCTAGTCGTTCTAGAGCATATGCTCCTTTTCCCAATACCTCTTGGATTTTGTAAGGTCCCTCCCAAGTTGGAGAGAGTTTCCCTGGTTTTTCCGCATTTGAAGCTTCATTATTGCGGAAAACAAAATCGCCCACGCGGAAAGCTTGTTCTTTGACTCGCGCACTGTCGTATTTTTCTAGATGTCTCTTGTATGAGGCTTCTCGGACACAGGCCAAATCTCGGCGTTCATCTAGAAAGTCTAGATTCATTCTCAACTCTTTATCATTATCTGTTGTTTGCGTGAGCAAAACTCTTGGGGACGGATTTGTGACTTCTGTTGGGATAACCGCTTCAGTCTTGTATGTTAGGCTGAACGGTGTTTCCCCAGTACTTGTTTTGGAAAGCGTGCGGTGAGCCCAAAGGACATGGGGTAATTCATCTACCCACCCGCTGCGTCTCGTTCCCAGGCGTGTTTTAATGCCTTCAACGATACTTCTGTTTGCGCGCTCGACCTGGCCATTGCCTTGAGGATGCGCTACGGAAGTGAATATCTGTTTGATTTTCATTGTAGAGAGCTACTCTTGTAAGTGTTGGTCCGCAAACTGCGTTCCATTGTCGCTTACAATTTCCAGTGGTAGACTAAATCTGCAAATGATAAATTCCCATATAAATTTCTTGATGTTGCGTCCGTCAATTGTGGCTAACGTCTTTGCTTCCACCCATTTAGTGAAGTAGTCAATGGCGACCACTAAGTATTTGACGTTGCCTGGTGCCGTAGGGAAAGGTCCTACGAGATCAATTGCCCATTTTTGGAATGGCCATGCTGTGGTAACTGGTATCAAGTTGTTCTTTGGTCTAAGTGTACCGGGCGCATGCCGCTGGCATGCATCACATTTGCGCAGCTCTCTTACTGCGTCGAGGTGCATTCCAGGCCAAAAGTATCCAGCGTTCATAAGTTTGGCCACGACCATTCGAGGGCCTGCGTGTAATCCGCATGTGCCTTCGTGAATATCTTTTATTAAATATGTGGCCTTTGCGGAATCTACACATCTGAGTAATGGTCCGAGATAAGACCGCCGGTATAAAATGCCATCATTGACTTCATAATGCAAGGCTTTGTGTTGTAGCTTCCTTGCTTCCGCTTTGTTCGATGGGAGGATGCCTTTAGTTAGAAAGGCCATTATCGGGGTGATCCAAGATTCTTTTCCCGTCTGAATCACGTTTACTTGTTTTGACGGGACAAATGGTTTGGCCAGTACCTCGACTCGTACGTCTTTCGCCATATGATCAAATGCGATTGACGCCATTTTACTCAAAGCATCCGCTGGCTTGTTCTGGCTTCTGCGCACGTGAGTTACTTTGCAGTGGAGGAAACTGTTCATCAACTCCTTGGTATGCTGCAAGTATAGGATCATGGACGGCTCTCTGGCTTCATAGGAGCTATCGATGTGATTGGAGACCAACATTGAATCAACATGGGCTTCGATGTGTTGAGCGCCCATCTTTTTGGCAATGCGTAGGCCTGCGATCAATGCTTCATATTCTGCCTCGTTGTTGGTTGTTTGGAAGTCGAGCCGAATTGCATAGGTGTATTCTTTCCCTTCCGGGGTTATCAGGCGTAAGCCTGCACCGGACCCTTCGTCATTGCACATTCTTCAATTTTGTCTGCTGGGACTTCCGCGATGAAATCTGCAAGGATTTGTCCCTTGAATGAAGGTCTTGCTTTGTATGAGATTGAATGCTCACCCAATTCTATTGCCCATTTTGCCAAACGTCCGGAATGTTTCGGTTTGCGCAAGATGTCATTGATGCGGAAATCTGTGAGGACATTGATCGGATGCCCTTGAAAATATCTGTGCAGTCTTCTTGAAGCATGAACTAACGTGAGTACTAGCTTTTCCATTGTTGAGTAGCGGGTTTCTGCATCAAGCAACATACGGCTAACATAATATATTGGGGTTTGTACCCCTTTTCGATCGACCATGAGCACTGCACCTACTGCCTTATCGGTGACAGACAGGTATAGGGTGAGTGGTTCTTTTGGTAGCGGAGCAGTGAGTGTTGGCAGGTTGCTCAAACACTTCTTCATGTCTTGAAACATAAATCAATAGTCAACAGTCAACAGTCAACAGTCAACAGTCAATAGTCATACTCAAAGAGCTATCTTTATGCCTTTGTAATTATTTAGTCATAGTCAATATTCTTAGTCAATAGTCTTCCTAGAATTAAGTCATTGTATTAATGTTGTAGCCACTATATAATCTTCTGTGAATAATGAGAAAAGTACATTCGATCCAATTCACTCTATTACCTATTACTCTATATGGTATCAAGAGCCTAAAGCTCCCTTGAGCCAACCGATCCATCACAGCTTTCGACATCCTTCTGTCCGCAACCCACACAACCCTTTCATCTTTTTTCTGATTTGCAGCCTCAATGGCTCCATTTTTTGTTCATCAATCAAACAAAAACTACAATCGGAACCCTTGTTCCTCAGCCTCAAACCCATCATTACAAAACCGACCCTCCTTGTGGTCAAACAAATCCGCAACCCAAACTCAAAACAACCCGGCCCACAACAGCCAAACTAACGTTTTTTGTTATTTTTGCAGCATACCCGGTCATGTAACGAAAGATTGTCGCAAACTTCGTCGCTTCCTACGCGACCATCAAGTCTGTACTCATGATTCCTACTCATACCCGGTTTTGAACAATACATCTTCTCACACTACGGTTCCAAACACTCCATGGATGTGGGATGCAGGCGCTTCCAATCACACTAACAACAACAACAACAACCAAATGCATATTCTTTCCAAATATGGTGGCCCGGATGAGATTGTTTTAGGCGACAGTAAAACCCTTCCTATCACACACATTGGTCAAACAACCCTTCACACCAACTCACGGCCGCTTTTCTTAAACGATGTCTTAATCTTCCATCTCTTCGTAATAATCTTATTTCTGTTGCAAAACTTAGTCATAATAATTAAGTTTCTGTTGAATTTTTTCCATATCATTTCGTGGTTAAGGATCTACGCACGGGGGCGCATCTCATGCGGGGCGTGAACGTCAATGACGTTTACTACGGACCAACCACATTCTCTCCTCAAATTAACGCAACAACAACAAGATCTCTACTTGCGTGGCACCATATCCTTGGACATCATTCATTTCAAGTCTTCAAGTCCTTAATTTCTAAATTAGGACTTAATGGTAATAAAGTGTCACCCGAGTCTTTTCATTGCAAATCTTGTTCGTTAAATAAAAGCCATAAAATTTCTTTTGGTAAAAACTCATTTGTTGCAAAGAAGCCATTGCAACTCGTTTACTCAGATGTATGGGGTCCAGTCCAAACATCCATTGACGGCTTCAAGTACTATGTCATATTTGTCGATTATTTTTCTAAATACATTTGGTTATATCCGATAAAAAGAAAATCTGGCATCTCCGTCCTTTTTCCACAATTCAAATCAATAGTGGAAAATTTTTTTCAAACACCTCTTATCTCTCTATTTACCGACAATGGTGGTGAATACATTTGTCTTAAACCATTTCTCACAACTCATGGAATTTCTCACTACACCACACCCCCTCATACACCCGAACAAAACGGGGTGGCCGAACGTCGTCATTGACACACTGTTGAAATGGGCCTTGCCCTCCTCCACTATGCTCAACTCCCATCACAATTTTGGTCACATGCCTTTCAAGCCGCAACTTATCTCATCAACCGTCTACCCACCACCATCTTGAACAACAAATCACTTTATGACATGTTATTCAATGTTGCTCCCACCTACTCCAAACTAAAACCGTTTCGATGTCTTTGCTATCCTTTGCTCCGCCCATACAACACCTCCAAGTTACAATCTCGCTCCGCATCATGATTCTTTCTTGGATACTCCTCTTCCAGATCAGCATACAAATGCTTTGATCTAGCCACCAACAAACTATATCACTCTCGCCATGTTGAATTCATACCACACATCTTCCCATCCCACACCAATAACTCCACATCTCCCACTGTCACCTATGAATCATTTCTTCACAACATACCAAATCCTACAAAGCCTTCACACCCTACACAACCTCCCATCGATCCCACACCCCAAGCCATACCTCCTACACACCCCTCTCCTGACCCTACACAACCTTCTGCTGCACCTACACAACAGTTGCCTGATACTACACAACACTCATCTGACCATACACAACCTTCTACTACACATACACAACATTCCCCTAATCCTACACAACTCTTGTCCTCTACACAGTCCTCCACTATCCATACACAGTCCTCATCTCCATAATCCTCCACTCCTACACAGCCTAATTCACCTACACATCCTTCCAATTACTCTACCACCTCCTCATCTCAAACTCCTTCAACTAACCCCTCTCCTACCACCTCTACTCGCCCACAACGGTCTCGCAATCCTAACCCAAAATATTACAATTCCAACTTCATCAACTCCACCACACTTCACCCACTTCCTACATTTATTGAGCCCTCTACTCACATCCAAGCGATGAAAGATCCACAATGGCGATAAGCAATGGATCTTGAATACAACGCTCTTCTTCAAAAACATACGTGGGAGCTTGTCCCTCATACTACCCAAAATCCAATCGGATGCAAATGGGTATTCCGAACCAAACGAGAACCCGATGGAACTATTGATAAATTTAAAGCGTGCCTAGTCGCAAAAGGGTTTCATCAACAATACGGTAAGGACTATTTTGATACCTTTAGTCCGGTAACGAAACTTGTCACCATTCGTACTGTTCTTTCCATCGCACTCTCTCGAGGGTGGTCGTTACGCCAACTAGACATCAATAATGCATTTCTTCATAGCACCTTACATGAGGATGTGTACATGATTCAACCACCCGGATTTGCAAATTCGGCGTTTCCTAATCACATTTGCAAACTCAAGAAATCTCTCTACGGCCTTAAACAAGCCCCGCGGGCTTGGTACAATGAATTAACCGCCTTCCTAATTAGCTTCGGTTTTAAAAAATGTCTCTCTGATGCGTCTCTTTTTGTCTACAACACAAATGGTAACACTTGCTACCTACTCGTCTACGTTGACGACATTGTCCTCACTGGAAACAATAATTCATTCATGGACATCTTTGTTCAAGCCCTAAGCAAAAAGTTTTCGATCAAAGACTTAGGCCCTCTACATTCACTTCCTAGGAATCGAAGTCATTCCAACTCCTCATGGTCTATTCCTCTCCCAACATAGGCACATTCAGGACATCTTAACCACTTTCAAAATGGATGGTGCCAAAGAGGTCCTGACCCCTCTAAGCGTCTCTGAATCGCTTATCCTTTCGGATGCCTCTCCACCCGTTGACCCAACTCCTTATCGCAAACTTGTTGGCACACTTCAATACCTTGCCTTCACCCGCCCTAATATCTCTTTCGCTGTCAAAAAACTCTCCCAGTTTATGCACCACCCAAAACAGTCACACTGGCAAGCTCTCAAACGGGTTCTCCGCTATTTGAAAGGAACATTGCACCATGGGTTTGTCACACCCTAAAATTTCCACTGCGGGGTTTATACCGCGAGGCGCATGACATGTGACACCTCAGAAAAATCCCACATCGGCCGTGGCCAGGAGAGATCCTTGGTTCATAAGTAATGTCTTGCCTCTTAAATCACCAACGCGTTTTGGGGCTTAATGTTAGTGGATGAGAGGAGAACTCCACAGTTAAGCGTGCTCAGGTGGGAGCAGTTTCAGGATGGGTGACCTCCTGGGATGTTTCCACCGGGGCACCCAAAAACAAATCCGTGTGCTCTGGGAGGGCAAAGCGGACAATATTGGTGGTGAGAGGGGCAGGGTGTTACAGATGGTATCAGAGCCACTCCTGTGCCGTTCGGGATGGTGGGTGCATACCTCATCAGGGACGATGAGACTCTAACAAGGGATGAATGTGACACCTCAGAAAAATCCCACATCGGTCGTGGCCAGGAGAGATCCTTGGTTCATAAGTAATGTCTTGCCTCTTAAATCACCAACGCGTTTTGGGGCTTAATGTTAGTGGATGAGAGGAGAACTCCACAGTTAAGCGTGCTCAGGTGGGAGCAGTTTCAGGATGGGTGACCTCCTGGGAAGTTTCCACCAGGGCACCCAAAAACAAATCCGTGAGCTCTGGGAGGGCAAAGCGGACAATATTGGTGGTGAGAGGGGCAGGGTGTTACATGACATACCAGGATCCCATAGCCATAAGTCATATGAACGAACTCTAAATGCCCAAACCATTTAGTTCGTTTTCAAAAACCAAGTTAGGTTAAGCTGCGGAAGCGTAAACCAAATTTAACCCTTTTAAAACCATGCGCAAAACAACGCGCCCAAATTAAAATCATATGAAAGAAAATGTAAAAGCATAATATGTAATTTAGATGTATGCCTAAGACCCCAAATGCAGTGAAGTGTGCAGTGCTTTCGAATCCTGGCACCGGAAGCTAACTACCTGCAAAAGCATGTAAATCGTGGGTCAACAAACAATGTTGGTGAGTTCACTAAGTAAAGTAAATGAGTATGTAACTGCGCTGGTTTCCAAAACCACGTAAACAAGTAATTGAGTTGGTTCCAAGAACCGTGTAAACACTAGTTCATCGCATGTCAAGGGTAGCTAACCCATTCATGATAACTAACACCGATATACCGAACTGCTGATGTACGTGTAGTCACAAATGTGAGCTGCATGCCTTACATCATTGCCTATCAACAATGATAAAATCTTGTTAAGTTATAGTTCACTCCCGCACCCCCCGAGCCGGTGTGAGGTTGTAAGACCTAATAGCGCTATCAACTAATAACCCGCTTGCCATAACCCGGCAACTCATTCGGTATGTGAAGGACTTACAGATGATAGAGTTGGTTTAGTTCATCAAGGACACAGTTTGCGAACTAGCAAAACCTGTCACACCCTCAAAATCCACTTGCGGAGTTTTACCGCGAGGCGCATGACAAACCAGGATCCAAACCAACGATCACAATAAACAAGTCTAAATTAACATATGAAATTTCAAAAACATAGTTTAAATCTCCAGTTACAGCGGAAGCTTATTCTCAAAACAAAATCCAAAAGTAAACCACATTATTAATGTTTGAAAACCATGCAATCCTAACTAGACGCCGTGCAGACGCGTGCGCCCTAGTTCCATAGTGCTACCTTAGCGACCTGAGAAAACATGTAAGAGTTTACGTCAGCACAAAAATGCTGGTGAGTTTACAGGTTTTGTAATCAAAGTACCAAGTTCAACCTGTCCATACTATAACAATTTGCAAACCAATGTACGCTAGCTAGGCGTATGTTTATTACCACTATGATTGGAAAACCATTACTAACTCGTAACCCAGATGTTGTGCCCGAATAGTAAACCTGTTCCTGTTTGAGACAATATGCACTCGCCCGGCCCTCCAAGCCGACGAGCGGGGTTGGTCACTCCCAATAGATCTATTCACATTTCCCCGTTGTGCTAACCCGCACATTCATGGTTTCCCCCGGCACTTCCAAAGATCGTATAGTAAACCATAGAAACCCATAGTATGACAGTTGTTACCAAAACATAAGTTTAACACATGTTTTCTCCCCCAAAAAGTGAAACCAGTTAAAAGAGGGGCCGTAAACTCACCTTAGGTTGCGTTACTTCGATATACGAATAATATCAGCAAGCTATGCTAGTCCCGTAAAGCGGCGACCTAACATATGACAGTTACAAGTACTTAGACTAATAACCCGTAGGTTAGTTAGTCCCTAGATGTCCAGACCATAACCAAGTTCGTTTGAAAACACCGTGACTGTTAAATTAACCCAAAGTACAAGACTCGACATCCCATTGGTGACCCGAGACTCCCCGTGTTATACTTGTACTCACAAACACACAATCATGCAATACACACTTTACATACGTTAAAGTCCAACAAGTTATAGCACATAGTTCAAGTATCACATAAATAAGTCCGAACACATGTTACCAAGTTATTAGATATGTTACGGGGTTCCTAGCATGTTCCTAGGTGTCAAATCGGGTCCCGAAATGCTATATTACACTTACAGCAGCAGTACAGGCGATTAGGAAAAGTCAACTAGTGATTACGTGGGTCAACAGGCATTTAGGAATGCTAATCGCCTATACTATAGGCGATTAGGGCTATCTCATATGTAATTTTTGAGTTTATAGGCGATTACGTCGTAAAGCATGCAATTCAGGGCTTAACTAGCATTTAGGATCGTAAATGCATGAAGTAAAGGGGAATAGGATCCTATTCGCCTATACTATAGGCGATTAGGGCTCCCCTTCAGGCGAATGGGCTCCTAATCGCCTATAGTATAGGGGATTAGGATTCCTATTCGCCTATAGCACAGCTGTTCCGGTTTTTCGCGCGTTTAACACTCCAAATCCAATCCAGAACGTGTGTAAACATCAAATATCAATCAAACAACTATATCAAACATATTTCAATCAAAATCCTTCGTTTAACCTTGTTCTATCAGCCCTGCATGCAACCATGTATCCCAAAACAACACATTAACATGCATAACCCTAACCCTAATGAACAATTACTCAGATTTCATCAACATGCTATCATTACTAATCTGTAACTACCTTAATATCATGTTACTAATCCTTCTTGAATCATAAAAATCCTATCTTTTAGTCATAAACCCACATACAACAATCATAATAGTTAGAATCCAATTAACAACAATTAATAACGAATTTCCAGAAGACATTTACGTTTATAAACAGGTCTGGACTATTAGGGATTTAATAAAAACGTTATTAAAGATTGCATGAATGAAAACCACACCTTAGATTTGTAATAGGTTGATGTAATAGGCTTGAAATCTTGTGTTTTGATCCAAAATCGTGTTCCAGAGGTTGTGTGTGTGTTGGGACGAGTTGTGGGACGACTAGGGTTGATATAATGAAGTTTAGAAGGTCAAGTATTGTATTTATAGGCGTTTTTAGTCGTCCAGCACGTTATAGGCGATTACGCAGCATCATCAGGCGAATAGGGATCCTATTCGCCCCCAATATAGGCGAATAGGGCCTATTCGCCCCTAATGGGACCCTACTCGCCTACCCTATAGGCGAGTACAATCTCCTATTCGTCTATAGGGTCTGGTTCAGCATGTTTGGTGCGTTAAACTCCGTTTTAACATATGTTAACACATTTTCACATACCGACAAGTCACATAATGATTGTAAACACATAATACTTGCAAACAAACACATTCACACTCGTTCACCAATTCCCGGGACTCGAGACTTGTATATTCCCTATGTTCTGACGATTCTACGAATCGTCGCCCTTTGTACACTTGGTAAGGACCGACATCTAATGAGCCTCTAGACTAACATCTAATGATCCTCTATACCAAACTAACAGTTCCCGAACCGTAACACGACTCAACTATCCTAGTTAAGTATAATATACGCGTGACTCGCTAAGGTAGACTTTAATCTAGACAACGTTGTTAATCAGAATTTGCCGGGTGTCACATCATCCCCACGTTAAAAGAATTTTCGTCCCGAAAATTGCACAAGTACCAAAAGGAATAACAAAAGAAACAGACAAAAGATAGAAACCAAGAGAGAGATTTACCCGAGTTGTCACATCATCCCCACGTTAAAAAGGAATCTCGCCCCGAGATTCATTCAGCAGCAGTGGTAACATATCTCGATTCGAACGCTTCCTTAGGAAAGAGATGAGGATACTTAGACTTCATCTGATCCTCCCGTTCCCAAGTGTACTCTGGTCCTCGGTTCGAGTTCCAGCGAACCTTAACAATGCGAATCTTGCTTTGACGTAGGCTACGAATCTTGTAGTCAAGGATCTCAACAGGTTCCTCCACAATCCGAAGACGATCATCCACCTTGATCTCTTCCAGTGGAACAATAAGAGACTCGTCAGCCAGACACTTCTTTAAGTTGGACAAATGGAAGACGTTATGTACGTTGCCGAGCTCCGTCGGTAAATCAAGACGATATGCCACCGGTCCAATCCGTTCCAGGATCGTAAATGGACCGACATACAGAGGTTGAGTTTGCCACGCTTCCCAAAGCGTATGACGCCCTTCCACGGTGAAACTTTCAGAAGTACCTTGTCATCAACTTGGAATTCCAATGGCTTGCGACGCTGATCAGCATAACTCTTTTGCCGATCCCGTGCCGCTGCCAACCGGTTACGAATCTGTACGATCTTTTCCGAATTTTCGTACACTAGCTCAGGCCCAGTGAGTTGACTCTCACCCACCTCAGCCCAACAAAGAGGAGACCGGCATTTCCGCCCGTACAGTGCCTCGAACGGAGCTGCCTTGATGCTCGTGTGGTAACTGTTGTTGTATGAGAATTCTACTAACGGTAGGTGAGCTTCCCAACCTTTGCCAAAATCGATCACACATGCCCGCAGCATGTCTTCTAAGGTTTGAACCGTGCGTTCACTCTGACCGTCAGTCTGTGGGTGATAAGCTGTACTCATGTCCAGCTGGGTACCCAAAGCCTTGTGCAAAGATTTCTAGAAGTGAGAAGTAAAGTGGGAGTCACGATCTGAAATAATAGAAACCGGCACCCCGTGCTTAGAAACAACTTCCTTCAGATAAAGACGAGCCAAACGATCCATGGTGTCGGTCTCTTTAATAGCGAGAAAATGGGCTGATTTCTTCAACCGATCAACAATCACCCATATCTTATCATTCCCGCTCGGTGACTTAGGGAGTTGCGTGACAAAATCCATTGTAATCCGTTCCCACTTCCACTCCGGAATTTCAGGTTGTTGCAAGAGACCCGACGGTTTCTGGTATTCCACCTTGACCTTAGCATAGGTCAAGCATTTGCCCACGTATGAGGCTATATCCGACCTCATGTTTGGCCACCAGTAAAGCACCTTCAGATCTTGGTACATCTTATCCGAACCAGGATGAATAGAATACCGGGACTTGTGAGCCTCATCTAGGACAAGCTCCCGAAGTCCCCCGAATAAAGGAACCCATATGCGTTCTGCGAAGTAGTGCAGGCCATCAGGTCTTCGCTCGAGGTGCTTGTCGGCACCGTGCATAGTCTCAGCTTTAAGGTTTTCCTCCTTCAAAGCTTCTAACTGAGCAGAACGGAGTTGGTCAGGTAGAGAGGAATGAATGGTGAGTTGCAATGCCCGTACGCGACGAGGTTTAATTGATTCCTTCCTGCTCAAGGCGTCTGCTACAACATTCGCCTTGCCAGGATGGTACTTAATGGCGCAATCATAGTCATTCAGAAGTTCAATCCAACGGCGTTGTCGTATGTTCAAATGTTGTTGGTCGAAAATATGTTGAAGACTCTTGTGATCGGTGTAGATGGTGCATTTGGTACCGTACAAGTAATGTCTCCAAATTTTCAACGCGAAAATCACTGCACCCAACTCCAAGTCATGGGTGGTGTAGTTCTTCTCGTGCACCTTGAGTTGACGAGAAGCATACGCAATCACTTTCTCGCGTTGCATCAACACGCAACTGAGACCATGAATAGAAGCATCACAGTAAAAAACGAAATCATCAGGGCCTTCAGGCAAGGACAAAATAGGAGCAGAACAAAGTTTAGAGTTTAGTTCTTGAAATGCCGACTCTTGTGGTTCACCCCAGTCGAATTTTCTATCCTTCTGAGTTAGAGTGGTGAGGGGTTGAGCGATCTTCGAGAACCCCATAATGAAACGACGATAGTAGCCCGCAAGGCCTAGAATTTGCCGCACCTCAGTTGGCGTCTTTGGTGCTCCCAAGTCCTTGATCGCTTCAATCTTAGCTGGATCGACATGAATTCCCAGTTCATTAACCACATGTCCTAGGAACTGAACTTCGCGTAACCAAAAGTCACACTTTGAGAACTTAGCGTAAAGTTGTTCCCGTCGCAAGAGTTCCAAAACTAAACGCAGGTGTTCCTCGTGTTCGGTCTTGTTCTTGGAGTAAATCAGGATGTCATCAATAAACACAATGACGAACTTGTCAAGATATGGTTTGCAAACGCGGTTCATCAAATCCATGAAAACCGCCGGTGCGTTTGTGAGACCGAAAGGCATGACCAAGAATTCGAAATGGCCATAACGTGTACGAAAGGCAGTCTTTGCAACGTCAGCTTCCCTTACGCGCAACTGGTGATAACCGGACCTCAAATCAATCTTAGAGTAGTAGCTAGAACCCTGGAGTTGGTCGAATAGATCATCAATACGTGGAAGAGGATAACGGTTCTTGACGGTCAATTTGTTCAATTCTCTGTAATCCACACACAATCGGAAACTTCCATCCTTCTTCTTAACGAATAGAATCGGGGCTCCCCAAGGGGAAGAACTTGGTCTGATGAAACCCTTGTCCAAGAGTTCCTGTAACTGACTAGACAATTCCTGCATCTCGGGAGGTGCAAGACGGTAGGGGGCCCGAGCAATAGGAGCAGCCCCTGGTACAAGATCAATACCGAACTCAACCTGTCGATAGGGAGGAAGACCAGATAAATCATCAGGAAATACATCAGGAAACTCGCGTACAACAGGAATATCGTCGATCTTCTTCTCATCGGTAGAGGAAACAGATAAAAGTGCCAAAACGGCCGAATAACCCTTTCGAAGGTACTTAAGGGCTTTCATGCTGGAGATGAGATTTAGCGGAACACCGCCCTTGATACCGTACACAGAAAGGAATTCTCCATCAGGGAGAGGAATCCGAATAATCTTGTCGTAACAAACGATCTCCGCGCGATACAAAGACAACCAATCCATGCCTACCACAACGTCAAAACTACCCAAAGGTACCGGCATAAGGTCGATGGGGAACGACAAACCCGACAACTCTAGTTGACACTCCCGAAGGATACAAGTAGCTTCAATCTTTTTACCGTTAGCCAACTCAATTATATACTTAGCCTCTAATGGTACGGGTACTACATCTAGCAGTCGACTAACTTCCATGGATATAAAACTTTTATCGGCACCGGAATCAAATAAAACACTAACAGAGCGATTATTGAGAAGGAACGTACCGGTAACTGTGTCAGGATCCTGTCTAGCCTCAGCGGCTCCAATGACGAAGGCACGTGCATTCCTGCCGCCGCCCCCGTTGTTCCCGTTACCGTTGTTCCCGCCCTGCTTCAGTTTCGGGCAATCCTTCCTGTAATGCCCAGTCTCCCCACAGTTGTAACATCCCTGTCTTCCCGTAGTTCCTTGAGTAGCAGGAGCCGAGTTAGTAGTTGGAGCCTGGGTCGATGGAAGTGTCGCCCGACAGTCTTTAGCAAAATGCCCCAGTCGCTGACAGCGATGGCAACGATTACGGTCGCAGTCCCCCTGATGATGACGCCCACACTTGTTGCATTTAGGTAATTTCCCCGCATAACCACCCTGTTTGTTACCAGAAGAAGAACCCCCGCTTTCAAATCTCTTACCCTGCTGTGCTGGCACAGATCCTTTTCCCTCGTTATCCCACTTACGCTTGTTATTCTCCGGGGCTTTGACAGTCGAACCCTTAGCAGGCAAAATACCCTCATTCACCTTCAAGTTTGTCATCCTGTGAGCCGATCGGACCACCTCTGAGTATGTAGGATGATTTCCCGCAGCCACCAACCCTGCGATCTCTGGTACTAGCCCCGAGATATAGTGTTCAATCCTCCTGTACTCTGGCACATGCAGATCAGGACACAGCACTGCCAACTCATTACGCCTTACCGTATACTTTTCAATTTCGGACCCAGTCATCTTGAGGTTCCACACCTCGTGCTCTAACTTCTACACCTCTTCCCTTGGACAGTACTCTCGCTTCAGCAGTTGCACAAAATTTTCCCAAGGCATAGCATACGCCTCCCCTATACCCATATTCTGGGTGATATTGTTCCACCAGGTCAAAGCAACATCCTGGAATAACGCAGCAGCATACTTAACTCGATCCTCTGGGAGACAGTTACACATCAGAAACACTGACTCCACCTTTTCCAGCCACCTGAGCAAGCTCACCGCACCCTCAGTGCCAGAGAATTCTTGGGGCTTACAGTCCCGAAACATCTTGTAGGTACACATAGGTGGGGGTGGGTTAACAGGACCACCTGAAATAAAAACGCATGAGAAACCACGAAGGATGCAAACAAGGTTCACCAATGAGGCAAAGGAAATGGATAAATCAACTTACCACCACCATTGTGCCCTAACTGAAAGGCAACTTGCAGCAAGTTGTTCAGATCTTCTTGTGATAGGTTTACACCTCCACGACCACCACCACCACCACCACCGCGACCACCACCACGCCCACCATTGCGACCACCTCCACGTCCTCCTCGTACTCCAGACATGATTCTGACAGAAAGAACGAGAAAATTTAGTTTCACAGCTAATGGTAACCACTAGCGTTCACAAGATCAAAGTTAGATCCAACTCAGGACTATCCATTCAAACCCAGAGCTCACTAGGGCTTTCATGCATTTCGGTTTATGATTTTGTGTGCACCCAAAATGATAAACCGCTCTACATGGTCCTCCAAGTGTTCTCCTAGTTCGAAGTTCAAATCACCGAACATAGACTCTTAGCTATACACCGTAATGCTACGGTAGTTTATGACAAGTGTTTCTATTGGAGTATGAAAGGGAGATGTCCGAGCCTTGGACAAATCTCAAGAGTACACGATTTACCCCAATATAGCACACTGCCTAGAAGGCAAGTAACCCGACTTAGGATAGAACGGATGATGTATCATAGAAAGGTCAGATGATTTAGAGACACCCCGACAAGCCCATACGTAATCCACCAAAATGTTTAGTACTAAGTGATCGTCTAGTGTGTGCGACTCGGCTATAGTCTAAACTCTACATGCAGTCCTAGTTCACTATAACCATTGGCTCTGATACCAATCTGTCACACCCTCAAAATCCACTTGCGGAGTTTTACCGCGAGGCGCATGACAAACCAGGATCCAAACCAACGATCACAATAAACAAGTCTAAATTAACATATGAAATTTCAAAAACATAGTTTAAATCTCCAGTTACAGCGGAAGCTTATTCTCAAAACAAAATCCAAAAGTAAACCACATTATTAATGTTTGAAAACCATGCAATCCTAACTAGACGCCGTGCAGACGCGTGCGCCCTAGTTCCATAGTGCTACCTTAGCGACCTGAGAAAACATGTAAGAGTTTACGTCAGCACAAAAATGCTGGTGAGTTTACAGGTTTTGTAATCAAAGTACCAAGTTCAACCTGTCCATACTATAACAATTTGCAAACCAATGTACGCTAGCTAGGCGTATGTTTATTACCACTACGATTGGAAAACCATTACTAACTCGTAACCCAGATGTTGTGCCCGAATAGTAAACCTGTTCCTGTTTGAGACAATATACACTCGCCCGGCCCTCCAAGCCGACGAGCGGGGTTGGTCACTCCCAATAGATCTATTCACATTTCCCCGTTGTGCTAACCCGCACATTCATGGTTTCCCCCGGGACTTCCAAAGATCGTATAGTAAACCATAGTATGACAGTTGTTACCAAAACATAAGTTTAACACATGTTTTCTCCCCCAAAAAGTGAAACCAGTTAAAAGAGGGGCCGTAAACTCACCTTAGATTGCGTTACTTCGATATATATCAGCAAGCTATGCTAGTCCCGTAAAGCGGCGACCTAACATATGACAGTTACAAGTACTTAGACTAATAACCCGTAGGTTAGTTAGTCCCTAGATGTCCAGACCATAACCAAGTTCGTTTGAAAACACCGTGACTGTTAAATTAACCCAAAGTACAAGACTCGACATCCCATTGGTGACCCGAGACTCCCCGTGTTATACTTGTACTCACAAACATACAATCATGCAATACACACTTAACATACGTTAAAGTCCAACAAGTTATAGCACGTAGTTCAAGTATCACATAAATAAGTCCGAACACATGTTACCAAGTTATTAGATATGTTACGGGGTTCCTAGCATGTTCCTAGGTGTCAAATCGGGTCCCGAAATGCTATATTACACTTACAGCAGCAGTACAGGCGATTAGGAAAAGTCAACTAGTGATTACGTGGGTCAACAGGCATTTAGGAATGCTAATCGCCTATACTATAGGCGATTAGGGCTATCTCATATGTAATTTTTGAGTTTATAGGCGATTACGTCGTAAAGCATGCAATTCAGGGCTTAACTAGCATTTAGGATCGTAAATGCATGAAGTAAAGGGGAATAGGATCCTATTCGCCTATACTATAGGCGATTAGGGCTCCCCTTCAGGCGAATGGGCTCCTAATCGCCTATAGTATAGGGGATTAGGATTCCTATTCGCCTATAGCATAGCTGTTCCGGTTTTTCGCGCGTTTAACACTCCAAATCCAATCTAGAACGTGTGTAAACATCAAATATCAATCAAACAACTATATTAAACATATTTCAATCAAAATCCTTCGTTTAACCTTGTTCTATCAGCCCTGCATGCAACCATGTATCCCAAAAACAACACATTAACATGCATAACCCTAACCCTAATGAACAATTACTCAGATTTCATCAACATGCTATCATTACTAATCTGTAACTACCTTAATATCATGTTACTAATCCTTCTTGAATCATAAAAATCCTATCTTTTAATCATAAACCCACATACAACAATCATAATAGTTAGAATCCAATTAACAACAATTAATAACGAATTTCCAGAAGACATTTACGTTTATAAACAGGTCTGGACTATTAGGGATTTAATAAAAACGTTATTAAAGATTGCATGAATGAAAACCACACCTTAGATTTGTAATAGGTTGATGTAATAGGCTTGAAATCTTGTGTTTTGATCCAAAATCGTGTTCCAGAGGTTGTGTGTGTGTTGGGACGAGTTGTGGGACGACTAGAGTTGATATAATGAAGTTTAGGAGGTCAAGTATTGTATTTATAGGCGTTTTTAGTCGTCCAGCACGTTATAGGCGATTACGCAGCATCATCAGGCGAATAGGGATCCTATTCGCCCCCAGTATAGGCGAGTAGGGCCTATTCGCCCCTAATGAGACCCTACTCGCCTACCCTATAGGCGAGTACAATCTCCTATTCGCCTATAGGGTCCGGTTCAGCATGTTTGGTGCGTTAAACTCCGTTTTAACATATGTTAACACATTTTCACATACCGACAAGTCACATAATGATTGTAAACACATAATACTTGCAAACAAACACATTCACACTCGTTCACCAATTCCCGGGACTCGAGACTTGTATATTCCCTATGTTCTGACGATTCTACGAATCGTCGCCCTTTGTACACTTGGTTAAGGACCGACATCTAATGAGCCTCTAGACTAACATCTAATGATCCTCTATACCAAACTAACAGTTCCCGAATCGTAACACGACTCATCTATCCCAGTTAAGTATAATATACGCGTGACTCGCTAAGGTAGACTTTAATCTAGACAACGTTGTTAATCAGAATTTGCCGGGTGTCACAAAACCCGACTCACACAAGGAGTCAAAAACCAACCAACACAAGGATCCATAGCATCCCAACCCGGGATGTGTAAGTAGTCCCAAACCGGACTAGAAAAGTTAAGTAAGTTGTCTCAACCCGAGACGCATGCTTTTGAGAAAAGAGTAGTGAAACTCACCTTAGGTTGCACGTGAATAATCCAAATTCCTCAAACAGAAATGAGCTACCGACTCCCTATTACAAATGTCACTAGGTGAGTATATGTGCATAACCAACACACCATACAACTCGTTTGTCCAAGACTTTTAAAGTTTAAACCGTGTAGTGACACCTAATGACTCTACATGCATAAGTAATTCCTACGTATCCCGTTGGTGATCATATTGATTATTATCATTTTTATACCTTATACACATCTCATATAAGTATTCATGCAAGTTCATGTCATATACATACCATATAAGACTCCAAATAGTCACGTAAACATCCCTTACACAATCTGCGTTTTCAGGGCAGATTGTACGCTGTGAAAAACGAATTATTTAAAATACTTAACAAACGAATTAAACTCCCAAATTTTTACTGAATATTCATTGGGACTCATTTGATAACCCATATTTTTGTTTTGTCTCAAAACCAAACACAAAAATTATTAAAATTCGTACAACACAGCTATGTCCAGAAAATTTCCACAGCAGGTCAGTTTAGTAGAAAAATTCCAAAAAATTTTGTATTCACCCAAACGAGGTGAATCTAATTGGAAAAGCCAAGTTTTTCCAATGTTAACCTACTGTTTAAATTTCATAACTTAAACCTGTGTAAATCTCGAGTTATGACCGTTTAAAGTTGACCCAATTTATAATTCCGAAAATCTGATATGACCTTTAAACTTATAAAATCATGAATACTTATCAAAACAGGTCCAAAACGCATTATTTTGGACTTTTTGAAAAGCTAACATCATAAGTTATGTTTTAGCATCAGAAAACAATCAGATTACACATGTTAATCACCCTATAATAGCCCTACAATTCGTCATAATGAATCTGTCAGAAAATCAGAATTCTAATAACATGCTTCTCATGAACCCTAATCATTCTTATTAACCCATAATCATAAAATAACTCATATTAACAGAATTCAATCCATATTATCACATTTAAATCTATGTATTTACGTACCACATACCCTAGATATGATTTCTATCAACAATACTCATCAACAATCACAACAAACATTCAAGATATCCTACATACATTGATTTGCGATTTTAACGTGAATATTTCTTAGAGTTTAAACAACTTTTCCAGCCCTAAAATCCATCATATAACACGTAAACACATACCTTGAATTGCTAAAGTCCTTAAAATCTCAAGGTAGCACCTGAAATAGCTTGAATTGGTGAGAAATCGGTGAAAGATTGAGATTGAGAGAGGGTTGTGGGAGCCTCCTTGCTCACGACACATATGGGGTTGTAGGGTTTGGTGGTTTTTTTTTTTTTTTTTTTTTTTAATAAATAATACACTTTAGGATTGAGTTATGGGCCAAGGTTTTGGGCTCTAGGGGTTTTATCTGATAAGTGAGCCCGTTAACCCTATCTAACTCTCGAGATTAATCCCGACAATAATAATCATACTAACTTGTATAAAACTACTGTTTTATTAATTCATATTATGTTTATCATAAGTGCACATATCTCATAAGGTTTACGTACAAGTTAACTAATACGCAGTAATTCACATAAGCATGCAATTCACATACACGTGTTACTTCACATTCATCAACACTCAAAAGTTCATATAATCATGCATGTTTGATAAATAACCAACGTTCGTGATACAAGACTCGAGTGTGTGTCAATACCAAAACCTTCCTAGTTATAATGTACGTTAATATCATCTAACATATGTTATTATCCCATGACATATCAAAAGACCTTCTTAGCTAACCCTAGTTATGCGTTTAGTCACGAAGGTACATGCAAGTTAACTAGAGCTCAGTAAAAGTAATATTTTGAAAATGCGGGGTGTCACAGGGTTATTGTTAAATAAACATTCCTCACTTGATTTTAACACAAATCAATAGTCAATAGTCAACAGTCAACAGTCCACAGTCAACAGTCAACAGTCAATAGTCATAGTCAAAGAGCTATCTTTATGCCTTTGTAATTATTTAGTCATAGTCAATATTCTTAGTCAATAGTCTAGTCAATAGTCTTCCTAGAATCAAGTCATTGTATTAATGTTGTAGCCACTATATAATCTTCTATGAATAATGAGAAAAGTACATTCGATCCAATTCACTCTATTACCTATTACTCTATATATATCACATCAGAGGCTAACATTACACATATGATCAAACATTCAAACTTCATTGCTTTTTATTAACGTTTTTTCTAAAGTGTTACATATATCAAAAAGCTTAATGGTTAATATAATAATATCACCTTAATTACGAATCAACAAAAAAGGAAGTAAAAAAACCAAAGACATTTAGTCGAATAACTGGTAGGCACAACAACAAATCACCAACATATTAACATTAACATTCATATACATAAATTAAAATTTTTATTATCAAATTATTTTACCTTTTGCAAACCTATCTAGAAATTAAAACCAGAAATTAAATTAAAACAACATTACCTGAGGTTGGAGGCGGAGTTTGTAACATCAGCGAAAAAAAACATCATTTCATTGATAAAGGATCGGCAATTAGTCGAAAAAGATTTCTAAAGTTAACAACCTTGCATTTTAAACAAGCAAATGAATTAATAAGCAATAATTAGCAATACTAAATAACAACTTTAGTGCTTCAGGAAATCGCAAGATATTTATATAGTTGCAAAGTCTAAAATCAATATTTTTTTACTACTCAAATTGCATAAAGTATAATTACTTGTGCACTACTTGGATGTAGATAAAATTCCATATACTACACATATATTTATATCTTATTTTCATTAAAACAACAACGCTAAACACATTATATGCTTTAGTGGTTAACACAAAATTGTAACCGATGATTATCAATTCTACGAGTGAATTATAACGCTACTAGAAGCGTTTTTGAATCTCAATCAAGTATTTTGTTCGGTAGAATAAATATTGTTAGTTTTTAACACTTTCCATTCAAAAAGAAAACACATGTTTCCTTCTTCTTCCTACCCAACGAGAAACATGGCTTAAATCCGGCCAGACCATCTGCTTATCCGCTGACCCATATCATCCGTAAATCAAGCCATCACGAATTACGCGTTTTCACATCCAAGACTTTCCTTAAAATCCGGCATTAATCTCACCAGAAGATCCGGGATTTTCCATAGAAACCAAACCCATACCTCACGCCAATAAATAGATGATACTTTACCCGATTTCAAACGCGCCTTCGAACAATGTCACTGAAAACCCACCGGTGACCACCACCAAGCAAACCCATTTTTTTTAGCCCTCTGATTTCCATTCGACAACATGAAACCAATCATCCAGTTGATCCAAATAAAAAGAAACGGACAAGGAGGAACGATTTGTCAAAGTCATTAACCTTTGGGCCGCACCTAACAATGAGTAGTACTACGAATTATATTCCTTGGTCATTGTTATGGTTCTTCTTGAACGATTATTGAACAATATGTGAACGATTATTGAACAATGTTGTAACTTCGCAAAATTTTCCCTAATTTTAATACATAAAAGCCCTTATTTTATATCTTTATCATTAATTTTATACAAATGTGCCTAAGTCTTTATTTTTCTACCACACAACTTAATATATATAAAGGTATATATAATAATAATAATAATAATAATAAATTTCAGATTTTATTTAGTGTAAAAAAAAAAAAAAACTTGTTTTACACAAATCATAACATTACTAAATCTAGCCCAAACCCAATTCTCTTTATTATTTTCGGGGCCCAACAGAGCAGCCCAACTGCTGGCCCACACTCCCTCCCCCTCAAATCTGTTTTAAAAAAAATAATGGTTGGGCCAGGGTTCGAACCCGAGTCCCTAACCGGTCCAAGAGTAACAAACGTCCCAACCACTAGACCAGATGTTGTTTGTTGGTTAAAGGTAGACTTGATTTAATTTTAAGCCCTCTTGAATAAGAAGTCATGCTTCTCCTTCGCTGCAACAGGACCAACCCAAGCTAGAGATTTGAATTTTTTTTTACGCGCCTTGAGACGAAAATGGAAACAATTATTGATTGATTATAGATCGACATCATCACGCATTAGTTTCCATTACCATAAATTTCCTTAATCATCCCTTAATTAGTTGATAAAAACGCGTGTTTGACCATTGCAGGTCAAACGGTTGCAACCTTCCAATTATACAGTTATATTATAAATTGAACCCGTCTCCTCAGCCTATACTCGCCAATAACAAAACCCTCACTCTTAATTTTCCCTAAAAACACCTCATAAGCTGCCAATTTGTTCGTGTTTGACTTTTGGTTGACTAAGCAATGCACATTCGTTTCTGACTGATAGGTACAAATCGAACTTATGTTTTTGTTCTTTGTTGTTGTGCGATTGATAACCCCAATATTTCTGGGTTTATCGTTTGATGATTAAACGGATTGGAAAAACTAGGGTTCTTAGTATAGATTTGGGGAAGATGACTATGTCTTATAATCGCATTTAATCATTTCTGAGCCAAACAAAACACCAACTGATCACGTAGATCAGATAGTAGTGGGTCTTGTGTTAAGCTGTTTGGACCGGGTTTCTGTCTGGGTTCGACCCATGGCAGCAACAATTTTTTTTTTAAAAAAAATCCTTTATTCATATATTTAACCTTTTAACCTTTTAAAATAGTTTTAAAATACCAAAAGAACTTTATAAATTCTATAAAAAAAAATTTATGTTATTCTAATGGAAAAGTTTAACATACAATTTTTAGCTTTTCAAAAATATTTTATTTATTATATATAATAAATATTACAAGTTTATTCAATTATAATTATAAAATTCTATAAAAATATCAAAACGACTTTATAAAATTCCACAAAGATTATTCTAAGTCTATAAATCAATAAAAATTTCTAGAATAAATTTTATTTCTGGAAAATCATTTATTTAATATTTTTAATCGATTTTTGTTATTTTAATCATAAATAAATCATAATAAATTCATTTTTCATTATTTTTACACCAAAATTTCACATAAATTATTATTAATCATTTATATCAGAAATATAAATTTTTGATTTGAAATTTATAATTTTTAATATTTTTAAATATTAAGTCTATATTTTGTCAAATAAGTATTTATATACAAATATTCATTAATTAAGAAAATAATTTTATAAAAATTATTTTCACATTTATTACATTATAATTCAACTACTTTTGGATAATATTGGTCAGAAAACATTTTCATTAATTATTTCTTTATTTATTTAAATTATTCAAATTTAATCATAAATCAATTATTAATCCCCAAATTAGGAACCCTAGCACATTTTAGACTAGAAAACTTAGACTTATTAAGTTTTTCCCAACACTTATTTATTACCTTGAAATAGGGTGATATTTGGATACACACGAGCCACATTTACTTATATAACAAGGGTCTCCATTTTAACACTAAGGTGAGTTTTACATAGCCCCTTTCTATTTCACTATTTTGGGGTGAAACATGTTACAACATTCTATCTACAATTCAATCATAAAGTGTCTATGTGTTATTCTATGTTGCATTATGTCTTAAACATGACTAGGGTAAGCACAATATTCTAGCATAATCATTAACATTGATCAGCCGACGGTATACAATGATAGATCTATTGGACTGACAATCCCACCCGGATACGTGTACCTCCTACATAGGTAGCGTGGGTGATTGTTATCGAATTTATAACATAATCGAGTGAACCATGAGCGTATGGGATGGACCACAATATTCTAGTCACAAGGTTTGATTATGCACTCGATTTACCCGATAGTATGTTTTCACATATGGACTAGATTTGCCATGACACTTGAATTGTACAAGTTTTATTCAATTATCAAAACCTATGTAATTCTCACCAACTTTTGTTGACCCAAAATATTTTCAAACTTAACATGTTTCAGGTTATAGCTTGTTCGAAGATTTGAGTTAATGCTTGAAGATGCGTAGCTAGTATTTTTCATTTTGATGTACAAATTCTTAGAACAATTGTATGTAATTTATTTAAATCATGTATTGGAACTTATTATTTACAATGAGCTACTGAACAATCGTCAATACGTGACATCCCGACGTTTCCGCCATCGGTTGGGGTGTTACAAATGTGAGGCTTGATTTTGACCCTTTTACATATTCAAATATCATAGCACATAAATTGCGAAACACTTTTCTATTATATGTATTCAAACAGGGTATGCTCACCAATACATTTTTGTATTGACCAAATTATTTTCGTACATGTTTCAGGTTGTTATGAGATTACTATTAAGCTTTTGGAACTTAGACTTAGACTTGGGGATTTACTATATTTTAGATTGTTAGTTCTTAAACGTTGTATTCTTGTAATTTCTTTCAATGTAATAAATTATTCCATTCAATATATTCAAAATTTACATTTTTAGTCCATTAGCTATTGAACAATCGTCACTACGTGACACCTTGATGTTTCCGCCATCGGTTGGGGTGTTACAGAGTTGCAAGCCGGTTGGTCGGAGTTGCAGGCAGAGTTGGAGGTGGAAGCAGTCAGACGTGGAAGGTGTATACGAATTCGGTCTTGGTAACACCTGCGTGCCGCAGAGAGACAGGAGCGATGGCTGGGGGCTGGAGAGGGTTAAGGAGGAAGGAGCAAAAATACAGCATAGTGGGTTTGTTTAAGTGGGGTTTAAACTTAAAAAAAAAAAGAAAAGAAAAAAAGAAACGGACAAGTAAAGCTTACTTGCAGCTTGCGGGATTCGAACCGAGGATCTTGCATGTAAAATTGGTGCTGAAGACCATTAGAACACTTAACGTTTTTATTATGGGTTCCTACTAAAATTTATTTATGGGTTTCTTTCTTGTTCTTTATATATATTAACACTAAAATTTCAAAACCGAATGGATTTTCAGTTTCCGCCCCGGCTCTTTGCAAGCCTAATAATAAAGGATCAGTTTAGATTGTACTAGGTTTGAGACCCGTGGGGACCCACGGTGCAAACCATAGTAAATAAAAAAATTATATGAAACTAAGAGTTGTATTGTTCAAGTTTAGTGGCTACAAACGTAAAGTGTTAAAAATAACGGTTAGCCTGAAATTTTTTTCTTATATAAACGTCATGCGTTGAGATTAAATGAGTATTAAAAGTAAAACTAACATATAACTATGGTTTTCATGTCAAAATGGATATTTTTTATAAGCCCTCAGTAACGTTAGTAATGAAAACCGATTACCTATTATGATCAGTACTAAACCAAAGTATAAAGTTTTGAAAAAAATAACAAAGGTATGAATACATTATGTTTTTGTAAATGACTTTTTATCATATTTTTATTTTTAATGTAATTGTAATTAGTACATAACTTGGTTTATTGACAAAATGCAACGCACTGTTCAAAGCACACAAAAAAAGTTTAAAATAATACTTTATTATTGAAGTTGTATATACATAACGTCAATAAAGATAATTAAAAAATTGCATAAAAATTACTCACATTATTCATAAATCCTGAAAGACTTCTTTGTACACAACATTTGATGTTTTGTTCGTCAATTCACCATTTTCATCTACTATAACAATCTTAAGTCCATCTCGACTTCTGACCCTTGAAAGCGCAACATACAACTGCCCGTGTGAAAAAACTGGATCCTTCAAATACAACCCAACTCTGGATAAGGATTGTCCTTGACTTTTGTTTATTGTCATTGTGAAAGAAACAGCAAGTGGAAATTGCCTTCTGTTAAATTTAAAAGGAATTTTCTTATCTGAGGGGGATAAAGTAATTCTTGGAATAAAAGTTCGCATTCCAATGTTACTTCCTGATATGATTTTCGCTTCAATGACATGTTTTCTCATTTTAACAACTTGTAACCTTGTCCCATTGCACAAACCACTTTTCTGATCAATGTTTCTGAGTAACATTACGGGAACGCCAACTTTCAAAACCAAACGATGGTTTGGTATTCCAGAAAACTTAAGACCATTAAGGACATCAGGAGAAACTAATCTTTCATCAACCTGTTTGTTCACATCTTCAGACTGGCAAACACTATCCGAACTTAGATACTCAACTTCGTCACCGGGAAACATTGAAAGTAATATATCATTAATTTCATGAACAACTTCATTCTTCGGTGCCAATATAGCTCGATCTTGAAAATAAGTCGGAATGTGGATGTTATCCAAAAGTGAAGGATAAACAAAGGCTATCAAATCAGAAACAGGATCCGAAGATTGAGAAATAAGTAAGTCATCAGGTATCAAAATAACATCTTGATCATCACTTATTGTATCAACCTTTCCTTCTCCTATGTCTAGAAGCCAAGATGCAAACTTTTTAGTTTCCTCAATATCAGAACTGCAGCTTCCAGAAAGCAACCGCATATTTTTTGTTAACTCTAAAACAGTGCATTTGTGCCAAATGTATGATGAACTTAAAGAGGCATTAACAATGTCATGTTTATCTGTTTCTTCATTAAGGTCACCAATTATCAATCCAGCAACTTCAGAAACCGTGGGTAGGCTGTAGGTTCTACCATCTTCTTTCCTCATTCCGTTTAATCGAAGCTTGACTTGTGCATCAGGGTTCTTCTAAAAACAATCTCTCGCCATTCTATAAGATTTCACCAAGGAGTTTTTGGCATCCAACATTTTTTTCAATTCCTTTACAATTTGAAATTCAAGGGCCTTTTCTGATGAGTATTCCTCATCTGCATCACTATAAATAAAATGAATACATTAGAATCGAAAGTACTTAAAAATCCTTAAAGTTTTCTACAAAAGACAATAAAAAAATAACTTACCCAACAACATTGATTCTATTCGAAACTTCATTTTCAGTATCATATATGTATAGCTAAGAGAATACTGGATTTTGTCCACGTGATGGTAAAAGATTTCCCAAAGCATGGTAGTTCTCACCACTTATACGATAGATGAATGGAGCATTACCATGATTTATAGACCTATCAATTTTTCCACCCATGGATGTAAATGCAAACATAGAGTTGAATCGTCTTATGTTCTTTAAAAAGAATTTGCTTTTAGAATCAACTCCATTAAAATACTCTTTATAACTGTGTGGCGCCTCCTTAAAAGGAGGAAGCATAACTTTTCCATAACCACAACACAGAGAGAAATTTTTTTTAGTATTACTTCTATTAAGCCCTCTAGTAGATTCACAGCTCCACAGTCTAGCATTACAATCTTCACAAGTGACATTCTGATCACCATGGTCCAAGTAAGCTAAAAAAAGATATTCAAATTTATTAAATGTACCATATTTCTAAACATGAAGTCTGCAAGTTATTGAAAGTATCGAAATATCTTAAAAGTGAAGAAGATCAAGGGTTACTTACATATTGGTAAAGTAGTTTTTTGGGAGAACCGAAAAATATGAAAAAGTGAAACAATTATCAATTAGGTAGGTATATAATGAAACCAATTGTTGTTGGGCTGAATCAGACATTAAGAGTAAAACAATCGGGCCTATGGCTAATAATAAACATTCAACCCAATAAGTTATGTAATATGTATGTTATGTATTTTATATGGGATTGTTTTAGTAACATATTGGGCCGATCCATTTTTCCTTGTATCACAACAATATATTTCGGTAAAAAAATTGAAACGATTTACAGCATTTATGTTACAATCTTTTAGTTTTAATTAGATATGAATCATACAAAAATAAAACTGAAAATTATGTTTGATGAGTACATCCACCAATCTAGTTGTATCTATATATACTCAACATAATATTCAAATGGATGAAAACATACTTATCAATCAAGCAAACGCATTTATTAAATATTATGATTGTTATGAAACTTAATAAAAAGAGGAAACCATATCATGGTATAAAGAGAAAATAACAAAGTAGAAATTGTTCAAAATTATTAAAAAAATAAAACATAAAGCAATGAAACCGGTTGACCATAAGCATAGAAAACAAATCCTCTTCATTTTGGGTTTAGGAAGACGAGAGGCTCAATGTAATTTTAAGTTACTCCATACTACCACCACTTCCAATCTTAGTTGAAGGAATTGGTGTGCTTTCATCATCAGAGATCGCGTCAATCAGTTTACGCTTAACCATTTGATACTTGGAACTGATAGAACATTGTTCTCCTTCAGCATAAACTTTCTTATCAACAATGGAAATTGGCGTATCATTATCGCGTGTGTCAGATTCCTAAACAAAAAATAGTTACAAACATATGTATCAGAATCATCAGTGATTGTGTATGAAAGAAAAAATGAGTAAAATGTATTACTATGAATATAAGTGTTTGTGCAAATGGTACCTTGGAAACAGAAATAACATTAGACGGCATTGCCATGAGAGACGTGTGAAGTGATTCTGATTCAGCAGGCTGTTAAAAAAAATATGCAAAAACTTAGAAATGTAATAAAGTCTTACATAAATAAAATTTGCTAAGTTATGTGAAATGGAATTCGAATATGTACCTGTCCTACATACAACTTTTTCTTAAGATGCGAGATAATTGTTGGATCATCAGTTATCTTAGTTACACCATAAACATCATATTTGTTGTTTAAATTGAACCTAGAGACAAAGATTTTAAAAGCAAACTCTCTGTCTAACAAAGTCTTAATCTCTTCAGGATATTCAACTGTATCACCAACCTATATATAAGGAATAACCAAATACATAATTATTACAAAACTATAATTAAGGAATTATTAAAAATAATTTTATACTTAAAATGTAGTTAAAAATATGGAATATCGTATTCAACTCAAGCAATTCAGAAGCACTTTTACTAATAAGTTGTGCAACGTCACGATGAAACAACGTAAGCGATACAGCACCATTAACGTCTTGCACACGAACCTGAATTTTAAACCTAGAAAAAAAATTTGAAAAAAAAAACAACAAAAATTTATAACTAAGTTGGGTTGAAATGAAAGTATATTTGTGAAAATTATAATAGATGTTAAAAATGTATCCGACCTTGGTGTAGGCTCAACTTTTTTGGCACTACAACTATCATTCAAACACTCGTAAACCTTTTCTTCCTCAAAATCTGAACTTCCTTCACCAACCTGCTTGATTATATAATCAATACTACATTTTCTGGTGCATTTGGGGCATCCCATGTAGTACCAGCCAATTTCGGTAAACAGGTCTTTAATAGTACCCAATAATACTAAAGCCTGCGCCTGTATGAATATTATAGTTTGTTACCAAAATAAGATAGTATATGGTATACATTGGAAATTAATATTAAATAAAAATTAAAATTTTAACCTCATTACAATTGTTTATATTTAATTATAAATATCGTATTTAAGTATGAACATTATACTTACCTCTTGAATCTCACAAATGTCGCCAATGTTACTAAAAGGAGTGTTATGGACAAATTCATCTTCATCAGAGCAAAACATAGAAGTTCCATATGGTTGATGAGAAGAGGAAGGATTATCAGCGATTTTCTTACCCAACCTGATAAAAATAATTTAATCAATACACATTAAATATTTATTGAGACTGTTTATAAAGGTTGTGTAATTCGTATTGAAAAACGTAATAGTACATACCCTTTTTTGTAGAGCTTTATATCTTCAATATCTCCATTTATGAACAGTCGACTAACGCGATCTCCAAAAGAGTTAGAAACATACGGTTTTCCTATAAAAAAAATTAGGAAAAAATATTTTATTTATTTAATAAAAAGAAAATTTAGAAGTTAGAACTTAATTTATAATGCAAAATATAATGTATGTATAAATATAAATATAACTATATATATTTATTAACATTATACAACCATTATAAAACTTCAAACGGCCAAACTGCATTATTATTATAAATTCTTTCTCTGTTTGATGAGTTGCAACATATTTAGACATCTCCATGGCATAACTATCCCACAACGTTAAATAGATGCACAAGCCCCTTCAAAAAAGTACAAATTATTTTAGTAAAAAATAAATAAACAATTTATAAAGGTACGTAATTTTTTTTATATATAAAATGCAAAAAAAAAAAAACAAAAAAAATAAATAAATAAAGAATACATACTCGATATCTTGAATTTCCATTGTAAACCTCTTTTTATCAGCGACAACCTTTTTTTCTTTATCATCATTGCTGAAGAACTTGTTAACATGTCCAATAACATCTAAGATCAATTATAAAATAAACATTAATGAAAGATAACTTATAAAACTATTATTATTGTTTGGTTGTGATAAAAAAAAAACTTTAGAACGAAAATATACCTATTGTAACATATTCATCAACCTCCTTATCCAGAATTCTTTGAAAGGGCACAAAAGAGAAACCAAAATCTGGACCTTGGAAACCATGATATTCGGAAACTTGAGTATTCATATTCAAGCAGAGTTTGTTTGGGTTTGGAGCATACTTGTATTTAGAGGAATTGACCCCAACTCCTGGATTTCTTATAATAAGAGAAGAATTTTCAATCAGAAACCTCTCGAATTTAAAAAACAACCGCTTAAATACATTCGCTTGAATCCTGTCACCATATTGATTATAAAAAAAATAAGATAATTGATATACATTAAAATTAAAAGCATCACAATTAAAAAAAAAGTTATGAAATTTAAAAATAATAGGATATAAAAAAAACGTGTTGTTAACTTTTACATTTTCATCACATAGGAACATTTCAATTGAGTACACATCATTAGGATTGCGACGATCGGGTAGACGCCAAACCCGAATAATCTTTAGCTTTAACGCCACATTGTTTCGGTTTACATGAATTTGGTTAACCATTGTAAACTCATTTGCATCTACAGCAGCCATTGATCTTGTTAACTGGGAAAAAATGATGTAAAAACCAAAAGATGACTTCAATAAAACAACAAATCAAAATCAAAATAACTAATGTTTAAGTAATTAAATATGAGAAACAGAAATTAACCTAATAATATATCTTTGCGATTACTCAAAGTGGTTCCAACGTGTCTTATTACAATCGTATGTGAATTGGTTTGACTTGTTTATATAGTTATTGAATTTACCGAATAATAAGAAATGGATGAAATGGTGGGCGGTTAATTAGCATTTGAATTAGCATTGTTTTAAAGGTTATAACATTATGTATTGATTGAATTTAGTCAAGGTCAATCATTTATTGATTAAATGGCGTATGTCAAGCATTATATAGGTATTGATGTAGGAATTAAATAAATTCAATAATAACAAATAGATTAAAGAGTGGAGGGTAATTAGGAACCGAATTATGATTGTTATTATTGTTATAACTTTATGTACTGATTGAATTTAGTCAAAGTCAAGTAGTCAAAGCAAAACAGCCGTATGTTAAGCATTATAGTTAGTTGTAATTTGTTTTGATATATTCAATGTTATTTAACTAATGTTCTTTATATGTTATGTCAAGCATTATATAGGAATTCAATCAATTGAATAATAAAAAACGGATGAAAGAGTGGAGGGTAATTAGGATTCGACTTACAATTGTTATTATTGTTATAACTTTATGTATTGATTGAATTTAGTCAAAGTCAAGTGTGGATGTCAAGCATTATACTTAGTTGTAATTGTAATTTGTTTTGATCTATTCAATGTTATTTAACTAATGTTCTTTATATGTTATGTAAAGCATTATATAGGTATTCAAACAATTGAATAATAAGAAATGGATGAAAGAGTGGAGGGTAATTAGCATCCGAATTAGCATTGTTATTATTGTTATAAATTAATGTATTGATTAAATTTAGTCAAAGTCAAGCATTGAAATCATTAATGGCGAATTTTAAGTATTATACCTAGTTGTGATTTTTTTTGATCTATTCAATGTTATTAAACTAAATGTTCTTTACATGTTATGTAAAGCATTATATAGGTATTCAATCAATTCAATAATAAGAAATGGATGAAAGAGTGGAGGGTAATTAGCATCCGAATTAGCATTGTTATTATTGTTATAAATTAATGTATTGATTACATTTAGTCAAAGTCAAGCATTGAAATCATTAATGGCGAATTTTAAGTATTATACCTAGTTGTGATTTTTTTTTTTGATTTATTCAATGTTATTAAACTAAATGTTCTTTACATGTTATGTAAAGCATTATATAGGTATTCAATCAATTCAATAATAAGAAATGGATGAAAGAGTGGAGGGTAATTAGCATTCGAATTACCACTTATATATTATTGTTATAAATTAATGTATTGATTAAATTTAGTCAAAGTCAAGCATTTAAACCATATTTGTGATTTTTTTTTGATCTATTCAATGTTACTAAACTAAATGTTATTTACATGTTATGTAAATGTTCTTTATATGTTATTATATGCTTTACTAACATGCTTGAAAATTGGACAAGTAAATGCGTATTCAAAGTAAATTTGTTATTGTATAAGGAAACCATAAATTTCGCAATTACATTTATCAATTCATTATGAATGTTGTGAGTAAATTCAGTTGTGAATATGTATTCTAAATTATACCGTATTGCCACCACGGGTTAACGTATACATATTGTTACAATTACCACATACTAAATATTCGGTAAAATTAGACATCTCCATGTCAATTTACCAAATGAAAAAAAAAACACAAAATTTTAATGATTATTGATTCACACATTGTCGTACTCATTTATTGATTTGACCATAATTAAATCTTAGTCAATGTGAATAATTACACATTTAAATTAAAATTAATAAGAAGTTGTTGACCATGGTATGTCGAAACTTTAATGTTGTTGTTTTGTAAGTTTTTAGATAACAAAAACCTGTTCATGGATTTAGGCAATGTCTGCACAAACACGTAAAAACCAACATTATAATAACAAATAAGGTTTTTTTACTTAAAAAATATTAGAAACGTCATACCAAAACTCGTGCGGAAGGGTCATGAATAACCTTGAAGAATTTGTCACCCTTGTGATAAGCCATATTGAAGTTATTTGTCCTAATGAAATCCTGTTCTTCGTATGCAAAAAACAAACTTTTGTTAAAATATACATAAAGTCACTCATACTAAAAACTGATTTTAATTATCTTGTTTTATGAAATCCGGTATTTTTTTTTATATAATTATTTTTTATATTCACACATACTCAAAACCGATTTCAATTGCAATCTGTTTATTAAAAAACACAATCATATATTCAATGATTAAAGCTGAGCAGAATTACTCGCGTATCGATTACATCCAAAGCAGAGAGTTGATTGTAAACATATTATCAAATGGTTTTAATAAAAAAAAAAAACGATTCTGTTTGGTTTAATATGTTAGTAAACCGATGTGGATGGATTTCAAAAATTGTCAGAAACATAATCGACAAACAATAGGATTAGAAAGTTATTTTAATAAACAACCGATTGTATTTATATTTTATGTAAGATGGTTTCAAACATTTACTTTTGGGATTTTATAAAGGGTCAGAAACATAATCGAAAACTTGTTGATAATCACATATTTTGTAGAAGGTTGATAGATATAGGATTGTCATTTGTCTTTGTATAAAAATAACGATACAATCCTATTGTTTTTATCTTTTATGTAAGATGATTGCAAACATTATGTATCAATATAATAAAAATGCAGAAAAAGATTCAAAAACATTTTCTAGATTCATCTAAGATTGATGAAGAACATACCTTGCAAAAATGACAATGAGAGAGGAATGAGGAATGAGAAAGGAATTAGTAGAATAGGAAGGAGGAAGATGTTGTAACATACAAATGGATGTTGACAAAACTAAATAAAAAGAGGTTTATATAAGACTTAGTCTTGGAGCCCCATTTAGGATTTGAATCCTTCAAGACCCTCTAAAAATCTAGGATTCAACCCTAGTGTTTTCATTTATTATATAGATAGAATAGATAATAAAAATGTTGAAACATCGATTTATAAGTTTGAAATATCAAAACATAAAATTAATTGCTAATTAATTACACTTGGTCCACAAAAAGTGGTCTATTTTGCTTTGAATACTTTCGTTTTTAGTTTTTTTTAAAGGCGAATTTCTTGCTCCTTGTGAGACTTGAACTCAAGACCTCACACTTTTAGTGTATTAAAAGGTTTTGCCTTGCCACTGGACCACCAACCCCAATGGTGCTTTCGTTTTTAGTTGAAACCAATAAATTCACAACTTTATAAGACCATGGTTGATGCTCTTTATGGGACATTTTCCGCCACATCATTATTATAAAACCCATAAAAAATGTGTAATGGTTAAAGCCACTTAATGCCCTTTTTAGTTATTACTTTCCATATTTTTTTATCTTATTTTAGCATTATAATAGAAATGCGCCACCTTCTTAATGCTCATATAATGCCAAAGAGGATGGTGTTGGGGGCATTATCATGCTTATTCATGCCCCTACAATGCCCATTACACATGGTCTAATAATTGATTTCCTACGCAATTAATTTATCAATAATATTAACTTTATTGTTATTTTTGTCCATTTTTTGGAAGGTGAATTTCTATGATGTGGTGAAGATCATCACAATCTTTTAGACGGGGATCCCCTAGCCACTCCACAATGGTCATACTATGTTGTCTTAACCGGTTCCATGCTGACGCGATAGTGGCCGACCCACAAGCGAGTCGGGGTTGCGCATAAGGGGCACTAAGGCTTCCATCCGGAAAATTTCCCGTCGCCTTCCACTTGACAGATATTGCACCCTCCACAAGAGGTAAACCTCTCTGGAATAAATGCACGATAGTAAAAAACCGGGAGGGGGGGGGGGGAGGCATCAGAATCGCACCTGACCCCTTCAAAGAGGGTAGGTGCAACCATCATTTGATAATGTCCCTCACAATGTGTTTTTCTTTTTCTTTTTTTTTTCCCATTTTATTTGTGAACCGGATATTTGTTTTACAAAACCTTATTCTTATTATTGATTGCTAAAGTTACCAGGATGGTAATCATAGTAAATTTACCATCGGTTGTGCTTTAGCCATCATCTAGCATGAGTAGAGGTATAATTCATTAATTCCAACTTATTAATATGAAAAGTTGATAAAACCAACCAATCACAAAATTTATAACAGCGTAAATCTTTCAATTAACAATATTTATATCATTATTAAAGACATGGTTTTGTAATTGTGTTATTATATTACTGGGTTGTATTATTCTACAAAGGCTACAAAAAATAAAAAGGGTGAAAATGATACAAAAAACACAATAGATCATGAAATATGACACAATGAGCCATAAAATATAACACAGTGCCAAAAAAATATAACACAATGCTGAAGAAAAAAGACCCAATGAATTGAAAAAATGACACAATGATGAAAATAAGAAAAAGACACAATGATACATAAAAGACACAATGATATAACGCATATGCTAAAAACTACAAGCTAAAACCCCAAAAAAACGAAGACCTAAAAATTAATGATGTGGGGTTCGATAAGACGATTCCAATGCCGCTTGAATGAGTTCAATCGGAGTCCGTTTGATACCCTTCCTACGACTTCCTATTTTTCTTTCACTGTGTATTTGATCCTAACCCGATATTACTAGCTTTTATCCTGGGAGCGTCCCGGTGTTGAAAAATATAACAATTCTAATAATACTAATACTAATAGTAATAATTATTACCCTTGTAATTAAATAAATAAAAAAATAAACTTGCTATAAGGTGACACCAAGTGTTGCAGTGTTGCGCGATTCTTTCTCCTAGCTTCTCTTGATGAAGTATACCTATGCATCTTTAAAAGAGTAAAATTTCAATGAAAGCATGTCGATTGAGCTGAATTTCAACATCATAGATAAGAACCTGGTGTAAAAGAAAAAACATTATTAATGAATAACCTGAACACGTTGTATTTCATACATGAAACCCCACAAAAAATAATTGTTTTTTTCTCCGTTTTTTATATAGAACTATGGTACTCGTTGGAAAGATAATAAAACGCTCGTTAATTTGGTGTAACTTTTTTCTTTAAAAAATATCGTATATAAAAGATATTAACGTTTAAAAATTATGGGAGAAAATAAGAGAGAAAAATTTAAATTTTTTTTTAAATTCTTTTTTCCTAAAATAACTCAATTTAAATTTAGTAGATTAGGTTTTATATTATTATTATTTAGTTATTTTTAATTTATCACATGGCATGACACATGGCACACTAAAAAATGAGAATACCTCTTTGAATGCCATGTCATTAAAATGGCTTTCTTAGGCCTTCATTGAATGTCACCTCATCAATATTAAATTCTTTTATTATAAGTTATTATAGACTAGTTTTTATCCCGGGAGCGTCCCAGGTTGAAATATATAATATGACATAATAAAATATATTATTATTATTACTTTAAACAAATCTCTGCCATAAGTTATCATATTCAAATATAAAAAAAACGAATCTCTGCGCCGGGGTATAAATCTAGTGCCATTTACAAATGAATTCGGAAGTTTGTAATCGATGATTCTAAAAAGAACTAACATGAAATAAGAAAAAAAAGTTATTATTGAAATATCAAACGCATTAGTCTAAGGGTTATGTGATGCGTTAAAAAATTCATGGGTATATGATCGGGTATATAGTTTGGGTATTTGGGTAAATTGTTTCGGGTAATCGGGTCGGGTATCACCTAATCCCAGACCCGACCTGTCACACCCCAACCGATGGCGGAATACATCGGGGCGAGACTTGGGATAGATTGTTCAAAGACTTCATGACACTAGAATTCGTGATAATATAATTTAAAGATAAAATTTCATTCATAGCATAATCATTGTCTAAAAAGATAACATAATACAAATTGTTTCACAAAAAGAAAAATAGAACATCAAAATATAGAACTTAAACTAGCGTGAGTTTCTAGTCCAATCCTAAGTAGATTTCTTGATAAACCTGTATTAAACATTTCCTGCAACATGTATAAAATATCCGTCAACACATAAAGCATTGGTGAGCATACTAGTTTGAGTCGAAGTACATAGTATAGAAAAGTCTACTCGAATCATCATGTTATAGGCATATGCACGTAGAACCATACAAACGGCAACAACACTCGATAACACAAAAGACTTCATCTTATCATGACCCATAAAGGGGGCGGCGTGTCAACCTATAGCGCTATACATGTAAGGTGGGTTGTTAACTAATCGTACATTTGTATGTAAGACTTTGAATTCTAGCATGGCATAGCATAATAGCATTTAGATTGAGCATAGTAGTTTTTAAGAGTATGAAATCCTTTAAGTTTTGATAGTGATACATGTTGAGCCCCAAAAGTGTTAAAGAGTAAAAAGGGGACAAGTATGAACTCACCTTTGGGTGTGTTTAGTAAGGCTCCAAAGGATGAGTCTTGGGGGATTAGTTCCTTAGCCTTGGTTAACTAGAATAAAAAAAAAAAAATAAAGGGTCTTAGATTCGAGTTTAGGTTATAGATTCAAGAGAGTCAAGCAAGCCTTTTAGGCGAACCAAAACACAAACCACCATGAAGGTGATTCGGATGGTCATAAGAGTCAAGCAAGCCTTTTAGGCGAACCAAAACACAAACCACCATGAAGGTGATTCGGATGGTCATAAGAGTCAAGCATTGGTAAGGTAGGGATGTATCCACAAACCTTTCCGAGTTAATAAATTAGTAGAGTTTATATAATTTAGTATTTATATAATATAACTTAGAAAGTAGGGTATGGTGACTTAGTTTGGATGAGCCTTGGCCTTCCTTTTGTCAACCATGAACCATAACACAAGTCCCTCCATCATTGAGTTGTTGGTGAACTTGGTTGGTATTATTAACAACTTAGTGCATAAAAGATAATAGAAGATGACCACATTTGAGGCCTCAAATTGGTGCCCTACTCATGTTTATTTGCCATGGCAAATAGGAGAGAGGTCCTAGAGGTTTCCTCAAAGGGTTTGAAGAAGAGGAGAGTGAAGAAAGTAGAAGAGAGGTTGAAGGTGAAGTGAGAAACTCACTTATTCTTGAGAGAATTCTTGAGAGATTAGAGAGGATTTAGAAATGAGCAAGTGTTAGGATGGATAGGAGTGGTGTATTTATAGTTGGAGTGAAGGGGTTGGGTATTTAATGAATTAATTAGGGTGGTTAGAAGTTAATTAGTGGTAAATATATATTTAAAAGAAAAAATAAATAAATAAATAAATGACAAAAAAAAAAATGGACGGCAATTTTTTTTCTAACATAACATTTCATGTTATGTTTTGTTTTTTGTTTTTTTTTTGTATGATTATTATTATATATTAATAATAAGTATATATTAAGATCTTAACTAAATAAGTTTCTTGTTATAACGCCTAAATTGAATAGGGTAAAAATATAATGGCGACTCGTCATGAATCGGTATGAGTAACATAAAAGAAGCGAGTAACGGCAAGCTTGGAATTTGTTTAAGTATAGCATTCATAATACAAGAAAATTAAGAATCACGCGACGTTACATAAAGTTTGCGTCGCGTAGAATTTATAGATTAAGATTAAATGCAATTGATAAAATACTTTTCCATTGATCATAAGCTCGGGATTACAAGGGTACAAAATAGAAAGGTACAAGAATACAAGGACTAGAACAGAAAATACGAAAAGTACAAATGTTACAGTCTCCCCTACTTTAGGAAATTTCGTCTCGAAATTTATTCAAGTGGCTTGACTGAAAAGATGTGGGTACTTTTTCTTCATTTGTTCTTCATGTTCCCAAGTGAATTCGGGTCCATTCTTCGATTCCCAACGAACTTTAACTAGCGGAATACGTTTTCGTTTGAGTTGTTTGACTTCACGATCCGTTATTTCCACTGGTCTTTCGACGAAAAGCATAGTCTCGTCAATTCGTACATCATCAAGAGGAATGTGTATGTTCCCTTCGGCTAAACACTTCTTCAAATTTGAAACATGAAAGGTGGGATGGACATTGTTGAGTTCTTGGGGTAACTCGAGCTTGTAAGCCACTTTCCCGATTCGCTCAATGATCTTGAACGGTCCAACGTACCGTGGAGCTAACTTTCCTTTCTTTCCAAATCTGACTACTCCTTTCCAAGGAGACACCTTGAGGAGTACTTGATCACCAACATTGAATTCAAGGGGTTTTCGCCGCTTGTCAGCATAGCTTTTCTGACGGCTTCGAGCAGCTAAGAGATTATCACGAATCTGAATGATTTTGTTGGTCGTTTCTTGGATGATTTCGGGACCGGTGATTTGTGATTCACCAATCTCGTGCCAACATATGGGAGAACGACACTTTCGGCCATAGAGAGCTTCGAATGGAGCCATTTGGATGCTGGTATGGTAACTATTATTGTAAGAGAACTCGACCAATGGTAGAGAAGCATCCCAGTTTCCACCAAAGTCGATTACACAAGATCGAAGCATGTCCTCAAGAGTTTGGATCGTACGTTCAGTTTGTCCATCAGATTGAGGATGAAAAGCTGTACTAAGATTAAGCTGAGTTCCCATGGCAGCCTGAAATGTTTCCCAAAGACGGGAGGTGAATCGACCATCACGGTCTGAGATGATGTCAAGAGGAATACCATGACGACAAATGATTTCCTTGGTGTAGATATGGGCTAGCTTCTCAACTTTGTAATCTTCACGAATGGGAAGAAAGTGAGCTGACTTGGTTAAACGATCAATGATTACCCAAATGCTATCATGACCGGATGATGTTCGAGGGAGCTTGGTAATAAAATCCATAGCAATACTTTCCCATTTCCACATGGGGACTTCGGGTTGTTCAAGCAAACCCGACGGTCGTTGGTGCTCGGCATTTACTTTGGAGCAAGTGAGACATTTGGACACAAAGAGAGCAATGTCCTTTTTCATACCGGGCCACCAATAATTGCGACGGAGATCTTGATACATTTTATCCGCACCGGGATGAATGGAGTATCGGGATTTATGAGCTTCATTCATTATAAGAGCACGAAGATCATCACGATTGGGAACCCAAATACGATCAAGATAATAAAGAATCCCATTTGCCTTTGATTCCAAGTGTAACTCGGCCCCACAAGACATTTCTTCATATAGAGTATTTTCATTGACCGATGTGTGCTGAGCGTCTCGAATACGATTGAAGAGATCATTTTGGAATTGGGAGCTACGAAGACGGTCGATTTCTCGGATGTTGCATAGAACTGCATGACTTTTTCGACTAAGAGCATCGGCTACTACATTCGCTTTACCAGGATGATAGCGAATTTCGCAGTCGTAGTCGTTTAACAATTCGACCCATCGTCGTTGTCGTATGTTAAGATCTTTTTGATTAAAAATGTGTTGGAGGCTTTTGTGGTCGGTAAAAACAACACATTTCGTACCATAGAGGTAATGTCTCCAGATTTTTAAGGCAAAAACCACGGCACCAAGTTCGAGATCGTGAGTGGTGTAGTTCTTCTCGTGGATTTTGAGTTGCCTTGATGCATAGGCGATGACTTTGCCTCGTTGCATAAGAACGCAACCAAGACCTTGATTCGATGCATCACAATAAACCACGAAATCATCATTCCCCTCGGGAAGAGCTAGAATAGGAGCATCACAAAGCATAGACTTGAGGGTTTCAAAGGCTTCTTCTTGATTAGGACCCCAAATGAAAGGTTGGGATTTTTGAGTCAAAGCGGTGAGTGGTGTAGAAATTTTGGAAAAGTTGGAGATGAACCGACGGTAGTAACCCGCCAATCCTAGAAAGGAACGAACTTCGGTAGGAGATTTTGGTGCAATCCAATTTTTAACGGCTTCAATTTTGGCAGGATCAACATGAATACCCCTATCGTTCACAATATGCCCAAGGAATTGAACTTCCTTTAACCAAAATTCACATTTAGAGAACTTGGCATAAAGTCGTTCGGCACGTAGGAGTTCTAGAATCAAACGGAGATGTCGTTTATGGTCGTCTTCGGATTTGGAATAGATCAAGATGTCATCAATGAAGACAATCACAAAACGATCCAAATAAGGTTTACACACTCGATTCATTAGATCCATGAATACTGCGGGTGCATTGGTTAAACCGAAAGGCATCACCATGAACTCGTAGTGACCATATCTTGTGCGAAAGGCAGTTTTTGGAATATCTTCTTCGTGGATTTGAAGTTGATGGTATCCCGAACGAAGATCGATTTTTGAGAAACAAGTAGCTCCTTGGAGCTGGTCAAAGAGATCATCAATGCGTGGAAGAGGGTATCGGTTTTTGATAGTGAGTTTGTTAAGCTCACGATAATCGATGCACATACGGAAGGATCCGTCTTTCTTTTTAACAAACAAAACAGGAGCACCCCATGGAGAAGTACTCGGGCGTATGAAGCCTTTTTCGAGCAGTTCTTGGAGTTGACTAGCAAGTTCTTGCATTTCGGAAGGTGCGAGACGATATGGAGCTTTTGCAACGGGTGTAGCACCAGGTATGAGATCAATGCGAAGTTCAACAGAACGAGCAGGAGGAAGACCGGGTAGATCTTCGGGGAAGACCTCGGGAAAGTCACAAACGACAGGTATGTCTTTTATGCCTTTTTCCTTGTCTTTGGTTGTTACCACATGAGCTAAGAATGCAACATATTCCTTACGGAGATACTTTCGAGCTTTGGTACAAGACATGAGTTTGAGTCCTTTGGAGGCTTTCTCACCATAGATTTGTAAAGTGTCACCGCTAGGAAGCGGTATACGGATAAATTTTTCGAAGCAAACAACTTCGGCATGATGTTTTGCAAGCCAGTCCATGCCTACTATGATGTCAAAACTTCCCAATTGCATAGGATTTAGATCTATGGAGAAATCATGGTCATTAAGATTCAAGGTGCAGTTTTTGATAATGAAATCAATAGAGATGGGTTCACCATTTGCGACTTCAACGGTGAAAGGTTCCGATAATTTAGATCGTGCACAAGCAAGTAAGGGTTCAAATTCTAGAGACACAAAGCTCTTATCCGCACCAGTATCAAAAAGTATAGAAGCATAAGATCCATTAACAAGGAACGTACCGTTCACAACATCATTTTCAGTTTGAGCTTGGGCCGCATTGAGGTTGAAAGCGCGACCCCTTGGTGGTTGATTTTGAGCCGGAGCTTGAACTTGGTTGTTGCGGGTACATTGAGGAGAAAAATGATTAGGATCACCACACTTGAAACATGCACGCCCATTGCCGATGGCTAGAGGAGGTTGGTTAGCAGCTCGGGGTTGGTTGACAACGTGAGGTTGGTTGTTTTGGGTTCTAGGGGCAACCTTGCAGTTTTGGACAAAGTGTCCATAGTGGTTACAATTGGTGCATAGACGACAAGCTACATTAGTTGGGTGGTGAAATGGGCATATGGCACATTTTGGGTGTACTCCAGTATAAGGTTTCTTGGCAGGCACTTGGTTAAGAGGGGTTGGAGCTTGAGCTTCGGTGGATGGAGTGGTAACGGCATAGTTTTGGGTTCGGGACTTGCGTTTGCGGTTATTGCTATGGGTTGATGGGGTTTTGGCTTCCTTTGGTTTGTCGGTGGGAATGGTGGTGGTTTGATTGACGGTTTTGGTGGTGTTTGGGATAGTTAAGGTTCCATCTTTCACTTGGTTATCCGAGATTTTGGAAGCTAAACGAATGGCTTTTTCTAGGGTGGTGGGTTCGACTCCTTCAACGATATCACGAACACTCGTTGGGAGGCCTTTGAGATACTTAGCTATGATTCTCTTAGTGGTGTTGAATTGGTGAGGTACAAGGACAAGGAGTTGCTTGAAACGATTGGTATAGGTTAGGTTATCACCACTGTTTTGCTTGAGTTTCCAAAACTCTTCTTCAAGTCGCTCAATCTCTTGAGCGGGGCAGAACTCCTCAATCATGAGTTGCTTGAGTTCCTCCCACGGTAGAGCTAAAGCGACTTCGTTTCCACGGGTGGCTCTCTCGCTTTTCCACCACTCGAGTGCCCTTGATTTGAAGACACTAGTGGCGTGACGAGTGCGAAGATCCTCGGGGCATTCGCTATTGATGAAAACTAGCTCGATGTGGTCGAACCATTCGAGCATAGCGGTAGCACCATCGTTTCCCGTAAAAGAGTCGGGTCGATGCAGGTTAAATTGCTTAAAGGTGAAGGAGGTAGTTTTGGAGGATTCGGCTCTTGAGTCAACTGAACCGTGAGGGCTTACGGAGGCTTGGATTTTGCTAACCACATCGGGTATGACCTTGGCCATTTGCTTGGCCATGAAAGATAGCATTTTCTTGTTGGTGCTTTGCTTAGAGTTCTTGCTTGACATACGGTTTGACATGGAAGACATCTATAGAATAAACAAAAGGATTATGAGCTTTGATCAATGGTTTATTTGTATAAAGATTGCATTTTGTCTTTGTTTTTAGATGTGAATTAAGCATACAATGCACATAGTGTCAAATAGTTCAAGTAGCATGTAGTTTCACACTGTGTATAAAGCATAACACATAAGTATAAGCAAGTATAGTGCATTTGGACAATATAAAGGAGCTTGATTAATGTTGGTTTGCGATTATTAGCATTGTTTGGAGATTGCTAGAGTACTTGAGATGCGAGTCTTGAGAGCCTTTGCGAGTAGTAAAAAAAAAATCAAATATATGTAGTGAAAACATAGCATGAAAACAACATTGAAAATATTATTAACATAAAATGAGGGGCTTGTTTTAAGCAAGCCATTGGAGTGTTCCGAAACAGAACTAAGACTAACCAAAGTGGTTCGAATTTACCTTTGAGTTTGAAAACATGCTTTGGCCTAATAGGTGGAAATACTCTCGCCGACTTGCGGTTAACGGTATTCACCCTTCCAGTTACTACATGTTTCTTGTCATTAGTAAATTTGAGACTTTGGCGAGATTTAAAAAAAAATATCAAGGATTGAAACTAGTCGCTAAGTTGCGGATTTCACTCCTATCTTAGCGAGGTCGTTTCTTTGAGTGTGGTTTGAACACTTTGTCCAACGTGGTAAGAAAATTAATTCTAACCTTCGATTGGTAAGTGTCCACTAGAACGAGAATTGTGAAATTTCCACCAAGGTGAGGATATCACTCCTATCTTGGCGTAGTTTCAAAAACACAAAGGATTTACGCGGATTGAAAGTTATCACCAAAGTGAGGGTTTCACGCCTATTTTGGTGATTTTCTTTCGTTTGTGGTATACGAGTGTCTTCGAGTGTAGAATAATCCACCAACAAGGAAGGTAAGTTTTAAACACCAAAAGAATGGAGTAGAAGCAAGATAGGGAGAACAAGTATTTTAAGCATGATAAAAGGAATGGTCAAAAAGGTACTTAACTATAGTCTAGGTCAAACATGGCAATTATTCCTAATTCCCTATAGTCATGGCTCTGATACCAATCTGTCACACCCCAACCGATGGCGGAATACATCGGGGCGAGACTTGGGATAGATTGTTCAAAGACTTCATGACACTAGAATTCGTGATAATATAATTTAAAGATAAAATTTCATTCATAGCATAATCATTGTCTAAAAAGATAACATAATACAAATTGTTTCACGAAAAGAAAAATAGAACATCAAAATATAGAACTTAAACTAGCGTGAGTTTCTAGTCCAATCCTAAGTAGATTTCTTGATAAACCTGCATTAAACATTTCCTGCAACATGTATAAAATATCCGTCAACACATAAAGCATTGGTGAGCATACTAGTTTGAGTCGAAGTACATAGTATAGAAAAGTCTACTCGAATCATCATGTTATAGGCATATGCACGTAGAACCATACAAACGGCAACAACACTCGATAACACAAAAGACTTCATCTTATCATGACCCATAAAGGGGGCGGCGTGTCAACCTATAGCGCTATACATGTAAGGTGGGTTGTTAACTAATCGTACATTTGTATGTAAGACTTTGAATTCTAGCATGGCATAGCATAATAGCATTTAGATTGAGCATAGTAGTTTTTAAGAGTATGAAATCCTTTAAGTTTTGATAGTGATACATGTTGAGCCCCAAAAGTGTTAAAGAGTAAAAAGGGGACAAGTATGAACTCACCTTTGGGTGTGTTTAGTAAGGCTCCAAAGGATGAGTCTTGGGGGATTAGTTCCTTAGCCTTGGTTAACTAGAATAAAAAAAAAAAAATAAAGGGTCTTAGATTCGAGTTTAGGTTATAGATTCAAGAGAGTCAAGCAAGCCTTTTAGGCGAACCAAAACACAAACCACCATGAAGGTGATTCGGATGGTCATAAGAGTCAAGCAAGCCTTTTAGGCGAACCAAAACACAAACCACCATGAAGGTGATTCGGATGGTCATAAGAGTCAAGCATTGGTAAGGTAGGGATGTATCCACAAACCTTTCCGAGTTAATAAATTAGTAGAGTTTATATAATTTAGTATTTATATAATATAACTTAGAAAGTAGGGTATGGTGACTTAGTTTGGATGAGCCTTGGCCTTCCTTTTGTCAACCATGAACCATAACACAAGTCCCTCCATCATTGAGTTGTTGGTGAACTTGGTTGGTATTATTAACAACTTAGTGCATAAAAGATAATAGAAGATGACCACATTTGAGGCCTCAAATTGGTGCCCTACTCATGTTTATTTGCCATGGCAAATAGGAGAGAGGTCCTAGAGGTTTCCTCAAAGGGTTTGAAGAAGAGGAGAGTGAAGAAAGTAGAAGAGAGGTTGAAGGTGAAGTGAGAAACTCACTTATTCTTGAGAGAATTCTTGAGAGATTAGAGAGGATTTAGAAATGAGCAAGTGTTAGGATGGATAGGAGTGGTGTATTTATAGTTGGAGTGAAGGGGTTGGGTATTTAATGAATTAATTAGGGTGGTTAGAAGTTAATTAGTGGTAAATATATATTTAAAAGAAAAAATAAATAAATAAATAAATGACAAAAAAAAAAATGGACGGCAATTTTTTTTCTAACATAACATTTCATGTTATGTTTTGTTTTTTGTTTTTTTTTTGTATGATTATTATTATTTATTAATAATAAGTATATATTAAGATCTTAACTAAATAAGTTTCTTGTTATAACGCCTAAATTGAATAGGGTAAAAATATAATGGCGACTCGTCATGAATCGGTATGAGTAATATAAAAGAAGCGAGTAACGGCAAGCTTGGAATTTGTTTAAGTATAGCATTCATAATACAAGAAAATTAAGAATCACGCGACGTTACATAAAGTTTGCGTCGCGTAGAATTTATAGATTAAGATTAAATGCAATTGATAAAATACTTTTCCATTGATCATAAGCTCGGGATTACAAGGGTACAAAATAGAAAGGTACAAGAATACAAGGACTAGAACAGAAAATACGAAAAGTACAAATGTTACAGTCTCCCCTACTTTAGGAAATTTCGTCTCGAAATTTATTCAAGTGGCTTGACTGAAAAGATGTGGGTACTTTTTCTTCATTTGTTCTTCATGTTCCCAAGTGAATTCGGGTCCATTCTTCGATTCCCAACGAACTTTAACTAGCGGAATACGTTTTCGTTTGAGTTGTTTGACTTCACGATCCGTTATTTCCACTGGTCTTTCGACGAAAAGCATAGTCTCGTCAATTCGTACATCATCAAGAGGAATGTGTATGTTCCCTTCGGCTAAACACTTCTTCAAATTTGAAACATGAAAGGTGGGATGGACATTGTTGAGTTCTTGGGGTAACTCGAGCTTGTAAGCCACTTTCCCGATTCGCTCAATGATGGCTTTCTTAGGCCTTCATTGAATGTCACCTCATCAATATTAAATTCTTTTATTATAAGTTATTATAGACTAGTTTTTATCCCGGGAGCGTCCCAGGTTGAAATATATAATATGACATAATAAAATATATTATTATTATTACTTTAAACAAATCTCTGCCATAAGTTATCATATTCAAATATAAAAAAAACGAATCTCTGCGCCGGGGTATAAATCTAGTGCCATTTACAAATGAATTCGGAAGTTTGTAATCGATGATTCTAAAAAGAACTAACATGAAATAAGAAAAAAAAGTTATTATTGAAATATCAAACGCATTAGTCTAAGGGTTATGTGATGCGTTAAAAAATTTATGGGTATATGATCGGGTATATAGTTTGGGTATTTGGGTAAGTTGTTTCGGGTAATCGGGTCGGGTATCACCTAATCCCAGACCCGACCCAAACCCACAATGTTTTTTAAACAAATCCCAAACCCGACACAATACCTGTTAGGTGATATACGTTAAAATACACATATAAAAGTCCCCGTTTAACTCCCATTTTCATATGTATTTGGCCTTATACATGATGAATTGGTACTTATTTGGTATCTTTATGATTACAGGTCTTAAACGATGTCCCGGAAGCAAACCCGAAGAAAAACAAGGATTTCGGCCCTTTATCAGGAGAACTTTTGCGCAGCAGCTATTCGGATCGTTTTTACCCCTTTTAAAACCCAAAATCCGACTTCGACTTTCAAATAAGAATTGTTCTACGCTCCGAGAGCTTTCCAGGCATATAAAGAACACCTCCTAACGATTTTTCTACGATTTTATATGCAATTTTAAAGATCGTGCTGTCGTGCTGTTCTCTATGAGAGTGAGCGGCCGCTCGGCCATCCTGAACACCTCTAGAAGCTTCTGGAAGCCCTACGTCAGCTTTGCCCACTTGTCTGTAAAGTGAGCGGCCGCTCCAAGCCTCCGAGCGGCCGCTCACAGGGCCTGTTCAGCTATAAAACTCCCATTCAGCCTCTGTTCGAAGTATTGGGTTTTGGAGAGGCGATTTTAGGCGATTTTCGGACGAATCAAGCTGCTGGAAGGCCGTTTAACAAGCTCGGGAATCCATCCGATCCATCCTTCATCATCCAATCCATCTCTTTAGCAATCTTATGGTTTGATCCTTTAAGCTTTCTTAGATCCAAATCTGATTTTGTTTGCTATTTTGATGTTATTTTAGTTAATCGTACGTCTACAGGCAAGAACATTAGTATTAGTTAGTAGTTAAAACAATCGTTTGTGTGAAATCAAGTTTTGTATAAATTTGGCGTTTTTCATGTTTGAATCTTGATGATCATAATGCAACCTTGTTTCATTGTTGATAGATTTGTAGTTGTGTTCGGATGACTTTGATGATTATCGAATGTGTTAGGCGGATTACTTGTTGAAGAAACCGTCCGTTTAATCGTCCGGTAGTAAACTAGTTAACTTGTTAATAAAGTTTACACCATGAAACTGTAACCGGGTATTGGTTTGGTTAAAGTCACTCGGATAATGATTATAAATGTTTACCGGCACGTAAAAGAGTTTAAATGCTTAATGGTGTTGTTACTAATCTTTGACACGGTTAATGATCTTTGTTAGTTATTTTAGTGAAAATGGCGATCTTAGTAGATTTGTGTTCAAAGTTAGTAAAATGGAATAGGTTGTGAAATGCTCTACTTTATGCTAGTCTAGGTGGTCGTATTGTGTATTCGATATTGCTTTCCTTAACTAGTGCGGTTGAGGACTCCCGAAAGGTGATACTAACCTATCTTTAAAGATTCTCATGAGATCATATCAGCTGCGCGCTAATAAACGACTTGAGGTGGTTAACGTGTGTATTCGTGTTAGCTTTCCGTATAGTTGTCATGTTAGGATGCCCGAAAGGGACACTAACTGTCGGAAAATGGGAATGTTGATCACGCCTTTATTCCTTATATAGATGACATGCTAGGATTGGCGTATTATAGTTTATATAGTTATATTTTCTATTTGGAGTCGTAGTTAAGTTATTTACATGTGTTAGAATTAATTTAGCTATAAACAAACTCAACTTATCTTTTCCCACTGGTAAATCGGGGACAAAGTTTTAGTACTATTGCTCCGCGCGCGTCCATGGATCGATATCTGGTTCTTATCTGTACGTTACTACATATATGACAGGGTACACTTGCCCTATTGTGTGTGTTTTAATATTAAGGTCTAAACCATTTTTATAAATATTAAAGCAAAACGTGTGTTATTTCATTGTAAAATTATGTGTATATCCGCACACGTCAAGTTTTTGGCGCCGTTGCCGGGGACGCGACGAGCTTTAAGAACGAACCGAGTCAACTTTTACCAGTGTACATGCTTGTGAATACTTGTTTATACTTCGTTAATTCTTTATTTCATTCATTTATTTGCATATATGATTATTTGATTACTTATTAGATTTATTTGTCTGTTGATATTTTGGATTGATTTTAGATTGGTTCATAGGTTTGCATATATATTTGTTCATTTTTATGCTAATAGGATTGATTTTATTGATTATTCGTTCAAGGATGTTGATAGATTTAATTTATTGAACATTGGATTAGTTGGTTTGTCTATGAATTTGATTGATTCATTATTTGATTTATTTATCCGGATTTGGACTAATTGTTAATTTTTAGATTTGAAAAGTTAAATTCTTTATTTGTTAACCATTTGTTCATATGTTTATCTGTTTATATAATTTTAATTTTTATGTATTTATAGCTTTTATGTAAATATATAATGGAAGTCTGGATATGTTACGTTCGAATTTGATAGTACTAATGCTTTTATAAAAGGTTTGGGTTAAGAAAAACTGGGAAATTTATTTAATATAGAAGTGATTTTAATAAAAATAATTTTCTGTGAAAAATGCTCCCTTGCGATTCGCAAAGAAGCTGGGCTTATGGTTCCGCCTTAAGCGAGTTCCTAATTACCCCTGGTTTTATCTTTTATTGTTCTCGATACGCGAACAGGATCACCAGAGTCCTTCGCGTAACGTGAATAGCCGCTATCTTCCGTTTTTAACTCATTTCATTGGCATCCATCATGGTTTCTATCCATCAACTTCCGTTATATTATTTTTCGGTGAAAAAGGGTTGCTTTCGCGCAAGCAAAAAGACGGTCTTTATCTTGTTGCAACGCGCGAGCGCCTTGAATCATTGTAGTCACTTGCGCCACGCGAGAAGCGGTCTATACTTCTTCGCGATGCGCAAGCGACTCAGATTTCGCTGAAAGTATTGTATATTTTCATATTTTATATATATTATCATAATTTAAGTTTAGTGTATAGTTTTTGGTATATTGATTTGTGTATATCTCTTCCATTTTTCTTAATTCGAGTCTGTAATTATTTCTTCTGTAATTATTTCGTACATTGCGTTAGTTTAAGTGTGGGGATGGCCGATGTCTGTTCATTGCTCGATCGATCTTCTCGCCCGTACTCAATCTCCAATCGGGCGAAAGCGATCTTAAAGAAAATCTTTTATGAAAACGGCCATTCCAAGAAGTTTAAAGTCCATATGGACGAGTCCATAAATCAAAATGGACTAAGTTTGAAAGTCAACGGTCATCGCTTAAAAGTTTACATTGATGGACCGGTTGACCAATCCGTATAGGTAATCGTTCTCTACGCCCCACATGCTTAATAAGTGTGGGGAAGTGAGTCTAGCTAGCGACTCGTTAATAAACATAGCACAGCGTGTATGGGCGCGCCAAATTGTACAAATGTTCATAACTTAGTTTAATTTTTAGTTAAATTGTTAGTTTTAACTTGTTTTGTAGTTTGTTTCTAATCTTTTTGCAGGTTTGATTCGCGCCTTGTGATTGTGTGGATAGTCGCTTCAAAACCGTGGCATTATACTAGGAAGCGTCTCAAAACAGGTAAGTTGGCTGTTTAAATTAAAACGGAAAAGGGCAGGCGATTTTGGAGGCGAAACTGCAGCAAAAATACCACATCAGCTACAGTGAGCGGCCGCGCGAAATGCCAGTACCCCAAAAAAAAAAAAAAACAAGCGGCCGCGCGCGCAGGGGTTAAGCGGTCGCGCGAGCGTTCTGTTCGAATTCTTTTGAGGGGCAAGCTTGGTATTTCACTTTAAAAACTGAAAATATGTAACCCTAAATAATAAAACTCGGCCGCTCCATTCATAACACACCCAAAATCCTTTGAACTTGCTCCTAAGAAACCAACAATAACCTCTCTAATCCACATCCTAATCTCCAAACAAGGTATGAATCTTCTTTTATTTTTTTGCAATTTCTCTTATTCTAGTTTAGATTAGTTTAAAATTTTGAAATCTTTTCATGATTTTAGGGTCCCTTCATAATGTTTAACAAACCCTAAATGTTCATTGATGGATTGTATGCTTTGTTAGTATAGCTTAGAGTATAGTGTTGTCCAAATCTTTGAGTTTTTGAGGTTTTCTTCATAATGTTTAAATAAAATTCGAAAATTTTTGAAGATTTGTGTCATTTTGTAGTCATATGTTTAGTGTAATCTAGTATAATTGTAGATTAATTTCATTATAGGATTGTATGCTAGTGTAAATGTTAGTGTAAATTAGGTTTGTTCATGAATTTTGGGGATTCTTCATAATTGTTCAAAAGTCCTCAAATTCCATATGTTCTAGTGTGTAGATTGTTGTTAATTATCTTAAGTTTTGGGGTTTCTTCATAATGGTTTAACAAAACCCAAAATTTTAAGATTGTTAGTGTTTTTATCTTAGTTTAGATAATGTTCATGAAACTTTGGGGCTTTCTTCATAATCGGACAAACGAGCCCTAAGTTTCTTTGATACTTCATAAACATTCGTATTTTATTTCAGTATTGTTTATTTGGTTTGAATAATGAGATGATGAATGGATTTGTATATTTTTTTTTGTCAAGAATGTTGGAAGTGCAGGGAACTGGCGAGCACCGGTATGGATGCTCAATGCAGTCACCATGCTTTTCAGGATATCACCAACAGGGGAGTATTATTCTCTTTTTTCACACGATAGTTAGCTATTTCATAAACACTTTCTATTGTCACATTGGGGACAATGTGAGTTTCAAGTGTGGGGAGGGATTATATCTTGTTTGTCCTCTTGTATATATATATATATGTATATATATGTATATATTTACTCTAAAAAAAACCTTTAAAAGTACATATATGTATATATTTACTTTTAAACATCAAGCCTAACTAATTTTTGATAAAGATAACTCGAGGCACGACAAACAGATGATATGCGAGCGTGTTAGATTCGTACACTTGCACCCATTTCCTTCCGGTTACGTGAGCATTTGAGCCTTAGAATAGATTTTCATTTCCTTGACATGCTTTCGAGTGAGCCGGATGTTTTGTGTAATTTAGAACTTGTCATTAGCATACTTATTTAGATCAGATACGTGTGAGATTGTACGAACATGATTGAGGCATTTAGGATACCCTTTTGATTTAGCCTTTTCTTTTCGTTCTATCTGTTTCCCCTCACCCAAATGTTATCCACTAGTTAACCATGTTGAACCTAATCCCGTGTTTTTCTTATTTACCACACCATTTCACCACTAAACCAAATAGCCTTTTTCTTTTAAACCTTTTGTGTTAAAGCTCGGTTTAGGTTATTGTTTGACTAGTTTTTTTATGTTGTAAATAGTTCGTTTTCGGGTTTATATATTTAGAACCCGTATGTTGATCATATCAGTCTTAGTTATCAGTTATATATATCATAGATATATATATATATATATATGTTTAAAAAAAAAAGAAAAAAGAGAAAAAAAAAACAAAAAAAATCCAGAAAAATAGAACACCCTAAAATAGGGTGAATTAGCAGTGATTCGAGCAGTTTTTAGAGCTTTAAAGTTAAAAGTTATACGTTTAGCTCGATTTAAAATAAAAATCACCTATATTAGCATTTGTGTTGTATAGTTGTAGTAGTTGCTATTAGTTAGACATAACCGCCGGGTTTTAGCCGATTTGTCACTGTAAATATCCCTTCCACACCCTTACTTTTGCCTAACATTACAACCCTTATAAGACCTCTTGATTTGTGCTTTTTCACACGTTAGTTGGTGAAGACTAGATCTTTTGACAAGCTTATGATATTGCACGATTCGTTGTCTTGGAAATGGAGCGATTTACACATACACATTACACGTATGTATCATAAATAAAACCGAGTGTGTGTGAACATTGTGAGTCGTATATGGGTTTGCGTGCTTGTAGATAGGAAGTGAGTCGTTGCTTTTTAGTTATCTTATCACCTGTTTATATATCTTTGTTGGCTTGTCTATTATCGTCTGTACAGGCTATATTTTGCCTTTGTTGCCACTTGGCGAGTTTTTCGTTTATTTTCTGTTTAAGTGTTTGCTTGAGGACAAGCAAAGTTCAAGTGTGGTGAGGTTTGATATACGTTAAAATACACATATAAAAGTCCCCGTTTAACTCCCATTTTCATATGTTTTTGGCCTTATACATGATGAATTGGTACTTATTTGGTATCTTTATGATTACAGGTCTTAAACGATGTCCCGGAAGCAAACCCGAAGAAAAACAAGGATTTCGGCCCTTTATCAGGAGAACTTTTGCGCAGCAGCTATTCGGATCGTTTTTACCCCTTTTAAAACCCAAAATCCGACTTCGACTTTCAAATAAGAATTGTTCTACGCTCCGAGAGCTTTCCAGGCATATAAAGAACACCTCCTAACGATTTTTCTACGATTTTATATGCAATTTTAAAGATCGTGCTGTCGTGCTGTTCTCTGTGAGAGTGAGCGGCCGCTCGGCCATCCTGAACACCTTTAGAAGCTTCTGGAAGCCCTACGTCAGCTTTGCCCACTTGTCTGTAAAGTGAGCGGCCGCTCCAAGCCTCCGAGCGGCCGCTCACAGGGCCTGTTCAGCTATAAAACTCCCATTCAGCCTCTGTTCGAAGTATTGGGTTTTGGAGAGGCGATTTTAGGCGATTTTCGGACGAATCAAGCTGCTGGAAGGCCGTTTAACAAGCTCGGGAATCCATCCGATCCATCCTTCATCATCCAATCCATCTCTTTAGCAATCTTATGTTTTGATCCTTTAAGCTTTCTTAGATCCAAATCTGATTTTGTTTGCTATTTTGATGTTATTTTAGTTAATCGTACGCCTACGGGCAAGAACATTAGTATTAGTTAGTAGTTAAAACAATCGTTTGTGTGAAATCAAGTTTTGTATAAATTTGGCGTTTTTCATGTTTGAATCTTGATGATCATAATGCAACCTTGTTTCATTGTTGATAGATTTGTAGTTGTGTTCGGATGACTTTGATGATTATCGAATGTGTTAGGCGGATTACTTGTTGAAGAAACCGTCCGTTTAATCGTCCGGTAGTAAACTAGTTAACTTGTTAATAAAGTTTACACCATGAAACTGTAACCGGGTATTGGTTTGGTTAAAGTCACTCGGATAATGATTATAAATGTTTACCGGCACGTAAAAGAGTTTAAATGCTTAATGGTGTTGTTACTAATCTTTGACACGGTTAATGATCTTTGTTAGTTATTTTAGTGAAAATGGCGATCTTAGTAGATTTGTGTTCAAAGTTAGTAAAATGGAATAGGTTGTGAAATGCTCTACTTTATGCTAGTCTAGGTGGTCGTATTGTGTATTCGATATTGCTTTCCTTAACTAGTGCGGTTGAGGACTCCCGAAAGGTGATACTAACCTATCTTTAAAGATTCTCATGAGATCATATCAGTTGCGCGCTAATAAACGACTTGAGGTGGTTAACGTGTGTATTCGTGTTAGCTTTCCGTATAGTTGTCATGTTAGGATGCCCGAAAGGGACACTAACTGTCGGAAAATGGGAATGTTGATCACGCCTTTATTCCTTATATAGATGACATGCTAGGATTGGCGTATTATAGTTTATATAGTTATATTTTCTATTTGGAGTCGTAGTTAAGTTATTTACATGTGTTAGAATTAATTTAGCTATAAACAAACTCAACTTATCTTTTCCCACTGGTAAATCGGGGACAGAGTTTTAGTACTATTGCTCCGCGCGCGTCCATGGATCGATATCTGGTTCTTATCTGTACGTTACTACATATATGACAGGGTACACTTGCCCTATTGTGTGTGTTTTAATATTAAGGTCTAAACCATTTTTATAAATATTAAAGCAAAACGTGTGTTATTTCATTGTAAAATTATGTGTATATCCGCACACGTCATCAGGTTACAAAAAATAGTCATTTTTTTCTCCGTTTTTTATATAGCACTATGGTACTCGTTGGAAAGATAATAAAACGCTCGTTAATTTGGTTTAATTTTTTTCTTTAAAAAATCTCCTATATAAAAGATATTAACGTTTAAAAGTTATGGGAGGAAACATGAGAGAAAAAATAATAAAGTTTTAATATTTAGATTTAGTAGATTAGGTATTTAATAGATTGGTTTTTTTTTTTTTTTTGAAAGGTTAATTTTTTTAAATCCTGTGGTCTGTGGGACTTGAACCGAAGACCTTCCACAACTTAGGTGTATTAAAGGCTTTGCCTTTGCCAATAGACCACCACTCCATTGGTATTTAATAGATTGGTTAAAGATTATAATAGATTAGGTTAAATCATATTTATTCCTTTTTTTTAATTGGTTTACACTTACCACATCACATCCTATATGACATCTCTTAAAGGAGAGATTGCATAAGAGTATGGCATGTAGGATTAATCCCTTTGCAATATCTATATCTATATCCATATCCATATCCATATCCATATATATAATAAACCAAAGCCATTTTAATGACATGGCACTCAAAGAGGCATTCTCTCTCTTGAGTGTGCCATCTGTCATCCAATGTGGCATTAAGATATTTTAGAAAAAAAAAAAAGAATTTAAAAACAAAATTGGATAGATATTTTAGGAAAAAAAAAAAGAATTTAAAAACAAAATTGGATTTTTCTCTCTTATGTTTTCTCCCATAATTTTTAAACGTTAATATCTTTTATATATGAGATTTTTTAAAGAAAAAAATTACACCAAATTAACGAGCGTTTTATTATCTTTCCAACGACTACCATAGTGCTATATAAAAAATGGAGAAAAAATGACTATTTTTTGTGGGGTATTGTTCATACAAGAAAAAAAACACATGTTCAGGTAATTCATTAATCGTGTATAGACAAGTCACTAATTATGTTCAAACCAGTAAATATAAATTCTATTTTCAACCAGAGCCGAATAGGTTAATAGAGTTATACATTGTTTTAGGTTAGGTATCAATATTAGTATGTTAGAGTTGTACATTTGTTTAGTCTTTAGGATATATGTTAATATTAGAGTTACATTGGAGTTCTACATTGTTTTAGTATCATATTAAATTTCTCAACCCGGGACGCTCCCGGGGTATAATCTAGTATATATATCTATATTATCTTATTAAGGAGGAGTGATGGCTAACATGGTCATTTTCACCTCCGTACAACTTAAGAAGCAACAAGTACAACATATCTATGCAAGAAATTTAAGGGTATTATGAGGATGTTAGTGACAATTAAGACACTTAGAAGGGCATGATAGTAATTTTATAATGGTTTTATAGTCTAAGCCTAAAAACTTCTTCCAAATATGACCTTATGTCACTAACACACCTCTTCAATTTCCCCTTTAATTCTACATCCTTCTTTAAATTTCAACTCCCAAACTTCTTAATTACTCAATTTAATGGGTGAAAAGTTAAAAGGTTTGAGTTATGACCTTTTTGTTTATGATATCTTAAGACCTCTAAATTTTGATAGTTTTGACATCCCTGCATTCAGGTATGCACCATCATGGTGGATGTAACACCCCAACTGATGGCGGAAACATCGGGGTGCCACGTATTGATGATTGTTTTCAGTAGCACATGGTATAATATAAATTTTAAATAATTTATTCAAACATAATATCCAAAATATGAAATGATGTCTAAGAATTCAAATACATGATATCAAATAACGAACTTCAATAACTTCAAATAAAACTTCAAGTAAAATCCTCATGCTAACTCAAGCCTCAGCTTCATTGTTACCTGAAACATGTTAATTTTGAAAGTATTTTGGGTCAACATAAGTTGGTGAGAATTACATAGGTTTTTGATAATAAAATGAATAAAATGTTGTGCAATTCATGTGTCATGTCAATCTAGCCCATATGTGAGAACATACTAGAAATAAATCGAGTGCATAATCAACCCTGATGACTGTTATAAAATGATACATACCATACACTCATGGTCCAATTGAATATGTTATGCGATAACAAACACCCACGTAACTTTTGTAGGAGGCACGTATCCGGGTGGGATTGTCAGTCCAATAGATCTATCAATGTATACCGTCGGCTTGTACGGAGTTAATGATTATGCTAGAATGGTGCTTACTCTAATCATGCTCAAGACATAATGCAACATAGAAAACACATAGACACATTGATGATTGAATTGCAATGATAATGTTATAACATGTTTCACCCCAAAAATGATGATAAATAAAAGGGGCTATGTAAAACTCACCTTAGCAAATGTTAAACTTGTTGAAAAGATGAAATAATAGTGTTGCCCAAAATGATTCCAAATATCACCCTATAATAAGGTAATATATAATAAGTCTAAGTCTAATTAACTTATAAGTGTATCCTAGGGTTTCGATTTGGGGATATCCAATTGTTGAATTAAAATGTTAATTAATAAAGGAAAATTTGATAATTAATAAAAGAAAGTCTTTTTATAAAATTTGAATTTTGGATGGACACAATAAAGTGTTTGAAGTATAAAAATAATTTTTATAAAATTATTTAATTTAAAATAGATTTTTAAATCTATTTATTACAAATTGCCAACAATTAACTTTAATATTCAAAAATACTAAAATTAAAGAATTTCTATTTTAAAAATCATATTTCTGTTCTAAATAATTAAAAATAATTTGTATAAAATTTTGGTGCAAAAATGATGAAAATTGGATTTATTATGATTTAATTATGATTAAATCTAACAAAAATTGATTAAAAATATAAAATAAATGATTTTACTGAATTAAAAATTATTTCAGTAAAGTTTAACTTTACAAAAAGTCAGGATAATTTTTGGAGAATTTAATAAAATTGTTTTGATATATAAATGGATTTTTATAAATATAATGGTATAAAAATGATTTAATTATTATAAATACTAAATAAATGAATTTTTGAAAAATAAAAATTGTGAATAACACTTTAATCTCAGATTAAACAAATATAATTTTTTTGGAATTTATAAAATAGTTTTAATATTTTAAAATGAATTTATAAGATTAAAAGGTTTAATATATATATATATATATATATATATATATATATATATATATTAGTTTTGTTTTAAAAAAATAAAAGAAGCAAAAAGGGGCAGTAGCCGGGACTCGAACCCGGGTACCTTCTGTGTTGAGCCAAGGTCACAACCACTTGGCCTAGGCCGGTGGTTGTGATATTCTCTAGTTAAAAATTTATAAATACGCTATGCCCAAATCAGATTATCCCCAATTTAATACGAACGAACCCTAGAATTTGCAATTGGACGAATCAGACAACTTGAGCCCGATTAATGTTGGGGCTTTTGTTGTTTGATCGCCGACTAATAAAACCCACATAAGATCAAGGACTCACAGTGATGAATTGAGTATAATTGCCGGGTCAAAGCAAAAGTCAAACGTTGATCGAAGAAGCTTAATTATCAGTGTTAGAGAATAATTGGAGGTTGAGAGAGAGTTGTGAGCGAGTATCCAAGGTTCGCAGAGGGTCTATTTATACTGAGGATCAAAGGGTTGGGTTAATTGGAAAGTTGACCACGTTTTAATATCATACGCGTATGATTTTGAAATTGGTCAATGATTAGGGTTAATTGACGTGTAATTGAGTCACACTGGGCCGATAATCAACTAAGGTTGCCATATAAGGATCAATTACGAGTTAATTCCTTGGATTGATTAACAAGCTAACCCACAGTTGACTTTCTTTGTCAACTGTGAAGGTTTTAAAACGCGCTTATAATTAATAATGGACCGGGTTTCTAACAAGTTGCAAGCCAGCCCAGCTGGTTAAGTGTTTGGTTGGTTTGGGCCGGTCTTGGCGCGGGTTCGATTCCCGGCCAAGACAATTATTTTTTTGATATTATTCCAATGTTATAATATATATAATATATATATATATATATATATATATATATATATATATATATATAGTATTAGGGTTCCACAAATGCGACAAAAATAATAAATGCAACGTATAAGACGAAACTTGACGTTTTTATTAAATACGAATGTGTAACGTACAAGTTTAAATGCGTAATGTTACAGTCTCCCCTACTTTTAGGAACTTCGTCCCGAAGTTGGAGTTGGAGAGTCTGGTGGGAAAAGATGTGGATACTTCGACTTCATCTGGTCTTTACGTTCCCAAGTGAACTCTGGGCCTCGTTTAGATTCCCAACGAACCTTAACGATTGGAATACGACTGCGCTTGAGTTTCTTGACTCTAGTGTCAACAATCTCGACGGGTTTCTCGATAATGTGCATGCTTTCATCGATTTGCACATCCTCAAGAGGAACATGAAGGTTCTCATCTGCTAAGCATTTCTTGAGATTCGAAACATGGAAGGTCGGATGAACATTGCTTAGCTCAGGTGGAAGCTCAAGTTTGTAAGCCACTTTTCCAACTCTGTCAAGAATTTTGAAGGGGCCTACGTAACGAGGAGCTAGTTTTCCCTTTCTACCGAAACGAATTACTCCTTTCCAAGGGGATACCTTAAGTAATACAAGGTCCCCAACTTGAAATTCCAAGGGTTTACGACGTTTATCAGCATAACTCTTTTGGCGACTTCTAGCCTTGAGAAGATTATCCTGAATAAGCTGGATTTTGTCTGTGGTTTCCTGGATTAGTTCGGGTCCAGTAATACGAGCTTCACCAACCTCAGTCCAACAGACAGGTGAACGACATTTCCGACCATAGAGTGCCTCAAAAGGAGCCATGTTAATGCTGGCGTGATAACTGTTGTTGTATGAAAACTCAACCAAAGGAAGATGAGAATCCCATGCGCCACCAAAATCGATGACACATGCCCTGAGCATGTCCTCAAGTGTCTGGATGGTTCGTTCAGTCTGACCATCCGTTTGAGGGTGATAAGCAGTGCTCAGGTTCAACTTGGTACCCAAAGCATCTTGTAGAGATTCCCAAAAGTGAGAGGTGAAACGACCATCGCGATCAGAAATAATGTCCAAAGGTATACCGTGGCGACATACGATTTCACTTACGTACATCTTTGCCAACCTTTCCACAGAATACTTCTCACGAATAGGTAGGAAGTGAGCTGATTTGGTCAAACGATCGACGATTACCCAAATACTATCAAAACCTTTGGGTGTACGAGGGAGTTTGGTGATGAAATCCATAGCTATGCTCTCCCATTTCCAGACAGGAATCTCTGGTTGTTCAAGCATACCAGATGGTCGTTGATGTTCAGCCTTAACCTTGGAACAAGTGAGGCATTTTGCAACGAAAAGAGCAATGTCTTTCTTCATACCAGGCCACCAATAAGAATAACGAAGATCTTGGTACATCTTGTCAGCTCCAGGATGAATAGAATAACGAGACTTATGAGCCTCGTTCATGAGAAAAGTACGAAGATCATCACGGTCGGGAATCCACAGTCGATTAAGGAAATAAAGAAGACCATCGGGTTTGGTTTCAAGTTGAGTTTCAGCACCACAAGACATTTCATCGTACATGTTACCTTGGGTGACTGATGTGTGTTGAGCCTGGAGAATGCGATCCTGAAGATCAGTACGAACTCTCGCACATTGGAGTTTGACACGCTCTTTACGACTAAGTGCGTCGGCCACAACATTCGCCTTGCCAGGATGGTAGCGAATTTCACAATCATAGTCGTTAAGTAATTCAACCCAACGTCGTTGCCTCATGTTAAGATTCTTTTGATCGAAGACATGTTGGAGACTTTTGTGGTCCGTGAACACCACACATTTGGTCCCATAAAGATAATGTCTCCAAATCTTGAGTGCAAAGACAACAGCGCCCAATTCAAGATCATGGGTGGTATAATTCTTTTCGTGAGTCTTGAGTTGTCGAGACGCATAAGCAATAACCTTTCCTCGTTGCATGAGAACACAACCAAGACCTTGGTTCGATGCATCACAGTAGACCACGAAATCATCATTACCATCAGGTAGAGACAAGATAGGAGCTTCACAGAGTTTCAGATTAAGAGTTTCGAATGCTTCCTCTTGCTTAGGTCCCCACTCATAGGGTTTACCCTTGTGAGTTAAGGTAGTGAGAGGAACAGCGATCTTGGAGAAATTGGCGATGAATCGACGATAATAACCAGCCAACCCAAGAAAAGAACGGACTTCCGTTGGAGTGGTAGGAACACTCCAATTCTTCACAGCTTCGATCTTTGCGGGATCAACATGAATTCCGTTCATATCAATGACATGTCCCAAAAATTGAACTTCCTTAAGCCAAAATTCGCATTTTGAGAACTTGGCGTACAGTTGTTCTTTCTTTAGGAGACTCAAGATAGAGTGAAGATGTTGCTCGTGATCGGATTTTGATTTAGAGTAAATCAAAATATCATCGATGAAAACGATCACGAATTTGTCGAGATAGGGTCTACAAACCCGATTCATCAAATCCATAAATACTGCGGGAGCATTGGTCAACCCAAAAGGCATAACCATGAATTCATAGTGACCGTAGCGAGTGCGAAAAGCTGTCTTGGGAATATCTTCTTCGTGGACTCTAAGCTGATGATAACCAGAACGGAGATCAATCTTCGAGAAGTGGGTTGCTCCTTGAAGTTGATCGAAGAGATCGTCAATCCTAGGAAGTGGATAACGATTCTTGATGGTGAGTTTGTTGAGTTCACGGTAGTCAATACACATCCTAAGAGAACCATCCTTCTTTTTAACGAATAAGACAGGGGCTCCCCATGGAGAAGAACTAGGGCGAATGAACCCTTTATCAGAAAGTTCCTGTAATTGACTGGCAAGTTCTTGCATCTCAGAGGGTGCAAGACGATAAGGAGCTTTAGCGACAGGATTAGCACCAGGAACAAGATCAATACGAAACTCCACTTGTCGAGCAGGAGGCAAACCAGGTAAATCCTCTGGAAAGACTTCAGGATAGTCCCGAATAATAGGAATGTCTTGGATACTTTTGCCTTTGTCCTTCTTCTCTATCACGTTAGCTAAGAAGGCTGTATACCCCTTTCGTAAGTACTTTTGGGCAGTAGTACAAGACATAAGCTTAAGCTCACCACAGGGTTTCTCACCATAGATCTTCAAAATCTCACCAGATTCGAGAGGAATGCGTATGACTTTCTCGAAGCACAGAATTTCGGCACGATGAGTTGACAACCAGTCCATGCCTACTATAACATCAAAACTACCAAGATGCATGGGGATGAGATCGATAGGGAAGGTATGATCGTCGAGGTTCAACAAGCAGTTACGAATAATAGAGTCGATTGAAATAGACTTCCCGTTAGCTACCTCTACCACGAAAGGTTCTTCTAGATTAGTGTGGGGTAAGTTAAGTAAAGGTTCAAACTTCAGTGACACAAATGATTTATCAGCTCCCGAATCAAATAATATGGATGCATAGTGGTTATTAATGAGAAACGTACCATTCACCACTTCGTTGTTATCACGAGCCTGGTTAGCGTTGAGATTGTAGGCGCGACCTCGAGCACCTTGGTTCTGGTTGCGGTTCTGGTTTTGGTTTTCGTTCTGATTTTGGTTTTGGTTACGGTTACGATTAGGGCAGTTGTTGATGTAGTGGTTAGGGTTGCCACACTCGTAGCATTGACCACGAGTCGGCCTGTTGTTTTGTTGGTTGGGAGCTGGGTTGTTGTTGTCTTGAATAGTAGAAGATCGACAGACGTTCACCAGGTGACCATATCTTTGACACTTAGTACAGAAACGACATGGCACCTGCGTTGGATGATGGTACTTGCAAGTGTTGCACAAAGGGTGAGGTCCGGTGTATGGTTTCTTGGCTGGGTTTTGGGCAGCAGGTGGAGTAGCAGCAACCATATAGTTTCTAGCCTTGCGCTTTTTGTTGCTTGAGGTCTCAGGCTTGACTTCAATTGCAGGCTGTGGAGTGTCTTTGGCAACAGTCTTCTTAGTGCCCTTGCGAACGAGAGTACCGTTCTTCACGTGATTATCAGTAAGAGTGGCCGCTAGACGTTTGGCCTCTTCCAAAGTTGCAGGATTTCTACCCCAAACGGTGTCCTGGATTTGCATGGGCAGACCACCGATGTACTTCTCGATGGCTACCGGCAGAGGAGTAACTTTGTGGGGCAACAATAAGCTAAGCTCATGAAAGCGGGTGTTGTAGGCAAGGTTTTCCCCACTATCTTGAGCTAAGGTGTGGAACTCATCCTCAAGTTTCTTAACTTCATTGCGAGGACAAAACTCTTCCTTCATGATCTCTTTGACTTGGTCCCATGTCGTAGCAAGAGCAACCTCGGCCCCACGAGTACGCTTTTCTTCATTCCACCATGTGAGTGCTCGTTTATGGAGAACACTCATGGCGTAACGAACCTTGAAGTTGTTGGGGCATTCACTGTTGATGAAGGTATTCTCAATACCCTCAAACCATTGGAGGAGTCCAGTAGCTCCTTCTTCCCCACTGAACTTTGGAGGGTTACAAGAGTTGAAATGCTTAAGGGTGCAGGCTTGGGGTCCATTTCCATTGCCATTGCCGTTCCCGTTCCCGTTGTTGTGACCATTCCCGTTGCCGTTCAATTGGATGACTTGAGCGAGTAAATTGGGAACCAGAGTTGCGATTTGCTGCGCCATTTGTTGAGAAATGATCGCAGCCAGTTGAGCATCAACCCCATTGTTGTTGTGGTTAGGAACTTGGTCATGGTTGTGGTTATGGTTATCACCACCTTCTTCGTGGTTCTCACCATTATTGTTGCGAGTGCTGCGACGAGGAGGCATGATCTGTAATAGACACAATGAAATGAATGAGAGTTTATATAAGGAATGTAATCACTTATTCATTAATTAAAACGAATAAACGAAAACGTTGACTTATCAAAGATTCTAAATTTTTAATAACATATGAAGACATGCTTTAGCCTATAAGTGAACACTCATCCCGAGAATTCCCAGGTAGGCATCCGGGTCCCTCGTCTGATTGGGATATATGCGCAATGCCAGCCTAGACAGAAGACTCAGAATACAGGCGTTCACCCTTCCAGATTGCACGTGTTCGTTATTAAAATCTAGAACTTCGACGAGATCTCAAGGGGGTTCAGGTTAAACCTGAGGATTTTGTCCTATTAATCTAATGGTGGATCAGGATTGCAGCAGATGAATAAGAGTAATCATATGTAGGTTTAGGGTTATAAGGCATAGGATAAGGATAGGATTAGGGAAGCAATTAGGGTTACAAGTAGGAGAAGCAAGTACTGTTTAAGTCCCTAAGGTTATAGTCTAGATTATTTCTAATAACCTAATTCCCTATAACCAAGGCTCTGATACCAATCTGTAACACCCCAACCGATGGCGGAAACATCGGGGTGCCACGTATTGATGATTGTTTTCAGTAGCACATGGTATAATATAAATTTTAAATAATTTATTCAAACATAATATCCAAAATATGAAATGATGTCTAAGAATTCAAATACATGATATCAAATAACGAACTTCAATAACTTCAAATAAAACTTCAAGTAAAATCCTCATGCTAACTCAAGCCTCAGCTTCATTGTTACCTGAAACATGTTAATTTTGAAAGTATTTTGGGTCAACATAAGTTGGTGAGAATTACATAGGTTTTTGATAATAAAATGAATAAAATGTTGTGCAATTCATGTGTCATGTCAATCTAGCCCATATGTGAGAACATACTAGAAATAAATCGAGTGCATAATCAACCCTGATGACTGTTATAAAATGATACATACCATACACTCATGGTCCAATTGAATATGTTATGCGATAACAAACACCCACGTAACCTTTGTAGGAGGCACGTATCCGGGTGGGATTGTCAGTCCAATAGATCTATCAATGTATACCGTCGGCTTGTACGGAGTTAATGATTATGCTAGAATGGTGCTTACTCTAATCATGCTCAAGACATAATGCAACATAGAAAACACATAGACACATTGATGATTGAATTGCAATGATAATGTTATAACATGTTTCACCCCAAAAATGATGATAAATAAAAGGGGCTATGTAAAACTCACCTTAGCAAATGTTAAACTTGTTGAAAAGATGAAATAATAGTGTTGCCCAAAATGATTCCAAATATCACCCTATAATAAGGTAATATATAATAAGTCTAAGTCTAATTAACTTATAAGTGTATCCTAGGGTTTCGATTTGGGGATATCCAATTGTTGAATTAAAATGTTAATTAATAAAGGAAAATTTGATAATTAATAAAAGAAAGTCTTTTTATAAAATTTGAATTTTGGATGGACACAATAAAGTGTTTGAAGTATAAAAATAATTTTTATAAAATTATTTAATTTAAAATAGATTTTTAAATCTATTTATTACAAATTGCCAACAATTAACTTTAATATTCAAAAATACTAAAATTAAAGAATTTCTATTTTAAAAATCATATTTCTGTTCTAAATAATTAAAAATAATTTGTATAAAATTTTGGTGCAAAAATGATGAAAATTGGATTTATTATGATTTAATTATGATTAAATCTAACAAAAATTGATTAAAAATATAAAATAAATGATTTTACTGAATTAAAAATTATTTCAGTAAAGTTTAACTTTACAAAAAGTCAGGATAATTTTTGGAGAATTTAATAAAATTGTTTTGATATATAAATGGATTTTTATAAATATAATGGTATAAAAATGATTTAATTATTATAAATACTAAATAAATGAATTTTTGAAAAATAAAAATTGTGAATAACACTTTAATCTCAGATTAAACAAATATAATTTTTTTGGAATTTATAAAATAGTTTTAATATTTTAAAATGAATTTATAAGATTAAAAGGTTTAATATATATATATATATATATATATATATATATATTAGTTTTGTTTTAAAAAAATAAAAGAAGCAAAAAGGGGCAGTAGCCGGGACTCGAACCCGGGTACCTTCTGTGTTGAGCCAAGGTCACAACCACTTGGCCTAGGCCGGTGGTTGTGATATTCTCTGGTTAAAAATTTATAAATACGCTATGCCCAAATCAGATTATCCCCAATTTAATACGAACGAACCCTAGAATTTGCAATTGGACAAATCAGACAACTTGAGCCCGATTAATGTTGGGGCTTTTGTTGTTTGATCGCCGACTAATAAAACCCACAGAAGATCAAGGACTCACAGTGATGAATTGAGTATAATTGCCGGGTCAAAGCAAAAGTCAAACGTTGATCGAAGAAGCTTAATTATCAGTGTTAGAGAATAATTGGAGGTTGAGAGAGAGTTGTGAGCGAGTATCCAAGGTTCGCAGAGGGTCTATTTATACTGAGGATCAAAGGGTTGGGTTAATTGGAAAGTTGACCACGTTTTAATATCATACGCGTATGATTTTGAAATTGGTCAATGATTAGGGTTAATTGACGTGTAATTGAGTCACACTGGGCCGATAATCAACTAAGGTTGCCATATAAGGATCAATTACGAGTTAATTCCTTGGATTGATTAACAAGCTAACCCACAGTTGACTTTCTTTGTCAACTGTGAAGGTTTTAAAACGCGCTTATAATTAATAATGGACCGGGTTTCTAACAAGTTGCAAGCCAGCCCAGCTGGTTAAGTGTTTGGTTGGTTTGGGCTGGTCTTGGCGCGGGTTCGATTCCCGGCCAAGACAATTATTTTTTTGATATTATTCCAATGTTATAATATATAATATATATATATATATATATAGTATTAGGGTTCCACAAATGCGACAAAAATAATAAATGCAACGTATAAGACGAAACTTGACGTTTTTATTAAATACGAATGTGTAACGTACAAGTTTAAATGCGTAATGTTACAGTGGATAACATTGAAAAAGACATTAGACAGAGGTGACCAGATTGAGCTTCTTGTTAATAAAACTTCAACAATACAAGACAGTGCCTTTCATTTTAAGAAACAATCAAAGCGACTCCGTAGAGCTCTTTGGATGAAAAAATGCAAAGCTACTGTAAGTAATTACTATTTGTGTGCACGTATGGTTATTTGAATAACTAATTTATTTGTATCATGGTTTAATGACTTGAATCATTTTACCCCCTCTTATCTAATTGTATATAAAAGTTTATAACAAAACATATAGTATTATGAATTATTTTTTATATGTGTTCTACTTAATGTGTTTAAAATAACTAGGGTTCTTATTACTCATAACAACTTCGGACCCTCCGCCATTTATTTTGGTACCTGATTGGTGATCGATGAAGCTAAAATCTCAAGGTAATTGAACTGATTTCGATTCTTTTTTTTTTTTTTTTTTTTGTAATTTCACAAATGTCAATCTCACATTTTGATTTTTATCGAAAAGTGAAGCCATAACACCAATGTTTCTGGTTCATGATCATTATTATTATTTGGTAGTAACTTCTTGTAAATTGGTGTTGATAACAGTGTTAATGTTAAATTAACCATGAAAAAGGATATATGTTGGATTAATAATTTCTTACATATTGTTGTTTTAAATTTAAGTTGCGGACGATGCCTCAGAAAAAAAATATGTATGTTGAATTGCTAAAAATAATCAGTTTCGTTTATTTACAGCCATGGCAGGTGTAGCACTAGAAGGATCTCAGTTCGACACATGACAGTTTGATTATATAATTAATGATTTGTTAAACCGGTCAAGACAGTTGAACATGTTAAACGAGTATGACCATCTACACCTTGGTACCTCCATTTCTTTAGTAGAAACTTATCATTTTGTTGGTTTTAGTTCTGTTTGTATAGCATTTCAAGCATGGTTATTTTCTTTTGCGAGCTAAAAAGTTGTTACATGAAGTAAGAACTTGCTCACACACCTCATTAATCAAGTTAGGTTCACCTCTTCTCAACAAAAGGAAATGTATTTTTTTTTTGTTTTCTTTAATGCCTGGACTCAATTTTTTTTATCATTTTCATAGAATCACAAAAAATAGGCTTCTTTGATGTTACACGAACAGGCGATAATAATATATAACCTTTTTATAATACTTCAATTAATGATTTAAATTTAAACTTAATATTTATATTTTTATAACTAAATACTATTTAAGTCAAGTATTTAGTAAAAATTTAAATAATAATAATATAATTAGCGTTTAAGACAGGTCGGGTTATATTATTCTCTCCAAAAGAGCCTTGGTGATTATTGTTTTTTATGTTAATCCTATTTGTTGTTCGTGAATTTATATATTAGTTCTATCAGGCTATGCGGTGTGGAAACCCACCCCATTCTGCATTAACAAAAAACCACCAATAGCGCCCCCATCCATTTCATGAGCGCCATTGGAGAGCACCATTGAAAGAACGTGAGGACAATAACAATGGTTAACAAGCATATCTGGTGAATCTCACCTCAATAAAATAATAAAAGAGAACATTATTAAGGGTAAATGATTGTTAGCATGTTAAAAGGGAGGCATTATTCTTACGTAACGACTGATGTGGCACAATGAATCCCCTATGGGCTCCATTTCACACCAACCAGTCTTAGCAAATTGGTTGTAAAAGTAAATTACGTAAGACATAACGTGCAACGTGAGGCAAAAAAACATAAGAACCCGTGGCAACGCACGGACGTTTCCACTAGTGTATATATAGATTATAGATATCTACGAATATTACAAAGTGGGAAAAAAAGATGTTAAGACAGGTTCTATTCAACTATTTTGTTGTAAGCAGAATAGGCCCAAATATACAACCGGCCCATGAGCCATTTTATCACCTCTAAGGCTCTAAGGTGATCGGTTTCATAACAGAGGTGTACAAATCGTTTTTTTTTTCCAAACTGATTTCGGTTTCAAACTGGTTTGCTACAGTACCGGTTCCTGACCAAACCCATTTCGGTTTCAAACCGGTTCGGTTTTGTCGGTTCGTAAGACCGGTTTCGAAGACCGGTTTCGGTTCGGTTTGTTTCGGTCCGTGAAGCGATTCTTGCGCACACCTTTTTTTTTAAAGGCAACACCAAATTTTTTTTTTTTACATAAAGTTAAAACTTTGATTGATTCTTATAATTTTTTTAAGGTGTATGGGTATATATTTGTATATGTGGAAACTTTTTTGTATAATTTTATTATATATAATTTTTTTTTAAATATAAAAATCACCTTTTTATTAAAAATTACCGGTTTTTCATACTGGTTCCAAACCGGTTTTTTTGGAACGATTTGAGTTAAAACCGGTTCGGTTCGGTTTTTCTTGTGGAGATAAAGAACTGATCATATAACCGCCGGTTCTTGTAGAAACCGGTTTTTTTACAAACCGGTTCGGTTCTCCCGGTCCCGATTCACAAACCGTTTTTTTTATCACCTCTATTTCATAACTCATAGGGGGCCGGGGAAAAGATCAATCCACAAATGTGAATAAAATGTTTCGTTTGTTTGGTTTTGTCCTAAGTATCGAAAGTAATCATCTATACAAGATGAGATACATCATACATCATACATGTGCATTTATAAGGCAATCTATTCATATACAAAATATACAGATACAACAAGGTGGAATGGTGATGAAGTTGGATGGCATCTTCTATTTTGCGATCAGCTTACGCGCACGTTGATTCGCTCCCTTGAGAACTTCAAATGTTAAAATGAGAATTAGACCCACCGTAGTGGTAAACATTTGGGGCGCTATTTTAGAAAATAAAGCCCCCCACATCGTTACGGGGGGCTTTATTTTTCAAAAACATGTTTTGGCGTGATACAAATAACGCCGGTTGCAAAACTCCCCCACCAATAAGTTTCTGTCACATCATACTCAGGGCCGTCTTCGAAAACGTCAAAAAAAATTTGGGCTTTGGGCGAAAAAGAATTTGGGCCTAAAATTTTGTAAAGAGGAATGAATTATAAAAAAATTTGAGTATAGTGCTAGAGCCAAGGATTGAATTTTAGACCTCTTAACATGGTTTTTCCAACTCCACTAACAAGATTTTAATGTATAAAACACAAATATATATCCTAAATATAGAATTTAATATATATTTTTTTTAAAGGTTTAGATCAATGGAAATCCTTATACAACTCTAACCTATTGGTCCTAAGTTCGAATCCCTACCCACGCACCGGTGTCCTCCTTGCCTAAGCTCAAACCATCACGGGGAATTTTTTTGTGGTGTGCATGGATCGAACCTGTGACCTCCCCCCAGATGGGAACCCCTAAAGGAAAACCCACCCTACCTCAAACCAGCTGAGCTGGATGTTCGGGCCCATTTAAGGGTCGGGCCCGGAGCCGGTGACCACCCGGCTCACCCTCTCAGCCGGCCATGATCATACTCTCTCTCTCTCTCTCTCTCTTATTATTTTATTATTTTTTACTTTAAAAGATATAATAAAATATTAATAGAGACTTTATAAATAAAGCCCCACCACTACACCCCTTTTTCACTTTTTATCTCCATGCTGACTCAGTTGCCACGTGGACCAATCAGAAAGCCCCCACTACGCATGATCTTATGTTGAGTTGCGAGAACCATATGAACTCATTTATTAACCACACATTTAATTAATTGGAAAATGGATTCGTGGTTGTGATTAAACCATAAAAAATATTACACCGATGTACGACATTTACGTCATTTTTTTTACATCGGTGCAAGGACGATGTAATTTTTTTTTTTCATTTTTTGTATATTTCTTAGTCATTTTTACATTTTTTTGGTATTTTTTTTTAAAAACAATCGCATTTTACGTAGAAATTCTCATAGTTCTCACAACTGGAATTGTTTCTCAATCGAACCGGATGTAGAAAAAAAGTCATATATATAAATACCAAAAATGAACATGATTTTGTTAATGCTACTCATTAGAAGAAGTCAAAGACACGGACATGTCAACATATTTCATTTTCAAAGATATTTAAGAATAGTGGTTATAGATTCAATAATCTTATCACCACTATCTTTTTGATGATGAGAACATACCAACTATAGTATTAGTAGTGGTTATAATGATCATGGCAACTAGGTTCAATGTTCCTACCCCTTCTTTGCTTTCATGAATGATGGTTATTTCGTATATTTCGTGTCGGCAAAACTTACGGTATATGTTATTTTCTTATCTAAATTCTAAATATTAGTCATGAGATGCTTTAGGTGCACCAAATAAAGGAACACAAGAGACACGGTACGATATGTTTTATTCGATTTAGTATTATTATCCTTCCGTTTCGCATTTTGCACTTTATGAGGTACTATCAAAATGAAACCAAACTTAATTGAGAAAGCATGGATGGGTTATGTTTTATTCGTAGATAACTAAATTTTATGGTTTAGTTATGGTTATACATATCAACTCGTTGTATACATAACTTAAGTAGCCGAATAAACCAACATTAAAACAAACCATTATATTATCTAATTCTGTAAATAATAATATGTTAATAACTTAATATGTTATATGTCAAATAATTTTCATTAATGTAATCTCTATTTCTCTATTTTTTTTCCTTATTAAGAGCAACGGTGACTAACATGATAATTTTATCACATTTTTAAAATGGGAGTCCAAAGGTCTCATGCTTTAAACCCTAAATATCATGTAAAACTTTCCTATAGTGCCCTTGTTATTACATTCAATTAGTGATTCTCTACATACATGCATTTATTTGATTACTCTCCGTATGTTTAACTCATATATTTTTATTACTCTTGTATTTATGTAAGGCCTATGATGCTCCATTTGCATAACTCCTATATTTTTATTACTCTTGTAGTCAGGGGCGAAGGTTACTTGGGCCCAGGGGTGGCCCTGGCCCCCCTGTTTTTTGGCGCAGTAGTGGAAATTTGTGATTTTCGTAGGTAAATTGCGTCCGGGTTAAGTTCGGCCCCAGCTGATTTGCCACTATCGATCGAAAAAATTTGAGTCCGGCCCCTGCCGATTCCAAAACCAAGCTTCGCCATTGCTTGTAGTTATGTGTAAGGGTAACTATAAAATGAACAAATATACTTGATATGAGAACACAACATGTACTAGAACAACATTCATGAGGTTATTTTAGATAATGTAGTACCATAATGCAGCTTGCACCATTTGATCCAACTAAAGGAATGAGGTTATTTAAGATGTAAATTGTAAGTCGTTTTTTGATTAATTTGTTATTCTTTAGAATAAGTTTTAGTATATATGAATATGAAGTATAGGCATAAAGCTACAAAGGTGGCGTTTTTGACCCATTCTCTTATAAATGGGTCAATCTTTATTGGGTGAAAAGGATAAAATAAAATATTAGGTTAATAGAATAATATGAAACGAGTCAAATAGAGGTTGAACATGTAAAAATTTCACTGACCAAATACGATGAGTCTAGACCTTCGAACGTGCACAAGAAATGTTTTTAATCATGGGAAAAGAAGTAAAAACAAGAATGGGTAGTACTCAAGATACATTTATATGAGTCATATGTGATATATATGTTACTTTCATATGAGCTACAGAAGCGAAAGTATGCAGAGATTAATATATTGAGGTAATATCTTTACTCCAAATTTTTTTCTTACATCAACCTTAAATAAAGGCTTAAGTTAATTCTGAAGTATCACTCGGTCAATTATAAAAATCTATGTTAAAGCTTGGTGGTTTTTGTTTCTTACAAAACTTTTAGTGATCTAGTCAACAATGTGAAATAAAAAAAAAGTTGATTTTCCATCTTACAAACTTTTTAATAATTTCATTTTAGATGGACACCAAAATGTACGTTTTCATTTATTTACAAACCAAAAGTTGGTATTACTGATGCTCTTTAATAGTCATTATTCATGAAATTATAGTTATAAATACATACATAAAATAGCTTTTACCATGTTCTGTCAAATTTATGACTCTTAGGATGGTATCTTTAGCTTCTGCATCTACCAATTTCATTTTGTTTGGCAAAATACAGTAGACTTAAGAATGGATTCAAGTATGGAGGTGAAAGTCCAAATTGTGGGTGAAGAACGAGAGAATATAATGCTTTATTCTCTATGAAGGAAACACTACTAATATCTATGCCTATATAACTATAAAAACATAATGTAATTGGAAGCCTTTAAAAATCTACATTGTTGGCATTGTTACTCTTTTAAAAGTAGATATCTCTATTGTGAATCTCCATTATTATAAAGAAGAGAGCTACTATGATCAGAGTTGCCATACATACTACCATAAGAGTTGCTTTAGTATGTAACTTCAAAGGAAACCCGCTGCAACGCGCGGTGTTTCCCACTAGTTTATCATAACTATCATACAATATGTTGTTTTTTTATTTTTTTTATATTTATTTGGCCCAAAAATATGATTATCTGTATTACCATATTAAAGAAACTCGACGTACAATATAGCAATTGACCATCTTTTTAAGATGGCATATGAAAAGCCATAAGTGTAATTCTCTATTTGAAACCATCTCCTTCAATATCACATATTCAATTACTTTGCTCTTGAATGCAATCAAGAAACCCAAGCCTTTTCATTTTCCCCAATTGAATATGAATGAGAATGAGAAAGGGTAATCATCATCAATGCGGTTTTCACTCTCCACACATCATAAACGCGTCATCATTTAAACCCTAGATACGTGGCTTCTTCATTCCAATTCCTTCTTCCTTCAAGCGGTTGTTGTCCGATTACCGGCGTCGACGATTTGTGTAATCTCAGGTATAGAAATCGTCTCCCATTTATGTTAGTTGTTCTTGATTTTTGAATTTGTATTCACTTCTTATTTTAGTTGCAATCTATTATTGTTCACTTCTTATTTTAGTTATTTTGGCTTACCTGAGATCAATGTTATGATAATGTTGGTTGGTTACTAAAAGAATTTATCAACTTTTTTCTCAAAGAGTGTTCTCTTTTATTTTTTTGTGTTTCAGCTCAATGTGAAAAATATATTTTTGTCTTACTTTCCTCAGTTGTATTAGATTGGTAAGGGGAATAAAGTTAGTATATTTTTTTTACATTAACGTTTAATCTTATAGGTATGCTTGCTTATTGCATCATTGTCTACAAAGCAATGCTAATAATGTGATGTTTACTTTTGTACAGGAAGAGTTCCGGCTTGCGCTATTTAATACCTCTTAGGACAAGAATCTATTTTTTAGGTTGGGGTAGTATGCTCTACTAAAACTTGAATTATAATATGTCCTGTTTTGGTTAATCCGTAATTTGAAAAGCCAAATCCCACATTTTACCAAACATTACAGTTACGGAAAATGCTATTTTGCTTATAGGTTTTTTCATATTTTTCATGAAAAGAGGAATGGTGTAATTGAATTTGAGGAATTTGTCCATGCTCACAGTATCTTCCATCCTTGGCATACACCACATCTCTGCTACTACTTTGATTTCACCATGGATCTGGCAAGTTCTTTGAATCCTAAAGCATGATTTTTATTTATTTATTTGTTTTAGTATTCAAATTTATTTATTTTGTTTTTTCACTGGCTAACTTATAGCCCACTAATAATTGCAAGAGCATGGTTTATTTGTTTACATGGTCTTTGCAAACTTATAGAATACATGGTATATTATTCGGTGGTTGGCACATATAGGGTATTACGGGCATGTATACATGTGTACTGGTTTAGATTATATAAAACTTTAGGTTGGTTTAGATTATATACAACTTTTGTCAGCTAATGAGGGATGTTAGGTTATGGTATGGTCAGTGGAAGGAGAGCAAGAGAACTTGCAATAGGAAGAGGGAGAAAGACAGTAGCCCTTATAGTTAGTAGGTTATTTTAATGATTTGTTGTAGTTTATGTACTGGGTTTAAATGACAATGTGATCTTTATGTACTCTTTTTTGTTAGAATCTTTTGTATTCGGATATGTTGACTTTTAAATGTTATGGATATGTTGTGTGTCTATGCAGTTTTGTATGTTGACTTTATGTTGGCAATAGAATATTTACAAGTCAATTGCTGACCCAGACCCATTTGGAAGTCAACTGCAGGTCCAGCCCATTTGGAAGTCAATTGCAGTTTTGTATGATGTGTTAATTGCTTTATGTTATGTGTGTATGTAGTTTTGTATGTTGTGTGTTAACTGCAGGTCCAGCCCATATTTGCACACACATATGCATGTCAACTGCTGCATATGTGCAGACAAATATGCAGGCTTTGTTTGACCCATTTGGAAGCACACTTTTGCATATTCTGTGTGTATATGCAGCCTTTGTATGACCCATTTGGGTGGATCAAGTCAACTGCACTAATATAGCCAAACCACATTTTACACATATCTATAACCAAACCACATTTTACATACAAAAAGCATGAACTTCAAGTCATCAGTTTACATACCACATCAACTTACCATTGTTTATCATACCAAAAGACTTAACTACTATGATCTTAACCTACTAACACACCTACCTACTCCCAATGACAGTCATCATCTGAACAGTAGGGTGAATATAATGGATCATACTCCCTTCATATGGATCATGGTATCAATCATCATATGCCTCTGTGTTGCGATAATCAAATGCCTGCTTCAACACATCTGGATCAATATCTGCAATTGGGTCATCATGCTCAACTTCCTTCTTAACCTGCTCAAAAGGATCATCCTCAATCTGCTGCCAAACCTGCTCATGCCAAAGCTGATGAAAGACAAGTCTGTTTTTTAATGCATCATAGTCAGGATCAATATGCTCAACATATATATATATATATATATATATATATATATATCAATTGATTTCTCAGTTTCAGCAATGTTGTTCAACGCGAGTACATTACTGTCATTTAACAATGGTCTTAAACGCACTCCCAAGTCTTCACTGGGCAGCCTATAGAAAAACCTAAAGTCGTCATCCTGATAATAACCAAGTTCCACCAGCATGTCACACAAGGTGATTATAGAGAAATAATCAGAGTTCACCTCATCAATGTAGTTAACCTTCCCGTTAACGTACATCACATTTACTTCTGTTGGATCAGTAAACTCCCCACCATGATGAATTTTAATTGAAAACCTTTCGGTAGAGTGACTTGCATTGTTGATTGTTAACCAAAATTTCTGCTTGCATATTATGATCAATAACAATTCTTATAACAAAGCCAGTAGCATAGCATCCGGTGCAGTATCAAACATAAGAACAGTAGCAACCTTTGCAACACAAGAAAGGATAGTTCAATCATTCAACCAAGCTTTACTAAAAACCGAAATCAACTTCCATAAAAAGATCACAAATAACATGACTTTCATTAGGATTTTCACAAGATGCACTGTACTCAGCTTACACACTAGTTCTGTTCTTTAGAGCTTACCTAGTGAAAACAGATTACACTAAGTTTAGATTACCAAATCAAACAGATTACTAAAACCCAAATCAAACAGATTACCAAAATTTCAGCTTGCATAACCAAATTTTCAGCTTGCATAGCCAAATTTTCAGCTTGCACGTCATTTTTTTTAATTTTCAGTTTGTTTAATAAACAATGGGTTCAAATGTAAGATGTGGATCGATTGACTTACCGTACTGTAATTCAAGATTGACTTCGTCTTACCCAGTTCGTACAAACCATTGTGTCATCTTCCTCTTCTTATGTTTTTGAATTTCCATTTGTGTGTGTGTGTGTTTGGAGGGAAATCAGAGAAGTGTGGAGGTGGAGGGAAAAAATGGAGGGAAACAACTTATAAAGGAGAAGGGAGAGTGAGGGAAGGCTAGTTATAAAATTTTAGACGATTGGCCGAAAATGCCCCTGAGTTAACGGAGAAAAGTTAACTGGGTTAAATCGTTGGACTGTTTATGTAACACCCTGATGTGTTACGGGTCTCTTAAACGGGTCGGGTCGGACCCAACCACCCGATTATGGAATAAAATATTCCAGTTCGAATCTCGCGACAAACCGGTTCAACCGAGTATAGAAATAATAATTATTGGATTATTATTACCGCGGTTAAACATTCGTTACCTGTTAATTAAAACGCCGCCAAGTGTTTTTATTTAGCATCTATACTCGTTACCAAACACCCCGAGTTCCAGATATTATCCCCGTGGCCAAACACCCCTCTATTTTAATCTCCTATATAAACCCCTCTTCTCTAACATCTCTGCCTCTCATCTCTCGCTAGTCTCTCTCTCTCTATACATTTAATACACATACACACATATATGTGTGAGAAGGCAGACAACAACAGCAGGCACCGGCCACCACCCCGGCGCCGCCGCCGCCGGCCACCGGCCACTCTCTTCGTCTCTGAAAAGCGTACAACGGACGCAGCAAGGGCCGGATAGCCATGGCAGCGCCGCTGCCTCCGTGCTTCCAGTCACTCTGCCACCGTCCTTTTTCCGGCCATCATCCCCGGCGTCTCCCTTTCTCCGGTAAGCGACCCTCTTACTCCTCTGTTTTGATTTATGGCCGCTCGTCTGTTCTAAACCAACCCTTCATCTTGTTCGGTGGATAACCCGAGTCCAGTATAGTAAGGACTGATGTTGGCTAGCAGGTTTTTATAAGTATCTGAGTAGAACCCATGTCTTGCTCCTCTGAATAGATCTGGACAGTCACCGGCCATGGTGACTGTCAGCGGAACCTTGCACCTCTTTGTTATCAGGTTTTAACCAATGTTTCCATATGTACTCGAGGACTATATGAACCGGATCCTATAACCCTCTTGTTTCCAGCTTGATCCCGAACCATTCTTTGGTTGAGCGGTTCTTGATAACCATTTGCAAGCCTTTCGTTTATTCTAAATAATAATTGATCGGGTTTTCCCTATGTGAAGTGATTATGTTTTGGTTATGAACAAGTACCATTAATTATAATTATTAACATGTTGTTATGTTAATTGTTATAGGGTACCAAATAAGGAAGACGAGTCCGAATACCCGGTTCGATATAACCTTCCGGTTAACCTCCGATCATATTCCGGTAATAAACCGGGGAGTATCCGGTTGTTATCTTGGTAAGTTCTACTATTTGGTTAATTGGTTAATAATCTTATGATTTGATAAGTTATTAATATAATCATCGTATTAATTGCGAGGTACCATTAACCGTATCGAGGAAATAGAGTCGTTACCGAGTCGACTCAGTGACTCGGTCAACACCCAGAATAGAACCCGTTCCAAGGACTAGACGAGGATTATTATAATTATAAGAATTATATATATAATACGAATAACGTACGGACTTGATAATAATAATAAGAGAATAATAAACATATATAAAATATATATGTTTATATATACAAGATTCGATATATAAAATGATATACTAGACTCGGGTTTAGAAGTGTCTAGAGTTCTTTTAGGTTCGCGTGCCAAGCTGTAATGGCCAGCTTTATTTCTTTTTGCCTAGGAAGACCAAACCCCGAGTTTAGGACTATCTAATATATATCAGATTCTATATATATAAATTGTATATATGGTATATATCCTAAGTATTACAATCTAACAAGTCTTACGCGTAAAACGTATCCATATATATAGAACATATAATTGTAATGAGAAGATTAGCAGAAGATTATAAGCAAATCGGTGAGTATCGTGAACTCCCCACTTTTACTGTTTTATTAAGTGTTTTTGGGGGAATACATGTCATTTGTTAAAACCAGAATTGCTTTACATAAAACGATTATTAAAAGAAGTATGACGGGGACATAGAAACAACGAGGACAGTACTGGACGGTATCCGCCATTTCCTTTCTTGCACCAACTAGAGGGCAGGAACCAGTCGATACAAGTATTTATCACAAACAGAGTGGTACCAATAGGAATGGCACGAACTATAATCGATATGATAGAATTGGGATATGATTGAATGGATGTATAATAGAGTTGGCTATATAGAATATATTTTCCCCTTCAGAATTATAAATGTAAAGCATGTTTATAAAAGAATGTTTATATAAAAGAATTATCAATAAACGAACTGGCCATTCACTTTATAAACTACACGACCTCACCAACTTTAGGTTGACAGAAACTATTTTTGGCATGTGTTCAGGTAACCCAATAGAGATGATGACGTGGATCCTGAAAGACTAAAGACTGTTATTATCCGAATTCCGCTGCGTAGCTCCGATCATCCGACCCGACGGCCCGGCCACGTCAGCCAGGGTCGTTACAGGTGGTTTCAGAGCCGCGCTAATAACAGTTTTGAAGTCTTTAGTCCGGGATCTACCAGAATATTTTTCTAAAAAGAAATTTTGTTTAGAAAAATAATCAAGATATTAGAAATATTAAGAGAAAAGTAGGCGAGTAAATTTTTGGGTACCTAAATGTCAAAACCATTATAAAGTTGGTGAGAACCATAACCGTATATTAGAAATCAGAACGAATCCACTACAGGATATTACTAGAATGATTATGTGGGATAAATTGACAATTCTGTACACAGTTGTGAATTTATATGCACATTAATTTCTGGGAAATCTAACAGGATATTAAGGCCACAATAAATGAGAAATAATATACAGAAAAGAAACCAGATATATTAATAGAAATCATAAAATAAATCTTGATATAAATAAGAAATGACGAAGCTATAAAAAGTATATATGTTTATATAGAAAAATATATAGATCATTAAACATGAATCATTCATCTTGATTCAAGAAACTTCATATAAGTTTATTGAATTATTCCAGTCTCAGTAATCATTCAGATCGTTAACCTCACGGTTATTCCGATAATTATAAACAGAATACAAATATACGCGTCAACTTGAACATTCCTATGCTCGAGTTTCCAGAAATATTATTTCACCCCGTAAATTCCGAAATTTTATAAAAATTTGATATACTAGAAAACATATAAATATCGTGTTTTCAAAGAATTTTCTTCGATTATTAAAAATTAAATATATTCCGCGATTATTTAAAATGTTTTAAATCCTTTCAGTATAATTATGAAGTTTATTAATTTTATACTAGTCATTATTATTTTTATACCAAACCAGTATTTTGATTTTAGTAAAAGTATATACCCCAATTTTCAAATCACGATTTATTCAAAAGATTAAAGAAAATCCGTTAATATTTTTAGCAAATTAAGTATCGATAATCTTTGAAAAACCCCAGAATCTATCTCAGGTTTATCCAAATTATCCGTTTAACCTTAAAGTTTTAATATTTTGAGAAATCTAATTATTTTATCAATCCGTAATAAGAAATGTGTTTATTAAAATTTTAAAGAATTCCGATACTATGAAAAACTTTTACCACAACCCTTTTTCAAATAGTTATTATTTTCAAGAAAATAGATATTATTACGAAACTCAAACCAGTATTTTAAGTTTACCGTAGAAATTTTATTTAAACCCTATAGAACCACGATTGTATTATTTTAACAAAACGTATTAAACTCCACCTTTGGTGTCCTTTTTGTGAAAATCTTTAACCAAATTTATATCCATATATAAGTAAAGAGTATTTCGACACGATTTTATAATTATATTCGATTATATAATTTCTTTGATATTTTATTTCGATATGAACGACGAATATTATATATTACGTTTAATAATCTATCTTGTGTATAAATGAAAATTCCCGATAAGTATTATCATCGATCCTTCCCAAAGTTAAATAATATTTCGAACGGAATTATTATTATCCCGAATTCATACGACGAAACTAATTGGACTCTATCTAAAGAAATCGAATTCCTATTCGCTCGACTATACGGAAATATAACTACCATCTTAATCCTATGACTCGAACAAGTCAAGGGATATTAAGAAGATTGGATTGTTATATTAAATATCTTATGACACGATGTTATATTAAATATCTTATGACACGATCAAATTCTTGAATGATTGACAGTCTACTTCGTTAGACTTATATCAATATGTTTCTTTCCAGAATATATAATTTCGAATCTAAGAGAAAATAAAGAACAGAATATCGAAATAATATGTGAGGGACACATACCTATTGTGATTAAAATAAACGAATACTGGAATGTTAGGTGAGGTGGAATAGTAATTATGATCGCGACATAATTATGAACACCACAGGCACAGGAACATTCGAGTAAGAGTTTATCGAGATCACAGTATGTTAAAGGTCACGAACGTATTAAGAGAAATAATAAAGATAAGAAATATGATCCGAACTATCAGCATATCGTATGTGGAGAATACGACCACAAACTGGCAATCTAGTTGAAATTCCTTCGTGAATACAATTAAGAAAATATTTGCAGAATATAAACCATCGATTGGTTAAATTCTATGAATCAGTTTACTGATTCTGATTGCCAACCAAAAATAGTGCATGTTTCCTGTGCAATTCCCGGGGCAAATGATATCTGGACCCTTACAGAAGGTATATCCGGACATTTGCCGCCAAGTCACAGGAATTCTTTGTAAGAATATTTGACACTATGAAAGAATTTTCTCAGTCACTTCTGTATAAAAACTCGCATGAGTTATTGTACAATCAAATTGGTAAAACGGTTAAGTGTTACCGAGTTGAAATTCATGAATAAGAAGTGATGAAAGAATTGTTAAATTCTTAAAATATAACAGACATAAAATTATATGGATTCAGAAACCGGAACGGTAGAATCCACCGAATTACCAAATATATCAAGAAATGATTAAATACCAAGCGGAATTGCGTAGAGATTCGCAAGGTATGATCGAAATAAAAACGAAAAATGAATAGAGTTATGCTCATTTTTCCAGTGAAACTCTCCGGCCAAGGAATGACGAATTTCCTGTCCCGAATTAAAGGTCGTGAGAAATAAATTAAGAAATCATTGTTCTGGCAAGAACTATCTATATGAATATTCCGATGAAATAAGCCTTGCTTATAATAAGTTGGATTAAGAAAATATGATATATTGCCTATATATATAAGTCTATCGGAATGTGTTTCCAGACACCAATAATATAGAATTTAATCGAATTTATATATAAGAAATAATTATTCCAAGCAAAATGTATATTATAGAAATGACATATTTATAGTGTCTACTATAAATAATTATCAGAATTCGCTTGGATATAAGAGAATATAAATTGACAATAAAAAGAATTATAATCTAGAAAGACATCCGATATGTCTGAATAATAATAAATAAGGCATTGGAAATGCCAGATAACACGAGAAGGCAAGCGAAATGCCAAATATTATCAGAAGGCATCCGATATGCCAACAGAAATAAATAAATATATATAGAAAGAAATTAATAGAAAAGAATATTAGTCGTAAGAAGAACGACTAGAAATTTATAAAGAATATTTTACGAAAAGTAATTATAGAATATTTTATCGAGAGTGTCAACGAATTCCGAAATAGAACTAAGAACGAATTTTACAGAAATAATTAATGCAATAAGTATAGAAATCCCGAATGATAATCATGTTTTTGAGAAAGAACAATTGATGCATTGCCATAAGAATCTTAAATCAAAGAATCGTAACAACGACTGTTACCAGTAGATTCCAAGATTATAAAGATAAAGTTACATATATTGACTGTAGAATTATTGACTGTAGAATTGTGAAAGACCTCATTCACGATAATACAATGAGAAAGGTCAAATAATATGTATCAGATACAATGCAGTTAATCATCAATGAAATAGTCAGTAAGATTATTATAGATGATTTAAGAGAAATCTTAATCATCAATGAATTAGTCTTTTCCGGTACCTTTAAAACCCGGATAGGATGCGTCTAATAATCCGAAAGTTACCAGAAAATATTCCTACTCTTTAAAAATCGGAATTACAATGATGATAAAATTCTAACGTTCGAATAAGGGAGGTAGTAGCTCGGATCCTATTCAAGTCATTATAATAATGGGACTTCCGTATCTATCTCCTGAGAACTAAATAGAATTCATCATTGTAATTGAATCCGAATATTAAACGAGAGGAATATTGTATCGATTTGAGGCTCTAGAAATGTTTACTGAAAGTTTATAAATCTTTCAGAAGAAAAACGATTAGAATCTCAAAATCTTTATATAGAAATAATAATATTCAGTCTACTTCTTATCCTAATAAGAAAAAGATAAAAAGAATATTATAGAAAATATCAATCTATATCTAGAACCTTTAATAGTCATACCAGGAAAATACAGATAATTTCCATGTATCTGAATTAATATGACTATAGCAAGAAAGGTTAAAACATAATTAGAAGCATGATCAAGATGTATTCTTACAGATTGACGTTTCTAATAAGTTATAGTTTTGGAGTTAACCACAACCCACGAGAACGGGTCATGTCTCGTTGGTAAGTGTTCAAGTCTAAATTGTAACATCTTTATAGATTAAGGATGTAAAGGACAAGATCACTCAAATTTCGGGGACGAAATTTCCTAAGGGGGGGAGAATTGTAACACCCTGATGTGTTACGGGTCTCTTAAACGGGTCGGGTCGGACCCAACCACCCGATTATGGAATAAAATATTCCAGTTCGAATCTCGCGACAAACCGGTTCAACCGAGTATAGAAATAATAATTATTGGATTATTATTACCGCGGTTAAACGTTCGTTACCTGTTAATTAAAACGCCGCCAAGTGTTTTTATTTAGCATCTATACTCGTTACCAAACACCCCGAGTTCCAGATATTATCCCCGTGGCCAAACACCCCTCTATTTTAATCTCCTATATAAACCGCTCTTCTCTAACATCTCTGCCTCTCATCTCTCGCTAGTCTCTCTCTCTCTATACATTTAATACACATACACACATATATGTGTGAGAAGGCAGACAACAACAGCAGGCATCGGCCACCACCCCGGCGCCGCCGCCGCCGGCCACCGGCCACTCTCTTCGTCTCCGAAAAGCGTACAACGGACGCAGCAAGGGCCGGATAGCCATGGCAGCGCCGCTGCCTCCGTGCTTCCAGTCACTCTGCCACCGTCCTTTTTCCGGCCATCATCCCCGGCGTCTCCCTTTCTCCGGTAAGCGACCCTCTTACTCCTCTGTTTTGATTTATGGCCGCTCGTCTGTTCTAAACCAACCCTTCATCTTGTTCGGTGGATAACCCGAGTCCAGTATAGTAAGGACTGATGTTGGCTAGCAGGTTTTTATAAGTATCTGAGTAGAACCCATGTCTTGCTCCTCTGAATAGATCTGGACAGTCACCGGCCATGGTGACTGTCAGCGGAACCTTGCACCTCTTTGTTATCAGGTTTTAACCAATGTTTCCATATGTACCCGAGGACTATATGAACCGGATCCTATAACCCTCTTGTTTCCAGCTTGATCCCGAACCATTCTTTGGTTGAGCGGTTCTTGATAACCATTTGCAAGCCTTTCGTTTATTCTAAATAATAATTGATCGGGTTTTCCCTATGTGAAGTGATTGTGTTTTGGTTATGAACAAGTACCATTAATTATAATTATTAACATGTTGTTATGTTAATTGTTATAGGGTACCAAATAAGGAAGACGAGTCCGAATACCCGGTTCGATATAACCTTCCGGTTAACCTCCGATCATATTCCGGTAATAAACCGGGGAGTATCCGGTTGTTATCTTGGTAAGTTCTACTATTTGGTTAATTGGTTAATAATCTTATGATTTGATAAGTTATTAATATAATCATCGTATTAATTGCGAGGTACCATTAACCGTATCGAGGAAATAGAGTCGTTACCGAGTCGACTCAGTGACTCGGTCAACACCCAGAATAGAACCCGTTCCAAGAACTAGACGAGGATTATTATAATTATAAGAATTATATATATAATACGAATAACGTACGGACTTGATAATAATAATAAGAGAATAATAAACATATATAAAATATATATGTTTATATATACAAGATTCGATATATAAAATGATATACTAGACTCGGGTTTAGAAGTGTCTAGAGTTCTTTTAGGTTCGCGTGCCAAGCTGTAATGGCCAGCTTTATTTCTTTTTGCCTAGGAAGACCAAACCCCGACTTTAGGACTATCTAATATATATCAGATTCTATATATATAAATTGTATATATGGTATATATCCTAAGTATTACAATCTAACAAGTCTTACGCGTAAAACGTATCCATATATATAGAACATATAATTGTAATGAGAAGATTAGCAGAAGATTATAAGCAAATCGGTGAGTATCGTGAACTCCCCACTTTTACTGTTTTATTAAGTGTTTTTGGGGGAATACATGTCCTTTGTTAAAACCAGAATTGCTTTACATAAAACGATTATTAAAAGAAGTATGACGGGGACATAGAAACAACGAGGACAGTACTGGACGGTATCCGCCATTTCCTTTCTTGCACCAACTAGAGGGCAGGAACCAGTCGATACAAGTATTTATCACAAACAGAGTGGTACCAATAGGAATGGCACGAACTATAATCGATATGATAGAATTGGGATATGATTGAATGGATGTATAATAGAGTTGGCTATATAGAATATATTTTCCCCTTCAGAATTATAAATGTAAAGCATGTTTATAAAAGAATGTTTATATAAATGAATTATCAATAAACGAACTGGCCATTCACTTTATAAACTACACGACCTCACCAACTTTAGGTTGACATAAACTATTTTTGGCATGTGTTCAGGTAACCCAATAGAGATGATGACGTGGATCCTGAAAGACTAAAGACTGTTATTATCCGAATTCCGCTGCGTAGCTCCGATCACCCGACCCGACGGCCCGGCCACGTCAGCCAGGGTCGTTACAGTTTAGGCCTATTTTCTAAAAGATCAAGGAGTGTTCATGCAATTTTTAAAAGATTGGACTGGACAGGCATAGTGGCCCAAACCATAGGGACGGTTTTGGTAATTTACTCTTATTTATATGTACTTAAATTGGTTGAGTTAATGAATTTGAAACTTTTTCCTTGCAAACCTAGCCAAAGCTTACCCGCGGTAACGCGTGGGAATTCCCACTAGTGTTATTAATAGACATTTGTTTGATCCACTCATGTTCAAATCTGATGGTTAACCTACGTTTAACCGAATTAGCTGCCACATTGTCATCTTTTTCCAATAGTTTAATTACCGAACCATTTATAATCAAATTGACTGATAATAAAAATCGAAAAATAAATTAATTCATCTTTTCATTGTTATGAGCAAACATACGACTAGGCAGTACAACGACTTCTTACTCGAGCCGTCAAGTGCCTAAGGTGGAGATGGCATCTTGTGCTTAGAAAGTCCGTCGTCTATAAATCCATCATGTGCTTAGAAAGTACGTCGTCTGTAGATGCCAGAAAGGGCAAGAAACATCAAGTATTGCTTTGTTTCAGCCCAGCCATAACCAAACCGACTTATACTCTCACCATAACTGATGGTGTTCCTAGCCTTTTCCGTACCTTGAGTTCACATATATTTGTTGACCATTTTCATTTGAACATGATACAAATTTATCGAGCATTTTTTTTATATTTACTGTCGTTATGTGGTGGTCGGAGGTGCAGTGGCGATGGTTGCAATGGGGATTGGTGGTAGAGGGGAGGTGGTTGTGTAATGGTTTAGAAGAGGAAGAGAAAGATACGGATAGTAGGTGTGTGTGTGTGTAACACACACACACACACACATATATATATATAAATAATAAAATAGGTAAAAATATTATTTAAGTACTTTATGCATCAAATGCTTGTACCTTAGGTGTAAATGACTCTATTGCCCTTGTACTTAGCTGATATATTGGATGACGTTAGTGAATTGGACCTAAATAGTTGCAATTTGAAAACCAGGTGCTCAAATAGTTAAACATTTTGAATTTTGATTCAACTAGTTAAAACTACCAAAACACAAAGACGCAAATAGTAATGTACTCTAAACATATTCTAAAGATAACCAACTAATATAGCAACATATAATTTAATGTAGACTCATATTATATGTAACATTACATATATCCTAAATTATTTATAATGTCATTGTTTGGTACGACTAATAAATCGTAAAAATGACCGGTTTGATAAGACCATGAACTAGCTTGATAACGTACTCAACATCGTCTCTTTGAGCATTATAGATTTATAGGGGCATAAAAAGGAATGACATTTTTAGTATAATACTCAAAGAGGAGAAAAATATGAAAAATAATGATTAAACGGGCATTAAGGGCGTTAACAAATTACATATTTTTTGAAAAGACGTTAGGATGCCGATGTGAAAGACAATACCCTTAAGCATTAATCATTACGGTTGGTGTTTATTCGGTTCGGTAAAAGGGTTAACAACAACTTCTTAATTCATGGGGAAATTAATGGCAATGAAATTTGGTTGTAATATGTTTATCGTAAAACTTCCCGTAGCTTCTAACCAATGAAAAAAATGTGAGGAAAACTGTTGTGTCAAATATATGCTTTCACCACCCAACTTATATGAACTGGTATGGAGGCTTAGTGATAGAAGACAAGGTTGAAAGGTCATGGGTTTGATTTTTGAAAGCGTCGGGTTTTACCGATTACTCCATTGTCATGCCTTCGGGCGGGTGGATGGCCAGGTTTTCCCCGGAACTGGTGACTGGTGGGTCAGGGGCTCCGTCCGTCTGGGTAAGGGCTGGCTAGGGCTCATTTGGCCATTAGAAGCCGCGTACGGAGTACCCGGCTTCTACTTAGTTGTACGTTAAAAAAACAAAAGATATGTTATCAAGAAGTTATGCTTTTATTGAAATTATTAGTTTTATGATCGTATTTTATTATCATATCTTATTAGAACTATGCAATCAATCAGTTAAGTTAAAAAAACACCCATGATCTTTTGGTCTAGTGGTATGGTGTCCCTCCTTACAAATGTGAGGTTGTGAGTTTAAATTCTTGCAAATGTAAGGTTAGGTGGAAATGATGTGGTATAAATTTTACCGTTAAAAAAAAAGGTTAAAAAAACAAAAGATATGTTAGCAAAAATTCAAACAAAGGCCAATATTGTGACAAAATGTGTTCTATTATGATGAATCAATTAGCATAACATATTAACATGTCTTTACGTGTTTAATCCAACGAATTTTAGGCTTTTAGTCTCAAGTTTCGTCTTCCTTAAAATGCTTGTATACCATATTTTTGAAAAAAATCTAGCATAAATATATTAACAATCAAGTAAAAACACATAATATAGTTCAATGAAACATCCATACCATTTTCTATTTGTTCCAAACTCTCCACTTATTCTTGTATTGTAACTTGTAAGCTAAGAACATGAGATTTTGTTTTAATATATCAGTATAGGCCACATAAAATGATAAAAATGTTGTGTGCAAATGAGTGGGTTGATCCACCGCAATTATTGTTATATATATAGTCCTGACCTAGAATGGTACTGGGCATGGGTCACGCTCACAACTCGACAACCCTGATAGTGAGAACTTTTGTAATTATCAATAACTCTGCAATGAATATTGGGGAACTTGTGTAATAAATCAGTAACAAGTATTTGAGAAAGTAAGGATTTTCATTGAATTGCTTGTGGACGATTGTAGGACATTGATGACGTGGGTAGCCTAAAGCAAACATAAATAAACAACATTACTGAACAATGCTTAAAGGGTTGAAGCCTACAAGGCTTCGAACAGCCAGGAGCATCCTAAGTCAAAAAGATGACTTGTCCCGTCATCTTTTTCATCGAGCAAAGACAAATAAGCTGATGGAGTAACATCAGCCAACAGACCGCAGGTCCATAGCAACCACTTACCATTTGTGTGATGTCCTTTAGTTGCAACAAAGCTCAAGGCAAGATGCTTTCTCCTTATGGAGATCTCCTTTCTCTATAAATCAGAGGCTGATTCCTCAGCTCTGGACACACCATCACAATCACTCTCACTTCACTCTTCTAATTCTTTTGGTCTTGTACGTGGAAGAATATTTCTCTCCACTCGGATCTCAAGAACTTCCATTTCTGGTTTCGAGTACATCTCAAACCAGAACCTTAAAGCATCTAAAACAAGAAAAATAACCTTGAACCTCCTTCTACGTTTGCAACGTAGAAGGACACCACGACCTGCGTTAGGCAAAGTGGAACCCTTGAACCCCTGAACCTCCCTTGTGACTCAGAACTATCGTTAGGCAGTTATTTGTTGTAGCAACAAGTTGGCGCCCACCGTGGGGCTACGCCATTGCCTTTACGAAAATCAGTTGTGTAGCTCCGACTCTCTCCATGTCCGACCCTGAGTCCCAAGAGGAAGTCAACCAGATCTCTCCGAGCACAGATCAGACTTCCCCAGCCAGATCTGTGTCTTTCTCCACTCCAGGAGGCACTCCAGCTAGAACTCAGTCCCCACTTGCACATCAGGGGACGACAAGCTTACAGACTCCACCTCCCACTCGTTCAGGGGTGTTTTCTCCTCTCCCTGATCTGGCACAGACTCCCCAACGTATAGATCTTACCCCTGAAGGAGTGGAAAGAAACTTCCTGCAGCTTAGATCCCTTTTGAACCAGTATGTCATGAGGGAAAGGGATAAAGGAGTCCGCCTCCGTCTAGATTATGGCGAGGAAGAGGAAGTATCACTCTCACCGGGACCTCCTCCTCCTCCTCTAAATGCCACATACAGTCATAGACCACGGCTTGGAAGCAGTAACGCTGGCCCCAGCAACACATTCTCCACTTCTCAGCATGAAACAAGGCCCAGCCCCACTGCTTTCCCACTGTTTACCACCCAAGCTGCCACCACTGGTACACCACTTGGGCACGAAGTCACCTTGGATCAACTTCTACAGTCACCGATATCTAGTGTCCCACCACCAGTGGCCACTTCATGGGAACGAGCCATGGCTTCACTCCCCATGGCTAGGAACGCTTCCATGAGCATCCCCATGATGACTGGCAATGTGGCCACGACCGAAAATCTCCAAGGTTTTAACCTCATGCCCTATATGATATCACAAATGATGGCTAACTTCCCTTGGCAGCAGCTCATCAGTCAGGCCATCGCTGCTCAACAGGGAACTCCAGTCGGAATAACCAACAACAGGACAGAACACCCTGTCAACCCACCCTACAAGCCAAACAGTTTATCTTGCTTCTCACCAGAAATAGCAGATTATGACTTTCCTAACAAGCTAAAGATGCCAGCTCATATAAGAACATATGATGGTACTGATGATCCAGAAGATCACCTTCAGATCTTCTCAGGGGCCGCTCGGATCGAGAAATGGGGTGATCCCGAGTGTTGTTTAATGTTTATGCAAACCCTTGTTGGATCTGCAAGAATCTGGTTCAATGGCTTGAAGGCTGGAAGCATCCGAACCTTTGATGAACTTAGCAAAGGATTCCTAGCCAACTTTTCACAACAGAGAAGATGTGTCAAGGATGCAACCGTCATCTTCCAGATAAAACAAAAAGATGATGAAAGCCTGAAGAGTTTCATTAAGAGGTACAAAAAAGAAGGTCTTACCTATGTTGGTGCAGATGAAAAGATGAAGGTTGCAGGGTTCATGAATGCCATCAACTCAAAATACCTCACCAGGGAGTTCAACAAAAGTCTCCCCAAAACCCTTGAAGAGGCTTTAGAAAGAGCCGAAGCCCACATCAGAGGAGAAGAGGCTGTAGACATAAAGGAGCAAAGAAAAAGGGCTTCCAACTGGAGAAGCAACAGCCCTACTCGAAAAAGAGGAAACTACGGTACCTATGACAACAGATCCAGGAGATCTGAGTCTCGAAGGTCGGAAAGCAGGAACCCTCCAAGCAAAGACAGAAACATAAACTTTACAGCCCTCACCAAAACTCCTCAAGAAATTCTAGCCACGGAAGAAGTCAAACACACCTTTAGACCACCTCGTCCCTTGCCTAAAAGCAAAAGAAACGAAAAATCCAACCAGTATTGTGAGTTTCACGAAGAAAAGGGACACCACACCAACGACTGCTTCCAGCTTAAGAAGAGGATCGAAGAAGCAGTTAGATCTGGGGAACTAGCCCACTTGGTCAAAGGTGTCAAAGAAAACATAGCTGATGACAAGAAGAAAGATGTTGCCATGGTGTTTGTTGAAAGTGAAGCACCAAGCAAACAACAGAGGTTGGAGGATTGGGAATGTCAAGGCATCTACTTCCCTTGTACCAACGAAGAAAAACATTGTGATCCACTAGTCCTTGAAGCCCTTGTGGGTTCACATCAAACACAAAAAGCCTACATAGACACTGGAGCTGCTACTGAAATCATGTTTGCAAAATACTTCAACCTTCTAAGCCATGAAGAACGCTCCATGCTCAAGCCAGCCGAAGCTGCCATCAAAGGCATAGCTGACATTCCCATCAAACCCTTGGGCGAGATAGTGCTCAATGTGACTTTCTCTGATGGACAAATGCGAAGAACTGAACCGTTGACTTTCATTATCTTAGACCTACCATCCAGTTACGATGTCATCATTGGTAGACCCGGTGTAGTAGCTTTCGATATGACCGTCTCCATCAGCCGGAAGAGTGCCAAGTTCCCCACCAAAGAAGGAGTAGGAACCCTTCAACCATCAGCCTTTGTGCTAACGGTTGTTGAAGAACAAAGCAAACTCGGTCTTAGCATCAATCATAAATACCCTGATCAAAGGATACGGGTAAACACAGCCCTTCCTAGGGAAATTCTCTCAAAGCTTGAAGCGTTGCTAAAAAACAATGTCGATGTTTTCGCTTGGTGTCCCAGTGACATGACAGGGATCCCACGTGATATTGCTGAGCATGAACTTAAAGTTCCCCAAAACATCAAACCAATAGTGCAAAAGAAAAGAAGCCTTGCACCGGAACGAAGCAGAGCAGCTTGCCAGGAGGTTGACAAACTGGTTGAAGCAGGAATCCTCCGAGAAGTCAAATACCAATCCTGGGTTGCAAACCCAGTAATGGTTAAGAAACGTGACGACTCATGGAGGATGTGCATAGACTTCAAAGACCTCAATAAAGCTTGTCCAAAGGATTGCTATCCTTTACCGGAGGTGGATTTGAAAGTTGACTCGTTGACAGGTTACCTTTGAACCTAAAAACAACTTTTAAGTTATTCAACACCTCCAAAATTTGTTTCTTTTCACATAATGCATGCTTACAAGCTAACCCTTCAACAGGTTTCCCCTTCAAATGCTTTTTGGATGCCTATAAAGGTTATCACCAAATACAAATGAAGGAGGAAGATGAAGAAAAGACTGCTTTCCATACTGACAAGGGTATCTTTTGTTATAAAAAGATGCCCTTCGGTTTAAAAAATGCAGGTGCCACCTATCAAAGGTTGGTCGACAAAGCCTTTGCCGAACAAATTGGTAGAAACATGGAAGCATACGTGGATGATTTGGTTATCAAAAGCAAGACTGAGGACGAAATGCTTGAAGACATACAAGAAACCTTCAACAATCTCAAGAAAATCAACATGAAACTAAATCCCATCAAGTGTTCCTTCGGTTTTGAAGAAGGGAAATTCTTGGGTCATGTTGTAGGAAAACAAAGCATAAAAGCTAACCCGAACAAGGTTCAAGCCATCCTCAAAATGAAGTCACCACAAACCAAGAAAGAAGTGGAAAGCTTGAACGGCAAACTTGCTGCCTTGAAACGTTTCGTGTCGAAACTTGCTGAAAAATCCCTTCCTTTCTTCAAGACCCTCAAAGGTTGTGCTGACAAGAAGAACTTCAGGTGGACAGAAAAAGAAGAAGAAGCCTTCAACGCTATGAAACATTACTTGGCTTCCCTTCCCACCATTGCAGCACCCGAAGCAGGGGAAACGATCTCTGTCTATCTTTAAGTCACTGAAGAAGCCTTCAGCGCTGTTCTCACTATCGAAAGAGAAAAAGCTCAGGTACCCGTTTATTTCTTCAGTAAAACCTTAAAGTTAGCAGAGGTCAAGTACCCTCCTTTGGAAAAATTAGCCTTGGCCCTGGTACAAACAGCCAGAAGGCTTCGAAGGTACTTTCAAGCACATCCTATTCAAGTAGTCACTGACCAACCAATCAAGAATGTGCTTGAAAGGCCTGAAACCTCGGGACGACTAGCCAAGTGGGCCGTTGAGCTAGGTGAACACAAAATCACCTACGTCCCGAGAAAAGCAATAAAAGCACAAATACTTGCTGATTTCATTGCTGAAATTCCAAGGGTAGAAACTGCTGAGGTTAACATGACCATAGACGAACCTCTTGATCCTGAAGCCTGGAAGCTTTATACAGATGGAGCTTCCAGCGTTGAAGGATCGGGAGCTGGTCTTATATTAATCAGCCCTAAAGGGTTAGAATTCACATATGCCCTTCGTTTGGAATTTCAGACAACAAACAACGAAGCCGAATATGAAGCTCTGATCGCAGGACTCAAGCTTGCAAAAAAGATGATGGTTCATAAGCTTCAAGTGTTCACCGATTCACTACTGGTCTCTAGCCAAGTGAACGATAGCTACATTGCCAAAGAACCCAACATGAAAAAATACAAAGAGAAAGCCAAGGAAATCATGAACACTTTCCAACAATGCAAGATCAAGCAAGTTCCAAGGTCTCACAACAAAAAGGCTGACGCGCTAAGCAAGCTCGCCTCGTTAACTTTTGCTCACCTTACTAAGAAAGTATTGGTTGAGGTGATCAAGCATCCTGCCATATCAGAGTTGGAAGTCCAAGACGTCATCACTGAAAATGAACCAAACTGGATGACTCCGTTTGTAAGGTTCCTACAAAAGGGAGAACTACCACAGGACCCTGTTGAAGCTGAAAGGATCCGAAACAAATCGAAGCAGTATACCATACAAGATGAGATGCTTTACAAAAAAGGGTATCTAGCCCCACTGCTCCGATGTGTAGGACCCGAACAGAGCAAGTACCTGATTAAGGAAGTTCATGAAGGAATCTGCGGAGCCCACTGCGGTCCAAGGTCAGTTGTGGCAAAGCTTATGAACCTGGGATATTTCTGGCCTTCCATGCATCGAGATGCATCAGAGCAGCTGAAAAGATGTGAAGCCTGCCAAATTCACGCCCAGTCCCCAAAAGTCCCAAGCATGATTTGGTGCCTGTTAATTCAGCTTGGCCGTTCTACAAATGGGGAATGGATATCGTTGGAACCTTCCCACCAGCAAAAGGAGGGGTTAAATTCCTATTGGTGGCAGTAGATTACTTCACAAAATGGCCAGAAGTGAAGCCCTTGGGGAAAATATCCGGGAAAAAGATAATTGACTTCGTTTGGGAAAACATCATTTGCCGGTATGGCCTACTTGGGGTGCTTGTGACGGATAACGGCAAGCAATTTGCAGAGAAACCATTCAGTACTTGGTGCAAGGAGTACCGGATAACTCAAGTCTTCAGTTATGTGGCATACCCCCAGTCGAACGGCCAAGTCGAAAGAATGAATAGGAGTGTGGTTGAAGGGATCAAGGCTAGACTAGGCAGACAAGGAAGAAACTGGTTGGAAGAACTGCCAAGCATTCTCTGGGCAATTCGAACCACTGAGAAGACAAGCAACAAGAAAACGCCTTACAGCCTTACCTTTGGATCTGAAGCAGTGATACCTGCTGAAATCGGAATCACCACACCAAGAACCTTTCATGTCGATGTCCAGGCAAATGAACAAGAATCACTGCTTAACCTTGATCTCCTGGAAGAAGCAAGGGACTCAGCACCAATCCGTGAAGCTCAATACAAACAAAAGATGGAGTCCTACTACAACGCCAGGGTTAAGCACAAACGATTCAAGCCCGGCGACCTGGTCTTGAGAAACAACGAAGCAAGCAAGAAGGAAAGTCAAGGGAAGCTGGGACCCAAGTGGGAAGGCCCATACACAATCCTAGAATCCCACAAAGGGGGATCCTATAAATTGGCAAGCATGGAAGGCAAAAAACTCCCCCGTCACTGGAACGGCAAGAACCTCAAAAGGTTCTTTGTTTAAGTTGTAACAAAATGTTGTTCTTTTCCAAATGATGTAATGTTATCCCATCTAACGAATGAAAGGATCATTTGATCCTCTTTTAGAAACTTTGTCTTTCTATCCTAAGTTCAGGTTGAGAACCTTGCAAGAAACTCCATGGTAGAGACCATGTAAGGGGATGAGCTCCCAGGCCATATCGCTCAATAGGTTCGAGGGATAAACGGACCTATATAAGGGGTGAGTTCCTAAATCAATCCTACTCCATGAGATAAACAAAAAACACTTTTAAGAATCTCATAGACAGGTTTGAACAACCTACACCAATCGTTCCTTAAGTTTAGAAAACAAACTTACGAAAATATATCGAAAACACTTGATTAAGTGTTGTATATAGGATAGATGGTGACATGTTTGCCTAGACTACCTTAAGGATGAATGACTGCAGCATTCAACCTTTGAAGGTGCTACCGGATAAACATTCCCAAACAGCAAAGACAAACATAAATGACAACAGAAAAACAACGATAAAACTTAAACACCAGCCACAAAGACTTAACATTTAAAGGCTTTTAACAAAGCCAACAAGTAGCATAATTGTTCAAAGGGCTACAGCCCATAACCATCAAGGAACCACTGAAGGTTCCAACAAAAGATAAAAAGTACTTAGAAACACAAACACAAAGTTAATTGTTTTAACAAACCAAGATGCTAAGAAAGCTATGAATGGGAAGTTCAGACATCACCACCAGACTCCGAAGGCTTAGAGGCTTCATCCTCATTCACAGCCTTGACCACCTTCGCCTTCTTTGCCTTCTTCCCTTTCTTTGGAACCTTCTCCACAAGTCCAGCTTCAGAAGCTTCAACACTAGCATCCTTGGAAAATGTTCCAGCCACATCCAACGTCTCTTCACTATCACCAGAATGTGCCCTCTTCCTTGAAACAGATTGAAGCACCTTTGCAGAAACAACTTCGTTTAAACAAGCAGGCTTCAATTCTTTCAGCTCCTTCAAGGGTTTTCCATAGTAAGAAGAGACTTGTGCAACATAAGGGTAGCTGGAGTGTTCCATCTTAAGGACAGTCTCCTTAAAAACATCCAAGGAGTCAGGCTGATAAAAGGGAGATTCTTCCAAAACTTGGCCAGACTCATGAGCTTTAAACTGTAACAACCGGCAAAATTAAGGTAATCCCGTACTAATTAATTAAACGCGATTAACGTAATTAAACGTAATTATGTGTTGATTGTTTAACTGAGGCCTTAGGAAGATAGCAATTCCCAAATAATGCATAGGAATGCATAAGTTTAATGACAAAGTATGATAGGATCATGCGCAAGCAAATTTATCCGGTATGGACACTGGCGAATACCCGGTAAAAATTAAATAAGCGAAACGAACCCCGGACACCCGGAATATATAATAAATGATATTTTCACAAAATATAATGAGTTTTGGAAACCCAAAACCATACGTGAAAGCTTATTGTACAAATCTCCCGGTAACGAATAAAGTGCGCGTACCGCACCCGATACGCGCGTAACACGTAATTTCACCCGAAAAAAGCCGAAATAAATTATCAGTAATTAAACTGGACTAAATTTAAGGAATATTAATGGTATTTTAATATTCGGGTGACACGCGGTTAAAAACCCAAGAATACCCGGACGGTACCCGAACGAGAGTGACTTAAACATAATATTGGATAATATTTAGCAAGGTGGACCCCACCCAAGACACCAAGGGGCCGGCCTAGGGGGCCCACCCAAAAGGAAAAACTCTTAATTACCCACTTAAACTCTTCATCTCCTTTAATATCCAATTATTTGGACAATAATCATGAGGTTGCATGGATGTGCATTGGCTAAGAAAAACTAACTAATCATTCTCTCTCTCTCTAAACTCGGCCCAAACACCCCTTAATCCCCCAAAGATTTATTTTGTGATCTTACATAATCTACATGATCTTCCATAATCCTTCCATCCAATCCAAGCAAGATACACATAATCTTTGGAAGATTTGAGAAGGATATTATATACACAAGCAAGAACACTTGAACAAAATCACAAAAACTTCTTCCTCTTCTTCTCCTTGTGGCCGTGGGTTTACACCCCTACATTAACACTTTTCTTGCAATTTTTACACTAACAAATCATCTCTAAATCATCATCCATCAAAACCCCTTTTGTGTGTTCAAGAGCTTGGAGCTTAACCCCTTTGGAAAAACACACTAAACCCCATCCAATCCAAGGTTGTTGTCTTCCCTAGCCTTGAGCTAGTAGTAAGTTTTACCTTGTTTGATTATTAATGTTCATATTTTGTGCTTTTGAAAGCAAGTTGTACATTGATGGGTAATAAAATGGATTTTATAGAGATAATGTGTTTTGTTAGATTAAAAATGGAAGAATAATAATAACATAAATAAATCTTGGATTTATATTAATGAATGTAATATTTGGAGAAAATGTGATAAAATGAACATACACTTGAGTTAATGGATGATTTGATCATGATTGATGAGAAGGACTTGAATATAATGGAAGATGATTTTAATCATCATAAGATGATAAGTTAATGACAAAAATATATTAAAATGGGTTAGATAATCATAGGTGAAAAAGTTCCATATTCAAAGTCCACTCACTTGAATAAGTGAAAAGTTGATATGTTGGATAAAAATATGGAACAAACATGTTAATAGCATCTAGGATGGAATATGAGATTATTAAAAGTGGAATGAAGTAAAAATAATCAAGCACTAAGAAAATGGTTCTTCAAAGTCCACTAAAATGGAAGAAAAATGCTAACCTTGAAAGATGAGATGGAAAAATGCAAACAAATATAAGTTAAGGGACTAATATTGTAACTTGGAAAGTCGAGGGACTAAAATATGTATTTTAGAAACTTTAGTCCAAGAATGCACTAACAAAGAGTTCGGTGTCAAAAGCATAAATAATAACTTTTCCAAGTGTAGTTTTTGATAAACACGAGAAACTTACTTGTGTATAAATTAAAAGAGGCATTTTTATAAAGATGGAAGTTTTATAAAAATAAAAGGGTAACACGAGGATTTTATAAAAATAAGATTTTATAAAATATTAGTAAAGACTTGGGAAAACTTGTACAAAAATGGATACTTTTATATAAATGGGAATATAAAAGTATCGGAAACATTTTTGGGTTACAAGTTGGACAAGTTGGGCTAAACGTACAAAGTATATTTTCCAAGAAATAAACGTTCGGAATCGGAAGTAGGAATAATACTTCCATAAGAACGCGCAATGGAAACAAATATGAAAAACGCTAACTAACGAACTTAGTTACATGAGCTAACGTAAACGGACATATGAGAAAAATGCCATTACGACAAGATAAAGATATACATATATATTTTAAGGAATATATAACAAGGGTGAAACGTGCGAAACACTTTCCTAAGTGTAGAAAGAATATTCGCGGGGAAAGGAAAACACAACGTAACGAATTAAAACGCTAAACGACACATGAACTTAACAAGTAGTATCCACGCGATGGTATATGTACATATGCTCGTTTTCGACGAAATTCTAGTATATCTATTTGAATGGGAAAATAGATATGCGAGAAGGAAAACCGAGACGAGTAGGTGAAATATACCTGCGAACGTGTGAGTGACCGACAAGATCCTAGTACATTTATTTAAATGGGAAAATAAATGTATGGTGTGGTGAGTCTAGTCGGGCGTTAAGAATATGTTACCGAACGACAAGAACTTAGCATATTTATTTGAATGGGAAAATAAATATGTGGCAAAGTGAGTCGGGTCGGATAATAAGAAATCACATTATATCGAGCGAAACGATCCTAAGTATAATTATTTAAATGGGAAAATAATTATACGTTGGGTAGACGTGTCGAGTATAATAGTGTACAAGTCACAAAGAATATTAATAAGAATAATATATGACTTGTAAGGAAAGGGTAATCCATCGCCATTAAACCTAGGATACGAAACTATTAAACGGGAATTGGGATAAAGACGTGGTCGGGAAGTTGGGTGTACAACTTGCCAAGGCACATACACTATAGGTGTAGTGACTTATACGCCTAGAAACATTTGTAGGTGCGGGATCACAAACTTTACTATTTTCTTCTTTGAGCCGAGCACAGTTACAGGTGAGTCTCACGGCCCCATTTCTAAACTATTTAACGTTTTTACGGGGGAAAGATATGTTGGGATTTGTTTGACGAGTTGGACATTGGAGTTGTGATCGCCACTCGGGGTTGAGACCTCCCCACTATAATCATTAATTCAGGAAAGTGAAACCGAAGGAATATTTGGATAGTACTATTGGTGCCTGACAAGGCCCACCCCTAATCGATAGCGTCGATTATGCATCGGCGTATGCCTGGGGTGCACGTATTCTGAAATCAAGTCGTAGGAATACCGAGTAACGACTTGGGGCGGGGGCATTACTAATTGTCTTGGTTTGGTTATAGGCTCAAGTAAATTGTAGGACTTTGCAACTCCTATAAATGTCATAACAAGGATATTCCCACTTAATAAAGTTTTATTAAATCAAAACCTGTGAACTCACCAATATTTATATATTGACGATTTTTAAACATATCTTTCAGGTAATTGACTGATGAAGGTTAACGTGGCGAGCAGGGTCGGGGGAATCTCCAAGTCGGGCGTTGGATATCATAAAGGGGACTCGTCTCTCTATCCCAAGGATCTAGGGATATAGGGAGGAGCCTCCCTATTTATTTCAAAAACAATTTTAAGATTATGTACGAATAATTTGACATGATTTTCGGCGTTGAATAAGTGCCCGTTTGTTTAATTAATATTGTGGTTTGCATTAATCTTGGCTTAATCCTCTTGAACCGTCGCGCCACGTGTTTACGCCATAGGCGTGGTGTGACATAAACCCTGCAACAAAACCAGCATGCTTACCATGGGTCAAAAGCTTGGTATATACCTCCCCAAGGGCAGAGTTGAATTCGGTAGAATGAAGAAGGTAGGTAACGACTTGCTGAAATCCTTCTTCAATCAGCCATTTGTTATCACTTTGGGCAGCAGCAAGGGAAGCCTCCAACCCCTTCTTTTCACTTTCAAAAGCCTTCTTCTCTGCTTCCAAAGCTAATTGATCTGCCTCCACCTTAAGAATAACAGCTTCATGCCTTGCCATCTCAGCCTCATGACCTTTCTTCAGTTCATCAATAAGGGAAATCAAAGTAACCTCCTTTTTAGCATACTCCTCAGCATCCTTCTTCATGTCAGCAATGGACTGTTTCATCTCCCTCTTCTTCTTGGCAAAGTCACTATACTTACCCATAACCTTCCTAAACCTGCTAATCCCCTCTGGTAGCATAGCAGCAAGGTTACAGGTACCCACCATCATCTTTGCCAACAGAGCATCATCATCCAAACCCTCAAGACAAGCCTTGGCACCAGGAGTAGCAAAGTGTGCAAGAACCTCCTCACAAACAGCCGAAGACTTAAAGTTATCACTAGACTTCACGTTCCACCCAGGAACATACAGACCTTCCTCATCAAAGCTAGCTGACACATCCGTTTCTTTCACCACTCCAACCTTCACCTTCTTACTCTTACCATTCTTAACAACAGCATCCACAAGAACATCATCCATAGTCTGATCTTTCTCATCTTCAGAATCCTCAATATCATCACTAACCGTCACTGCTTCAGAAGGATCAGCAGGCTTAGCAGCCTTCAAAAGCCGCCTGCTTGACCTCCTTATTGAAGCCTTGGAAGAACTGGATTTAGCAAAACCCTTCACATTAGGGACAACAACATAATTGGTCCCATCATACCTCCCTTTCTGATATTTGGTCAGTGCATCTTCCCCATCTGCTGCTTCAGCATCAGCAAATACAACGCCCGAAGCATCGTCACCTTTGATAAAGTCAAGAGCCGACATAACTACAAAAACAGAACACATAAGGAAGAAACAAAGAAAGCAAAAGAAATCAACAATAAACAAAATTCATACCCTGACCATCCTTCATCACAACAGGATCTCTACCCGGCTTGTCCCAACGAGTGCTAACACCGGATAATACTAAGAAGGGTTCAGCAAATGGACGATGCCTTGAAGGACAGGCTCTAAGAGTCGATAGGAAGGTATCATCTAGTTCAGACTCTGAGGGTTCCCCTTCATTAAGAACGGCCTCAGGATGCCTCCACACAGGCTTAAAAGGGAAAATAGAATCAGACACCCAAAAGAACCTATTCTTCCACTGCCCAACCGTTGTAACATGGGAGGAAAGAAGGTTAGTCTCCACTGATGACCCCTCGAAGGTGAACCAGTCACCATTCTTGGCAAGGCGAAAGAATCGCCTGAACATCAATAGAGTGGGATCATACCCTAAGGCTCTACAAAGACATTCAAAGTGTAAAACACGGCCAACACCATGTGGGTGGATCTGACCAAGGGAAACCCTATAATACTCAAGAACATTCAACAAAAATACAGAAAAAGGATAACGAAGGTTTGCAAATTCAAAATGACGACAGTACAAAGCAATAGAACCAGATGGACACTCGGAAACAGAAAGGTTTTTACCAGGAGCCACAGGTTTGTACGACAAATCAATATCCCATTCGGCACAAAACGATTCTACCTCTTTCTGAGAAAGAGTTGAAAACGTAACGGCCATGTCCTTTTTAGCGCCCATTATGCTCAAAAGGATGATCAGTAAACAAAGCAAGAAGAAGAAAAACTAACCTGCTGTGGTGAAAAATCACGAAACCCTAAGATGGATGAAATGTTTGAGAGGATGAAGATGAAGAAAAGAAAAAGGTAAAGTAAAAAATGAAGTACAAAAGGTTTAAAAAAGAAAAAAATCAAACGGTTATTTTAATTCAAAAAACCGTAATAATGACATGCAGTAATTAGTCTGAGCAAACTGCCAGATGTCACATCAACAGTCCAATCAACATTAAAACTGCTGAGTAATAACCGCCTAAATCAGAGCGAACCCTCGAACCTTTCAAGCAAAGGATAAACTAAGAAAACAGTCAGAAGCTTTCAAGCTACCTCATCAAACCTTCTGACTTGGGGGGCTGATGACGTGGGTAGCCTAAAGCAAACATAAATAAACAACATTACTGAACAATGCTTAAAGGGTTGAAGCCTACAAGGCTTCGAACAGCCAGGAGCATCCTAAGTCAAAAAGATGACTTGTCCCGTCATCTTTTTCATCGAGCAAAGACAAATAAGCTGATGGAGTAACATCAGCCAACAGACCGCAGGTCCATAGCAGCCACTTACCATTTGTGGGATGTCCTTTAGTTGCAACAAGGCTCAAGGCAAGATGCTTTCTCCTTATGGAGATCTCCTTTCTCTATAAATCAGAGGCTGATTCCTCAGCTCTGGACACACCATCACAATCACTCTCACTTCACTCTTCTAATTCTTTTGGTCTTGTACGTGGAAGAATATTTCTCTCCACTCGGATCTCAAGAACTTCCATTTCTGGTTTTGAGTACATCTCAAACCAGAACCTTAAAGCATCTAAAACAAGAAAAATAACCTTGAACCTCCTTCTACGTTTGCAACGTAGAAGGACACCACGACCTGCGTTAGGCAAAGTGGAACCCTTGAACCCCTGAACCTCCCTTGTGACTCAGAACTATCGTTAGGCAGTTATTTGTTATAGCAACAGACATCAAATGTTTAATCACCGTTTGTCTCTTTTATATATGTCTCATCACACATATAAATATCAATTTATGCATTATAACCCCCTTTCCACAGACTTTCTCCAAACAACTCAAATAACCATCATCTATTCAATCAAATTAGAAGTATAAAATACGATAGTTTTTCACTCATTTATTTTATCTACATTCAAACCAACCACCTTATGGTGGAGTGGTATGGAGACTTAATGATAGAAGGCCCATGGCTGAAAGGTCATGAGTTCGATTCTTGAGAGCGCCGGGTTTTACCGATTATTCCATTGTCGTGCTTTCGGGCGGGTGGATAGTTGGGCTTTCCCCGGAACTGGTGGACTGGGTGAAACCATGAGCTCCCTTACATGTCTGGCTATGCCAGGTGGAATGGGTCCTAAGTTGACTAAGCAGGGACTCCGAAGGGAGTTCTTGGTGAATTTTGTTGGCCGTTCAAAAAAAAAAAAATTATCTGCATTCGTATTACTCTTCACCACATCACTATGAGAATGATTTGTGAAATCTATATCACTTTACATAACCTTCTTGTCAATGTAAGAACCAGTTTTATTTCCCAATTACTCCCCTCTTCTATCAACTAAATTATTCTCTTTTTTTTTTTTTTTTTTTTTTCAGGAGGGGGGTTGTGAATCGAACCCCTGACCCCTTTTATACAAAATCACCCCAACACCACTGGGACAAAACCTCAGTGGCAATGTGAGAACCGGTTGATAGCTATATAGAAACCTAAGATCTTTTGATTAGTTTCAACTTTAAATGTTTGATAGAATCTTGAAAGTCCAATTGTTAATGTTGGTGGATATCGGGTAGAGTAAACAAAAAGGATAAGAGGGCCCAAGAAAAAAAAAAACCAATCAATTTTTTTAAAAGTCGTGGGTTTCTGACGTGTCTAATCTATGTTACCTTATTAAGGAGGAGACATGTCTAAAAAAGTAATTTTACACCCATTTTAAGATGGGATATCAAGAGACTCATGCTTTAACATAGATATGTTATGTAAAAGTTCCCCATAATACCCCTTATTGCATTATGCACTTGTACTATAACTATATAATCAACTAGGTTAATTACCCATGTGGTACACGGGTTAAACAATTAAAGTTTTGTATGTTAACCCACACCGACTCATGTTGATGTTGCAGCCTTTAGTCATCGCCTAACCCAAATGCACACTTGATGTTTCTATCCTTTAACCAAAAATATTATCACAATATTTATAGTGTTCTTATAACTTACAACAAACCACGTTCGTCCCTAAAACATATATGCGCTCGATAGAAGCTTTTTCTTTGGTGTAAAGTTAAAGAAATCCATTTTCCTGTTCAAACAGAAATAAATCATTAAGCTTGAATGATTAAAAAATATCATACAAAATAGAAAATCGAACCTACATATGCTTTGATAAATCATCAGATGAGAAGTTATAATGGTAAGCCACACTACCGATTTTCAATGAGGTTTCCGGGTCATAATCATCCCAGTTATAAAAAATAAAAATAAAACATAAAACATGTAATTAACATCATTTAACACGTACACTAATCATTATTACAAAATACACAAAAACTGATTGAGGGATAGGATACATCAAGAAATTCCAAATTAACTCGAAAAGTTTCTCACTGATTCTTGAGATATTTTTTTGGCCGAACCATTTCCACACCGTTCTGCAGGAAAGGAACCGCACTTAATTCAACACTTTAACTCTCAAACCATGTTTATAGTACACTTCCAGGAACTAATACCACCCTTGGGCCTTGACGAAAATGTCAGTAATACCTTTTAGAAAAACCAAAATTCGTTTTCAAATTTCCCACCTCATATATTAGAGTAAGTGCTTCACCAGCTGCCATTCACACCGATCTGTCATCCTTTTTCTAAAAGAGTAAAAAAAGAATAATAAGAAACCGACTTGAAAAGTAATAAAATCGTTGTTAGTGTAAAAGATGGAAGAACGCAATTTAAAAGGGACAAAACCTGTATTTTCATACTCTTGCCAACTTTTAGGATCAAGTGTCCACCATCCATCATTATAGGAAGAAATGACCAAGCAGACCTTAACATACAATATATGTTATTGTTCCTTGTGATGGCTTGGTAACAACCACCTAAAAGTCTAAAACATACATGTATTGAAGAACCGAAAGGTTAATCAACAATTATATAAATTCCTTAATAGGTTGATCGTACATTCATACCAAATAAGAATAAATTAAATAGAAATTCCCTAATATCATTTATTAAATAAATGATTAACAAACATAAGTATATATTAATTACATAATAACAACAATGATAAAGGCAATAGATTCAAATATGTATGATATTAAATTGAAGTATTCTTTTTATATGAACTATAGATGTAATCGAAAGAAAAAATAATTATAACTGGAGAAAACCCAATAATAAAGATCACAATAACAGAAAAAGCACCTAATCAGGAGACAATAATGGGATAGAATGAGCGGGAAAAAAAATTAAGAATCTCTCAGAATGTGCCATGTATCCCACAAATGGTTTTATTTATATATTATAGTAGATTTAGAGACTTATTAATGTATTTGAATTATCACATTCATTACTATCATGTGAGTTGTTTTGAAGCTCCTCACCCTTATATGATTTCAATTAAAAAGACAAAGTGACCGTCTAGATCAATTGCAAAATGACTATAATATAAATGTAAATTCTAAAATCATTATATTATACTAAGAAAGTTAAGCTTGAATGATTGTATGAACAAAATAAACATAAAAACATATGTGGGTTGTAAAAAAAAAAAAAAAAGAATTGTAATTCTGATTGTTAAATCTTAAATTTACTTTCAAAAGCTGTCTCTTATGAGAATGAGAGCGAGAAAGAGACATGCTTTACGAAATTTAGCCAAATTAGAATGCAATACGCTGCCATGTTTTTTTTAGAATTGTATTTGCGCAGCGAAGCACGCGGGCATAATACTAGTAGAATTAATGTATAAATTAAATAAAAGATAATTTATTAGCAATTCGCTTAGATTTAGACAACGTTCGATTATTCACTTTGATCGGTTCAATTACAATATAACTTTGATTAGTAAAATGGTTCAATCATTTTGGTTTATAATAAAGTGATAACCAAACAACAAAAACTAGTTATCAAAAATATACATAATTGTATAATCAGAAATTTAAGTGAGTTTTTTTAATGATTCGGTTATTTCAATATTGTCATAATAATTGTTCAGTTTAGGGGGGGGGGGGGGGGGGGGGGGGGGGGGTGGAGAGAGAGAACAATGATGAATTGATCCTTTCTTATCCGATTTGTAAGAAACTAAGAATGGTGTGCAAGTAGAAAAGGATACGGCTGTTTGGCGTGGGCCACAACATAGGCCATGGGCTTCAAGACCTGCTCATTCCATCTTAGGAGTTAGGCCACCTCAATTTTTCTTTTCTTTTCTGTTATTTTTAATTTCATCCTTGAAGGGGTATGGGCTCAAACTTCACAAAGATTAAGAGCGGTCTATACTTGAAGAAAGCCCGAAATAAGCCAACTCGGTGGACCATACAGTTGGGGGTGTCATCACTTGGCGGGCTCCGCCACTTGCAGATTGAACCGCCGGCTGATAAGTTGTCACGCGTGTGTGCCACTTATATCACGCCCACCATGTCTCACACGAGTGTCGTGCAAGGAAAGCTGGATGAGCACGAGATAGACAACAAGTACACCGTAAAACTTTGTACGGACCAATCATAGCGAATGGACGTGCAGCAAAGGTCATAGTGCACGTCCAGCTAATTAGAAAACGCTAGCAAGGTAGATCACCATGTTTGTGCGTGGGCTAGTAGACAGGTCGTACGGAGCGACCAATCGAAAGACCCCACAAAAGGGGTTAGACCTTTCATCACGTGGACGCGGATCCGGCGCGGGGAACACCAAGTACAGTTCCCACCCGCCTTTACCAATAGGACCACGCGAGGCCACCTCAGCAACGCTCTCCACTAACGACCAGCAATAGAGGGGACAAGAGTATAATCGACAAAGAGAATTAGCCAATCATGGTGTGTCAGTCCTACTACTAACGGGTGAATGACACGTGTTTAGGCTCCACACATCTGCCTATGGCGTGACGCCACACGGATAGAAGGGTACATTCTCTCTCTTTGATTTATATAATAAAATATAGCATCTCATCCTCAACTAATGATGGGCCGATGTGGAGGCAAGCCTTTAACTGTGCCTCGGCTCAATGGGTAGGTTAAGGGTTAATGTTGAGGCCCGTGTGAAACTTATTTAAGGAGAACTTCACCTCCTTGGATAGGGCATTCAGAAACCCTGAAGAACACACTAAGGCCTGATGCGCGGTTGCAGGCATCATGTTTATTTGTCAGTTTTATATATTTTTTGAGTTGTTTAGATAGTATTTTTATTAGTTTTAGGTGTGTACTCTATTATTTTAGTATTGTATATATTTTATTACTTTTTGGTTGTTTTTACTATTAATTTGTTTATTTTATATTTTTGGTAGGTGATCGCATGGAGCGGGGCTAAAACAATACAAATTATATTCAAAACCCAAACACCCGAGTCAAGAGCACAGGGTCATAAAACCACTTATAATAATAGTATAATAATAATAATAATAATAATAATAATAATAATAATAATAATAATAATAATAATAATAATAATAATAATGTATGACAAAAATTTGCATTAAGCCATATCGAAATATAAAGAAAAAAAAAATAAAACGAAGTCGGTGGGAATTTTTTTTGGAAAGTTTATTATTTTTGGACGGAAGCTTTAGGAGGACGCGCAAAAATTAGAAAAGAAGAGTAGATCACAATTTTTTTCTATTTTTTCTTGGGGGTGAGGAGGCGACGCAAGGAGACAAGAAGATCCAAGATCTAATTTTTTGGGGGAAGAATGATCAAGCTCCATGGCTATGAGTGGTTAATCCCTTTGTATTACATTAGGGATGTAAGCTTTTGATATCTAGGGTTTGAACACATTGGGTATTGTTCTTAAACTATTGATTATGTTTTTGTGTGTTTGAATTAACTGTGTTGAATTGTAATTAACCTTATGTTGAACTCATTTTAGGTAATTGATCTTGTGCCAATTTCTAATGATATGAACATGGTTCCTTGCTTCAATACAAACATAGGATTGTATGTTCTAGGTAATGAAGTGTAGTTTAATCTATCTTCGATATTGATAAAACCTGACACCTAAGCCTATTGAGCAATCACTCCGTTAACACCAATCACATTACTCTTGTTCACCCATTTGTGAAATCCTTAGTATTCAATTGTTGAAACCCTAGTGTGATCTTTTTAATTAAATTGTTTACAATGCATATTACTTTTTACTCTTACAATTTTAATTTAAGTTTTCAATATAATAAACTAAACCTATCCAATCATCTTCTTAAATGAACCAAGCACAAGGTTCATAATTTTTCTAGCACCTTCATAAATAATACTGTTTAATCAACTAAGCAATATTCACTAACCACACGCTCCTTGGATTGATACCCTATTTACCCTATCTACCTAGGTTAATTAGGTTTTGTATGACCCGTAACGACCGGATCATCAAATGGCGCCGTTGCCGATGAGCTAGTGCGCTTAGTGTTTAGTTTTTAGTTGATTGTTGTGATTAACTGTTTAATTTGTCTTTGTTACTTCTTTTTGTTCGTTTTTACGCGTGGTGTGTGAAGTGTGCAGGTGACAGATAATGCATGCATGCCACTTGTGTAAAATATAAAGATTGGGAATTTAGCAAGACTTGATCGTCATCATCACAATGTATTGGGAAGATGATGATAATACTTGTCCTTGTTGTGGGAGCCCATATCATTTGTGGCGAGATGGTCCAGTGGCCCGTAGGAAAATGGAAGCATTTAAAGAACGAGAAGATCTTATTATTTTTGGGCTCGAAAAACCTGGAGGTTCGCATTTATCTTCTTCACCATCATGCAAAACCAAAACAATTTATCGAGAAGGTAACAACCGGCGACCACCCCTTCCACCAACTCTCATTAACCAAAACCGTGCCAATACTCCACCACATCCACAAAACCAAAACCGACAATATCCCAACCAACGACCCGTACAATACACATTATGCCATCCACACTCTAAACCACCTCCACCACCGGAAGATCATTCTTGTTTTTGTTGCGGAAAAATTCACATAAGTGAAGATTGCCAGTATTTTGGAGTAATCCAAAGTATTGGAAAGAAAAATTCAGGGCCGGTTATAGGGCAAAGACACGTCAAGAAAATTACCAACCAAAAGCCAACCACAATTATAACTCAAATTGGGGCTATGAAGGTTATGAATCCGAAGAGGAGCCATTTTCAAGTTACCAAGAAGAATACAATATGAACCACAATGAATATCCTCAACCGACATATGAAGAACCTCAAAACTCACGAGATTCCAAGTTCGATGCTATCATAGATGTGATAAAAGAGGCAAAACAGGAAAATGAAGTGAGAGGCAAAGCTCATGAAGCTTTGGTTATGCAGGTTCACCAACTAGCTGTGGAAATCTCCCAACTTAAACGTGAGCGTGATGAGCTGGCTAGTGGTGTAGTGGTTTATGCTGATATAGATGAAGATACTGCAAGTCTTTCTGAATGGTTAACTCCAACTGAAGACTTAGTATCTCATGAAGATCTGGTGGCTGAGGTGAAAGTTCCTTACGAATCTCATCCCGTGTTGATTATAGCACCCAACAAAGTGGAGGATGGAGGTTTAAAGATGAAGAAGAGGAAGGTGAGTTGGGAGGACATTGAGCAATTTATTGTAAAACGGCCCCGCAACAAGAATCACCAGATTCTCATGCCAATAACTAGGAAGCAATTGTGGATTTGGCATGTGAACTACCGAGTGTATGTTGGAAACTCGGTAGGAAAATGTGGGATAAAACCTTCATGCTTGGACTCGATGGACAAGGTGAAAGAGAATGAACAGATTGGGGCATGGAAGGTAAACTACCGAGCATACATTGGAAACTCGGTAGGCAAATGTTCTTTGAGACCACCATGAATGAACATCAGGTACGATTCTTGTACATTTTGTATATTTAGTTATTTTGGTTTATTTTTCTTTTATTTTTAGTTAGTATTTTGAGTCTCTTTTGATTTTTGGGAATGCTTGGAGTTTAACTTGCAATCAGATTACTTGCCTGTACTCAATCTCCATTCAGGCAAGGTAAATCTATACACCATCGGTGTATCAGACATCCCAGAATTTTACGTTTTTATTTTTCTTTGAGTCTTAGTTTCAGATTTGTCTATCGGCCGCGAATGAAATGCTATACGGTTCGATTGGGAGGAACTCCAGAGACTCATACGCGCACTGCCTATATCCAGGGGAGTCTGTTCCTTTTACTGTTGTATTTTATTTTTATTTCTCCTTTATTTTATTCCTAGCTCACATTGAGGACAATGTGTCGTTCAAGTGTGGGGGGGGGGGGGGGTGGGAAAATTCCGTTTTTATTTATTTTTGTGTCTTAAAAAATTTTGTGTCTAAATTTTTTTTTGAAAATGTCTTGAAAATTGTTCCTAAAAAAACATTCTAATCAGACATAAAAAGCAGCTTTTTCAGTACATACCAGTTGTTTCTTGATTGTTTTGGCAGTGGATCCTTAGTCATGGTCTAATTTGTGGAAAAGTAATTTGAACCGTTTTCAGCAGGTGTTTTTAAGAAAAAAGTTTAGAATTGTCTGACTAGATTTAACAAGCTATTGGTAATAAATGCATGCACACATCGGTAATCCATTTCCCCACTTTTGTGAGATCTTGAGTCTACTAGATGATAGATTGACTTATATATATTTTTTCATTTGTTGAGAGTAGGCCAGATGTTTCTCTGTTGCAGAACTTGTGTGATTTGATACATGCTGAGGTTGTAGACTATATATGCACATAGATGATAAAGGTGATTTAGGATTCCCTTTTTGTTTGACACCTTTTATTTGTTTTGCGTTAACTGGTTTATCCAAGAATATTACCATTAGTAGCCAACTTTGAGCCTTATACCCTTTTGTTTGCTAAACCACATAATCACCCAAATAAACCAGTACCTTTACCAAGTGTTGATGACATCCAAAGTGTTAAGTGACTGTACTTATGTTAGAAAAAAAAAATATATGTGTGAAAAAACATGAAAAAAAAAAACAAAAAAAAAAAAAAAAAAGAAAAGAAGAAAAAAAAAAGAGAAAAAAAGAATACAAAAATAGAAGTATGTGTTATGGGTCAAATATGCCCAAAGTTATGTTTATTTATGTGTATTGTGAATAAGGATTGTCAATCATGTTGGTGTCACCATTTTATTTTAGCCACTTCTAGCCAAATCTATCCTACCTTTACCCTAAGCCTAAAACCCGTAAGTCCTTTAGATATGTGCATTGTCTACAGTTGAGGTGTGATTGTCATACAAGCTTATGATAACAGAGTTGCATACTTGGTTTTTGAGTGATTAATACTAGCGCATTACATGCTAGTTCAGATATTAAACCGAGTGGAGTGAAAAATTTTGAGGGGTGTGTTGCATGAAAATAAAAACCGGAAGCATGTTAGATTTAGTCGGGTTAATTCTGTTTTTAAATGGATATCAATTTGACTTGCTGAATTAACATATCTAATGCTGATCTGTAAAATGGGGTATGACTTTGGACCTTAGCTAAGGTATGATAGGGCGACTAGGGTGCTAGTCTGTGATCATGTCTTGAGCAGAGTGTATATAATTTTTTCGAGACGAAAAAAGATAAGTGTGGGGGTGTGATGCGCGGTTGCAGACATCATGTTTATTTGTCAGTTTTGTATATTTTTTGAGTCGTTTAGATAGTATTTTTATTAGTTTTAGGTGTGTACTCTATTATTTTAGTATTGTATATATTTTATTACTTTTTGGTTGTTTTACTATTAATTTGTTTATTTTATATTTTTGGTAGGTGATCGCATGAAGCGGGGCTAAAACAATACAAATTATATTCAAAACCCAAACACCCGAGTCGAGAGCACAGGGTCATAAAACCACTTATAATAATAGTATAATAATAATAATAATGTATGACAAAAATTTGCATTAAGCCATATCGAAAAATAAAGAGAAAAAAAACAAAACGAAGTCGGTGGGAATTTTTTTTGGAAAGTTTATTATTTTTGGACGGAAGCTTTAGGAGGACGCGCAAAAATTAGAAAAGAAGAGTAGATCACAATTTTTTTCTATTTTTTCTTGTGGGGTGAGGAGGCGACGCAAGAAGGAGACAAGAAGATCCAAGATCTAATTTTTTGGGGGAAGAATGATCAAGCTTCATGGCTATGAGTGGTTAATCCCTTTGTGTTACACTAGGGATGTAAGCTTTTGATATCTAAGGTTTGAACACATTGGGTATTGTTCTTAAACTATTGATTATGTTTTTGTGTGTTTGAATTAACTGTGTTGAATTGTGATTAACCTTATGTTGAACTCATTTTAGTTAATTGATCTTGTGCCAATTTCTAATGATATGAACATGGTTCCTTGCTTCAATACATACATAGGATTGTATGTTCTAGGTAATGAAGTGTAGTTTAATCTATCTTCGATATTGATAATTGAGCAATCACTCCGTTAACACCAATCACATTACTCTTGTTTACCCATTTGTGAATTCCCTAGTATTCAATTGTTGAAACCCTAGTGTGATCTTTTTAATTAAATTGTTTACAATGCATATTACTTTTTTACTCTTACAATTTTAATTTACGTTTTCAGTATAATAAACAAAACCTATCCAATCATCTTCTTAAATGAACCAAGCACAAGGTTCATAATTTTTCTAGCACCTTCATAAATAATACTGTTTAATCAACTAAGCAATATTCACTAACCACACGCTCCTTGGATTGATACCCTATTTACCCTATCTACCTAGGTTAATTAGGTTTTGTATGCCCCGTAACGACCGGATCATCAAGGCTGAATATGTTTTTGTGTTTGTACGTTGGTTCCGTTCCCGGTTCCTAGCAGTCGCCTCCCTTCGGATAATTGTGTTATTTCAGGTTCACTCACTTTCACCACCCACCGTGCCATTCATCTAGCGAAGGATCAACTTTGTAGCAACATAGTAGCTCCTCTAATTAGAGGTTAGACTGTTGTTTCTTCATTCCTTAATATTTGTTCAACTAAAAAAAGATAAAAAAACTAAGAAATATATATAACAGTTGATATTAGTTTTTTTTTTTTTTTTTTTTTTTTTTGAAAGAAAGTGATTGATACACTATCATTTATTCATTTTTATACTCTAAGCTCGCCTTTATTGTAATAAATAGATGCTTATGTGTACGAGTTCACAATTAAGGGTTTCAAGCTGTCTGATTGTGGCGGTGGCAGGTGGTGGTCGGCTTGTAGAGAACACATAAAGTGTGCGGGCTTTTTCTAGTGTTAAGAAGTCATCATCATCATCATACTCAGTTAATCCCACCTATAGCAATGCTTAGGTAGGGTCTGAGGAGGGTAAGATGTAGACAGCCTTACCTCTATCCTTAAGAATAGAGAGGCTGCTTCCAGTGAGACCCCCGACTCGATGTGGTTTGGTATCAAGCCTTGGACATAAGGCACAGAACACTTAGCAATCGGGACAAACCCGATCGGTGCATGTACCCCTTTGTCTTTTGGCTATCTAGTGTTAAGAAGTGGTGAATTTAATTTGGTTTTGCAAAAGGATCTAAGTTGAAGATCTTAGATTCTGCCTAGGTGGTGGCGGTGCGGTAGTGGCACGAAGGTGTAGTCGTGATGGTACGGAGGTTGGATGGTGGTGGTCCAATGGGTGTGATGTTAGGGTTGGGATGGTTTATGTGTGAGAACAGAGAAGTTAGTGTGCATATAATAATTATAACAAAATAAATAATTATACATGTGCATCAAAGACTTGTACTTTATCCGTAAATGACTAAAATACCCTTATGGTTAACAGAGTTGGTGGACGACGTTAGTAAATTGAACTCAGATTGTTACAATTTGAAAAAACCAGGTGTTCAGATAGTTAAACATTTTAGATTTGGACTCAAGTAGTTAAAACCATCAAAACATAGGGACTCAAATAGTAATTAACTCTTGTTTTTATTACCATATCTATAATTTACTAGCATTTCTTCGCCACACATATTGGTTTCTTTTGATTTTTGAGTTGATAGAGTGGTTCAGCTACACTAGACACTTCTCATATCTACTTCAACAACAGAGATGGGATTTTCAGTAATGAAAAATATTCAAGAATCCTCTTCACAATAAGATGTCAAATGATTATCTTGCGAATAACTTGGTGATTTACATAAAAAAGAGTAAATTACCAAAACCGTCCCTGTGGTTTGGCCCAATTTGCTACTCCAGCTCAATCTTTTAAAAATTGCTTGTACAGTCCCTGAGTTTTGAAAAAATAGGCCAAAACAGTCCAACGACTTAACCTAGTTAAGTTTTTGACGTTAAGTCAGAGGCAATTTGGTCAACTCACGTATAAATTCATCTTCTTCCACATTGTCTTCTTCCCTAATCAGACCCACCACCCACCACTATCTTCACCTTTCACCACCACCACAACCCACCATCTCCTCCACCTTTCACCACCACCACCATAAGCCAAGGTTTAACATCACCACCAAGAACGATTCAAGCATTATCAACACACAATTAAAAGTCAAACCCCAAAAGTAACCGGAACTCAAACCAAAAAATTAACCAAAAAAAAAAAAACAAATTCCCATATAGATCTCGTTCAAATCTGCGCCTCTTTGTCATCACTCTCTTAAAAACTCCCAAATAAAATCCTGATTCACCTCTCAATCATCGCCTTCAATCAATCAATCTCTTTCACATTCAACCGTATACAGACCAATCGTCCCTGATTTTGCGTTCTACTTCTTCGATTCGTGTTTTATTAAATCTTTTCACGAATTTAAGTTTTTTTAATTGATTGTTGTGGTTATATTGCAAGCTGGCTATGGACTACGAACCTTATGATAGCAGTGGTGAGGTTTTAACTTAATAGCGATCCATAATTTTGTTAATTTTTGGTGTGATTCTTTTTGCCTGCATTGTCTTTTTGTTCATATTCTTTTTAGTAGAAAAAGCTTGAATTTGGTGCACTTGTGTGTGATTGACCGAAAAGATGGATTTTTTTTTTTTTGTTAAATATTAATCTTTTGTATGTTTTGAATCAAAGGGATGTAATGTTGGTGTGTGTGGTAGTTATGTATTAATGGGGTTTTGAACTTAGGAGATACTTTAATGTTGTGTTAAAAACAAAGTTTAGATCTGAGATTATTGAAAAGTAGTCGAATAAAATAATATTAAAATTATTGTTAGTTCACATTTCTTTCGCAAATCAAAATATATGACTTAAAAAGTAGTCGAATAAAATAATATTAAACTTATTGTTCACCCATTTGGCAATTGTTATATCAATAATCTATAATCTATAACTATATATAAATGAAAATGTCTAAAGTGACATGACACTCATTGAGACCATCCTCCCCATTAAGTGTATTATGTGACACTTTGTGAGAATTAAAAAAACTAATCACCTATAAAACTTCTTTCTCCTCACACCCAACCCCAAAAAATCCAATTAATCTCCACCTCTCTCTCAACCCTCTACTCTCGCCGCATCACTCTTCCTCTCCAAACAGAAATTCATCACTGCAAGCTCTTTTTTGCGTTGCATCTCTCTTCCTCTTCAAACAGAAGTTCGTCTCTGTAATCTCATTGAAGGTATGTAGACTGCATACGGTGGTCAACGGTTCATGATGATTATGTGACAACCGGTAAAATTCGCTCAACCGTTGACTGGATCTTAATCATGATCCCTATATGCTTCGCATATACTAAGGTTGATTTTGGTTAAGTTGAGTTGTTACAAGTTCAACAAATGTCTTTTGTGAAGTTCGTGGACGTCTAGATGTTCTAAAGAAAGACTGAGCATTTTAACGCTAACGAATGGATATCGATAAGAATTCGTCAGAATGGACAAGCTTAGAGTTATTGCGTACATATACGACACATATTTGTTGTTGGAGCGATCGGATGTGGAATCGGCTTGAAGAATGGATTAAAACGTAGCGTTTGGAGAACGCGGAGAGTAACCGATATGAGAACCGGACATCGAAATGCGTGGTTTAAACAGCATTTATGCTTTCGAAATAATTATTTATTTTAAATGATATTAATTATCGAGTATCGAAAGCTATCGGGTCGTTTAAATGGAGGAAACGGTAACCGGTTAGGATAACGCGATTCTAACGGACGCTCCGAAAGAACACGTGGGATACCGATATTAATTATATTCTTGCTCGGTTTAACATTATTTAAGATTACGAATAAAACCGACTAATTCTTATAATTAATTATTGAGCCTAGATATGAACCGAGACGTTTCGCGAGATTACGGGTTCGAGACGCGGTATTTACCCACCTAACCCTTAACCCTAGCTATAAAAGGGCATTATCTTCCTCATCTTCTTCATTTCTCATCCTACAACACAAGAAAATTCTCTCACAAATACAAAACTCTCTCTAGCTCTCTCTCTCTACTCTCTCTCTCTCTAACACACCCTCGTCTCTCTCTCCTCCTCCCTAAAGAAGAGCCGGCCGACCACCATAGGGATGGTGGCGGCGGCGTGGTGTCTCAGCAGCCCCAAATCGGGCAGGGGCACGAGCTGTGGTGGTTAAAAGAGGAGACGCGGCGGCAGAGATTCGGAGCAGTGGTGGTGCGTGGCGACGGCGGGTTTGGTCCGATTGGGGCTGGTCAGGTTGTTGTTTGGTAGGTTCAGGCGGTGGTCCGGCTTAGGTGGTGTTCTGGCCGGGTCTAGGTACGAACGGACCAGATGTGTTGTTGTTGGTGGTGGATGAGCCGAAGATGGTGGTGGTTGTAGAAGAAGAGGCAGCGGCGGCCCCTGGTGGTTGTGGAGGTGCTCGGGTTCGGGTATGATGGTACTCGGGCTCGGGTCAGTTTTTGGAGTTGGTTGCGTTTCATTGGTTGTCAGATCTGATGGGTGCTCGGGTTGGATCGGGCTGCATGTTGTTGGTTCGAGTGATAAATGGTCTGATCGGGTACAAGGGTTTTGTAGTTCGGGTGTTTTGAGGCTGCATGTTGGTTGATGTTGATGGTGTTAATGTTCAGGTTCAGTTTGATGCTTGGGTTCGGGTCCCGAGTGTAAAGGATTAAAGGATGGTTTAAGTCGCGGATTGGAGCCGGTTAGAAGTGATTTCGAGTCAGATCTGGTCAACAAGCGATGCATGCATATAATATATGGTATATTATCTTGATTTGTTGTTATCATTATTATCATTATATATATATATATATATATATATATATATATATATATATTATCGATACGAAACTATGGTGACTCACGAAACGAACCGACATTGATTATATTATAAGTAATATTGTATATTAAAGACGGATTTGATAATATTGTATATTGGACTGGACCGTTGGACTATATTATATAATTATGTATATATACATATATATAAATTATGATGTATATAATTATACAAGTATAATTTATATAAAATGGTGAAATGTATAAAGTCTCGTTCGATGGAAATATGGATAAATAAATTGAATATTATGTATTTGTAATTAATTTTTGGGTAAACTATAGACAACTTGTGTTGTCTGGATTGTATAAAAACAGAGGAAACTCTGCCGAAATTTTATAAAATCCAGAACACAACGAGTGCAATATATTTTCCTGAAACCAAGTGTACAAAACAAATATATTTATCCGATTCTATGATTAAATATGAGCTATACGTTTCGTAGCACTAAGTCCAACGTAGGTTACACACGAGTGGTAACAAGTGCGCAACTTGAGTACTACATCGTATGTTAATACCTAAATAAGTCGTGATTGGTTCGTGGAGTCACACCACTTTCTAGACTCGGATTCGTACATACGAATCTAGATAGCTGGATAATATGCTTTTCGTGTTAGATCTTAAGGTGTCTTTGTTGATAATTAGGACACAAAGATGTGAATAATGATTCAAGCGTTGATTGCTAACTTAGCAGGAATGTTCAGGTGAGTTCATTGTAACATCGCAAAATTTTCCCCAAAATTTTAATACATAAAAAGCCCTTATATATATATATATATATATATATATATATATATATTTTATTACATCTTTATCATTAATATTATACAAATGTGCCTAAGTCTTTATTTATCCTAGCTCACAACTTATATACATACATAAATGTATATAAATAATAATAATAATAATAATATGATTCTAAATTCTTTTTTTTTTTTCACATACAAGATTTTTTTTTTTTTTTTATAAAGCCTTGAGTCAAATAGTCAAAGTCCTAGTCAAAGTCTTAGTCAAACAGTCAAAGTCTTAGTCAAATAGTCAATTCATCATAAAAACTTACTTTATGGTGTTGACCAATTTTAATGGCTAATTGACTCCAAAACTAGTATAAAAACCCACCTATGACCCATTATACTTTGCACCTCTAAATCGATTGTTTCAATCCGATTAAACTTTCCCTCATACCTTTCTTCTATAGTCTATTACTTCTACAATTGAAGCTTTGATTATAAGCTCTTGTAATTGGCGAATTGGAAGCTTGATATTCTTTCTTTTTCGTTTTCTTCAATTTGGACTAGCTACGTTGTTGAGTCTTTGGGATTCGCCTCGCATACATTCACAACACATTATTCTATTTTTTTTACAAGACATAACATTTTGCTAAGGTGAGTTTTACATAGCCCCTTTTCTATTTATCACCATTTTTGGGGTGAAACATGTTACAACATCATTTATGCAATTCAATCATCAATGTGTCTATGTGTTTTTCTATGTTGCATTATGTCTTGAACATGACTAGGGTAAGCACAATTCTAGCATAAACATTCATCAGCCAAACGGTATACATTGATAGATCTATTGGACTGACAATTCCACCCGGATACGTGCCTCCTACAAAGGTTGCGTGGGTGTTTGTTACTGCAATATAAACGAGTGAACCATGAGCGTATGGGATGTACCACAATACAACAGTCACAATGGTTGATTATGCACTCGATTTACTTCTAGTATGTTTTCGCATATGGACTAGATTGCCATGACACATGAATTGCACAAAAATTTTTATTCAATATTCAAACCTATGTAATTCTCACCAACTTTTGTTGACCCAAAATATTTTCAACTTAACATGTTTCAGGTTCTACTTGCTTGAAGATTTGAGTTAATACTTGAAGATATGTGCATAGTTTTATTCAATTTGATGTACAAATTCTTAGAACAATTGTATGTAATTTATTTAAATTATTTAATGAAATTTATTATTCACCATGAGCTATTGAACAATCATCAATACGTGACATCCCGATGTTTCCGCCATCGGTTGGGGTGTTACAGATTGGTATCAGAGCCATAGTTATAGGGAATTAGGTTATTAGAAAAATAATCTAGTCTATAACCATAGGATTTAACCAGTACTTGCTTCTTTTACTTGCTATTCTCTATCTCTCTCCTACTTCTTATCCCTACAAGAAGGTTGCCCTCCATCACTGGATCCACTCTTAGACTAATAAGGCAAAATCCTTAGGTTTGACCTGAACCACCTTGAGATCTCGTCGAAGTTCTAGATTTTAATAACGAACACGTGCAATCTGGAAGGGTGAACGCCTGTATTCTGAGTCTTCTGTCTAGGCTGGCATTGCGCATATATCCCAATCAGACGAGGGACCCGGATGCCTACCTGGGAATTCTCGGGATGAGTGTTCACTTATAGGCTAAAGCATGTCTTCATATGTTACTAGAATCTGGAATCTTTGATAAGTCAACGTTTTCGTTTATTCGTTTTAATTAATGAATAAATGATTACATCCCTTATATAAACTCTCATTCATTTCATTGTGTCTATTACAGATCATGCCTCCTCGTCGCAGCACTCGCAACAGCAATGGTGAAGAAGGTGGTGACAACCACAACCATGACCAAGTTCCTAACCACAGCAACAATGGGGTTGATGCTCAACTGGCTGCAATCATTTCTCAACAAATGGCGCAGCAAATCGCAACTCTAGTTCCCAATTTACTCGCCCAGGTCATCCAATTGAACGGCAACGGGAATGGTCACGGGAACGGAAATGGGAATGGTAATGGAAATGGACCCCAAGCCTGCACCCTTAAGCATTTCAACTCTTGTAACCCTCCAAAGTTTAGTGGTGAAGAAGGAGCTACTGGACTCCTCCAATGGTTTGAGGGTATTGAGAATACCTTCATCAACAGTGAATGCCCCAACAACTTCAAGGTTCGTTACGCCATGAGTGTTCTTCACAAACGAGCACTCACTTGGTGGAATGAGGAAAAGCGCACTCGCGGAGCTGAAGCGGCACTAGCCTTAACTTGGGATCAAGCTAAAGACATTATGAAGGCAGAGTTCTGCCCTCGTAATGAAATTAAGAAGCTGGAAGATGAATTTCATGATCTTGCTCAAGACAGTGGGGAAAACCTTGCTTACAACACACGTTTTCACGAACTTAGCTTATTACTACCCCACAAAGTCACCCCTTTGCCCATTGCTATCGAAAAATATATTGGTGGTTTACCGATGCAGATTCAGGACACAGTGTGGGGAAGGAACCCTGCTACCTTGGAGGAAGCAAAGCGGTTGGCTGCCACCCTAACAGATAACCATGTGAAGGCAGGAACCCTGACTCGTAAAGGGGAAAAGAAAAAGGATACTCCCCAACCTGCCGTTGATATCAAAACTGAGGCCTCAACCAACGGGAAGAACAAGGTTAGGAATTTTGCAATAGACACCACTGCCCCACCCACCAAGAAACAATACAATGGGAACCTACCTAAGTGTGACACCTGCCAGTATCACCATCCAACTCAAGTACCCTGCCGACAGTGCACCAATTGTCAAAGGTATGGGCATTTTGCAGATGCTTGTCGAATCCCTGCTACCGACGCTCTTGATGCTCCAAATAATCCCGCTTGAGACCCCCCAACTACTCAACGGCAAACCCTACCATTTGAATAATATCTACTTTCTTTTTAATCTCATGTATTGCCACTTTTGAATCAAATAATAAATTCAAGTATCATCATAACATCTGTGTGCATGCTTGTTTGAATGTGAACTAATTGCTATATCTATAATCATACTTGCTTACTTGTACAACAATTAGTTGACTACCAAACAACCTACTCAACGATTGGTAGAGGTCATCATGTCTTTCCAACAGTCGGGGAGAGGCCCTACAACCTGCTCAACGACTGGAGGAGGCTATCGAATCTGCTCAACAATCGGTAGAGTCATAAAAGGACACAAAACCCTATTGTAAGGTAAATTGATAATTACGGTCCGGAACGTAATCATGAATTTACAGGTACGTTAAGGTGGTGAGAAATTTTATCAAGGTTTTTGGTAGTCGACCAATTGTATACCTGGTGTTTTTCTTTTAACTTCGGGACGAAGTTCCTAAAAGTAGGGGAGACTGTAACATCGCAAAATTTTCCCCAAAATTTTAATACATAAAAAGCCCTTATATATATATATATATATATATTTTATTACATCTTTATCATTAATATTATACAAATGTGCCTAAGTCTTTATTTATCCTAGCTCACAACTTATATACATACATAAATGTATATAAATAATAATAATAATAATATGATTCTAAATTCTTTTTTTTTTTCACATACAAGATTTTTTTTTTTTTTTTTTATAAAGCCTTGAGTCAAATAGTCAAAATCCTAGTCAAAGTCTTAGTCAAACAGTCAAAGTCTTAGTCAAATAGTCAATTCATCATAAAAACTTACTTTATGGTGTTGACCAATTTTAATGGCTAATTGACTCCAAAACTAGTATAAAAACCCACCTATGACCCATTATACTTTGCACCTCTAAATCGATTGTTTCAATCCGATTAAACTTTCCCTCATACCTTTCTTCTATAGTCTATTACTTCTACAATTGAAGCTTTGATTATAAGCTCTTGTAATTGGCGAATTGGAAGCTTGATATTCTTTCTTTTTCGTTTTCTTCAATTTGGACTAGCTACGTTGTTGAGTCTTTGGGATTCGCCTCGCATACATTCACAACACATTATTCTATTTTTTTTACAAGACATAACATTTTGCTAAGGTGAGTTTTACATAGCCCCTTTTCTATTTATCACCATTTTTGGGGTGAAACATGTTACAACATCATTTATGCAATTCAATCATCAATGTGTCTATGTGTTTTTCTATGTTGCATTATGTCTTGAACATGACTAGGGTAAGCACAATTCTAGCATAAACATTCATCAGCCAAACGGTATACATTGATAGATCTATTGGACTGACAATCCCACCCGGATACGTGCCTCCTACAAAGGTTGCGTGGGTGTTTGTTACTGCAATATAAACGAGTGAACCATGAGCGTATGGGATGTACCACAATACAACAGTCACAATGGTTGATTATGCACTCGATTTACTTCTAGTATGTTTTCGCATATGGACTAGATTGCCATGACACATGAATTGCACAAAAATTTTTATTCAATATTCAAACCTATGTAATTCTCACCAACTTTTGTTGACCCAAAATATTTTCAACTTAACATGTTTCAGGTTCTACTTGCTTGAAGATTTGAGTTAATACTTGAAGATATGTGCATAGTTTTATTCAATTTGATGTACAAATTCTTAGAACAATTGTATGTAATTTATTTAAATTATTTAATGAAATTTATTATTCACCATGAGCTATTGAACAATCATCAATACGTGACATCCCGATGTTTCCGCCATCGGTTGGGGTGTTACATTCATGCCCCCACTTTTTACTGTTTTATAACTGTTTTCGGGGTGGAAGACATACTTGTTTTATGAAAACCTGTTTACTATAAAACGTAACAAGATTTAATTATACAGATTGGTATAAAAATGGATAATTCGTAATGGATTGTACAGATTGGTACAAAAAGGGATAATTTGTATTGGATGATACAAATTGGTTTTAAAAAGAGACAAATTGCATTGAATTATAAAGATTGGTATAAAAAGGGATAATTTGTAATGGATTGTACAGATTTTGTTATAAAGGGATTAACATGCGGGTATGATGAATAAAACTGGAAATACAGAATAATTGATGCCCTCTGGTTTGTGCACCGGTGGCTACGATTCTTTCGTGAACCAGTGTCAACCAACAGGTTGCCACTCACACTCCCAGCACATTTTAATCATTAGCCTTCAGAAAAGGCCGTTGTTTATGTTGTAGTACTATTGGGTTGACTCCCCCATTTTCATGATCAAGGTATTGTATTGATGGTCATGGGATCTGATTGAAAAATGAACATAAACATCAGCAAGTCCCTCTTGGATAAGAACGACACCCCGGGAAACAAAGTTATGGATTGATTAAAAGCCTTTGGATACATCATGCTTGTAGAATTTGCAACCCTACTTGATTCTATTCTAGTAATACGGAAATCATACGCCTTTTGTTTTTAAAAAGCTAAGAAATATGAGTAATTTCTTTAAAACCAGTAAATGTGACAATCGCTTTTTATTTTATAAAAACATGTTGGCATCGAATGTTTTTGTTTTACTACTTTTGCTTTAAAATACATTTTATACTATGAGAAGAAATCTCATTATTGAACAGGATGGTTCAGGTTGGGTGATTAATGGGAAGAAATCACGTTATTGAATATGGGTTTACAAAGTACAAATATAAAACCATAAATCACCAACTTTATGTTGACATCTTTAAGTATGTCTTTCAGGTTTAGATTTTAGCAATAGCATGGTTGGAATAGGCAAACATCTTGGAACTGGAAACCTTAGAGTTTAGAAATGGTGTTTGGAGTTCAAAGAGTCTTAGAAGTATATATTCCGCTACGTAGTATTAAAGAGATCAACCCACAAGGATTTTCGGGGTGTGACAGAACTTGGTATCAGAGCCTGGTCTCGGATCGGTGTGTCAGTTGTTCCTTCGAGAACACTGAGTTCTCTAAGGAGAATGGATTATAACGTCCCACATCGGTTGAGAAGGGTAACAAACACTTCTTTATAGGGGGTGGGATACCTTCTCTATCGTATGAGTGTTGGTTAGTCTCTTCTAGATGAAACTAATGCGAAACCGTGAGCCTAATCACAGTCCAATACTGCTGAGCAGGCAAAGCGAACAAAGTACGATACGAGTTACATCGGGCTTTGACCGATATTATCACAACCATAGGTTTTAGCGAATTGAGTGTTAATAGAGACATTTAGGCTTTAACCAGTATTTTGTTTTGAATAGGGACCAATGTTACTAAGAAACAATGTTTAGCGTGAACGCCTAGGAAATAAAAATATCCAACCATTGCCAAATAAGTGAAAGAATAATAGTGTATGAAATTACATTAGCTCAGTATAGGTTTCTACGACATAAGAAACATTTCTTTATATGATTAGTGAGTATTTATTATAATGGTGTATAGGAAGGTAAAATAGCTAGTGATGACTAGGCATATCTTGTGAGCGACCAGTGAGTTATCCCTCTGTATAGTAAAGTGTACCTTCACATAGAATTTAGCTGAGTCAATGTTTCATAGTTACGAGGAACAATTTACTTGATTATATGCTGTGTGTAAATATATGTAAAGTATATATATATGTATTCCTCGAAAATAGCACAAATCGCCAAATGGATATCGACGTTAGCTTGGACGTGGTAAGGACGCGCACTCGTGGCAAGCAATTGGACAAGTTAGTGGCACAGATGCATAATGGATTGATTGAAGCACCCGGGGTTTCGCATTCCCATGAGTCAGGATGAGCTTACGTCGTTAGCAATAATTTTGATTCGAAATGTCGTGAAGAGGCATCTTGTCGTGAAGATGATGCTGCGCAAGTAGGAACGTGATCAGGAACGACATCAAGGATGGCATGCATGACTAACGCTATATACATAATATATATGTGTATCTATATATGTGTGGCTATGTGAATTTGTGAGTGCTTATCATATAACTCGTGATGGATGTTAATAGGGTGATCTTGCGAGGTAAATTTTCGATAACATTGACGTCATGTTATTGTGAGCTTACAGGCACAAGAAGGTCCTAAGAAGATCTATCGTGAGGGTATATGCGTAAAGCATAAAGATTATTTGTTTATTTGTTGATTATTATTTTATTTGCGGCCTTGATTATCAATTTTTCCCCTGTCTGTATTATTGCGACTCCGGTTTTAGTAAACCATTCTAAGATTTCGATGATCTCGTTTCTTGAGCTTCCGAGGTTCATGTTGAGGAACATGGATATACCTTTCGATTGTGTTTTACGCTTCTTCCTGTTAGCATTGACGGCTCTCGACAAACTATCATAAAGGAATGGAGTGGTTATCTAAGAACCGAACGGAGGTCGTATGTCATGGGAGATTGGTCCGCATTCCAGTATCGGACAATGAGATTTGGTCGTACGCGGTGACTTGGAGAAAAGTCGTTAAAGATGGATAATGTATTAAAGGCGCGAAGCTCCTGCGGAAGGATACTCGGCATTTATAGCCTGTGTTGTTAACACTAAGGCTGAGGAAAAGGAATTTGAGGAAATTCCTGGGGTTAGAGAATATCCCGAAGTTTTACCAGAAGATTTGCCTAGTTTGTCTCCTTCAAGGTAGTTGGAATTTCGAATGGATCTTGTGCTCGGTGCCGCATTAGTCGTTAAGTTCCCTTATCGATTAGCACCTTCAGAAATGCAAGAGCTTTCGAATCAGTTGCAAGAATTGTTTGGAAAAAGGTTTCAGTTGATCAAGTTATGCTTCCCAAGGATCGGGTGATGAGCACCGATGTTGTTCGTCAAAGGAGAAGGACGGAACGGTTAGGATGTGTATTGGTTATAGGGAGTTGAACAAACTCACTATTAGAGAATCGATACACATTGCCTGGAATTGATGGATTATTAGATCAGTTATGAAGATCGAGCTTTATTCAAAGATTGGCTTGGAATCTGGTTATTATCAGCAGAAGATTGTAAAGGAGAATACAATGGAGACCGCGTTTAGGACGCGAGGTGACCATTATGAGTTTCTAGTGATACCGTTTTATTCAGTGAACTCACCGGCAATGTTTATGATCTTATGAATAGGGTTCGTAAACCATGTTCAAACAAGTTCATTGTAAGTATACATCGACGCTATACTTATTTATACACGAACTAGAGAGGATCATGAACAACACTTGAGACTTATTTGAGAATTATTGGAAAACGAGAAGTTATTTGCAAAGATCGCTAGGTGCGAATTCAGGACGTGTGAAGTTCATTTCTTGGGTCATGTTAGTAATGCGAAGGATGCGCAAGTGGACCCAACAAGGATAGAGGCAATCAAGGAGTTGAATGTGCCTAAATCTCCCGCAGAGATACGCAAATTTTTGGGTTTTGCTGGATATTACCGCTAATTCGTTGGTAATTTTCCCAAGATGGCGCAGCCTTTGACGCTATTAACCCAAAAAGGACGCAAGTATAAAGGGATTGAAAAGCAATAGGAAGCCTTTCAGATGTTAAAGAAAAAGTTGTGTAGTGCGCCAACACTGTCTTTTCCCGAAGGAAACGATGGTTATGTGGTGTACTGTAATGATTCACATTAAGGCTTAGGTTGCGTGTTGATGCAAGCTTATGCGTCAAGACAACTAAAAGTGTACAAAGTGAATTACAAGACACACGACTTGGAGATTGGAGATGTGATTTTGGCGCTCAGGATTTGGAGACACTATCTTGTGGTACTTAGTGTACGATATTTACGGATCGTAGAAGTCTTCAACATATTCTCGATCAAGAAGAGCTTATTATGAGGTAGCAAGGATGGATTGAGCTACTCAACGGTTGGGATTGTGAATTCGTCGTTATTTTGGAGAAGTGAGCCTTGTAGTCGATGCTTTAAGTAGAAAGGAAAGAGGTTAAGCCATCACGTGTTTGTGCATTAGGTTTGACAATCCTTATGAGCCTTATAGCTCAAGTCAGGAAAGCACGACAGGAAGCTTGGAAGGAAGAGGAATCTGAAGAGCGAATGCTTGTACTAAAGGATAAGAGATTGGAGTCTGAAAGTTGTCGAGGTTGTGTACCTATTAGATTGTGTTTGGATACGGTATATGGGGTTATGCGTGAATTGGTTATGGATGAGACTTGGAAGTCGGAGTATTCATTTCACCTTGGTTTGATAATATGTATAAGGATTTGAGGGAGCATTATTGGTGACCGAACATGGAAGGTGAGATAGCGGTTTATATTGGAGGTATCGCTTTGGAAAAGCATTAATAAGATTGGTAGGCAAGGAAAGCTTATCCCTCGCTGCATTGGACAGATTGAGATCATAGCAAGGGTAGGCTTAGTTACGTATTGATTTAAGTTACAACAAGAGCTTTTTGGAGCCCGTGATGTATTTCACATTGTAATTTGAAGGAGTGTTTGTCTGGCGAGGCGCTGTGATACCGCCAAAGGAGATTAATGTCGACGACAAATTGCGTCTTGTCAAGGAATCTGTTGAGGATTACGGACTGGAAAGTCCAGAAGTTGAGATGGAGTAATATCAAGATTGGACAAGGTCGGATGGAATTCTAGTCATGGACTAGAGTCTACTTGGAAAGAGGAAATCAACGGAAGCTAAAGTATTCTCGTTTATTACTGTTCGAACCGAAGTTAGTAGTGACGTAACGAAAATTTCAGGGATGAAATTTCTTAAACGAGGGGAGAATGTGACAACCGGTAAAATTCGGTCAACCGTTGACTGGATCTTGATCATGATCCCTATATGCTTCGCATATACTAAGGTTGATTTTGGTTAAGTTGAGTTGTTACAAGTTCAACAAATGTCTTTTGTGAAGTTCGTGGACGTCTAGATGTTCTAAAGAAAGACTGTGCATCTTAACGCTAACGAACGGATATCGATAAGAATTCGTCAGAATGGACAAGCTTAGAGTTATTGCGTACATATACGGCACGTATTTGTTGTTGAAGCGATCGGATGTGGAATCGGCTTGAAGAATGGATTAAAACGTAGCGTTTGGAGAACGTGGAGAGTAACCGACATGAGAACCGGACATCGAAATGTGTGGTTTTAACCGCATTTATGCTTTCGAAATAATTATTTATTTTAAATGATATTAATTATCGAGTATCGAAAGCTATCGGGTCGTTTAAATGGAGGAAACGGTAACCGGTTAGGATAACGCGATTCTAACGGACGCTCCGAAAGAACACGTGGGATACCGATATTAATTATATTCTTGCTCGGTTTAACATTATTTAAGATTATGAATAAAACCGACAAATTCTTATAATTAATTATTGAGCCTAGATATGAACCGAGACGTTTCGCGAGATTACGGGTTCGAGACGCGGTATTTACCCACCTAACCCTTAACCCTAGCTATAAAAGGGCTTTCTCTTCCTCATCTTCTTCATTTCTCATCCTCCAACACAAGAAAATCCTCTCACAAACACAAAACTCTCTCTAGCTCTCTCTCTAACACCCCTTCATCTCTCTCTCCTCCTCCCTAAAGAAGAGCCGGCCGACCACCATAGGGATGGTGGCGGCGGCGTGGTGTCTCAGCAGCCCCAAATCGGGCAGGGGCACGAGCTGTGGTGGTTAAAAGAGGAGACACGGCGGTAGAGGTTCGGAGCAGTGGTGGTGCGTGGCGACGGCGGGTTTGGTCCGATTGGGGCTGGTCAGGTTATTGTTTGGTAGGTTCAGGCGGTGGTCCGGCTTAGCTGGTGTTCGGGCCGGGTCTAGGTACGAACGGACCAGATGTGTTGTTGTTGGTGGTGGATGAGCCGAAGATGGTGGTGGTTGTAGAAGAAGAGGCAGCGGCGGCCCCTGGTGGTTGTGGAGGTGCTCGGGTTCGGGTCTGATGGTACTCGGGCTCGGGTCAGTTTTTGGAGTTGGTTCCGTTTCATTGGTTGTCAGATCTGATGGGTGCTCGGGTTGGATCGGGCTGCATGTTGTTGGTTCGAGTGATAAATGGTCCGATCGGGTACAAGGGTTTTGTAGTTCGGGTGTTTTGAGGCTGCATGTTGGTTGATGTTGATGGAGTTAATGTTCGGGTTCAGTTTGATGCTTGGGTTCGGGTCCCGAGTGTAAAGGATTAAAGGATGGTTTAAGTCGCGGATTGGAGCCGGTTAGAAGTGATTTCGAGTCAGATCTGGTCAACAAGCGATGCATGCATATAATATATGGTATATTATCTTGATTTGTTGTTATCATTATTATCATTATATATATATATATATATATAAGTATATATATATATATTATCGATACGAAACTATGGTGACTCACGAAACGAACCGACATTGATTATATTATAAGTAATATTGTATATTAAAGATGGATTTGATAATATTGTATATTGGACTGGACCGTTGGACTATATTATATAATTATGTATATATACATATATATAAATTATGATGTATATAATTATACAAGTATAATTTATATAAAATGGCTAAATGTATAAAGTCTCGTTCGATGGAAATATGGATAAATAAATTGAATATTATGTATTTGTAATTAATTTTTGGGTAAACTATAGACAACTTGTGTTGTCTGGATTGTATAAAAACAGAGGAAACTCTGCCGAAATTTTATAAAATCCAGAACACAACGAGTGCAATATATTTTCCTAAAACCAAATGTACAAAACAAATATATTTATCCGATTCTATGATTAAATATGAGCTATACGTTTCGTAGCACTAAGTCCAACGTAGGTTACACACGAGTGGTAACAAGTGCGCAACTTGAGTACTACATCGTATGTTAACACCTAAATAAGTCGTGATTGGTTCGTGGAGTCACACCACATTCTAGACTCGGATTCGTACATACGAATCTAGATAGCTGGATAATATGCTTTTCGTGTTAGATCTTAAGGTGTCTTTGTTGATAATTAGGACACAAAGATGTGAATAATGATTCAAGCGTTGATTGCTAACTTAGCAGGAATGTTCAGGTGAGTTCATGCCCCCACTTTTTACTGTTTTATAACTGTTTTCGGGGTGGAAGACATACTTGTTTTATGAAAACCTGTTTACTATAAAACGTAACAAGATTTAATTATACAGATTGGTATAAAAATGGATAATTCGTAATGGATTGTACAGATTGGTACAAAAAGGGATAATTTGTATTGGATTATACAAATTGGTTTTAAAAAGAGACAAATTGCATTGAATTATAAAGATTGGTATAAAAAGGGATAATTTGTAATGGATTATACAGATTTTGTTATAAAGGGATTAACATGCGGGTATGATGAATAAAACTGGAAATACAGAATAATTGATGCCCTCTGGTTTGTGCACCGGTGGCTATGATTCTTTCGTGACACCAGTGTCAACCAACAGGTTGCCACTCACACTCCCAGCACATTTTAATCATTAGCCTTCAGAAAAGGCCGTTGTTTATGTTGTAGTACTATTGGGTTGACTCCCCCATTTTCATGATCAAGGTATTGTATTGATGGTCATGGGATCTGATTGAAAAATGAACATAAACATCAGCAAGTCCCTCTTGGATAAGAACGGCACCCCGGGAAACAAAGTTATGGATTGATTAAAAGCCTTTGGATACATCATGCTTGTAGAATTTGCAACCCTACTTGATTCTATTCTAGTAATACGGAAATCATACGCCTTTTGTTTTTAAAAAGCTAAGAAATATGAGTAATTTCTTTAAAACCAGTAAATGTGACAATCGCTTTTTATTTTATAAAAACATATTGGCATCGAATGTTTTTGTTTTACTACTTTTGCTTTAAAATACATTTTATACTATGAGAAGAAATCTCATTATTGAACAGGATGGTTCAGGTTGGGTGATTAATGGGAAGAAATCACGTTATTGAATATGGGTTTACAAAGTACAAATATAAAACCATGAACTCACCAACTTTATGTTGACATCTTTAAGTATGTCTTTCAGGTTTAGATTTTGGCAATAGCATGGTTGGAATAGGCAAACATCTTGGAACTGGAAACCTTAGAGTTTAGAAATGGCGTTTGGAGTTCAAAGAGTCTTAGAAGTATATATTCTGCTGCGTAGTATTAAAGAGATCAACCCACAAGGATTTTCGGGGTGTGACAGATTAGACTCAAGGGGTGGCGCATGGCGGTGGTCGTCGGATGTGGTTATTGTTGCTGTGGTTATTATTGTTGTTTTTATGTTGTTCTGTGTACGTTTTATTCTACGGGAATTGGCTGTAAATTTAGAAGGAGTCGAGTGAAGAAACACGAATCCTACATTACCGGGTTAAGGTTAATCCAAGTAGTGTATCCACAAAATAAATGGTTTATTTTAGAAAGAGTGTGTTTGAAAATAAGGATCTTATGAATAAGACCAAGGAAGTTAAGAGACAGCTGATTAGAAGAGCCGAGCCTCTAAACGTTGGAAATAAAAATAAGGGTTGGAAAAGTACGAAGTGCTCGTAGGTTTTCAGTGAAAGTTATCGATGGAGAAAAGATACCCATAAAAGGAGAAGAGACTTCTCCTTTTATAGCACATAGACTTCCAACTCTCTCAACCCATCCTCTACCCGTGATGGGGCCCGACCCAGGTAGAGGAGTCTCTAAGTCTCCTACCCAAATCCGTAAGCTCAATTTGGTGCAAGTGGTTTGTGTGAAAAAAAGGGGGAAGGGGAGATGTTACCATCCTATCAAAAATCCACGTGGTGTCCATTGAGTGGACGCAGAAGGTCGGCAGACACGTGGCGTCCGGTGGTTGGCTTATTAGGGCGGTGATTAATCATCACTCCTTCTAGAACCTGGAGACAAGTGGGGGCTGATAAAGTCTTCTGTTAGAGATATCTTGGTTGGGGAGTTGCCACATCGTCGTCCTTTCTGGTAGTTAGACCAGGCATAACCTTTGATTGGTTGCAGACTCTGACGGGCAGCCTGTTGCGTCAGGAACAGTTGCCCAGGGCATGTCTTCCCTGGGGTGTGTGTCTCGAGGCTGCCCTGAAAGGTATCTTTCAGTTTTTTCGACGAAGTTTCTATGTCTCGTGTTGAGGAAGCTTCGTTTTGTGTCAGTCTTGGCGCTGACGTAGAACGGGCGGGTTGGCTGGCGTCATGGTTGCAGACACATGTTGCTCCGCTGACGTAAAACGGGCGGAGGGACCGGCGTCGGGGTATCTAAACGGTCGCAGACGCAGGTTTATCCGCTGACGACGTAAAACGGGCGGAAGAGCCAGCGTCAGGGTGTCTGACATGGTCCTCATTCGTCGACGTAGAATTGGCGAGAGAACAAGAGTCACACTTTTATGGACGCAACCTATTGTTGGTGTATGATCAATCATTCGTCTTTCTTATGTCTTGACTTTTTGCAGTAGGAAAGAATGAGTTATTTTTTATTTGATATGGTGTCATTGTTTGGCGCCATATCCCTTCATCGAGTTAGCCGAGAGGAAGGTGTGTGGTGTCGGTTTTGCAATCCTTGTTTAGTTTATAAATACCATAATATCGATTAATGGTTACCAATTCGAATCATAATTGTGAATCATTGATTTTGATTGAATTCACCGGTTACGAAGTCGATCGACTGTTTCATTGTTGATTGCAAAGAAGTAAATTGATTAATTCAAAGTTTCACAATACCACCTTTGACTACAACTAATGAACAAACTAAACCTTTAACTTTAAATACATGTTATTTTTATTATTTTGGTTGTCAATATCATTAAATAATAATAGTAAGTTAGTATGTGTTTGTACGCGTTGCTAGGAATTTGGTCTCTAAAGTTATAGCTAAATTGTTGGTGATTCGATGGGAATTGTGGGGTAGAATTTTTTAACACGTAGTCCATGTTGTTGCCCATGTGATTATCACATGTTAGCGCACGTCGTAATACTTAAATTTCATATTCATACTTTATGTACGAAAATATATAATCATAGTTTATAACCCGGAAGCGTTCCGGGATAGACACTAATAGTTTGTGAAGAAAGCTGTCTTACGATTGGTTATGAAATATATTGTAATACGAGTCAAGAAGAAGGATGTAGTATAATATGAGAAAGGAACAATTGTAATAATATGAGATACAAAGAAATTATATATTAAAAGTGATAACAATACAAATTAGAAAAATTGATTATAAATTTATAAGAACCTAAAGTGAATGTTAATTTGAAGTACCTAGAAATTGCTTTTGATTATTAAGTCTGTAATCTCTTTTTTTTATTGGTCAATTTACACATGGGCCTCCTCCAGACCTTATATTTGACCAATTATACCTCACCCATAAAGCAAGTAGAACTTATGTTTGTTAAATCAGTTTTTTTACGCGAAATAGAAAGCAAACAGATAAGAAGATGCTCTTCTAGCTTCTTTTTTACAACAAAACTAAATCTTTTAAAAAAGATCTTTGCGTCATAATTTAGAACAGTAACTCACTAGCGAAGCTTAGATGGCAACCCTCCTTATGCAAGTCATCTATTGAAGATTTTATCATGTAATAACTATAGTATACAAAAATGACTACTTTTAGTGATCTTCAAATAGATTATAAGAAACTCACTTTGCACAATTTCATATTATATACATATACAAATAGTAACTTAACGGTAGATTTAACGGCGGAAATTTTGAAATAACATACCGAGACAACAATACAGTTGTCGAATGCCGACCGCGCTGATTTAACGGCCACCGTTTCTTGCCGTCTACAAGTGTTTAACAATCTAACGTTTCTTGCCTTATTTTTCATTGCCGACAACCATCGTCTATTCTCATTAACAACGCCACTTATACTATTCTGAATGATTCTACTGAGCGGTGAGATAAGGTGGATATCAGTTTCTGATTTTGCAATTTAGTATGTTACTATCTTGAGAGTTCTGTTCCTGTGATATTTCCATTTTTAAATTTCTGTTTATTTCAACCGTTTTTGTTTGGATTCTTTTTACTGTGTGTTGGTTAACAGTTCAGTACATGATTTATCGGGATTTGATTCATGGATTTTGTCCAACTATTAATTATTCTTGCAAATTATTTTATGGGTTTTATGGGTTTCTTATTATTATTTGTATAATTGTTTGATTATTCATATTCGGTTGGTTGAATTTTTTATATTCAACACAAGGGAGAATGACGATGATTAATTATTCAATACCAACGGTTCTTCTTGGCAATTGTCCCTCTTGCATCTCATATGATTATCTTTAGCTTTTACATTCCCAATGTAGTATTTTGCAACAAATTCTTTTTTTTTTTTGAACGGCAAAACATCTATATATATATATATATATATATATATATAGCCAGTAAGAAGCTGGGAAAAACACCAAACAGTCCAGACCCGAACGAAAATGAGACAAACAACAATTACAACATTATAGTGACATCAAAGTCCAGCCACATTTCCCACGACGGGGCCGACACATTGGCACGGTGACCAATCCAGACGAACGTATCTTCTTTAATTAGCTCCAAAGTTGTACGCACTGGAATGAACTTCTTCTCGAAAATCATTAGATTCCTAGCATGCCAGATCCTCCATTTTGCAACAAATTCTAATCTTGATGACTTGATGATATTACACAGTATAAAGATGGTTTTGAAACCTAAAATTAATAATTTGTTTTTGAAACCGGGTAATTCTAATTGGTTTTTTTGATAGCTCGTACAATAAGAATTTAGCACTTCATTGTGGTGATAATAAGTGTTAGTTTCTAAATGTATGGAAGAACATTCTACGGTTGTTCTCACATATAGTTTATGGAGTAGCATATGTTTTTTTGATTATAATGCCTTTAAAATGCTTTAGTGTTGCAGGCGGGAGGTTAGACAAAATGAAATAATGTTTTGCAACAACTTAAATATTTGCGCATCTCATATACTGATACAAGAGTCATTCATAATTAAAATACCGCTACAGTGCGCGGGTTAACGTCAACTCGTTCTTGTACAAATCATATATTGAAGATTTTATCACGTCATATTAGATTTTTCAACCCCGCGACGCTCCCGAGGTATAAACTAGTATAGTAATAAACCAATTTTTTTAACACGGTTCCCAATGGCCAAAGTAAAAGTTGTTTATGGTATATTAATTTGATGATCAATCATAATACAATAGGATCCCATTATATAGGGATTTGAGTTACAAGATAAGTATGGAAATACAAGATAATAAGGAAACAATAATTACCCCTAACTCTATACAAATCAATTTAAATGACTTCCATATTTACGATAATGCTAAGATCTTCCCACAGTTTGAGCGGGTGCAGCGCACACTGTTAAACTGGACCTGAAAGACTGAAATAACTCACGAGATAATCCCTTAGTAAAAATGTAGGCATATTGTGCCGAAGATGGGACATGAAGAACACGAATATGGCCGGCACGAACTTTCTCACGAACAAAATGAATATTAATCTCTACGTGTTTAGTCCGCTGATGTTGAACTGGATTATTCGAGAGGTATACGGCAGAGACGTTATCACAATAAACCACAGATGCGCGCTGCAAAGGAACGGGAAGCTCAAGAAGTAAGTTACGTAACCATGTTGCTTCGGCGACTGCATAAGCGACCCCACGATATTCGGCCTCAGCACTTGAGCGGGAGACAATAGGTTGACGTTTTGACGAACATGATAAAAGATTATCCCCCAAGAATATAAAGTAGCCACTGGTAGAACGACGTGAATCAGGGCAACCGCCCCAGTCCGCATCAGAGTAAGCAACAAGAGAATGCACATTAGATTTAACAATCCGTATCCCGTAGGAAAGTGTACCCTGCAAGTAGCGGATAATCCGCTTCATAAAGTTAAAATAGGGCTCACGTGGTTCGTGCATGAACAAACATACTTGCTGAACAACATATGAAATATCTGGCCTCGTGAAAGTTAAGTACTGGAGAGCACCAGCAAGGCTTCTGTATAAGGTGGGGTCATGAAAAAGGGCATCGACAGTGGCACTGAGCTTGCACGACAAATCCACGGGAGTAACACACGGCTTGCAAGAAGACATTTTGGCCCTATCAATGATCTCCTTGGCATACTGCGATTGCGAGAGAAATAACCCATCGTTTTGTTTTGCCACTTTGATACCCAAAAAATGATGAAATTGGCCCAAATCCGTCATGGCAAACTCTTGTGAGAGTGAACGGATAATATCCTGTAAGAAGGCATCTGTGGATGCTGTAAGTATGATGTCATCGACATATAATAATAAATATGCGACATGAGGGCCCTTGTTATAAACGAACAGGGATGTATCACAAACGCTGCTTCTAAAACCCTGTGAAAGAAGATAAGTAGCAAAACGAGTATACCATGCACGAGGAGCCTGTTTCAAATCATATAAAGATTTCTTTAATCTGCACACAAAATGCGGGAATCGTTTATCAACGAAACCTGGTGGTTGATGCATAAAAACCGTCTCCTGTAAATGCCCATGTAAAAACGCATTCTTGACATCCAACTGGTGGATGGGCCAAGAACGCGAAACTGCCAGAGATAGCACCGTACGAATGGTAGCCGGTTTAACAACCGAGCTAAATGTATCTTCACAATCAATTCCAACAGTTTGAGATTTACCATTAACTACCAATCGTGCCTTATAACGTTCCAAGGACCCGTCCGACTTAAATTTATGACGGAACAACCACATGCATCGTATAACCGGACTGTTAGTCGGACGGGGGACCAAATCCCATGTTTCATTTTCCTGCAAAGCCTTAAACTCAGCCTGCATAGCGTGTGTCCAATTAGTATCTGAGAAGGCTTTGGCATAGGAAGTGGGAATGGGCGAGATAGTCGATGTGTGAAGGTTGATGTAACACCCCAACCGATGGCGGAAACATCGGGATGTCACGTGTTAATGATTGTTCAGTAGCTCATGGTGAATAATAAATTTCATTAATTGATTTAAATAAATTACATACAATTGTTCTACAAGAATTCGTACATCAAATTGACCATAGTTGTATTGATTAGGGTTAGCAGCTTGAGCAGGGTTGGTGGGTTGATTGGCATTTAGATTTGGGGTCTCACGACACGTGTTGACCAGATGGCCATACGTTCCACAATTGGTGCACAAGCGACATGCTGAAGCAGTGGGATGATGTCGGTTGCATGTATTACATAATGGATGGTTTCCTGTATAAGGTTTCTTCTTAGAAGCTTGTGGAGTGAGGCTTGCATCAGGATCCCTGGTCTTACGCTTCTGGTTCTCAGTGGTTTCTGCGGCTACAATACTTGTTTTATTGCCTTTCCGAACTAAGGTCCCGTTCTTTACGTGGTTATCAGTTAAGGTAGCTGCTAAACGTTTGGCCTCTTCAAGGGTAGCAGGGTTCCTTCCCCATACCGTGTCTTGAATCTGCATGGGCAAACCACCGATATACTTTTCGATGGCTACAGGTAGCGGAGTGACTTTATGGGGCAATAACAGGCTGAGCTCGTGGAAGCGGGTATTATAAGCAAGGTTTTCCCCACTATCCTGAGCAAGGGTGTGGAACTCGTCTTCTAATTTCTTGACCTCGTTACGTGGGCAAAATTCATCATTCATTATCTCTTTGACTTGATCCCACGTCATAGTAAGTGCAACTTCAGCTCCTCGGGTACGCTTTTCCTCATTCCACCAAGTGAGTGCTCGTTTGTGAAGGACACTCATAGCATAACGGACTTTAAAGTTGTCGGGGCATTCACTGTTGATGAAAGTATTCTCAATGCCCTCAAACCATTGTAGGAGTCCTGTAGCTCCTTCTTCTCCACTGAACTTTGGGGGATTGCAAGAATTAAAGTGTTTAAGGGTACAGGCTGGAAGTCCATTCCCGTTGTGATTTCCATTTCCATTCCCGTTGCCGTTCAACTGGATGACTTGAGCTAGTAAGTTGGGAACCAGAGTTGCGATTTGCTGCGCCATTTGTTGAGAAATGATTGCAGCCAGTTGGGCATCGACACCATTGTTGTTGTTGTGGTTAGTATCGTGGTTGTGGTTGTGATTGCTACTTCCTTCATCATGGTTTTCACCACTGTTAAGACGAGCACTGCGACGTGGAGGCATGATCTGTAAGAGACACAGTGAAATGAATGAGATTATATAAGGAGTGTAATCATTTATTCATTAATTAAAACGAATAAACGAAAACGTTGACTTATCAAAGATTCTCAATTCTAATAACATATGAAGACATGCTTTAGCCTATAAGTGAACACTCATCCCGAGAATTCCCAGGTAGGCATCCGAGTCCCTCGTCTGATTGGGATATATGCGCAATGCCAGTCTAGACAGAAGACTCAGAATACAGGCGTTCACCCTTCCAGATTGCACGTGTTCGTTATTAAAATCTAGAACTTCGATGAGATCTCAAGGTGTTTCAGGTTAAACCTGAGGATTTTGTCCTATTAGTCTAAGAGTAGGTTTAGTGATGTAGAGCATCTTCTTGTAAGGATGATAGTAGGGATAAGAAGTAGGAGGGAGATAGAGAATAGCAAGTAAAAGAAGCAAGTACTGGTTAAATCCTATGGTTATAGACTAGATTATTTTTCTAATAACCTAATTCCCTATAACCATGGCTCTGATACCAATCTGTAACACCCCAACCAATGGCGGAAACATCGGGATGTCACGTGTTAATGATTGTTCAGTAGCTCATGGTGAATAATAAATTTCATTAATTGATTTAAATAAATTACATACAATTGTTCTACAAGAATTCGTACATCAAATTGAATAAACTATGCACATATCTTCAAGCAATTCTTCAAGCATGTAGAACCTGAAACATGTTAAGTTGAAAATATTTTGGGTCAACAAAAGTTGGTGAGAATACATAGGTTTTTGAAAATAATAGATAACAATAGTTTGCACAACATTCAATGTTGTATGATGATAGAGTATGATACCGACATGTAACAATGCGTCTTTGTACAACCAAACCTTGTGTCGACTGATGACTAACTCGCAAGTTAGTTAAATGTTATTACTGTTATCGATCATCCCTGAGTCTATGCGGGGGATGGGTTTGTCAGACCTATAGCGCTATAATCTAAACAGGCGGCTTGATCATTGTTAATGATTGTACTGTGTCTTTTTGTTACAGTCAAATGATAGAATGATGATGTAATTGAATCACAAGTAAGTATGAGTAAATGATAGCATAAAATGTTTAAACATGTTTCACCCCAAAAATAGTGAAAATAGAGAAAGGGGGCTATGTAAACTCACCTTAGCAAATGTTATACTTCTTGAATAGATGAAATAATAGTGTTGCCCAAATAATGCCAAATATCACCCTATAATAAGGTAATAAATAAGTCTAAGTCTAATTAGTTTATAAGTGTATCCTAGGGTTTCGATTTGGAGATATCCAATTGTTGAATTTAAAGTAAAATGTTAGTTAAATAAAGGGAAATTTGATAATTAAATAAAAGAAAGTCTTTTTATAAAATTTGAATTTAGACTGCTCACAATAATGTGTTTGAAGTATAAAAATAATTTTTATAAAATTATTTCCTTTAAAATAGATTTTTAAATCCATTTATTACAAATTGCCAAAATTTAACTTTAATATTCAAAAATACTAAAATTAAAGAATTATTATTTTAAAAATCATATTTCTGTTCTAAATATTTAAAAATAAATTGTATAAAATTTTGGTGCAAAAATAATGAAAATTGAATTTATTATGATTTAATTATGATTAAAACTAACAAAAATTGATTAAAAATATATAAAATAAATGATTTTTATGAATTAAAAATTATTTCAGTAAAGTTTAACATTGTACAAACATAGGATAATTTTTGTAGAAATTTATAAAATTGTTTTGATATTTTTATAGATTTTTATAAATAAAATAGAATAAACTTGATTTAATTATTATATATATTAAATAAATAAATTTTTGAAAACTAAAAATTGTGAGTGAAACTTTTTCATCAGCTTTACTTAAAATAATTTTTGTAAAATTTATAGAAATCGTTTTGTCAATTAAAAGAATTTTTCTTATAAATTTGGTAAATAAAAGAATTATAAGAAATTTCATTATTTAATTCTAGGTAGTGTTTAAATAAAATACAAATTGAGTTATATACGTTCTCAGGGTCCAGACCAATTGGTCTGGGCTTGTGATTATAAGGCTTAGGAAACAAGAGGTCACGGGTTCGAGTCTGGTTAGAACCGGTTTTTGGATGTTTTATCTGTTTCATTTTGTTTTTAAAATAAAAATGGTGGATGTGGGATTCGAACCAAGACCCTAGAGCCGGTCCAAAGTTTAACACAACCAAGGGAAACCAACTGATCTACCATTAGATTTTGTGTTAGATCTTGCTTCCAATTGTTTTTAAATGGATACGTGACATCTTCATCTTCCCCAAACAAGACCCTAAGAAACCCTATGCATCTAATCGATTTAAAACTGCAAACTAATAGGGGGGAAATAATCTTACAGTGATTGCAAATAACAATAGTGGTTTGATTTGGACTCAAACGTTGTAATTCTTCCAAGTATGCGAGTCAAAACAAAAGTCAACTAACTTGGATGGGCTGCGTATGAATGCGAGAAACAGCAATTGGGATTAAGGTATTGGTTTTCGGACATGAAGGGTTGATTAGGAGAGTTTAATTTATAGTGATGTTGCCATAAAGGAAGGTTTGGATTTCAACTGTGGTGCGGTCAAAATTCACCCGAGTTGGCCTCGTTTCAGGCTATAATCACGTCCAAGATTGGTGGGTTTCGAGCGAACTTTATGGTCAGTCAAGAATTCATAGTTTAATCGCGTCAAAATTTCCAAAAATTATGCTTGATTGCACAGTCAAACTTGAAGACTTCCTTAGTCAACTTGGTGGTCTGTTTGTTCGAAAAAAAAGAAAGAAGAAGGGAAAGTCGTTTTGGGCCGGTCCAAAGGTGGGCCAAGTTTCTCTTCTTGTGGGCTGCTGCACCAGGCCGAGTAAGGGGAAAGGTTAGGCTTTCTTTTTGGGCTCCGATCACAGTAAAGGAAATGGTGCATATGAGTTTATGATTTTTTTTTTTTAAATAAAACTAACTCTTATAGATTGATTATTATTATTATTATTATTATTATTATTATTATTATTATTATTATTATTATTATTATTATTATTTATATATATAAAGTTGAAGAATTCATATGTATATATCAAGTATATAGTGGGTGAAGTGGTGGTTTGGTTAATTCGACACTCGGGAGAAAAGCGCGATGTTACAGTCTCCCCTACTTTTGAAAACTTCGTCCCGAAGTTTATTTAAAACATAGGTTTGATAATAAAAATAGTTGTGATTTGGGTTATAGCATGACATGAATGAACTACCAGACAACTAGAGTTTATAACCTTGATAGAATTTCACACTACTTTAACGTACCTGTAAATTCATGATTACGTTCCGGACCGCAATCACCAATTTACCTTACATTAAAGTTTTGCGTCCTTCTATGTCCCCACCGATCGTTGAGCAGGTCCGATAGTCTCCACCAGTCGTGGAGTAGGTTGTAGGGCCTCTCCCGACTGTTGAAAAGGCATAATGACCTCTACCAATCGTTGAGTAGGTTCGATAGCCTTCACTAGTCGTGGAGCAGGTTGTAGGGCCTCTCCCGACTGTTGAAAAGGCATGATGACCTTTATTAAGTGTAGCACATAGATTGCAAATCGATAACACGTTTATGCACAGTATAGATTTATATAATTTGTTCACATTCAAACAATCATGCATCATGTAACAACTTTCAGACAAAAACTAGAATTTATTATTCAAATAGAGTCAATACATAGAATAAAAGTAAACAACGTTCGAGTGGTGGGACGTGTTGTTAAGTAGCTGGAGGGTCTTGACCTCTGTTTAGTTTAGGGCATCGGTTACGGAAGTGATTTGGGTCTCCACATTCATAGCATTGACCATAGTTGTATTGATTAGGGTTAGCAGCTTGAGCAGGGTTGGTGGGTTGATTGGCATTTAGATTTGGGGTCTCACGACACGTGTTGACCAGATGGCCATACGTTCCACAATTGGTGCACAAGCGACATGCTGAAGCAGTGGGATGATGTCGGTTGCATGTATTACATAATGGATGGTTTCCTGTATAAGGTTTCTTCTTAGAAGCTTGTGGAGTGAGGCTTGCATCAGGATCCCTGGTCTTACGCTTCTGGTTCTCAGTGGTTTCTGCGGCTACAATACTTGTTTTATTGCCTTTCCGAACTAAGGTCCCGTTCTTTACGTGGTTATCAGTTAAGGTAGCTGCTAAACGTTTGGCCTCTTCAAGGGTAGCAGGGTTCCTTCCCCATACCGTGTCTTGAATCTGCATGGGCAAACCACCGATATACTTTTCGATGGCTACAGGTAGCGGAGTGACTTTATGGGGCAATAACAGGCTGAGCTCGTGGAAGCGGGTATTATAAGCAAGGTTTTCCCCACTATCCTGAGCAAGGGTGTGGAACTCGTCTTCTAATTTCTTGACCTCGTTACGTGGGCAAAATTCATCATTCATTATCTCTTTGACTTGATCCCACGTCATAGTAAGTGCAACTTCAGCTCCTCGGGTACGCTTTTCCTCATTCCACCAAGTGAGTGCTCGTTTGTGAAGGACACTCATAGCATAACGGACTTTAAAGTTGTCGGGGCATTCACTGTTGATGAAAGTATTCTCAATGCCCTCAAACCATTGTAGGAGTCCTGTAGCTCCTTCTTCTCCACTGAACTTTGGGGGATTGCAAGAATTAAAGTGTTTAAGGGTACAGGCTGGAAGTCCATTCCCGTTGTGATTTCCATTTCCATTCCCGTTGCCGTTCAACTGGATGACTTGAGCTAGTAAGTTGGGAACCAGAGTTGCGATTTGCTGCGCCATTTGTTGAGAAATGATTGCAGCCAGTTGGGCATCGACACCATTGTTGTTGTTGTGGTTAGTATCGTGGTTGTGGTTGTGATTGCTACTTCCTTCATCATGGTTTTCACCACTGTTAAGACGAGCACTGCGACGTGGAGGCATGATCTGTAAGAGACACAGTGAAATGAATGAGATTATATAAGGAGTGTAATCATTTATTCATTAATTAAAACGAATAAACGAAAACGTTGACTTATCAAAGATTCTCAATTCTAATAACATATGAAGACATGCTTTAGCCTATAAGTGAACACTCATCCCGAGAATTCCCAGGTAGGCATCCGAGTCCCTCGTCTGATTGGGATATATGCGCAATGCCAGTCTAGACAGAAGACTCAGAATACAGGCGTTCACCCTTCCAGATTGCACGTGTTCGTTATTAAAATCTAGAACTTCGATGAGATCTCAAGGTGTTTCAGGTTAAACCTGAGGATTTTGTCCTATTAGTCTAAGAGTAGGTTTAGTGATGTAGAGCATCTTCTTGTAAGGATGATAGTAGGGATAAGAAGTAGGAGGGAGATAGAGAATAGCAAGTAAAAGAAGCAAGTACTGGTTAAATCCTATGGTTATAGACTAGATTATTTTTCTAATAACCTAATTCCCTATAACCATGGCTCTGATACCAATCTGTAACACCCCAACCAATGGCGGAAACATCGGGATGTCACGTGTTAATGATTGTTCAGTAGCTCATGGTGAATAATAAATTTCATTAATTGATTTAAATAAATTACATACAATTGTTCTACAAGAATTCGTACATCAAATTGAATAAACTATGCACATATCTTCAAGCAATTCTTCAAGCATGTAGAACCTGAAACATGTTAAGTTGAAAATATTTTGGGTCAACAAAAGTTGGTGAGAATACATAGGTTTTTGAAAATAATAGATAACAATAGTTTGCACAACATTCAATGTTGTATGATGATAGAGTATGATACCGACATGTAACAATGCGTCTTTGTACAACCAAACCTTGTGTCGACTGATGACTAACTCGCAAGTTAGTTAAATGTTATTACTGTTATCGATCATCCCTGAGTCTATGCGGGGGATGGGTTTGTCAGACCTATAGCGCTATAATCTAAACAGGCGGCTTGATCATTGTTAATGATTGTACTGTGTCTTTTTGTTACAGTCAAATGATAGAATGATGATGTAATTGAATCACAAGTAAGTATGAGTAAATGATAGCATAAAATGTTTAAACATGTTTCACCCCAAAAATAGTGAAAATAGAGAAAGGGGGCTATGTAAACTCACCTTAGCAAATGTTATACTTCTTGAATAGATGAAATAATAGTGTTGCCCAAATAATGCCAAATATCACCCTATAATAAGGTAATAAATAAGTCTAAGTCTAATTAGTTTATAAGTGTATCCTAGGGTTTCGATTTGGAGATATCCAATTGTTGAATTTAAAGTAAAATGTTAGTTAAATAAAGGGAAATTTGATAATTAAATAAAAGAAAGTCTTTTTATAAAATTTGAATTTAGACTGCTCACAATAATGTGTTTGAAGTATAAAAATAATTTTTATAAAATTATTTCCTTTAAAATAGATTTTTAAATCCATTTATTACAAATTGCCAAAATTTAACTTTAATATTCAAAAATACTAAAATTAAAGAATTATTATTTTAAAAATCATATTTCTGTTCTAAATATTTAAAAATAAATTGTATAAAATTTTGGTGCAAAAATAATGAAAATTGAATTTATTATGATTTAATTATGATTAAAACTAACAAAAATTGATTAAAAATATATAAAATAAATGATTTTTATGAATTAAAAATTATTTCAGTAAAGTTTAACATTGTACAAACATAGGATAATTTTTGTAGAAATTTATAAAATTGTTTTGATATTTTTATAGATTTTTATAAATAAAATAGAATAAACTTGATTTAATTATTATATATATTAAATAAATAAATTTTTGAAAACTAAAAATTGTGAGTGAAACTTTTTCATCAGCTTTACTTAAAATAATTTTTGTAAAATTTATAGAAATCGTTTTGTCAATTAAAAGAATTTTTCTTATAAATTTGGTAAATAAAAGAATTATAAGAAATTTCATTATTTAATTCTAGGTAGTGTTTAAATAAAATACAAATTGAGTTATATACGTTCTCAGGGTCCAGACCAATTGGTCTGGGCTTGTGATTATAAGGCTTAGGAAACAAGAGGTCACGGGTTCGAGTCTGGTTAGAACCGGTTTTTGGATGTTTTATCTGTTTCATTTTGTTTTTAAAATAAAAATGGTGGATGTGGGATTCGAACCAAGACCCTAGAGCCGGTCCAAAGTTTAACACAACCAAGGGAAACCAACTGATCTACCATTAGATTTTGTGTTAGATCTTGCTTCCAATTGTTTTTAAATGGATACGTGACATCTTCATCTTCCCCAAACAAGACCCTAAGAAACCCTATGCATCTAATCGATTTAAAACTGCAAACTAATAGGGGGGAAATAATCTTACAGTGATTGCAAATAACAATAGTGGTTTGATTTGGACTCAAACGTTGTAATTCTTCCAAGTATGCGAGTCAAAACAAAAGTCAACTAACTTGGATGGGCTGCGTATGAATGCGAGAAACAGCAATTGGGATTAAGGTATTGGTTTTCGGACATGAAGGGTTGATTAGGAGAGTTTAATTTATAGTGATGTTGCCATAAAGGAAGGTTTGGATTTCAACTGTGGTGCGGTCAAAATTCACCCGAGTTGGCCTCGTTTCAGGCTATAATCACGTCCAAGATTGGTGGGTTTCGAGCGAACTTTATGGTCAGTCAAGAATTCATAGTTTAATCGCGTCAAAATTTCCAAAAATTATGCTTGATTGCACAGTCAAACTTGAAGACTTCCTTAGTCAACTTGGTGGTCTGTTTGTTCGAAAAAAAAGAAAGAAGAAGGGAAAGTCTTTTTGGGCCGGTCCAAAGGTGGGCCAAGTTTCTCTTCTTGTGGGCTGCTGCACCAGGCCGAGTAAGGGGAAAGGTTGGGCTTTCTTTTTGGGCTCCGATCACAGTAAAGGAAATGGTGCATATGAGTTTATGATTTTTTTTTTTTTAATAAAACTAACTCTTATAGATTGATTATTATTATTATTATTATTATTATTATTATTATTATTATTATTATTATTATTATTATTATTATTATTATTATTATTATTATTTATATATATAAAGTTGAAGAATTCATATGTATATATCAAGTATATAGTGGGTGAAGTGGTGGTTTGGTTAATTCGACACTCGGGAGAAAAGCGCGATGTTACAGTTGAGAGGGATAGTTGGTTTGAGGGAACCAGTTTTGGACCGGGTATTCATAGGGTGTGTGTTGGTGGGATGTGAAGATTCGGTCGGTGTGGTGATGGGAGTGGGTTGTGGTGCGGGTGCCGATGTGGTGGGCTGGGCTGGCTGGGGCAACACTAAAGTAGCAGCAGGCCGGAGAGGGGGAAATCCCAGAGGGGCGGGCATATTGGGCCGTGCAGGTTTTGGGGATGTATGGTGGGCCTGATTGGGTGGACAGTTCCGGCGTGTGTAGGTGATGGGTGGTTTGGGCGGTTGAGGGGGTGGTCCGGGTGAGGGGGTTGAAGGTAGGACCGGATTGGGTGAGAATGTAAAGGACGATGGGATAGAGTCGTCAATGAAGTTGTAGGTTATGGGCGGTTAGGGATGGTGTAAGGGAAGATATTCTCGTCGAAAGTAACATGATGAGAGATGTGAACTTTACCAGTGGCTGGATCGAAGCATCGGTAGCCACGAAAGTCCGGTGGGTAACCGAGGAAGATGCAACGAATAGCCCTGGGATGAAGTTTATGGGGTTGAGTAGCCGAGGTGTTAGGGTAGCACGCGCACCCGAACAGTCGTAAGTTATCATATGTGGGGTGGCAAAGGTAAAGGGCAAAGGTTGGGGTAAAAAAGTTCAAACGTTTTGTAGGTAAGATATTATGGAGATAAGTGGCTGTGTGGAGAGCTTCCACCCAAAAGGAGGGAGGAAGGTTGGCATGAATCAAGAGGGCACGTATGATATCATTTAGACGACGTATCATACGTTCCGCTCGGCCATTTTAGGAGGATGTTTGTGGGCACGTAAAACGGAAAAGGAGTCCGTTTTGTTGGGCAAAGGTTTTGAAGACATTATTGTCAAATTCACCCCCTAAGTCACATTGAAACGTTTTAATATGTCGGTTAAATTGGGTGTGAATGAGACGGTGAAATTTGACAAATGTGGGAAAGGTTTCGGATTTATATTTTAACGGATATACCCACACGAAGTGTGAAAAATTGTCTATTAAAACCATGTAATATTTATACCCGATTTTGCTAGTAACAGGGGAGGTCCACAAATCACAGTGTATGATATCAAAAGGTGCAAAGGTAAAAGTATTAGATGCATAAAATGTTAAACGTTTGCTATTCGATAATTGACAAGAATTGCAAAAAAGTAGACCGATGATCTTTATCACATGGAAAATTAAAAGTACGATTTAACACATCTAAAACTTGGGCTCCTGGGTGGCCAAGACGGTCATGCCAAGGTTCGAAAGCAGTGGGGAGGAAACAGGCTTGTGGTGGCAGCAGAGGTGCGGTGAAAGGGTAGAGGTCCCCAGTGCTATTGTGGCGAGAAAGAATTCTTCCATTGCGAAGGTCCTTAAAAAAACCAAACGGATCAAATTCTATAGAAACCCAATTATCACGTGAAAAACGTCTAACGGAAATTAGGTTTTTGATTATTTGGGGACTGTATAGGACATTGGGTAAAATATAGGTGCGGTTGGATAAGTGGTAAAAACCAGTCCCAGATTTAAGAATTGGAACACAAGCGCCATTACCGACTAAAAGTTTAGTACAAGTAGTAGATGAAGAAGGGATTTTAATCATACCTTGGTCTTGAGTGACATGTGCCTCAGCGCCAGTGTCCATGAATGAAGTAGGGTCTTGAGCCTGCATGTTCATAGCTGAGAAGGCGACACTCAAGTCAGAATGACATAAAGCATTATAACCGTAGCCATAAGGAAGTGCCGAAGGTTGTGGGGCCACGTAGCCAGAGTAGTGGGCTGAGGCAACTTGTTCCGAGCTGTTGGGCTGGGCTGCTGGGCTAAAACCGGACGCTGTAGAGTGGCCCGAAGGCTGTTTAGTTTGAGTTGTGGGCTGCCATGGTTGGGTAGGGTATGGGCAAGGGGGTAGAGCCCACCAAGCCCAATTAGGATACGTGGGCATTTGTTGGACCTAACCGGAATTCTGCCGAGGATTGCCGCGTCCTCTGCCACCTCGTCCAAACCTGCCTCGTCCCCTTCCTCGGCCCCGCTGTGAGTACGAGTAGGAGTTAGGGTTCGGGTTGGAGTTGGGATTTGGTGGAGCGGCCTGTTGCGGCGTTTGAGAGGAGGGGTTGGCAGAGGTATGGTGGTTGGTGTTGGATTGCTGAGTAACCAAAACAGAGGAGGTGTTGGATTGACGAGCGGCCAGGCGTATGACTTCGTCTTCTAACATAGTGCGTGCGGTGTCCCAGTCAGCATTGTTTTGATGAATAAGAGAAGCCGTTGTATCGAACTCCTGTGGAAGATCCCTGACGAGTTGCAGAACCAGACGTGACTCAGTGACGGGCTGGTCAACGTCTTCCAACTGATTAGCCAGATCGCTTAGGCATTGACAATAATCATCAACGGAAGAACAACTTGCCAAGGTTAGGTTACAAAATTGCGTTTCTAAGGCGGCAGCACGGGCTTTCTTGTTGCTGAGAAAGGTCTTTTCAAGCTTAAGCCATGCGGCTTGAGCCGTCGAGACCTGACCCAGTAAACGAGGGAGAGTGGTATCGGACACGGTGTTCAAGATCCATTGAAGGACCAGAGCATCGAGTTCGAGCCACTGTGGGTATTCTTCGGCGGTTTCAGCGGGTGGTTCAGTGCCATCAATGTGATGTAACACCTTGTAAGCGATGGCGTGTAACCGGAAGAGTTTCACCCATGATGTGTAGGTGACAGTTTTGCCATCGAGGGTGCGGATTTTGCTTTGGATATTGGTTACGGAGTAGGCAATGATGGAGGTTTGGTGGCCGTAGCCAAGGAGTTTTGGCTGTCGTCTGGCTTGGTCATGATCGGAACAGAAAAAAACGAAGGGCCGGAGAAGGAACAAGGTCGGCGGCGATCTATGGTTCAAATAGCCGTAGCTCTAATATCATAAAAATGGTTTATGGTATATTAATCTGATGATCAATCATAATACAACAGGATCTCATTATATAGGGATTTGAGTTACAAGATAAGTATGGAAATACAAGATAATAAGGAAACAATAATTATCTCTAATTCTATACAAATCAATTTAAATGACTTCCATATTTACAGTAATGCTAAGACAAAGGAGCTTTGGCCGGCCCTTAACCAGACGGACGGAGCCCTTGGCGCACCAGCCATTAGTTTCGGGAAAAACCCAACCATCTACCCTCTCGAAGGAACGACAATAGAAAAATCGGTAAACCCGGCGGTCTAAAAAATCATACCCATAATCTTTTAGTAATAGGTCTTCTATCACTGAGTCTCCATACGACCATAAGGTGGGTGGTGTAATAAACTAATTTATTACAATTTCAATCCGTAAAGTAAAATGATTGAACATGACATGAATTAATATCTTTATAAATGCATGAATTTTGAATGCTTTATAAATGCATGAATTTTGAATGCTAGTACTGAATTTTGAATGCTACTTTATTGTAATAAATGTTTGAGACAATCACAAACAGTTTTATTTAATTGAACGTACGTTAATTGTATTATTATTTATATATAGGAAATATAGCGCAGTTCGATATGTTGGACTGAGTAGTCCAATTTCAATGTAAAACTTATATATGTATTTGAAGAGATATGTACCCGCGCGAGCGCAGGAAAGAAAGCCACACACACGACAGCGCAGGAGCGTGACGTGGCATTCTAGAAGACGGCGCACGCAGTCACCAAAAAGGACAGGTGTCACCCGACAGGAGCAGAATCCATAGCCAATCAGAGGCGTCTATTCCCTGCTCCATGATCACCTGCCAGTACGAGGTACGAGAAAGGACAGAAAGGACAATTACAGGACACGTGGACCAATCGCAGAAGGACAACGCAATAATTGACAACGGCCATAATAGTACAGGACAACTGTCATTCTCCTCACAGCCAATCATAGGCCACCTGATGAGCCTATAAATACCCACCTTCGTCATCAAAGGAAGGGATCGAATATCAGAGAAAGAATTCATATCACAAGCTGTGAGGAATAGATTATAGTCGAAACTCTTGTAATAATCCGATAAACAGTGTCTTGTAATAGTCTTATAAGTTAATGAGAATTACGTCCTTTCTTATCTCTCTATATTAACACTGTTATATTAGATTGTTAGATTGGTGTTTCTTCATTGGCGCCATCCGTGGGACTCGAACCCACGACCACGTGGTGAGGAATGTGAGAAGATGATATTGTAACGCTAGCTGTGGTGACTGTTGGATATATAGGATGTCCGATGTAATTAAAAGTCGATATCAACGTAACCCGAACTGGTACGATCCGAAGAGTTACACGTTGGTACACGAATCAGATAAGTTCACGCGTTGGTGGATTATTATTTATGAAATAATAATTGTTTTAGTATTGAGGGATTTAATATTAATAAGATTAATATTAAGGAGTATCTTGAGGGACTTAATGTTAATAAGATTAATATTAAGGAGTATTAAGATATTTAGCAAGGGGGTTTATTGCAAGTTGTTGTCTTATAAAAGGAGGGTTAATGAGTAAACCCTAATACACACTTTTGATAAAACAACAAACCCTTGCCTCCTCTTCTTGGCTTTTTGCGGCCGCCGCCTTCTTTCTTTTGTTCGGACATCAACCACCACAAGCCACCACCTTCCTCTTGCAAGTGTTGTTTCCCGGTTGGTTCGTGCTCGGTTGTGAACTTCCTACTAGCGAGGATTCGTTGTAACCCGCGTGTTACAATTCCGGTGTAGTCGTCAAAGGTTGATTACTAAACCCCCTATGGTTGTTTATTATTTATTTGTTTATACGCGTTTAACTGAGATCCTGATTGGGAATATTTTATTAGTCGGATTAATAAAATTAATTAACAATTTATATATAAATTCGGCTATTATATATATTGTATATATAATCCGTTTTTGTTAAATATAAACCGCTTCCGTTGTGTATTCGATACCATGATTCCCAACAGTGGTATCAGAGCCACGGTTACGCGCGTATAAATGGTAAAGTTATAATTTTGATCTATGTTTTATTTGTCAAAAAATTGCTTATTTTGACAAAAGATCAAAAGCTTTTAGTTGTTCATGGATTGTGATGTGAATCGAGCCCTAGGTATTTGACCCATGTCATGGTTGTGTTTGTGATGGTTTTATTTCTTTATTGATTTGTATTTTTTTTATTACGGATATTGGATCCGGTGTAATAGATAGGATTAGAATAGATTTGATTTTATTGTACTTTCAAATTTATTGTTGTAATCCTACAAGTACAAGATCAAGACGAAGATATAAAGGACGAACAGGTTCCATGAAGATAGAGATCTCGGGTCAAGTGGGAGCTATATCAAAATAGTTTTGAAACCCTTTTGACTAGTTCGTTTCGTTTCTGGCTAAAACTAAACGGGCGACCTATTAGGGGCTCGATTCGTTTAATTTTATTGTTATGTTTTGTGGTTGTGGTTTATTTATTGTAAATAATTTAGATAACCCAAAATAAATAAAATTTTCACAATCATGGCAACGGTTTTATTAAAACAAGTTTTATAAAAACCGAAAAGCATATTTAATAAAAGAGTTTTATTAATATTAAAACAAGTCTATTCGCGATAATACGACCAACGTAGTTTAAATAGGGTATTTAAAACTATACCGTGTCGAGTGTTGAAAGGAGTTTCAATTATCACGAATAATATAAAATTGGATTTTATAAACTGTTGTGTGACTCACATCATGCTAACGAGTCATTCAATATATTTATGGTAAATATTAAAATTAAATCCCAATTTTAAATTGATGTTTCATGCCACCCTTAACGAGTTAACACTCCATTCTATATCGAACCCAAATGTTAGTGCTGACCATGCATCTGGGCGTTGATCATGAGTGAAGGTAATCATCGCGGTTCCTGTGTAACATAGGCCGGTGTTACAGTTAACAGTAAAGGACCAAACATCGCTTGTTTGACAAGTGGGCATAGTTGGGGTTAAACATACATCGCTTTTAGCGATAACCCCAAAAGGAGAGTTGTGTAGTGGACACAATTAACAATCGTTGTTTACCTACCTAATCGTGCCAGTGGACAGTGCTAAGCCAGTTCATTGTGTATTGATGAATCGGGATCTCATCCTAATTTATTTTGTTTTTTGGGTCATAAAATAATTAGGACACTTAAACATGAAATACTAATACATTAATTTTGAACTTTGTAGATGTCAACTGAAAACAATTCCACCTCCCATTTCTCTCTCAAGTCCATCTTAGAGAAGGACAAACTGAACCACTCCAACTTCATGGACTGGCACCGCAACTTGAAAATTGTTCTCAAAGCGGAGAACAAATTGTATGTTCTTGAAGAACCAGTCCCTGATGAACCCATAAATCCCAAGAGTGAGCTTTATAAAGCTTGGGCTAAGCATTTTGATGACTCTTTGAAAGTCTCAGGTCTGATGCTGGCTTCCATGATCCCTAAACTTCAAAGGACCATGGAGGACATGGATGCATACGACATGAATCAGCATCTGATGGAAATGTTCCAACAAAATGCTTGCCATGAGAGGTTCGATGTGATGCGATCACTTATAACCACTCGTATGCAAGAGGGTTCACCAGTTGGCACTCATGTGCTGAAAATGAAGGCGTATGTTGATCACTTGGCTCGTCTGGAATCCCCCTTGAGCGATGAGTTAGCTGGGGATATCATCCTGAACTCATTGCCCAAGTCATATGACCAGTTCCTTATGAACTATAATATGAATGGGATGGAGAAGACACTTGCAGAACTGCATCAGATGCTCAAAACTGCTGAGGTAAACATACCTGGCAAAACTGCACCAGTGCTAATGATCAGGGAGGGTCAGATTAAGAAACCTAAAACCAAGAAGAGGGGCTATCAAGGCAAAGGGAAGGGAAAGGGCAAAGCTGTTGCCAACAAGAAACCTTTGAAAGATGCCAAATGTTTTCATTGTGATGAAACTGGGCACTGGAAAAGGAACTGTGCTAAGTATTTAGCTGAACTGAAGCAAGCCAAGGCTTCTGGAGGAGAGTCCTCAGGTATATATGTTATTGAAATCTTTGTTTTTTCTGGCAAAACATGGGTGTTTGACACAGGATGTGGTTTCCACATTTGTAATGTTTTGCAGGGACTAAGAAAGATTAGAAAACTGAAACAAGGTGACTTGGAGGTCCATGTTGGCAATGGACAAAGAGTTGCAGTGAAGGCAATAGGAGAATATGTTCTTTTACAACCTTCTGGTTTAGAACTTGTTTTGAACAATGTTTATTACATTCCTAGTGTGACTAGAAATATTGTTTCATTTCATGCTTTGCGTAGACAAGGTTTTGATTATCGTTTTAATGGTGAATTTATTTCTGCTTATTTTAACGATGTATTTTACTTTGATGCAAAACCTAACAATGGGATCTATGAGATAGAAATCCAAAGCGATAACATATTATGCAATATCTCTCATAAACGTAATAAGTTGGACTTTAATGATACGTATATGTGGCATTGTAGACTTGGTCACATAAGTGAGAATCGTGTTAAATAACTCAAAACCGCAGGAATCCTGGATTCCAAAGGTTCGGAGTCGTTTGGAAAATGCGAATCATGCTTAAGTGGAAAGTTAACAAAAGCACCTTTTTCAAATGTTGGAGAAAGAGCTAATGATCTGTTAGGACTTGTACATACAGATGTATATGGTCCATTCAGAACAATGTCAAGACATGGAGAAAGATACTTTGTTACATTCACTGATGATTTCAGTAGATATGGTTATGTTTATCTTATGAAGCATAAACATGAAACTCTTGAAAAGTTCAAGGAATACCAAAACGAAGTAGAAAATCAGCTAAATAGAACTATTAAAATGCTTCGATCAGATCGAGGCGGTGAATATCTTAGTCAGGAATTCATCGACCATCTAAAGGATTGTGGAATAGTTTCACAACTCACTCCACCTGGAACACCGTAACATAATGGTGTGTCTGAGCGGAGAAATCGAACTCTATTAGATATGATTCGATCAATGATGTGTCGAACAAACCTTCCAAAATCCTTTTGGAGTTATGCCTTGGAGACCGCCGCAAGACTTGTGAATATAGCTCCAACGAAAAGGTTACTAAAACGCCTTATGAGATATGGCATGGAAAGAAACCTCATGTATCCTACCTTAAAGTCTGGGGATGTAATGCTTATGTCACTCTAGAATCTTCGGATAAACTAGATCCCAGAGGCGAAAAGGTGGTTTTCGTTGGATACGGTAAGAAGATCGGTTACCTGTTCTACCACCCCACTGAAAATAAGATTTTCACCAAACGCAGAGGCACTTTCTTAGAGGAAGAGCTTCTAGCGCGAGGGATTGGAGATAACCATGTGGATCTTGAAGAAATTCGAGAATCACAAGTGACTGAACCAGCTGTTCAGACAGAACCAGATGTAACTGATCCAGTTGTTGAAGTTGAGCCTGAGAGGACTCAAGAAACAACAGAAACACCAAGTGTTCGGAAAAGTATTAGGGATCGTCGTGCACCGGTAAGGTATGACGATGTCTTCATGATTGATAAAGCTGAGCCTACTACTTACAAAGCTGCAATCTTGGATTCAGAATCCAAGAAATGGCAAGAAGCCATGAATGCAGAGATGCAATCCATGTATGATAACCAAGTCTGGGATTTGGTTGATCTTCCTACCGAATGTCGGACTGTGGGAAACAAATGGATCTTCAAGAAAAAGACTGACATGGATGGGAATGTGCAAACCTACAAAGCAAGGCTTGTAACGAAAGGTTTTACTCAGACTCAAGGAATTGACTATGAGGAAACTTTCTCGCCAGTGGCCATGCTTAAGTCTATTAGAATTCTACTTGTCATTGTTGCATATTATGACTATGAGATATGGCAGATGGATGTCAAAACCGCGTTCCTTAATGGACACTTACTGGAAGATGTCTATATGGTTCAACCTGAAGGTTTTGTCGATCCGAAGAATCCTAAAAAGGTGTGCAAACTGAATAAATCCATCTATGGATTAAAGCAAACATCTCACAGCTGGAATCTCCGTTTTGATCAGAAAATCAAAGAGTTTGGTTTTATTAAGAACGAAGATGAACCGTGTGTTTACAAGAAGTCTAGTGGGAGCTATATTACTTTTCTTATACTGTATGTAAATGACATACTAATCATTGGAAACAATATCCCTATGCTTAAAGATGTTAAGACCTGGTTGGGTAAATGTTTCGCAATGAAAGATCTTGGTGAAGCTGCTTATATTCTGGGAATAAAGATTTATAAAGATAGATCAAAGCGGTTATTGGGTTTGAGTCAAAGTACATATATTGATAAGGTCTTACGACACTTTTCAATGCAAGACTCAAAAAGGGGGATTTTGCCCATGGCACATGGAACCATTCTTGATAACAAGCAGTGTGCAAATACTGTAGAGGAAAAGAAGAAAATGGAAGGTGTTCCATATGCTTCTGCGATTGGTTCCATCATGTATGCCATGTTATGTACTAGACCTGATGTCTCGTATGCTCTTAGCATGACGAGTAGATATCAACAGAATCCAGGAGAGAGTCACTGGGCTGCAGTGAAGAACATTCTTAAGTACTTGAGAAGGACTAAGGACATGTTCTTAATATATGGAGGACTGGATGAGGAGCTGTTAGTTAAGTGTTATACTGATGCAAGTTTCCAGACTGATCGTGATGACTCAAGATCACAAACGGGATATGTTTTCATTCTGAATGGTGGGGCTATTACTTGGAAGAGCTCTAAGCAAAGTGTGGTTGCTCAATCCACCTGTGAATCAGAATACATTGCTGTATCAGATGCTGCAAAGGAGGCTGCCTGGATGAAGAAGTTCATTACTGATCTCGATGTTGTGCCTAGCATAAAGAAACCAATCGAGATACTGTGTGACAACACTGGTGCCATTGCTCTTGCAAAGGAACCAAGGTCACATCAGACCGCAAGGCATATACTTAGAAAATTCCACTACATTAGAGAAATAGTGGAGCGTGGAGACGTCATGATGAACAAAGTTCATACAGATCTAAATCTGGCTGACCCCTTTACTAAGCCTTTACCTCAAGCTAGACATGAGGAGCATGCTGGAAATATAGGGCTTAGAGTTGTTAGACAATGGGCATGATCTGTAATTAGTATTGATATTTTATTTTGAACTATAACAGTTACATTGAATATTTATTTGATTTAATGGGTTAAATACAAATTTAAATATTTTGTGACCGTGTTCATTATTTGTATGTTTAAATCCTTGAATAAGAGTATTCTAAATATCCGTAGTCGATCAAATTACATGGGAATGAATTTGAATGTAAGACTATTGTGAATTGAGATGATTGTATTCATGAGATGAATAACTCAATGGTTTGAGAATCATAATTCACAGATATCATTAGGGAATGATATTGGATGTAACTCGCTTCAAAATGATCTCCATGGATCTATGTCATGAGATATTTTGATATTGATATGTTCAATCTGTCCTTTTTCCTAAGGCACATATTAAACTATATTGATCAAGGACTATCTTTGATGTTATCTTACACTATCCTGAAACATGGGTAGCTATAAGGGTAGCGTTGGGAGAAATTCGAGATTAAGTGGGAGTTGTATGACGCTGATGGAATTCTGTACTTCTATGGGATTAGAAGCCTAGACATTCTGGCGCCCTCGTAAAACTCAAACTGGTATAAACGCGTGGCCACGCTCGGACTAAGGTAGTTCGTTAGACCACTTTGAATTAGAGACGAGAATAGAGAATAGTTGATCACTATATAAGAATGAATGATCCATGTCTTATGATCAACGGATGTCTATACAGAAGGGACTTATTGATATAATTATCAGGGCTATAGTATTTGGTTAAGTAAAGCGTTACTTGAACTCAAAGAACTAGTTGACGACTGTAAAGTGTCATACTGGTTTGGGTGCAATGCGATGCAGCTAGGCGTCCAACTCTGCGCACGTTGACTCATTTAATTAAAATCGTCCAAGTGGGAGATTGTTGGATATATAGGATGTCCGATGTAATTAAAAGTCGAGATCAACGTAACCCGAACTGGTACGATCCGAAGAGTTACACGTTGGTACACGAATCAGATAAGTTCACGCGTTGGTGGATTATTATTTATGAAATAATAATTGTTTTAGTCTTGAGGGATTTAATATTAATAAGATTAATATTAAGGAGTATCTTGAGGGACTTAATGTTAATAAGATTAATATTAAGGAGTATTAAGATATTTAGTAAGGGGGTTTATTGCAAGTTGTTGTCTTATAAAAGGAGGGTTAAGGAGTAAACCCTAATACACACTTTTGATAAAACAACAAACCCTTGCCTCCTCTTCTTGGCTTTTTGCGGCCGCCACCAAAGAAAAGAAGGCCGCCGCCTTCTTTCTTTTGTTCGGCCATCAACCACCACAAGCCACCACCTTCCTTTTGCAAGTGTTGTTTCCCGGTTGGTTCGTGCTCTGTTGTGAACTTCCTACTAGCGAGGATTCGTTGTAACCCGCGTGTTACAATTCCGGTGTAGTCGTCAAAGGTTGATTACTAAACCCCCTATGGTTGTTTATTATTTATTTGTTTATACGCGTTTAACTGAGATCCTGATTGGGAATATTTTATTAATCGGATTAATAAAATTAATTAACAATTTATATATAAAATCGGCTATTATATATATTGTATATATAATCCGTTTTTGTTAAATATAAACCGCTTCCGCTGTGTATTCGATACCATGATTCCCAACAATGACAATGATGAATTGATATAACACACAATCTTTAACATCTGCCGCAAAAATTGTAAATTTGTTATTGTTGCAAGATAAAGAAACATAGTTTAAATAATAAATACAGAAGGAATAAAAGAAAATAGATTTAAGTAACATATATATACTCGGATTTTAAAAAAACTAGTGAGAAACTCGCTCGTTACTGTGGGGTAAAAATATGAAACTTTATCACTATTATAAAACTTACTAGTTAAAGATAGGCTGAAACGTCAAACGAGCGAGCATCACGGAAGAGATTACCCGTGGCGTGATACCGTCATTGCAAAATAAGCATGATAAAGTGGAGTTGAGTGCTCCAAATATAACACAAAAAGAATTAATGCCATGATAAAACTTCCACATAGTTATACATGCCACACAAAATAATCATCAAGATGTATTGTAGATACACATTTTGATAAAGTGATAAGGTTATGAATATACCTTTGATGGTTTATTGGCCATTAATATGTTAGACATAACCATCAATTTGTTATTTAGTTCATTAACCATAAGTTAATGATTTGCATTAGTCATTTGTACAATTGTAATCAAATGTTGTACATAGGGGCATAAAGGGAAGGATTTGACAAAAAATAGTTGTTTACCTTATGACCTTTTGTATGCCATCTTAAAATTGACATGAAGTGACTATTTTAGTCATCTCTCCTCCTTTATAATGTAGTATAGATATAGATATAGATATAGATATAGAAAGCTCTGCTCTTTTCGAATAAGTTTGTAAAATCTTAAGACTGACTATAGTGGTGGGTGAACATGCCGCTAGAGTGGCAATTAGCGCCCAATTGGCACTTCGCGCGTCGCTCCCTGGGCGCGAAACCGGCGCTAATGATTAGAGCGTGAAATATTTCACGCCAGGCTCTCCATTCTTCAACCAATGGGAATATGGCACGTGGGGCTTGCAACGGTAATATTACCGTTTGGATAATATAGCCGTTTATAAAAAAGAAATAAAAAATAAAAAACAATTTTTTAATCCAAATTTATCACCTATTTAAACCCTTCTCACTCATTTTTTATACACCACATTTATACATTCTTCCACTTTTTATAAAAATTCTCCTATATCTTTAAAAGAAATTATTATCATGAAGCCATTTCGCCCCCTTTCGGTGTTTCATCTCGCCCAAGCAACCTAAACGCGTATCACCCAAACACCACCCAACCTTTTACCTTCAAGATTTCGACACGAAGACGATGGGGTTTTCACAACTACTAAACATGCTCCAGCAATATTTTCAAGGATCATGAGATACGATAATATAAATATTAGCGTAGGGGGTATATCGGGGACTCAAGAAAAACCTGACCTCGAGCATGTGCCGGAGACGCAACCCGAGCGCCCACCTGAGAGCTCTCAAGCCAAAAGACACTCGCATAAAAAAGGGAGACGCGCCCACACGTACACGAAAGCCGTATCAACAATGGACCAAAGACAAGGAGTACGTGCTCACATGTGGCTAGACATTTTGGAGGATCCCAAAGTTGGTAAGTGTTTTTTTTTTTTTTTTTTTTGAAAACTATAATAATATGTGTGTTATATATTTTTTTTTAATAAAGTATAATCATATATTTGTTATATATATATATACATATATATATATATTAAAAAAGTATACCAACATATGTGTTTTAATTTTTGTAGTGAACTATCAAACTTCTTCTCTATTTTGGCAAAGGATTCAAGACACGTTTTTCAAGGCGATGGGTAGAGGATAATATCGGGAATCCGACTCGATTTCGAGAAAATGGACCGACAGAAACGGGAGATGCCATGCGTTTCAAGAAGTTTTCCAACGTATGAAGGATAGTTGCGGTAGCGGTTGTAACGATGCGGATATTTTGAAGGAAACGTTGGAGGAGTACAACGCAGAATGTGGGACGTTCGCATACATGAGGAGTTGGGAGCTTCTAAAAAGAAGCCCTAAATGGGCTAACGTACTAGGCATGATGTCAACTAGACGCAGAGCTAAACGGTCCAAAAAAATCTTCTTCGATTAATCCAGAGACGCTCACTTCCGATGCTCGGAACATGGATTTAAATAAGGATGTTCATGAAGAAGAGGAGGAGGAGGAGTTGGCTCGACCGCCCGGTAGAACAAGCACGCGATAGGGTGGACGCCCGGAGTTGTCTTAGATGGGTAGCGAGTTAAAAGAAGGCTTCGAAGATATGATTTGATGTCTTCAAGATATACGAGACCTTGGAGCTAGGCGGTTGGACAGTATGCAAGAGAGAGCCGCCGAAAACAAGAAGTTCGGCGAGATCCAAGAGGCGCGTTAGATGGAGAAGGACATCGAGTTTTTGTCGAGGTCGCCCGAGGGATTGACAGGAGATGCGTTAATATTATTTCAAATGCGTACGCAACAAAGTCGTGCTAAATACAATCTTTAGATTGTTCGTTTTTTTAATATGTTCGTCGTTTCTTAAGTGGCGGTAATATTATTTCAAATGCGTACGTAACAAATTCGTGCTAAATACAATCTTTAGATTGTTCATTTTTTAGTATGTTCGCCTTTTTTTAGTATTTTCGTGGTTTTTTAATGTTATTGTTATTTTTTATTTTTGTTTAATGAAATATTTTAATAAAATATTATTTGTTTTAAATTCCAAAAGTGGTGGTGGTAGGGATGGCAAAAAAACCCGAGCCCGATACCCGACGGGTATGGGACGGGTTTGGTATTGGAAAAAAAATATTTCGCGGGTATGGGACGGGTATGGTATTAGGTGATACCCGACCCGATTACCCGAAACTAAATACCCGTTTACCCGAAATATATACCCGAATTCTTTTAAGTTTTATATATATATTTTCTTAACTATTTTTTAGTAATGTTTCATTCTAATAGATTCATTATTTGAAGAATAAACTTTTCGTCTAAAATATATATTCTAATAACATTATTATTTATATTTATATGATATGAAATATATAAATAGTTTTCAAAATTCATGCTATAAAATATATTTACATATAAAATGTTTCAAGGATTATTATGGTGATGATAATATATATGTTACTTATTACAATTTTATGTACTCGGATTTCTTAAAACATAAGACTATACAAGAAAATAAAAATATATATATACATGCAAATACCAACGGGTATACCCGATACCCGCGGGTATTTTCTATACCCGACGGGTAATACACGACAAAAACCCGACGGGTAATGGGACAGGTATGGTATGAGATTTTATAACCGGGTATGGGTATGGTATTAGCCAAACCCGACCCATACCCGACCCGTTGTCATCCCTAGGTGGTGGTGGTGGTGGTGGTGGTGGTAGTAGTAATTGGGTAATGATTGGAAGGAGTTTGAAACCATTACACCCATTTTTAATCTCAATTCTTTCAAACCCCTAGTGAGACCCATATACCACTTATTAAAAAAATGCCCAAGTAAGAGGCTTCAAATTTCACCCGACTACACGTTATCTTTTTTTGAAAGAAGAAGTTCATTCACCAAAGTCTCAACAAGTCCTTAAAGCAAGGACTTGCGAGACCAACAAAAACGATACAACTCAATCCAAAGGATACAAACACCACTTCGACCACTCTACATCTTTCCATTTCGACCTAATACAAACCCAAAAAAATGTAGTATATTTAATACTCTGCACGACTTCGATTGGTTTCCGCTTCTTGTTATTGAAAATCCGGTTGTTACGCTCGTTCCAAATCTCCCACATAGTGGAGTAAACAATGCCTCTTAAGACCTGTTTTGCCTTCTTTGACTTGGCTTGAACTTTCGGCATATTCAGGACATCCGATACGTCAAAGAAGAAGTTAGGACTAAGCTTGCACCAGGCCTCTATCCTGTACCACACCTCTTGAACAAAGAAGCAACCTGTTAAAATATGAATGGCAGTCTCTAATTCATCGCTGCAAAGAGGGCATGATGTAACAGTGCAAAATTTTCCCCAAAATTTTAATACATAAAAAGCCCTTATATATATATATATTTTTTATTACACCTTTATCATTAATATTATACAAATGTGCCTAAGTCTTTATTTATCCTAACTCACAACTTATATACATACATAAATGTATATAAATAATAATAATAATAATAATAATAATATGATTCTAAATTCTTTTTTTTTCACAAACAAGATTTTTTTTTATTTATTTAAATAAAGCCTTGAGTCAAATAGTCAAGTCCTAGTCAAAGTCTTAGTCAAACAGTCAAAGTCTTAGTCAAATAGTCAATTCATCATAAAACCTTACTTTATGGTGTTGACCAATTTTAATGGCTAATTGAATCCAAAACTAGTATAAAAACCCACCTATGACCCATTATACTTTGCACCTCTAAATCGACTGTTTCAATCCGATTAAACTTTCCCGCATACCTTTCTTCTATAGTCTATTACTTCTACAATTGAAGCTTTGATTATAAGCTCTTGTAATTGGCAACTATCGGGCTACACTTATACTATTTCTCAATACCAAAAACTATACCAAGGTGAGTTTACGTAATCCTGTTTATGCGATTCTTTATACTTGCAACAATTTTAAGCAATTCAACATATATGTCTAGTAGTAAACTTTATTGCCTCATGTATTAGTCAACAGTTTCTACGAGTTTCAACGAGTTTCAACATTTACATAATCATTAGCTATGGCCAAGCCGGCGATACTCAATAATAGATCTATTGGATTGACAACCCCACCCGGATACGTGTACCTCCTACATAGGTAACGTGGGTGATTGTTATCGTTCAACATATTACTAAGGTGAACCGTAGATGACGGGATGGACCTAAACTAGTCGAAGGTTTGATTATGTCAACATATTATACTATTCATGTAGACTTAAATTTACGATAGACATACGAATTGCTAAACTTTTATACTTAAACTATATGCTTAACATGGATTATGTATTCTCACCAACTTCTAGTTGACCCCCCCATTTTTCCAAACTCAACAGGAAATACTGATGCATGAAGTCTAGAGCTAGCATGAGGAGATATTTGAAGTTTTAAGCTTTGTTTGATTATTTGATGTAGACTTTAATGTAATTCAATATTGTAATGTAATAAAGGATTATTTAAACATATGTATTATCATGAGCTACTGAACAATCATCAATACGTGACATCCCGATGTTTCCGTCATCGGTTGGGGTGTTACAGATTGGTATCAGAGCCTTGGTTATAGGGAATTAGGTTATTAGAAGAAAAAAAATCTAGTCTATAACCATAGGAATATAACCAGTATTTGCTCCTTTTACTTGCTATTCTCTATCTCACTCTTACTTCTTATCCCTACTTTAGTCCCTACAAGAAGATTGTTCTCCATCACAAGATCTACTCTTAGACTAATAGGACAAATCCTCAGGTTTAGCCTGAACCACCTTGAGATCCCGTCAAAGTTCTAGATTTTAATAACGAACACGTGCAATCTGGAAGGGTGAACGCCTGTATTCTGAGTCTTCTGTCTAGGCTGGCATTGCGCATATATCCCAATCAGACGAGGGACCCGGATGCCTACCTGGGAATTCTCGGGATGAGTGTTCACTTATAGGCTAAAGCATGTCTTCACTATGTTATTAGAATCTAGAAGTTTTGATAAGTCAACGTTTTCGTTTATTCGTTTTAATTAATGAATAAATGATTACACTCACCTTCCTTAAACTAAGCTCAAAAATCTCAAAATTTTACAGCTTAAATCAATCTCATTTCATAACCATCCATGGATTTCACAATCACACTTCACCTTACCATCTTAGCCACTTTTTAAATATTCAACACCCTACCCAAATCATATAATCTCCATACTATAAAATAAACTCTTTATCAACTATCTTCACATTCACTATCTCTCACAACTTTGATTCTGCTTCAAGAATTTTTCATCATCCTCTCAAGAACTAAATTCATATCCTTCACCTTCTCACACATGAGCTAGTTACCCATGATAACCAAACTATTGAAACTTAATTGTGTGTTGCATCAAACATAATCCTTAGTTATACATGAGGATTCGACTATTTGCCTTATTTGAACATTTGAAACTAGAATTCATGGAATATAAGCTATTTACTATAGACACACCTAGAGTCATTAACCTTATCTAGGGCAACTCTATTACAACTCGTATGCTATACTTGATACTTGATTGCTTACATGTAAATATTATCAATTTGCAATTCATGTAGAGGATGAAGTACTTGCTCAACAGTTAGTAGAGTACAAAATAACCTACTCAACGATTGGTAGAGGTCATCATGCCTGCTCAATAGTCGGTAGAGGCCCTACAACCTGCTCAACGACTGGTAGAGGCTATCATACCTGCTCAACAATCGGTAGAGGTTCCTACTCACTGACTGGTAGAAGTCTTTTTCCTGCTCAACAGTTGGACTCATTTTTGGATACATGGTTAATCATATTATTTTACATGTGTGTCTAGAGTTATAGAAGGACACAAAACCCTAATGTAAGGTAAATTGGTGATTGCGGTCCGGAACGTAATCATGAATTTACAGGTACGTTAAGGTAGTGTGAAATTCTATCAAGGTTTTCGGTAGTTGACCAATTATAAACCTTAGTTATCTGGTAGTTCATTTAGTCTTTCAATAGTCCATCAACTCATTCCTTTTAGGACTTCTAAAACTTAAGATTCTTATTCTCCTTGCTATTTCAGATGAACCTAATCCAACCCTTAAAACTCACACATATCAAAACTCTTACCCAAATTATTCAAAACAGTTTATTCTATTACCTATAAATTTATGTCATGCCTTAACTCGAAACTTCCCAAACCACCCTTGTCCTAATTTCTACCCAATCACCTTCAACCCTGTGTTTTCAATAAACTTCGGGACGAAGTTTCCAAAAGTAGGGGAGACTGTAACAGTGCAAAATTTTCCCCAAAATTTTAATACATAAAAAGCCCTTATATATATATATATATATATTTTTTTATTACACCTTTATCATTAATATTATACAAATGTGCCTAAGTCTTTATTTATCCTAACTCACAACTTATATACATACATAAATGTATATAAATAATAATAATAATAATAATAATATGATTCTAAATTCTTTTTTTTTCACAAACAAGATTTTTTTTATTTATTTAAATAAAGCCTTGAGTCAAATAGTCAAGTCCTAGTCAAAGTGTTAGTCAAACAGTCAAAGTCTTAGTCAAATAGTCAATTCATCATAAAACCTTACTTTATGGTGTTGACCAATTTTAATGGCTAATTGAATCCAAAACTAGTATAAAAACCCACCTATGACCCATTATACTTTGCACCTCTAAATCGATTGTTTCAATCCGATTAAACTTTCCCTCATACCTTTCTTCTATAGTCTATTACTTCTACAATTGAAGCTTTGATTATAAGCTCTTGTAATTGGCAACTATTGGGCTACACTTATACTATTTCTCAATACCAAAAACTATACCAAGGTGAGTTTACGTAATCCTGTTTATGCGATTCTTTATACTTGCAACAATTTTAAGCAATTCAACATATATGTCTAGTAGTAAACTTTATTGCCTCATGTATTAGTCAACAGTTTCAACGAGTTTCAACGAGTTTCAACATTTACATAATCATTAGCTATGGCCAAGCCGGCGATACTCAATAATAGATCTATTGGATTGACAACCCCACCCGGATACGTGTACCTCCTACATAGGTAACGTGGGTGATTGTTATCGTTCAACATATTACTATGGTGAACCGTAGATGACGGGATGGACCTAAACTAGTCGGAGGTTTGATTATGTCAACATATTATACTATTCATGTAGACTTAAATTTACGATAGACATACGAATTGCTAAACTTTTATTCTTAAACTATATGCTTAACATGGATTATGTATTCTCACCAACTTCTAGTTGACCCCCCCATTTTTCCAAACTCAACAGGAAATACTGATGCATGAAGTCTAGAGCTAGCATGAGGAGATATTTGAAGTTTTAAGCTTTGTTTGATTATTTGATGTAGACTTTAATGTAATTCAATATTGTAATGTAATAAAGGATTATTTAAACATATGTATTATCATGAGCTACTGAACAATCATCAATACGTGACATCCCGATGTTTCCGCCATCGGTTGGGGTGTTACACATGAAGTCTTTTGAATGTTAACCCCTCGTTTTATGAGCTCCGCTATAGTAGGAAGACGATTTAACGCTGCCCTCCAAACCATCACTTTACACTTAAGAGGAGTCCAAACCTTCCAATTGATAATAAACCCATGGCCTGCTACTTCGTTGTTGGACAGCAAATGTTTTGCAGAACTAACAGTGAACTCTCCATCCAAGTTAAGCCTCCATTTCCAGCCATCAATTCCACCCTTCCATTCGAAATCATGTAACTCCGACAGCAGGTTGAATAGCTCTGTTACCTCAGCAGCCCTGACAGGAGGAGATCTCTACTCCCATTCTAAAGTTTTAGTGTTGTTAACAAACCGGATGCGAGAAGAGACCTTAGCCCATTTGTTTTTTTCTAGTTTAAAAAGAATAGGAAAGACAATTCTAAGAGGTTCTTCCCTAATCCACGTGTCACACCAGAAGCTAACGGACGTTCCATCTCCAACAACATTAGCGAAATAAGAATTCAGCTACAAGCCATCGGTCATTCTGGATTCGCCCACTTTCACTATTTGTTTCCAACAACCATTAGACGAGGCTTTACACGGTAACAAAGCCCATGGTCTACTCGAGCCATGACACCCCATAATGATTCTCCTCCAAAGACAATCCCCTTCCTTTTTGAATCTCCAAGTCCATTTCAGTAAAAGAGCTTCATTAACCGCTTGAAGTTTTGACACACCCAACCTGCCATTCTTTTGGGAAGTTGTAACCATTTCCCAAGCCACCCACGGGATTTTCCTCTCGTCGTTAGAGCCCGCCCACAAAAAACGCCTCATAATCCCTTCAATCGTCTCAATAACCGCCTTAGGCGCCTTGTAGAGAGAAAAATAATAAATAGGAAGGCTTTCTAAAACCGATTTAATAAGGATTAGACAGCCCCCTATAGGTAACGTTTTAGCTTTCCACGATACGGGACGATTCTTAATGACTTCAACGACCGGCTCCTAATTTCGGATACGAGTCATCTTGGCCCCAACTTGTATACCTAAATAAGTAAAGGGAACGCTACCACTTTTGCAGCCAAGAGACACCATCATATTATCCACCTCATGATCCTCCATGCCAACCCCTATAATATTTGACTTGTGAAGGTTGATTCGCATACCTGAACAAACATAAAAAATGCGGAGGACCCTCGCGATATTACTAACATTTTCCTTCGTCCATCTACCCAATATAAGGGCGTCATTCGCATAAAAGAGGTGATTTATCTCCGAAATATCTTGCGAAAACAAATACCTTCCAAAACCCCAAGATGGTTAGCTTTATCTAAATGCCAAGATAAAGCTTCCATGACTATCAAAAACAAAAAAGGCGATAACGGGTCGCCTTGACGAAGCCCCTTCTCGTAACTAAAATCAAAGGTAAGCGACCCGTTAACTAAAACCGCGGCTCTAGAAGAATAACAAATACCTTTAATCCAATTGCACCAACGAGAATGAAAACCCATCTGTGACATAATAGATAACAAGAAGCGCCAATTAACGTTATCGTAGGCCTTCTCGAAATCAATCTTCAAAAGAAATGCCTTCTTATTATTACTTTTCAACCAATCAACGACTTCGTTCACTATTAAGGGACCATCATGGATAAAACGCCCAGCAAGGAAAGCCAATTGAGATTCCGAAATAATATGACCCATCACTTTTTTAAGGCGGTTAGCAAGGATTTTAGAAATTACTTTACTAATCACCCCAACAAGGGTAATAGGTAGCCCCACTGGAGATTTGGTTTTTGGAATCAAGGTGATAAAGGAAGAGCCGCAACCCGCACTAATCAAACCTGTCGAGTGGAATTCCGCCAAGATATTATAAAAGTCCTCCTCGAAAAAATCCCAAAACTGCTTTATAAAACGGAAATGAAACCCGTCCGGACCCGGGGTCTTGTTAGAGCCGCAACCAAACACTGCGTCTTTTATCTCTTGTCTAGTAAAATTTGCCACCAAAGAATCCCGATCACCGTCGCTAATCTTTTTAATACCCGTACAATTCAGACTCAGCCGGTCGTGAACATGATCCCTGAAATGGTTCCTAAAGAAGGCTAAAACTTCACGTTTAACCAATGAAGGTTTTGTGACCCACTCGCCCTTTATCATAATTCTCGGAATGGAGTTTCGAGCCTTCCTTTCGTTAATAACGCTATGAAAGAAAGACGAGTTTTCATCCCCCAATGATGCCCACTTAACATGCGATTTCTGCCGGTGATCTTGTGCCTTATATGCTTCAATTTCCTCAATCGATTTGTTACACTCTATCCAGGTCCAAAGCTTATCTTCTAATAATTCATTCGACTCCATTAATAGCTCAAGATGTTCTTTTTCTTTTCTAAGTAAAGCCTCTTCTTCTTTTTCTTTGTTACTGTAAGAATCGAACCATTCCTTAAGTCTCCTTCTAAGGCATTTGAATTTATTATGAAGATTATAATCCGCAGCCCCTCTATTTCTCCATTCGCCAAGAACCGAATTAACCACTTCTATACAACCAGGTCTCTCTAACCACGAATCAAACATCCTAAACGGCTTTGGACCGAAATTAGTATCATTAACCACAAATATCACCGGATAGTGGTCCGAATATTCTTTTTTTAATGCTCGAACACAAGCGGTAGGCCATTTATTGAATACGTTATCGCATACCAAGAATCTATCAATTTGGCTAAGTTTGCAAATACCCTTTCTGATGACCATGTAGGTATATTTAAAACCTTTCAACTCAAATTCACGCAAACCACAGTCAACAATAAATTCATTAAAATTACGAGCGCATACCGGGTCAAAAACCGAATTCTTCCTTTCTTCTCGATCACGCACCGCATTAAAGTCCCCGAAAACAATCCACCACCCCGGGTTCGAGTCGATCACATTTGAAAGGCTTCTCCACAATTTTCCTTTATCATCATTAGTTTGAGGCGCATAAACGTTAATCAAATTAACCCTAATAGAACCCGCCAACACCAATCCCGACACGTGAAGGAAATGACGATCTTTAGTCGCTTTATCCTTGACAAAAACTTTAGGGTCCCAAAAACAAACCAAACCTCCCGAGTTCCCAACCGCATTAACCGCATCAAAATTAAATCCTTTGCCCCCCAAAAAGCAGACAAAGAATCGGAAGAAATGTTACTAACCATCGTTTCTTGAAATCCCATAAATGCAATACCATGAACTTGTTTTAAATTCTTAATCCATCCCGCTTTGCCCTTTTTACCAATCCCGCGGATGTTTACCGATAGATAGTTCATGGTAAACCTCCTTGTACCCCTTCCATAACAATCGCATTCTGAATCAACTTGTGAGCTTCTTTTAAGTCTGCACCTAATTTTTCACCAAGCAAAATGGTGGTACCAACTTCATCAACATTACTGTCAACCGATTTATGAATAGGCTCCTCATTGGCATGTGCATTAGCTAACAAAGTAGGAGAATATTCATCAACGTTTGGACGTCCAGATAACTCACTCCCATTAACAGGCTCATTATTCTCTTCTAGGCCCAGTAAAGAATCAAGCCCAAAAAGATCATCATTACCTTTGGCTTTTTACCCACCTTGGTTTTTTCCAAACTACTTGAATAGGCTGGATTGGGCCGGGTGTTTCCTAGACCTGACTTCTTTTTTCTTTTATTCAAAACATTCCCTTGGTCAACTATTACATTAATTTCACCAATATTATCTTCAAAAACAAACAAGTTACCAGGAATAAAACCTTCCATGTTGACCTCAGTTTCCATCAAAACCTCTTCAGAATTATGGCAATGATTGTCAGCATTAAATGCGCTCACAATTGTCGTTCTCGGCCACAGTTTCCGGCGGCAGAATTCCGGTAGTAATATCCTCACCTTCTTCATTGTCATTAACATCTTCAACATTCGTCACCTCCTTAGCATCATTATCAGAGACCGGATCTTGACTTGTGGACGATGGGGTGACTATGTAGAATTCCGGAACCCAATCTCCGACCTCTTCCGAAACCCACATTCTTACCAGAAAGAGTATCCGAAAACGATCGAGACCCATTGAAATAATACGAGGCAGCCCTATTCTGAGTTCTCTCTTCATCCCTTACTGGTTGCTTTCTCGACGGCGGCGCATGATCCGGTCTAATCTCACCTTCTTCATATGTAAACCTAGCAACGTTTGCCTTCAACCAACATTCACCAATCTTAGTCTTGCATATCTTGTTGATTAAATCCTGGACGTCTTTAACATCAAGAAAAGAAACAAAGCCGAACCAATTCCCTACTTTGTCTCTTTTCCGGGCAATGTAAAGATCGTAAATGTCACCATACTCTCTAATAAAAGTTGAAAGATCATTACCGCTACACCTCTCCGACAAGTTGGAGATGAAAACCTTTGTAAGACGTCTTTGGATAGTAGCAGGAATTACGAACTTCCGGCCAGTCATTCTGAAATTTTCTGACAATTAAAAGGATTCGAGTGTACATCTATTAATCTATTATCTATCTATTATTATTAAAAGAATAATAATAATCTGAATTGCATCGGTATAACTTAAATTCAATGTCATGAATTATTAGACTAAAAAGTCAATAAAAATAAAAAGTATTAAAGTGTACATCTATTAATCTATTATCTATCTATTTAATATATATAAAAGAATTGAACATTGCTGACATGGCGTGCAATGGTGCCTTTATCCTCTCCATGAAACTGCCACGTGGCATTATAATTTAAAAGATTTTAATGTTTTTTGAATTATTTCCTTTTTTAATTAAAAAAAAAAGATAAACATAAAACCCTAAATTTATCTCTCTATCTCTCAATTCTCAATTACTAAAATTAAATTGAGTTATTTTAGGAAAAAAGAATTTAAAAACAAATTTAAATTTTTCTCTCTTATGTTTCTCCCATAATTATTAAACGTTAATATCTTTTATATTCGAGATTTTTTAAATAAAAAAATTACACCAAATTAACGAGCGTTTTATTATCTTTCCAACGAGTACCATAGTGCTTTATAAAAAACGGAGAAAAAAACGACTATTTTTTGTGGGGTTATGTTCAACACATGGTGTCACCTTATAACAAGGTTATTTTTTTTATTTATTTAATTACAAGAGTAATAATTATTACTATTAGTATTAATATTATTAGAAGTGTTATATTTTTCAACCCCCATCATGAATTCTACATTTATATAAGTCAAAGTCAAATTGTAACATATTTTAAATTACGTGAAGATGACTATATGTTGAAGGTTATCCTTTTAATACTGTATTATGTTTAATATGGTTTATGCTTTTTAGTTTTTTTAACTTTTTAAATAAATGTTTTTTTTAACTAAGATTGATTATGTTTAAGTTATTTACGCTTTTCGTGATTTGAGTTTTCTTCTTTTATCATTTTTTTTATCATTTTTTATTAAATCATATTATCTATTAATATATATAAAAGAATTGAACATTGCTGACATGGCGTGCAATGGTGCCTTCAACCTCTCCATGAAACTGCCACGTGGCATCATAATTGAAAGATTTTAGTGTTTTTGAATTATTTCCTTTTTTAATTAAAAAAAAGATAAACATAAAACCCTAAATTTATCTCTCTATCTCTCAATTCTCAATTACTAAAATTAAATTGAGTTATTTTAGGAAAAAGTAATTTAAAAACAAATTTAATATTTTCTCTCTTATGTTCCTCCCATAATTTTTAAACGTTAATATCTTTTATATTCGAGATTTTTTAAATAAAAAAATTACACCAAATTAACGAGCGTTTTATTATCTTTCCAACGAGTACTATAGTGCTATATAAAAAACGGAGAAAAAAACGACTATTTTTTGTGGGGTTATGTTCATACAGAAAAAAAAAACATAAACTGTTCAGGTTATTCATTAATAATGTTTTTTCTTTTAAACCAATTCTTATCTACGATGTTGAAATTCAGCCCAATCGCCATGCTATCATTGGAATTTTACTCTTCTAAAGATGGATATGTATACTTCATCAAGAGAAGCTAGGAGAAAGAATCGCGCAACACTGCAACACATGGTGTCACCTTATAACAATGTTATTTTTTATTTATTTAATTACAAGATTAATAATTATTACTATTAGTATTAGAATTATTAGAATGGTTATATTTTTCAACCCTCATCATGCATTCTACATCTATATAAGTCAAAGTTAAATTGTAACATATTTTAAATTACGTGAAGATGATTATATGTTGAAGGTTATCCTTTTAATACTATATTATGTTTAATATGGTTTATGCTTTTTATTTTTTTTAACTTTATAAATAAATGTTTTTTAACTAAGATTGATTATGTTTAAGTTATTTACCCTTTTTGTGATTTGAGTTTTCTTCTTTTATCATTTTTTATTAAATCATATTATTAATATATATAAAAGAATTGAATTATGATGATGTGTCATTCAATGGAGGCCTCAACCACTCCTTGAATGTGCCACATGGCATCATGTGAGATTTTTTAATTTTTGAGTTTTTTTTAATAAATCTATATATATAGTTATAGATAATTATTTTAGGAAAAAAATAAGAATTTAAAAACAAAATTAAATTTCTCTCTCATGTTTTCTTCCATAACTTTTAAACGTTAATATCTTTTATATACGAGATTTTTTATAGAAAAAAATTACACCAAATTAACGAGCGTTTTATTATCTTTCCAATGAGTACCATAGTGCTAGATAAAAACGGAGAAAAAAAACGACTATTTTTGTGAGGTTTTGTTTTCAAATATATTTTACTCGACTAATAAATCACTACTTAGGGTTTTTTATATTTGAATAAGAAACGATAAACATAACTTCATAGGCAGAGATTCCTTTTTTTTATTTGAATATGATAACTTATGGCAGAGATTTGTTCAAAATAAATAAATATTATTATTATTATTCATTAATCATCTATTGGCAAATCATTAATTATGTTATGATATTAGATATATTCACTCTATCTTTGTTCTACTTTTATTTGTCAACCCGGGACGCTCCCGGGGTATAATATAATTGTATTGAAGCTTTTGCAAAACATAATGAATTATTCATTTTTTTAATACGTTTGGTATGTTTTCTTCTTTTATCATTTTTTTATTAAGTCATATTAGATTTTTCAACCCCGGGATCTTCCCAGGGTAATCAGCTAGTGTGTAATAAAATAATACATTAATCACATTGAAACGATTAAAAACTCTATATTTAATGACTTAGACTTAATTATCATCTTTTTATCATTATTTTGTTTTCTAAATTTTCTAAATGGATATAGCGCACGTTTAATGTATAATCAAATAGATAGAATACTAACGGGGTTAAAATCAGTTAGTTTTGGTTCAGTAAAATAAAAACACGACATGTTAGGTCTGTTAGATTTCAGTTTTCAAATTGAGATTATTGTTTTACAACCCGATAAAGTTGAGATTATTTAGTTCCAATTCCTCTATAAATTAATACTAGCCATGTGCCCATGCGAAGCGGTGAGAAATACAGACACTTTTAAAAGTGTGTATTGTTCACTTCAGTTCGGTTATTAGTCTCAACCGAAATCAAAGTCATCGTTTAATTAATTTTATTAACCAACTCGTTAATTGAATTAGTTTATTTTGTAAGATTGTCGTTTTTAGTTTAGTTCATTAACTTTTGTTAATAAGCAAAATGAAACTTTGGCTAATATGTGCTTAAAAGTACATTAAATAGGGGTATACAGACTAAAAATATATGAATGGTATAGTTTTAATTTGTTAATTTCGGTTAACTAAGGGTACAAAAAATAGTTTAAGTTAATTAACTTTCCAATTGATTTGATTTGGTGTCGTCTTATTTTGGTTTCGATTGTTTTCATTTATTAATTGCTTACCCTTAAATATTTTTAATCACGTAATACTTCATTTTTAAACTAGAAAATAATATCATTTTTATGCTCAAATTAAGGAAAGCAAAATGCTCATTTTAATGTTGTACATTTTTTAATAACTATTAACCTATGATAAAATTATAGTCGTTTAAAAATCAAAAATCGTAAGTTTGTTAGCTTAAATAAGAAGAAAATCCGTAAGGTACTTATGTTAAAAATGTACACATATCTATACCATAAAACCCATCAACATGAAATCCTTCAACAATTCACCCTGAAATGATTAACATATCTTGTTTGGTCAAGGGTCTAGATGACCATGGGGTGTTGGTTAAGGGAAGGGATTGGGAAGCTAATATAACAAAGGGAACAACCCCCCCCCCCCCCCCCCCCCCCCCCCTCAAAGTTCGGTGAGTAAGGGGAACTATCCACGTTTGCCCTAATCAATTTTTATTGATATTATTATATTTGTATGCGTGTAGGTGAACTTACACTCTGTTCCAGACTTTCATTAAAGGATGGAAGAGAAAAATTTTTCCTCCTTTTCCTTTCCCTCCGGTTCCTTCCAAATTAGAAAAATTGAAAATCACCTTAAAAATCTCTTTATTATCCCTCTTATTCCTTCCTTTTCCCTCATACAAAAAAACTCTAAAACACATATTTTTCCCCACTTCCTTCATAATCCTTTCTCTTTTATCTTTTAATAAAACTCTGAAACATAGTGTTAGGGGAAGAGAGGGAATTGTCTTCCACGCCCCCATATAGCCTTACGTGTACCTACGATAGTGCTCCAACAATACTGAGTTGAAAATCTGTTGTTGAGTTTTGATGATTTAACGGTTACACCATCTGATTTATTCTTGTATACATGATTTACCTAACTCATATTAGCCGTGTCACTTATTGATGAACTGTTTTTTATTTTGCCTTCTAGTTTTTTTTTTTTTTTTAAGTTTAATGATATTTTTTTATGGAATTTACATGATTACATCACTTAAATTTACGCGCGTAATTTCCATTTTATCGTACTATAATAATATAGAGCATATCGCATCTTTTTTCTTTCAAAATTCACTTAAGACGTTTCACATAAGCCAGCCACAAACAAGAACCTAACCTTTTTCTTCTACGCGTTAATAATATCTTCTCTCTCCTAAAACCCTAGACCTTTCTCTCTCTAAAAACTTCTCTTCCATCTCCATCTTCATCTGTATGGACGATCACAACACCTCCGATCCAGTCACCGGAACCTTCTCCACAGATCCTACCTGGACACTCAACACCGATTACGACACCTTCTTCGAAATTCACGACACTACAGACAACAACAACATATTGAGTGAGTTTGGTTGGAACAATATCGATCCTACACAGGAATTCGATCGGATCGGTTCCGGAAACAGTTGCGGTGTGGTTGAAGAGACTAATATTACAACCAATGAGGCTCCGGTTCAATCTCGAACCCGATCCGTTGAGATTGTAAGGGATTTGTCTTCGCTGAATCCGTTGGCGACTTCTAGCTCATCTGATGATCGGCCTGAGTCTTCTACCGCCTCCGGTGATGCGGTTGTTTCTAGTTGTAAACCGCCGTTGTCGTCGGAGACAGGGTGAGTTAGTGGTAGTTATGTTATGTTAATTAGTACTGGTTGCGTAAAATGTTAGAAAGTAGATAGCGGCGTAGCTTTTTATCCGTCTGTATACAGTTTCCATTTCATAATTTGGTTTAATTGTGCAAACAAAAACGTTAAGCGCCGAATTTTTGAAAAAAAAGTATAAAGTGGTTATTATTTAAATGAACACAAAGTCCGTGTCCATACTCCTAACTTTTGGCTGTATGTTGCGGTTTGCGTTGAGCATCGACGTGACTCACAAATAATCTGGTCACGTTAGGCTGTTGTGGCTGGGTGAGCATCGGCGCGATCATATCCTACAAATCCAACACAAATTTCTTTCTTCACACTGTTAGCCTGCAGCCTGAGCATGGTCGCGTTGGCTTGCTCGCGTCAGGTTAGCGTGTAGCTGTTGTGGCTGGTGGTCAGTTTGAGGCTGTTGTGTCTGCTTGCGTGTTCACAACACCACACACAGTCTTATGGTTATTGGGCACGCAATGTACAGAGGGCTCCCACCCGTTATTCGTGCGTTATTCATTAGCAAAAGCTTTTGACGCAAGTTGCAATGGCATTTATGTTATTTTATGCAATTCAAATAGTTTTTTTTCCACTATATACTATTTACTAAGCGTGAAGACCGCCGCTATTGCGGCGGAAATGGCGTGCGTAATGGTGTTAGCGTGCTGTTTGTGGTGTCGCTTTTTCACATAAAATGACATAACTTAATCTGTTGATATATGAAATGTTTGTTTGCTGTTGTTTAAATAATCCAATTATAAATTTGATTTTATGTGAGTATTTATATCTTTTATATATGATACTTTATATATTATATTCTTTTGCCTTTTTGGATTATTGTGATGAATTGTCACGCATGGCCCCTAAGTTGCACAAAAGGTGCTTGATCTAGTGCGTATCTTTCTACTTGCCATGTTACTTTTTTCTTTGCTTTTTTTACATTTTTTTTGCTGCTTAAAAAGTTAATCATTTGTTTAATTTAATTACTATGAATCAATTCATTCACATGTAGATATTATATGTAATCAAGAAAATCTTTTGCATACTTCTTTCTTCTTTGGTTTGCAATGTTATTTTGCTCATCAACTTGCATTTGTTTGAAGTTCTTTGAATTGTTATTGTGCATGTTATATAACAAAGCTGCTTGAAATGATTTCCAGGGGTAAGATCAAAAAGAAGGGGCCGAAAAGGATTCGTCAGCAGCGGTTTGCTTTCGTAACCAAGAGCGAAATCGATCATCTTGAAGATGGTTACAGATGGAGAAAATATGGACAGAAAGCGGTTAAAAATAGCCCTTTTCCTAGGTTGTATTATTTATAAAAGTTTTATTATAAAATTACACAAATGGATATTCGATTCAATCACTCTTGCTTTCTAAATGTGTTCCCTTTGTTAACAATTATCTTGAAGGAGCTATTACCGTTGCACAAACAGCAAATGCACCGTGAAGAAACGAGTCGAGCGTTCATCAGCCGATCCTACAACCGTAATTACCACATATGAAGGGCAACACTGTCATCATACTGTAGGCTTCCCTAGAGGACTACTAAGTCATCATGAAGTGGGCTATGCAAGATTATTGGCACCTTCTTCAACCTCACAGCAGTTTAACTACTTGAGACCGCGAGTGCCGCAATTGGTTGATCATGTTGCTTCTCAGTCACAGTCACAAATAGTATCTAGTGAAGCAGTTGGGGATCACCAAGAACAACCTTCAACATCTTTTCAACGTTCTTCTGTTGATCAAGGGTTGCTTGGGGATATCGTGACTCCATTAATGAGGAACTCATAATATTTATAAGGGTACGTGTATACATACTCTTAACTTTTAAACTTTGCGTTTAATTAACACTGATCACGAACTGCATAACACTATGTTTTTGGTAAAGCAATCTTATTATTTTCAACTTACATAAAGACTCCATTTATTTTTGTCATCTAACTTTATGTTAACTTTGAAAGACAATCGAAATATGATAGTAAACGGGCAACAAACGGTACCGCTAGCCATTTCTAATGTGACCATTTCTTTGAGATGAAAACATATATAAAATGTAAATTATAGCTTCATCAGCTTATCACTAAAATCACTAAAACTCTTATATTACTATAAAAACCACTAAATTTTTAACATTATATCATTTAAAAAATCCCGCCTAGGCTTGATTACTCAACAAGTAATCCCCGAATACTCCACGCGTAGGTTGCGTACTCCAAGAGTCATCTCTGAGTATGTACTCCACGACTATAGTAGAGTACTCGCAACTCCTCAGTCAACCGAGTTGGCACCGTTAAGCGACTTTTGCAACCATATTCATAAATGCTTTAAGTGGGCAACCTAAATGGTACAATTATAAAACTTGGTTACTATTCACTAACTTATTCTTTCGACCGGTTATTCAATGGGGGTTCGAAATCATGGAATATAGACACTAGGGAGGCTCTGCCCGTTTCCCAAATGTTTCTATTTACTTTTAGGTCGAAATTGGATCAAAATTGGACCAGGGTCGGACAACTAGAACGAGATATTACCTCAATGTGAATCAAAATCGAACCAAGTTAGAGCCTCCCTAGTGTCTATTTTCGTGATTTTGAACCCCCATTGAATAACCGGTCGATTACATGAAGCAATTTGGGGCTAGGGTTTGTCTGATGATGATATGAAGAAGAACGGGGAAAAGGGCGTATAATGTATGTGGAGTGGCTACTAGGTTAAAATAAGTTTAGGTATTTTAACAATTTAACCCCATCCATGTTTCTTTATTTACACTTGAGCCCTAAAATTGCAAATTTTACATAAAAAGTCTTAAACTAATGCTACATATAATAAAATTTGCAAAAGTTTACATTTTGTTAAATATATTTTAATTTTTTTATTGTCGTACCTTTGTCGTACCCGTATCATGATTTTTTGAGTTGTTAGTACATGTTTTATAGATGTCCCTAGCCTAGTATAGATGTTTATTACTTATTAGTTGTTTTGTTTATGTTTGTATGTGTTTTGTGTCATAAATGACATTTTGGTAATTAAGTAGGCAACCGATGGTTCCACATGACTAGCTTTGCTAGTCGTGTAGTTTTGGGGCGAGTATGGGCCTAGTCGTGTGTCGTATAGGCGACTATGATCCATAGTCGTCTGGTGTGTTCCCTTGTCGCCCCATGGGTCTGGGCTGACTAGGTGGGCCTATAAATACCATGAATCATTGCCCTAATCATTTTAAGATGTCACATCATACATTCTTTGCAGTTTTCATAGGTTTTCGGTCTGTTTCTTATATTATTGCATTCCTGCTCTGTTTTAATAAAGATTCGACTTTGAAACCATCTTGTTTGTGTTTTTGGCAACTCATCTTTGCGTGTGTTGTTGATATTGTTATCTCAATCGTGTTCCGAAGATTCTGCACTCGTGACGTGTCAGTCCTGTGATAATCGGATTGTTCGAGACGGTCCTACATGAGTTTTGCCGTTCCCTGTACCCGCATAGTCGCCGTATCCCGGTCTCATACCCGTCCCAGTGCTACATAGCTTTCAACATTTTTGTGTTAATTCGGATTGAAAAAATAATCACTAACTAGTAGTTTCATACGTATTTACTTAGTTTCTTAATTTAAATCATATACATGATTGTTTAGGGATGGTAATGGGTCGGGTCTGGCACGAGTTTAGGTAATCCCAACCCCATACCCAATCAGGTATGCTTGTCCCAAACCTGTCCCAAAACCCATCAGGTTTGTATCGGGTAATTACCCATTGGGTTTCGGGTATACCCGCGGGTTTCGGGTAAACCCGTTAATTTTTAAAACTTACCCATTAAGCATATCAGATGAAAAACCCGTCGAGTATCTATTGGATAACTACCAACCAATTACATTTAGCATCATTAATTATATATGTAAATTATTACAATGTATAGATATAAAATACTTCAATCATATAAAAACACTCAAAGACATAAATAATAGATGGTATACACTAATTTTTGGTGTTTTTTTAGCACTAGATGACAATCTGGATGGACAATTAGATATATTATGGATACATATTTAAAAATCTAAATATATAAGAAATTATATGAGGTATCTAATCGGGTAAACGAGTATACTTAATCGGCTAATAGTGTTGGGTATATTAGTATGTCATCAAATCCCAAACTCATCCCAAACCCGCGAAAAAATAAAAACTAATCCTATAACCAAATCCATACCCGATTACCCGACCCCAAACTCGTTCCAAATATGTCGGGTTTCGGGTTTACCCATCAGGTTCATGTTTGATTGTTATCCCTATAATTGTTCCATGTGGTTCACTTGAGTGGCTTTGTATAGTTATAAAAAGAGCTAGAAGTGACTTTAGCATATATAAGAGTTACAAAAAACTCGGTTAGTATAATTAATTAACAAATTTATGTATTGTTATCAAAATTACTTGGCATGTCATGATTTTGACTAAACAACTATTAAATCATTTTTTTAAAGTTATTTATCTTTTAGTTTGTTAGTTACTTGATTAATATAAGATTGTTCTAAACATCTTTTCAATATATATATAAGCATGTGATATGTATTATTGGTCTCTAATTAATTGTTGGGTGGGGGTAGGGATATTAGGTTTACGTGAATTGAACGTGTTATAAATACATTGCAATAATCGGCATAGTGAGTCCTTGTTGTTTTTTAATTACTCTTGAAGTGATGGCTAGGGTCCCACCATTTGGGAAGAAACAGTAATCGAATATAATAATACTGGGGTCAATCAGGGGGCTTGCCTCCTGTGTGGTAACTGGTAAAGCCCTAGAGGTGATCAGAGGAAATGCAAATATTAGATTCCGCTTCTATTCAAATAGGCACACTCATTAATTTGTTATAACTTTCAGTCTTTCACATTAAAATGGTAGGAGTAGTCGTTAGTTTCATCAGATTTCTTCTATTTATAAAAACTAGTGGGCTACCCGTGTGATGCAGCAAGGAACGAAACATTTAGGTTGGTGCATTCAGTGGTGTGCACAAAGCGCTTCGGTTTGGTTCTGAGCCATAACTATAATTAAAATTGAGCTAATTTAGAGGCAAACTTTTTTCAAGCTAGGTTTGAACCTTTTGATAACATACTTTATTATAAGGGCTAAACCTTTAACGCATTTTTGTCAAAATGCCTAAAAGTATAACTTTACTCAGCTAAATAGTTTCGTATATAAGTTACATAAGAATAAATAGATTATGTAGGAAAACAAGGGGTCCTTTCATAGCAAATTATTTCATCCAATGTGGGATGAGCAAAATTGGAAAAGATTTGGTGATTTGGAAGTTTTGAATGTTTTAAAGGATTGTACTTTGTAAAATGAGTTTTTTTCGTTTTCTATTTATGTATTATAATATAATATAGTGTAGATAAAGACGTGTTAAGAACACATACGGGAGGTAGGTATGTGTTAACTAGAGAGACATAATTGGTCTCGGACCAAGCTCAAACATGAGAATATATAATTAGTATAAAAGTGTGTGGACTAAAACAAAGTACGTAGCTTGAATTATCCTTCTCTTATGGGAGAGCTTTTATAGAGTGATGAAACTCAATAGCCATATCTAAATCTTAGCTCATTTATTATAAATATTGTAGCAGCAAGAAGTGCCTTGTCACATATTGTGTATTGTAGGTGCGGTCAGTTTAATTAAGATTTAGGGATTTGTAACCTATAGTGTATAATGTTGTTTGTCGGTCTGGACCGGAGTTGGTCTGGCTAGTCTTTCTCAAAGCTGTTTAACCGTCGCTAAGGATTAAGAACCCCCGATCAATGAGGCCCGTATCTAGGCATCTAACGTCTTTATAGCCCCAATATGCTCTACATTCTGATTATAGTCAAGTTGCATGCACCTTTCAAGAAGCCCACCAAAATGGATGGTCCTTTGTCTACAGTCAGTAACTGATCAGTGTGGTCCTCTGGTCCTACGAAATTGATTGATAATGATTGTCTATACCCAATACTATCATGCATTTATTTATTTTCTGTTATAAGAAAATATAAATGACATGTGGGGGGTTGGGGTTCAAATTTAGTGTTATGATCAATATTAATATTATCTGATTCTGCTAGCTAGGTAAATGTAATTAATAGCAAGATTCTTTAAAGGGAAAAATGATGAAATGGTCCAAATTCACTCCATGTGATTAATATTTTCTAAAGCTCAACATCCAAGGGACTTTGCATTTGACCCACATAGACTAATTAGTTTTGATGACATATAAATCTCTCTCCCCCCATGAATAGAATCATGTGTTTAAAAAAAAAAAAATATGTGGATCACTTGTTTGATTGGACCATCCACTTTAAATAGGATGAATTGCATGAAATAGAAAGACCAAATATCGCGACCCACACTATAACGTTATTGACTGGGGTAACTTAGTCGCATGAGTGGTTTGGGAATGTAGAAACTAAAATCGCGGAGATCATGGAATTTTCATAGCCAAACTCACAATATTTTGATGGTTTGTTGGCCGGTCTCCAATTGTTTTAAGAGTTTCAAGATCGCTTTATTTAGGTCAAAAGAGAAGGAGTTTTTTGGTTAAAGTGTCACATTGATTGATTTTAGGTCGTATAAATGATTTTCTGTATTTAATCTTCTTATGATATCAATAGTTTTGATGGAATTTTCTCACCAATCACATACTGCCTAAGTTAGAACCTTTTCTAGGTTATATATATTTTTCCAACAACCAAAACTATATTATAATTTATAGAAAAGCACGGGGCCAGGTAATAGCAGTGGAAATCCCACTTACAATCAAAACACAAGGAGATTGTGTTGTATTAGCCATAAAACATGCTTAAATTTATATATAATATTGTTGCTTTGTTTACCCTTTTTTGATCCGCTCTTTATCATGCTTTGCTTTTACGTAAATTGAATTACTTTACCTCCCAAAAGGGTTCACCTGTCAGGAACCCAGATGTTAAGTTTTCTAGTACTAGCTAGCACGATATCATTTTCAATGATACATTCCCTTTTCTAGAACAATAATTATCAACTGATCATAGTGGAAGAGCACCAATACCTTTATATTTAATATATTCCCTTAACTTGATTGCCTTTTAATTTATTTTTATATATGCTATATTTATGTTTTTATAAATAATGTTCTTTAAAGAAGTACTGCACTGGTCAACAAGTCCCGGACCCATTTTCACATGCGAATGTGTGTTTAACCTATTTAAACAGTGAGGATGTATATCGATCTGGTTGGTAACTGATTATGATTATGCATCATATGGTACAAAATATGTGTCTAAAACTTGCGTGTATAGATGGACCCAAATACCCCCACCTATAAAACTCACGTATGAGCCCGTGTTGTTTCTTAACGTCTTCTTACATTTTCCAGGAAATAACGTTATTTTACTAATTTCGTGGCCCTCGGGGGGGGGGGGGGGGAAGTAAAGTTGCACTAACATTATTTTACTAATTTCGTGAAAATAACGTTAAAAACGACGGTTGGTTAATCATGCATCATGTGGTGGTGTTGATAGCCAAAAGACAAGGGGTTACATGCACCAATCGGGCTTGTCCCGATTGCTAATTGTTATGTGCCTTATGTCCAAGGCTTGATACAAAACCACTATCGAGCCAAGGGTCTCACTGGAAGCAGCATCTCTATTCCCACGGGGTAAAGGTAAGGCTGTCTACATCTTACTCTCCTCAGACCTTACCTTAACTTTGCTATTGGTGAGATTAACTGAGCATGATGATGACGCTCTTATATATACATATGCATATAGAAATTATAATTTAGAAACCCACGTAAGTCGAGAAAACCGTGAATACCCTATCAAACAATCATATTCATTAATTTATGTAATATAGGTTTTTATTGTTTAAATTATTTTTTGTAATGACTATAATAACATATATTACATACGTTAATAAAAAAATTGATTGTTATACTCAGTTTTCACGGGTCTTTTTAACTCAAAAAAGGTCTCATCAACTCTCCTCATGTATGTGTGTATATATATGTGTGTGTGTAGGTGTGTATTAAATGATTATGCATACCATCATCATCATCAGTTAATCCCACCAATAACAAAAACTAAGGTAGGGTCTGAGGAGGGTAAGATGTAGACAGTCTTACCTCTACTCCATGAGAATAGAGAAACTGCTTCCAGTGAAACCCCCCTTGCTTGATAGTGATTTTGTGTCAAACCTTAGACATAAGACACATAACACTTAACAATTGGGACAAACCCGATTATGCATACCATAAGATACATTATTAACAACAAATTTTATCATCCTAAGACAATGTACTATGAATCATTATTGTTTGTAGTTTGAATTCTAGTAATAATTGAGTTTATTCTTGTTTGTTTGCATGCTTGTGTTCTTACACGTAGGTACACCTAAACTGGGGCTAGATGCCTTGTATAAAAACCTTCTTTTTTTTGGCATGCTATCTGCCTATAACTATTTTTTTTTTCCTTGTGTCTTCATTTTTTCATTTGAGGGTTTGCTGGGTAGGGACCAGACATATTATGTAGGTGCACTGTCATATGAACTCTCATCACTTTAACAAGTGTCTGTATAAACCTTTTTCACCAGTTAAACATTAACCTGGTACACCTTTGATTTAAAATATGAAGAGTAATATAACAAACACATTAACCTGGTTGCAGGATAGATCATGATTCATGAATAGTCAGAAATTGGATTGTCTTCTTGTCGGTCTTTAAACTTTTTGAATTTTCATCTATCAAGTTGGTCAGTTATATTGTGTACAGTAGTAATAGGTAATAGAGTGAATTGAATTAAAGGTGTTGTTCTCATTATTCACATAAGATTATATAATGGTTACTACATTAAAACAATGGCTTGATTCTAGGAGGACTATTGACTGGATTATTGACTAATAATATTGTCTGGACTAAATAATTACAAAGACATAAAGTTGGCTATTTGATTGTTGACTTGCTAATGATATGGGATTGACTATTCACTAGTGATTTGTGTTTATTACGCCCCCGCAAGATGGAGGATCCATTGGATACGCCAATCTTGGAGCGTAAGAAAAGAAACGGTGCTTTTACTGCATTCCTACGGCGCTTTTACTGCATTCCTTTTAGTTTCCATGCTTACTTATTTCTTGTAGACATCTTAAATTAGTAGTTTTTGCATATGAAAAGAACATAATCAGTGCAAAACAAATAATGAAGTGAACCACTGCCTTGTAACGTAATTTAGTATAATTTAGTAACATTATGACTTGATTGTTAAAGTACCAAACCAGTGGACGAGTACTATTATTACATAAGCGTTGATAACTAATAAATACGAGTACCACATTGAAAGTTATTTCAATATTATATGTCTCTTCTAATATATATTGTGTTCAAATAAGAGATGTCTAATATAATCTATTTTTTCATATGCAGGGAACTACCGTCGCAACACGCCGATTCCCATTAGTAGGTATGAAGAGAATTAAATGTGAATTAGAATCATGCGTTTTTTAATTTCTAATGATGATTGTTTATTATTATACCGTATTTTTTTTTATGTGATAAACCTTACCTGAATGGGTGACCCGAATCGTCGAACCGACCCGAATTTTTTTAGTTTGGTCGTATGAAATTTGAGCATCTGAAAATCGCAAACCCGCCGGGAATAATTCCTGGATCCACCACTGTATACGGTTATTGCACGTTCTCTGTTTAAAATTGGTTTTGTATTGAATGTAATCTCGCACGATCTCTCTCTACATAGTGAAAGTAATTTTTTTTTGTTTTTATTACACAGATGGTAGATTGAAATTGCACTGCAAGTCATCAACCAAATAAGACTATCATCTTCTCAGGTATTAATTATAACTGTAAACTTTTTATGACGACACATTGATCCTAGTTAAAATGATTTTAGTCATATAATTGTTTATTCTCTCTTTTTTGAATCAAGTGGCTACTAACCCAATCCTTTTTCATATGCTACTTTTCACTTTTGTGATCACAAAATTTAGCTAAAGATTTCATATGTTTCTTTGCTTTATTCAATGTATTATAATTTTTTTATTATTAAAACAGTTAAGGTGCTTGTAGATCTTATTACTTTGATTTTGATTTGTTTTTTACTTGGAGAATATCAAATGTTACAAAAAGTTAAATCATATACAAATTTTTGGAATATCTCTTTCATGCGTATTTTGTGGATTTTATGCTTATCAATTGAACACACAAATTGAATCAATATATTCGCATAGAAGTTTGGAAGTCGAACATTATAAACTCGTTAGTAAATATATTGTTTAAGTTACTTAACATAGAATCATTTGCATAATTAAGGGTTTATTATTTTGCAAATTATATTTGAAGGGTATTGGGTGAAAAAACTAAAAATGGTGATGTATCCAATTCGTTTAGCGGTATCAAACAAAATCTCTGCACCAAAACAGTGATGCCGCCAACCCAATTCCATGCTTCAATGATGCCGCCAATCGATAACATGTATTCAGCATTGATACCGCCAAACCATCTCGCCTCTTTAATGATGCCGCTAACCAAAACAGTGTAGTCCATTGATGCCGCCAAATGGGATTGGGTCTTCTCCAATCTTGCCGTCATGATACCGCCAATCTACATTGAGGCATTGATGCCGCCAACCCAAATAGAGTTTTCATGGTTCGAGACCTGCATATTTGCAGGCTATAAACACACTCACAAAAAACTCTAGCATTGCATGCAATGGTCTTGTATTTTGCAGATGATTTGATAGGCCAATAGTGTCTTTGAGAGTGCAAGAGTGAGCCTTTGGGGGTTATAAAATGGAGGGTGAGGTGAAGAAGGAGCACCACCCACATCCATTTCCACACCATCACCATTACAATCTCCATCTGAAACCTTTGAAATTTATAAAAAATCATACCAAGCAAATTCTTCCCACCATGAATCAAAACATAAACTTACACCCTGGTCCCCTAAGCAACGATGTGTTGTATCTGCGCGATCGACATCGTTCCTTTTAGGGATGAGATCGGTATCGTACCCGTACCTATACCTGTACCCGTACCGAAAATACCCGTACCGAATTTGAACAAAAGTGGGTACCGAGTACCGTACCGAATATATAGGTACGGTACGGGTACGAGTACGGGTATCGGTACCGGTATTTCGGTACGGTACCCGTTTGGTACCATTTTGTTATTTTTTCTTTTTTGAGCACTCGTACGGGTACCAAGTAGGTAAACAATTACGAGTATCAATACTATACGGGTACCAAATTGAAAATTTTGTTACGGGTACCAATATGGTACATGTACCAAATAGGTAAAATTGATACGAATACCATAAATACCATAATACGAAGTAAAACATATAATCAAATTCAATAGTATATAGAATTCGGTATCCGTACCATTTTTACCTGTACTCGTACCCGTACCGATACCGAAAGTACCGAATACCAAAATCAGTAAAAGTGGGTACCGATACCTATACCGAGTACTTAAAATCGGTACGGGTACGGGTACCGGTACAGGTACGGTATGGGTATGGGTATAGGTACTCGGGAAAAAATGCTCATCCCTAGTTCCTTTCACATTTTCGTAAACGATGAAAACTTCAATGAGCCCCTTATGGTAAAACGTAGCGATAGAAGCCTATGGCGGGCACTTCGTAACAACCCTGTTGTAGGACGGGTTCGTAACCTTGTCGATGCCGCAGGGTTTGGTGGCCTTATAGATTGTGGTTATCGATACGTTGACCACTCCTTAATAACAGCTTTGGTGGAACGATGGAGGCCCGAAACTCACACGTTCCACCTACCATTTAGTGAAGCTACTGTCACCTTACAAGATGTTAACGTCTTGTGGGGGTTACCTATCGAGGGAGCTGTTGTGTCTGGGGCAGATGATGCAATGTCTACAGCCGAGGCAATAGCGTCGTGCCGACGATGGTTAGGTGTTACGTCTGCAGAGAACTAAATGTCCGGCAAATCCGTTTTGGGTAGTGTTATTATTAATATTAATCAACTAAACGAGCCATTTGTTGAAGCTGAGGCTACGGATGAAGCGTGCATTTTCCGTGCTCATTTAATCATTTTTTATTTGACCGGTTCCACTTTGTTCCCTAATAATAACAATAATAGACTAAATGTTTTTTATTTAAGATTTTTACGAGACCTAAGCCGAACAGGATCTTATAGTTGGGGCAGTGCGGTTCTCGGTTGTTTTTACAGGCGGCTTTGTGATGCCACCCAGCCGGATAGGAAAGCCGTGACCGGGCCCATGATGCTCCTTCAAATATGGGCATGGGAGAGGATTCGGTGTCTCGCACCACGACCACCCTCAAACCGGTTTGATTATACTTGTCCGCTAGCGGCTCGGTATATATCGCAAAGCCCAAACAAATATAATGTGTCTGCATGGCATCCCTTTGTATTTTTTTTACTGAACACGTTTTTTAAACTGTTAATTTTGTAGGTGGAGAGATCGCAATTTAAACATCAGGGTGTAACACCCCAACCGATGGCGGAAACATCGGGATGTCACGTATTGATGATTGTTCAGTAGCTCATCGTGAATAATAAATTTCATTAATTGATTTAAATAAATTACATACAATTGTTCTACGAGAATTCGTACATCAAAAATGAATAATACTATGTACACATCTTCAAGCATTAACTCTAATCTTCAAGCAAGTAGAACCTGAAACATGTTAAGTTTGAAAATATTTTGGGTCAACAAAAGTTGGTGAGAATACATAGGTTTTTGAATATAATTGATAACAATAGTTTGTACAACAATCACAGTTGTATAATGATAGAGTATGAGTTCGACATGCAACAATGCGTCTTTGTACAATCAAACCTTGTGTCAACTGAGGACTAACTCGCAAGTTAGTTAAATGTTGTTACTGTTATCGATCATCCCTGCGGGGGGGATGGGTTTGTCAGACCTATAGCGCTATAATCTAAACAGGCGGCTTGATCAATGTTAATGATTGTACTGTGTCTTTTTGTTACAGTCAAATGATAGAATGAGTAAATGATATTGTAATTGAATCACAAGTTTCAACAATGTAAGAATGAGTAAATGATAGTGTATAAAATGTTTAAACATGTTTCACCCCAAAATGTAAAACAGAAAAAGGGGCTATGTAAACTCACCTTAGTGTTAGGATGACGACCCTTGTTAAATAAGTAAATGTGGCTCGTGTGTATCCAAATATCACCCTATTTCAAGGTAATAAATAAGTGTTTGGGGAAAACTTAATAAGTCTAAGTTTTCTAGTCTAAAATGTGCTAGGGTTCCTAATTTGGGGATTAACAATTGATTTATGATTAAATTTGAATAATTAACATAAATAAAGAAATAATAAATGAAAATGTTTTCTGACCAATATTATCCAAAAGTAGTTGAATTATAATGTAATAAATGTGAAAATAATTTTTATAAAATTATCTTCTTAATTAATGAATATTTGTATATAAATACTTATTTGACAAGATATAGACTTAATATTTAAAAATACTAAAAATTATAAACTTCGAATCCAAAATTTATATTTCTGATCTAAATGATTAATAATAATTTATGTGAAATTTTGATGCAAAAATAATAAAAAGTGAATTTATTATGATTTATTTATGATTAAAATAACAAAAATCAATTAAAAATATTGAATAAATGATTTTTTAGAAATAAAAATCATTTCTGGAATGTTTATTGTTTTATAAGTTTAGGATAATTTTTGTGGAATTTAATAAAATCGTTTTGGTATTTTTATAGAATTTTATAATTATAATAGAATAAACTTGTATTATTTATTATATATATAAAATAAATATATTTTCTGAAAATAAAAATTGTAAGAATAAATTTATAGTTTGTATATCAGAATATAATTTTTATAGAATTTAAAAATCAACTTTGATATTTTAAACCTAATTTAAGAGTTAATTATCAAATATAAATACATAATTATAAGGAATTTGAAAAAAAAGAAAAAAATGGTTGTTGATGGTGGGGGTCGAACCTGGGCCCTTGGCCGGTTCACAGTTTTAACCAAAAGAGGGTTTCACCAACTGATCTGTGGATCAGTTGGTGATTGTTTTAAGAATGTTTTAAATAAAAAAGATACCTGCGAAGTGTTATCTTCCCCAAATTATTCATAAGAACCCTAGATCCTTGATTCGATTAAACACGCGGTTTTAACCCAATTAATCATGGGGCTAATAATTATAAAGAAACGATAATTAGGTAAGAACAATAAGATTAAACATACTGTTTGTAATGCTTCCTAGAATGCGGGTCAAACTGAAAGTCAACACACGAGCAATAATCACGATTTCAGGGAACGAGGGAGGATTGTGAGGGTGAGGTTTTGGTTTTCGGCATTCTAAGGCTTACTAGGAGCGTTTAATTTATACTGTTATCACGTAAAAGGAAGGTCTACAAAAGCTTGGTCAAAAGCGTGTATTTACATTGAATTGGAGTGGGTTTTGGCACAAATCACGGATTACAATTATGGAAGCATGTTAATCGGTCAATGAGGATGAATTTGCTACCAAAAATAAGGCCAAAATTCATGGAAGGTGGACTGGTTTTGACCACGGGTTCGGGTCGGGTATGGAGGACGAGCGGGTAACAGGGACAAAGAAAAGAGGGGTGTTTGTGTTGGGCCGAGTTTTCTTGTTCTGGGCTGGGCTATTTACTGGGCTCCGAAGGTTGGGGTTAAAAAGGGTGGGTTTGTATGGTTTGTTTTTGTTTGAAAAAGTCTATCTTTATTATTATTATTATTATTATTATTATTATTATTATTATTATTATTATTATTATGCCATTATATATATATATATATATATATATATATATATATATATATAAGTTGGGTGATAAAACTTAGGCATAATAGTATAAAATTAATGATAAAGTAAGGGCTTTAATGTTTTAGAATTTGGTAAAAAATTTTGCGATGTTACACAGGGAGGTATCCACCCACTGCCTCAGGGCATATCGTTCACAGCTACAATCGTTGAACGAGAACATGGTATGTTCATTCTACACGTGTTAGTAATTATTTTTAGTTTTTTGTATTAAGCATGCATTTATTGTGTTTTGTAACTGACTTAAGTGTTTGTTTTTATGTTTTTAGTTCAACTGGACCCCCTACACCTCGGTTTTGGATCGACTACCGCCATATGTTCAAGTGGGATCGAAAGCTGGACGAGCTGTTGTCCGCTTATATGCTTTGAGATCGTTGAGCATCATTACCCTCAACGGGTTATGAAGCAATTCGGCATGCTCCAGTACATACCTCCCCAAATAAACCTAACCGTACCCATGGCTCAACTTGAAAAACTGCATGCTTTGGGGCGGCAAGGACACAACGGGGTGGACTGTATGAGTAGGCACGAAGCCTACATCAACGCCTGGAATAACCGTCGTAACACGGTTTACAGGTCCGATCCCATAAGGACGACTTCCACAGAGCCCGGTTATATGCAATGGTATTTGGGGTGTACCGTTGCATTTATTGGCAATCCGAGTGTAGCACCAGCCCTAGTTGGCGGTTTCCAAGACCACGTGCTAGAATCCAGTTGATGGTAAAGCATTTTTACGTGTCTAATTCATACATTAATTATTTGAGTTTACGGTTTCTAACTAATAATTTTGTTTGCAGAGAGATGCCATAGGAGATATTTACCGGTCTTCCCAGCAGGAATTTAATGATCCTCAGTCCTTCGCCACGCAGCTTGAGCATAAACAGAACACGGCGTTCCAAAGTATGATGATGTCACACGATGTCGGACACTTACAAAATCCGACGCATCTTACAAGGGACGCCGTCGACTTGTCAGCACCGGCACGACCTCAAAGGGTATGCCGGCGACACGCTCCCCGTCAGGTGCCGACAAACGTGGCGGAAAATCAGCCCCAAGCTGGAACTCCATTTGACAATGAGGCTGGGTTTGGTGCATCTGTTGCGGCCAGCAACAATCAGAACCAGGGTGGGGGATATGTCCCGCAACTCTTTGACGTTGGATTGGACCAACTTGGAACTCCGTTTGGATTGGGTAGTTCCTTCGTACAGGGAACTGGTGATGTTGGTGGGTCCGGTGGCGGTCAACCGGCGGTGACAGGTCCGCTAGCTAACTTGATTGCAAGCGGAATTGGCATCGGAGATAGTTGGGCATTTCCGTCACAGGATTTTGTGACGCCGGTTGGGCAGGGGTTGCCACGGGTTGATCTCGACTATGTTAGTGATTTTCATTACCATCCCCCGCATAATTCGTGTGACGAAGTACCTTCAAGCCGGCCAGGACCTTCGACCGCACTGAATTTAAACCTCTTTCCCGATGATCAGTACGGGAATCAAGGACCACCACCCAACGATGAAACACAAACCCAACACCAACCACCAAGAAGGCAATATGAACGTCTTATGAATCAGGCTCCCACGGACTTTACGAACTGGTTTAACTTGTAAACGTGTCTTAATTACTGTTGTTGTAACATTTATTTTGGTGTATGCATATGAATATATGAATCGTTAAGCCACATGTGATTCAAACATTGATAGGAGAAACAACCACTAGAATTAAAATCCAAATACAAGCGTTAAACACTAAAACAAGATCACATAATCATTTTTCAAAAAACTCACTATGTTGAAAACGGGCCAGGCTGCCATTTTTGGGCCTTTGTACAGTCTGGCAGGGCCTACCAGTCAGGCATCCGGACTTTCGGATGCGTTGCCCTTGGCTAATACACGAGTTTCGCACGAAGTCCGGGCCGTTTTCGGGTCTCCGGGGCCTGATCCGGGTGGCCCGAAAACGGCTAGGAGGTCATTTTGTTGAAAACTCACTATGTTGAAAACGGGCCAGGCTGCCATTTTTGGGCCTCTGTACAGTCTGGCAGGGCCTGCCAGTCAGGCAGCCGCACTTTCGGACGCGTTTCCCTTGGCTAATACACGGGTTTCGCACAAAGTCCGGGCTGTTTTCGGGTCTCCGGGGCCTGATCCCGGTGGCCCGAAAACGGCTAAGAGGTCATTTTGTTGAAAACTCACTATGTTGAAAACGGGCCAGGCTGCCATTTTTGGGCCTCTGTACAGTCTGGCAGGGCCTGCCAGTCAGGCAGCCGCACTTTCGGACGCGTTGCCCTTGGCTAATACACGGGTTTCGCATGAAGTCCGGGCCATTTTCGGGTCTCCGGGGCCTGATCCCGGTGGCCCGAAATTGGCTAGGAGGTCATTTTGTTGAAAACTCACTATGTTGAAAACGGGCCAGGCTGCCATTTTTGGGCCTCTATACAGTCTGGCAGGGCCTGCCAGTCAGGCAGCCGGACTTTCAGACGCGTTGCCCTTGGCTAATACACGGGTTTCGCACGAAGTCCGGGCCGTTTTTGGGTCTCCGGGGCCTGATCCGGGTGGCCCGAAAACGGCTATGAGGTCATTTTTAATACTACTAGTATTATTACTAGACATTTTCTAAAATAAAAGTAAATACATGTAATAATGATAGATTTATTTAAAACAAATAATACAAATTTATTTAACAACTATTTTTCCAAACTAGTCATTCAAACTATACAATCTACCGAGTTACAAGACAATCTAGTTCCGAGATCACCAATTCCAATATTCTACCACCGTTTCTTGTTGCAGAGTTCATTAAGTTTCTGTTTCGCACCTTCCATCACAATTGCTTTATTGAAGTTAACAATTGCTTTATTGAAGTCAACTACAGCTTGTGGACCCAGAAACTCGTTCTTCCAATCAGCGGGAACTCAGGACCACATTCAGATTCAAACCCATCTGAATCATACAGGGGAACATCAATCAACCTGTTGAACATGTGTACCAAATCTAAAGGTACCCAATGATCAACCCAGGCTGCCTTGTCAAAGTAGCACGAGCAAGAGCAGGATCATCCGATGTCGCCGACGTCGCTAATCACATGATGCGATTCGTCAACACCGGATGGCCTTGCGCTATAGGCTTTGCCTGGAAAGTCGACCCCCCTAAAGAGTCCGTTGGAATGTCTGGGTGTGGTAGACTAGAGATTGAGACTACCAATGACAACCAACTCTCTAATATTATAAACTACAGGGACAATGTTGCATTCTACACGTGTTATACCACGTGTGGATGTAACATCGATCCAAGTAGTTTCATGTGAATGTAACACCGATCCAAAGACACCGCTTTTTTGGACCCCAGAAAAGCGATGCCAAGCAGGGGATGAGACAGGAGACGATGCTTTTAAGCATGGCTCATCCCCGCCCAAAACTGTTAAAACTCCATGTGGATAAAACATCGACCCAATATCAATAAAAAACCGTACCCTCCAGAACAATTGCAGGAAAAGTATTATATCTCATATTGGTATTTTGTTTAGTTTTTTACAATGTGTTGTAAATGGGATTGAGATATGTGGTGTTGTAAATGAGATTGAGATATGTGGGAATGATATAATGTATTTGTGCCAGTGGAATGGGATGGAGAGAATGGGAAGAGGTCGTTGCCTTATATAAGAAATGAACCCTCCTTGTCAATTGGCGGCATCAAACACTCCATTTCAATTGGCGGCATCAAAGAAGAAACCAATCTAATTGGCGGCATCAAAGAACCAAAGATCCCATTTGGCGGCATCACTATTTTTTTTGCAGATTTTCTTTGATGTCGCCAATTCATAACTATACATCACCATTTTTAGTTTTTTCCCCCAATACCCTCCAAATGTAATTTGCAAAATAATAAACCCCTAATTATACAAATGATTCCTTAACATATAATGTTCAAAATTAAATTATCCTTATGTGGAGTGATAGAATGAAGTATTGGTTCACATGTATCATGCATTCACAATATGAAGATATGCAATACACATTGATGCATAGATACATGTATGCACGTACGTGTAACTAAAACATTTAAATTTATAAAACTATAGGAAGTTCGTTAAATGAAAGACCAAAATGGCAAGTTTTAGTTGTATGGCGGTTTGAATCATTTGGTCTTAAAATTGTTAAAACAATAAAAATCGTTTATGAATATAATACATAAACATAACATTGTATTAAAAAATGAATATGCACACACACACATAAACTAAACAACTAGTTTCAAGTTTTAAATTACTATTTGGTGTATTGTTAAACTCCTAATCTGAACTGTGAAACTATGGAAATTGTTGCTACAACAAGGAAAATGACCGGTATTAGGTTAGGAGATGCTCAGGATTATAGGTTAAAGGTATGTTAGGTTGAGATTAAGGTTTTAAGTTTAGGTTTACATTTGATTGTGGGATCAGGGGTCTTCAAGTTCCTGGAAGGACCTGCACAAAGGTAGCAGACACCGTTAGCCTTAACGCAGGAGGGAGCCTCCTGCGTTTAGACTCCGGCGTGAGAATGAGTATGTATTCATTTGGAGTTGGGAAATAATGAAGTAGAGAGTATGAGAGTAGAGAGAATGAGTGAGAAGTGTGTGTGGAATGTCTACCCGAGAGCCTCCTTATATAGGTAGTGGAATTCTGCCCAGAAGCTCCCTCAGGGTAGCTTCCTTACCATACCTGGATGTGTTTGACCCTCTTTTAGTTCCCTGCAGTGAGGCTTTACCCTTTTAGGATATTTTCAGCTTTTATCATTTCCAATGCAAAGCTTGGAGCTGTGTGGTGTTTTGTCCTTTGCCATGATAATAAGCCAAAATCCCCTTTTTGCATTTTCAAGACTTTTTACTGTTTGCTTTCTGCCCTGAGGCTTCCATATGGCAGGTAAGCTGCCTTATATCAGCTCCACTAAGTCAGGCAACCTCTTAATCAAATTTATTTTGCTTATCTTTTCGACGAGGGGTCTAAACATTGTCGTTTTAGGACACACGTCATCAGAAATCATAGACATGTCAACTTCTTTCGGTTGAAACAATTAGTTTGGTTTCAATCAGGGACGGAACCACAGGAGGGTCAGGAGGGTCCGTTGACCCTCCGGCCGACCAAATTCTGGCTAAACATTTTGTTAACCGTTATCGAACAAAGATTATTTTTTGGTAGTCTGACCCTCTAAATTATGTTATAAACTGGTAAAATAAAGAAAAAACAGAATTGAAAAAAATATTCATCAAAGTTTTACCAGGCAGTTATGGTTTCCGAAGGGTAGAAGAACAGTTTCAAGAAAAAGAAAGAAGAAGGCAAAAAGTATATTTTATATTTGGGTTTAAATCAAGTCTTGCTTGCCACCTAATCTTTCTGACAAGCTATGTAAAAGTAGTCTATATATCAAATAATTTTTGCTTTTACATTACATAATTTAACTTTTTAAAGTTTTGTTGTTTATAGTCTTTTTAAATAGAGTTAATTGCCAATTTAGTTCCTAACGTTTGTCAAAAATTGTCACTTTCATCCAAATCTTTTTATTTGATCAATTTAGTCCCTGTGGTTTCATTTTTTTGTCATTTTAGTCCCTGTGGACTAACAAGATTTGGATGAAAGTGCCAATTTTTAACAAACCACAGGGACTAAAATGACAAAAAATGAAACCACATGGACTAAATTGACCAAATAAAAAGATTTGGATGAAAGTGGCAATTTTTGACAAACCTCAGGGACTAAATTGGCAATTAACTCTTTTAAATAAGTTCTAAATTTTTACCGGTTTACTAATTTATAATTATATAAGCCTGTATTTTAATTTGTATGTTTTTTAATATTTTTGCAAAGATATTTTCAGGGGAAAACATTTCAAGCTAACCATTAAAATTTTATATCTTAAATACCAACCGGTAAATATACTAATATAACAGGAAAAAAATAAAACATTGGGTAATGAAATTAGATGTGATCCGGCCTCCGGGTAGGTAAAATTCGGTAATGGTCATTCTAATCATCATTCTGAAGGAAGTAAGGAGACTATGTTTCTTGTTTCAGGGAAAATCGTTTTTGTATTTCCTCTGAATATGAAGTTTGTGAATGTCATGAGAAAAAGTTTTTGAAAATACTAAAAATGAAACAACTTTATTCATTCAGACCTTGAAGAACATTTAACAAAAAACAAAAGTAATTTATCTAAGCCGGCGTATGAAAAAAAAAAAAGTTTTATTACGACCCTCCAGTTGAAAATTTCTGGTTCCGCCATTGGTTTCAATGCTTAAAAACATCCCTCATGATTTCTCTTTGCACCGGTCAGGTACCATCTACACACTCTAGCTAGTCCTTATGTTTCTAACCTCGTCATACACTACAATAAAGGCCACTTTTAGCGACCCACCACCTATCGCCGCTAAAATGGTCGCTTCTCAAGCCTCGAATTCTTGTAGTCAAGTAATAAAACCCTCAATTACACTAACACAATCAGTCATCATGTGCTCTATAAATTAATATTTTTTAATACATATAATTTCTTTTTATATATAAATTAATATTTTAGTTAATAACTAAAAGAAAAGGACGCTAGCTAGGGTTGGTTGTTGGAACGTGGTTAAAATAGTTCCATAAATGATTGGGATAACTTATATGTGTCAATATCGGGTGGATTTCTATGTTGCTTCAAAAATGTGTTAGCCGACAACATTTGTTTTTAACTTTTCTCCTTTTTCTTTTACCCTTTTAAATCATGAAGTGGCCAAGTGCCTTGCCGACGGTTTCTTTCAACTTTCCCTCTCTTCCTTCATTTCGTTTTCAATCAGACTCTTACAATTTGTGTCTAGCTTAACATCGTTTATACTCGAGCTGAGTTTATTTAATAATATTACATAATATTAATAGTTCATGGTAACAAATAGTTATGTTAACTTATTTTCTATTTTGGCACATTTTCTTTCTTTTTTTATTAACTTTTTTTTTCCATTTTGACCACCAAAATGTTTTTATATTTTCTATTTTGGCTACCAAATTTTTATTTAAGTTTTTTTTTCTCATTTTGGCAACACAATGTTTTTTTACTTTTTGTTTAAGTTTTTTTTTTCACGTTTTAGCCACCAACTTTTTTATTAAGTTTTTTTTTTCTCATTTTGGCCCCCGACATAATGCGTTTTTTTACCCGATTTCACACGGGTTTGGTTTTTGTTCGTTTATTATCCATATATTTAACGACCACGAAATGAATAGCTGCTTCACTCTAACGTACGCAGCCGACTACCGACCACATCTACCCTGCGCTATCTCCACCATGTGCCGCGGACCGCGGGAGATTCCTGGTATTCTCCGCGTAGCCACTGCCACTTTTGTATTTTCTCATTGTCCACGGTTAGTCTCAATGCCTTTGTCGGTTACCAAAATCCGCATTAACACGTCATGTGAAAAACGCGCATCGCGCGTATCACCGACCACATCTACCGTGCGCCATCTCCACCATGTGCCGCGTACCGCTGGAGATTCCTGGTAAAATGATGTTATTATTAGGGATGCTTACCATAGAAATTTCACGAGCATACGCAATAATTTAGGTGGAAAGTTTATGTATCATAAACTAATATCACGAACACAATGAAAATTGATTTAGGTTTGATTTGGAATTTGAAATGTCGCAACGCTATGTCATCATTTAATTATTTTTAAATCATATTGACGTCGCCGCAACGCGCGGCTAGATAAAAACCTAGTTTATTATATAAATAACTTAACGTTGTTACAAATATATGAATAATAAACTGTTGAACATAGTCTAGCTCGAGCTCATACATTAAATAAGCTTCACTGTAAGAATGAGGTTGGGCGTAATTCGACTTTTTTACGAATCGCCTTCAAGTAGTGCATGTGTATCCACTACAAGAAATTTGATGTGATACGACCAACCTTTCCCTACGACCTGGTCACAAATCATTTTAACAATGTAATATGGTTTAAATTATTTATAGTGTTTATTGATTAACTAGTTTTTATCCCGGGAGCGTCCCGGGTTGAAATATCTAATATGACATAATAAAATATATTATTATTATTATTATTATTATTTTAAACAAATCTTTGCCATAAGTTATCATATTCAAATATAAAAAAAAAAACGAATCTCTGCGTCGGGGTATAAATCTAGTGCCATTACAAATGAATTCGGATGTTTGTAATCGATCATTTTAAAAAAAACTAACATGAAATAAGAAAAAAAAAAGTTAATTATTGAAATATCGAATGCATTAGTCTAAGGGTTATGTGATGCGCTAAAAAATTCATGGGTATATGATCGGGTATATAGTTCGGGTATTTGGGTATGTTGTTTCGGGTAATCGGGTCGGGTATCACCTAATCCCAGACCCGACCCAAATCCACAATTCTTTTTAAACTAATCCCAAACCCGACACAATACCTGTCGGGTTACAAAAAATAGTTATTTTTTTCTCCGTTTTTTATATAGCACTATGGTACTCGTTGGAAAGATAATAAAACGCTCGTTAATTTGGTGTAATTTTTTTCTTTAAAAAATCTCGTATATAAAATATATTAACGTTTAAAAGTTGTGGAAGGAAACATGAGAGAAAAAATAGTAAAGTTTTGATATTTAGATTTAGTAGATTAGGTATTTAATAGATTAGGTTAAACTATATTTAAACCATATTTATTCCTTTTTTTTATTGGTCTAGAGTTGCCACATCACATCCTATGTGGCATCTCTCAAATTAGAGATTGCATAAAACTATGACATGTAGGATTAATCCCTTTGCAATATATATATATATATATATATATATATATATATATAGATATAGATTATACAACTTTGATATCCATTTAGTTATCTATTAAAAGAACGACACTTCTACAGTGTCGTTCTTTTAATATACATATTGGCCACTAACTTTTAGGTTAACTTTATTTTCTTTTAATTTGACTACCAAACTTAGACCATCAAACTTTTAGCTTTTAGGATTTAAAACTTTGGTCACTAACTTTTAGCTTAACTTTATTTTCTTCTAATTTGACCACCAAACTTTTAGCTTTTAGGATTTCAAACTTTTAGCTTTTAGCCGCGAGTATTTTTTTGAAGCCCACGCAAGAATAACAGTCACTTAATATTATCTTTTATGTCCACGAAACCCTCCACGCAACAGGAGCTCCCACAGCGACACGCGATCTTTAACGTCCATCAAATCCTCAACGCAATAGGAGCTCCCGCCGCGAAGCGCGGGGTAATAGAATCCTAGTTTTAAATAATAAATGAATGTTAAAAGAAAGAAAAAAGTTATCAATATCGTGCATAGAAGGGGCGAAGCTTTTTCTCGAATCGAGAAGGGCCAGATTCATTTTTTTTGATCGGTAGTGGCAAATCGACAAGGGCTGGACCAACCTGGACTCAATTTACCTACGAAAATCGCAAATTTTCACTACTGCACCAAAAAACAGGGGGCAGGGCCACCCCTAGCCCTAAGAATCCTTCGCCCCTGGTGCAGAGCACTCAAGTCACAAGATCATGGGTTTAGATAACTTATAATTTATAGTTCATGGATTTGAACAGTGATTTCATTAAAGGCATGGATCCAAACGGATCATGTAACATTTCGCATTAAATAGTTATACGTTACGTATAATTTGGATAAAAACGACAAAGTTTTATTATTATTTACATCTAACTATTTTTGTGGCATTTTGAACTCTAATACAATGATAATTATTCATATATATATATATATATATATATATATATATATGTATATATATATATAATAATAATAATAATAGTAATAATAATAATAATAATAATAATAATAATAATAATAATAATAATAATAATAATACTTCATATTTTATTGAGTATTATATGGACACCCTTACTTGAGCCCAACCATGCCTAAACCCAACCTACAATACCAACCCATCCCTTTTACCTTATTTGGAGCCCACAGCATGGCCCAAGGCCCATCAGGCCGGCCCAACTACCCCTCCCCTTTACTGTTTAAAAAAAAAAAAAAGAGATATGCTCCAGCCGGGTGTCGAACCCGAGCTGCGAGCCGGTTCACACTCAACACACCACACCACAAGCCACTGAGCCACGTTGCTAGTTGTGATAATATGTAGATGCTTTATCTATTTAACCCATTTAATAAACTAAACTGGTGTCATCTGCTACCCCTCCCTGCGCGCTGCTGTCAACCAAAACCCCAAAAAAATCTTGTTTTCAATTAATAATTAACATAACAATTAACCACAAATTTACTCATATTGTGGAATAGACTGTATATACGCGTATTATACATAGTAACTCGGTCAAAAACATTCCAATATTATGCCAATCATCGCGGCATAGTTATTAAACAGGTCAAACCTTACCAAATCACTCACCCGAGCCTTACTCTATAAATTGGACCTCCCCAACCTTCACAACTCGCTAATCCTCTCTTCTCAATCTCCAATTTCTCTTGATAATCTACTGTTCGTGTGCTATTATTCGCGTTTGACTTTAAACGTTGACCGACCAATTCGTATCTTAAACGCATTGTAAGTGTGTTTATTGTTGTGGGTTTAATTAATCGGAGCTTACACAACATTAACCCCATGATTAATTGGGTTAATGTTGTGTGATTCGATCGATTTCAGAATCTAGGGCTTGTTCTTATTAATTTGGGGAAGAACACGATTTTTATACGATATATATATTTAACGAACTGAACCAAACACAACCACTGGTCTGGACCAGGTGGTTGTGTCTGGTGCCTTGAACCCGGACCACACAGGTTCGATTCCCATCATAGGCATTCTTTTTTTTTTTTTTTTTTTTTTTTTTTTTTTGCTTTCGATTTATATGTTTAAATCAAATAATTATTTACTTTAATTATTTAAAATACTTATAAGCCTTCAAAAATTCCCAAAATTTTACATAATGATGTTTATGCCCTAAATATCATTATTCAGATTTTTATATCCAAAAAATTTATTTATTTAATATATATAATAAATAAATCAAGTTTATTCTAATTTATTTATAAAATTCTATAAAAATATCAAAACGATTATATAAATTTTCACAAAATTTATTCTGAGTTTTTATAACATTAAGCTTTTTAGAAATGATTTTTATTTCTGAAAAATCATTTATTTAATACTTTTAATCATTTTTTGTTAGTTTTAATCATAATTAAATCATAATAAATCCAATTTTTAGTATTTTTGCACCAAAATTTTATACAAATTATTTCTGAATATTTAGAACAGAAATATAAATTTTAAACTAAAAATTCTTTAATTTTAGTATTTTTAAAATATTAAAGTTAAATCTTGATAAATTGTTATAAATAGAATTAATATTCTATTTTAAAGAAAATAATTTTATAAAAATTATTTTTATACTTTAAACACATTCTTGTGACTATCTTAGATTTAAATTTTATAAAAAGATTTTTGGTTATTTATTTACTAATATTCTCTCAATTATTAAACATTTTTGATATTAATCAAACAAGCATTTATCCCCAATTCGAAGCCCTAGAACTTATACATTTGTAGACTTGATAGACTTAGACATATTTATTACCTTATTATAGGGTGATACTTGATACATTTGGGCAACACCATATTTCAATTTTTCAACCGATATAACATTTTGCTAAGGTGAGTTTTACATAGCCCCTTTTCTATTTATCACCATTTTTGGGGTGAAACATGTTACAACATTATTTATGCAATTCAATCATTAATGTGTCTATGTGTATTTCTATGTTGCATTATGTCTTGAACATGACTAGGGTAAGCACAATTCTAGCATAAACATTCATCAGCCAAACGGTATACATTGATAGATCTATTGGACTGACAATCCCACCCGGATACGTGCCTCCTACAAAGGTTGCGTGGGTGTTTGTTACTGCAATATAAACGAGTGAACCATGAGCGTATGGGATGTACCACAATACAACAGTCACAATGGTTGATTATGCACTCGATTTACTTCTAGTATGTTTTCGCATATGGACTAGATTACCATGACACATGAATTGCACAACATTTTTATTCAATTATCAAAACCTATGTAATTCTCACCAACTTTTGTTGACCCAAAATATTTTCAACTTAACATGTTTCAGGTTCTACTTGCTTGAAGATTAGAGTTAATACTTGAAGATGCATAGCTAGTATTTATTCATTTTGATGTACAAATTTTGGAGAACAATTGTATGTAATGTGTTTAAATCAATTATTGAAAGTGATTATTTACCATGAGCTACTGAACAATCATCAATACGTGACATCCCGATGTTTTCGCCATCGGTTGGGGTGTTACAGATCAAAGTCGGGCCTTAACCAAAATCGCTGGCATATTGGATCAATAATGGTTCGAACCATACCAGGCTAGGGTTTTTTGGTGTGGTTTTTTTTTTCCGGCTCAACTAGGCTAGTTTGAATTGTATACGAATGTCATCACCACTTTGGTCAGTTTTTTTTCCTAAAAAGGTGTAATTGAGAAAAGTATTTACCAAATAGGTATAGTTTGAAAACTATTTACCAAAATAGGTTTGTCTTAGCTCTCTCATAATTTAATTGGATAAACCTAAATAAATCATAACTAAATGAATGTTATTACTATTTGACAATCATTATTATTAAGTTTTATTTTTTATATTTTGTATATGGTTTTTCTCTCTGTCTTTTTTTCCCGATAATAGCTTGGGTTAAATAATAAAATATGAGGTATCTAATTAGACTTTCATTTTGGTTATATACTGAAACTTGTTCTCTTCAGTATTTTATTAGTGGGTTTATTCACACGTTACGATTGGCCTTGGATCTAAATCAAGTTTGGTCAAAAAATAGTCAAAAGTGGTCTTCTCTCAAACGGGGCTTTTTTGAACATTTATAAGGGGACAAGGATCGATTCAATTCAGATTTAACATGTTTTAATCAAGGGGTTCTCAACATGGTTTCAACCCTCGGTTTGTGTAGAATCTGAATCGTGTTCTCTCAAACTGATTTTAAAATGGGTTTGGTTCAAATTAAATATTAGCTTCGGTTTCCAACCCAGTTTCTTGTGCACCTCTATCCAGACTCGACTGGATATTTTCACCCATGCCCATGACGAGGTTGGACTTTTGCATGCACACGTCTATTTATAACAAAGTTTAATTAATGAATGGTTACATATTAGTATTCTATGTTAGAACCCCGTGTATTACACGAGTTGAATAAATATAATTTTATATACAAAGTAATTAAAAAGATACATATTTAAAAACAGTATATTGCACATGTTGAATAAACACGTAACAACAACAACAACAACCATACCCAGTGAATCCCACAAATAGTAAACTATTGGTAGGGTCTGGGGAGGGTGGGATGTAGACAGACCTTACCTCTATCCCTGAGAATAGAGAGGCTGCTTCCAAAGAGACCCTCGGCTCACAAAAAAAAAATGATGATAATAATTTAAACTACCAACATCACATAAATGGTGGAAAGACCACATGGCAAGCAAAAAAGTAAAAGATAAACAACGAGAAATAACATATAAAGAATCCATAAAGCACAAGAAGACAATCACGTGTAAAGACCAACAAAAAAGTGAGGGTTAAATCTTATTTCCTATGACACATCTAAAAGCTCTTATGAACCTATCCTAACAGTCTTTAACCTTAATCCTAAGTCTCCACAAACTCCTATCCTGGACCATGTCCTCAGAGAGGTGTAATTCTTGTAGATCTTTCCTAATCCTCTCATCCCAAGTCAACCTGGGCCTACCCCTACCCCTCCTCCCCTCCACAGTAAGGTTTTCCACCGCCCTAACTGGCTCCGTCATCTGTCTCCTCTTCACATTCCCAAACCACCTTAGTCTCCCCTCCTTTATCTTATCGGATATACTAGCTACTCCCAACCTTTCTCTAAGAACCTCATTTCTTATCCTGTCTAACCTTGTGTGCCCACACATCCACCTCAGCATCCTCATCTCTGCTACGTCCATCTTATGTGCATGTGTTTTCTTGATGGCCCAACAATCCGTTCCATATAACATAGCAGGTCTAATTGATGCCCTATAAAATTTCCCCTTTAATTTAACAGGAAATCTCTTATCACACTATGCTCCAGTGGCTGCTCTCCACTTACACCATCCAGCCTGGATGCGGTGTACTACATCACTGTCGATCTCCCCATCCCTTTGTACAAACGATCCCAAATACTTGAACTTGGTTACCTGCGGAAACATTTGACCTCCAATGGTAATCTGGGTATCCTCATCATTCTCTACGCCACTGAAATCACAATACAAATACTCGGTCTTTGATCGACTAATCTTAAAACCTTTGCCCTCTAGAGCTACTCACCAGTCCTCTAACTTCTCATTTAAGCCCTGTTTACTCTCGGCAACTAACACAATATCATCCGCAAAAAGTAAACACCACGGAACCGTCTCTTGAATCATCTTTGACAACTCATCTAGGACAACAACAAAAAGGAAAGGGCTCAAAGAAGACCCTTGGTGGAGTCCTACCTCCACAGGAAAAAAATCAGTATCCCCTACCGGCGACCGAACGCTAGTCACTGACCTATCATACATATCCCTTATTAAGTCTAAATACTTCCTAGGAACTCCTCTACCCTCTAGACTTTCCCAAATCAACCTACGAGGTACACTATCGTATGCCTTTTCTAGGTCAATGAAAAGCATATGTAGATCCCGCTTTTTCTCTCTATATTTTTCCATCAATCTCCTTAGAATGTGTATCGCTTCCGTAGTAGACCTCCCTGGCATAAAACCAATTGGTTTACTGAAACCTGAGTTTTCTTTCTAAGTCTAGTCTCAATCACCCTCTCCCATAATTTCATAGTATGTCCTAACAACTTAATTCCTCTATAGTTCCCACAACTTTGGGCGTCTCCTTTGTTCTTATATAAAGGCACTACAATACTTCTCCTCCACTGGTCTGGCATTCTTCCAGATTCAAAAATATGATTGAATAAGTTTGTTAGCCAATGGACTCCTTCATCTCCTAAACACTTCCACGCCTCAATCGGTATATTGTCTGGGCCAACCGCCTTCGCCCTTCCCATTTTCCTAAGTGCTGATTTCACCTCTCTCTGTGTGATACGCCTACAAAAAAGTTGTTCCCTCGCGTAATCGGGATGTCGCTTTCGTCCTGGTATGCACCTTCACCATTGAAAAGTTTGTGGAAGTACGTTTGCCATCTCAACTTAATGTCATGTCCCTTGACTAACACACGTCCATCCTCTCCCTTTATAAACTTTATTACCCCTAGATCTCTTCTCCTACGCTCCCTAGCTTTCGCTATCTTGAACATATCGCGCTCTCCTTCCTTAGTTTCTAGGCGCTCATACATCTTCTTATAGGCCGTGTTCTTTGCATCTGTCACAGCTGTGACATCCGTCACCTTTCGTTGTATTTTATAATAATAATAATAATAATAATAATAAAATAATAATAAATAATGTTGGTTTTAAACATTAGACTAAATAAACCATTTACCCTAATCCATTAACCTACAACCCCAACCCATCCATCCCTTTTGCCCATTTTCGGAGCCCATCAACGAGCCCAAAGCACAGGCCCACTTCTCCTCCTCCTTCTCAGTTTAAACGAAAAAAAAAAATTATGATGCTGCTCCCTGGACTCGAACCGGAGTCGGGAGCCGGGCCAAGCACAACCCGCACACAACCAAACCATCTGAGCTACACCTGACTTTTGAAGAAACACCAGCATTTAATACTTAAAAACCCTCAAAACCCCTTATTCCTCTTCCTTTGTTCGCTGCTGTGTATCAGCCGAAACCCACTTCTTTTTTTGTGATTGTTTGACCTTGGATTGGCTCTATGTATGGAAACGAATGACTAAATTGATTCGTGTTATGGAATGGGCAGAGTATTACGCACATTACACACAATTATTACGGTCAAAACATACTCGTTTTGGACCTAAACGCGTTTGATTTAATAACATGGTCAACGTTCTAAAATCGAGTAATTATACGTAATAGTATAAATTGAGGCATCCACAACGACTTAACAGTGCCGAAAACATTATCCCTACCCTCAATTTCTGTAAGCAAGTCATTCCTGTACAAGATTATAATCACGTTGACTTTTCGTTTGACCACGAATTGGAAGCTACGCGTCTGGTATAAATCCAATCCTTATGTTTCTAATTGTTAATCGGCCCTTGATAGTTAATAACCCTATGGTTAATTAGGCTATAACATTCGTATATGCCTGATTAGGATTTTAGGGTTCATGTGTGTAAAATGGGGAAGATGACACAGTTTGTGAAGGTTTAAAAGGCTTTCGAAATCAAATAAAACCATAACAGATCCATGGATCAGTTGGTTCTCCTTGTTGTGATTAAGACTTGAACCGGCTGGTGCCCAGGTTCGAATCCTAGCACCCTCAAAAAAAAATTTTAAGCTCTTTATTATATATTTTTTATCATTAACTTTTAAAATGGTTTTAAAATACCAAATCTAATTTATAAATTCTACAAAATTTATTTTATGTCATTCAAATGGTAATGTTTATTATCCAATTTTTAGATTTTCAAAAATCATTTATTTAATATATATAATAAATATTTCAAGTTTATTCTATTATAATTATAAAATTCTATAAAAATATCAAAACGATTATATAAATCCCCACAAAAATTATTCTGAGTTTATATAACATTAAACTTTTCTGAAATGATTTTTATTTCTGAAAAATCATTTATTTAATATTTTTAATCAATTTTTGTTAGTTTTAATCATAAATAAATCATAATAAATTCATTTTTCAATATTTTTGCACCAAAAGTTTATATAAATTATTTCTATTTATTTAGAACAGAAATACAATTTTTAATTCAAAAATTCTTTAATTTTAATATTTTTAAATATTAAAGTTATATTTTGACAATTTAAAATACATAGATTTAATATTCTATTTATAAGAAAATAATTTTATAAAAATTATTTTCACACTTAAAACTTTATATTGTGACCATCCTTGATTTAAAATTTTACAAAAAGACTTTTGTTTATTTATTTATCAAATTTCTCTTATTTATTAAACGTTTAATTTATTAATCAAACGAATACTTATCCCCAATTCGAAACCCTAGAAAATACTTATAGACTAGATAGACTTAGACTTATTTGTTACCTTATACATAGGGTGATACTTGGCAACGTTGGATTACACTTATTCAATTCCACAAGACTTACCACCTTGCTAAGGTGAGTATTACTTATCCCCTTTTTCGCTTTTACAACTTTTGGGGTGATTCATGCACAAGTATACAAAACTTTCATATTCATTTACACATACATTTTTATTCATTTACAATTCATGTACGTGTCTTGTTTATCTTTGTGCTTATGTTTGAACATGAACGTAGCTTACATACAAAATCATACATCTAGACATAACTTATGTTATGGTGCTCTTTACATATAGACGTAACTTATGTTACGGTGCTCATTTACACATAACGTATGTTATGGTGCTCTTTTAGACTTGACACGTGTTAGGGTGCTCATTATCAATTTCATCTTATCTACTTTACATTTGTCTTGTTTGGTTACATGTGTGTTTACATAATGCCTTGGTGATGCTAGACACATGAATTGTACCATTTTTCAAAACTTATACTATATGTACAAAGCTAGGTAGTACTCACCAACATCATATGTTGACAAAATTTATTTTCGTGCATGTTTCGGGATAAGCTGCTTGACGCTTCACATAGGACTTTGGACTTAGACTAAATAAATCAACTATCTCAATTGTTGTTGTGTGTTTATTTTCACATGTTGTAGAACAATATTCAATAATCAAATATTTACATTTTAGTACCATGAGCTTTTGAACAATCGTCACTATGTGACACCTCGATGATTCCGCCATCGGTTGGGGTGTTACAACAGCTTTCTTCGCCTCTTTCTTGGACTTTTTGTATATCTCCATCAATCTCTCACGTTCCACGTTGCTCGTGCATCTCAAAAGATCCCTAAAACTCCCTTGCTTATTTTTTACTTTGGTTTGTACCTCCTCATTCCACCACCAGGACTCCTTATGCCCACCTCTCTTCTCTTTTGTGACCCCTAGAGTCTCCGTCGCTGCATGGGTAATGGTTGTCGCCATAGCCTCCCACATTTGGTTTGTGTCCACATCAAGTGGAGTCGATGCCGTCGAGACAACCTTTTCTTTGAACTCTGCTATCTTATCACCTTTCAAATTGCCCCAACGGATCGTGGGTCGCATTTTTTCAACCCCCTTAGACAACCTTTCTCTCATGACTATATCTGCCACTAGTAAACGGTGTTGAGCTACTACTGCCTCGCCTGGAATAACCTTGCAATCCCTCCACCATCGACGATCTTCACGCCTCATCATAAGATAATCAATTTGTGTGTTATGACCTCCGCTGCTATACGTAAACAAATGTGAATCCCTTTTCTTAAAGAAAGAGTTTATTATACCTAAGTCGTTAGCCAAAGCAAAGTCCAAAAGATCCCTACCAGGGTCGTTCCTATCACCAAAACCAAAACCTCCATGAACTAACTCATAACCATCACTATCCTTACCAATGTGACCGTTAAAGTCACCTCCTACAATTATTCTTTCCTCCTTGGGAATGGACCTCACAACTAAATCTAGACAATCCCAAAATTCCCTCTTCTCCCGATCCCCCAAACCAACTTGTGGTGCGTAAGCGCACACCACTGCCACTACTTCATCTCCTAGAACTATCCTTAACACCATAATCCTATCATTGTGTCGTATCACCTCAACCACATTTTTGTAAATATCCAAATCCACTAGGAAACCTACCCCATTCTTAGCCCCATCTGACCCCGAGTACAATAGTTTGTACCCGTTGCGTACCTCCCCTTTATGACCCTTCCACCTAGTCTCCTGGAGGCATGCTATCCCTACTCTACGCCTTTTAAGAGCGTCTACTACCTCTAACAATTTACTACTTAGATTTCCAACATTCCAAGAGGCAATACGCAAACACGTGTAATAGATATAATGTAATTGGCTAACACATACATTCAAAAATAAATGTTTTGAAAAAATAAACTTTGATGTACTATTTATTTATTATAACATTTTATTTTGTTGTTTATATATTATTAGGTTTGAAAGTTGTTTATTACACGAGTTATAACATTTTACTTTGTTTTTATTTATTATTAGGTTGGAAACTTGCGTTTATACCTTATTCGATCAATGAAATATTAAATAGTTATTAATAAACGAAAAATAAAAGGGAACAGTTAAGAAAAGAAAAATAAATAATAAGAGATAAGCGGAAAATTATGATTTAATCGTATTTATTAATATGAGAGAGAAAATGGATCATTATAATTTAATATTATCTATATTATCTTATTAAGGAGGAGTGATGGTCAAGGTAGTAATTTTTATTTTCATACAACTTAAAATGCACCATGTACAACATATTTAAGCAAAAAAATTAAGGGTATTATATGTATAGTTGTGACAATTAAGACACTTAGAAGGGTAATATAGATATTTTACCCACCTCTTTCTTTGTAATTTCAAAACAAATTTACACTACTACCCTTAATTCCCATAGCTGCCTCTTATGTCCAGATTAATCGACCCCTCTTCAATTCTCCCATTCAATTTCTCTAATTGCTACAGACATTACTTTCAGTCTCTTCTTCTTCTGCTTCCACCATAAATTGACTGAGAAACACAAAGAAACAAACAAAGCATGAGATTTTTTAGCCTTATGGGTAATTCTTTTGGATGCTCTACATCTTAGGAATTCCCCTCTTCATTACTCTGCTGCTCAAGGTCCACCATGAGGTATCATTATTATTATTATTATTATTATTATTATTATTATTATTATTATTATTATTATTATTATTATTATTATTATAATGTGTTTATATGTTTTTAAGAAATTGAGTTGGTTCAGATTGGGGCACTTATTGTTGTTTGGTTTTAGATTGTTTCACTTTAGGTTGAATCTGGTGTTGATATAATCTAAGAAACTATCGTGGGGAGGTTAACCAAACGCCCCCTTAACCCACCCCCTCTTCCCCCACTGTTAAATCTCCAAACTTTCCAATGATTTTATAAAAACAGAAATAAAATAGAAAATGAAAAAGAAAAGGAAAAGGTAATAAAAAGAGGGATTGGAGTTAATATAAGTACAGCGTTGTGTACTGTAAGGGCAATGGTGGCGGTGTGTTTATTGGAGCGGGTACCCTTTACGGAGGTGGCTTTGGTGGATTTGTTGATAATTGGTTGTTTATGTTGTTTGTTGCAGGTGGTGGTTTCAGGTTCGGTTGATGATTTCCGGCGACTGCAACGTTGGTGGTGAGGACGCTACGAGGTGGCGGTGGTTAAGGTGGCGGCAATGGTGGCGAAGAAGGATATAATGGCGAGAATGTCATTGGCGTGGTGGAGTGTTGGTGGCAGTGCTGGCGATAACGAGTAGGATGTGGAGACAAACAATGGTCATGGGTGGTTCTAACCCATTTCTTCCCTTATCAAGTTAGAAAGTTTCAAAATAGTTGCCCGTTTTGACCCATTCACTAATTTAAGTAGAACCAACTTGACCTGTTCACTGATTTGAGGTGACCCAAATGAACCCATATGCATTTTGTTTTTGCTTGATTTAATCCATTTTTTAAAGACTGGGTCATGGTTGCCACCTATAGTGTTCTATAATCCTCCATTCATTTTTCATTCTTTTGTTCTGTTATTGATTTATTATTATATTTTATAAACAACTAAGAATCAGATATCTGTGATAGAGTGGTTGAACAACACACTTTCAAATCTGAATTTGCCGGTCAATGCTTCAGATGAGGAGTTGAGAACTCTTCTAGCTGATGGCATTATTTTGTGTTGGCTTATGAACAGACTTAGAAGAGTATTGGATGTCGGGGTGGGATTTCTTATACACTTTATACTAATATGTATAATTGTATATAAAAAGCCTTTGAATTTGTAATTAGATTTTCTTGTTATGTTTAGTATGGTAAACCTCGTCAATCATCAGAGGCACACTCTAAAAATGTTAACACGTTTCTTGCAGCTATGGATGAAATGGGTCTATACCCCATTTCAATAAATCAGAGATAGAGAAGGTAATAATGAATTACATGTTGTATGCACATGTTTCACCTGTAATATAGAGTATAGACAAATGTTAAATCAGTACAAAATGAACTATGAGCTACATTTATCAAAACAAGTAATTTAGTAACTGGACCATAGTGTAAATGTAGAAAAAATGAGCTAAAAAGCAATGGGTTGGATACTTAAAAGTTGCTTCAATGTAACCATGTTTTGAGTACTGTGATATTGTGACAACCACCACACACAAAGCAGCATCATACTGTTATTTTTTGGTTGATAAATATTGTAGTTTTTAACTTTTAATTATAGAATGCTACTGATAATTTCATTCTTTTTGTCAAGTGTGAGCATTAAACTTACATTATGCATCATTAGATCTGGACCTTTTGTCAAGCAAGAAGTACTCAGTTCCACCATCTGCTTCCAATGGGTTCTTCTTTGTTCTCTTCGCGATGGCCACCATTGATTTGATCACGCCTTGAAACGAAGGTAAAAGTTCATTTCCATCGCAAGGGTTTATTTGATATGTTCATGTAGTTTTACGTTTAGGTTTTCCTTTCTGATCAATGCTACACGTTAGAGAGAGAGAGAGAGAGAGAGATAGAGGGAGGAGAGAAGATATGTCCAGTGGTCAGCGGCTAGCTACTCAGGCGCATTAACTTTAAGAGGAACAACAAAGGAATGGGGGTGGTACAATCCGGTAAGTAGTTGATTCGATATGCCAATTGAAACACAAGGTATGCACATGTTATGTGGGCATTTGCTCATCCCTACAAAGAACTATCACATATGGTAGCCGCAAAAGCCCTGTTTGTATGTCTAGGTTCAATAGCCTGTAGATATGCACTACAAATTGTAAATTCATAAAATTGCCTTTGTTATTTTTTAGTTTTTTCATCATGAAAATCAAAAAGTCGTATTTATACTTAAATTACTATTAAGTGTTGGGAATCATGGTATCAAATACACAGCGGAAGCAGTTTTGTTTATTAATAAAATCGATTATATACAATATATAATATGAGCCGATTTTATATATATATATATATATATATATATATATATATAATATATGCTTAATTTTATTAATCCAATTAACAAAATATTCCCAATCAGGATCTTGGTTAAACGCGTATAAACAAATAAATTATAAACAACCATAGGGGGTTTAGTAATCAACCTTTGACGACTACACCGGAATTGTAACACGCGGGTTACAACGAATCCTCGCTAGTAGGAAGTTCACACCCGAGCACTGGCCAACCGATAGCAACACTTTGCAAGGTGGAGGCGGCAATGGTGGTGGTTTGCGGCGGACAAAGGGGCGGCGGCTCCTAAGGGTGGCCGCAAATCTTGAGAGGAGACAAGTGTTATGTTGTTTTATCTTTTTCAAAACATATGTGATTAGAGTTTCTATCACACCTATTTATAAAGATAAAAGGCACTTGACCACTTAATTAGTCAAAGTCATTCACTTGACCATTGACTAGTCAAGGACTTGACCAATTAATTAGTCAAAGTCATACACTTGACCATTTGACTAGTCAAAGTGTAAACTTTACTATTTAGTCACTCGAGTTCAAAACTATTATTATTTCATAAATAATGATAATAATACACCAACACATGAAATTATCTGATTCGTGTACCAACGTGTAACTCTTCGGATCGTACCGGGTCGGGTTACGTTGACCTCGACTTTTAATTACATCGGACATACTATATATCCAACAATCTCCCACTTGGACGATTTTAATTAAATGAGTCAACGTGCGCAGAGTTGGACGCCTAGCTGCATCGCATTGCACCCAAACCAGTATGACACTTTACAGTCGTCAACTAGTTCTTTGAGTTCAGGTAACGCTTTACTTAACCAAATACTATAGCCCTGATAATTCTATCAATAAGTCCCTTCTGTATAGACATCCGTTGATCATAAGACATGGATCATTCATTCTTATATAGTGATCAACCATTCTCTATTCTCGTCTCTAATTCAAAGTGGTCTAACGAACTACCTTAGTCCGAGCGTGGCCACGCGTTTATACCAGTTTGAATTAACGAGGGCGCCAGAATGTCTAGACTTCTAATCCTATAGAAGTACAGAATTCCATCAGCGTCATACAACTCCCACTTAATCTTGGATTTCTCCCAACGCTACCCTTATTGCTACCCATGTTTCAGTACAGTGTTAGATAACATCAAGGATAGTCCTTGATCAATGTAGTTTAATATGTGCCTTAGGAAAAAGGACAGATTGAACATATCAATATCAAAACATCTCATGACACAGATCCATGGAGATCGTTTTGAAGCGAGTTACATCCAATATCATTCCCTAATGATATCTGTGAATTATGATTGTCAAACCATTGAGTTATTCATCTCATGAATACAATCATCTCAATTCACAATAGTCCTACATTCAAATTCATTCCCATGTAATTTGATCGACTACGGATATTTAGAATACTCTTATTCAAGGATTTAAACATACAAATAATGAACACGGTCATAAAATATTTAAATTTGCATTTAACCCATTAAATCAAATAAATATTCAATGTAACTGTCATAGTTCAAAATAAAACACCAATACTAATTACAGATCATGCTCGCTGTCTAGCAACTTTAAGCCTTATCTTTCCAGCATGCTCCTCATGTTTAGCTTGAGGTAAAGGCTTAGTAAAGGGGTCAGCCAGATTTAGATCTGTATGAACTTTGTTTATCACGAATGCTCCACGTTCTACTATCTCTCTAATATAGTGGAATTTCCTGAGTATATGCCTTGTGGTCTGGTGTGACCTTGGTTCCTTTGCAAGAGCAATGGCACTAGTGTTTTCACACAGTATCTCGATTTGTTTCTTTATGCTAGGCATAACATCGAGATCACTAATGAACTTCTTCATCTAGGCAGCCTCCTTTGCAGCCTCCTTTGCAGCATCCGATGCAGCATTGTATTCTGATTCACAGGTGGATTAAGCAACCACACTTTGCTTAAAACTGTTTCAAGTTGCAGCCCCACCATTCAGAATGAAAACATATCCCATTTGTGACCTTGAATCATCACGATCAGCTTGCATCAATATAACACTTAACTGACAGCTCATCATCCAGTCCTCCATATATTAAGAACATGTCATTAGTCCTTCTCAAGTACTTAAGAACGTTCTCACTGCAGCCCAGTGACTCTCTCCTGGGTTCTGTTGATATCTACTCGTCATGCTAAGAGCATACGAGACATCAGGTCTAGTATACAACATGGCATACATGATGGAACCAATAACATAAGCATATGGAACTCTTTCCATTTTCTTCCTTTCCTCTTCAGTGTTTGCACACTGCTTGTTATTAATAATGGTTCCATGTGCCATGGGCAAGAGCCCCCTTTTTGAGTCTTGCATTGAGAAGCGTCGTAAGACCTTATCAATATATGTACTTTGACTCAAACCCAATAACCGCTTTGATCTATCTCTATAAATCTTTATTCCCATAATATAAGCGGCTTCACCAAGATCTTTCATTGCGAAACATTTACCCAACCAGGTCTTAACATCTTTAAGCATAGGGATATTGTTTCCAATGATTAGTCTGTCATCTACTTACAGTATAAGAAAAGTGATATAGCTCCCACTAGATTTCTTGTAAACACACGGTTAATCTTCGTTCTTGATAAAACCAAACTCTTTGATTTTCTGATCAAAACGGAGATTCCAGCTGCGAGATGCTTGCTTTAATCCATAGATGGATTTATTCAGCTTGCACACCTTATTAGGATTCTTTGGATCGACAAAACCTTCAGGTTGAACCATATAGACATCTTCCAGTAAGTGTCCATTAAGGAACGCGGTTTTGACATCCATCTGCCATATCTCATAGTCATAATATGCAGCAATGGCAAGTAGAATTCTAATAGACTTAAGCATGGCTATTGGCGAGAAAGTTTCCTCATAATCAATTCCTTGAGTTTGAGTAAAACCTTTCGCTACAAGCCTTGCTTTGTAGGTTTGCACATTCCCATCCATGTCAGTCTTCTTCTTGAAGATCCATTTGTTTCCCACAGTCCGACATTCGGTAGGAAGATCAACCAAATCCCAGACTTGGTTATCATACATGGATTGCATCTCTGCATTCATGGCTTCTTACCATTTCTTGGATTCTGAATCCAAGATTGCAGCTTTGTAAGTAGTAGGCTCAGCTTCATCAATCATGAAGATATCATCATACCTTACCGGTGCACGACGATCCCTAATACTTTTCCGAACACTTGGTGTTTCTGTTGTTTCTTGAGTCCTCTCAGGCTCAACTTCAACAACTGGATCAGTTACATCTGGTTCTGTCTGAATAGCTGGTTCAATCACTTGTGATTCTCGAATTTCTTCAAGATCCACATGGTTATCTCCAATCCCTCGCGCCAGAAGCTCTTCCTCTAAGAAAGTGCCTCTTCGTTTGGTGAAAATCTTATTTTTAGTGGGGTGGTAGAACAGGTAACCGATCTTTTTACCGTATCCAACGAAAACCACTTTTTCGCCTCTGGGATCTAGTTTATCCGAAGATTCTAGAGTGACATAAGCATTACATCCCCAGACTTTAAGGTAGGATACAAGAGGTTTCTTTCCATGCCATATCTCATAGGGCGTTTTATCAACCATTTTCGTTGGAGCTATATTCACAAGTCTTGCGACAGTTTCCAAAGCATAACTCCAAAAGGATTTTGGAAGGTTTGTTCGACACATCGTTGATCGAATCATATCTAATAGAGTTTGATTTCTCCGCTCAGACACACCATTATGTTGCGGTGTTCCAGGTGGAGTGAGTTGTGATACTATTCCACAATCCTTTAGATGGTCGATGAATTCCTGACTAAGATATTCACCGCCTCGATCTGATCGAAGCATTTTAATAGTTCTATTTAGCTGATTTTCTACTTCGTTTTGGTACTCCTTGAACTTTTCAAGAGTTTCATGTTTATGCTTCATAAGATAAACATAACCATATCTACTGAAATCATCAGTAAATGTAACAAAGTATCTTTCTCCATGTCTTGACATTGTTCTGAATGGACCATGAAGAAACAACGAGTATATATAATGGGGTAGGATGGGATAATATATGGAGTAACGACTCGTGTTCGCTGCAGGGTATAATCCTTGGCTCACAACGATGGTTGGTCTATGGTTATATGCACGAGTGATAAGCAAAGAGACACAATAGGCAAGGGTATAAGTGGTTCGATCTCGTGAGATCTACGTCCACTGGAAAAGATAATCTTTATTGATAAAAGATACAAGTAATTGTACAAGTGGTGAAACAAGTGTGTTAGTTCTAATTAGCTGATTCAACGTGTGAAGAAAGGAGGCCAAGTCCTCCTTTTATAGGAGAGGCATGGGCCCAAGGCCATCGGGCTCATTCTGATCGTTAATAGGCTTGGGTTAGAGGCCCGGGCCGGCTGCTTTGCAGGCCCCCACTCGTTGGATTCCAAACCTTAGTTAGATAAAGTGATCCAAGTTGAGGAGGGCCTCTTTTGATTGGGCCACGTGGCGCCTCGTGGTTGGTCGGTTGGGCGGTGCTTTGTCCTCCATACACGTGGCGTGTTGTGGCTGGGTCTGCCGGAGAGTCTCCTTTTCTTTTGATGTCAGGAGACGTCAGGCGGCTGACCACTTGTCAGCTGACACCTGACTGGAGGTAGCAAGTTGGGCTCCAAGGGGGATGTTCCCGGGTGTTGCCAACTGATGCTTCTGCGCAGAATAGCAGCTGCGCCTTTGGCGCTGCTGTGTCTTCAGATGTGTTATTTTAGGCGGAGGCTTTAAATAGTGGGTAGGGTGCGCCTGAAAGCGCAGGAGAATAGTACCCTACCCCTTCAAGTCCCCCAAGTCCAGGGTGTCTCCTGTTCTTGCTTAGAGAGCTGGTGGGGCGCTGGACTAATATGTGATCTTGTGATGTACTTCTCCCTTGTGTTGTTTTAAAGAGGGGTAATTGTTGCCTCTCTGGGAAAAAATGTTAATGTGAGCAAAAGAGTGCGCGTTGCTACTCTAGTGGCATGTGGAAAGATAAAAACGTCCCCTTATCTTTGTACATGGCTCTTTTTATAAAAGACCGGCGCCAAGTTGGGACTTAGCGCGGGTGAGAAATTTTATTGCAAAGTCTGGTGACGACGTTTAAATTTTACGTGAACCCAGCGCCAAGTGATGACGTGTCAATGTGGGTGTGAGATAGTAAAATTCGACGGAGAACGTGTTTTAGACCTTGCGTCTACCCAGCGCCAAGTGATGACGTGGCAGTCAGGGTATTGGATAGTAAAATCCGGCGGAGAACGTCTTTCGGATTTTACGTCAACCCATCGCCAAGTGATGACGTGGCATTCAGGGTGTTGGATAGTGAAATCCGGCGGAGAACGTCTTTCGGATTTTACGTCAACCCATCGCCAAGTGATGACGTGGCAGTCAGGGTGTTGGATAGTAAAATCCGGCGGAGAACGTCTTTTGGATTTTACGTCAACCCATCGCCAAATGATGACGTGGCATTCAGGGTGTTGGATAGTGAAATCCGGCGAAGAACGTTTTTTCGGATTTTACGTCAACCTATCGCCAAGTGGTGACGTGGCAGTCAAGGTGTTGGATAGTAAAATCCGGCGGAGAACGTCTTTTGGATTTTACGTCAACCCATCGCCAAGTGATGACGTGGCAGTCAGGGTGTATTAAATGTGTCATCCTTGTAATTAATTTGAAATTTAAAAGGTTTCCTTGAACCTAGGAAACGTGCTAGGGAAGCCGAGACGGTTGGTGAACGTGTCAGAGTGCAGAAGGGATGTCTGCACAGTTGTTAGTCACGTCAGCACGTGGGTGGGAGGTTATCCATCGTGTGTCAGGCGAGTAGCCGTAGACGCACGCGAGTGGTGCAGTTTGTCAGACTGATTGCTAACGTTCGGCAGGTGAGAAGTCGTCCTTTTGGGCAGACGCGTGGAGTCACGTGCTGACGAGTAACTGCTTATCCAGCTGTTATGCCACGTGTAGCGTCCAGATGTCTCCTTTTCTGGCAAGATGAAGAGTCTTCTGCCAGCTGTTCCCATTGCATTAAATGCGATGGGTATAAATACTTCAGGAGGCCATTGGAGTTTCTTCTTATCTTACCTTTTTTAAAAAAATCCTTCAATCTTCTCTTCAAAAATCTCCATCTTCTCCGGTGAACCTTCAAGTTTTCCGGTGAGTTTCTGGAAAAAATTTCCTTTTCTCTTTCTTAAAACCTTTGTCACCATGTCTGAGGGCTCTGAAGTTGGGGGAAACCCTGGTAAAGCTGTTGAGAAGTCGAAGAAGTTGATCCATAACACCACCTGTAAGTGGGGTGAGAAGAGTTTTGCCAAGTTCGTGAAGGCCATGGACTTTGATCCCTCCTAGGAGGTTGAGTTACCATCTAGCAAGGGTACTGCCTTAGCTCCTCCCACCGGGAAGATGAGCTTGTATGGGGCCCATCTTGCCCTCTGTGGGTTCCGTCTGCCTGCTACCAAGTTCCAGGTGGATACATTGGTGAAGTATGGTGTTCATGTCACCCAGGTTAGTGGGTTTGGGATGCTTCGTCTTGTTCACTTCGAAGCCTGCTGCCGTGCTCTGGACATTGAGCCGTCTTTTGAACGGTTCAATGTCTTCTATTTACTGAACATGGAGGGTTCTTGGTTTAACTTTGTTCCTCATCCCCATGTACCTCCATGTGGGACAACTGCTCCCAAGTCACTTCATGACTGGAAGGAGAAGTTTTTCTACGTCAAGAGGGGGGTGATACCTGTGGACATGCCATGGAAGGTTGTTGCTGAGCGTCAGAAGGTAGGTGATCATCCTGTTATGGAGGGGTTCAGAGACCAAGCCTGGTTCAAGGAGTTGGTGGCTCGTGCTTCCCCGTTTGACACGGGTATGTGTTCCGAAGGCCATGGACTTTGATCCCTCCTAGGAGGTTGAGTTACCATCTAGCAAGGGTACTGCCTTAGCTCCTCCCACCGGGAAGATGAGCTTGTATGGGGCCCATCTTGCCCTCTGTGGGTTCCGTCTGCCTGCTACCAAGTTCCAGGTGGATACATTGGTGAAGTATGGTGTTCATGTCACCCAGGTTAGTGGGTTTGGGATGCTTCGTCTTGTTCACTTCGAAGCCTGCTGCCGTGCTCTGGACATTGAGCCGTCTTTTGAATTTGCCAAGTTCGTGAAGGCCATGGACTTTGATCCCTCCTAGGAGGTTGAGTTACTCCCACCGGGAAGATGAGCTTGTATGGGGCCCATCTTGCCCTCTGTGGGTTCCGTCTGCCTGCTACCAAGTTCCAGGTGGATACATTGGTGAAGTATGGTGTTCATGTCACCCAGGTTAGTGGGTTTGGGATGCTTCGTCTTGTTCACTTCGAAGCCTGCTGCAGTGCTCTGGACATTGAGCCGTCTTTTGAACGGTTCAATGTCTTCTATTTGCTGAACATGGAGGGTTCTTGGTTTAACTTTGTTCCTCGTCCCCATGTACCTCCATGTGGGACAACTGCTCCCAAGTCACTTCATGACTGGAAGGAGAAGTTTTTCTACGTCAAGAGGGGGGTGATACCTGTGGACATGCCATGGAAGGTTGTTGCTGAGCGTCAGAAGGTAGGTGATCATCCTGTTATGGAGGGGTTCAGAGACCAAGCCTGGTTCAAGGAGTTGGTGGCTCGTGCTTCCCCGTTTGACACGGGTATGTGTTCCGAAGCCATGTTGGTTTTGTTGGGTATGAGCCGGGTTCAGATTGTGGAGGGGAAAGAGCCTGTGGTTGTTACACCTGGTAAGTTTTTTCCAAGCTTTTTTACCGTTGTCTTTCTTATTGTATAACTGAATTGTGTTTTGTTTGACTCAGGGATGTCAAAGTTTGATGCATTTAAGAGATAAAGCCCCACTAGAGTGGAGGGATCCTGCGGAGGGTAGGGTGTCCGTGATTGATGAGATGGTTGATAGGTTCTACTTTCCCTATCTGGAGTTCAAGCCAACCGTTCTTCTGTTTTCACGTGAGCATCCTATAAATCCTGATCGTTTATGTTCTGTTCCACATGCGGGGGTAGACCCTTGTTTTGTTGTTTCCTCTGATGAGGAATCCACTGGGTCTTCTGTAGAAATGGTGGATCCATCGCCTCCGCGTGGTCGTAAGAAGAGTGTGCCGCGCTTTCATAAGCATAAGGTGTTATCCCAAGCTAAATCTGCGCCTTTGAGTGCAGGTGGTGAAGGGCCTCTCTTTGGTCAGCGTGATCGGCGTACAGAATCTTCTTCCTCCGCCCCTGAAGATGATGCGGCTGTGAGTCCACTGAAGAAGAAACGGAAGCTGGGTAAAGTCCCCGGCGGGAAGTCTGGGTCTTCCAAGTCTGGAGGGGCCGGACCAGCGCCGTTTTCTTTGGAGATTAGTCCTCCGCCAGAGCGTCGTCCTCTTATACAGAAGACGTTGAAAAAAGTGACTAGTAAGTGGTGTTCCGCCTTCCTTCTTTCCTTTTTGTTATATTGATATTTTTCTAAGTGTTGTGTCTTGCTTTTGTTGTAGTTGTTTCTCCGCGAGCTCCGGGTTCCTCCTCCGAGCCAAGTGAGGCAGAGGTTGCCAAGAAAAGGCGGGAGGAGGAGGAGGCGGCGAAGGCTCGGGCGGATCAAGAGGCAGCTGAGGCCGAGAAGCGGGCCAATGAAGCTGCTGCCAAGAAAGCGGAGGAGGAGAGGGTAGCAGCTAAGAAGCTACGTTTGGCAGAGGTGGCCAGGAAGGCTGAGGCCGAGAGAGTGGCAGCTGAAAAGCTGCGTGTTGAGAAGGAAAAGGCGGAGGCTGAAGCCAAAGCTAGGGCGGAGGAGGAGGCCGCCAGGGCTAGGGCGGAGGAGGAGGCCGCCAGGGCTGCCTTCAATCAGGCGCTTTCTGGCGGTTCTCCTGGAGGTGGTGGTGGTAGCATGCCTTCTGGTGGAAGGTCGAGTGTTGACCGGAGTGACCCGGGTTACTTCGCGGGTGATGTTATCTGGCGCCCGCACTGGAGTATCCGGGAGAACTCCCGTTCTGCAAATCCTTTTACAGCTGAGGAGTTTGTTTCTCAAGTGGTTCCTCCCAAGGAAAGGGAGTATCAGGACAGCTTGTCCCGCTCGCAGCTGATTACCGATATCTGCGTTGGGCAGGCTCTTCAGGTTGCTGCGGTGGAGTCGTTGAAGCGACGGGATGAAGAGTTTGCCCGTGATGTCGCCGAGTTCAATGCTCGGCGGTCAGCTCAGGCGCAGAGGGAGGAGAAGCTGAAGTCTGAGGTTGAGAGGTATAAGGACAGAGCTTACAAGTTTGAGGACAAGGTGAAGGTGCTTGAGCGCGATCATGCGCTGGCTCATCAAAGGTGGATCGATGCCTGTCAAGTGACTAACCAAGAGACTATGAGACTGAAGGATCAGATCCAGGCGCTGAAGAATGAGAATGCCAGGCTGCAAGAGACTGCGGAGGGCCATGCCAAAGTATTAGCTGATAAGGACTCAATGGTGGCAGGCCTGCGGTCTGAATTGCGCAACAAGGATGACGAGCTTGTGAGTGCCTCTTCTCAGCTATCTAAGTTGGTGAGTGAGAAGGAAGAGTGAGAAGGAAGCGTGGGTGAAGGAGAAGGCTGCGTTGACCGAGGAGAGGGCTTCTTTAGAGGAATCCTTGACCCTGTCGCAGACGGAGGTGGAAAATGCCAAGACTCTCTTGGAGGAAGCCAACGTTGCGCAGGAGAAGGCCCAGGAGTCTGTCCGTTGGGTGATGACCGAGGGTATCATCGAGGTAAGTATTTTCCTATTTTTCCATGTCATTGTGTATTCTCCTTCTGATCTTTGTTTTTGTGCAGATTTTCAAGCGGTTCTGGAATGAACCCAATCTCGGCAATCAGGTTGCTGCTATTGCTGCCGCTGCGCGCGCTGCTGGGGAAGCTGAGGGGTTCGACAGTGGGTTTTACCATGCGCTGAATGGAGGGCGTATAACTGAGAGCGCGCATGATGGTAAACCCAGGGAGAAGGAGTATGAAGCTGAACTCCTTAAATTTGAGCAAGACGAATTCCCTATACTGAAGACAGTGGCGGACTGTAATCAGTATGCTGATCCAGCCGGCGCCCTCCGTTACTTTATTGAAGAATCTGACCGTTTGGGTGCGGAGGCGCAACAGAAAGGGAAGCAAGCAGCAGCTGGTGGGGGGGGGAGACGTCTGGGACCGTTCCAGAGGATACGGAAGAGCAGCTGGTGGACTTTGAGGAGTCCGAAGAAGAATAGGTTGTTTGTTAGGATGGTTTATTTCTGTTTTTATTTTGTAAAGCTTGGGGCAGCTTGAACGCCCCTTTTTGATGGGATATTTTTAAGTAATACTATGTTTAACTTTTTGTGTGATGTTTGTGTGGATTTGGTTATTGAGTCCCGCGATAGTTATGTTTAATATCTATGCCTTGAAGACCCAAGGTTCCAGTAGTGCACACCATAAGTTAAACGGTAAAAACCTCTTAGGATCCAAAAGGGACTTAGGCATGTGTATCCTAAGTGTTTACAAAAATTACATGTAACAGAAACGTAACTGTGCCATGTTCCAAGAACGTGGGACAGGCGTGCCATCTATTTTTTCTAGCACATAAGCGCCTTTGCCCATGATCTCTTGAACTCTGTAGGGCCCCTCCCATGTTGGAGCAAGTTTTCCTTGCTTTTCTGTGTTTGAAGCGCTATTATTTCTTAGAACGTAATCTCCAATGTTAAACTTGTGTAGTTTAACTTTTTGGTTGTAGTAGCGCTCCAACTGATTTTTGTATCTGGCCTCTTTGATGGCGGCGAGCTCCCGCCGCTCTTCAAGTAGGTCTAAATTTAATCGCAGCTCTTTGTCGTTTTGCCCTTTTTCCGCCATGAGTACTCTTGCGGAGGGGCATCCGATTTCTGCGGGTATGACGGCCTCGAAACCGTAGGTTAGGCTGAATGGAGTTTCGCCATTGCTGGTTTTGGCGAGTATGCGATTTGCCCATAGGACGTGTGGGAACTTCGTCCACCCATCCTGTTCTTTTGGTTCCCAGCCACTTTTTGATGCCTTCGATGAGGCTTCGATTTGCTCTTTCGACTTGACCGTTCCCTTGGGGATGAGCTACTGATGTGAAGATCTGTTGGACACCCATTTGCGCCAGCCATTGTTGCAAGTGTTGGTCGGTAAATTGGGTTCCGTTGTCGCTTATGATCTGATACGGCAAGCCGAACCTGCATATGATGAATTCCCATATGAATTTCTTGGTGTGTGCGCCGTCTATTTTTGCTAGTGGCTTCGCTTCGATCCACTTTGTGAAGTAGTCGATTGCCACTATTAAGAATTTGACATTTCCCGGTGCTGTGGGGAATGAGCCAACAAGGTCTATCGCCCATTTCTGGAATGGCCATGCCGCCGTGACGGGAACCAAGTCATTTTTGGGGCGCAAGGTGTTTGGCGCGTGGCGCTGGCAAGAATCGCACTTGCGTAATTCTGCTACTGCGTCTGGTTGTATACCTGGCCAATAATAGCCTGCGCTCATTAACTTGGCCACCACCATTCTGGGTCCTGCATGTAGTCCGCAGGTACCCTCGTGAATATCTCTGATGAGGAAGGAGGCGTCCTCCTTGTCGACGCATCGCAGTAGGGGACCCAAGTATGATCGTCGGTAGAGGATTTCATCTGTTAACTGATAGTGCAAGGCTTTGTGTTGAATTTTTCGTGCTTCCGCCTTGTTATCGGGTAACGTTCCGGATGTTAAGTACGCTTTGAGTGGCGCCATCCAAGAGGTGGTACCTGTTTGGATGACGTTTACTTGTCTTGTTGGGACGGATGGGCTTTCTTGTAGTTCAACCCGAACGTTTTTGGCCATATGGTCAAAAACCGTGGAAGCCATTTTACTTAATGCGTCGGCGGGTTTGTTCTCACTCCGGTTGATGTGGGTGACCGTGCAAGAAGTGAATTTGCGCATAAGTAGCTTGGCCTGCTGTAAGTATAGGGCCATTGTGGCGTCCCTTGCGTCATACGTGCCATTGATGTGTCCAGCTACTAGCAGTGAATCAACGTGTGCTTCGAGGTGGGAAGCTCCCATTTGGTGCGCAATGCGCAGTCCTGCTAGCAGTGCTTCATATTCCGCTTCATTGTTTGTTGCGGCAAAATCTAACAGAATGGCGTATGTGTATTCTTTCTTGTTTGGGCTGATTAGTCGCAGACCCGCGCCTGCGCCATCTGTATTTGATGCGCCGTCGGTATAGAGCTTCCAGGCTTCATTTTCGGGCGTTGGTTGTGCAGGGTCTTGCTCGGCTAAGCATTCAGCAATTTTGTCCGTTGGTATTTCGGTGGCGAAGTCAGCGAGTACTTGTCCCTTGACTGCGGGTCTAGGTTTGTAATTGATAGTGTGTTCACCTAGTTCGATTGCCCATTTTGCCAGGCGTCCTGAGGTTTCGGGTTTGCGTAGCACATCGCTGATTCTGTAGTCTGTTAGGACGTTTATTGGGTGGCCGTGGAAATACCTGCGCAGTCTGCGCGATGCATGGATGAGAGCTAGTACTAGTTTTTCCATTGTGGAGTACCTAGTCTCTGCGTTTAGCAGGGTTCTGCTAATGTAGTAGATGGGTGTTTGAACGGTTTTCCGGTCTACTAGGAGTACTGCGCCGATTGTCCGCTCTGTTACAGAGAGGTATAGGGTTAACGGCTCTTTGGGTAATGGTGCTGTGAGAGTAGGTAAATTCATAAGACATTCTTTCATTTCTTGAAAAGCCTTTTCCGCCTCAGGGGTCCAGCGGAAATTACTTTTTTTAAGACAATTTTTTAGAGTGTCTACAAATGGAATAGACTTGGAAGCATAATTTGAAAGGAAGCGATTGAGGGCGACGAGGCGTCCCATTAGGGTTTGGACTTCCTTGATGGATGTTGGTGAAGGCATTCTTTCGATGGAGAGGACCTTGTCTGGGTTTGCGCGGAAGCCATCCCTTGTGACAATAACTCACAGGAATTTCCCTTCTTCCATGCCGAAGGAACATTTGCTGGGGTTAAGCTTCATGCGCACCTTTCGCAGTTGATTGAATGTCTTTTGGATGTCTTCCAGCATGTTGTCTTCGTCTTTGCTTTTGATGACGAGATCATCAACGTATACCTCCAAGCGTACGCCTATCTCGTGGATGAAAGCGCTGTCCATGAGTCGCTGATATGTGGCTCCCGCATTTTTCAGGCCGAAAGGCATTTTGGTGTAACAGAAGATTCCTGTGTCCGTGCGAAAGGCCATTTTGTCTTCATCTTCCTTTGCCATTTGGATTTGGTGGTAGCCTTTGTAGGCGTCGAGGAAGCATTTGAAGCGAACTGGCGCGAGGGAGTCCACCTTTAAGTCGATTTCTGGAAGAGGGTAACAATCCTTTGGACAGGCCTTGTTCAAATCTTTGTAGTCGACACACATGCGCCATCCGCCCGTCGCTTTTCCTACCATGACTGGGTTGGCTACCCAGGTTTGGTAGCGTATTGGACGGATGATGCCTGCGTGGAGCAGTTCATTGACTTGTTCGTTCATCGCCTTTGATTTCTCTGGCCCCATTTTGCGCATCTTCTGAGCGACTGGCTCCACCGATCTGTAAGTGTTGAGTTTGTGTTCCGCGATTTCTCTTGGAACGCCGATCATGTCAGATGGTTGCCAGGCGAATATGTCTATGATTTTTACTAAGAGTTGTTTGAGGTGCGCTCTTATGGTGTTGGAGATTTCATGGCCGATGATGACCGTTTGGTCCGGGAATTTGGGGTTGAGGATCCAGTTTTCCGGCTCCAATCGGGTTTGTGTTTTTTGTGGTTTCGCCACCTCGATTGCGTGGAACTGTTTGTTTCCGCGGATTATTGCGACGCCGGTTCGGGTCGGGAAGCCTACCATTTGGTGCGGGGTGGATGCGTTGGCGTTGAACTTTGCCAGGCCTTCCCGCCCAAGTAGGACATCGTGGCGAGATGTTGCTGGTAGGACCATGAAGTCACATATTTCTGTGCGTTCATGGGTACCATCTGTCAAAGTGACCGGGAAGGTGATTATGCCGCGCGGCATGATGACTTCGTCGATAAAGCCTGAGATTGGTGCATTGACTGGAACGAGGCGGGCTTTGTCATCCTCGTCCAGTTGTTGAAAACACTGATCGTAGATGATGTCAGTGCTGCTTCCGCCGTCTAGGAACATGGATTGCGTTCGATAATGTCCTACGACGCCGGTGACGATTAATGGCGCAGTTGCGGAGGGGTCCGCCTCGTACCCGGGGGAGGAGGACGTCCACCTTCTTCCAGGAGTCATCTGTTTCTCTCGGGCGTTTTCCTTTGTTCTGGCGTTTTCCCGCGGCGGAGATCATATTACAATGATGATGCGGGGTATGCCTGATGTAACTTGTTTGTAGATTCCGGATTTGTTTCTTTCCGAGTTCTTCATGTTTGTCGTCTTGGTTGTTGCGCCCGCCTTTGTTAACGTTTTTGACAAGATGACCGAGCTGGCCCGTTTTTAGTGCCGCCTCTATTTCTAACTTTAGGCTGTAGCAATTGTCCGTCAGGTGACCATAATCGTTATGGTATTCACAATATTTGGTGTGGTCAACATTCTTTCTTTTGCCCAACACCTTGGGCTCTTTGAAAGTGACCTGCTCTGTTTTGAGTACTTGTGACGGAGTTTTTGTGAGCGGCGTCCAGTCGGTGTTCTTCTTGGGTTGGCTTCTGTGGTCCCTTGATTGCTTGTTGGTAATTGTCTGTCGAGCGTCGTTGGCGGGTGAGTATTTACCTTCGTCCGTTGGTCCTGAAATGCGTGACCAGACGGATTGCTTGCCTTTGTTCCTGTTAGAGTTGTTTGTTTGGTTGTAGCCGCGCTGCTGTTTGATAGAGCGCTTCGAGGATGCGTATATTTTTGAGGCTTTGATGACTTCTTCCCAAGAATCTGGGACCCCCATTTTTCCGGATAGTGTTTACATCAGATCCTCGCTGCGTACTCCATGAATGAAGCCTGCGCGCGTCAGCTCTTCTCCGCAACCGATCTGCAGTGCCTCCTTGTTGTAGCGCACAATGTAATCATCTATTGATTCGTTGTCTTTGCGCTGACATAGGAGGATATGGGCCTTGTCCCGTTTATGTCGCATGAGATGGGAGAAGTGATCTTTGAACTTCTGGATGAGGTCATCGAAGTCTAGGATGCCTCCTACCGGAAGGTTGTCAAACCAAACTCTGGCTGCGCCTGTAAGGGTTTGTGCGAACAGGTGACACCAGACTTGTACAGGTCAGAGGACTGTGGTTCCCGCACACTCGAAGTCGTGCAAGTGGTCAGTGGGGTCTCGCAGGCCATCGTACCTGCCGATGCTGCTGGGGAGTTTAGCTTGTTTTTCTATAGGTGCGGTGGCTATTCGTTGACAAAATTTGAGCTTAGGGCGAACGACTTAGGCCTGTATGGCCTGTTTAAGTCGACGTCTTCCTTCTTGTGTGATGACGCCGATTGAGTTTTTGTCAGCTTCCGCCTTTTGGATTTCGAGGTTGTTGTTGCTTCTGAATCACTGGTTGGCTGGTAGCCGTCAGATTCTGACGCGGAGTCTACTAGGTCCTGGTCGCGTGTGTTCTTACTGCGACCTCCACCACGAGACTTTGGACGAGTGGCCTGTTTTTCCTTCCCCTTTCGACTGTGTTTGGCGGAAGGGGGGCCTTGCTTTTAGACTTGTTGGTTTGGAGTTTGGCCAACATATTTTGGTAGATCTTGGTGTTTTTAAGTTGTTTGCGAAAAAGCCACTCGTCGGGATCCATTGGTGTGGTGGGTGCGTCGGATTTAGACGAGTCTGAGCAAGAAACCGCCCGGGGCGGTGTTTCTTCCCTTGTGGTTGCTTGTGGCGTGCCCTTATCTGGAATTTGGAGCATTCCCGCTCTGGCGGTCTGAACGACTGTAGAGGGGGTTGCTCCTTTGGTTCCGACAGGGGTTAGATCAGCCATTTTGTGAGTTTAAAGGATGTAGGTTTGAAAGTTTTTTGGGTCTTTCAGCCGGTACGGATGGCGCCAATGAAGAAACAACGAGTATATATAATGGGGTAGGATGGGATAATATATGGAGTAACGACTCGTGTTCGCTGCAGGGTATAATCCTTGGCTCACAACGATGGTTGGTCTATGGTTATATGCACGAGTGATAAGCAAAGAGACACAATAGGCAAGGGTATAAGTGGTTCGATCTCGTAAGATCTACGTCCACTGGAAAAGATAATCTTTATTGATAAAAGATACAAGTAATTGTACAAGTGGTGAAACAAGTGTGTTAGTTCTAATTGGCTGATTCAACGTGTGAAGAAAGGAGGCCAAGTCCTCCTTTTATAAGAGAGGCATGGGCCCAAGGCCATCGGGCCCATTCTGATCGTTAATGGGCTTGGGTTAGAGGCCCGGGCCGGCTGCTTTGCAGGCCCCCACTAGTTGGATTCTAATCCTTAATTAGATAAAGTGATCCAAGTTGAGGAGGGCCTCTTTTGATTGGGCCACGTGGCGCCTCGTGGTTGGTCGGCTGGGCGGTGCTTTGTCCTCCATACACGTGGCGTGTTGTGGCTGGGTCTGCCGGAGAGTCTCCTTTTCTTCTGATGTCAGGAGACGTCAGGCGGCTGACCACTTGTCAGCTGACACCTGACGGGAGGTAGCAAGTTGGGCTCCAAGGGGGATGTTCCCGGGTGTTACCAACTGATGCTTCTGCGCAGAATAGCAGCTGCGCCTTTGGCGCTGCTGTGTCTTCAGATGTGTTATTTTAGGCGGAGGCTTTAAATAGTGGGTAGGGTGCGCCTGAAAGCGCAGGAGAATAGTACCCTACCCCTTCAGACCATAGATCATTGGCTCTTTCTCCAACATTTGAAAAAGGTGCTTTTGTTAACTTTTCACTTAAGCATGATTCGCATTTTCCAAACGACTCCGAACCTTTGGAATCCAGGATTCCTGCGGTTTTGAGTTGTTTAACACGATTCTCACTTATGTGACCAAGTCTACAATGCCACATATACGTATCATTAAAGTCCAACTTATTACGTTTATGGGAGATATTGCATAATATGTTATCGTTTTGGATTTCTATCTCATAGATCCCATTGTTAGGTTTTGCATCAAAGTAAAATACATCGTTAAAATAAGCAGAAATAAATTCGCCATTGAAACGATAATTAAAACCTTGTCCACGCAAAGCCGAAACTGAAACAATATTTCTAGTCACACTAGGAATGTAATAAACTTTGTTCAAAACAAGTTCTAAACCAGAAGGAAGTAAGAGAATACATTCTCCTATAGCCTTCACAACAACTCTTTGTCCATTGCCTACATGGACCTCCAAGTCGCCTTGTTTCAGCTTTCTAATCTTTCTTAGTCCTTGCAAAACATTACAAATGTGGAAACCACATCATGTGTCAAACACCCATGTTTTTCTAGGAAAAGCAAAGATTTCAATAACATATATACTTGAGGACTCTCCTCCTCAAGCCTTAGCTTGCTTCAGCTCAGCTAAATACTTAGCACAGTTCCTCTTCCAGTGCCCAGTTTCATCACAATGAAAACACTTGGCATCTTTCCGAGGTTTCTTATTGGCAACAGATTTGCCTTTGCCCTTCCCTTTGCCGTGATTGCCCATTTTCTTGGTGTTAGGTTTCTTAACTTGACCCTCCTTGATCACTAGCACTGGTGCAGTCTTGCTAGGTATGTTCACCTCAGCAGTTTTGAGCATCTGATGCAGTTCTGCAAGTGTCTTTTCCATCCCGTTCATATTGTAGTTCATAATGAACTGGTCATATAACTTGGGCAATGAGTTTAGGATATTATCCCCAGCTAACTCATCGCTCAAGGGGAATTCCAAACGAGCCAAGTGATCAACATATGTCTTCATTTTTAGCACACGAGTGCTAACTGGCGTTTCTAGAACATACAACTTGTTCTCCGCCTTGAGAACAATTTTCAAGTTGCGGTGCCAGTCCATGAAGTTGGAGTAGTTAAGTTTGTCGACTTGAGAGAGAATTGGGAGGCGTAATTGTTTTCAGTTGACATCTACAAAGTTCTAATTTATTAGTATTTTATGTTTCAAATATCCTAATTTATCTTATGACCCAAAAGCAAAATCAATTAGGATGAGACCCCGATTCATCAATACACAGTGAACTGGCTTAGCACTGTCCACTGGTACGATTAGGTAGGTAAACAACGATTGTTAATTGTGTCCACTACACAACTCTCCATTTGGGGTTATCGCTAAGAGTGATGTATGTTTAACCCCAACTATGCCCACTTGTCAAACAAGCGATGTTTGGTCCTTTACTGTTAACTGTAACGCCGGCCTATGTTACACAAGAAACGCGATGATTACCTCCACTCATGATCAACGCCCAGATGCAGGGTCAGCACTAACATTTGGGTTCGATTTAAAACGAAGTGTTAACTCGTTAAGGGTGGCATAAAACATCAATTTAAAATTGGGATTTAATTTTAATATTTACCATAAATATTTTGAATGACTCGTTAGCATGATGTGAGTCACACAATAGTTTATAAAATCCAATTTTATATTGTTCGTGATAATTGAAACTCCTTTCAACACTCGACACGGTATAGTTTTAAATACCCTATTTAAACTATGTTGGTCGTATTATCGCGAATGGACTTGTTTTAATATTAATAAAACTCCTTTTATTAAATATGCTTTTCGGTTTTTATAAAACTTGTTTTAATAAAACCGTTGCCATGATTGTGAAAATTTTATTTATTTTGGTTTATCTAAATTATTTACAATAAATAAACCACAACCACAAAACATAATAATAAAATTAAACGAATCGAGCTCCTAATAGGTTGTCCGTTTCGTTTTAGCCAGAAACGAAACGAACCAGTCAAAAGGGTTTCAAAACTATTTTTGATATAGCTCCCACTTAACCCGAGATCTCTATCTTCATGGAACATGTTGGCCTTTTTATCTTCGTCTTGATCTTGTACTTGTAGGATTACAAATAAATTTGAAATACAAATATAACAAATATATTCTAATCCTATCTATTACACCGGATCCAATATCCGTAATAAAAAATACAAATCAATAAAAAAAATAAAACATCACAAACACAACCATGACAAGGGTCAAAATACCTATGGCTCGATTCACATCACAATCCATGAACCACAAAAAGCTTTTGATCTTTTGTCAAAAAAAAATAAATTTTTGACAAATAAAACATAGATCAAAATTATAACTTTACCATCTATACGCACGTAACCGTGGCTCTGATACCACTGTTGGGAATCATGGTATCAAATACACAGCGGAAGCAGTTTTGTTTATTAATAAAATCGATTATATACAATATATAATATGTTTAATTTTATTAATCCAATTAACAAAATATTCCCAATCAGGATCTTGGTTAAACGCGTATAAACAAATAAATTATAAACAACCATAGGGGGTTTAGTAATCAACCTTTGACGACTACACCGGAATTGTAACACGCGGGTTACAACGAATCCTCGCTAGTAGGGAGTTCACACCCGAGCACTGGCCAACCGATAGCAACACTTTGCAAGGTGGAGGCGGCAATGGTGGTGGTTTGCGGCGGACAAAGGGGCGGCGGCTCCTAAGGGTGGCCGCAAATCTTGAGAGGAGACAAGTGTTATGTTGTTTTATCTTTTTCAAAACATATGTGATTAGAGTTTCTATCACACCTATTTATAAAGATAAAAGGCACTTGACCACTTAATTAGTCAAAGTCATTCACTTGACCATTTGACTAGTCAAAGACATGACCACTTAATTAGTCAAAGTCATACACTTGACCATTTGACTAGTCAAAGTGTAAACTTTACTATTTAGTCCCTCGAGTTCAAAACTATTATTATTTCATAAATAATAATAATCCACCAACACATGAACTTATCTGATTCGTGTACCAACGTGTAACTCTTCGGATCGTACCGGGTCGGGTTACGTTGACCTCGACTTTTAATTACATCGGACATACTATATATCCAACATTAAGTACTTAGCTTCTCCATGTGGCTAGGCAAGCCTATTGGTTTTTCAACAAACATTATGCTCTTTAAGAGTGTTTGGTTGTGCTTTTTTTATTTAATAGCTTTAAACTGTTCGGATGAAGAACTTTGTTTTGGTATAATTCAAAACTAGCTTTTGTGTAATGTATTTCTTTTATTAGGTTATGCCAAAGTTCGTATAACCATTTGCATGTCTCAGTTTTTGTAGGTGTAGGAAACTATTTGGCTTGCTACATCGTCTTATTAGAGACAATGGGCCGTTTTTAAGTCAATAGGCTATGTTGGGGTGTTGGCAACTAGGGCTGTGAAGCCACCCCCATTTGATTCGTCAAATGAGATATGTATAGAGGGAGGTATCTGGTTCTTTGTCATCTACTTCATCAAGCCGTTTCGAACATGCTAAAAAGGATGGTTGTTTGGGTTAAGTTCTTGCAAAGATCCTTGGTGGGTGATTTCCAAAATGATTTTAATAATCTGCATACAAATTCTAATACATTGTATACTTAATTTTGTATTGGTAAATACAAACTTCTGTACAAGCTTATAAGCCATTTTGGTGTTTATTAATTACAGTGATCATGTTTATACATTACATTGGCTTTCTTTGGCTAATTTTTAAGTATAGGATGAGTTAGATTGCGTATCTAAAAGAGCCTTGGTGATTGTTGTGTTTATGTCATTTCTTTTATTTATACTCTACTCCTCGTGAATTGATGTATTAGTCGTATTAGCAAATTTGTTTTAAAAATAAAGTAGGTGAAACACGTCACATAAGGTGCGGCAAAAAAACATAAGAACCCGCGATAACGTGCGGGCATTCCCACTAGTTATTTAATATGAGAGACAAGTTGATAAATAAGTACTAGTGGGGAACCCGCGCGTTGCTGCGGGAAGACAATTTGTCGCGCAATATTCGTTACTGTTAGTTTATCGATTATCTCATGATATATTGTGTAGTATTTGATTTTAAAGGTGTGCTAGATCTAGTAAATGTATTGTTAATGGATTTTATTTTTAAGATGGTTCTTGGACTTGTAGAAAATAAATATAAACAAACTACTGACTTGGTTGAGAAGACGACAAAAAATTATGCCATGGTGTCATTACTGGTAATATTGTTTTTATATGTTTTATAAAACTTTATTTGTAACTTTTAATAAGACAAACAAATTAAGTGGTTTTTAGTTATTAAATAAATATCTATTTAACCCATTTGTGAAAAATGGGTTATTACCAAGATTTAACAACCACATATTCTTTGCATTCATAACCAATATATTTTAATGCATCGTGCATTATGCCTCTACAATTGATATATATAATCAAATCAATAGAGTTGTATAATGCGTTTCCGGACCAAGAAAAAAAACAAGAATTGAAAATATTACCGAATTGAAAATCATGTACACGTTAGGGCTTAAATATTATACATGATACCATATTAAAAATCTAAAAAAAGTTATGGATTTCTACCTTGTAACTTGAGCCATCTCACATTGAATATGACCGTATTAACTGTTTCCCCCTCCATTTTTACTAACAATATTAATAAACATTTCCATATCTTTATTCATCTCTACCTTCTAAATTAAAAAAAAAAAAAAAATCAAAACATTTCAAGCTCCGGATGAATCAGACCGGAATTCAAATTTTTTTAATAAAATCTCAATTACTAATTCATTCAATTTGAGTGAAAAACAATTGGCTTTTAAAGAACTTTAATAGTATTTGAGATTAACTATAAAAGAGAACATTAAAATCGTTGGCCTCCATTTGCAATACTTACGTAACAAAGCAACCCTCACCCCATCACCTTCTATACTTAAATTATGATTAGCAACCAATAATGGGAACAAATTATGCTACTAAAATTTTGATTGATTATTAGATAGCTATAATAAAACAACCTTTTTTTTAATTTAAATCCTACCATACAAAAATCATTAAAAAAATACAACATAACCAATTTTGCAAGGGAAATAAGGTGGGTCTAAATAAAAAAAAAAAGTAATCTAAAATTGAAGAAAAAATTTACACAAATCAGTAAATGTGTCTAAAATTGTTCTTTCGTATTTTATGTATATACATCTCAAAGAAAAAGGTATGTATTTATTACTTGAATTGTGAATGGAGATGGATTAGATTGATTGTGATTTCTAATCACTTTTGATTCCAGTGGCTATAACAGCAACATACATGTGACGGTTATATTTTTACATTGTTATGTAAACGTATCGGCACAAGGCGAGGTTAGACTATGGATTCAAAGTGGAAAAAAAAAAAGACGAAGAGCAACAAGAAAACTCGTGCTAATAACGTGTTAGAAAATAACAATCTAGAATTCATGATGTATGGAAAGAAAGAATAAAGGAAAAGAGAACTTTATTCATTGATATGTTTCATATACCATTTTTTTTAACGGCCAAATTTCTTCTAATGTTAGTTGTTAGTGGGTATTGAACCCATGACCTCCATGTTAGTACAACAAGTTAGTTACCAAATAAAGGACCACTATTTATACGTCTATAAACATTGAAAGATATGTAAGTTATGTATGTGAAGAGTCACTCATTATTTATATGCCAAATACATGACCACTATTTATAAGATTATAATATTGATACAAACGTAATAAAGACATGGAGGTTATGAATGTAAAACGTCACTACATTATTGTTAATTTCCTCATCAATTTTATAATTATGTTTAAATTAATTTCTTCAACAATTTAATATTTAGGTAGAAAGACAATTTACCGCTAAATGACTTACAAACATTGTACTATAAGCAATAAATGTTGTATTTACTTAATACGTACCAAATTGTTTGCTATAGAATTTGCTACAAAAATGTTTGCTTATGGATTTTTATACACAGTTTTTGCAATGAAAATGTTAATTACCATTTTAACTATGGTCTTTGCTACAAATTTTAGACACTAATTTTTTTATGCAAATTTATTAACTTGTTATTTTACATATCTCGTGGGTTTAATATTATTTTGTTTACAAAAGTATCCGAATTCATTAACTATATATAAACACAACTCCAAAATTAATTATAAAAGAATTAGCCGTGAAAAGAATATGAATGTATGTATATGTGTGATTATAGTAAAAACACAGTTGTTCACATTACAAGTAAAACATAGTATTTAAGCAAGAAACTAAGAATTAAGTAACTTCAAAAACAAACCTAGTACTAATGATTCTAAATTTAATAACTTGTTAGGCAGAAGAAATGTCGGTTTCATTAAATCTATCTTGTTTTGCTAGCAACATGTAATACATGGTTTCACCACTTGATCTTCATGTATCATACTTTTCAGCCTGTTTGCGCTCCTTCAAATACGATTTTAAGACTGCATTATTAAGATTGCTAAAACAAATAGCAACAAGAAAACTCGTGCTAATAACGTGTTGGAAAATAACAATATAATAGCAACCTACATACAAGTTATATAAACATGAGAAGAAGACTCTAAACATCATGTATGGAAAGAAAGAATGAAGGAAGAGAGAACTTTATTCATTGATATGTTTCATATACTAAATAAAAGACCACTATTTATAAGGCTATAAAAATTGAAAGATATGTAAGTTATGTATGTGAAGAGTCACTCCATTATTTAGATACCAAATAATATTTATAAGACTATAACATTGATACAAACATAATAAAGACATGGAGGTTATGAATGTAAAGAGTCACCACATTATTGTTAATTTCTTCATCAATTTTATAATTATGCTTAAATTAATTTCTTCAACAATTTAATAGTTGGGTAGACAGACAATTTTACCCCTTAAATGACTTCAACAAGCATTGTACTATAAGCAATAAAGGTTGTATTTACTTAAATTTTACAGGTATCGTTCACTCATGCTTTATAATATAGTATAGATGAGGAGGCATCAGAAAATGTCACATGCATTCAAATATTTTTGTTTATTATATAGTAAAATAAAGTTAAATATAAAAGTTAATTAGATATAATTGATATTAATTATAATTATTTATAAAAAGTAGGCTATATTAATCTAATATACTAACATTTAAAATTGATATTGATTGTTATAATTATTTTTTTTAAAGGCGAATTTCTTGTTCCTTGTGAGACTTAAACTCAAGACCTCATACTTTTAGTGTATTAAAAGGCTTTGCCTTGCCTTTGGACCACCAACCCCGATGGTTGTTATAATTATTTATTAAAAGTAGAATATGATTACGTATAATAACTTCGGTTGGTGATTTAGGGGTGCATAGGATGATTCAGTTTGAACCTAAGCTATAACTCTACACTTTAATGCGACCGTGCCTCTTCTAAAATGAATATTATTAGTTCATATAAGACAGAGTCAAATTGCATAAAAAGAATAATGTTGAACCATTTAGTTGACCAATATAATAGTCTACTACAAATTGTGCCATATTTTAATTATATGTCTATAGCTATAAAAGAGAAAAAGAGAAAGATCTTGTTCTTTACAAAGTATGCCATATATACCTTTCAATCTAATAATATAAAAGGAAAGCATTCGATTTTGTTGATGATAATTATCGAAATACTACGGTTAGTTAGTCAGCTTATTATTTATAGTAAAAAGAAGTTGCGGTTTTATTCCAGCTAGAACAATTTTCAAAGCTAGTGTCATATAAAGATATGATGCTTTCACTTTTGTAAAGCAATATAGTTTTATCCACTTTCTATAACATATATAATGGGTCAATACAATTTATTGGTTATAGGGAAAAACCATTCAGTCCATCAATTTAAAATTACCTGGCAATAGCGTAATTGACTAATAACAAAACCTAAAATATAATCAGCTCATGATCGCCTGAATAAAACCAACATTTAAAACCCTAATCAAATCACTCAATCCAACAATCAAAATAAGTTAAACCAACATAAGAATTCTTTTCAAAACTTACCTAAAATTGAGATGCAAGAATAAAACTTATAACCTAATCAGCTCCTTTCCACTTCTAACTTACGCAACAACATATGAAAGAGTTGATGTTGAGTGAAATAGTGAATTTCATTTACTAATATAGTAATGACAGGAGCTTCAATTTCAATCAATTGGATTTATGGCATATAGATTGAAATAAGAACTTTGGTGTGCTTTAGTTGTTTTATCATTTTAGTGTTAAGCATCTTAAAACTAAGTTGATAATTGGATCAATTTAATAATACTTAGGTAAAAAAAAATAATATTTTATCCCTTACTAACTTCATTAGGGTATTATACCATATGTATTATATATTGTAATTACTTAAATTTTGTTAGAATCCTTCCATCGTGCTTTATAATATAGTATAGATTACAGCTTGTCGATTATTTCATGATAAAGCCTATGCAAATACCGATTATTTTTTTAACGTGTATGGAAATTGAACACTATATTTTGTTGTAGTGAATATTTAGTTCATTAATGACTCTTACTCTTAGTTACTTATCGTGCCTAACAATTGAGCTAATCGTGTTGATTTTGTTTTGTATAAATGTTGTATTTCAAAAACAATATGTTACAACTAATTGTATAATTTTAATTAACATATTCATTTTTAAAACTCACATTGATAAAAAGCAATCGATTTGATATGTTGCTTATTTTTTTAATTGTCAGTACTGCATAAAAATATTTTTTATAACAAGTTAAGGAAACAAATAATTCAAAACAGCGATTTTGGAAATAAGGGAGTAAAATAGTATATGGAAAATGGAAAAAGTGGAGTATGAATAAAATCATGAATACGCAGTAAATTAGTAAGTCCAGTAGCGGCCGGCTTATATGGACCATTTTCATATATTAGGCCCATTTGTACATAATTAAGCCCAAGTAATTTATAATTATTCAAACGAAATATTATGCACTTTAGGCCCATTTTCATCTATTAGAAGAGCCCATCATTTTAGTCCTTCCAATTTCCAAATTCCACTCTTAACTAGGCGAATTAACAAAGGCCGAAGGGTGTGGTGTGGACCTTGAAAATTAGTTTAATTTAATTATTATTTTTGTTATTAATTATAAAACTGCAAGGATTACATCAAGATAGCAGGCAAGCGGGTAACAAGTTGTGCCGCCACCCCTTTCTGGATAGCAAATCCTAATCTACTAAACACATGTGGTAAACAAAAAAGAAAAATCTTGTTAATAATCATGTTTTTTTAAGAGGATGGAAATGAAACTTGATACATTTTTAGGTGCACTGATAAATAAGTTTGATACGTGTGCCGCTTAGTGATAAAATTAGAATAGCGTGGTAACCTTTTCATACATTACAACTCTAAGGGGCTGTTTGGTTGATTAAATGCTGAATCATTAAGATGTCTGAATGGTTAAGAGGCTCTGAATGATTAAGTGTTGAATGATTCAGCTATGCACCAAGTCTGAATTGTTCAGTTTTTAATCATTCCATTCAGAGCCTTTTTTTAGGTTGAAACAAACAGTCTGAATGTTGAACCATTCAGAGCTGAATGATTCAGAGCCTTATTAAGAGGCTATCAAACAGGCCCTAAATATACATGGATGACGGACCTATATAAGTTACAAACTTTGAGTTGATGCAAGTTGAGAGAAAGCTTTATCAACAAACCAAGCTCGAGGAAAGCCATTCAAACTTGATAAGGCGAGTACTCCCAAGTCCGAAAATTTGTAGTTATATTATAAAACTAATGGTTGTGATGTGCAATTTTATAGATGTTTATAACTTTGTATATTGAATGTGGTCAAAAGATAAATAGACAAGAAACAGGATTACAAAAGCATACTACAAAAGATATTTGGTGGGTTGAGTTGAAATGATCAAAAGAGCATTCAAGTTTTAGTGTGGAAATTATTTAAAAGCAATCATTTCGTTTGTAAATTCTAATGAAATTTCTATTCTTAACCCCTTATTCACTCGCAAACTTCTATTGTAATGCAAGAAAAGCTAAAGGTCATAAGTCAAGGTCCATGGACCCTCTTTGTTGACACCTTCTTGCATCACACTTTGTATTCCATGCTTATATATTTGTACATGTGAAAGGACCAATTAAAAAGAATACCTTTATTTTAGTTTAGTTTAACATGACCCCTCTCCTCAATATAATCATTTCTGTATGATAACAAACCCTTAAAAAGATACACCAAATGGTTTAGACTGCACGGTGTGGGGGGCAAGGGCAAACGGGCAAAGCCTTGTCACATAGGCGCCACCTAACTTTGAAGTATTTACCCTTCACATCACAAAAGGGAACGTGTGGTGAAAGGCAAGAGGCTAAAAAGTTAAGTGGGGAAGAGAGGCAACACCCATGGATATAGGTGATCTTGCCCTCCGACAACGCCTAAAGGCAAGGAGCACAGGGTGGTGTCAGGTGTGGGTGACGTGGAGGGGCTTGCCCTCCAATCTCCGGCCCCCACTCCGTATAGTCTTAAAACCACTTTAATAACCCTTTTTAACTATAGGCAATTCAACTAAAAGCAAACTACAAAGAACAAGATTTTACATAATTAACAACCAACCATTTTGTAGTCAACTAAAAGCAATTCTGTAGGGTCCATTTGGTTGCCATGTTCCAAAACATCTTCAAGAAAGTCCTTCCCTTGGCTGCCTACCACACACACACACACACACTAAAACACACAAAAGCACCATTTAAAGACACATAATGCACATCAAAACATGGAATCATGGTGTATTTTCAAAAAGCAAATCACCATTATTCATAGCACTTCCCACTAAAACAGATGCTACCAAATTCCAATATGAACAAGCAAGTAAACCATACCAACAGTTAACAACAAAGCATCTCAACTTCTTGATTTCAGCTTATATTTTCTTGAAATTTAATCATAAAGTCAAGATCTTGATGATTGGTAGAGAAATTATCATAGCCACAATGAAGAAGAAGCATGACAAATTGACAATATCTTCAAACTACTAAATTAAAATATTGGATGAAATGGACAAAAGAAGCATCACAAGAACTTAAAAACAGTTTAAACAAAACTGGGAATTTAACTTTAATGTTCTTGAATAATTTGGAGTAAGTGATCAAAATTTAAAAACAGACTAAACAGTATGATGAAAAAAGATAGAACTCTCACCTTTCTAATGTCCTCTGATAAACAACCAAAAAACAAGCCTATTTGCATGGTTTACGACGCTAATCCTCTTCTGGAGCAGGGAGATTAAGATCAATCATATCAGTATAAGTTGCACTCACTTGTTCCATTGCTTCCATGTGATTAATCCTATCTTCAGCACCATTGATAAAATGAGACCTTTTGTGCCCCCCTAAAGCCTGCCCTGACTTAAACATCCTGAAACAAATAGGACATTCGTGTCCCTTGTTCTTTTTCGGACTTGTTTTCTTCTCAAGTTTAGTCTTTTGACTGCGTGCGTATGCGGCCTCTGAACTGTTTCCAACCGCGTTAAAAGCATTATTCTTTTTGTGGCATGGTCTATGTCCTCCAAGCCCTTGAAATGAACTGAAAGTTTTGTTGCAGTTCAAACATTCGTACTTGTTTTTCTTCTTATATGAATCATCATCTCTAATAATTTTCTTTAACGAACTATCATACCCAAATTCCCTAAACAAATTTCGTCGAATTTCTTGCTTTTCCTCATAAGACAAGTCTCTGTAGTTGAAACCTTTCACTTCATTCCTAAGAAGCCCCTCATCTAAGGTGTTGTCTGACGATTCCACAACCGAATTAACACCACCCCAGTTCCCCGAATCCTTAGATAACATCATCAAACACATTGCCACATCTTCTTGTCCAAACTCATCAATCTCAGAAACAGATGAAGATCCATAATTGTAATTGCTATTACTACTATTAGTATTAGTTAAAGACAAAGAAATTGGTTTAGTTACTACCTTCTTGCACCTTTTCGCTTCGGATCTTGTCACAAAAACAGGATCTTGCAGCTCGTTTTCATCGGTATGGTCAGAATCACTACCACTAGTCCATGAATAATCATAATCCTTCATACCCTTATCTTTTCCTGAATGAAAAGCCATATGACCACATAAAGCTTTCAAAGATTTAAACCCTTTGCCACATTGTTTACATATCTTCTCATTTGGTAAAGGTATAGTTGAAGATGAAGATGCCCTCCAACTCTTTTTAGGATTCTCTCTTAACCCATAAATATTTGAATTCCCATTATCTTTCATGGGCTCAAAATTTTCATATAATTCATCCGAGTCAGTAGCAGTAGTAGCAGTAGTAGTAGCAGTAGCAGCAGCGGCAAGTACATGAGACCTCATATGCCCACCTAATGATTTCCCACTAGGAAACCTTTTATCACACAACTTACACACAAATCTCAACTCATCATCATGATATTCATCCATCTTGAATATCTTGTTCCAAGATCAAATTTTTATAAATGCCCAAATCACAAAAATCAAGAAAGATCAGTTAAAACTGTTCAAACTGTTCAACTGTTGAAGATTTAACTACATTTGCTGATTCTTGAAAACCAACATCTTTATGGCACAAATCCCAAGAACACAAACATTTAAAACAGATCAAAAGGTTATAAAATTCACAACTTTTTTGAACTTGTCAAAGCAGATCATGTCTTTGGTATAAAAGATCAAAACTTTTTTTATTTTAATTTAGGGGAAGTTCAAGATCAACCCAAAAACAGAAATCAAGAAAGAAAGCAACACATAACTTTAACAAATCTGGTACCTAAACACACATACACACACACATAAATAGAATGAAAAACATTAAAAACAAAACACTATGTTTATTGTAACACTCAAAATTGGTAAAAATTAATGAAAATAAAAATAAAAATAAAAAAAGTTTGTAGAAAAAAAAAAATAAAGTTTGGAGCAAATTAGAGATGCAGAATAGAAAACAGACTCCATGACTGTTTCATATGTGTGTTGTGATGTGTGTTGTTTCTCTCTCTATATATATGAGTTTCATGCATGGAAGTAAAGTACAAATAAGAGGGGTGGCACGTGTAATCAAGAGAGAGAAGCTCGTTGAATGATCTGACGGTCAGTAATTTAGTTGGATCGAATTTGTAGGATCTCTTGGTTTCAGAAGGTATTTGCAGAACAGGGGACTTGTTATTTGTTGAGTGAAGAATAAATTATATTATTATTAATTTATTATTCCTCTTTGTTATAAATTAAAAATAAATAAATAATATGATGTAACGCATGTTTCACCTTTCAAGAATCAATGTTGATTTATTTTGTTCTTTTCTAAAGAATAGAATTCAGTTTTGTAGATATAATTTTACATTTATAAAAGTTAATGCGATCTATAAAAGAATAGATGAATGGTATGAGATGAAATATTGTTACGGTAAAGTCCTAAAATTAGTATATTCCTTCGGTTTTAATAATAGAAATTGATTAATGTGGGGACATGGTATGCCATGTGATTTGGAAGTTCGAGCGTTAAGTGCATCATGGCTTGCGTGAGGGGAGTATTTTGAAGTTAAGACTTTAGACTTTCAATCCATTAAGGCTTCGATTTTTATTTTTATTTTAAAAGATGAATTATATATGGTATTTTTGCAATCAAGGTGTGATGATGTTATTTCTAATTTGCATTTGGATTCCGTTTTGATAATTTAAAATTTGAATCTTATAATTTGTGGCAGTGTTTGATAGTCTCACAAGATAGAAAATTAGTCCGATATTTCTACGGTTTGTGAGTTTTATTAATGCTCTTGTCATGCAAATAATTCTAATCCTACCATTTACTTTTCTTCATTGTTTTAAGTTGTTTTTATTCATTTTTTGGTTTTGCAAAATGCCCCTAGTAATATTCGCTTTACGCCTTCAAAAGGTTGAGGTGGCCTAGCAGCAACAAGCCGATCTGAGTCTTAGCTCGTCTTTAAGCTCTTTCTATCAAGCTCAAATTCAACTTGGAAGTAATTTTTCAAGCTCAGTATCGGGTCAGTTATTATTTACTTACTAATTTATGCATTTTTTTTTCATTTTTTTCTAATATTTGTAATTATAACATTATGTGCAACATAATATTAAATATTTAGATATTTATCTATAAAGTTATAATTTTATATACAACATTAATTATCATACAAATGTATATTTAATATATAAATAAACTAGATTGTCCTTAGGGAGGTTTCCATGATAGACAAATCTAATATGAGGTGATAAAATGTGAGTCACGTAAAAGGAATATGTCGTTTTTCATAAAAAAAATGTATAGAATCAAAACTCGATAACTCATAAAATCTACTTCTAATTATACGTGTACGCTTTTTTTATTTTACTAGTTAAGACTGTATATGAAAGGTATATGTTAGATATATATACATGTTGTTGATGAAACTTGTATGTTTATTAATATTTACATGCTTTCAAAGCTTCTTTTTTTAACATTACACAATCCAATAGTCATGCACATTACGTACTTAATTAGCAATGATCTGTCATCAAGTTTGTTGCTGTAAAACAAAAAAGTTAGATTCTTACCAAGCTGGCTATATCTATGAATATATATGTAGTTAGCGGGTTTTATATGTAATAGAAGGTTAAAATAACATATATAATATCTTAACATGATTAGTGACTTGTTTATACATGATTAATGAATTACCTCATCACATCGTGTGTTTTTTTTTTGTATGAACAAAACCCACTAAAAAAATCCTCTTTTTTCGTTTTTTGTATACCACTATGGTACTCGTTGGAAAGATAATAAAACGCTCGTTAATTTTGTATATTTTTTTTAAAAAAATTGTCGTTTATAAAAGTTATCAACATTTAAAAATTGTGGGAGGAAATGCGTATGCCATGCACATGAGGGAGAAAAAGACTTTTGAAAGGAATTTTCAAGAGGTGAGAAGGTCTCACCTAGTGCCATGTAGCGTATCCCTTTCATTTATTATAGGGGAAATATCATAACAAACACTAAACTTTCTGTTTTTTCTCACTAAAGTCACTCAACAATCTTTTGCACATAAAAAGCACACTTCCAATTTGTTCTTACAAAAGTCACTTAACATTTCTTTGCACCTAAAAAACACTATACTTTTTGTTTTTTCTCATAAAAGTCACCGAAGATTTCTTTTTCGCATAACACCCCTTAAAATGTCATTTTCGAAAAAAAAATTGATGGTTTTGTTTTAAATAACCTGAAACCGAAACTCTTAGTTGTGTTTGCTTACGTGTTGCATAGGTGGTCTATATATTTTGTATCCTTAAAAAATCTCAAACCGATGAAGTTAATTAAGAAAGTAAAGTACTTCACGCGTCTTATATCGATTAAAAAACAATTTTTATTTGTTATATAACTTTTTTCTTTGTACTTAAGAATTGTATGGCTATTTAAATTAGCGAAACTAATTTACTATGATTGAAACAAAAGGTTTTTTTGTCATATAATTTATTACAAAAATAAATATATAATTACAAAATATCTTAAAAACTATAAAAAAAAACCACATGACAAAAAAATAGTGTTGGGTGACTTTTATGAAAAGACATAAAGTATGGTGTTTTTTAAGTATAAAGAAATGTTGAGTGACTTTTGTAAGAAAAAACTAAAAGTGTAGTGCTTTTTGTATGCAAAAAAATTGTTGAGTGACTTTAATGAAAAAAAACTGAAAGTTTAGTGTTTTTTATGATATTTCCCCTTTATTATATATAGAAGATATAGATATAGATTGTATATTTAATATGCTTGATTAGGTGTGCAAGCAAGTTCGAGCTCAATCAGTGCATCTTGGGCCCGGACTCGTTAATTAAATCGCTTATTTTTAGAGTCGAGAACGTTTAGTGTGGCTCGATTTTAGATTTTAGTGTACAACCAACTTGACTTGTTTACACCCTTAACCATTGCAAACAAAAACATAGATAGACAAGTCAAGTAACTTTTAACACATTCTGAAGTCTGAACCTCTTGTCTAGGACAAAGGTCATAATTATGTCGGAAATTTTTGCCAAAGGATGTACCATAAATTCTACTAGAACACCATAATTTATTGGCGTTTAGTAAAATCTCACATAGATGACTTTAACGTTTAATCCAAGTAAAATATGATTCTACTGGAGTTAAGAAAACAAATGAGTTTAAGACCCCCGTAGTCAAGCGTTATGGAGGGCATCAAAAACAAATTTGCGCCGGTAACACCGACACATAGGGAAGCTATGTTTGAAACAAGGCTCCCATCGTTACCGATTTAACACTCCAGTGAAATGTTATCCCACCAATCAAATTTTGGCACGTCACATTATTCCAAAGTTTAATAAATAACGGTCAAAAAAAAAATTAACACCTCAACGTTCTCTTCTTCTCCAACGGTTGGTGGTGGTGGTTTTGGATGGTGTTTGTGGCAGTGGCGGTTGTTGGTGATAGAGTTCCGACGACTAGTGTTGGGTGTCGATTGTTGGTGATGGTGTTGGGTGGCGGTTGTTGGTACAGATCTGTAGAGAGAGAGAGAGAGAAGAAGAAGAAGAGGGCAAAGGAAGAAGAAGGGGTAGGTGGTGGTGTACGGTGGTGGTGGTGGTGGTGATAGTGAATGTTTGTGTGTGAGAGATGATGAAGAAGAAGGAAAGAATGTTGGTTGTGATGATAAGTTGATATGATGTATATTCAGTTTTTTTTTTAATAAAATAATAATTAGCGCTCCAATTTTATCCCCCACTACACCCCGTTTTAAATTCACACCTCATGCTAACTCAGCTGCCACGTAGACCAATCAGAAAGGAGGACCTTAAATTCCCCCTACACATGTCTAATGATAATCAAAGTTTGAGACAGGGGAGATAGATGACTCCAAAATAGAATTTTGTCGAGAGGGTAGAACTATTCTTCTTCGGCCATTGTGAAAGGTAAGCCCTTTTATGCAACCAAAAACATCGAGGTTCAATTTAACAATTTACTATTTTTATAAAGGGAATATTTCATAAAATAGCAATCAAGTTTTAGGAGTATTCTGATTAGGTCACTCATCAAACTTTTTGTTCCAATCAAATCACTTAAGTTTATTTAGATGTTCTAATAATAAATATTTTTCCTGAACAACAGGTCACAATCCTACATAGCATTTATTTAGATTTTTTTTTTAAAAACAAAACATGCTGACATGGAATAAAATAAATCAAACCAAATAAAAAACAAATCCAAACAAAACCAAAACATAAAAACCAAATCAAATTCAGTTCTCGTTAGAGTGTTTCTATTGCTGCCGGTTTGTGTTTCGATCGAGATTCAGTTCTCATTAGGGTGTAGATGAAAAGCTTTGAAGATGGAGAATCACGAACAACCGTAAACAGCGAACGTGGAGCAAACCTTTGAACAATCGGACAACATTGGTAACCTTTTTTGGTACCAATCGAAGAGCAGGTAATATTTCTGATGTAGCATATGCATTACCCATTCATAAGTGTGTGTTTTTATTTTGATTCTTATGCATAGCAAGAAAGGTAACTTGTTATCGTTCTTGAAGAAGACTCATGAAAGAAATAAAAAAGTTGGAAACTAAAGTAGGTGGTGATACTTGCAGAAAGTATGCCATTTTTAAATATTTGCCATTTTTAAATTTTTTTCGTAATTTAAAAAATTGCCATTTTTTAATTTATTTGCAATTATTTTTTTTTAATTTTTAAATCCATGTTGGCATTAATAAACCATATCAATATATTATACTATATTAATAAGTGAAGGTAATGAATAGTGTTTTTCATTTTGTCTCATTTGTATGTTGATTAATATGTTGTTTTTCAATTATGTTAACATCTTGTGTTGTTGGTGTGGTGTGTAATGCTTTGTCTTATAAGTGTTTGGCCTAGGTTCGATTCCAACTACCCGTTTTTTTTCCTTCTTTTTTTGTAAAGGGTTGGCCAATTTTAAGTGGGACAGGTGGCCTCCCTCTTGCTGTGATTTGGACGCGTGTATGAATTTAGAGCAAGCTGCCAGTTGTTAGCTCTGCAAGATGCCACCACCTCCTGTTCTTTTCTTTTTTCCCCTTCTCTCTCTATAACAAAACCTCTTCAAATAAACCCTGTTTAGTATTTTCCCACCACCGGCAACTAAGAAGATCTAATCAAATCAGATCGAGGTAAACGAATCATCGTACCTTCAATTTTTTAAACTGATTGTTCGTGTTATTCATCTTCACTTCTTGATTTCGTAGTTTTTAAGGTTAGGGTTATACTGATTATGCTAGGGTTCAGGCCGCTTCAACTAAGTTACAATTGAGTAAACCGTTTCATCAGGCTACTTTGAACAATTGAAAACCACTACACCTTTAGTCCATCATTCGGGTTTGGGTTTGGATTCGGATTCGGGTTCGGATTCGGGTTCGGATTGGGGTTAGGATTTGGGTTTGGATTGGGGTTAGGATTTGGGTTTGGATTGGGGTTAGGATTTGGGTTTGGATCAGGACCACGTACCGCCTGAACAAAGGCTGGTAACATAGCAGTAAAGGCCTAAGTTATTGCCGCTAAAATAGTTGGATCAGGTTCATTTGATCCAGAAGGGTTACCAGAGGAGCTACGTTTCGAACGACGGGGAGGCATCTAGAAAAAAAAAACATTAAGAGTATAGGGGAAAAAATTAGAAAATTAGAAAATAATAATAATAAGTAATCATAAAATGAATACCTAACCCAACGTCTACCCAATCCTCACATGTCTTAATTATTTAGTTAAAGTTTCTACAGGATAGAGCCTAGAGCTCTGATACCATAACTGTAACACCCCAACCTGAATAGGGCTGATGTGTCACACAATAAAGCAATCAGAGACAATTTAATTACTTAATCAATAACTTAACCTCAAAATTTAAAATCAAAATCCGAACAACGGTCTTAGCAATAACCAAAATAAAGTCTTAATTTATTCAACACTCAATTTATTTAAGAAGTTATTATCTTCCAAACTCTAGCCTTTTGATAACGCTCTTCACACATTTCCCCGATTCCCCTGAGTACCTGTATTAAAATAAGAGAAAACAACAAAAAGAAAAACGGCTGAGCCAAAAATTGCTCAGTAACGGAAAAACAATAGCAATATTAAATTTAATGATAGAAGTGATATAATAAGCTGAACGATCACTGATGAAGCAATACAATAACTATCACAATATAGCAGTATGATCAATAATGTGTGGTGAACAACCAATGATGAGCCATTACGATAATAATCAATATGGAAATACCCATGTGAGCCGATAACAATAACACTAAACAACATGTATATTAGGCTGCAGACTAATGCACCAATATGTAGAGGGGATGTGGGCACTCACACGTATCCCAATACCAATACAATAACAATAATATCCTAGGATCGATCCATACGCCTCTCAATAAATAATATGCAATAAGTGCCACTCTTAGCACACAATAATAATAGAGACGCCGTGAGCCTTTCGCACCGCCACGGATGGTGCACGTCAACTGTGCCAGCGATGACGCCCTATGTCCCCATAGGTGGATGTGCTCGGGTATTGAGGACAATGAAACGGTATATAAATCAATTCAATTAAATTATCACTTTAACGCTCAATAATCGATAATCACTGGAACACACGATAATGAGAAGAAAAAAAATAAGTTATCGCGTGTGAATCACCAACCTATCTAGATTCAAATCAATAAGATCACAAGCCATGAAGGGTTGGTGATTTATATTTCATTTATCGACTTTCAATTACAATAGAAGCAATAAAAGAAAAACAATAAGATGCTAAAAGTAGGGACCACAGAATCCGTACCTTAAAGCAAGAAATAAGCGTGCCAAAAATTAAGCTCAAGTCAAACGTTGAAATAACCAGAAATCTGAACGATAAACGGTTTTCCCTTCTACTCCGGTAGCGTCGACGGTAACTTCCCCAACCGTGATCGGTCTGGCGGTGGTGGTTTGCACCGGTAGTAACAGCGGAGCTCGGAACCGAAAAATATATTGTGTGTCGTCGGTAATGCGTGGTTCACGATTTCGGTCAGAACGAGTACGACGGCGGTGTTTGTTATTCAAGAACCAGTGAAGGTTTATGTTTGAGTGATGAGGACTTCTGAGACTCCCCAGACTAAGCGCCTCCACATGATATATGGCTTACTACTTCGACTAATAATCAATTCAATCATAAATTTTATTCATTACTTGCCGGTTACAAGATGAAACATTTGCCACATTCAAACTTGTTTATGTACTTCTATTGTATTTAATTGTAGAAGATGGAGAGTTTTCTGCCTTAACATGTTATTATTATCATCATTATTTTTATTATTATTACATGTTAAGTATTAAATCACCTAAATATGACACTAAAATACGTTATTTATTATTTTAGGGTTTTTTTTTTAAATTTCGTATATTACATTTACCCTCACTTCGGTTTACCGACATTAGGTTTGTTGGTATTAATTGATTTACTTTTCATGTTTGTAGGTTTTTGTGATGAGGATGAACTGCTCGATTTGCTATGATGATATGGTGATCATGAAGAGGTTGATTCTATTTGAGTTGATGAAATAAGGTTTCAAATTATGTCATCTCCAAACAAGGTGTTTTTTTTATTGTTTTAGATGTTTCTTAGGTTTCTTGGTTAACCGCTGTGTTTTAAGCTTTCAGGTAAGATCTTATACATAATAATATCCATATTGGGAAGTAATCCATATACGTGTGGTAACTAAAGTGGTTCAGATAAAAATCATAAAATATATAAAAAAAAATCATGAACAAATGACCAAATTGATTAGTTTTCTTATGTACAGGCCGTACATGTTCCTTCAAGAAAGCGTTTGAGGTCAGTTTGTCTTCAAACATTTCATCTCTTCATTCGATAAAATATATATTTACTAAATTTTACATGCAGTGTGGGAAAAGAAAATGTCACTAATGATTCTAAGACTCTGGAGCAAATCTCACAAACTATTGCTCCAACAAGAGAGGTTCAATCGGCCCTTGGAAATGAGTACCCTAGCTTTATAAAAACAATGCTCAAATCACATGTTGCTATTTGTTTTTGGATGGTAATTTGATATATATTTACTTATTAAATAGACCAACTTCATGCGCAATGTGACAACTTACACCATGGATGGCAGGGCTTTCCGCTGCCTTTTTGCAGATCGTATTTGCCAAAACAAGACTCTTTGATCGTAATCAAAGACGAAGATGGAGAGCAATTTAATCTCAAATTCATCGCTTATAGATTTGGGCTTAGTGCAAGGTGGAGAAACTTTGCAGTTGGACATTAATTGCTTGAAGGGGATGTTTTGGTCTTCCAGATAGTTGAATCCTGCAAATTGAAGGTTATATTCTTGTACTTTTTCATTTATGTGTTTTCATCATAATGTGCTCTGGTTTCGTTTATGATAAACATTTGAAGCATTATCTGTTCCCGATTCGCACCAACTAAATTTTTCAAATTATATGAGTATGGTTCTTTGGAATTGTAACAATGTACACTAAACTAATGCATACTTTGAAGCATGTTACGTTATGTCGTTTCTCAACCCGTTTGGTTTCAGATCCAATTATGTTGCCCCTCAAAAAACAGGTCACACAATTGACAAAACAGTGCATTTGTCAATATGAAAGATGGCATCCAAAGGTAAGATTATTGCTAACACCATATTCAGCCTTTTAAAGCATTCTATGAAGGTGTCATAAAAAGCTGGTAAATCATGAAAACAGGCCAAATACAGGCATCAGCTAGATCCAGACTTCATGGAAGACAAGACTGGTTACCACTTACCACAAAACAAGCCTGAGCTTTCTTTCTATAAAAACGATCTCTTTTTGCTTTTAAATTCCGTTACACAAATAACAACCCCTAAGGTGATCGATTCCAACTTATTATGCAATTATATTATGTTTAATTTATTAATCATCTGATGTTTTATTTGATTCTGTGTATAGCGTATTTAGCAACTAACAATTGACGTTTCCAGCTTCGAATATTTGAGTTTTACCCTTTTTTCCGATTTAGTCTTTTTTTTATTTGTTTTTATCGTGTCTTTGATTACGAAAAATTTCAACTAAATATGACGGTTGGCTTTGGCTTTGGCTTAGGCTTTATTAAGATGGAGCTTTTTGCCGGCAAGGCAATATAAATGGCTTTGGCAACTGAATCTATAGTGTAATTAGAACCTCGGATTTATGTATTCGGTGGGATGAGTGGAAAAAAGTTCCACTATCATTCATGTAATTGTTATTTGTTAGAAATTGGTTAGCACCTTTAGCCAAATTTGTTTTTATGAAGTTTTGCTTAAAAAAAATAGAAACTTGAGTTTAGCTAAGAATGATTATCATTAATTAGAAACTTGAAAGCTTATACTGTCCACTAACTATGTTTGTATAAATGTAGAACATTAAGGCTTACTTTGAGTTGGTACTAATCCAATTTGTAGGAACAAAGGCTTGCTGTCTTATGAACATAGGTTTGTTTTACTAACCATGATGTAATTTAGTTAGATTGTTCATAATTATTTGAGGTGTATTTGTGAACGCTATAGTTTGACTACTTAATGTCAAATTGATTATTATTCCACTTTGAAATTGCATTATTCCAAAAGTGTCGTAAAGTGTCTTACTATATATCATATATCACCTTTCGTTATACATAATATTCTTATATTATTTTACATTTTTATGTGGATTAAATCTTGGATTTAATGGTTTTAGAAGTTTTACTAGATATCGGTTCATCAAGCGTTCAAGAACAAAGGTACGAATGGATTGGATGATATTTTACCTTTAATCAAATTTTACGCTTTTCAAACAGAGTTGTGAAACTGTATATAGGAGTTGATGCATGGTGAAAATGTGAATGAATTGTCAGTGGCACTATACATGACTATTCTGACTATTTTTTTTATAAGTTTCTCAACTTTGCAAATGTTTTGTTCAACAAAACTGGTATTGGCACGTATTGTACATTTGTAATGCAATAGCAGGTGGCGCCACTTTAAGACGAGGGGAAGAGGGGTAAAACGAAAAACAAGAGTAGAAGCAGCACCAACACATGAAGATGGTAAGAAGAAAGAAACAATTGAAGAGAATAGAGAGGAGTGAGAAAGGAAAGCATAAGAGAGAGGTTGTATGTTTTAAATTTTGAAACAGTTGGCGTTTACATGAAATGATATTGGAATATGTTTTGACTTGTAGCGTAGATTAAAGCTCTTAATTTTTTATAAATACATATATTCAGCTAAGAAACGTTGAATGCTTACTTATTTTGTAAATCGTATTGTTACCGCCGCAACGAATTGATTGATGCTGGCGCAACGCGCGGCAGGTTAAATACCTAGTTTTAATTAAAAGTAAATGCCATGTAGGATGGACAACCTATTTATTTAGGTCAAATATCTATGATTGAAACATCAAACTAAACTTAAGTGATCTAATTAAAACAAAAAAATTAATGAGTGACCTGATTAGAACATTCATAAAAGTTGGTTACTATTTTATAAAGTTATCCCTTTTATAAATAAGCGACATTTACTTTATTTTGAATAAGATTTGTTTTTTCTTTAGATGAGTTTTGCATCCCTTTTAGAGTTTATCCTTTTCAATAAACAAACAATTAGATTAATACTCATGGGTTAGAATCAAATACACGGTGAAAGAAAAATATGAAGTCGTAGGAAGGGTATCAAATGGACTCCGATTTAACTCATTTAAGTGGCATTAGAATCGCCTTATCGAACCCTACGACGTTAGTTTTTAGGTATTCGTTTTTTTGGGTTTTAGCTTGTAGTTTCTAGAATATGTGTTATATCATTGTGTCTTTTATGTACCATCGTGTCTTTTTTTTATTTTCATTATTGTGTCATTTTTTCAATTCATTGTGTCTTTTTTCTTCAGCATTGTGTTATATTTTTTGACACTGTGTTATATTTTGTGGTCCATTATGTCATATTTCTTGATCTATTGTGTTTTTTGTATCCTTCTCATCCTTCTTATTTTTTTTTTTTTTTTTTAGGTTTTGTAAAATAAGTCAACCATAATACTCATATGTTATTAATTTCTAAATCCTACTTCAAGAATCCCAATTCCTTTCATTTTAATCAAATAATCTGAGTTGACCAATTATTAAAAGAAAACAAAAAAACTTTTTTTCACACCCTCTTTGGTTCCATTCACGGGGAATTTTTTTATATTAAATAAGACTATGTGAGTTTTTATATAAATTAATATTTTGACGTGTTACGCGTTGCGGCGACATCAAAACTTAAAATAATTTGAATATTTACCGTCAAATACTTGACCAGACTTGTTTTTGAACAAAATTTACGTCAAAACATAGACAAACTAAAAACGCACATGAAAATAAGCATGTAAACACAGTGTTAGGATCAAATACACAAGACACTTTTTCTAGGAAGGGTGAGAAGGATTGTGGTCCATTGATCTTATATTTGAAAGGTTGAGATTAATTTGTTTGAAAAAAATAAATAATAAATTAGAGGAATGACATAAAACGTCTATAACTTTTTCATACGATATTTTTTTTAATAAAAAATTTCACCATATTAACGAGCGTTTTTTATATTTAATATGAATACCATATTGATACATTAGAATTGAAAAAAAAAATCGTGTTAAATGGGTTTTCTTCTTCATTGTGTTTTCTGATCGTTCATTGTGCTATAGTATGCACGTGTGCTTTATAAAAATGTTATTTATGTTTTTTAGACTACACATGATTTAACTTTGTCCATTGTGTTTTTAGTATGTTTTCCACTGTGTTTTACGTAAATGGTTTTGTATTTGTGGTGTACATTGTGTTTTATTATGTTGTTCATTGTGTTTAAGTCTAATATTCATTGTGTTTTAGTCTTCTGTTCATAATGTCTTTAGTATGTCGTTCATTAGACTGTTCATTGTGTTTTATACCATATTGTTCATTGCATATTTAATACTCATTGTGTTTTACGGTATCTCCATTGTGTCTTGCGCAACTGTGTTTTTTACTTTTTTTTTCAAAAGTATTCACTGTGTTTTAGTCTTTTGTTCATTGTGTCTTTATCATGTCGTCCATTGTGTTTTATGCAACTGGGTTTTCGACCTTTTTTTTTTCCAAAAGTATTCATTTTGTCTTTAGTATGTCATCCATTATGTCTTACGCAACTAGGTTTTCAAAAAAAAATCAAAAGTATTCATTGTGTTTTAGTCTTCTGTTCATTGTGTCTTTAATATGTCATCCATTATGTTTTATACCTTATTGTTCATTGCATATTTAATTGGTACTCATTGTGTTTTACCATCCATTGTGTCTTACGCAACTAAATTTTCGATTTTTTTTCAAAAGTATTACAATATGCTACTCATATTAAAGATAAAAACACGTTCAATTTTATGGTATAATTTAAAAAAAAAAAAAGATGACGCATAAAAAAGTTACGGAGTTTAAAAATGAATGTGGAAATGGCATGTCACTTGCATTTGCATATTTTTTTGACAAAATTATTGTTCCCACTTGTTTAATCCTTTAGACACATGTCATTTTCTAGTGACTTGTCACCCTTCTCATTTTTTTGTAGCATTTATAGAATAACTCAACCCTTTAAAGCAATTATATATTTTCCATGTTAAAGTAAATCTCATAAATTAACAAAATCATTCAACCTATCATGTAAGTTCAATTAGACTACAAAAGCCCCACAAGAGGCTACCAACACCACCCTCATTAGCCGCTGAAGTGATGACCATGCTACTCACACCGGTGGCTCATGCCAACAACGTCGAATGCTAGGCTTCTTGCAATCACATCAAATTTTCATGATGAGCAAACATGAAAATGTAGACCTAGATAGTCACAAAAGTGGTAAAAAGCATGTCATAACTCATAAATTTGGTACGATTCAACAATTTTGATATGTTCCACAATGTTGGTTGCCATTTTTTACTTTTCTTAAGGGGGGCGATGCACTATCAGCAAACGGTGTTGGTACTCTCTACTAGCACGGTAACACTGCCTCAAGTGACATGAGTAGTGGTTTGTTGGTAGGTTTTACGTGTTCAAGTTAACGGACCGTGAGTAGTGTTTTGTGAGTGGAGTTTTTGTTTTTTTATGGGTTGAGTGGTTCAGGGTAATGCTGCCTCTAAAACTGTGTTTTAGGGAATTAGGTTATTAGAAAAATAATCTAGACTATAACCTTAGGGATTTAAAACAGTACTTGCTTCTCTTACTTGTAACCCTAATTGCTTCCCTAATCTTATCCCTATCCTACACCTTATACAACCCTAAGCCCTACAAGTGACTACTCTTATTCGTCTGCTGCAATCCTGATCCACCATTAGATTAATAGGACAAAATCCTCATGTTTAACCTGAACCACCTTGAGATCTCGTCGAAGTTTTAGATTTTAATAACGAACACGTGCAATCTGGAAGGGTGAACGCCTGTATTATGAGTCTTCTGTCTAGGCTGGCATTGCACATATATCCCAATCAGACGAGGGACCCGGATGCCTACCTGGGAATTCTCGGGATGAGTGTTCACTTATAGGCTAAAGCATGTCTTCATTATGTTATTAGAATCTAGAATCTTTGATAAGTCAATGTTTTCGTTTATTCGTTTTAATTAATGAATAAATGATTACATTCCTTATGTAACCTCATTCATTTCATTGTGTCTCTTACAGATCATGCCTCCACGTCGCAGCACTCGCAATAACAGTGGTGAAAACCAAGAGGAAAGTAGCAACAACCACAACACCAACCACAACACCAACCACAACAACAACAACAATAACAACAACAACAATGGTGTTGATGCCCAACTGGCTGCGATCATTTCTCAACAAATGGCACAGCAGATCGCGACTCTGGTTCCTAACTTACTGGCTCAAGTCATCCAGATGAACGGAAACCAAAACGGTAATGGAAACCACAACGGAAACGGGAATGGTCTCCCAGCTTGCACTCTTAAGCACTTTAATTCCTGTAATCCCCCTAAGTTCAGTGGAGAAGAAGGAGCTACGGGACTTCTACAATGGTTCGAGGGTATTGAGAATACCTTCATTAACAGTGAGTGTCCCGATAACTTTAAGGTCCGTTATGCCATGAGTGTTCTTCACAAACGAGCACTCACTTGATGGAATGAGGAAAAGCGCACCCGCGGAGCTGAAGTTGCACTTGCTATGACCTGGGATCAAGTCAAGGAGGTTATGAAAGATGAGTTCTGTCCCCGCAACGAGATTAAGAAACTGGAAGACGAGTTCCACACCCTTGCTCAAGATAGTGGGGAAAACCTTGCTTACAATACCCGCTTTCACGAGCTCAATTTGTTGTTGCCCTATAAAGTCACTCCCCTGCCTGTAGCCATCGAGAAGTATATCGGTGGTCTACCTATGCAAATTCAGGACACGGTGTGGGGAAGGAATCCTACTCCTTGGAAGAAGCCAAACGTTTAGCGGCTACACTGACTGATAATCACGTGAAGAATGGTACTCTGTTTCGCAAAGGTGCTAAGAAGGATGTGAACAAAGCTACACCAGAGCCGGCTAAGGAGATTAAGACTGAGCACTCTGTTAACAAGAAACGTAAGGCCCGAAACTTTACAGTGGTTGCCAACCCCGCACCTAATAAGAAGCCATACACCGGGCCTCACCCTTTGTGCAACACTTGCAAATACCATCATCCAACACAGGTGCCATGTCGTTTTTGCACTAATTGTCAAAGGTATGGTCACCTTGTGAACATCTGTCGAGCTCCTCCTGCTAACGGCCCTACTACCCAAAATAACCCAGCCAGAAATGCCCTAGCTCCCAACCAACAAAACAACAGGCCTGCTCGTGGTCAGTGCTACGAGTGTGGCAGCCCAGACCACTATATCAATGCCTGCCCCAATCGTAACCAAAACCAGAACCAGAACCAAAACCGCAATCAAAACCAGAACCGCAACAAGAACCAAGGAGCTCGAGGTCGCGCCTACAACCTCAATGCCAACCAGGCCCGCGACAACAACGAGGTGGTTAATGGTACGTTTCTCGTTAATAACCACTATGCATCCATATTATTTGATTCGGGAGCTGATAAGTCATTTGTATCACTAAAGTTTGAACCCCTTACTTAACTTACCCCAAACTAACCTAGAGGAACCTTTAGTGGTAGAGGTAGCTAATGGGAATTCTATCTCGATCGATTCTATTATTCGTAATTGTGTGTTGAACCTCGACGAACATACTTTCTCTATCGATCTCATCCCTATGCATCTTGGAAGTTTTGATGTCATAGTAGGCATGGATTGGTTGTCAATCCATCGTGCTGAAATCCTATGTTTTGAGAAAGTCATTCGCATTCCTCTCGAATCTGGTGATATTTTGAAGATCTACGGTGAAAAGCCTTGTGGCGAGCTTAAGCTCATGTCTTGTACTACTGCCCAAAAATACTTACGAAAGGGGTATACGGCTTTCTTAGCTAACGTGATAGAAAAGAAGGACAAGGGCAAAAGTATCCAAGACATCCCAATCATTCGGGACTATCCTGAAGTCTTTCCAGAGGATTTACCTGGTTTGCCTCCTGCTCGACAAGTGGAATTTAGGATCGATCTTGTTCCTGGTGCAAATCCTGTCGCCAAAGCTCCTTATCGTCTTGCACCCTCTGAGATGCAAGAACTTGCCAGTCAACTACAGGAACTTTCTGATAAAGGTTTCATTCGCCCCAGTTCTTCCCCATGGGGAGCCTCTGTCTTGTTCGTTAAGAAGAAAGATGGATCTCTCAGGATGTGTATCGACTATCGCGAACTCAATAAACTCACCATCAAGAATCGTTATCCCTTGCCTAGGATTGACGATCTTTTCAATCAACTTCAAGGAGCAACCCACTTTTCGAAGATTGATCTTCGTTCTGGTTATCATCAGCTTAGAGTCCACGATGAAGACATTCCCAAGACAGCCTTTCGTACACGTTATGATGATTATGAGTTCATGGTTATGCCATTTGGATTGACCAACGCTCCCGCAGTGTTTATGGATCTAATGAATCGGGTTTGTAGACCCTACCTCGACAAATTCGTGATCGTCTTCATCGACGATATTTTGATCTACTCAAAGTCAAAATCCGATCACGAACAACATCTTCACTCAATTTTGGGTCTCCTAAAGAAAGAACAACTGTATGCCAAATTCTCAAAATGTGAATTTTGGCTTAAGGAAGTTCAATTTTTGGGACATGTCATTGATATGAACGGAATTCATGTTGATCCTGCAAAGATCGAAGCTGTTAAAGATTGGAGTGTTCCAAAAACACGAACAGAAGTCCGTTCCTTCCTTGGTCTGGCTGGTTATTATCGTCGATTCATTGCCAACTTCTCTAAGATCGCTGTTCCTCTCACTGCCTTAACTCACAAGGGTAAACCCTATGAGTGGGGACCAAAGCAAGAGGAAGCATTTGAAACTCTTAAGCTGAAACTCTGTGAAGCTCCTATCCTGTCTCTCCCTGATGGTAATGATGACTTCGTGGTCTATTGTGATGCATCAAACCAAGGTCTTGGTTGTGTTCTCATGCAACGAGGCAAGGTTATTGCTTATGCGTCTAGACAACTCAAGACTCACGAAAAGAATTATACCACCCATGATCTTGAATTGGGCGCTGTCATCTTTGCTCTTAAGATTTGGAGACACTATCTTTATGGAACCAAATGTGTGGTTTTTGTCACACCCTCAAATTTCCACCTGCGGAGTTCTACCGCGAGGCGTGTGACACACCAGGATCTAAGTCAACGGTCACAATAAACGACGTCTAAATGTAAAAACATACGTCAACAAACCATGCATAAGATTTAAACCAACATTTAACAGTGCGGAAGCATTTAAAGTTTACAAAAGTCATGCATAAATAAAACATAAGTTCAAAAGTTCATGATTCCAAAACGTGCAAATGAGACCCCTAGACGCGAGACGACTCCAGTGCGACCTCGTGCGCCTATCCGACAGCTGCTACCTTAGCGACCTGAGAAAACATGCTAAAAGAGTCAACATATAATGCTGGTGAGTTCACAGGTTTTACATTAAACGTTTAAAGTGTTCCTTCGAAAACCGTTACCATCACAATTACTACTATGCTTATGAGAACGCCAAACCAGGCGCAGAATGAGATACTCATACGGGTGAAACCATTACTGACTGAGCCGTGTGTTACCCTTAGTTCCTATGGGCTACCGTCATCGCCGGTAGACCTTGTTTTGTTAGAGACAATATGCACCCGCCCGGTCCAACCGTCGAGTGGGGTTTGTCAGTTCCCAATAGCGCTATCCATATTTCCCCGCCATATACCCATGTTAGTGGTTTCAAGGGATTTTCGATGAACCGTATAGTAAGATAAGTGAGCCATAGTATAACGTGATAAAGAGTCATGAGCCATAAGAATTTAACAAGTCATAAGTCATAAAAGAGTTTGTAAGCATGTTTCTCACCCCGAAAGCAAAAACTGTAAAATGTGGGGCCGTGAACTCACCTTAGGTTGCGTATTCCGTTTAAGAGTAAACCGTATGCGTAATATGAGTAAACCGTCTGTAAGATATGATAGCCCCAACTATTGGCGACCTATCATAAGATATGTGTCAAGTTAGACTAATAACCCATCGGGTTCATTAGTCCCTAAGTCCAGTCCATGACCATTATGTGTCCGAAAAGCATGTTTAACCGACAACCAGACAACGTAAGACAAGACTCGACATCCCATTGGTGACCCGACATTCCACGTGTTAGATAAATACAAGACATCATGCCACATATGCAATTAAACACTGAATACGCACAACAGTTCACCTAGTCTAGCATAATATCCGATTAACGCGTAAACAGGTCCGAACACGTGTCACTAAGTCATTGGGTGTATCCCGGGGTTCCTATCATGTTCCTAGGCGTCAAATCATGTTCCGGGATGTTAAAATATACATACAGCAGCATTATACGCGATTAGGAATCAAACTAGCATTTAGGATTGTAATTGCTAGTAGTATAGGGGAATAGGATTGTAATCGCTAGTAGTATAGGGGAATAGGATTGTAATCGCTAGTAGTATAGGGGAATAGGCCTCTACTCGCCTATATATAGGCGAATAGGGCTTGTACTCGCCTATACATCAGGCATTTAGGGGCCTACTCGCCTAAAGCCTCATGCGAGTAGGTTCCTACTTGCCTATACTGTTCTGTAGTGCAATTTCGCGCGCCGAACACTCCAAATCAGATCTGAAACATGTAGGAACATCCAATAATCATCCTAACACATTAACAAACATATTTCAAGCAAAACCCCTAAGTTTTCATCGTTCTAACAGTTCCGAATGCGAGCGTTTTCCCAAAATAGCAACTTAGCATGTAAACATCACATCAACATGCAAGAACTTGCCCTAAATAGCAATTATTCAGATTAAATCACATAACCACGTTATCCGATATCATCCTACTGTTCTAGCATCATCCTAGAGCAAACCCTAACATCATACAATCAACAACACACCTCATATCATCCTTAATCATTCAAAATCCTTCAAATGGGTCAAAACATCAAGTATCAACAATACACAACCAAAACCATTCAAACTCCTAGGACATCATCATACTAACTTGTAATAGCCATAAACATCATAATAACACAAAATCAATCATGATTCAATCCTAAAAATTCTATCTTTAATCACATATAACACATACAACACATGTAAAGGTGTGGGTTTGTTTAAAAACGGTTTTAAATGGATTTTCAAAGACAAAAACATTTATAAGTCAGGTCTGGACTTTTAGGGAGTAAAACATAATCATTTAAAGGTTTGGGTTTGAAGAACACACCTTGTATTCAAGAGGTGATGATGGAATAAGCTTGAAAATGGTGGTTTTGATGCAAAAACGAGTTCCAGAGGGTGTTTGTGTGTTGGGTTATGTTATGGGACGGCTAGGGTTGCACAAATGATGTTTTGGAGGTCAAGGGTGGTATTTATAGGCGTTTCTAGTCGTTCGGGGCAATTCAGGCGAGTACGCAGCAGTATACGCGATTAGGACTGCTACTCGCATGAACCTTCATGCGAGTAGCATCCTACTCGCTTAAAGAATCCCCTACTCGCCTCAAATACTGGCGATTAGGCTATACCACATGGCCTAATCGCCTATAGTCTGTGTGTCCGGGTTTTTGGCGCGTTAAACCCTATTTTAACATATGTAATCACGTTTCCACATACCGATAAGTCACATAATGATTACCAACATATAATGCATGATAAATAACACGTTCCCGCCCGATCACCAATTCCCGGGACCCGAGACTTGCGTATGTTAAAACCCTAATGTTGTGCGGTTCGACTCGACCGACTTTGCTATGTGTAACGTATGCGCGACTCGCTAAGGTAGACTTACTAAGTTTTCAAAAGTTAGTTACCGAAAGTTGCCGGGTGTCACATCATCCCCCTGTTGAAAGAATTTTCGTCCCGAAAATTTCCCGAAGTCGAGGAGGAAAAACAAATAAGAAGAAAAATTTTTCCGGGTCGTCACATCATCCCCCTGTTGAAAGGAATCTCGTCCCGAGATTCTTTCGGCTTCAACAGTGATGTGTGTCGACCTCCGAGCCCAAGTAACGTTTCCCCAAAATACAACAAGTGAAGGTCATAAACCAAACGTGCCAGTAACAACCGGGGAAACCACTTTCCCCAAATACGAGTATGAGACAAGAGACCCCCGATGAAAGCCTACTGGAGCCTACTATGATCGGTATAACTAATCCACCGGTACCGTCCAAGTAGCATCCCCAAAGGACCCTCATCGACCCAAAGAATGAGAAACAGAGACCAACCACAAAGAAAACACCCGAAACACGAACGCACAACAATGCGGATGAAAGTAAAACCGAAGCGTAACAAGAGATAAGAGAGAATACGTACGGGTAACAGTGTCTGGGTCCACCTGGTTCTCCCTAGCACCGATCACATAAGCATGAGCACGAGTCCACCGGCCACCGCCTTCCTTGTCCCCATCCTTCCCTGCAGTCTCTGTGCCCCCTTGATTCAACTTGGGACAGCTTCGCTTGAAGTGCCCCGCTTCCCCACAATGAAAGCAACCCTGGTTCCCCTGTGGAGCAGGGGTAGTAATAGTAGCAGTCTGAGTCGTCCTGGAAAGGTTGACCCTGCAATCCTTGGCATGATGCCCCGGTTTCTGACAACGCTCACAGCGAAAACTCTCACAAGTACCATAGTGATGAAACCCACAACGTCCACACTTAGGGCTTTTCCCAGCATAGCCCCCCTGTTTCTGGTCCGATGCTGACCCAGAAGCTTCAGTCTTCTTCGCTGCCGGTTGTCGCTGAGTCCCCGATGAACCCTTATCCACGCTTTCCCACTTCCTCTTGTTCTCAGCCGGCGCCTTCACAGAAGAGCCCCTAGGAGGCAAGACACCCTCAGAAATCTTCAAGTTGGTCATCTTAGTAGCTGACCGCACAGCCTCTGACATAGTAGTAGGATCCCTAGCAGACACCAATCCCGCAATCTCTGGCACCAAACCCGCAAGATACTGCTCTATCCTCCTATACTCTGGTGTAGACAAACCTGGACACATCACTGCTAGCTCGTTGTGCCTGATCGTGTACTCCTCAACCTCAGAACCAACCATCTTAAGATTCCCATATTCCTGTTCCAACCTCTTAATCTCCTCACGCGGGCAATACTCATCCTTCAACCTACGCACAAAATCCGCCCAAGGCATGGCGTTGGCCTCCCCAAGACCAAGTGTCTGTGTGACGCAGTTCCACCACGTCAAGGCGGCTCCTACAAAAGTCCCCGAAGCAAACTTTACCCAATCCACTGCTGGAGTCTCACATAAAGCAAACACCGACTCCGTCTTCTCCAACCACCTGAGTAACTCCACAGCTCCCTCCGTACCCTGGAAGCTGAGAGGCTGACAATCCTTAAACCGCTTATAAGCAACACCTGCCTGAACCGGAGGAGCAGTAGCACCCATAAAAGTCTGCTGGGCAGCCTGAAAAGCAGCTAGTGCAACGCCCAACTGTTGCTGCATCATCTCATTGAGTTCCTCATGCGTCATAGTGATGTTACCACCACCTCTACCCCCACCACGGCGTCCACCTCCGCCCCCACGGCGTCCACCTGCACGTCCACCAGCGCGACCAGACATGTTCTGCCAAAACATGAGACGAGACACTCAGTACCGCAAACAAACCAAGCTACCAGTGACCAAACGAACTCAGAATGTGGTTCCAGCATGACCATTAGTCCGAACACAGAGTCCACCAAGATTTTCATGCATTTCGATTTGTGATTTCGTGTGCACCTGAAACAACAAATCGCTCTACATGGTCCCCTAGGCGTGCTCCGAGCTAGAACTTCAAGTCACCCGATAACCACATCTCAGGATGATACAACCAACTCAAAAGATCAACAAACATGTTCCCTCGACTGCAAACCCGAAGAAGAGGATAAATAAAGCTAGGAAATACCAAGTATGAGATAGGTAATGTGACACTGTGTGGTAAGGAGACCGACACCCCGACAAGGTTAGTATGTTTGCCCAAAAGACACGACTCAAATGTATGTGACCGTCTAGTGTGTGTGACTCGGCTATAGTCTAGAGTCTACATGCAGTCCTAGTTCACTATAACCATTGGCTCTGATACCAATCTGTCACACCCTCAAATTTCCACCTGCGGAGTTCTACCGCGAGGCGTGTGACACACCAGGATCTAAGTCAACGGTCACAATAAACGACGTCTAAATGTAAAAACATACGTCAACAAACCATGCATAAGTTTTAAACCAACATTTAACAGTGCGGAAGCATTTAAAGTTTACAAAAGTCATGCATAAATAAAACATAAGTTCAAAAGTTCATGATTCCAAAACGTGCAAATGAGACCCCTAGACGCGAGACGACTCCAGTGCGACCTCGTGCGCCTATCCGACAGCTGCTACCTTAGCGACCTGAGAAAACATGCTAAAAGAGTCAACATATAATGCTGGTGAGTTCACAGGTTTTACATTAAACGTTTAAAGTGTTCCTTCGAAAACCGTTACCATCACAATTACTACTATGCTTATGAGAACGCCAAACCAGGCGCAGAATGAGATACTCATACGGGTGAAACCATTACTGACTGAGCCGTGTGTTACCCTTAGTTCCTATGGGCTACCGTCATCGCCGGTAGACCTTGTTTTGTTAGAGACAATATGCACCCGCCCGGTCCAACCGTCGAGTGGGGTTTGTCAGTTCCCAATAGCGCTATCCATATTTCCCCGCCATATACCCATGTTAGTGGTTTCAAGGGATTTTCGATGAACCGTATAGTAAGATAAGTGAGCCATAGTATAACGTGATAAAGAGTCATGAGCCATAAGAATTTAACAAGTCATAAGTCATAAAAGAGTTTGTAAGCATGTTTCTCACCCCGAAAGCAAAAACTGTAAAATGTGGGGCCGTGAACTCACCTTAGGTTGCGTATTCCGTTTAAGAGTAAACCGTATGCGTAATATGAGTAAACCGTCTGTAAGATATGATAGCCCCAACTATTGGCGACCTATCATAAGATATGTGTCAAGTTAGACTAATAACCCATCGGGTTCATTAGTCCCTAAGTCCAGTCCATGACCATTATGTGTCCGAAAAGCATGTTTAACCGACAACCAGACAACGTAAGATAAGACTCGACATCCCATTGGTGACCCGACATTCCACGTGTTAGATAAATACAAGACATCATGCCACATATGCAATTAAACACTGAATACGCACAACAGTTCACCTAGTCTAGCATAATATCCGATTAACGCGTAAACAGGTCCGAACACGTGTCACTAAGTCATTGGGTGTATCCCGGGGTTCCTATCATGTTCCTAGGCGTCAAATCATGTTCCGGGATGTTAAAATATACATACAGCAGCATTATACGCGATTAGGAATCAAACTAGCATTTAGGATTGTAATTGCTAGTAGTATAGGGGAATAGGATTGTAATCGCTAGTAGTATAGGGGAATAGGATTGTAATCGCTAGTAGTATAGGGGAATAGGCCTCTACTCGCCTATATATAGGCGAATAGGGCTTGTACTCGCCTATACATCAGGCATTTAGGGGCCTACTCGCCTAAAGCCTCATGCGAGTAGGTTCCTACTCGCCTATACTGTTCTGTAGTGCAATTTCGCGCGCCGAACACTCCAAATCAGATCTGAAACATGTAGGAACATCCAATAATCATCCTAACACATTAACAAACATATTTCAAGCAAAACCCCTAAGTTTTCATCGTTCTAACAGTTCCGAATGCGAGCGTTTTCCCAAAATAGCAACTTAGCATGTAAACATCACATCAACATGCAAGAACTTGCCCTAAATAGCAATTATTCAGATTAAATCACATAACCACGTTATCCGATAGCATCCTACTGTTCTAGCATCATCCTAGAGCAAACCCTAACATCATACAATCAACAACACACCTCATATCATCCTTAATCATTCAAAATCCTTCAAATGGGTCAAAACATCAAGTATCAACAATACACAACCAAAACCATTCAAACTCCTAGGACATCATCATACTAACTTGTAATAGCCATAAACATCATAATAACACAAAAACAATCATGATTCAATCCTAAAAATTCTATCTTTAATCACATATAACACATACAACACATGTAAAGGTGTGGGTTTGTTTAAAAACGGTTTTAAATGGATTTTCAAAGACAAAAACATTTATAAGTCTGGTCTGGACTTTTAGGGAGTAAAACATAATCATTTAAAGGTTTGGGTTTGAAGAACACACCTTGTATTCAAGAGGTGATGATGGAATAAGCTTGAAAATGGTGGTTTTGATGCAAAAACGAGTTCTAGAGGGTGTTTGTGTGTTGGGTTATGTTATGGGACGGCTAGGGTTGCACAAATGATGTTTTGGAGGTCAAGGGTGGTATTTATAGGCGTTTCTAGTCGTTCGGGGCAATTCAGGCGAGTACGCAGCAGTATACGCGATTAGGACTGCTACTCGCATGAACCTTCATGCGAGTAGCATCCTACTCGCTTAAAGAATCCCCTACTCGCCTCAAATACTGGCGATTAGGCTATACCACATGGCCTAATCGCCTATAGTCTGTGTGTCCGGGTTTTTGGCGCGTTAAACCCTATTTTAACATATGTAATCACGTTTCCACATACCGATAAGTCACATAATGATTACCAACATATAATGCATGATAAATAACACGTTCCCGCCCGATCACCAATTCCCGGGACCCGAGACTTGCGTATGTTAAAACCCTAATGTTGTGCGGTTCGACTCGACCGACTTTGCTATGTGTAACGTATGCGCGACTCGCTAAGGTAGACTTACTAAGTTTTCAAAAGTTAGTTACCGAAAGTTGCCGGGTGTCACAGTTTTCACGGACCACAAAAGTCTCCAACATGTTTTCGACCAGAAAAATCTTAACATGAGGCAACGGCGTTGGGTTGAGTTACTTAACGACTATGATTGCGAAATTCGCTACCATCCTGGCAAAGCGAATGTTGTGGCTGACGCACTCAGTCATAAAGAGCGTATCCAACTTCATTGTACGAGAGTTCGTACTGATCTTCAGGATCGTATCCTCCAGGCTCAACATACTTCAGTCACCCAAGGTAACATGTACGACGAAATGTCTTGTGGTGCTGAGACTCAACTTGAAACCAAACCTGATGGTCTACGCTATTTTCTTAATCGACTTTGGATCCCTGACCGTGATGATCTTCGTACCTTTCTTATGAACGAGACTCATAAGTCTCGTTATTCTATTCATCCTGGAGCTAACAAGATGTACCAAGATCTTCGTTATTCATATTGGTGGCCTGGTATGAAGAAAGATATTGCTCTTTTCGTTATAAAATGCCTCACTTGTTCAAAGGTAAAGGCTGAACATCAACGACCATCTGGTATGCTCGAACAACCAGAAATTCCTGTGTGGAAATGGGAGAGCATAGCAATGGACTTCATCACTAAACTCCCCCGTACACCCAAAGGTTTTGACAGCATTTGGGTAATCGTCGACCGTTTGACCAAGTCAGCCCATTTCTTACCTATTCGTGAGAAGTATTCTGTGGAAAGGTTGGCAAAGATGTACGTAAGTGAAGTCGTATGTCGTCTTGGTATACCTTTGGACGTTATCTCTGATCGTGATGGTCGTTTCACTTCTCACTTTTGGGATTCTTTACAAGACGCTTTGGGTACCAAGTTGAACCTGAGTACTGCTTATCACCCTCAAACAGATGGTCAGACTAAACGGACCATCCAGACACTTGAGGATATGCTCAGGGCATGTGTCATTGATTTTGGTGGCGCATGGGATTCTCATCTTCCTTTGGTCGAGTTTTCATACAACAACAGTTATCATGCCAGCATTAACATGGCTCCTTTCGAGGCACTCTATGGTCGTAAATGTCGTTCACCTGTCTGTTGGACTGAGGTTGGTGAAGCCCAGATCACTGGACCCGAACTGATCCAGGAAACCACAGATAAAATCCAACTCATTCAGGATAATCTTCTCAAGGCTAGAAGTCGTCAGAAGAGCTATGCTGATAAACGTCGTAAGCCCTTGGAATTTCAAGTCGGGGACCTAGTACTTCTTAAGGTATCCCCTTGGAAGGGAGTGATTCGCTTCGGTAGAAAGGGAAAACTAGCTCCTCGATACGTAGGCCCATTCAAAGTTCTTGACAGGATTGGAAAAGTGGCTTACAAACTTGATCTTCCACCTGAGCTAAGCAATGTTCACCCAACCTTTCATGTTTCGAATCTCAAGAAATGCTTAGCAGATGATGAAACTATGCACATTGTCGAGAAACCCGTCGAGATCGTAGATACTGGAGTCAAGAAACTCAAGCGCAGCCGCATTCCGATCGTTAAGGTTCGTTGGGAACTAAACGAGGTCCGGAGTTCACTTGGGAACGCAAGGACCAGATGAAGTCTAAATACCCACATCTTTTTCCACCAGACTCTCCAACTCCAACTTCGGGACGAAGTTCCTAAAAGTAGGGGAGACTGTAACATTTCGCATTAAATACTTGTACGTTACGATTATTATTAATAAAACGTCAAGTTTCATCATTTATCGCCTTTTAAAAATTATTTCGTGATGCATTTGGACCCCTAATACTTTGTTATATATATATATTATATATATATATAGGAAATAATTATCAAAAATAATAGGCTTGGGCCGGGATTCGAACCCGAGCCCACAGCCGGGTCAACCAAGCACCAAGTAGCACAACCAGCTAGTCTACACAACATATTTGGTTTATCTCCAACACGTTTTAGTTTTATAATGTATTGGCATATCAACAGTTGACTTAGAAAGTGAACTGTGATGAACGATTTGCCTTATTTAACCATTCAAACGCGTACTGATTCTTGATTATGAATGATTGGTGAATGGTCTGACTTTTACGCGTCCAATTACACCATCAATTGTCGTTAAAACATACCAATTTTACGTCAATCACCGCGTCATCATAATTATCGAGGTCAACTTACCCAATTCGTTCACCCAAGCCTCACCCTATAAATTGAACCATCCTATTCACTCTCAACTCGCTGATATCTCTCTCTACACCTCCAATTTCTGGTTTAATTCAGCTTTCAAGGCCTCTTGTTTGAGCTTTGACTTATCGGTTGACCAAGCGATTTATACGAATTCGTGTTTGTAAGTTGTTTATTTTTTATGGGTTTTGTTCATCGGCTTATACACAACAATAACCCTATGATCAATTGGGTTATTGTTGTGTAAAACGAATAATTGCAAAGCTAGGGCACGATTGGGTCGAATTGGGGAAGAACACCATCGCAGACCCGTGTATTTGATTAAAACAAAAAGAAATCAAACACAACCACTGATCCAGATCAAGTGGTTGTGTCTGTTGTTTGCGAGCCGGGGCACACGGGTTCGAGTCCTACACCAAATGGTTTTTATTCTTTCTTTTAAAAGCTTTATAAATCAAGTTTCAACATAGTAATATAATTATTTCTAACAAAGATTATTCGTTCTCAGGGTCCAGACCAACTGGTCTGGGCTTGTGATTTAATACCCCGACCCGGGTTTGACGCGGGTTCGATTCTTGGCATCAACAAAACATTTTTTTTCATTTAAGCTTATATATATATCCTCTTATATTTTTAAAATTAGTTTTAAAATACTAAAACTACTTTATAAATTCTACAAAAATTATTTTATGTTATTCTAGTGGAAAAGTTTAACATACAATTTTTAGTTTTCTAAAAATTATTTATTTAATATATATAATAAATAATTCAAGTTTATTCTATTTTATTTATAAAATTCTATAAAAATATCAAAACAATTATATAAATTTCCACAAAAATTATTCTGAGTTTATATAACATTAAACTTTTATGAAATTATTTTTATTTCTGAAAAATCATTTATTTAATATTTTTAATCAATTTTTGTTATTTTTAATCATAAATAAATCATAATAAATTCATTTTTCAATATTTTTGCACCAAAATTTTATATAAATTATTTCTATTTATTTGGAACAGAAATACAATTTTTAATTTAATAATTCTTTAATTTTAGTATTTTTAAATATTAAAGTTATATTTTGACAATTTGAAATAAATAGATTTAATATTCTATTTTTAAGAAAATAATTTTATAAAAATTATTTTCATACTTAAAACTTTATATTGTGACCATCTTTAATTTAAAATTTACAAAAAGACTTTTGTTTATTTATTTATCAAATTTCTCTTATTTATTAAACATTTTATTTATTAATCAAACGAACGTTTATCCCCAATTCGAAACCCTAGAAAATATTTGTAGACTAGAAAGACTTAGACATATTTATTACGTTAATTACATGGTAATACTTGGCATCGTTGGGCAACACATATTCTATTTTCACGAAACATAACATTTTGCTAAGGTGAGTTTACATAGCCCCTTTTCTATTTTTCACTATTTTTGGGGTGAAACATGTTACAACATTCTATATACAATTCAATCATAAAGTGTCTATGTGTTTTCCTATGTTGCATTATGTCTTAAACATGACTAGGGTAAGCACAATATTCTAGCATAATCATTAACATTGATCAGCCGACGGTATACAATGATAGATCTATTGGACTGACAATCCCACCCGGATACGTACCTCCTACATAGGTAGCGTGGGTGATTGTTATCGCATAACATAATCGAGTGAACCATGAGCATATGGGATGGACCACAATATTCTAGTCACAAGGTTTGATTATGCACTCGATTTACTGCTAGTATGTTTTCACATATGGACTAGACTTGCCATGACACTTGAATTGTACAAGCTTTATTCGATTATCAAAACCTATGTAATTCTCACCAACTTTTGTTGACCCAAAATTTTTTTCAAAATTAACATATTTCAGGTAACAATGAAGCTGAGGCTTAGAGTATGCATGAGGAAATACTATGAAGTTTTTTTGAAGTTATTTGCTTTATTTGATATCATGTATTTGGGATTTCTAGACATCATTTCATTTTGGATATTTATGTTATGAATAAATTATTTAAAATTTCAATATATACCATGTGCTACTGAAACAATCATCAATACGTGACATCCGGATGTTTCCGCCATCGGTTGGGGTGTTACAGCGTTCCCCCGAAAACCGTACTGCCTCCACATGAGTTTTTTCACCGGAGTAACAGCCGGATGAAAACCGGGTCAGCTCAGATTCGAACCTGCGTAATTGATGGTTTACATGTTTTCCTCTTCATTGCCTAATATCTCTCAAATGTCACCCGTGGAGATCGAACTCGGGTCTCTCTAAAGAAGAGCACGATCACCTACCAACTGAGTTACAAGTGAAGGATCCCCAAACACATTACTGATCACTAATAAATGACTTATTTGACACGAGGACTTGATCAAAATGGTTATTTTATCGATATTTCTCTTACACGTCTCATGTCACATTGGTTTCTAGTTGTATGTGTATAGATCGTAATAATGTTAAGGAGTTTTAATTAATCTATATCTATAGTACATTATAAAGGAGGAGTCATGGGCAAATATGTTTAAATTGTCTAAAGTTAAGATGACATATCAAGGGTTTCTTTACAATTTCCTAAATTTTATCAGTTTTCTTTCCTAGATGCTCCTAGAAGATAATCAACTTTTAGACTGAATTACAAGTTTTGTCCTTTAGGTATATGCCTGATTGCAAAGAATGTCCTTTAACTTCAAAATTGATTGGTTTTGTCCTTTATCTTTTAAAATCTTGCACGTTATGTCCTTTATGGCTAACTCAGTTAGTTTTCTCAGTTAAATCATGTCACATAACCTGCACATGAGGGCATTATAGTAAAATCACCCACCCACTTATGTTCTTCCCCAAATATGCATATTATAAACCCTAGACTAGATTGCCACCATCAAAACCACATTTTTTACTAATTGGAGTATTTCTCCTTTAAAATCTCCAAACCGATCGTTAGTTTTTGTGATTTTCTCTCCCACGTTTTAGCTTCATCACGAAGCTCTTCAATGGTTTCTTCAGCTGCTTCTGGAAGGTTCTTTGAAGAGGCGGCATTCATCACAGATGATGGAGGACCAGGTGCAGCAGAGCTTCCGTTGTACTCTTGTTCTTGGTCGTCTTCAGTTATCTTTGATTTCAAAGATGACTTGTTTGATTTTGAAACAAAAACAATTTCTTCAATCGGGCAATTGCTTTGAGGAAAACTGTTTTTGGATTCTGCATCAATATTGTGCTTGATTCCATCAATATGTTTCTTTTGATAAAATTTCTTCTTCTGTAAAGAATATTCAGCCGAATCATTGTTCTGATTCTTCAATCGAAGGTTGACATGAGGGTTGTTATCCATTCGAAGGTTAGTGTGTTGTTTGATGGCCATGTTATATGGATCTGAGGTGTGTTTTGTGACGGATTAGGTGATAACGTGGCGGCGGTTGTGGTGGTTGTGGTGGTGGTGGTGGTGGTGAGTGGTTGTGATGGTGGCAATCTAGTCTAGGGTTTATAATCTGCATATTTGGGGAAGAACATAAGAGGGGTGGGTGATTTTAAAATAATACCCTCATGTGCAGGTCATGTGACATGATTTAACTGAGAAAACTAACTGAGTTAGCCATAAAGGACATAATGTGCAAGATTTTAAAAGATAAAGGACAAAACCAATCAATTTTGAAGTTAATGGACATTCTTTGCAATCAGGCATATACCTAAAGGACAAAACTTGTAATTCAGTCCAACTTTTATATAAAAATGGACTCACCCAAACTAAATAAACACACGATATAACAATATTTTTGAACAAATTTCATATAATGACGATGAAAAATAATAATTTATGTTACCACAATGAATAATTTTATTTCAGCTAAACTTGTATAAGTTTTAAAACTTTCCAATAATAATATTTATATTATAAACCCTTTTAGGAAGGGTGAGAAGTATTGTAATCTATTGATCTTATATTTGAAAAGTCAAGAATAGTTTGTTAGAAAAAAATAAATAATAAATTAGAGTAATGACATAAAGGGAAAACCACATTTGTTGACATTATCTCTCTACTTGCAATGCACATGTCAATTTCACCTATCATTTTAAAACGTCTATAACTTTTTCATAGGATATTTTAAAAAAAATTCACTTTATTAACGAGTGTTTTTATCTTTAATATGAGTTCCATATTGCTACATTAAAATTGGGAAAAAAAAACGTGTTAAATAGGTTTTCTTATTCATTGTGACTTCTACTCGTTCATTGTGTTATAGTATGCACATGTGCTTTATAAATATGTTACTTATGTTTTTTTATCTACACATGATTTAACTTTGTTCATTGTGTTTTTAGTATGCTTACGTAAATGGGTTTTGTATTTATGATGTACATTGTGTTTTATTATGTTGTTCATTGTGTTTAAGTCTATTATTCATTGTGATTTAGTCTTCTGTTCATTGTGTCTTTAGTATGTCGTCCATTGTGTTTTATTTAGACTGTTCATTGTGTTTTATACCATATTGTTCATTGCATATTTAATTGATACTCATTGTGTTTTATGTTATCTCCATTGTGTTTTACGCAACTACGTCTTCGACTTTTTTTTTTCAAAAGTATTCATTGTGTTTTAGGTTTTTGTTCATTGTGTATTTAGTATGTCATTCATTGTATTTTATTAGACTGTTCATTGTGTTTTATGCCTTATTGTTCATTGCATATTTAATTGGTACTCATTGTGTTTTACGTTAACTCTATTGTGTCTTACGCAACTGGGGTTTCGACTTTTTTTTAAAGTATAACAATATGGTACTCATATTAAAGATAAAAGGATGCTCAATTTTATGGTATAATTTTTTTTTAAGATGACATTAAAAAGTTACGAACGTTTAAAAATGAAGATGGAAATGGCATGTGACTTGCATGTGCATATTCTTTTGACAAAATTACCCTTTCCACTTGTTTAATCATTTAGACACATAATTTTTTAGTGGCTTTTCACTGTTCTCATTTTTTAAAGCCTTTGTAGAATAACTTAACGATTAAAATATAATGTTTCGAGCATATATTTATTATCATTATTCTCTCTCTATCTTTTTTTAGGTTTTCTTTTTTCCATTGATATTTTAACTGTGAAAATTACATTAAGATAGCTGTTAGGCGGGCAACAAGCTGCGTCGCCGCCTCTTTTTAAATAGCGAAACCTAATCTATTGAAAATAAAAACCTTGCCCCCTCGGAGTCGAGACACTACCATGAATAACCCGTTTGACCCTGGTCAAGAAACGGGGTAGCTTCCGGTGTCAAGGAGCCAAAGGTATCGAAAGTCAGGGTTACGAAAACGTGTTGGTTCCCCTTGCAGTTGCAGGCTTTGGCATGTTTTTCAACTTTCTTCGCGTCTGCTTTCCATACCGCTTACCCTGCTACAAACCTATTATCCCTCAAGCCAACTAGAACAGATACTCTTGTTAGATCAACACAAACGTGTTTCCCTTCACCCCACCTAAAGACAACCAGATCTGCTTGACGCAGAGTGTATCTCTCTTTTAGTTTTTAATATTTTAATTGGTAGTTATTTGATTGCAACACGTGAACAGGATTTTCCCCGGTTATAAATGTACATATTAACAAACCAAAAACGATTTGGTTTAACGGACATGTTAAATTCTAGTTCTAGTTTTATTAGACAATATATGATAAAAGAAGAGACAATGGATTAAAAATATATTTTTATTAAAAATAATGTTTCGATGGTACACCAAGTCGATCACCGATTAAATGATTCTAACTATTTAAGGGTCATATTGATGGTACATTCAAAATCTTATTGCACACCCTTCTGGACTCTATCTCTGTCTCTATATGTGTATATAAAGAGAGAGAAATAGATTGAGAAGTGTACCAATATTTTTAACCCTGTATAAACCACACCATTACCACCCCTGTTTTTAACCCGTCATTTCACTACCAATAAAAATACATCTAACTTTTCAAATTGAGTGGTTATATTTAAACCCCCCACCTTCTATTTTAACCTCCTCAAAGCGCCTCGCTTAGGCCTAAGCGAGGCGCTTTGGAGCTGAATTCGAGGAGGTCAGTACGAGGGGCAGAAAAAGCTGTTTTTTTAAATTCGAAGCAGGCGCTTCGAGGGGGTAATTTATTTTGGTAGTTGTTTTGATGTTTTGAGTTATTTTTTTTTTAATTTAATAATTATAAAAAGTTAAAAAAATTTAAAAAACAAAGTAATAACCCTCAACATTGTCAATGACTTAAACTTGACATCATCAACCACGTAAAGTCAATGAATGCGGTATGCGCGTTAAATTTCATTAAATGCGACAACACAGGCAAGTCCTCGTCTGATAACAACTGAAAAGTAGCCGGTGCAAGTTCTCGATGGATGTAGCTCATATGTTATTATCTCATATGTTATTATCTCTTCTCTTATTCTCTCTTTCTCAAGTTCTCGATGGATTATTGCTCTCATATCATGGATCAAAGAGATTTAAGCTAATTAAACTCATATCTCAAGCTGGTGCAAGTTATGTTGTAGCATCCTTGATCATCTTCTTGTAATTTGTAACAACCGGCAAAATTAAGGAATTCCGTACTAATTAATTGAACGCGATTAACGTAATTAAACGTAATTATGTGTTGATTGTGTAACTGAGGCCTTAGAAAGATAGCAATTCCCAAATAATGCATAGGAATGCATAAGTTTAATGGCAAAACATGATAGGATCGTGCACAAGCAAATCTATCCGGTATGGACACTGGCGATTACCCGGTAAAAGTTAAATAAGCGAAACGAACCCCGGACACCCGGAATATATAATAAATGATATTTTCACAAAATATAATGAGTTTTGGAAACCCAAAGCCATACGTGAAAGCTAATTGTACAAATCTCCCGGTAACGAGTAAAGTGCGCGTACCGCACCCGATACACGCGTAACACGTAATTTCACCCGGCAAAAGCCAAAATAAAATATCAGTAATTAAACTGGGCTATATTTAAGGAATAATAATGGTATTTTAATATTCGGGTGACACGCGATTAAAAACCCAAGAATACCCGGACGGTACCCGAACAAGATTAACTTAAACATAATAATATTGGGTAATATTTAGCAAAGTGGACCCCACCCAAGACACCCCAAGGGGCCGGCCTATGGCCCTCCTAATGATTAATATCCTTGTTAATCTTATTAAGCCACTAGAATTAATATTAATCATGAGGTTGCATGATCAAGCATTGGGCATTAGAATTCACCAAATCCTCTCCACTCTCTCTCTCTAAACTCACGGCCCAAGCACCCTCTTAATCTCCCAAAGATTTATTTTGTGATCTTACATAATCTACTTGATCTTCCATAATCCTTCAAAGATTATCACCCAATCCAAGCAAGATACAAGTGATCTTGGAAAGATTTGAAAGAGAGATATTATAACCCACTTGAGAATACTTGAAACAAAATCACAAAATTTCTTCTTCTTCTTCTCCCTTGGCCGTAGGTTTACACCCCTCCATCAACATTGTTCTTTCAATTTTTACACTAACAAATCATCTCTAAATCATTATCCATCAAAACCCCTTTGTGTGTTCAAGAGCTTGGAGCTTAACCCCTTTGGAAAAACACACTAAACCCCATCTAATCCAAGGTTCTTGTCTTCCCTAGCCTTGAGCTAGTAGTAAGTTTTACCTTGTTTGATTCTTAATGTTCATATTTTGTGCTTTTGAAAGCAAGTTGTACATTGATGGGTAATGAAATGGTTTTGAAATATAAAGATAATGTGTTTTGCTAGATTAAAAATGGAAGAATGATAACATAAATAAACCTTGGAGTTATATTAATAAATGTAATATTTTGAGAAAATGTAATAAAATGAACATACACTTGAGTTGAAGGATGATTAGAGCATGATTGATGAAAAGGACTTGAATATGATGGAAGATGATTTTAATCATCATAAGATGACAAGTTAATGCCAAAAATATATTAAAATGGGTTAGAGAATCATAGGTGAAAAAGTTCTATATTCAAAGTCTACTCACTTGAATGAGTGAAATGTTGATATTTTGGATAAAAATATGGAACAAACATGTTTATAGCATCTAGGATGGATTATAAGTAGGGGTGCAAACGAGCCGAGCCGAGCCCGAGCTCAACCAGGCTCGAACTCGAGCTCGATTAAGTTATAAGAGCTCGAGCTCGAGCTCGGCTCGATTCGAGCTTTGTTTTCAAAGCTCGAACTCGGCTCGTTTGTAATTTCTCAAGCTCGAGCTCGGCTCGGGCTCGGCTCGTTTAGTATTTATTAGTTAATATATTAAATAAAAATAATATAAATAATAGTTCATTTATGCTCATGAGCTCGATAAATGAAGCTCGAGCTCGAGGCTCGTTTACTAAACAACATTAAATGAATGGTAAATATTATTAAATATTAAAAAAACTAATATTATACTAGGCTCGATAAGGCTCGACGAGCCTAACGAGCTTCACTTGCCAGGCTCGAGCTCGAGCTCGCTAAATAAACGAGCTTTGTTTTAGGCTCAAGCTCGGCTCGAGCTCGTTAAAGCTCGGCTCGTTTTGAGCTTTTTACCGAGCCGAGCTCGAGTAGCTCGCGAGCTGCTCGGCTCGTTTGCACCCCTAATTATAAGATTATTAAAAGTGGAATGAAGTAAAAATAATCAAGCATTAAGAAAATGGTTCTTCAAAGTCCACTAAAATGGAAGAAAATGCCAACCATGAAAGATAAGATGAAAAATGCAACAAATATAAGTTATGGGACTAATATTATAACTTAGAAAGTTGAGGGACTAAAATATGTGTTTTAGAAACTTTGGTCCAAGAATGCATTAACAAAAAGTTCGGTGTCAAAAGCATAAATAATAGCTTTTCCAAGTGTAGTTTTTGATGAACATGAGAAACTTACTTGTGTATAAATTAAAAGAGACATTTTTATAATAATGGAAATTTTATAAAAATAAGAGGATAAGTTAACATAAGGATTTTATAAAAATAAGATTTTATAAAATATTAGTAAAGACTTGGGAAAACTTGTACAAAAATGGATACTTTTATATAAATGGGAATATAAAAGTATCGGAAACATTTTTGGGTTACAAGTTGAACAAGTTGGGCTAAACGTACAAAGTATATTTTCCAAGAAATATACGTTCGGAATTGGAAGTATGAATAATATTTCCATAGAACGCATATTGGAAGTAAATGTGAAAAACGCTAACTAACGGACTTAGTTACATGAACTAACGTAAACGGATAAACGGACATATGAGAAAAATGCCATTACGACAAGATAAAAAATATATATATATATATATATATATATATATATATATATATATATATATATATATATTTTAAGGAAGTAAAATATATATAACAAGGGTGAAACGTGCGTAACACTTTCCTAAGTGTAAAAAGAATATTCGTGGGAGAAAACACAACGTAATGAATTAAAAACGCTAAACGACACATGGACTTAACAAGTAAAATTCACGCATTGATATATGTACACAGGCTCGTCTCGACGAAATTCTAGTATATCTATTTGAATGGGAAAATAGATATGCGAGAAGGAAAACCGAGACGAGAAGGTGGAGTATATCTACGAACATGTGAATACCGACAAGATCCTAGTACATTTATTTAAATGGGAAAATAAATGTATGGCATGGTGAGTCAAGTCGGGCGTTAAGAATATATTACCAAACGACAAGAACTTAGCATATTTATTTGAATGGGAAAATAAATATGTGGCAAAGTGAGTCGGGTCGGCTAATAAGAAATCACATTATATCGAACGAAACGATCCTAAGTATAATTATTTGAATGGAAAAATAATTATACGTTGGGTAGAGTCGTGTCGAGGATAATAATATACAAGTCACAAAGAATATTAACAAGAATAATGTATGACTTGTAAGAAAAGGGTAATCCATCGCCAATGAACCTAGGATACGATACTATTAAACGGGAATCGGGATAAAACGTGGTCGGGAAGTTGGGTGTACAACTTGCCAAGGCACATGCACCATAGGTGTAGTGACTTATACGCCTAGAACATTTGTAGGTGCGAGATCACAAACTTTACTATTTCCTTCTTTGAGCCGAGCGCAGTTACAGGTGAGTCTCACGGCCCCATTTCTAAACTATTTAACGTTTTTACGGGGGAAAGATATGTTGGGATTTGTTTGACGGGTTGGACACTTGAGTTGTGATCGCCACTCGGGGTTGAGACCTCCCCACTATAATCATTAATTCAGGAAAGTGAAACCGAAGGAATATTTGAATAGTACTATTGGTGCCTGACAAGGCCCACCCCTAATCGATAGCGTCGATTATGCATCGGCGTATGCCTGGGGTGCACGTATTCTGAAATCAAGTCGTAGGAATACCGAGTAACGACTTGGGGCGGGGGCATTATTAATCGTCTTGGTTTGGTTATAGGCTCAAGTAAAATTGTAGGACTTTGCAACTCCTATAATGTCATAACAAGGATATTCCCATGAGATAAAGTTTTATTAAACCAAAACCTGTGAACTCACCAATATTTATATATTGACGATTTTTAAACATATCTTTCAGGTAATTGACAGATGAAGGTTAACATGGCGAGCAGGGTCGGGGAAATCTCCAAGTTGGGCGTTGGATGTCGTGAAGGGGTCTCGTCCCTCTATCCCAAGGATTTCGGGATATAGGGAGGAGCCTCCCTATTTATATCAAAAACAATTTTAAGTTATGTATGGATAATTTGACATGATTTTCAACGTTGAATAAATGCCCGTTTGTTTAATTAATATTGTGATTTGCATTAATCTTGGCTTAATCCTTTGAACCGTCGCGCCACGTGTTTCCGCCATAGGCGTGGTGTGACATAATTACTTTTCAGTTGTTATCCGAGAGATAGCGGTCAACGATGAAGACAACCTGAAAGTGGATACCATGGATCAGAGAGATTCAAGCTAATTAAACTCATATCTCAAGCCGGTGCAAGTTATGTTGTAGCATCCTTGATTATCTTCTTGTTCAACACACACCAGCTTTTTCATCACAGTTTCCAACCACTAATACCAGATTGATGATACTCAATTTTGGTTGATATAGAGTATATCAGAGAAAGATTTAGTTGAAAGTGGATACAATGGATCAGAGAGATTTAAGCTAATTAAACTCATATCTCAAGCCGGTGCAAGTTATGTTGTAGCTCATATGTTATTATCTCTTCTCTTATTCTCTCTTTCTCAAGTTCTCGATGGATTATTGCTCTCATGTCATGGATCAGAGAGATTTAAGCTAATTAAACTCATATCTCAAGCCGGTGCAAGTTATGTTGTAGCTCATATGTTATTATCTCTTATCTTATTCTCTCTTTCTCAAGTTCTCGATGGATTATTGCTCTCATATCATGGATCAGAGAGATTTAAGCTAATTAAACTCATATCTCAAGCCGGTGCAAGTTATGTTGTAGCAGTCAAGATTGATAACTGGACAGGTTAGCCAGGTGTTTGTCAAAAAGGTAGAGCACACCACTAGAGCAAAAAGTTGTGTGTATGAATAGTGACCCTCTGGCAAACCTGCGTAAAGGATTAAAGCCACATATCTTGCCATTAATACCAACGATGATTGCCAGAGGGTATGTACAATGGTTTTATTTATATATAAAGAACATTAATCGGTTTTATTTAGCGTAAAAAGTTCATTGTACATATACCTCCTTATCTAAAAACAAATCACATCATTGTAGAGGTTACTAGGTTACTCATTACCGTTGGACGTTGAAGGTAAACATGGACAGTGAGAAGTGAGATTGATAACTTCTCTATGGAAGTTGCTAAAATAGTTAAACAAAAGCTGAAATTGAACAGTTATTTGGAATGTTCCTGATCATTACAGTAATACTTGGATCCGGTTCGAGTCTAAAGCTTCGTGTGTCATCTTGGTCGAACTCATGTTGCAACATTCGTCTTGTGTGGCAACATACTTGAAATCAATGGGAAGATAAACAATCCTCATCCACAATGTTCTTACCTATGAGTTTAATTAGCTTGAATCTCTCTGATCCGTGGTATCCACTTTCAGAATCTGAAGAGAAGCTATCATCTCAGAGAGATATCTGTCAAGTAATTACAAGAAGATGATCAAAGATGCTACAACATAACTTGCACCGGCTTGAGATATGAGTTTAATTAGCTTGAATCTCTCTGATCCATGGTATCCACTTTCAGGCTGTCTTTATCGTTGACCGCAATCTCTCGGATAACAACTGAAAAGTTGTTTCATTAATCTATAAATAAATCCTTACAAAATATTTTTAAATTAAATCTTTGAGCATACCACACCCATGGCTGATTCACCAAATCATTTCTTCAAGTTTTTTTCACCAAACTCCAAGTTTAATCTCGTAAGTTTTTCTATGCATCGCATACTTAGAGGGTCACTATTCATACATAAAGAGTATAATCGTGATGTGATGGATTTTTATATCTGCAACCTAGTTCCTTTTTACCTAGTTGCAAAGGAACTTCAGGTCAGCCAGACCTTTGTCAAAAGCAAGTGTGAAGATCAAGATCAAGAAGAACAGTACGGTCAACAATGAAGGTGTGTTGTATGTATAAACTAGTGAATAATTGTAGTGTGTTCGGTGCAGTCGACGAACATCATTCAAAATTTCAACTTCCCGTTCAGGTGCTTTAGTCCACCTTGAAGACTGGATACCATGGATCAAAGAGATTCAAGCTAATCAAACTCATATCTCAAGTTGGTCTAACAACTGAATTTGACTTGCTTGCATAGGAATCGTGTACGAAATTATACAGTTATTTGGAATGTTCCTGATCATTACAGTGAGATTGATAACTTCTCTATGGAAGCAACAAATTCAAAACAGAGGTAGGTTTGCCAGAGGGTCACTATTCATACATAAAAGATTAAGAAGAACAGTACGGTCAACGATGAAGGTGTGTTGTATGTATAAAATTGTGAATAATTGTGAGAGTCGATATGAGAGCAATAATCCATCGAGAACTAGAGAAACAGAGAATAAGAGAAGAGATAATAACATATGAGCTACAACGACGTCGTATTTTGGAAGCTGAAGTTCGGAGAGAACTAAATATTCAACATGAGATGACTTGCTTGCATAGGAATCTTGTACGAAATCATTCTCACATGAATATCCTTTGATGAATGTATTAGGGGTTGGAAATTCTGAAGACCAGATATCTATCAACGATTTATTCTCCATATCCATACCTTGTTTCAAGTATCTTGTAAAATTCATTTCGTCTTCAAGACTCCTATGAGTCAACAAAGGTTGACCTTTTTTAGCATTAACAATGACTATATTACATTATTATTATTATTATTATTATTATTATTATTATTATTATTATTTATTATTTATTATATTTGTAATTTAGTTTCTTTGTTTTATTATTATAATAATTTATTATTATCAAGAATCGGAAATTAGTAAAACGATTTAATAAATCATTGCTCAGACGTTAGGGTTTGATAAACACAAAACTTATTATTTATAAAGCAACAAAAACACAAATCGTACCGTGAAATAAAGAGAGGCCCATTAGGAGTGCCGTGGAGGAAGATCGTCGGTTTGCTGTAGTCGATGATGGCACAGAGGTTAGCGGTAACTTTAAATTTTGAATGATCGTCGGTTTGTACAATGATGTGGTGTCTTCAATGATTCTAAAAAACTTGAAAGTAATTACACCGGCTTGAGATATGAGTTTGATTATTATCGTATTTGCAACTTAGTTCCTTTCTTTCGAAAAACAATCCGATTGTTAAAAGTATCAAGACTATGAAATTAGTAAAACAACTGAATTTTACCTGCTTTGCATGAAAAGTTATTTTTAAATGTTTGTTAATATATTTTTAAATGTTTGATCTGCAATATTTGAAAATTATCATTTCTTGACATGCTTGGTGACACCTTGATCTGTAATATCTGAAAATTATCATTTCTCGAAAAGTAATTAAAAACACTTAAAAATGAGTTAAAAACAATTGTTGCGAGTTAGGTTTAGTCGGAGGACCACGTACAATGATTCATCAAAGTTGTACAAAGCTAGATATTTTTACTGGAAAACCAAAACGATCAATTAACGAAGCGAAACGGAGAGATATAATTTTCTTGGCTTGGAAACAACTTAAAAGAACCAAAAATTAATTAAAATTATTTTTTGGTGATTAACAGATAATTTTAAAGAATTAAAAGAAATTCAAATTTTTTTAAAAAAGGGCCAAAGCGAGGTGCTTTAGTGGTTTGATTAGACCACAGGCGCCTCGCTTTGACCAAAGCGAGGCGCTTTGGCCTTTTTTTAAAAAAAATTTGAATTTCTTTTAGTTCTTTAAAATTATCTGTTAATCACCAAAAAATAATCTTAATTCATTTTTGGTTCTTTTAAGTTGTTTCCAAGCCAAGAAAATTATATCTCTCCGTTTCGCTTCGTTAATTGCCCGTTTTGGTTTTCCAGTAAAAACATCCAGCTTTGTACAACTTTGATGAATCATTGTACGTGGTCCTCCGACTAAACCTAACTCGCAACAATTGTTTTTAATTCATTTTTAAGTGTTTTTAATTACTTTTCGAGAAATGATAATTTTCAGATATTACAGATCAAGGTGTCACCAAGCATGTCAAGAAATGATAATTTTCAAATATTGCAGATCAAGGTGTTACCAAGCATGTCCAGAAATGATAATTTTCAAATATTGCAAGTCCAAACATTTAAAAATAACTTTTCATGCAAGCAAGTAAAATTCAGTTGTTTTACTAATTTCATAGTCTTGATACTTTTAACAATCGGATCGGCACTAAACAATAGAAAGTAATTACAAATATTGCTAGAGGGTCACTATTCATATATAAAGAACATTAATCGGTTTCATCTTTGTTTTCTTGAGTTCAACTTTCCACGATCTACCTTTATCATCTCAGAGAGATATCTGTCAACGATGGAAGGGAACCCGAAACAATAGAAAGTAATTACAAAGAAGATGATCAAAGATGCTACAACATAACTTGCACCGGCTTGAGATATGAGTTTAATTAGCTTGAATCTCTCTGATCCATGGTATCCACTTTCAGGTTGTCTTCATCGTTGACCGCTATCTCTCGGATAACAACTGAAAAGTTGTCTCATTAATTCCAAAACCTAAAGAGAAGATATCATCTCAGAGAGATATCTGTCAACGATGGAAGGGAACCCGAAACCATAGAAGTCTTGAAGACTAAAATGTCTTTTTCAAAAAGGTAGACTACTAGAGCAAAAAGTTGTGTGTAAGTTTTATTCTGCGTAAAAACATCATTGTACATATACCTCCTTATCTAAAAAGAAACCACATCATTGTACATATCGGTGGAAATGGGAGCTAGCCATGCCCGTAGTGTTTGAAGCCTAGTTCTTTTGGCCACAGGTACAAAAAGGTTATAAATGATTTGGTGGATCTATCATGAGTTAAACAAAAGCTGAAATTGAACAGTTATTTGGAATGTTTCTGATCATCACAGTTATGCCTTTTTTGGTGAAATGAACTTGAAGAAATGATTTGGTGGATCTATCATGAGTTAAACAAAAGCTGAAATTAGACGGTTATTTGGAATGTTCCTGACCATTACTTTTCATGCAAGCAAATAAAATTCAGTTGTTGGACAGTGAGATTGATAACTGGACAGGTTAGCCAAACTATACGAGGGTGGCAGGAAAAAGTTGACATTTTGATCCAAAGGAACTTCAGGTTAGCCAGACGTTTGTCAAAAGAACATTTTTTTTATAATAATTATATTAAAAAAAACAAAAAACTAACTCAAAAGACCAAAAAAAAAAAAATTGATCCGAAGCGCCTCGCTTAGGCCTAAGCAAGGCGCTTCGAATTAAAAATCAGCTTTTTATGTCCCCTCGTACTGACCTCCTAAGAATGAGTTCAAAGCGCCTCGCTTAGACCTAAGCGAGGCGCTTTGAGGGGGTGAAAATAGAAGGTGGGGGTACCAATAGACGGAGCCTTCAAATTTTGTTATTATAAAATATTACTATATATAGTTTATCATAAATTTCCTTTATGAGGGTAGAAACGGAATTTCCATTTTACATATTTGAGGAGATTGGAAGTAATTGAAAAAATCATATGTATAGCCTTATGAATTATTTACATAATTGGGGGTTTATTATTTTACAAATTATATTTGGGGGTAGTGGGGGACAAAATTAAAATTGGTGATGCCTTACTTTGAAATGGCGGCATCTAAGAAAAGCCAAAAGATGCCGCCAAACCAATTCCATTAGTCACAATGCCGCCAATTGATACTAAGGTTTTGATGCCGCCATTTCAAATGTGGTGTTTGATGCCGCCATTTCAATTGGAGGGTTCATTTCTTATATAATGCTACGGCCTCTTCTCATTTTCTCCATCCCATTCCACCTACACAAATACATTATATCATTCCCACATATCTCACTCCCATTTACAATACCACATATCTCAATCCCATTTACAACACCACGTATCTCAATCCCATTTACAACACAATTGTAGGAAACTACAACACAATATGCGATATAATACTTTTTCCGCAATTGTTCTGGAGGGTACGGTTTTTTATTGATATTGGGTCGATGTTACATTCACATGGAGTTTTAACAGTTTTGGGCGGGGATGAGCCGTGCTTAAAAGCATCCTCTCCTGTCTCATCCCCTGCTTGGCATCGCTTTTCTGGGGTCTGTCTTTGGATCGGTGTTACATCTACATTAAACTACTTGGATCGATGTTACATCCACACGTGGTATAACACGTGTAGAATGCAACATTGTCACTGTAGTTTATAATATTTTGCCGTTGGTTGTCGTTGCTAGTCTCAATCTCCAGTCTACCAAACCCAGACATTCCAACGGACTCTTTAGGGGGGTCGACTTTCCAGACAAAGCCTGTAGGGCGGTGTTGACGAATCACATCATGTGATTAGCGACGTCGGCGACATCGGATGATGCGATTCTTCACCGTGCTACTTTGGCAGGGCAGCCTGGGTTGATCATTGGGTACCTTTAGATTTGGTACACATGTTCAACAGATTGATTTATAGCCCTGTTTGATTCAAATCGGTTCGAACCCCAACTTGATCCCGAGCCCTCTGTTTGACTTCAATAAAGCAATTGTGATGGAAGGTGCGAAACGGAAACTTAATGAACTCTACAACAAGAAACGGTGGTAGAATATTGGAATTGGTGATCTCGGAAATAGATTGTCTTGTAACTCGGTAGATTGTATAGTTTGATTGAGTAGTTTGGAAAAATAGTTAGCAAATAAATTTGTATTATTTGTTTTAAATAAATCTATCATTATTACATGTATTTACTTTTATTTTAGAAAACATATAGTAATAATACTAGTAGTATTAAAATTAACAGTAAGATAAGTCCAGATGCCTGACGGGCAGGCCCTGCCAGACTGTACAGAGACCCAAAAATGGCAGCCTGACCCGTTTTCAACAAATTGAGTTTTCAACAAAAATGACCTCCTAGCCGTTTTCGGGCCTCCCTGATCAGGCCCCGGAGACCCGAAAACGGCCCGGACTTCGTGCGAAACCCGTGTATTAGCCAAGGCCAGCGCGTCCGAAAGTCGGGATGCCTGACGGGCAGGCCCTGCCAGACTATACAGAGGCCCAAAAATGGCAGCCTGGCCCGTTTTCAACAAATTGAGTTTTCAACAAAACAAAAATGACCTCCTAGCCGTTTTCGGGCCTCCCGGATCAGGCCCCGGAGACCCGAAAACGGCCCGGACTTCGTGCAAAACCCGTGTATTAGCCAAGGCCAGCGCGTCTGAAAGTCCGGATGCCTGACGGGCAGGCCTGGCCAGACTGTACAGAGGCCTAAAAATGGCAGCCTGGCCCGTTTTCAACAAATTGAGTTTTCAACAAAAATGACCTCCTAGCCGTTTTCGGGCCTCCCGGATCAGGCCCCGGAGACCCGAAAACGGCCCGGACTTCGTGCGAAACCCGTGTATTAGCCAAGGCCAGCGCGTCCGAAAGTCCGGATGCCTGACGGGCAGGCCCTGCCAGACTGTACAGAGGCCCAAAAATGGCAGCCTGGCCCGTTTTCAACAAATTGAGTTTTCAACAAAAATGATTATGTGATCTTGTTTTAGTGTTTAACACTTGTATTTGGATTTTAATTCTAGTGGTTATTTCTCACAACAATGTTTGAATCACATGTGGCTTAACGATTCGTATATTCATATGCATACACCAAAAAAAATGTTACAACAATAGTAATTAACACATGATTACAAGTTAAACCAGTCTGTGGGAGGCTGATTCATAAGACGTTCAGATTGCCTTCTTGGTGGTTGGTGTTGGGCTTGTGTTTCATCGTTGGGTGGTGGTCCTTGATTCCCGTACTGATCATCGGGAAAGAGGTTTAAATTCAGTGCGATCGAAGGTCCTAGCCGGGTTGAAGGTCCTTCGTCACACGAATTATGCGGGGGATGGTAATGAAAATCACTAACATCGAGATCAATCCGTGGCAACCCCTGCCCAACCGGCGTCACAAAATCCTGTGACGGAAATGTCCACCTATCTCCAATTCCAATTCCGCTTGCAATCAAGTTAGCTAGCGGACCTGTCACCGCCGGTTGACCGCTACCGGACCCACCAACATCACCAGTTCCATGTACGAAGGAACTATCCAATCCAAACGGAATTCCAAGTTGATCCAATCCAACGTCAAAGAGTTGCGGGACATATCCCCCACCCTGGTTCTGATTGTTGCTTGCCGCAACAGATGCACCAAACCCACCCTCATTGTCCAACGGGCTTCCAGCTTAGGGTTGATTTTCCGCCACGTTTGTCGGCACCTGACGGGGAGCGTGTCGCTGGCGTACCCTTTGAGGTCGTGCCAGTGCTGACAAGTCGACGGCGTCCCTTGTAAGATGCGTCGGATTTTGTAAGTGTCCGACATCGTGTGACATCATCATACTGTGGAACGCCTTGTTCTGTATATGCTCAAGCTGCGTGGCGAAGGACTGAGGATCATTAAATGCCTGCTGGGAAGACCGGTAAATATCCCCTATGGCATCCCTCTGCAAACAAAATTATTAGTTAGAAACCGTAAACTCAAATAATTAATGTATGAAATAGACACGTAAAAATGCTTTACCATCAGCTGGATTCTAGCACCGTCGTCTTGGAAACCGCCAACTGGGGTCGGTGCTACACTCGGATTCCCAATAAATGCAACGGTACGCCCCAAATACCATTGCATATAACCGGGCTCTGTGGAAGTCGTCCTTATGAGATCGGACCTGTAAACCGTGTTACGACGGTTATTCCAGGCGTTGATGTAGGCTTCGTGCTTACTCATCCAGTCCGCCCTGTTGTGTCCTTGCCGCCCCAAAGCATGCAGTCTTTCAAGCTGAGCCATGGGTACGGTTACGTTTATTTGGGGAGGTATGTACTGGAGCATGCCGAATTGCTTCATAACCCGTTGAGGGTAATGATGCTCAACGATCTCAAAGCATACAAGTGGACAACAGCTCCTCCAGCTTTCCATCCCACTTGAACATATGGCCGGTAGTCGATCCAAAACAGAGGTGTAGGGGGTCCAGTTGAACTAAAAACATAAAAATAAACACTTAAGTCAGTTACAAAACACAATAAATGCATGATTAATACAAAAAACTAAAAATAATTACTAACACGTGTAGAATGAACATACCATGTTCTCATTCAACGATTGTAGCTGTGAACGATATGCTCGGAGGCAGTGGGTGGATACCTCCCTGAAGTTTAAATTGCGGTCTCTCCACCTACAAAATTAACAATTTAAAACACGTGTTCAGTAAAAAAATACAAAGGGATGCCATGCAGACACATTATATTTGTTTGGGATTTGCGATATATACTGAGCCGCTAGCGGACAAGTATAATCAAACCGGTTTGAGGGTGGTCGTGGCGCGAGACACCGAATCCTCTCCCATGCCCATATTTGAAGGAGCATCATGGGCCCGGTCACGGCTTTCCTATCCGGCTGGGTGGCATCACAAAGCCGCCTGTAAAAACAACCGAGAACCGCACTGCCCCAGCTATAAGATGCTGTTCGGCTTAGGTCTCGTAAAAATCTTAAATAAAAAACATTTAGTCTATTATTATTATTATCAGGGAATAAAGTGGAACCGATCAAATAAAAAAGGATTAAACGAGCACGGAAAATGCACGCTTCATCCGTAGCCTCAGCTTCAACAAACGGCTCCTTTAGTTTATTAATAATAACACTATCCAAAAGTCCAAAACGGATTTGCCGGACATTTGGTTCTCTTCAGGCGTAACACCTAACCATCGTCGGCACAACGCTATTGCGTCGGCAGTAGACATTGCATCATCTACCCCAGACACAACAGCTCCCTCGATAGGTAACCCCCACAAGACGTTAACATCTTGTAAGGTGACAGTAGCTTCACCAAATGGTAGGTGGAACGTGTGAGTTTCGGGCCTCCATCGTTCCACCAAAGCTGTTATTAAGGAGTGGTCAACGTATTGATAACCACAATCTATAAGGCCACCAAACCCTGCGGCATCGACAAGGTTACGAACCCGTCCTACAACAGGGTTGTCACGAAGTGCCCGCCATAGGCTTCTATCGCTACGCTTTACCATAAGGGGCTCATTGAAGTCTTCATCGTTTACGAAAATGTGAAAGGAACGATGTCGATCGCGCAGATATAACACATCGTTGCTTAGGGGACCAGGGTGTAAGTTTATGTTTTGATTCATGGTGGGAGGAATTTGCTTGGTATGATTTTTTATAAATTTCAAAGGTTTCAGATGGAGATTGTAATGGTGATGGTGTGGAAATGGATGTGGGTGGTGCTCCTTCTTCACCTCACCCTCCATTTTATAACCTCCAAAGGCTCACTCTTACACTCTCAAGAACACTATTTGCCTATCAAATCATCTGCAAAATACAAGACCATTGCATGCAATGCTAGAGACTTTGTGAGTGTGTTTTATAGCCTGCATTGTTTGCAGGAATCAAGCATGCATGAAGACTAACTCCCATTTGGCGGCATCAATGCATGAAAGTGGATAGGCGGTATCATGGCGGCAACATTGAAGAACACACCATATGGTTTGGCGGTATCAATAAGAACACCATATATGATTTGGCGGTATCAATAAAGCCTCACATTCAATTGGCGGCATCAAAGGTGACTACACAATATGGATTGACGGCATCAAGGTGACTACACTATATGGATTGGCGGCATCACTATACACTGCAAAATATTAATTTGATACCGCCAAATCATATGGCGGCATCACTATACACTGCAAAACATTTGTTTGATACTGCCATTTCAAAGTAAGATATCACCAATTTTAATTTTTTTCCCCACTACCCCTCAAATGTAATTTGTAAAATAATAAACCCCCAATTATGTAAATGATTCATAGCCTTATATGAAAGACGTTGATGATTTTGTGATGGATTGTTTAATAGCATACCATATATAGTCAATTAGTCACTACTAGGATGGTGAGAACTATATCCCTCTTTATGTTTAATAGCATACCATATATGTATGTAAACTTTACATACATATCTGATGCACAAGTAAAATATATTAGAAACAAGTCGATATTATTTATGTTATATCATTTAGTTAAGTTTATATACTAATGTTAAAAGGAAAAGAGAGAGGTGATCAAATAAGTTATAAGTAGTTTAAAGTATGTTAAAACAGTAACATTTTCTTTATTATTTCCTTAAAATTAAAATTCAATGATTTCAGATATCATATATAGAGGCCGGTTAACCTACAAAGGGGTTTTATCGTACAAAGCGTACGAAGGACCCAACATGCGACATATGTCATTGGATGCAAGGGTAAAATCGTCCGAATAAAACAGAGTACTTCATCAAATAATTTCGCCGAACACCGTTGCCGGTTTCATTTTCGTTCATCGCTGTTTGCCGGTTACTATTATTTGACTTAAAGTATTTTCAGGTTTTTATTTTTTACGTGGTTTTTTGTAACGTTTCGAATTGTTATTCTTTTTATGATAATGTTAAACGTTTTAGTCTAAATTTTGTAGCTTCCGATTTTGCAACGTACATATGTGGTACAACATTTTTACGTCTAATTTTTGTGCGGTTTAACGACCATGTCACAATACACGGGTGCTAAGTTGACTCGGTTATTCTTTCTATGTTTTACGTTTACTTTGTTTGGTTTGATGGTCCCGTCGCAAATCAGGTGTCGTAAATACCAGTTTCTTGTTAAAATAAACTTTTGGGGTGATCATTTGATCACCATGACTATACGAGGTGTCAAGTGTCAACGTAAATCGTAATAGGCTTTCATTGCCACTTAACGCCCAACTAGCCCCGTCCCTATCCTATGCATCATGCAAGATAAATAATTATAAATTGAATGTCAACGAGGGGCTAGCTCACCTGATAAAGGCATATATTATGTCGTTTAAAAGAGAAGTCCTAGGTTCAATCCTAATCCTAGGCATAGGGAGCAATTTAGATATTGGTGTAATGTAGAGTAAGTATTATTATTCAAGAAAGTTTAAAAGTGAGTAAATATAAAATCTCTATTTTAATAAACGATTTCAATTAATGTCACATGTTACTGTCAGAATTACTCTTCATTGTTTATCTTTTACATTGATTTATATGACACAATAAAATGAGAAGAATGAGAAGGATATAAAAAACACAATAAATCATGAAATATGACACAACGAGCCACAAAATATAACACAGTGTCAAAAAATACAACACAATGTTGAAGAAAAAAAAACTCAATGAATTGAAAAAATGACACAATAATGAAAATAAGAAAAAGACACAATGGTACACAAAAGACACAATGATATAACGCATATTCTAAAAACTACAAGCTAAAACCCTAAAAAACAAAGACCTAAACCTAACGTTATAAGGTTCGATAAGACGATTCCAATGCCGCTTGAATGAGTTCAATCGGAATCCGTTTGATACCCTTCCTACGACTTTCTATTTTTTTACTGTGTATTTAATCATAACCTTGATTTATATATCATTTTTATTTCTAAATCTTCTCTCTCTCCTATTAAATATAATAATTTTGCACCAACTTTCCGGTTTTTTAAAGAGAGAACTTGACGACCATATGTGTTAACTCATTATTTCATATAAATTCAAGTATTCAACTCATGTAACATATGAGTTTATTTGGCTTTTGCAATACACGTGTTTTTAAAATAAATGATTTTTTTTATTACTTAATAGATAAAATTATATGATTTAACCCATGTAATGCACGAAATTCAAACCTAGTCATAAATATATAATACAATATACATTAAATAGAGTATTAATGCGTGAATGGTATTTGTTATGTTGGTGAAAATTTAGACTTAAATCGTTTGTCAAATGTTGAAGTCTAAATTTCTTCAATTATATCTCTTCATCAATAGATGAGATGTCACACTACGCCTAAGGCAGAAAAACGTGACTTTAGGCGTAAAACATGAGATAACCTCAAGAAAAAGAACAGAGTCAAACTTAACACAAACATATTTGATATTATATTAACCAAAGTGAGATGCTTACACTTTATAAAGAAAGTAGTTGAGAAATTGTCTCTAAAAACTCTGTTTTGATAAAGTTTGTCTTTGACCCTGGCCCGAAAATTCTGCTATTTAAAATTCTTTCGTTGTTTCTTTCAGATATGTCAATTTATAAAGACCCACTCTTGTTGGAAAAAAGACCAACTCAAGTCGACGTTGACTTTATGACCTGACCAAATTTTAAATGATATGGACCCTTCACCCTTGTAATATATAAATTTGGTCACTAAACTTTAAAAATCATATTCTAATTATAGGGTTAGGATCAAATACACATTAAAAGAAAATTAGAAAATCGTAGAAAGGGTATCAAACAGACTCCAATTGAACTCATTCAACCGGCATTGGAACCGTCTCATCGAACCATATGATCTTAGGTTTTAGGTTTTCGTTTTTTTGGATTTTTAACTTGTAGTTTTTAAAATTTACCTTACATCATATTGTATTTTATATAGCATTGTGTCTTTTTCTTATTTTCATCATTGTCTCATTTTTAGGATTCATTGTCTTTTTCTTCAGCATTGTGTTATATTTTTTTTGTATTGTGTTATATTTTGCGACTAATTATGTCATATTTCATGATATATTGTGTTTTTTTGTATCATTTTCACCATTCTCATTTTTGTTAAACTGTGTAGCATAACATGGCCCACTAATTATAATCAAGAAGGACGTCCACTTGTTATACAAATTTGGTCACTCGACTTTTAAAAAACATGACTAAATAGTAATTAATAGGGACACATTTTATGTAGTAGGTCCTAGGCCTGGTTAAGCTATTAAGCCTGTAAAAAGCCCATATGTTCAGTCTCTGAAAGGATCTAATCTGAAAGCCCGGTCATTAGGACCAAACATTAATCTTTATAATTATTTTTTTTTTTTGTATGGTACACTTTTTTTAATAGCTAGTTTGTAGCTCAAGAATGATAAAGATTATTCCTAAACATAATGCATAAACATATTAACTTGGGTACTGGATCATGACATGGATCGGCTCAACCCGGATCTCCAACACGCACTGATATCAGATGTAAATAATTGATTCTGTAACTTATATATTCTTCTTTTTTCTTAACATTATCCTCATAACACATGAGATAATAATCCAGTTAGAAATATTCTTTTACATTAGGTTGACATACTTCAGTAATACAAGAGGAAAAAAAAACAGGGCTCTGGCTGTCTGGCCTGATTAGAACCGAACAGGCCCCATAATCTAGGACCAATTTCATGTTTTGGAACCGAGATGTTTGTCCTTTCGCCGCGCTTATGAAGCTGTTGCCACCCAACACATTTGACACGATCCTGGGTTGTTTGTAAAAGATGCCAACTCCAATTTAGAACACAACAACAAAATACAATTTCAAAAACAAAACTAATATACAATAAAATACAGAGGAACCCCTTTTGTGGGTTGCATTTGAAACAAGTAGCCTAGTCAAAGTGTGGTCAACAGCGCATGAACGAAAGCTGGATTCGTCAAGTGCTTTTACCGGTTTTGGAAGACCCGAAAATTTCTTCAATCATACTGCACGTAGGCAACAGATCAACACCCTTTGTTGAGCCCATCGTAGAATACGGTGGGTCCCAATGCAAATATGATTCAGATTTTGACCCGAAACAGTTTCCTGCTGTGGGCTTTTCTAGCTCATTTTCACTTGTAACTTTCTCATCGCGTATATCACTCGATGAACTTGCATTCATCACTTGGTTTTCTTTAACAATATCGCCATCTTCAGATGAAGAATCATGGTCATGGTCATGATCATGATCATGATCTCCGTGGTCAACGAAAGGTCCAACTACGACAAGATCATCATCATCGTCTTCTTCTATTATAGACCCTCGTTTGGTTCCCCACCATTCATCATCATCACTGTCGATTGCCAGTAAATGTGATCTGTTCTGAACGGCACGTCTCCGGTAAATAAAAACGTTAAAGTAATAACTCACCAATTCCTTTTTCGTACGGGTTGGGAATTCACTATAAAGTACTTCCCAGAATCTTTTACCATGTGAAACTGGATTTGAGTAAACAATATCTTGAAAACGCTGTTCTTCTTCTTCAGTCCAGTTTGAAGATACTTCCTCACCCATGTTATCAAATCCCAAATTAGCAAATTTCTCGAGCAGTAAAGATTGTTTTAAATTTAACCGGGCTTCGTTGACATGTTGTTGCGCGCATCTAATAGAACCATTGTCTACACATTGACAATCCGTTTGGGAAATCGCGGTCTCGTCCTCTTGGTTTGAAATAACACAGACGCCCGTCAAAATTTCCTCTCTTTCATTGTTGGAAACGTAATTTCTAGCTAAATCCGCATCAAACTCAGGAATCTCTGCTTGATATTCCGGTCCAATGGGAACTTCTTTTCTTGGGATGCAATTCAATAAAGATGTATACGTATCATCATAATGAACTAGTGGTCGTCTAGGCAAGTCGAATTCATAAAGTTCAGAGAAAATATTCGGGCAAAAGCCGGGAATGGGCACAGGCGCAGAAACTTCTTCACAAACACTGATGCCAGTCACTAAAGGTAAGGGAGCACTTGTTTCGCCACATTCACCTATACAACATAGTTTATGTTACATAAAGTCCAATTATCACTTACTGTAGATTAATAGTATAGTTTAATATTAATACCATACCGACAGTCCGGCATATCCTGCATATTGACTTCATACAATGGTATAAAAACTCTAGAAAATCAGGTGATTCAAATACAGACATGTAATGTAACACTTTAGAATTGAATTCTCACCTATAATCACAACGTTTTGAGACGGTTTCTCCTCGCCAAACGAATCAGGCTTGATCCCAATTTCAAGATGCTTTGGGTGTTTGATAAACTCATGGAGCTCCTCATCAAAAGGTCGTTTGGTTCCCATCGCAATCTGCACAGAACATTATAATAACTTTATAATATAACAAAAAAAAATTATAAATTTTTTTAATTTAATTTCTGGTTTTAAGCAGCTAATAACTTACTTATTCTAATTTGATAATTCTAAATTGAAATTATTATTATTATTATTATTATTATTACTTTATATATCTATAGATATAAGTATCCATCTAAGTGAGTAAGGAGATAAAAAATATCATAATTTTCCATTGAAAAATAACAAATATATCAGCAAAACTAATGCTAAATAATCATAAATGAATAAACTTACCGAATCCGTTGATCTGAAATAGAATGAAAAAACCCTAACCCTAGAATTTGGTATGATAAGCGAATTAATGAATAAAATCGATTAATAGGGAGAGGAAGATAGAAATAAAACGAATAACATATCAATTGAAGAAGGTTTATTAATTAATGGGTAAACATGAATTGAAGGTTGATCTGAGAGAGAAATCGAAGAGCACGATTGAAAGGGGGATATTGATGAATACGTATTTTTGTTTATGATAGACAACATGAGCGGTCTCGCTGTAAAAACCGGTTCGGAGATGGACCGGTACGTTACCACGGGCGAAATGACTCGTGTAAATCTGGTTGTGCTCTTTTTTTCTCGTTATAAATTATGGGTGATATATAGTCCGCGATAAAGTGCATGAATTTAATCCTCTTTCACCGACTATATACATTATTTTTTTCTTTCCTCACTACAAAGTTAGAACATGTTTGGGATGAGTTTGGAAACACTTATTGACTTGTTAACTTTTTGAAAAAGCTAATAAGTCAATAAGTCTTCAATAAGTCATTTTGAAAAGCTAGGATTTAGTGGTTTTTCAAATGACTTATTGGCTTTTCAAAAAGTTAACAAGTCAATAGGTCATTTTTCAACTCAATCTCAAACACCCCTTTATTGTAGATACACGAGTAATGTTATACACACCGAGTTATTTCATCATATGGGGCGTATGATATGCAGGGACGAAGCATACTTGGGGCCACCCCCCCCCCCCCCTTTTTTGGCGCAGTGGTAGAAATTTGCGATTTTCATAGGTAAATTGACTCCGGCCCCGCCGATTTGATCTTACGACCCTACCGATCGGAAAAAATTGAGTCCAGCCCCCGCCGATTTAATCTTCAAGCTTCGTCACTGATGATATGACGAAAATTATAGTTATTCTCATTATTAATTATTGGTGATTACGAGCTTCACAATCTTATTAATCATTTTTCTTAATCAAATTAGATTACCTTAATCATTAGACCATATGCAGTCCGTGAAAAAATTGCCCGGTATCTAACTTCTCTCTCCTTTTTCACATATTGCATGCATGTTCTCCTTCCTCTTTGTAATACGATGTTGTTATACACACCAATGATGTTATACAACCTGGGTTACATCATCATATGGGCATATGACATGGCCAAACTTGCCGTATAGGCGTATGACTTTATCATAGTCAAGTCGTTAACGTTAGGTAATGCCAATCACTTTTGTGTTAGGATACCCATCATAAAAATTGTATACTTTAACGAACACCAACTCATACAACCCGACTCATATAACGTGCCAATCTAACACGTTATAAGACTCGACTATTTTTGACATGTCATATGCTCTCTACAACAAGTCGGTAGTATAATGTGTCATTGGCAAGGGCACAACTCTTAAGGCGCGGAGAGGGACGGCCGATCCCCCGAATTTTCACTCAGAAGTTCCAATTATATATTATTCGTATAGAAATTTTTTGGTATATACGGTTTCAACCCCCCGAAACTAGTGATTTCCGACCCCCCGAAGTTTCGGTTCAAGCTTCAGCACTGGTCATTGGTGTTTGTTTAGCCGTGGCTTCAGTAAAAAAACAGTGTTTGTATTTACGCTCCAAACAATTAAAGAGCCGTTGTGACATAACTGAAATTCAAACAGACCGTTATCATTGGCTACAAAACAAGAGAATCAATGAAGCAGGCCATAGACGGCAATGGATACTGCTTCTTTACAGTCATTGTTGTTTTGCTTGTTATCATCATCATCATCACACCATCTTCATCTCCATATTATCCTCCAGATCTCACTTCATATCAAAATCACAGAAACAAACATACACCAGCCATGTCCATGCCCATCCGCAGCCTCTTCGCGCTGTCTCGCCGCTCTATGGCCATCACCAGGTCTGCTTCAACCGCTGTACCAAACCCGAATCCTAGGTTCGTCAAATACAACTCTCCTCACCCTACCTTAACTGATCACACATCTATCCTCAGTTGTCCCAAGACACATGTCACAACTATGCCTAACGGTCTCCGTGTTGCCACCGAGTGTAATCTATCCCATACTGCTACTGTCTGTGTGTGGATCGACACAGGCTCGCGATTTGAAACAGGGGAGATACATGGTGTTGCTAATTTCCTAATGAATATGGTAATTCGAGGGACATCGAAGAGGTCTAGTAGTGAATTGGACGAGGAGTTTGAGAATATGGGAGGTGAGTTGGATTGTTATATTTCTAGGGAACAGACGGTTTATGTCGCAAAAGTTATGGCTGCAGTTGTGCCTAAGGCGATTGAGATTCTATCTGATATGTTGCAGAACTCGAGTTTTGATGAGAAAATGATTGTGGATGCGCGTAATGATACTTTGACTCGGATGCTAGAGGTTTGTTTTTATGCACTGTCTACACCCGTTCTTGGTTTCTCACTAGAATTATGCGATTGAATATTCATGAGTACCAACGAAATAATTCAATCTGAAAGTGTTCTACACGATTTTAGAGATATCCAAGTATTCACGAAATGAAAACCAACGACACTCTTGCCAGTGGCGGATCTAGAAATTAATTTCAATAGTAACGATTTTCATTTTTTTTTCATTTTAGTAGTAACGGTTTCCAAATATTGTAAAAAAAAAAACAAATTTTCCACTAATTTTCCACTACGTGCGCGGAGTTGAGTAGCAACAGACGCGGCACCTAGCTTCAAGCTAGGTCCGCCCCTGACTCTTGCATCGTCGGTTACAGGAGAATGAAGAACCAGAATCAGTAATTTCTGATAGATTGCATGCTGCTGCGTTCCAACACGGTCCCTTTGGTCGGAGTGCTATTGGACGTCCTAAAGACATGTTTTTTATGACAAAGGCGGGTCTTCAAGATTACCTTTCAACCCACTATACAACCCATAGAACGGTATTCATTAATAAGATTTTGAACGCTCTGTTGTTATCTTTATACATACTATTAATATGATCCGTTACAGATAATTACAGCGTCGGGGGCTGTTAATCATGAGGAGATTGTAGAGCAGGTGAAGAAGATGTTCACAAAACTATCCACCAATCCGATAACTTCAACACAGTTGGTCGAAAAAGACCCTGCTATATTCACTAGTTCCGAGGTGGTGTCATAGTTTTTGAGGGCTTGTATTAATGACGTTGGACAAATAACGAATCTTAATAACTTGTTGCTGAAACTGTGATATAATCAGATTCGTAACAGGAATGATGATATGCCTTTTGCTCATTTTGGTGTCGTCTTCAAAGGAGCATCATGGACCGATCCTGATTCATTTGCTTTGTTGGTCATACAAGTTATGCTTGGATCATGGACCAAAGTCACAGATGTTGGCAAACATATGGGGTTGGTAGTTGGTACCTGTTTGTTTAATATTCTTATGTATTGAGAATTTATTTGTTTCGCGCAAACTTTTTTCTTTACTTCTAAATTTGAAATTTTGTTATTGCTTGTGTATGTATTCTTTGGAAATGACGAACAGCTCGCAATTCGCTCAGATGGTGGGGATTGATGAACTTGCAGAGCACGTGAGCGCTGCGACCTGCCACTATAAAGATACCGGGCTCTTTGGTGTTTGTGCTATTGCTAAAGTGAGTTCTAAGTTATTGTCTTTAAGACATATGTGCAGATGCTTTCGGTTCATGTCTATATGATGTAACTTTGCTATTGTTTGCATCAAATTCAAGTCCATTATTAACTGCGTATTCTAATTGGATCAAGCGTTAGTCATATTGTGACGTGTTGAGTAATAGTTTCTCATGACATCATCAAGGCATCTTGTTACTGATTGCCATCTTAATGCTTTCTGTTCTTTCTGTAGCCCGATTGCTTAGATGATTTGGCTTCTGCAATAATGCAAAAGATGAGCCAACTATGTTATCAAGTAACAGAGGAGGATGTTATTCGTGCTCAAAATAAGGTACGGCACTAGTTAGTGATCATACAGTTCTGGTTAATGAGCCTGTAAATGCACGGGCGTGTTATGGTAATCTTTATTAACCAACATTACATTTCGTTTTTCGCTGCATCAAATACCGAAGTTGGCAATCCTTAATGTCTAGGGAGTAATGTGTCTTTTGAGCTTTTCGCACTTAATCTTAACAGTTCCTTCACTGTTTGCAGCTTAAATATGAATTCTGTAAAGAACAGCCCAGGGCTGAAGAAATTGGACGTCAGGTACGCCAGACACATATACTCACAAAAAATAATATCTGCAATGATAAAAATCTAGTTGCCATATCATTTTTAATCTCTTATTATTTTTGCAGCTGCTTGCATATGGGCGTAGAATCCCGCTTGCTGAAATGTTTGCCAGAGTTGACGCAGTGGATGTTGCCACCGTCAAACGAGTAGCTAACAAATTCATATTTGATCAGGTTATTCCTCTTTTCCACCGCCTTTTACACTCGGTGTTAATATTCATGAGCCTCAGCCAGGGCTCACTACATATTTTTGTTCAAGCTTGCTGGCTTATAGAACGGGTAAAAATGGCCAAATGGGCCAGCGCCACATCGACACTGCCTGCTGCTGCCGCCGCATATCATCTCCTCCAATCGTCGTAGCCGCTAGCTGCAATAAAAATAAATATAGCTGGTTAACCTGAGTTTTTTCTTTCCATATGACCCGTTTCAAGCTGACATTCTTTTTTTTTTTTTTTTTTTTGTGAGAACTGTTCTGATCCGAACCAAATTGGTACTTAAAAAAAATTATATATGTAGAACAGATGGTGGTGACTGGGGGGATTGTAATATTAATTTTTTAACCTTTTGGGGCTTGCAGGACATAGCAATTGCAGCCACTGGGCCAGTGGAGCTGTTACCAGATTACAATTGGTTCTGCAATCGCACTTCCATGCGTCATCATTAGGCTCTTTTGCATCTCCTCTGATACGATTTGGACCCAATTTATACACCCGAAACGTCCATCGTGTAGTGCCTATATCTTATGATGTTTTGGTTGAGGTCATGATATCATATGGCCACGTTAATGTGTTAGCAGGTTTGATGTTTATTTTGTTCTTGTTTGCTAGAACAGGTGCCTTTGAAAGGTCCTAATGTTATATTTTGGTTCAAAAGAACAAACAGGTTGTAATAGAACGTTTCAAGATTAGCAACATGTTAGGGCACTCGGGGTGGTCCTGATGGCCACCCCGTGATCGCGTGATGGCCGCAAAACACCGCCCCACCATGGCTATCACGGTCGCTAAGCAAATAAAATGTGATGGCCATCACGGTTGTGAAGGAACGGACCACTCTCTCTCTCTCTTTTGTCTTATAGTGAAAAAGCTGCCAACCACCAAGCCAACCATAAAAAATAGTGGTGGGTGTGTTGAAATGAGGTGTCACAAGGTGATTGGATGTGATGATTTTAGTGATAATTGTGAACACCGCCACATAGTGTGATGGGTGTGATAAAAGCTTTACCACCCCATGTGCCCTTAGCGAAAGAATAACTAGAATCTAGAGGGTGACGAATTATCAACTTTTTCACTAATCCATATCCACTGGGTAGTTTACTAGCTTATCATCTCGTCTCGTCAACAGCCAATCGGTCTACAAATATTGTCACGTAGATGCAGTCAACCTTCTCTCTGTCAATTACTATTTCAAGACTATTTTCTCTGGTGAAGCTTAATGAACCTGCTCCTGTCCCACCTGCATTATTGTTAGATGTTTCTGTTTTTCTTCTTATATCTATACTATATTATAAAGCATGAGGGAAGGATACCGGTAAAATTTAAGTAATTATAAATTTCATTGCCTAAAGTACAAACACTTGATGCATTTGTAAAAGGGTAAATTAGTCTTTTACCCATCAATATAATATTGAGGTTAATGGTTATTAACAATTGGACAATTTCAAGAGTTCTCTATTTTTCACTTCATATTCTCCCATTTAATTAACCTTTACTTCTCTCTAGAACATTAACACCACCACCCACTATAAACCCTTTGGCTTTCTTGTAAGTTATAACTAATCTTTTGTTGTAATTGTTAATAAAGTGCAATTCGACAAACACAAAGCTTTTTCACGGAGACCAATGATGCTACCGATACAAGAAATGTATGTTCCATAACAATGTTTTTTCTAAGGTTTATAAGTTTTTATTTTCTTGTTTTTTTAATATTTGCTAATGGTTATTAACAATGGGGCAACTTCAAGAGTTCTCTATTTATCACTTCATATTCTCCCATTTAATTAACCTTTACTTCTCTCTAGAACATTAACACCACCACCCACTATAAACCCTTTGGCTTTCTTGTAAGTTATAACTAATCCTTTGTTGTAATTGTTCATAAAGTGCAATTCGACAAACACAAAGCTTTTTCACGGAGACAGGAGGCTATGAAGTTTCTGGAACTGTAGAGGTCTGTGACTTGTTCTTTCACGGCTGTATTTGAAGTGAGCATTACACAATTCAACAATATTATACAAGATAAAATTTGCATATATTGTATAACTAATATTTATCAACATGATGCGTTTTGATGTGGTTTACCCTTATTTTTATGTTCAACATGTTAGGTGGTGGTCACCTACAGTTATACGAGGTGAAGATCGTGAGGCCATTCATATTCCAAACCACAAGTTTACTATGAATGTGGTGAGAAATTTGCTTAATTCGATTTCAATTCATGTTTCTTCAATACTCATTCAATTCAATTTCAATTTCTTCAGTGTTGCTTAACTCCCTCATTTTATAATGTATCCGTTTGATTCTAAGAGTAACAATAATTTGTTTGTATTGAAGATGTGCCATTATATATTTATATGTTTATATGATTTTTTTAGTATTTTGAATTTAAATTGACTTAGGTTTTGGTTCTAATTATCACATTTGGATGTCATGCAGGATGCTAGAGTTGCCATACAACCTGTCATTTGGGAAGCTCGCTTTAAGATGCTTTTTTTATGATTATTTTGAAGATGCCAAACATTTTAGTACAAAACTTTTGCTTAAGGCCACAATCCTCGTGTAGATCCAACTGCTACTGTATCCTTGAAAGCACTACGTTATTTCATATGCATTTTGTTAATATCAACATACAGACTTTTAGTTGTTAAATTTACTACATTATTTTTGTGGCTTCTCATCCCATGCTTCTTCGAATTTTTTGTAATAAATCATTATCTATCGGTAAATTTATGTACCCGCGGCAACGCGCGGGCATTGCCACTAGTTCACCAAAAAAGGTTCAGTTATTCTTTATTGGTTCTCTTTATTTAGTGCTCAACTTTGTTTTTTTTTCCTTTTTCTTTACTCTAGCCACCTGTTTACACGAACTGTATTGTTTCGAATAGCGAGTAAATGTGGAACTTCGGACACTAGAAGAATAGCCACTCTACTTGTGTAGTATGTGTATACATATAACATCCATAACCGGTCCAATTCAATAAGCTTTTCTTGACCAGTCCGTTAAATTTTATATATCTATTTTATTTTTTCACATATAATAATAGTAAAAATGAGCTCGGTACCGATCATAAAAATACAAATCTTAAAAAAGAGCAAAAAATGGGTTCCGGTACCGGTACCAAAAATGACCAGAACAAGACTAGTATTCTAAGGTAAATAAACTCCAAATACCCTACCGTATCAAACCGAAAACCGAAAGTATCAATTAAAAAAAAACGCAAAAAATTGGTACCAAGTTAGTACTAAATAAGATTCGATACGGTACGATTTAGTATCGGGGTATTCGTAGAAATGCTCATCCTTGCGTTACTTTGGTCTTTTTATTCCGAGTTAACTGCAATTTGAGTCCCTGTGGTTCAGAGGTGGATGCACTTTGCACCCATATTTGAAACATGTCACAATTTGAGCCATTGTGCTTTTTTTCTATTGCACTTTGAGACATTGTGTTTTTTTTTTCATTGCAATTTGCGTCCCTATGGTTTAGAGATGAGACACTTTGAACCCGTATTTGAAACATGTCGCAATTTGAGCCACTGTGTTTTTTTTTCCATTGCACTTTGAGCCATTGTGGTTTTTTTTTCATTGCACTTTAAGCACTACGTTCTTTTTTTCGTCTAAATGGACGTTAAACACCACCATCACAGCTTCGCCACCAACCACTATTTTGTTTAAATTTCCTTTCATCCTAGCTTACAGTGTCGACCACTACGCTAATCATGTCAACTTCTTCCGATCCTTTATTGATTTAACGGACCAGGAGATATTTAAAATCATACTTGTGTTTCCGAGTCTGTTTAGCGCTAGCCAGTAGAGGAAACTGTAACCTAGGATAGAGTTCCTTAAGCAAAACAGTGGTTGGTGGCGAAGCTGTGGTGGTGTTTAACGTCCATTTAAACGACAAACTGACGTGTTGGCTCAAAGGGCAATGAAAAAAAAAACACAGTGGCTCAAAGTGCAATGAAAAAAAAAAGCACAGGGGCTCAAAGTGCAATGTAAAAAAAGCACAGTGGCTCAAACTGCGACAGGTTTCAAATACGGGTGCAAAGTCTAAACCACAGGGACGTAAATTGCAATGAAAAAAAAAGCACAGTGGTTCAAAGTGCGACAAGTTTTAAATATGGGTGCAAAGTGCATCCACCTCTAAACCACAGGGATACAAATTGCAGTTAACTCTTTTATTCCTCTGTTACATCTCTCACACACCCACCCCCCTCTCCCCCTTGCCCAAATTAGCTCACCTTAGATTGGCATCACCGCAGCGCGTGCACACCAACCATGGCCACGCGCCACCTCCTCAAGCTCACTCGCCGCCACCATCCTCTCTCCACCACCACCAGGTCCAACTCCACTGCCGCCGTCGCCACCCCAACACCCTCCCCACCACCCCCAACCCAAATGATCTACGACCACATCTCCGAACAAGTCAAATCAAAACTCAACCGTCTCCAAAACCCTAACCCACTCTTCCTCAAACACAACTCCCCACACCCTATACAAACCACCCACACCCCAATCCTCACCTACCCAAACACACGTGTCACCACTCTCCCCAACGGCCTACGTGTCGCCACTGAATCCAATCTATCTTCCCAAACAGCCACCGTTGGTGTTTGGATCGATGCTGGTTCTAGGTTTGAGATGGAAGAGACTAATGGTGTGGCTCATTTTTTAGAGCATATGATATTTAAAGGGACGGAGAAGAGAAGTGTTAGGGCTTTGGAAGAGGAGATTGAGAATATGGGTGGGCATTTGAATGCGTATACTTCGAGAGAGCAGACGACGTATTTCGCGAAGGTGATGAGTCAGGATGTGGTTCAGGCGGTTGATGTTTTGTCGGATGTTTTGCAGAATTCGGTGTTTGATGAACAGTTGATTGATCGGGAACGCGGTGTTATTCTTAGGGAGATGGAAGAGGTATGGTTATTGTGTAGAATTGATATTTTATTATGCCAATGCGAATACGGTTTGATAATAGGAAAGACATAGGCAATTAGGCGAACACTACTCTAGGTGGTGATCACGGAAGATTTAGCTTCGCTATTGCCCACATTATTGTTAAGGATGGGCTTGTTGTCATTGCTAAGGCGGTGTTGAATCGGGAGGGTGTCTTTGGGTCTCGGAAGGTTGTAGTGTGTGTAATAGTTGTTCTTTTGTCTAAATGAGGTCATCGGTGGTGTTTTTAGGAATGTTTTTTTTGGGATTTATGGTCTTATCGAGGGTTGAAACTTGAAAGTAGGACATGCCATCATGGTTTAAAAAAACGGGTGAGGCGTGCGCCTAAAGGCGAAAAACTAAGAAAACAAGTCGGAGGCGCGCCTCATGGGGTTCAAATTGTACATACGCCTCTAAGGGCTGAGGCGCTAAGAACATGTGCGCCTCAGGTGGGTTTGGCTGTTTTTGTTGTGTGTTTTTTGGCGTTCTAGAATTTTTGGGTCAATTATTTTGTTTTTGATGTTTTAGACTTTTCTAGGTCAATTATTTTATATTTTATAAGATACATAATTTTTATATTATTTTTTGACTGCGCCTCGGGCTTACGCCTCGTTCGCCTCGAGGCTCGTTTCCGTTCTTTTAAACTTTGCACATCATAAAGAATGAGAAAGGCCGTGTGTGATGTTTGAGAAATGCAGCCAATTTTGTCTTTTTTTTTTCTTTGTCCTTCCCCATTTCTATTGTTTTTTTCCCTGATTATGCCTACAAAATATCTACAAATTCCAAAATGGTATCGAAGTATCAAAGCAACATGTATTGAAGAGAAGAAAATTAAGTGATATCTGATCAGCTTCATATCCTTTATCTTAGTCTGTCACACAATTTGATATCTTATCATCTTATGGCCTTCCCGGTTGTGTGTTTTTAATAGAAAAATAATGAATATACCATACACTTGTTGGAATGCCAATTACAACTAAGTTCTACTCCGTTAGTTTTCATCTTGTTTTAACTTTTAAATGGTTGTCAAAACCAATGTGGCGCTTCAGGGGGTGGGATATTAAGATTTAAGAATATTAGGTGTAAGTGTCAGCCGGTGAAGAACGCCATTTGAACATTTTCAGTAGGGCAGTTAAGCGCATAGATATCAGAAAAAGAGATGGCCATTTGTGGTCTTTTGAAGAAGAAGTCACTCGAGTGAAAAGTGACCTTTTAAAATAGGATTGACCATTTAAAGTATACGTTGCCATATTTGAGCATGTGTGTTTTTTAGAAAGAAACAACGTGCCTTGATGGCTAATGCATATACTTTGTTATGGCCTCTAAACTGCCAAAAGACATAGGATAATTTGGTCAATTTTTCTTCTTATTTTTGTTTTAAGGATGATTCACATCAATCGCTTTTTTAGTTTTATGAGTTGTATCATTTATTTTGCCAGCATGTTTGATTTGCTATAGGATAATCTGTCTTATTAAATATATTATATTATTCTTGCAATGTTGGTTTTAGGTGGGAGCACAAACTGAGGAAGTAATTTTTGATCATTTGCATGCTACTGCTTTCCAATACACTCCCCTTGGGAGGACCATTCTCGGACCTGTTGAAAACATCCAGAAGATAACAAAGAAAGATATTCAAGATTACATTTCAACCCACTATGCTGCCCACAGAATGGTACGCAGCTTGAATATGATAACGGTTCACTAACAAAATTTAACTCTCTTGCTATCTTAGGTTAATAATATAATATAATGTAAAAGTGCATTTTTTTCTCTATGTCTATCACAGGTTATATCAGCCTCTGGAGCAGTTAAACATGAGGATCTCGTAGAGCAGGTGAAGAAGATGTTCACAAAATTATCTGCCAATCCGTTGACTACAACACAGTTGGTAGAAAAGGAGCCTGCAATATTCACTGGTTCTGAGGTGTGGATTATAGTTTTTGCGCGTTTGGCTTTTCGATTGAACAAGTAATGTTTTCCCCTGATTACTAATTAAAATGTTACTGAAAATGTGATATAATTAGATTCGCATGAGGGATGATGATGCACCTCTTGCTCAGTTTGCTGTTGCCTTTAATGGAGCATCATGGACAGATCCAGATTCAATTGCTTTGATGGTCATGCAAGCTATGCTTGGATCATGGAACAAAACTGCAGGAGCTGGCAAACATATGGGGTAGGTGGTGTGGTGTTGTGGGGTTCTTTATCGCTTCTATCAGAAGCTGAAACAATGATTTGTTTTATTCAGACTTTTTCTTAATTCTAAACTTCTAGCTTTGCATATAGATTTTTTTGTAATTATTTCAATGTTACACACATAGTTATCAAAAGCGCGAGGCGCAAAAAAAGCAAGGCCTGAGATTAACAAAAACGAACAAAGAAAATAAAGTAAAAAAAATATTAAAATAATACTATTTTTCATCTAGTTAGTATCAAAAGTTTTAAAATATTGATGTATTAGCGTATAGAAGTAGTTTTCCTTGGATAACAATAGAAATCTAGCTGAAATTTAGCCATAATTAATGAATTTAGCTAGCTGGAAACTCTCCGGAATTCGGGAATCTAGCAGAAATCTGCGCCTAAACCATCACCTGGAGAATTAAAGCGCAATTTCCTCGACTCAAAGCGCAAAGCATCGCCTCGCCTAAAAAATGGACCTAGGTGCTAGAGGCGATGGCTTTTAACAACTATGGTTACACATAGTGCGTTTGATTTTATTTGGGAGATTGGGTATGTATTGTCACTTATTAAAATCTTTCATTCTTTGGAAACTGTGAACAGTTCACAACTTGCTCAGCTGGTGGGAATTAGTGAACTTGCTGAGAGCATGATGGCTTTCAACACCAACTATAAAGACACTGGCTTATTTGGTGTCTATGCTGTTGCTAAGGTGAGTTTAAGCTCATTTTTTTATCAGACACAATCTTAGATGATTGCATATCTTTCAAAACCGTTGCTTAAAGTCGCTCGCTTTTATCCAGCATGTGATTATTGATTTCCAACTTAATGCTGTTTGCTCTTTTTGTAGCCGGATTGTTTGGATGATTTGGCTTTTGCAATAATGCAAGAAATAAGCAAACTATGTTACCGAATCAATGACGCTGATGTTATCCGTGCTCAAAATCAGGTAAAAGTTTCTTATTCCATGACTCCACTTGAAATTGCTATAAGTGGCATCAAATAACATAGTCAGTAGTCACCATAATATTGGACATTATTAAATAACTGTTTGTAACTGTTTGCAGCTTAAATCTTCATTGCTTCTCCACATAGATGGAAGCAGCGCTACTGCTGAAGACATTGGACGACAGGTATCTCCGATACAGAATATCATATTGTAGTTTTACTGTCAGTAAAACGATCATTTTATATTTAAACACAGTTAAAAGTAGATATGATTCTTGTAATACTTTATCTACCAAGAAATGAGACTTGGTGACTAGATGTAAATATAAGATGTTTTGGCCAAATTCTTAATTTTATAATAAATCACGATGTCATGAAGTTATTTATCTAGGAGAGAAAAGCGGCCTAGGGTCGCTTCTAGGAATTTCATCGCCTAGGCGCCTTAGGCGAGCGCTTTTGACAACTATGCATATAACTGAACAACGGAAGATTAACTTGTAAAATTTATTATTATTTTCTATATTTTTTCTGCAGTTGATTACATATGGGCGTAGAATCCCGTTCGCTGAGTTATTTGCCAGAATTGATGCAGTGGATGCTGCCACCATCAAACGTGTAGCTAACAGATTCATATTTGACCAGGTTATCTCTCTTCCCTTGCACCTTTAACGCATGATAATTTTTTATACGACGCATTAACATGACATGACTCAACACATAAACAAGTTAGTGTTTCAATGGGTTAACCCATCTAACTTGTTTATGACACACATGACATTACATGTCAATCAAATGACTTCTTTATGGATTCCTAGTTCAGTTATATAATTGTCATATCTCAGTTGTTTTTTTAATCATTGTGCAGGACATAGCAATTGCAGCATCTGGGCCAGTGAAGCTATTGCCTGACTACAACTGGTTCCGCCGTCGCACTTACATGCTCCGTTACTAGGCTCCCGTTCTAACTTTTTGTTGCTATCTTTTTTGCCATAAAAACTTTGAAACATGAGTGCCCGTTTTGATGGGTAAGAACGTAAAATTTTGGTTCATCCTGAATTAAAATAAAGCCAAGGCTTTTTTTGGATCGCCTCTGTATAACTTGAAACTAAGTTTATACAACGAAATGTTCATTGTGTTATGCTTTCATTTCATTATGTTTTTGTTTATGACATGTTTTACAGTTTGGTAGCCTTTTAGGCTTTTTTAACAAGTGACACACAAATGATCCGAAAGAATCATAATTTTCTAACCTACGGTCAAGAAATTCTTGAACCAAATAGCAGAATCTTTAGCGTATCTTTTGAGTTTGTCATTATAATCAACAAAATACAACCCGAATCTTGAACTGAAACCTGCAGCCCATTCCCAATTATCCAGCAACGACCATGCGAAATACCCCTTCACATTGCAGCCATCCTCTCTGTTGCACCAAACAAGATGTTAACGCGTTGATAATTTACTGTATAAGCTTTAATGCATAGTAGACTTACTTTATGGCAGCTAGCAAGTTTGTGAGATAGTCATTATGGTACTTGACCCGTTTTTCATCCTTTAGCGCATTTTGGCGAGAGATAAATGGACTATTCGGGTCATCCATCCCTGTGGGAACAAAAGCAAGTAAGTAACCATGCTTTACATTGCTGTGCTCTGCATAAATGGTGATACAGAAGGTAGACAAATGAAAAATTACCATTTTCTGTGATGATCACTAGAGGATTTCCATATTTGTTCTTAATGTAATTTAATAAACTTCTAAACCCTCCTGGTACTATGTATAACCATATTGAATTTGCCTGCAACATACAAAACATTTTAGTACTGTTACGGTGTCAAGTTATCCCGTTGCATGTAAAAAAAAGTTACATACCCGATCGCCAATAGCTTTCCCATCCTTAAATGCTGTAAAAACATTAAAAAATCGTGTTTTTAGACAAGTTATTTATGTCGAGGAAATTATAACCGTACTACAAAGTCCAGACTTTTGAAAAAAGACCAGTCTTTGTAACATGGTTTATTAACTAAAAGAGGATAACTTTAAAGACTTACGAAGGGTAACAGCACCCGAATCAGCAATAGAATCGTTGAGAAATGTACCAATGAGGCTAGTCGAATTATGCCACGCGTACCATGTTGTGTAGTGATTTATGCCAACAAAATCTATTGAACCTTTGAGAAGAGCCGATTGAAGTTTAGAAAACCTCGGTAACCGATCTCCGACTCTTGTCCTCATTGATGTCGGGTAATCACCAAACATTATAGGATCAAGAAACCTAATGTAGTATACACATATTTGATATCTTATGATCCTAATATAGTAAGGGAAGTTAAAAATAAGTTTGGTTAAGAAATGTACCATCCCAATTGGAAATCTTGTGCTCGTTGGGTCGCCTCAATGTCCTCGGTTTGGTTCGTACCTGGCACGTACCACATGACATCGAATGCAATCCCAATACGTCCGTTTTGCTTGGCCTAAATAATAAAACGTGTTTCATTTAAACGTTGATGGTAAAAATAAAAACATTTTTCTAATATGGTATTTTATTATCCGGTTCTGATTATTAAATAACGAATTTACCTTGTATTTTCTTTTATAGATATCGAAGGCGGCTGCGTGTGAAAGAAGGGCATTATGAGCAACAATGTAGGGCTCAGTAGCCGAGTTCCCTGCCCTACAAAACAACTTAAGAAGTATCGAGCAACGACCCGGTGCTTGAAGGCCAACATCGTAACCTTGTACCGTAAACGTATGAGGTTCATTGAATGTCATCCAGTTTTTGACCCGATCTCCAAATTTCTCAAAACATGTTTCCGCGTAGTTTGCAAAATCATTTCTGTGTTATAATATGTAAAATAACACAATAAGTTTAATTTAACATTTTTAAAAAATAAAATAAAAGTATGAAATATTACATGATTCGTGTGTCGAGCCATCCTTTATATTTGTCCTCCAATGCTTGAGGAAGGTCCCAATGGTAGAGGGTCACATATGGTTCAATATCTAATGTTTCATTTCAAACTTTTAATATAATAAATAAAATTATAAAATAATAAAATAACAAAATAAATATAATATATTTATAACTACACTTACTATGGGCTAATAAAGAATTAATGAGTGCGTTGTAGTGATCGATTCCAGCTTGGTTGATTTGACCGTTTCCATCTGTGATATGAGGCTTGTTTTGTTAAAGGGGTTTGAAGCTTTTAAGTTATGAGAAAAAATTCTATATTGAAACGCTGCTACAACTAGCGTTTAAGAAAAAGCTCATACTAGCTACAAACTTTTAATGAATAAATGATACAAATACCCATTATACCATTAAAATAAAATAAAAAAACATGCATACAAGCTTTAGTTATGTCAATTTTGGTCATTTTATACATTTTATTAAAGGCTCAAGCTATCTGTTAAGCATCAAAATATATTTAAAAGGCTACAGCTGCCTACCGGCCACCAGCTTTCAGCCACCAGCTAGTTTTACCAAACATACCCATAGTTGTTTTAAGATGCCACAAACTCTACTTGATATAATCTAAGAACACATTCTAGTTTTAAACTAAAACTTAGAGAGATTGTAAGTTTTTATGTGGTTTTTTTAACCTATTAGACCAAACTTTTGTATGTGTATATATATAATAACTGAATTTCCAAAGTGAAATTCCATGAAATGTTAAAACACATTTTTGTGAAAATTGGTTTAAGGGGCATAACTTTCTTGACCTCTTGTCATTCATCAAGTCTAAAATCAAATTAACTTATACGAGTTTACATTGTACACACTACATCTTTTCATATTCAGGGTAGCTTAAACTATGTTTTTTTGAACGGCCTAAGTTACATTAAATCCGTCTTGACCGAACTCGAATCATTGACCTCAAGGAGAGCAACATCTAACTCAAATGCCTTAAACTAAATGAATTTCTTTCTTGTATTAATCTAGTAATTAAATTTGACTAGTATCTTGTGCCTAAATTGTTGCACCCTAAAAATGAGTTATAACCATTACAAGGAAGACTATTTTTTATAATAATATTATTTGATTATATAAAAGTAGAATCTTGACCATAAGAAGTTTAAAAAAAACGTTACTTGGGAAAATTCTTGGCCATGAGATTGAAAACCTATACGCATCCATGCCCATTTCCTTCATCAATCGTATGTCATCCTGCATTTGAACCATCAAAACAAGTAAATTCTTGTTGGGTTGACGGTTCAAACTTTAAAATATAGTCTAGCCTGAAAGAACCTAACAAACTATATTGTTTGTCTCATTTTCACGATATTTTTAACATGTTACACACATCTAAACATGATGAGTGGCACGTTAGCTTTAACCGAACACCATTGGACGGAGACGAGTTTAATGGCAAATTGCTTAAAAGGAAGATATTGTCGTATCATAATTCATGAATAGGAAGCAACACTCGCGCCCATGAAACAGAAAGATTACTTGCCTCATATAGGTGGTATTGATCAACTGCAACATCGGCATTGCTAAGATCGGATATCTTACCTGCAAATTACAAGGTCATATATGTAATTTTGCATTGAGTTTTAAAAATTTAATAATAGGGATGGTCTACTTCTCTTCCTTATTGGTTGCACATAACCCCTTTAAGTATTAATTTCTTTTGCCAAAGGCATTATAGCCCAGCGGCATCTTAGTGGTGATGTAAGACTTAGAGACCATAAGGTCCTGAGTTCGAATCTCACAAAGAGAGTTTTCTCATAATTATGAGTTTCCTCATGAATTGGTGACTTGGTGGTGATATATGATCGTGTGGCAACATTGGTGGCACGATGATACTCAGTGTTCCGTGAGTGATTCCAATTTATTGGCCGTTCAAAAAAAAAGTGTTAATTTCTTTTCTAAATGAAACGTTATTCTTTTTTCCATTGCATTGTAATAGATGTTCCATATACATGTTTTGAACATGAGTGACAACACGACACAAAATAATCCATTTTTGAGCTTTAATTTCAAACCTAATTAATAAGTTAGCCCGTTCAAAAAAAGGAATTAAAAAGTGTATTTTTGTGACGTCATCCATCCAACCCACTTATAACGTGTTAACCCCATTTATTAATACCGCCAACCCACTTGACCCAGTTTTAACTTGATTACAACTCATTTACAATCAATAAATCAGCTTGACTCGTTTAGATAAATGGATTAGAGAGATCCTCGGTTTTACATCATTTTAGTTATGTCCGGGTTAATCAACTCGAAGTGAACAATACCAAATGTGTGAGCAAATTTGTCCCAAGTAGCCGGACCCCTTCCATCTTCCTTCACAGCTCCTTCATACTATAAAGTAAACAACACAATGAAACATACATGTGTTATTGTCCATCTAGACATATGTTGTTGTTTAACGTAGTTCCTAAATAAGCATAAAGTAGCAATTTATGTCCACATAATACATAATAATAAGTACAAATATCTTGAAATATCTATTTTTTTTCCTTTAGTTGGCTATAAATTACTATTTTTTAAACAAATGGCTATAAAATATATACCAAATACAGAATGTGTCATGTTCGTTAGATTGGGTACACCGCAAACTCAATACATAATATAAATAGTTTCTTCGAACCCAATTATAGGTTTTTTAACTTCCAAGTGGTGGAGCAATTATTTATTTTTTGAAGGACTACCAGAAAATTTAACTGAATTTTTGAGGAGAGAGATCCGAATTTTAACCTACAACTTACACTAATTTTTTTAAGCGGGCACCTGCCCCCGGCATGTATGTAGGTCCGCCCCTCAGTCGAACAAAGTTATAAAGTTTTTTTTAATGTCCAACAATCATCTAGGTACATAAATAAGTAAAATGTTAGCCATGGCCAGGATCGCATAGAGCGTTGGTGACCCTGCCTGACATCAATTCCAAAGGAAGTCCACCGCTTGAAAGCTCAGTGAGTAAAACCTTTGACTCGCGCATGACATTTTTTTACAAACAAGACTACAACTGATGACCTCCTTGTATACCGCTAAAACACTACCGTTTGTATATGTATGCATCAAACTTTAGACATTTAGATTATATTTTTAAATAAAATGATTTAGATGTTTTGATCAAGAAAAGACTTAGATCTAGGCCATTATATTATAACCATAGCGTCAAGTATGGTACGGCTCTGATCAAAAAGTCTATTTGAACAATCGATTACAAACACGAACAAAAAACCGTATTTTGTAAGGCTACCCGATGTGGACAAGCGAACAACTTTGGGGCAAGCCACGTGGCTCGAGAACACCACAACAGCCCCACGCTAAGCCCGGCGCGCGAGCAAGCCACCGCGCGCACAACTGCACAAGCGACCGCAGTCACGACGTGATTGTCTTAGATTTTGAGGGGGACAAGCGATGGCCTGAAGCGAGCCATAACACCTCTAGCGATTGCAAGAGCGATGGTTTGGAGGTGATCGCGACGGTGCTCTCGTGTACCACATGTTGTGGTAGCCTAACATACGTAAAGATCAGCAACGGAACCCCATAATCTAAAAACAAGAAAAAGAAACTATAAACTGTTTTAAAAATTAAATGTAATAATACTGAACCAACAAAGTCAACATACTCGTTTTGAATCATAAATGTAACTAACTAATTCACCAGTGTTATTAATTAACGTATATATTTATATTCAAAGAATAACATTTAATCATGCTACACTTAAAATCATTAACTATTAATATTTAAAAAAAAAAAACAAAAAAGAAGAAGAAGAAACCTGGTAAGCAGAAGATGCAGTTCCAAACACAAAACCATTTGGAAAGCTTTTTCTGTTAATCCCATCAGCAAAACATCCATGAACAAGAACAAGTACAATCCCAAAAGCTAATAGTATCTCTGTTTTCATCTTCAACACCATTTGTCTAACAATACAGTGAGTCCAGATTGATTGGTATTATGTAGTGTGTGTGTGTGTGTATATATGAGTTTGGATAAGAAAGTAGTGGTGGTAGACGGCGGCGCCTGAATAATGAGGACACAGTGGCAAATGGGAATGTTTGTGTGAATATATAAAATTCAATGGCGGACAGGGAGAGGGGAGGGAGAGTGGGAATGGGAGTCTTATGTTGCCGGTATATATATAGTAAAGTCATATTTTCACACTCTTTATAAATATAAAAATAAAAATGAATATGTATAAAAATAGTAAACTAAATATAATATTCATTCTTTTAACTTTTTTTTAACGGCCAATGAAAGCACGGTCAACCGGGTAAACCCAATAGCAAAAGGTTACTCACGCCCGTAAACACAAACATCGCTGACGACCCGGCCAACTACCATTCTAGAGGAAATCCACCGCCCGAGGCTCACTGTGGTAAAACCTCATACTCAACTTAGAATAAAATTTGTTTTAGATGAGACTGGTCACCCAGGTAAACCCAATGATAAAAGGTCACTCACGCTTGGAAACGCAAACAATGCTGGCGACCCGGCCCACCATCATTTTAGAGGAAATCCACCGCCCAAAGCTTAATGTGGTAAAACCTCATACTCAACTTAGAATAAAGTTCTTTTAGATGAGACCTATAACCTCCACTACAAAATAATTGGTCATTTTTATAAAACTAGGTTTTCATCCCTGGCGCGCGTTGCGGCGCCGTTTTTTACCCAGTTCTAATGTTTTGTGTACATTATAGTAAATTCAAGCATGACATGAATTCTTGAGGTTTAACAGTGAGACAAAGCTCCCATGAGACACAAATGCCTTAATTCCTCTTTGCATGTCCATCAACTATCTGAAAAAAGGGATAAAAATACCATTGAAATTAAACCAACAAATTTTACCTAAGGGAAAATTGACAAATAAAGTCACTCAACTTCAAGACCAAATCCATTGCCTAAAATTTTCAAATAGTTTCTAAAAGACTAAATGTTAATTAAGATATCTAATTAGCTACACATTTTTATAACTGCTTCCCCCCACATTGCTTGCACTTTGAAATTTCATTAACAAGTATTAGTCTAGCATGCTTTAGACTCCAATACTCTAGCATGTGAACAGAAGATGCATCATTCTGATTCTTCACAGCCTTAAGAGATAACGCAATATCTCTTTCAAACATTCACATCTTAGTTTGACACAATAATGAAATTTTGTTTTATACCTCCAAAACCTCTGTTTTAGGAATGTCACAAAACCATAGTTAATTTCATCTATTAAGATCAAAACTCATTTTGCCTTTAATCTCCAAGGCTTCAACATTGACTCTTAAGAACTTAAACATAAGTCTCAATCTAAGTCACTTTGATGAACATATTCATCATCAAAAAGATGAACAATCCTAGTATAAAATCACTAATGTCTTGAGACAAAGTCAATTAGATTGACACTAAAAGACATAGCATTCACATATGCGCCTAAAGTGATATATACATTTCCATGTTGTTTTGTTAAAACCATGTATTGGGGAAGTCTCCCAAAACTAAGGACAAATCCTCCACATAGGTCAAACAACATTGATGGTTGTAGAAACATCTACACATCCATCACTATTGTAATGTCTTACAATAAATTTAGCAAAATTTATTAAAGAATTTACAATCTTAACATATATTTCTTTCATATGTTATAGTCATCGAAAAATTCACACGTGTGTATTTCCATGTTGATGCTCTCAACATTAGATGACATACCTCGTTTTCGTGTATTTAATCTCAATACACTTGCCACGTTCTTTATGATTCGCTCATCATGTTGTACGTTTGATGTTTGGTATGTGACTTGTTGCATAAGTCATGATCACAACCCGCTCATTGTGTTCTTGCAAGACACTCCTTGCATAACCCGTTAAATAAATAACCTTATTAAATCCGTCGAAGGTAAATCATCAAAGAAAAAAAAATACCATCATTGATTTCCTTTTACATTTATCGTTCATTATATTTTGAATCACCGGATTATAAAAAAATAAACGACAATCCAAAATATATATAATATATTACAAATATATTTTAACGGATTCATAAGGATATATAAATATCAAATCTCAAATTGTTATTCTCTTCAACACTTTATATTTCAACGAAATAATCACAATTATATCGTCTTGTGGCATGTTTCAAGGTACTCCCTCAATAAGACAATTGTCCAAAACAACAAAGTTGTTTATAATTAACTACTCACAAGTAGTCGAACAAATAAATATGTCAAAACAACTTCAGGTTGTTTTCCTTTAAATAGTCTCTCAAGACTATTATATGGTTCAAGACATGATACTTGCCATACGAGTATCGAACCATTGCAAAGTCATGTTTTATTCGTTTAAAACATTTCTCGTTTTTGCATCTGTTTTAAAAATTAAACTATATATGTTTATGCTTTGATTACAAATCAAGACCAGAAACTTGAAAATAGTTTGTTATTTAAAACCGTATCTAACTCGCCCGTTAGACAATAAAATGGTTAGAAATCACCTTATTTAGTTTATCATAGTTAACCCGATTCTAACTCGCTCGTTAGAAAATAAACGATTATAAATCGTGTATATATGGTTTTTATGATAAATCTTTTCTAATTCGCTCATTAGAAACTATACGTGTACCAAATATTAAAATATTCGGTTTCAATAACTAACCATTTCTAACATACTTGTTAGAATACAAACGATTATGCTAATCGTTATATGGTGTTTTGGTTATATAACTAAACCGTTTCTAACACGCTTGTTAGAAATAAACGATTACCAAAATCGTTTCACAACTAATTGGTTTATATATATACAACCATTTCTAACACTCCCGTTAGAAATAAACGATTACAAGACCGTTTAACATTTTATTGGCTCATATATAAATATAATAAGCCGTTTCTAACATGCTCGTTAGAAAATTAAACGTCTAGCTTGTTCGTTTTTACAAAAGCATCAATTTCTAACACGCTTGTTAGAAAAAAATATAAGTTTAAAAATAACTTATGATTTTGTAAATACTTATTTCTAATATGCTCATTAGAAATGTTTGATGACACATTATTCTTTCAATGTCGTCAATTCTAACACGCTCGTTAGATATACATGTTTTAACAACTTGTTATTTACATAAGAAATTTCTAATACGCCCATTAGAAATTTAAATGTTTTCAACATTTTGAAACCAATAATATTTTACTAAAATAATTACATTCTAACACGCTCGTTAGAAAATACGAATGTTCTAAACCTTATTATTTACAAAAATAATATTTTCCAACTCGCTCGTTAGGAAAATAAAGGTTACAAAACTTATTATTTTAGAATAATTGTAATATCTAACATGCTTGTTAGAAATTATACATGTTTTGAAACTTATTATTTTACAAAAAATAATTATTATTTCTAACACGCTCGTTAGAAATAAACATGTTTCAACACATTGGATAACAATAACTATTTCTCCAAATAATGATCTCTAACACGCTCGTTAGATCGAAAACGTACACCAAACGTTTCTATATGGGTTACCAAAATATTTTCTAACACGCTCATTAGAAAATGTTTTACTAAAATTAATCTCTAACATGCTCGTTAGAGCTAATCACTAGCAAATATTTTTCATGGGTTGACAAATATTACGTCTTTTCTAATACGCTCATTAGAAAAATTAGTATTTGAAAACGTCTAAATACATGTTAATATTTGTTAACACTTCGGATTATCGTAACCCGACACAAAAAACCCATGAAACTGAAAACTTGAATCAAAACTTTTCGTTTTGTAAACACGGTATTTTGGATTAAAGATTGTACTCCAATCATACATATTAATCCGATTTGTACTACAAATATATTTCCAAAAAAAAAATATTTATTAGATTTCAACAAAATCCAATTAATATTTTTATACTTTCGTGAACCCAAAAATCCTTTAATAAGAAGGTTTTTAGATTGTATCGACAATCTACACGAAAGTCTGTTTTAAGATTGTAGGAAATAGGGTTCACAATTTTATTAAATTAATAATAAAAAGAAATAATAACGATACTCTCGTTATTCGTAGGAAATAACATAGTACAATACCGATTACAAAACTAAATGTAAATGAAAATAAAAACAAATACATATACCGAATCTTGATCCAAGTCGAATACTTTAGTAAACTTCAACCGAATCATCTTGTGTAGCACTCCGCTGCAAGAATAACAAACTTGTTGTAGACGGTTTTTGGTTGAGGATCGTGTTTGACACGGGGCCCTTAAAACAGATTCCGTGCCTCCTCTCAGACGGTCTGTTTCCCAGGGTACAACAACCGGAACAGTAGTCATACTGCCGGAGATGGTCTTAAGCCCAAGATTACACCGGGTTATCAAGGTGTTCATGACTTGTAGGAAAAAGAAAGTTGTAGAGATTTTGGAAAATGAGATACACTCATCTTGTTTGTGTATTTCGTATGTGTCATAATGAACCTAGTGGTTCTATATATACTCAACACACATAAAGATGACTAATTAAACTTATTTAATATCAAATAAATAAGATGATTAATTAGCCATAATATTGGATTTAAGTGGTGAACTTGAAACCGTCAAGTTCTTTATGGCATGACTTGAAACCTACGTTTGGTTTATTACACGAGTTGAAACAGTCTAACAACCTGAGACTGCGTAGGAACTGACGCATCAGCTCGTGTTCGTATGCTGCGCACAGGACATGATGACGCGCGCTGACCAGGGTGCTTGGCACTACCTGGTCATGCGCGCAATATAGTCCCTGCGCACATAACGCTATGTCATCCGCAGATGACCGACTCGTATCATATAGAACCCGCCATACGAACGCCAAGTGCGCAGACCTGAATGCCATCTGGTCATGCGCACCACTTACGTCAACCTTCCGCCATGTACTAGACCACGCGCACGAGGTCAAAAATACAAAGGCGGCTCTCAAGCGGCGACGCGAGTGTGCGAAGTGCAAAGTGCGTCATCAAAGCGCCACATTGCGCCCACGCCACGCGCGCGGCCCGCGCGTGTGTGAGTGCGAGTTCCACTAGTGTTTGGCTCATGCTAAACAATATTCAAAGGAGTGCTCCTCCTTATAAACCACTTCATGTTTTGTCATCCCACCAATGTGGGACAAAACTTAATCCATTTTCTCATCTTTGGTTGTTCCAACCTACAACTTTCAAGCTTCGATATCTCATTCATCTTAGCTCTATTTTGGACGTGGTTTGATTCGTTGTGATACTCTCACAATATAGTACACAAACCCGGAAATAATTATTTATATATCACATATATAAATACATTTATTTGAGTCCAAAATTAGGGAAAAATCAATTTCCACTACCATTTTTCCAACAATCCCCCACATGAATGGAGATCGATTAAAAACACACAAATTTCCGATGTAACCTCGACGGTTGAGTCTTGCATAGGATAGGTGGGTGTAAGCCTTTGAACCTTCCCTTGTGAAGCATACTTAGCTTACTAGCTGTCAATATGAACTTGATGTCTTTGAATTGACGGCTGTTTGTGTAAACGACAATATACGTTCACACAAGACTCCCCCTAGCCTGGCCATCCCCTCATTATCGTGTCCAATAATGGTCCTGGAACACTTCCCTGGTTCTGCGGGAGCTCTAGAAATTGTGCCCCACAATTTCATTCGAAGCGACCACACTTCTCTCCAACATAGGTGATCTTAAATCATTAAAAGCATTATGGTGTACTATGATTTACACTAATCATCAAACCATATATTTTGCTTAACCTCTCAACAATGTCACTGGATATTATAGGAATGGACTAGGACGTAATTAAACATCCTTTTGTAGTTTAGGGGGGATATGTATATAACCATATATATACTAGCTTATATATAAACATATATCTTAGCTATGCCCCCACAGTGACTGCTCGTCGGTTCATGATTAAGTTGTCCTATTGAACCTAGATCTTGGGATCTCCAGTCAACTAGGTTAGGTTTCCCTCATGTCCCTTTTCTTTCACGGGCTTTAGTCTCATTCCATACAACTTCATCTCTTATCAACCATTAGGTTGTTGGATCCATCTTGCATTGAGATAAGTTGTTCTAACGTGTTCTTGACTCGCTGGTCAATTTGCCATTTTGTCAATTCGTAAGACTTATAACATGGGATCTAAACATAGATCTTGTAGGATAGGTAGGTGTTACCCTGTGAACCTTCCTTTTCGTCTTTAGAATGACATGAAACTCAATTCATGGCTAAACACGTTTCCATGCCTTTGGTGATGTGATTCAAAGTTAGCTAGACTTTGAATCTTACCAATTGGCATTTGAGTCCAATCAACTCGATTGACTGACTCCATTTTCAAATGCAAGCCACCCCCACATTTAAGTGTTATTGGATAATATCCAATGGGGTGATGAAAGGTTCTCCCTTTCGTATGAAGTTTGAGAAACCTTCTCAATACCATTTTTACATCCCATACGGGTTGTTTCTTAAATGGCTCTTCCCCCCACATTGCTTGCACTTTGAAATTTCATTAACAAGTATTAGTCTAGCATGCTTTAGACTCCAATACTCTAGCATGTGAACAGAAGATGCATCATTCTGATTCTTCACAGCCTTAAGAGATAACGCAATATCTCTTTCAAACATTCACATCTTAGTTTGACACAATAATGAAATTTTGTTTTATACCTCCAAAACCTCTGTTTTAGGAATGTCACAAAACCATAGTTAATTTCATCTATTAAGATCAAAACTCATTTTGCCTTTAATCTCCAAGGCTTCAACATTGACTCTTAAGAACTTAAACATAAGTCTCAATCTAAGTCACTTTGATGAACATATTCATCATCAAAAAGATGAACAATCCTAGTATAAAATCACTAATGTCTTGAGACAAAGTCAATTAGATTGACACTCAAAGACATAGCATTCACATATGCGCCTAAAGTGATATATACATTTCCATGTTGTTTTGTTAAAACCATGTATTGGGGAAGTCTCCCAAAACTAAGGACAAATCCTCCACATAGGTCAAACAACATTGATGGTTGTAGAAACATCTACACATCCATCACTATTGTAATGTCTTACAATAAATTTAGCAAAATTTATTAAAGAATTTACAATCTTAACATATATTTCTTTCATATGTTATAGTCATCGAAAAATTCACACGTGTGTATTTCCATGTTGATGCTCTCAACATTAGATGACATACCTCGTTTTCGTGTATTTAATCTCAATACACTTGCCACGTTCTTTATGATTCGCTCATCATGTTGTACGTTTGATGTTTGGTATGTGACTTGTTGCATAAGTCATGATCACAACCCGCTCATTGTGTTCTTGCAAGACACTCCTTGCATAACCCGTTAAATAAATAACCTTATTAAATCCGTCGAAGGTAAATCATCAAAGAAAAAAAAATACCATCATTGATTTCCTTTTACATTTATCGTTCATTATATTTTGAATCACCGGATTATAAAAAAATAAACGACAATCCAAAATATATATAATATATTACAAATATATTTTAACGGATTCATAAGGATATATAAATATCAAATCTCAAATTGTTATTCTCTTCAACACTTTATATTTCAACGAAATAATCACAATTATATCGTCTTGTGGCATGTTTCGAGGTACTCCCTCAATAAGACAATTGTCCAAAACAACAAAGTTGTTTATAATTAACTACTCACAAGTAGTCGAACAAATAAATATGTCAAAACAACTTCAGGTTGTTTTCCTTTAAATAGTCTCTCAAGACTATTATATGGTTCAAGACATGATACTTGCCATACGAGTATCGAACCATTGCAAAGTCATGTTTTATTCGTTTAAAACATTTCTCGTTTTTGCATCTGTTTTAAAAATTAAACTATATATGTTTATGCTTTGATTACAAATCAAGACCAGAAACTTGAAAATAGTTTGTTATTTAAAACCGTATCTAACTCGCCCGTTAGACAATAAAATGGTTAGAAATCACCTTATTTAGTTTATCATAGTTAACCCGATTCTAACTCGCTCGTTAGAAAATAAACGATTATAAATCGTGTATATATGGTTTTTATGATAAATCTTTTCTAATTCGCTCATTAGAAACTATACGTGTACCAAATATTAAAATATTCGGTTTCAATAACTAACCATTTCTAACATACTTGTTAGAATACAAACGATTATGCTAATCGTTATATGGTGTTTTGGTTATATAACTAAACCGTTTCTAACACGCTTGTTAGAAATAAACGATTACCAAAATCGTTTCACAACTAATTGGTTTATATATATACAACCATTTCTAACACTCCCGTTAGAAATAAACGATTACAAGACCGTTTAACATTTTATTGGCTCATATATAAATATAATAAGCCGTTTCTAACATGCTCGTTAGAAAATTAAACGTCTAGCTTGTTCGTTTTTACAAAAGCATCAATTTCTAACACGCTTGTTAGAAAAAAATATAAGTTTAAAAATAACTTATGATTTTGTAAATACTTATTTCTAATATGCTCATTAGAAATGTTTGATGACACATTATTCTTTCAATGTCGTCAATTCTAACACGCTCGTTAGATATACATGTTTTAACAACTTGTTATTTACATAAGAAATTTCTAATACGCCCATTAGAAATTTAAATGTTTTCAACATTTTGAAACCAATAATATTTTACTAAAATAATTACATTCTAACACGCTCGTTAGAAAATACGAATGTTCTAAACCTTATTATTTACAAAAATAATATTTTCCAACTCGCTCGTTAGGAAAATAAAGGTTACAAAACTTATTATTTTAGAATAATTGTAATATCTAACATGCTTGTTAGAAATTATACATGTTTTGAAACTTATTATTTTACAAAAAATAATTATTATTTCTAACACGCTCGTTAGAAATAAACATGTTTCAACACATTGGATAACAATAACTATTTCTCCAAATAATGATCTCTAACACGCTCGTTAGATCGAAAACGTACACCAAACGTTTCTATATGGGTTACCAAAATATTTTCTAACACGCTCATTAGAAAATGTTTTACTAAAATTAATCTCTAACATGCTCGTTAGAGCTAATCACTAGCAAATATTTTTCATGGGTTGACAAATATTACGTCTTTTCTAATACGCTCATTAGAAAAATTAGTATTTGAAAACGTCTAAATACATGTTAATATTTGTTAACACTTCGGATTATCGTAACCCGACACAAAAAACCCATGAAACTGAAAACTTGAATCAAAACTTTTCGTTTTGTAAACACGGTATTTTGGATTAAAGATTGTACTCCAATCATACATATTAATCCGATTTGTACTACAAATATATTTCCAAAAAAAAAATATTTATTAGATTTCAACAAAATCCAATTAATATTTTTATACTTTCGTGAACCCAAAAATCCTTTAATAAGAAGGTTTTTAGATTGTATCGACAATCTACACGAAAGTCTGTTTTAAGATTGTAGGAAATAGGGTTCACAATTTTATTAAATTAATAATAAAAAGAAATAATAACGATACTCTCGTTATTCGTAGGAAATAACATAGTACAATACCGATTACAAAACTAAATGTAAATGAAAATAAAAACAAATACATATACCGAATCTTGATCCAAGTCGAATACTTTAGTAAACTTCAACCGAATCATCTTGTGTAGCACTCCGCTGCAAGAATAACAAACTTGTTGTAGACGGTTTTTGGTTGAGGATCGTGTTTGACACGGGGCCCTTAAAACAGATTCCGTGCCTCCTCTCAGACGGTCTGTTTCCCAGGGTACAACAACCGGAACAGTAGTCATACTGCCGGAGATGGTCTTAAGCCCAAGATTACACCGGGTTATCAAGGTGTTCATGACTTGTAGGAAAAAGAAAGTTGTAGAGATTTTGGAAAATGAGATACACTCATCTTGTTTGTGTATTTCGTATGTGTCATAATGAACCTAGTGGTTCTATATATACTCAACACACATAAAGATGACTAATTAAACTTATTTAATATCAAATAAATAAGATGATTAATTAGCCATAATATTGGATTTAAGTGGTGAACTTGAAACCGTCAAGTTCTTTATGGCATGACTTGAAACCTACGTTTGGTTTATTACACGAGTTGAAACAGTCTAACAACCTGAGACTGCGTAGGAACTGACGCATCAGCTCGTGTTCGTATGCTGCGCACAGGACATGATGACGCGCGCTGACCAGGGTGCTTGGCACTACCTGGTCATGCGCGCAATATAGTCCCTGCGCACATAACGCTATGTCATCCGCAGATGACCGACTCGTATCATATAGAACCCGCCATACGAACGCCAAGTGCGCAGACCTGAATGCCATCTGGTCATGCGCACCACTTACGTCAACCTTCCGCCATGTACTAGACCACGCGCACGAGGTCAAAAATACAAAGGCGGCTCTCAAGCGGCGACGCGAGTGTGCGAAGTGCAAAGTGCGTCATCAAAGCGCCACATTGCGCCCACGCCACGCGCGCGGCCCGCGCGTGTGTGAGTGCGAGTTCCACTAGTGTTTGGCTCATGCTAAACAATATTCAAAGGAGTGCTCCTCCTTATAAACCACTTCATGTTTTGTCATCCCACCAATGTGGGACAAAACTTAATCCATTTTCTCATCTTTGGTTGTTCCAACCTACAACTTTCAAGCTTCGATATCTCATTCATCTTAGCTCTATTTTGGACGTGGTTTGATTCGTTGTGATACTCTCACAATATAGTACACAAACCCGGAAATAATTATTTATATATCACATATATAAATACATTTATTTGAGTCCAAAATTAGGGAAAAATCAATTTCCACTACCATTTTTCCAACAATTATCTCATACACTATTTACTATAAAGTCAATGCTCCAACTTGTTACTCACCAAACAAAACAACATAAATGAATGAATTGTAAAAGTAAAATTAGAAAGCACTTTTTCTAATCACTTAAAGATTACGTCGCGAAACCTTTTACCTATTTCGTAATCCACTAAACCCACGGATTCAGTATATATTAAGTAAACACACATTGTGAAACCTCATTTTGACCATATACATATACATTTCTTCAGCTAATTTGTTGGACTCATTGGGTGTGCTAATTAGAATAATCGACGAAACTGAAGAGAACATAATAACATACCAAGTTGTCACCAACCTTGAACCATTGATAAATTGGCAAGCTAACGTCCTCAAGGGCATAACAAAATTCTACCATTACTGAAACTTCCATTTAGTGGCAATGTTGACCTTCTAACTTATGTATACTGCCAAATAAAGCAATCAAACTTTAGAATAGTCTAAGTTTGATTTTTATGGTTAATAATCTATACTCGAGCATGGTATTTATTTAGTACATTTTTACATCACTTGCCTATTCATTAATAAGGTTGCAACAATTTTCACAGCCGCAACCCATAGGACCAACTTACCACACCCTAATCTTTCAACTCGATTTTCATTTAAAATATGTAGCGGAAAAATTGTCCACTACTTTTCTTTTAAGTTATAATTTAAAATCTGGATAATACCATCATACATTGATTTCCATAAGAAAATATTTAATAATTGACTTGCCATGTTTCATAAGCAAAAACATATAAGTTGATTTGCTTCCTGACTTCTTTTACAAAATATACTTCTGGGTGGATTGGAACCATACAAAATTGTCCCACCTAAACACAATCTAGTAAGGTTAAACGTATAACAGGGGAATAAATCAACCCAGCATAGCTTACGCAGAAGATGGCAACCAAGTTCAAGTTCTGGTTGTGATTATGATTTTTTTTTAAAACCAGGCGACGATGTAAACTTTTTAAAATCAGAGTACGATGAAACCTCTAAACATAACAGTAACACATTTCACATATCACAAATACACATCAATTCAGTATATCACAAATCCAAAAAAAAAAAACACATACCTTCGCGTGCTTCCCGGATTGCATCTAAAGGTTTCAGCTAAACTTCGCTCATGATTGAACGTCCAGAGAGATTCTGATGTAAATGTGTGGGGTATGCCGGTAACCGCATTCTGCTGGCAAACTCCAAAAAAAATAATAAATAATAAATAAATAAAAACCTATGACACGTGTCTATCTATTGCCAAAAAACACCTATAAACAAATGATTGCTTACTTTTCTTTCAGCGTTTTATTAACCCCTCACTATTTATGTTCAAAAGCTTTTTTTTAATATGAGTTTTTCTAAGCTTATAAAAAAAATTCATAACTTCCTAACCATGAAATCATAACTTATCCTTTCAATTCACATCTACTCAATTTCTATATGTTGTATCTAAGCATTGAATCATACTTAGAACAATAGACCAGCAAATCACTATCAATTATAATTACAAAGTTAATCCATGAGTAATACTTACCTTTCAATGATGAGGATGAACCTGCCTGGTGATCTGACGTGTGCGTAACTATACATATTTTACAATGGATTTTAACACACGTTTTTGCTTTAATATTTATAAAAATGGTTTCGACCTTCATATTAAAACACACACACTAGGGCAAGTGTACCCTGTCATATATGTAGTAAGTACAGATAAGAACCAAGTATCGATCCATGGACGCGCGCGGAGCAATTGTACTAAAACTCTGTCCCCGATTTACCAGTAGGAAAAGATAAGTTTGAGTTTTGTTTAAAACTAAATTAATTCTAAAACATGTAAATAACTTAACTACGACTCCAAATAGAAAATATAACTATATAAACTATATTACGCCAATCCTAGCATGTTATCTAAATATAATAAGTAATATAGGCGCGTGATCAACATTCCCATTTTCCGACAGTTAGTGTCCCTTTCGGGCATCCTAACATGACAACTTATACAGAAAGCTAACACGAATACACAAGTTAACCGCTTCAAGTCGTTCATTAGCGAGCAGCTGATATGATCTCACGCAGATCTTCTAAAGATAAGTTAGTCATCCGTTAAGAGTATTCTAACCTCACTAATTTAGGGAAGCGATACCGAATACACAACACAGCCACCTAAACTAGCATAAAGTAGATCATTTCACAACCTATTCCATTTTACCAACTTTGACCCTAGATCTACTAAGATCGCCATTTTTACCAAAATAACTACCAAAGATCATTAACCGTGTCAAAGACTAGTAACGGCACCATTAGGCTTTTTAAACCCTTTTACGTGCCGGTAAGCATTTTTAACCGTTATTCGACTGACTTTAACCAAACCAATACCCGGTTACAGTTTCATGGCATAAACTATTTAACAAGTTAACTAGTCTACTACCGGACGATTAAACGGACGGTTTTTCAACATGTATCCGCCTAACACATTCGACAATCGCTAAAGTCATTCAAATACAGCTACAAATCCATCAACAATGAAACAAGGTTGCGCTATGATCATCAAGATCTAATACGTGAAAAACGCCAAATTTATACAAAACATGATTACATGCTAAACGATTGTTTTTTTCTACTAAAGATTACTAAACATGATTACTAGACTATAATGTATTACATAAACAACACAAACAAGCTTAAACAAACTGATTTGAATCAAATGAAAGCATAATAGATCAAACCATAAAACTCGAATGTGATGGATTGGATGATGATTGATGATCCGGATGAGTTCCCGAGCTCGTTCCTTGCCTTTGCAGCTGCTCACTTGTCCAGAAAATCGCCCAGAATCGCCTCTCCAAAACCCAATAATTGATCAGTGGGTTCTGCTCTGTTTTTATAGAAAGTTTGATATTTGGCACGGCCGTGCGCATAAAGTGCACGGCCGTGCACTTTAACTTTTTGAGTTGACGTGCAAGTGGGCAAGTGGTTGGGCTGCTCCTGAAAATATCTAGATATTTCGCACGGCCGTGCACCTAAGGTGCACGGGCGTGCGGGTCTGGTTGTGGCCGAGTGCTGATGGTGCACTGCCTGGTGCACTGGCAGTGCACCCGGGAACTTGAGTCGCACGGGCACCCGCACGGCAGTGCTGATCAGGGTGCCCGAGAACAACAGCTGCACGCCTAGTCGCACTGGCAGTGCAGCTTGTCTGTGTCCGAGTAACCTGAGTCTGCACGGGCGTGCACCTGGGGTGCACGGCCGTGCACTATTTCCAGACTTGGCTGATTTTGCCAAAACTTTCTGTCTTGTCCGTTTTTCGCCCGGTTTCTTCGACTTTGTTCGTGGGACGTCGTTTAAGACCTGCAATAAACATATGAAGCGGTTAAGTACCGAATTCGTGCAATTATGGTCGAAAACGCGTAATTTGGGAGTTTAATCGGGGATTTAAATATGTATATTTTAACGTATATCAAACCTCCCCACACTTGAATTTTGCTTGTCCTCAAGCAAACACTTAAACAGAAATAAACGAAAAACTCGCCAAATGGCAACAAAGACAAAATATAGCCTGTACAGACGATAATAGACAAGCCCGACAAAGGTATATAAACAGGTGATAAGATAACTAAACAGCAACGACTCACTTCCGATCTACAAACACGCAAACCCGTACACGACTCACAATGTTCACACACACTCGGTTTTATTTATGATACATACGTGTAATGTGTATGTGTAAATCGCTCCATTGCCAAGACAATGAATCGTGCAATATCATAAGCTTGTCAAAAGATCTAGTCTTCACCAACTAACGTGTGAAAAAGCACAAATCAAGAGGTCTTGTAAGGGTTGTAATGTTAGGCAAAGGTAGGGGTGTGGAATGGATATTTAAAGTGACAAATCGGCTAAAACCCGGCGGTTATGTCTAACTAATAGCAACAACTACAACTGTACAATAAGAATTCTACTATAGGCGAATTTTCTTTTGAAACGGGCTAAACACAAACTTTTAACTTTAAAGCTCTAAAAACTGCTCGAATCACTGCTAATTCACCCTATTTTAGGGTGTTCTATTTTTCTGGATTTTTTTTTATATATATATATACATATCTATGATATATATATACTAAACAGAACCTGAAATATAATCAACAAACGGGTTCTAAATATATAAACCCGAACACGAACTATTTACAACGTAAAAACTAGTCAAACAATAACCTAAACCGAGCTTTAACACAAAAAGGTTTAAAAGAAAAAGGCTATTTGGTTTAGTGGTGAAATGGTGTGGTAAATAAGAAAAAACACGGGATTAGGTTCAACATGGTTAACTAGTGGATAATATATGGGTGCGGGGAACAGATAGAACGAAAAGAAAAGGCTAAATCAAAAGGGTATCCTAAATGCCTCAATCATGTTCGTACAATCTCACACGTATCTGGTCTAAACAAGTATACTAGTGACAAGTTCTAAACTGCACAAAACATCCGGCTCACTCGCAAGCATGTCAAAGAAATGTAATCTATTCTAAGGCTCGAACGCTCACGTAACCGGAAGGAAATGGGTGCAAGTGTACGAATATAACATGCTCGTATCTCATCTGTTTGTCGCGCCTCGAGTTATCTTTGTCAAAATTTAGTTAGGCTTGATGTTTATATGAGAATATATACATATATGTACTTTTAAGGTTTTTTTTTTTTTTTTTTTTTAAACATATATATATATATATACAAGAGGACAAACACGATTATAATCCCTCCCCACACTTGAACTTCACATTGTCCCCAATGTGACAATAGAAAGCGTTTATGAATTAGCTATCTATAGTGGGAAAAAGGAGAATAATACTCCCCTTTAGTCGATAACTCGAAAAGTACGGTGATCGCATTGAGCATCCATACCGGTGCTCGCCGTTTCCTGCACTATCACCATTCTTGACAAAACCAAAAGACATCAAACACATCCGTACATCATCACAATTATTCAAACAAAGCAAATATATTGAAAATTAAAGTGCAGAAAAGTAAATAGTTCAAATGCAAAAACTAAAAAGTCATGGGTACGCAGACCCGAATACGAACTGCAAAAATAAATAAAAAGTACTAACACATGCATGCAATAGATTGCCGTGGCTACTGGTCGTCGTCGTGGTGCTGACCGGAGCTTCCTGGCTGGTCGCCAGGAGCACCATAAGGGAATGAGGGAGGGTTACTGAAATAACCCGGATGCACCTGCTCTAACCCAGCGAAAAGGTACTCAAAACTGTGCCTCACATCCTGCTGCACACGATCCATAGTGGACCGCATGTACTGCTGGTCCTGCCTGATCTCCACCTGGTTTGCACCGATGTTGTGCATATTCAGCTCCATCGCCTGGAACCGCTGGTAGAACTCAGGGTATGTCGGGATGCCTGGAGGCCACTGCTGGTCCTGGGGCTGGAAGTGCTGAGGAGAGTGGTGTGGAATGTCGTGTGGCGCGTCACCACCGCCTCCTGCATGCTGCTCCTGCATCTCCTCATCCTCCTCGTCCTGTGGTGGTACGGGGTCCCATATGATATCCTGACTAGTAAGTCGTGGACCCCCGTCCGTATCAGCTAGCAGGTTCTGAGACCTGAGTGATCTAAAGTCCAGCATAACCCCATTAGTTACCCATGTCAGCGTGGCCCTAACCTCGTCGGTCAGAACTCCCAGTGCCATCGCAATCTGGGTGACGTACTCCCCGCCATGGATCTCACTCCCGTCCTTGGTGCCCCCAGCAGTGAGAAAGAACTCGGCCATTCGTGCGGCCAAGTTCAGCGGGGCACCCTCGTAGAAATGATACAGATAGAGAAGATCGGGAGTGGGACAGTTCCCTGAACTGTCCTTTCGGCCACAGATCGTGTGGCTGAACACATGGTGCAAGAGGCGGAGTAGCGGGTCCTTAATCCGAGTGGCCTTGGCAGACCTTGGATTATAAGGTCCACCAACGGCAATGGATGCCCAAAATGCGGCCCGCTCGTCATTATCCACGAAGCTGTGGATCCCGCAAAAATCCTCAGAGTCAGTCTCTAAATGCTCATATATCCCCAGCTTCCTTCCCAGTCGCGCAACCGACCAATGGTACCATTTTCCACAAAGCCTAAACCGAATGTCTTTCGAATGGAAGTCCTTATACACCCCCTCCTTTGGTTTTTTGTAGGAGAAGGATGATAAGAACTCTATCGTAATCTCTCTGTAAACAGGCTGGTTTATACTAAGCAGTTTCGCCATCTGGGGCGAGACAAATCCATCATATCGTTCACGCTGATTCAGCTCGGTGAGTAGGGCTAAGTTAAGCCGAATAGGAACACCGAATGAGTTCCTCCTACCCCAGAGCTTCATGAACTTGTCAATACATGGCGCTTCCTTTTTGTCACGGTTGTCAAAGCCGAGGAAATCATGAGCCATCTGCATGCAAAAATTAATATACAGCTGTTAGTACACAAAAAAACGGAGGTCCCGGATGCCCAAAACGGACCTGCGCGCATTCTGACCTGAATCTGTTACTGATGCACGGCCGTGCACCTATGGTGCACGGGCGTGCAGGTCTGGTTGGTCAGGTCAGAAGCAGCACTGCCTTAGGCGCGGCAGTGCTGCCTGATTTCTAGGCTCGCACGGTCTGTGGCACGGCCGTGCAGCCGACCGTGCACAGTCCCAGGACTTCGAAAATTTTCAGAAAAGAAACTCCCAAATCTCAAGTATAGTTCAACAAAAACTCTCACAATAGCAATGATTTGGGCCTGGGTGTGCACGGTTTCAACAACAACATAACATAAAAAAAAAAACTACACTAATTTAAACTAAAACTAAACAAGATTGTGGGTTTATTATAGTTTATGAAGGAAACCCACGAATCTTGCCCTAGAAATCAAAAATACAACTGATCTATGCAAAAAAAATTAAAATATAAGTGCAAAACTATGAAGGGATTCATACCTTGGTTGATTTGGAAGGGAAAGATTGAAGATTTAGGCCTAAAGATGATGAATACCCGGTTTTTGGGTAGTTTGGAACGAGTGTGCGGTTTAGGGGTGCAAGAACTAGGGTAAGGAAGTTAAGGATCTATTTATACAAACGAATTTGGGCTGGGCTTTTTGGCCCGCACGGCCGTGCACCCTGCTCGCACTAGCCCTTGCACGCCTGTGCTGATCAGGCTTGCTGCTCAGCCAGGCCCGCACGGCCGTGCATATTTTTGGCACGGCCGTGCACAGTCTGCAGACTTGCAGAAATGCAGCCTGCAGCTGCGCAGCCACCCTGTTTTATCCGAAAACATCATTTTAAACCATTTAAACCTGTTTGTCGACTGTTCACGCTCCATTGCTCCTTCCCGCTTTGTTCAAAACCGGTACGAACCTGCTCATTACTAGAAACAACGTTAAACTACAAAAATTAAAATAAAGCAAGATATATATACACTAATTACATATTTTCCCTTTGGCGCGCCCATACACGCCGTGCTATATTTATTAACGAGTCGCTAGCTAGACTCACTTCCCCGCACTTATTAGGCGCGCGGGTCGTAGAGATCGATCATCTCCACGGATTTGTCAACCGGTCCATCAATGTAAACTTTTAGGCGATGACCGTTGACTTTGAAAGTCACACCCTCCGAATTTTCAATCGAAACAGTCCCGTAAGGATATACTTCCTTTACAGTGTACGGTCCTGTCCACCGGGATTTCAACTTTCCTGGAAAGAGACGCAGGCGCGAGTTGTAAAGCAGGACCAAGTCGCCTACCTGAAAATCTTCTCGGTGTTTCAGGCGACTGTCGTGCAACTTCTTCGTGCGCTCTTTGTACAATATCGAGCTCTCATAGGCTTGTTGCCTAAGCTCCTCCAGCTCGTGAATCTGTAAGAAACGGGTCTCACCGCCGATCTTAAGATCCAAATTTGCCGTTTTTAGAGCCCAGAATGCCCTATGCTCCAGCTCGACTGGGAGATGACATGCTTTGCCATAGACAAGCCTAAAGGGAGTCGTCCCAATAGGCGTCTTGTAAGCCGTCCTAAAGGCCCATAGCGCGTCATCAAGCTTGTCCGCCCAATCCTTGCGGTTTTGATTAACCGACCGCTCAAGGATTCGCTTCAAACCACGGTTAGTGACCTCCACCTGTCCACTTGTCTGTGGATGATACGGGGTGGATAACCTGTGGTGGACACCATAACGTGCTAACGCGCGATCAAGCTGCGCATTGCAGAAATGCGTGCCACGGTCACTAATCAATGCCTTTGGGGCACCAAACCGTGAGAACAAGCTCCTAACAAACCTCACTACAACTCGGGCATCATTTGTGGGCAAGGCTTGCGCCTCGGCCCACTTTGATACGTAATCAACAGCCACGAGTATATATCTATTGCCCCGTGAGGAGGGGAACGGTCCCATGAAGTCTATGCCCCAAAATGTCAAAGACCTCACAGACTTGAATCGGGTTTTGCGGCATTTGGTCGCGTGCCGATATGTTCGTCGCCCTCTGACACGAATCACAAGCACCAACCAGTATCTGGGCGTCACGAAAGAGTGTGGGCCAGTAAAACCCGGAGTCTAACACTTTCTTAGCAGTGTAATTCGCTCCATGGTGACCTCCGGTAGGCCCCTCGTGACAATCGCGCAAGATCTGCGCCGCCTCTACCCCAAACACACAACGGCGAATCAACTGATCCGCCCCGACCCGGAACAAAAATGGGTCATCCCAGAAGTAATGCTTTAGGTCCGCGAAGAACTTCCTCTTTTGCTGGTGCGACAATCCTTTGATGAGGATCCCGCACGCGAGGTAGTTCGCAAAATCCGCGAACCATGGTGATACATCTTCCACCGACTCGACGCTCATCAAGAACTCGTGGGGAAAGTTGTCATTAATGGTATCCCACACGCAGTTCTCGGCATCATCATGCTCGAGCCTGGACAGATGATCAGCAGCGACATTCAGGGCACCCTTCTTGTCTTGAATCTCTATATCGAACTCCTGCAGCAACAGGATCCACCTAATCAGGCGCGGTTTCGCGTCCTGTTTGCTGAAAAGGTATCGGATCGCTGCATGGTCCGTAAAGACGATGGTCTTCGACAGCACCAAATATGATCTAAACTTGTCGAACGCAAATACTACAGCAAGAAGCTCTTTTTCAGTCGTGGTGTAATGCTCTTGAGCATCATGTAGAGTCTTACTCGCGTAGTAGATCGGGTGGAAGTGCTTGTCCTTCCGCTGTCCCAAGACCGCCCCTATCGCGAAGTCACTCGCGTCGCACATAATCTCGAATGGCAGCTCCCAGTCGGGTGCTACCAATATAGGGGCCTCAACAAGCAACCGCTTCAGAAGGCCAAATGCCTTCACACACTCTGCACCAAACACAAACGGTGCATCCTTTTCCAACAAACGGGTCATCGGTCGGGCGATCTTTGAAAAGTCTTTGATAAATCGCCTGTAAAATCCCGCATGACCCAAAAAGCTGCGGATCGCTCTGACAGAGGAGGGTGGAGGGAGCCTAGAAATAATATCTACTTTGGCAGGATCAACCTCCAACCCACTTTGGGAGACCTTATGCCCCAGGACTATTCCTTCCTTCACCATGAAGTGGCATTTTTCCCAGTTTAGCACAAGACTGGTCTCCTCACACCTCTGAAGCATCCGCTCCAGGTTCCCCAGACATTGATCGAACGAACTCCCAAAAACGAAAAAATCATCCATGAACACCTCCATGGAGTCCTCGATCATGTCATGAAAAATGGCAACCATGCAACGCTGGAAGGTCGCCGGCGCATTGCACAGCCCAAATGGCATACGCCTGTAGGCGAATGTGCCAAAAGGGCATGTGAAGGTCGTCTTATCCTGGTCCACAGGATCGATAGGGATCTGAAAGTATCCAGAGAAACCATCAAGGAAACAGTAATACAACTTCCCCGACAGTCGTTCCAACATCTGATCGATGAATGGAAGCGGGAAGTGATCCTTGCGGGTGGCGCCATTGAGCTTGCGATAGTCAATGCAAACTCTCCACCCCGTGACGGTCCTCGTAGGAATTAACTCATTCCTATCATTTGTGACCACCGTCATGCCACCCTTCTTGGGCACGACGTGCACAGGACTAACCCAAACAGAGTCCGAGATGGGATATATCAATCCAGCATCAAGCAGTTTAATCACCTCGGATTTAACAACATCTTGCATGTTCGGGTTCAGACGCCTCTGGTGCTGCGCACAAGGCTTGTAGACATCCTCCATCAAGATTTTATGAGTACAGAAAGAGGGATTAATCCCCTTGATGTCTACGATCTTCCAGGCAATTGCCCGTTTATGAAGTTTTAAAACCCTCAACAACTCGCTCTTTTCTTCCACAGTCAATGAAGACGATATGATCACCGGTAGACGCCCCTCCTCATCCAGAAATGCATACTCGAGATGCGGCGGGAGCTCCTTCAGCTCTAGAGACGGTGGATCCTCAACAGACGGCTTCGCCTTCTCCTCTTCCTCTCGCTCAATTTCCACAAAACGCTCCGGACTTTGGGAACCATCATCACCGATCTGATAGACCGGCTGCTCATCTATATGGCCCTCCTGCATAATGCCATCTAGGCTCCCACACAACAGATGTGTTTCCGAAACATCTCTCTCCCTAGCACCTCTGATATGAGAGCTGACACACTGATCTACTATATCAAGATAGTATAGTGTATCGTCTTGGCTCTCAGGATGGCACATCGACCTCTGAATGTCAAAAGTCACATGCTCATCATTGACTCGGAGTGTGATCTGGCCCGCAGCCACGTCAACAATCGTCCTTGCCGTGTTAAGGAAAGGACGTCCGAGAATCAAAGGGACTTTAGAGTCCTCATCCATATCTAGGATAACAAAGTCCACAGGGAAAACAAATTTGTCAATCTTGACAAGCATATTTTCTACAAACCCCCGTGGATACTTGATCGAACGATCAGCGAGGCGAATACTCATCCTGGTGGGTGAAGGTTCACCCAGGTCTAACTTCTCGAAAACCTTATAAGGCATAAGGTTTATGCTGGCCCCCAAGTCTGCGAGTGCATTACTGACAGTCATATCACCTATCAGACAAGGGATGGTAAAGCTACCAGGATCGCCCATTTTCATGGGCAGTCTATTCTGCAGAATTGCAGAGCAGTTCTCGTTCAACAGAACGCAGGACAGGTCCTCAAGTTTTTGCTTATTTGTGAGGATGTCCTTCAAGAATTTGGCATACTTAGGCATCTGTGCTAAGGCCTCAACAAACGGGATGTTTATATGTAGCTGCTTGAACAGCTCGAGAAATTTCCCGTATTGCGCCTCGTCTTTCTGCTTCCTAAGTCTACCAGGATATGGAACAGGAGGAGTGTAGTCAGTGACTGGCTTCGGTAGCTGTGCTGTACTTGCTGGGACTCGCCTAGCGTGCACCTCGTCCGAAGACTCAGTCTGGACCGTCTCAGTTATCGGTGGTGAGCCCGATGTGTCAGGTCCCGTGGTTTTACCACTCCTCGTCATTATGGCATTAACATGCCCTCTTGGGTTCGGCTCAGTGTTGCCTGGAAGACCACCCTGCTGTCTCTCAGACATCATCTTTGCCATCTGGCCAACCTGGTTCTCTATGGCCTGCATCGATGCCTTTTGGCCTCTCATCTCTCCCTCATAATTCGTGAAGCGCTCCTCATGCTGCTGGTAGCGCTGCTCAGCGATCTGATTGGAATTAGAGGTGTTGGTAAGGAGCTGAGACATCATTTCCTCCAGCTTAGACATACCATGAGGGGCGTGCTGCTGGGAGCTGCTCCCGGCGCCCTGGTTCTGGTATTGGTTCGGTCTCTGCTGGGACGATTGGCCACGAGCCTGGTATGGCTGTTGGTTGGACTGGTAGGACTGTTGGTTGGACTGGTAAGGCTGTTGGGACTGGTAGGACTGTTGTGGTGCGGCGGCTCTCTGCTGGAATCCGAGAGGGTTCTGATTGGAAGTACCAGATCTCCACCCGAAGTTCGGGTGATTTCTCCAACCCGGATTATAAGTGTTGCTGTAAGGGTTATTCTGGGGTCTCGTTTGATTACCCATGTAGTCCACTTCCTCGTGGCCTGTATACATCACCCCCTGAGCACACGAGCCAGGCTCGTGAGATACCCCGCACTCCACACACAAACAATCGGACTGTGCTACGTGTTGCTGAGAGTTATCGAATCTCGTAGCCAGAGCCGCTATCTGTGCCGAAATCGCCGTATAGTTATCCACGGCATGCACACCAGCCTTGGCAGATGAAGACCTAGATCTATCATTCTGCCGGGATTTAGATTTTAGGGACGCCTTCTCAATAATGCTCCACGCTTCCCTAGGAGAATTTGTTCCGATGTCTCCCCCAGCGTATACATCAAGGCGTTCCTGAGACGCATACCCGAGTCCCTGATAAAAAGTTTGCACCAAATGCCTTTTCGAAAGCTCATGGTGCGGGCAACTCAAGAGTAGGTCTTTAAACCTTTCCCAGGCTGTGTATAATGATTCATCGTCATCATGACAAAAGGTCATGATGCGATTCCTCAGTTTTTGTGTCTTTTCAGGAGGAAAATACTTACCTTTCAATGATGAGGATGAACCTGCCTGGTGATCTGACGTGTGCGTAACTATACATATTTTACAATGGATTTTAACACACGTTTTTGCTTTAATATTTATAAAAATGGTTTCGACCTTCATATTAAAACACACACACTAGGGCAAGTGTACCCTGTCATATATGTAGTAAGTACAGATAAGAACCAAGTATCGATCCATGGACGCGCGCGGAGCAATTGTACTAAAACTCTGTCCCCGATTTACCAGTAGGAAAAGATAAGTTTGAGTTTTGTTTAAAACTAAATTAATTCTAAAACATGTAAATAACTTAACTACGACTCCAAATAGAAAATATAACTATATAAACTATATTACGCCAATCCTAGCATGTTATCTAAATATAATAAGTAATATAGGCGCGTGATCAACATTCCCATTTTCCGACAGTTAGTGTCCCTTTCGGGCATCCTAACATGACAACTTATACAGAAAGCTAACACGAATACACAAGTTAACCGCTTCAAGTCGTTCATTAGCGAGCAGCTGATATGATCTCACGCAGATCTTCTAAAGATAAGTTAGTCATCCGTTAAGAGTATTCTAACCTCACTAATTTAGGGAAGCGATACCGAATACACAACACAGCCACCTAAACTAGCATAAAGTAGATCATTTCACAACCTATTCCATTTTACCAACTTTGACCCTAGATCTACTAAGATCGCCATTTTTACCAAAATAACTACCAAAGATCATTAACCGTGTCAAAGACTAGTAACGGCACCATTAGGCTTTTTAAACCCTTTTACGTGCCGGTAAGCATTTTTAACCGTTATTCGACTGACTTTAACCAAACCAATACCCGGTTACAGTTTCATGGCATAAACTATTTAACAAGTTAACTAGTCTACTACCGGACGATTAAACGGACGGTTTTTCAACATGTATCCGCCTAACACATTCGACAATCGCTAAAGTCATTCAAATACAGCTACAAATCCATCAACAATGAAACAAGGTTGCGCTATGATCATCAAGATCTAATACGTGAAAAACGCCAAATTTATACAAAACATGATTACATGCTAAACGATTGTTTTTTTCTACTAAAGATTACTAAACATGATTACTAGACTATAATGTATTACATAAACAACACAAACAAGCTTAAACAAACTGATTTGAATCAAATGAAAGCATAATAGATCAAACCATAAAACTCGAATGTGATGGATTGGATGATGATTGATGATCCGGATGAGTTCCCGAGCTCGTTCCTTGCCTTTGCAGCTGCTCACTTGTCCAGAAAATCGCCCAGAATCGCCTCTCCAAAACCCAATAATTGATCAGTGGGTTCTGCTCTGTTTTTATAGAAAGTTTGATATTTGGCACGGCCGTGCGCATAAAGTGCACGGCCGTGCACTTTAACTTTTTGAGTTGACGTGCAAGTGGGCAAGTGGTTGGGCTGCTCCTGAAAATATCTAGATATTTCGCACGGCCGTGCACCTAAGGTGCACGGGCGTGCGGGTCTGGTTGTGGCCGAGTGCTGATGGTGCACTGCCTGGTGCACTGGCAGTGCACCCGGGAACTTGAGTCGCACGGGCACCCGCACGGCAGTGCTGATCAGGGTGCCCGAGAACAACAGCTGCACGCCTAGTCGCACTGGCAGTGCAGCTTGTCTGTGTCCGAGTAACCTGAGTCTGCACGGGCGTGCACCTGGGGTGCACGGCCGTGCACTATTTCCAGACTTGGCTGATTTTGCCAAAACTTTCTGTCTTGTCCGTTTTTCGCCCGGTTTCTTCGACTTTGTTCGTGGGACGTCGTTTAAGACCTGCAATAAACATATGAAGCGGTTAAGTACCGAATTCGTGCAATTATGGTCGAAAACGCGTAATTTGGGAGTTTAATCGGGGATTTAAATATGTATATTTTAACGTATATCATGATCCTTTAGTTTGTTCACCTAATTTCATTTGTAAACAGATAACTTTAATACGTCTATTCAACAACATAATAGTCTCATAAATACCACATTTTAGAACATGAATGGCATAAAAAGAGAAACACACAATTGTTTGTTGAATATATACAGGATTAGAAATGAAACCTGCTGAATGCCCCATGGATGACACATTGAGAAAGCCCTTACAGATTGCAAAATCTTGTAACCTGCGTAAACATTGTTGCTCAGATGTCAGTCAATATCCGTTCTATATGCTGATACAGTATCATAATGATAATAATGTAAGCCCATTAAATCGTTCATATATACTCAGTATCTCTCTCTTCACTCTTTCGCTCTTAAATTCCGTCGCCACCTAAATCGATTGACAAGCAAATCTCCATTCGAATATCTAACCCTATTAATTGCCATTATAAAATCGCGAGACGTCCTGTACACATTAAATGCACCAACCGAAACAGAACGTCGGCGTACGTCCTGTACACATTAACCCTCGGTTGCTATCTTTAACTCGTCGACGCCGGTAGCATGTCCTCCTCATATACACAATCTTGCTGCCTCCATCTTCCCTGCTCTCTGTTGTCCTCCACCGACATCGACAACCCACGACCTCCTCTTTCCATAACACTAAAATGTGTTTCCCGCCTGAAAAAAACCCATCAAGAAAGACAACATTGAATTTGCAAAACAAAGCATTTATTTTCAATAAACCATGCCACCCACAAAGCCCTTCCATTATATTCTATACGCCACATCGTCCATGTTGCCTCATGAGAAACATTTATACCACACTAAGGGGCTGTTTGGTAGCCTCTTAATCAGCCTCTTAACCATTCAGGTCTGAATCATTCAGCATTCAGACTGTTTGTTTCAACATCTGAATGGAATGATTAAGTGCTGAACCATTAAGTTAATAAGGGATGCTGAATGATTCATCTCTTAACCATTCAGAGCCTCTTAACCATTCAGACCATCTTAATGATTCAGCACTTAATCAACCAAACAGCCCCTAACTTACCTTCACATCCCTATGGATGTGGGCATGGTTATGAAGATAAACCAAGGCTTTAAGGACCTCTCGAAGTAATGTAGCTATAACAGGCTCTTCAAAACCTAGAAAAACAAACCCACTGTTAACATCAATCCTTATACACGCAACTCAACTCATCTCTTTTTCATCTCTATATACATATACAAATACAATAGAAATATATAATAATCCCTCAAATATATCCCTAATTTGTAATTCCACCTTCATGCCAATTTGATCAGGTCAGTCTTCTTCTTATTCTATTAATTCAACATATTTTTGTTTAATTCTTATGATTTTTTTCTTTTTTTTAATCACAATTTACCCTACTTGTTTCATATCCAAAGTCAATTAATTTAGCTATTAATTGTTTCATCACTTTAACCTTTCATTTTGACCTCTGTATAAACTTTTTGTTGCAGTGCTTGAGAGTTGAGAATAATAATAATATTAATTACAATCTAAATCAAAAATGAAAAAAATGAAAACTGACAAATTGTTTGGTTCTTTCAAAAATAAAAAAAAAACAAATCATTAATTAGGCTTTGGAAATCAAGAACTGACAAATTGATTCAAAACCATAGCAACAAATAAAAAAATGGGGGAAGACTCTTTACCTGAGACATAACTCGTCGACGCCGGTAGCACGGCCATCCCAAGACACAACCGTCTGAGGCGTCACCACCATCCACTTCATAGCGGAAACCGTCTCGCATTCCCACAACCATCAACACAGGTGTCTGGCCATAGGTGATGGTCAATACGCCATCATCTATAGCACAGAGAGAGAGAGAGGAAAAAGATGAAAGAAGCAATTAATTTTGACACGTAGCTACAATTGGGTGTGTTAAAGGACAGGGCTCTGCCACGTGTTGGAGTGGTGATGACTCTGGCACTATTGTAGACACGTGTTGAGGGTTGAGATATGCCAGCAAAGTAAAGAAAAAAAGAAAAAAAAAACATAGTATAGTTGATTCAGGAGTCGAACCTGTGTGTTGAGCTGAGAAACCAAAGCATAACCACTACACCGCTTACAAACATTTGTATCTGTATCCGAAAACAATGATCTTAAATACATGTCATAAATAAAAAAATAATATAATTACTGTTCAAATAGTTTGTATATTAATATAGTTTAATCTATTAATATATATAAAAGAAAATGTATATGCTGACGTGGCGTGCAATGGAGGCCTCAACCTTCCTTTGAGAGTGCCACGTGGCATAATAATTGAGAGATTTTTGTGTTTTTAATTTTTTTCGTTTTTTAATTAAAAAAAAAGATAAATACAAAACCCTATTTATCACAGCGCCTCTTCTTCTTTGTTTAGAATCCTCTCAACAAAACCACGAAACCCTATTCTTATCTTTCTCAGCAATACTCTCATCTTTCATTCATTCATATCATCAACAAGCAAACCTGCCGTACCGAGCTTCGAACAGCAATCCAACAACTCGACGAACGTTGCCTCTATTCTGCATCTAAATGGTAAGCAACCCCTTAACCTCAAACTCCTAAAAAATTAAATTAAAAAAAAAAGCTCAAACATAATATGCCCTAATAATCTCTAACATCAACAACAACAGGGCTGCAGAACAATTGGTGGGTATTAACCAAGATCCCACAAAGAACCCACCTTCACATACTAGATTACTACACGATTCTTCAAGCATTCTTCGTCGATTTTGTCCTGTTGATGAATTAATGTCTCCCCCTGTTGCAGGTACCTCGTATGTTTCGACTCCGGTGTTGGAAGAGGAAGATGATGGGAATGATGATATGTATGTTCTTGGGAGTCGTATTTTAATTGTAGGGGGCTGCTCATGTTTTGTCGGATTAGACAGGGAATAAAGCTTTGTTTTTGATGTGTTATGCTCTTTATTTGGTTCGTTTTCTGATCCCGATTGTTTGTTAGATAATTTGGGGAGTTTGTTTTACTTGTGTGTTGAATGGTTTGAGGGTATTGTTTTTATGCGTACCAGGTGTTTGATTAAATGCAAATGGCGGAAATTGATGTGATGGTTTTTAAAAACAGCACCAATGTAAGCTTCTAAAACTATGTATTACACATTGTTGAAACAAGAGAAGCGGGGAAAAGAATCCCGGATTCATGTAATTGTGACATGTGGCGCGATCAATTACTTAGGTATAGATTTCTATAGTTGTTGATCATTTGTGCTTAATTATTTGGGTTGTAGGAGGGTCAAGGGAGACAAAACAGGAAACTTGTTGTAGCGTATCATAGGCGGCACAACGGAAGATCTGAATTCGTAATTGCTCATAATACAAAAGGCATATTATGTTGTGCAGATGACAGTTTTGTAGGGAGTGTAGCTGCCAATCTCATGGGTTCCAAATACCATATATGGGATCAGGTATATTTTATTAACTTATCTGAAATCATTACTATGCAATTTTGATTTGTTTGATTGTTTTTTTTTTTTTTTTGAACGTTGACTTTCTTAACTGGTGTGGCAAAGATCATCACACCCGCCTAACCGGCAGGTCCTGACCACCCACGCGTCCAGACTATGTTGTCTAAACCGGGTCCACGCTGGTACGGTGGGGGCTGCGGCGTTCGCCCGGAAACCGTACTGCCTCCACACGAGTTAACCTCGCTGGAGTAACAGCCGGATGAAAACCGGGTCGCCTCAGATTCGAACCTGCGCATCCACTGATTTGTTTGATTGTTAATGTAGTGATATGGTTTGTGTTTTATTTTTATTTGGTTGCAGGGAAGGCAGCTTAATTCGGTCACCAAGTAGTCTAAACTCTTAGCATTGGTTTGGTAAGCTTTATCTATCTTTACAAGCCAAAGTTATGTTGCTCTTAAATCCGAACTTGAAACTTATTTAGTGATGTTGTTGAACCTCAATGTGTATTAAAGTTTTCTTTTGTTTTTTTTTTTTTTTTATAGCTATGCTGATTTGATTACGACTGATTTAGAGCGATGCATATGGAATTTCCATTTTAAATCGTTATGAGCGCTAAGGAATGGCGTCTTGCAAGAAAGGAATGCCGTTTTGGTCAGTTTTCTGGGTTTTGTTTTTCTTGAAATTTTGATGAAGGAATGGCGATTTTTTTTATAATGTTCAAATATAATGTGTCATCAGATTTTGAACACTAAACATACAATGTGATTTTGAATTCAAGGCAAAAGTGGGGGAGAAGAATCATATTTATTTTCTAAATTCCATTCATATGTGGTTTTTAGTATCTTGACCGAGATCTCATGTCTCAGTTTCTGCTTTTGCACATGATGTGTATGTACAAGTTCATTGTGGGAATGGAATTAGTTTAAGGAATTGACTTTCAACTCCGGACACTCCACGTAAGGACACTTTAGGATTTTATTAACCTTTTGTATGTGACTACTGACTATTTATTAAGCTTCACTGCCTTTTTTTCATGTAGGTGTAATTGTGGACAGAGCCATGGAAAAGAGAAGATTGGAAAGCCAGGTAATATTAGTCCTTATAGAACTCTTGATTCGTGAAGCATTTGAATTTTCGTTAAATGCAAGATGGTCATAACAATATTGGGGTACAGTTAAACCTCTTTTGATATGCATTCTTTTTCATCATCATTTTGTTGATTTATCATAGGTCCGTTATTCTTATGTAGAACTATAATCTATTTGATTGTTATGTTGAGGTGTTTTGCAGTGAAATCAATTACTCTGGCGTTAAAGTTTGATGACAGAAGTATCCGGGTTGACGTTTTCAAGTTGAATATATTTTTAAAAAGGTTAGGTTGTTTTTCCAATTAATTAGTTTCTAGATATCTTTCGTTTAGGGTTGTTTTTTATGCTACAAAGGTATGGTTTCATATGCACAAGTTAGATTGATTGAGTTCTCTAAGTGGTGGTTTTGTTAAATTACGGGTTGACGGCTACCGGGGAGGATTTAGGGGAGCTTTTGGAATAGTATAGTGCATTTTGCTGTAGAGGGTGAGGGTAAGGGTAAGGGTGAGGGTGGGTGTGAAAGTGGATGCGTATTAGATGGCGTTGGTGTTGAACGTGGATCACTTCAAGTAAAGGACAACAAGGGTGAGGGTGAGGGTGGGTGTGAAAGCGAATGCGTATTGGATGACGTTGGTTCTGAAAGTGGATCACTTCGAGTAAAGGACAACAAGGACCCATGGTGGAAGGAGTCCATGGATTGGAGTAGAAACATAGGGATATCGGCGCACATCGATTCAGGAAAAACTACGCTCACTAGAAGGGTTTTCTATTACACGGGAAGGATCCATGAGATTCATGAAGTTAGAGGGAAGGATGGTGTTATACAATCAACAGAATTGTAATGGGCAAGACATGGGCGTTAATGCTTAGTTCTCAGTGTGAGTTGCATTCAGTGTTAGTATAATAGTTAAGCATAGTTAGAATAAGAATTTCTTAGCTTTTTCTTTAGTCATGAGTCTTAAAATAAGAATTTTGTTGGTTTTTTCTTCGTATTTAGTTCGGGAACAGTTTATTTGCTAGAGCATGGGTTTGTGTACGTAACTTATTTGGAACATTTACCTGTTGTTTCATGTTTCCACTTCGATTTAGGTGATTACGGAAGACGTTGAGGCGATGATAGGCGTAGTCATGTTCGGTAAGATCTACTTGGGACCTTGTGTTGATAATGTTATTAGGAAGAGGAAATATAATAAGTTTGTAGTAGAATTACTTTACAGAGATCTTGAAAAAAGGTATGTCTGTCTCTTTTTATCCCTTATGAGTAGATGCTCTCAATTCTCAAACAAGGTGATGTGTTTTTTATTAAATGACTTAATATGTATGGTTTTGGTTGACATCGGGTTCTTATTGTTTTAGTAATTCAATTGTGGAATTGTTTAGGAGTTGAGGCTTGGGATTTTAATATGAGAGTGTTATTATTGATTATTATAAACTCGATGCATTATTTGTGGTTAATGACGGGTCGTTTTTATGCATTGTTCACAGTTAGGTTTGTATCATCTTATAGATTACTGATTATTATAAACTCGACTAATTCCATGGCATGTTGTATTCAAGATGTGAACACGTAAAACTACCGCCAACCCCTTTCTAATAATCCTCAACGACATCCGACATTAAATATTATTGAATTTCAACCCCGGGACGCTCCTGGGTAGTCAGCTAGTTAATTAATATATAAAAACAAAACATAGTCTGATGATATATAAGAGCAATCACATCTCATTTGATATCCATATCATTGCATAATTTAACTACAAATCTTCATACCTTTATATTTAAATCTAATGTTTCGAAACTCGACACATTTCATTCCTTAAACTTATAAAATACATTAGATTCCTACATTAGTTTTAAAACTTTCATGAATAGTACTAACAGAGTTACTATTCAACTCCGTTAAGTTACTATTTATCTCAGTTAAGTTGCTATTTAGCTTAACGGAGTTACTATTCAACTCCGTTAGGTTACTATTCAATTCCGTCAAGTTACTATTTGCTCTGCTTTTTTAATTTTTTTCCTAAATCCGTTTTTTTCTTCGTTAAGTTACTATTTAACTCTATTTTTTTTATTTTTCATCACTTAACTCTGTTAGGCTACTACTCAATCATGTCATGTTACTACTCAACTCAACTCTGTCAACTACTATCCAACTCCGTAAAGTTACTGGTCAAGGCCGTCAAGTTACTATTCAACTCCACTCAACGCCGTTAGGTTACTACTCAACTCCGTTAGGCTACCGTTCAACTCCGTTAGCTTAACTGAGTTACTATTCAACTACGTTAAGTATTTAACTCTGTCAAGTTACTATTTACTCTGTTTTTTTTTTTTATTTTTTTCCGCAACTACTTTTTTTCCTCTGTTAAGTTACTATTTAGCTATTATTTTTAATTTTCTTTACTTAACTCCGTTAGGCTACTACTCAATTCCGTCATGGTACAACTCAACTCATCTCCGTCAACTACTATCCAAGTCCGTCAATTTACTATTAAAGGCCGCCAAGTTACTATTCAACTCCACTCAACGCTGTTAGGTTACTACTCAACTTCGTTAGGCTACTATTCAACTCCGTTAGCCTAACGGCGTTACTATTGAACTCCGTCAAGTTACTATTTACTTTATTCTTTTAATTTATTTTTTTCCGCAACTCCGTTTTTTCCTCCGTTAAGTTACTATTTAACTATGTCTTTTTTAATTTTCTTTACTTAACTCCGTTAGGGTACTACTCAATTCAGTTATATTACCACTCAACTCAACTCAACTCCGTCAACTACTATCCAACTCTGTCAAGTAACTATTCAAGGCCGGTAAGTTACTATTCAACTCCGTTAATTATTGGTTTGCCACATTAGATCCGAAAGCCAATATTCTTGCAACTTATACACCAGTAACAAACATTGGAAAATTAAAAGCAAGGTTGTTGTAATACTAAAAGAAATTGCGTCGTCTTTCCACTGTTGTGCGTTACATACACAGAACTAGATACCAGTTTAACCTAGGCGCAACGCGCCGCCTCGATTACCACTAGTTTAATTAAAAATCATAGTTTCATAAATTTATCACGCATTTTTTAATACCTTCCTAAATTCTATTACGAATCCATAAAAGTATAAAATTTTGCTTAATTTTTTTAAACAGCTAATGTGGGGTAACCCCGTTCGATAAAGACTTATACCTTTTAGAGGAATTATCCTAGGTTCAATAGGCAAAATGTATTGGTGAAAAAATAATGGGGTAACATTAGAAAAAAAAAAAAAAAAAAAAGTAAACGTATTAAGTATATTTTTTTTTAGAAACAAAATTTTAAAACAAATGCATTTTTTTTTTTTTGGAAAGTTAAACTTCATTAAACACAAACGAGGAGCCTCTCCAAGACAGAGAGACCCACACGATATTACATCACATCAATACAACAAGAGTTCCAACGTTTCCAATCTACCGTATCCATTTTAAACCGACTCCTATACCACAAATAACCCAAACTTTTGACATCTAACACAATCTTCGTGACCATGACCTCCGTATTATTGAATTGTTTCTCGTTTCTAGATTTCCAAAGACACCAACAAGTCAAAACCACCACACCATAGATAACTTGCTTCCTATTGTTTGACCCATCTACCTGTTTAGCCAAATCTAAAACATCACCAAAAGAAAACAGGAAGCTTTTCGGAATACTGCACCACAAACAGATTGCATCCCAAACTCCACTCGCAAAAGCACAAGCCATGAACAAGTGTTCCGTACTCTCTTCTGAATCGCTGCAAAAAAACGCAATTAATGTCACCGGAAATAATGTTCCTCTTCACAAGAGCCACCTTAGTCGGTATTCTATCCAGATTCGCCCTCCACATAAACAAATTACATTTGTTCGGAATTACATTTGTTCGGAAGCCACGTACTCCACTTAAAAGACTTTAACAAATGCATTTAATTGAAAGCAGAAATTGGAGAATCAAATACATGCCAACTCTTTATATTTTGTTGTTTTTCTTTTTCTATGTCTAGGAATTTTGGCAATTTTTTAAAAAGAACTTTCTTTGGTTATCTTATTCTTTCCATCTCGACATTTATTTATTGGTTTGTTCACACCTAATTTCTTTCTAATTTTTTAATTGAAAGTTAATTTGAGAACACCTATATTTCGTGCGAACCGTGAGAACGGCATCTAAAACCATTCAAATTCAAAATTTCTTTTTATACTTGTCTTTATTACCAAAATACAATCTCAAAAACACAATTCACGCGTAAAAATTCAAACGTATACGAAAATAATTTGTATTTACACATGTGTAAATTTACTGTTTATACATGTGTAAACTGTTTCATTTACACATGTGTAAAAAGTTATTTTGAAAGTGTTTTTGCAAGAAAAGATGAATTATTTAGAAAGAAAATTTATTTATTAATGTTGTATTTTGATTATAATGAGGTTTGTATTAAAAAAAATGTTTTTGATTGATTTTTTAACTTGTTCTCACAATATTTAGCGTTCTCAAGATAACCCTCCCCTATATATAATGATGAATACTTTTGAAAATATTTGACTCTAGGGAACTAGAACATGCTATTACCTATTAGAAGGAAATTAAAGGGTAAAGAGTTTCTAAACCCTTACTTTTATCTTTTCCAATGTGGTAGATTAACTTTTACCGTGAAAATATAAGAGATGTTTGGTTTAAAATGAATATTTCGACTCAAATATTATTCACGAATATAAGACTTATTGCTTGTGAATGTAAATGAATATTTCAACTCAGATTTGTATCTTTTACTTTTGACGCTTTTGGATCCTTAGCGTCTGACACTGTTTGTTTCTTGGACCATGTTCGTAAGGTTGTGCACAGCAATGCAACACCCCCAAGGGTCAAGATTATGTTTTTAGTAGAATAAGGTTTACTATTCAGAAAGGAGTGGTGGCGTAACTTTTTGTCCGTTTATCCACCACCTTGATGTAAATCCTTTTTTATATATAAAAAATATGATCCTTAGCTAAAAAAAAATTAAGTGAAAGTGGTCTTAAATGGGTGATTTGATATGTTTCAACTGGGAACTAAAAAAATGTAGTCTTGAAGACAAAGCACATGATATCTATAAGTGATTAGATATTATACTCATGTTTGGAATTATAGTGTAAGGTTTTAAAGAAAATGATGTTTACTGGTGACGGTCAATAGCTGATAGTTAAAATTATTTATATCCAATATTACTTTATAGAATTATAAAATTATTATATAAAAGTTAAACTATATGTATTTTTATGTTAATCCAACCCATTCATGCTCGCTTCTAAATATATTATATAAAAAGAAGCAACACACAAAAAAAATCACAATAAACTTTACTTAAATGTAGGGAAATACATGTTAATCTTTTTCAGTAATGAATTTATGGTAAACAAAAATATGTGCATACCGTGTGACGAATAAAAAAAAATAGTGTGGGTTAAAGACTAGATATAAATAGTTATATGAGTTTTAAAGTTTAAAATCTTATGAAAACATAATAACAAAATTACATAAACTTTATAACATATTCTTTTAAAAACTAAAGTTATGTACAAAACTTGCCTTTTCTTTGAAAAAAGCTTGCATTAATAAAATCTTACAAGAATTGTATGTGGTTTCCCTATCATGTTTATAGTATGCTTTAATGTAAATTATATTTTGTTAAAACAACTAATTAAAGAGTGAAATGAAAGTTTGTTTGGATAAATTATGGATTTTGACTTTAACTAAAAGCATAACAAAACGTGTCTACTTTAAATGAAATTTTCTAGAGAAGTTAACTCCAATAACATCAAACTTTCAAAGCCACGAGGGCTTTGCATATCGTGAAAGTATCTTCTAGATTTGATCATATAATTGATTAATCATTTTAAATATTTATTATTTTATAAACATTACTTTATAACAATTTAAGCACAAGGTGCAAGCAATTTAAGCCTGGTTTTTCTTAATTTAAGACATATCATTTAAATCAGAATGTTAGACAAGATTAGTGCCAACCCAGGTGGTCTGCATCAGTACTTTTTCACCAATTTAACGTTACATAATGCACATGTATGGTAAGAGGCTGGTTGGCAAGTACCAAATTAGTAAGAGGTCTTTAAGAGACTCTGAATAAGTAAGTGCTGAACCAATAAACGTTGTTTGAATGTATCTCTGAACGGCTATGTAGAATAACTATTTTACCCCTCAATCAATAACTAGGTATAAAGCAATGTTTTCAGAAACAGACTAGACGTCGAACCAGACCCCCACCGGGTCACCGGTCCGACCGGTCCAACAAACCGGCAAAACAATAAACAAAATTCCAAAATTTCCGGGCCGACCCTATATTTTCCCGGTCCGACTACCGGTTCGCCGGTCCAACCACCGAGGTCAATGCATGCCCGATTCAACCCTTGACCCAGACCGGTTCAACCACTGGTTCTCGGTCCGACAAGCCGGTCCGGTCCAGATCTGAAAACACTGGTATAAAGCAACTAGAATCAATAAGAAAATAGATTATAATTTATCCTACATTATCAATACATAATCTAGCGATATACATATGCAAGAACATGTGACTAGGTGGGTTTTGGGTACCTAGCGCTATTTGCGAGCGGACATTTAAGACGTGTCTACACCCAGGAGCGTATGAGTGCTTTAATAATGGTGGGTGCCCGGGTAGTCTGGACATTGATTTATTGGCCGTTCAAAAAAATATGTTGGATCTCTTTTGTGCATATACGTGTATTTAATGACTTTAAGTTTTTTTTAACGGCTAATTTCCTCTTCTATTTTTTATACCATTTTTTTTCACTCACTTAGATTTGAACTTCCAATATTTCTTAAGAGAGGATTTCCTCTTTAACACTCAACCACAAGGGTGGGGGCAATTGAAATTAGTTGTTTCTTTTTTGTTTTGTTTTTTAATCATGGCGATAATTTATGATAGAGAATTACTTTGTGATTATCACTAAATTCTTTTAGGGTTTTCCTTTTCATTAACGATAAAGTCTTATGTACATGTCACATTCCAAGAAAACATCGTTGTCGCTTGAGAAATTTTATTCTATTTATAAAAGACCACTTGTAATTGAGGACCTTGAGGTTGCTTTGATAGTCATCTCATGTCAGATAAACAATTAATCTCCGAAGTAAAATATAATTGAAAATAAGACATTAAACCGATCAAATATGAAGCGGATAAAGTGTGAAAAGACGTATAGTGTGGTCGCCAATGATGCCACAGCAACATGGTTGAGGTATTCTGGTTTTACCTATGAGACCTAGGTTCGACTCTCACAAGGAGTAATTCGCATGCCCTCTCCTTGCGTGAGGCTGGTCTTTGTTTGGTTTTCTCAATGTACGCCAGGCCAAACTCTGATGCCGGTGTGGGCCCGATTAAGACAACATAGTCTGGTCGTAGTGGGACAATGAACTCCTCGAAAGAAGGAAGTGACTAATCACCGCTAAAGTTGAAATTCGCCATAAAAAAGTATAGTGTTGTCTATGAATGACATATGTCTCTTTCAACGAGGCGAAGGGTAGCCTAGTAATTTGTCTTATCGTCGTTCTATATTTGACAACTATTTTATGTTTACGTCATTCACCGAATAAATTAGTGATTAGACCCGCACGCGTTGTGGCACAGGTACATTATAAACATCGAACAAAATTAGTTTTATAATGAATATTTAGTTTTATAATAAAAAAAATTTAGTTCAAGCGTCATGCAATGCATTAGTCATATGAAAGCGAGTGTTTTTACGTATTCGATTTAGCTCACCAGTATTGCAGTTGGATCAAAATGTAAAGTAATCAAAGTCACACCGTATAATTATAAGGTATTTATATGTGAGACTCATACATAGGAAACAAAAAAATAGCATCACGTAAAATATGGCACGATTAAGGTATTTAAGCACATGAAAGAAATGTATAACATGTGGTACGATTAAACAAAATACATCAAGTTTTGACGAATCATCTACCTGCAACCTGCTTCGAACTTATAGCGACACGTAAACATGATATGCGTAAAAACACAAAAGAAAAAAAAAGGTAAATAAAATCTAAAAACCAAGAGGCTAAAAGTGAAAAGTTGGAAACTTAAGAACACTAGTGGTAATGCCCGCGCGTTGCAGCGGGTTCGTTACGCGAGGAAAATATAGTCAGTATCTTTTTTTGGTACCAGAACTTCTTATGAAGTGGCATCTGAAATTCCCGATATTCAAACGTGTTAACGTGTTTCCAAAGATTAAAAGACCGAAAAGATTGATCTAATGTTTTGTTGTTTACCTCTATGTGTGAAATTTCTTTCAATTGCCTATCAGCAAAATAGGCATATAAAGCTCTTAGAACAGCTTGCAATGCACAAATCCATTAAACCAATGTTTGCATTGCACAAATCTTTCAATGGATGAGTTGGGTAACAGGTAATTTACATACGGTTTGGGCCATACCCACCAAAAATAATGTTCATTTGTTTTAAAAATGTAAATAAAAAACTAATACCCTAAATATTATTCAAAAGCTATATTGATACATAAACATGTATTAAAATACACTTTACAAACACGTTTAACCCATTTTATTTTTAGTTTTTTTACCCATTTGTGGAGGTAAAATTTTGTGGTTGCCTTGTCTTACCTGGTGAGATACGACTACAACAGGCGCGCGTTGTCGTTCTAACTCAATAATAACCGGCTCCAACTTATTATATACACAACTACAAACTTTTGACGTTGCTTAAAATACCAAAACTTTAATTAGTTACTTTCTATATTTTCAACAGAGATTTTTCCTTGTATTTGAATTCAGTACCTTTGTATCACATCAAGATACGACTCTCCACGAGGATATCGATACCTGAGTTTGTCTTTCTTCCTTGACCTTTAAAAAAAAAGACCATTGAATGGAAAGGTATAAAATTACAAAAAAAGAAAAAAAATCGAATATTTCATATTTAACATACTTGTATTCTTCAGGCATGTTCTTCTTTATTTTTTCATACCTCATACCGTCACATACACCAACATTTATCTTATCAAGTGCACGCCATTGTATCTATAACGTAAAGAAAGTATACAAAATTTACAAATGATAAGTGATAAAAGAAGCAATTTATGTGACATGTAAAACTAACCTTGGGAAATCCAGCAATTTGATTTGCAGTCAAAATTGTTCGTTGCAATGTGCTTGTCCAAATCTAGGTGCATAAATAAAAAAACAATATAAAACATTGCAAACTTTGTGCAACAAACAAAGAAAATGCAAATAGTAAAATAAGTAATAGTTCTTACAAAAGCATTTTTTTGAAGGCAAGATAGTTCATGTAGGCCTTCAATTGAATGTTATAAGAGGAGGAATGATAAGTGATAAAAGAAGCAATTTATGTGACATGTAAAACTAACCTTGGGAAATCCAGCAATTTGATTTGCAGTCAAAATTGTTCGTTGCAATGTGCTTGTCCAAATCTAGGTGCATAAATAAAAAAACAATATAAAACATTGCAAACTTTGTGCAACAAACAAAGAAAATGCAAATAGTAAAATAAGTAATAGTTCTTACAAAAGCATTTTTTTGAAGGCAAGATAGTTCATGTAGGCCTTCAATTGAATGTTATAAGAGGAGGACTTGAATTTCACAATCAATCTCATTCAATTTGATCCTTAGGGTTACGGAACTTGAAGGGACAAGAGGTTAATGATCTATATTTATGAAGGAAGAAGGCAAATGATTGAAGGGTATGGATGGAAGAAGGAGGGTAGTATTGTAAAAGTCTTTTGATATTGTAAAGGAGGAGGTGGATGAAATGTCTATATTACCCTCTTAAGTGTTTTAATTGTCCCATTTATGCCCATAATACCCTTAAATTTCTTGCTTAAATATGTTGTACATGTTGCTTGTTAAGTTGTACGGAAATGCAAATTACATTGTTGTACATCACTCCTCCTTTATAATGTACTAGTAGGAATGCCCGCGCGTTGCGGCGGGTGCATCTGTTTTGCCCTTCGTGCATCGTGTTTGTTGGTTATTCGTTATGATGAAGTAGAAAACAACGATCTATAAAATATATGTTATTAAGAACTGAAACTCATAAGTATATCTTCTGAATATTTTAAATAGGTACATCACAATAGGCCATACTATTCCTTGCAACACCCTTATATTGGCCCATGTCCTTTGGTGGGACCCTTTTTATGTATCTCAAAGGCAGATAAGTATGTCATCGTAGAAGTGTGCTTAGCGTAGTGAAGTGGCGTTTTATCTCTTAATGACCATAAGATTGTAGTGGAAGTGATGTAATTAGTAAAAGGCAGTTTGTAGTGTGCAACATATTTCTATTATTTTAGGGCACCCGCGAGATACAGCGAAGTCAATGTTTTTCATAGATACTCTCGTTTTATGTTAGTTTGACAAGCGTCGTAACAAATATATTAGACCAAACAAATTAGTAATCAATATAGTTAAAACTACCAAATCAACTGATAAGAACTTGTCTTCGTTTGGATATGTAAGCAATTGGTGACTTCGTGAGATCAGAAACTTAAATTATATTCCTAGAAGCTTATAGTAGAAGAGAGAAAAAAAAACCATCGAGGAAGATGATGACATTGCTCATGAAGTATATCTACCATATTTGCTTGTATAAACGTCAAGCCTACTATGGGTTGAAACGTGTCTTGGGTTGGGTGTATTGGCAAACTTCAAGCCTACATATTCATTTGTGTGCAGAAGTGTCACATCATACCATCCTGCAACCACATAAATTTAAAAAGAATATATAAATACATAATATATGATGTAATTTATCTACTATAAACATTGAAAGATATGTAAGTTATGTATGTGAAGAGTCATCACATTATTTACATACCAAATACATGACCACTATTTATAGGACTATAACATTGATACAAACATAATAAAGACATGGAGGTTATGAATGTAAAGAGTGACCACATTATTGTTAATTTCCTCATCAATTTTATAATTATGTTTAAATTAATTTCTTCAACAATTTAATATTTAGGTAGAAAGACAATTTTACCCCCTAAATGACTTCAATAAGCATTGTACTATAAGCAATAAAGGTTGTATTTACTTTAATTTTGAGGGTATCTGTAACATCCCGAAAATCCATTTTTTTTGCTTAATTACGCCAGTATGTGTGATTAGCAAAATAATAAAACGGGACTTAGAAAATAAGAATGTGGGTTATGTTCTAGTATGGAAATAACCTAGTTGATGTTATTATTTATATAAATGGGTAAATAATATTAGAAACTAACTTGAGTAGTTAGTTTTTATAAAAACATAACATTGGGGTAAAGTTGAGGGACCAAAGGAGTAAATCTAGGTCAAAATTATAATGGCAAAACACCCAAATTGGGTGCATTTTCGTGATCAGCCCCAAAAGGGGTTTCTTGAGCCCTTAAACACCCCTAAATCCCTAAAATTGAAGAAATTGATGCAAGAGATTGAAGCAATAGATGAATGGTGTGTTCTTGAGGGTTAATCTTCAAGGATTAAGCTTTGATAAGAGCCCTAACCTCCAAATTCGTGTAGGGTTCAAAACCCACATATGGTTTTTGAACAAAACATGTTAAATCCGTGATATTGTTGATTATTAGTGATATTGATCATTCTTAGTGGTTTATAAACGAGTTAAATTGTTCGAAGCTTGCTTGTATTCAAAGATGATGATTTTGGTTTTGATTAGTAGCTTTGATGTTACTAAAATAGTAGGAAATCTATGTTTTAGGCATGGATTGTAGAGGAATTGTATTCCATATGTATTGCATGAATCTTATGTGTTGGTAAAATTATAAGTTGAAATTGGAAATAGCTAAGCATGATAGTTAGAATGATGTTGTTGATGATTAGCTAGTTAAATGGCAAAGTTTGAGAAGTCCATAAGGCTTAGAATTCACTTGCAAAAAGGGTGCACATGAAGTGTTTGATACAATGCTTACATGAAACTTGAATTGGGTCAAATGGTGTAAAATTGTATGAAATTCGTCACTTTTGACAGCCCTAGATAGTAATCTTGTAAAGGGCATATCTCATTCGTTATTAGGAGTTAGAAGACGAGCCTTATATCGTTGAAAAGCTTGTTGCACATATTACATTTCATATTTAGTCATAAGAAGCTGATTCTGAGTTGTAGTGGGTCAAAACAGCATCTAAAGTTAACATTTCAGTTTTGACAGCAAAGCTGTTTGGTCAAAATTATGTTTCTGACCTGATCTTAAAATATTCATATAAAATCATAGAAAAATCGTTAGGAGTTGTTCTTTATATGCTTGGAAAGGTCTTTGAATGACGCACATTTTGTGTTTGATAGTCAAGATCTGATTCCGAGGTTTAGAAGGGGAAAAACGACCTTGAACAGCAGCTGCGCAGAAAATCGCTGCACATTTATATTGTAATATTTAATAAGAAAGGGTGTAAGAATGTACACGCTTGTAGTAGTCTTGGAGTACGGATTGTAGGGAAAGAATAGCATATTATGTGGCATTCAAAAAGTGTCTAAGAACACTTACCAACTAGTTCATGCAAGTATTTTCACTAACGGGTCAAACGGGTAGTATATGGAAAGACTTATTGAATAGAACTAGTTGTTGAATGTATTGATGTCATGTTTGAATGATGTAGAATGAATACTAATGCTTGAATAGGTAAGTTCCAAATTAGTATTCTAACACGGCATGTTGACTTGAAAGTAAGCTAGGTACAAGAAGCTTAAAAGTAAACGGGTCAAGTGGATATGATCTTGAGCAAGGTGAAAAGCTTGGGACTATAAGTCAAACGCGTATAAGGCGAAAACACTCCTACGGGCAAAGGTAAGTGACTTATGATGCAAACTCTTGGTTTAGTAATTATATGCTTATGTATAAATAGAGAATGGGAAACAAGTATGAAAAGGTAATTTATAATAAGGTAAGCGAATTGATGTTGTTGGTGAACGGGTATAGTTCACCATTACAACAATGAAAATAGTTGGGATAAATGAGCAACAAAGATAAATGAAGTGAGAGTAATTAAGCATGAAATAAACCAAGATTAACAAATATGGCATAAGAATGAATGGTAAAATGTACGGATTGATATGAGTGTATATATATATATATATAGATGGGTACATTAAATCATGGGTGTAACTATTTAGATTGAATTGTATAGTTATGCAAGGTCACACAAATGGTAAACCGCTTAGTAAGTGGAGGTTTCTCGCATTGGATGCTAGTGTAATAAAATGTGTGCATAGTTGCTTATGCCCGGTAATGTGTGAAAGTGTGATGTATGTAAAGGTTGGTCGTTATGTGTAGGTTGAGTATAAGTTCGGAAACGTTATGTTTGTCCTTGAGAATACATGAAGGAAGAGTAGTATGACGGGTTAAGATAACTTGTACATGGGATTTGTATGTGCGTGTGTATTGTAATGTCATTAATCTTTTTGTTATGAGGATGATAATAAAAATGCAGGTATGTAAGTATGAATGCATGGAAATTGGAGGATAGGATCCGGAGACCGGATCCGAACTTACAAAAAGGCGTTTGGTTATGACCATTGAGCATTGTTGACGTTATTTCCATATTGTGAATATTTGCATAAAGTCACTTAATGAACTAACGAAATGGTTATGTGGTAGTTGCAGGTTGTCAAGTCAAGCTCACAAAGCAAGAAATGGTTGGAGGTCGAGTGAGGATGCGGATTGTACGGGGTCACGGTCACGTGAACTAATAAAGATGAGTTGTAGATGATGTAATAAGAAACAATAAAATATGAAACACCTATAATATATTTTAGCTATGGGTTCCAAACATACGATAATGTTTTTATAAAGCAAGAAATTTTCTGGTTCGTATTTCCGCTGCGTATTTTCGGTTAAAAGGGTTTAGGGTGTTTCAGTATCCTTTACTGATACTTTATAATATAGTATAGATATAGATATAGATATAGATATAGATATAGATATAGATATAGAAGATAAAGATTCGGGTTGATTCAAACATAATACAAAATACATGACCACTATTTATAGGACTATAACATTGATACAAACATAATAAAGACATGGAGGTTATGAATGTAAAGAGTCACCACATTATTGTTAATTTCCTCATCAATTTTATAATTTTGTTTAAATTAATTTCTACAACAATGTAATATTTAAGTAGAAAGACAATTTTACCCTCATAAATGACTTCAATAAGCATTGTACTATAAGCAATAAAGGTTGTATTTACTTAAATTTTGCGGGTATCCTTCACTGATGCTTTATAATATAGTATAGAAGACAAAGATTCGGGTTGATTCAAATATAATACCAAATACATGACCACTATTTATAGGACTATAAAATTGATACAATTCATACAATTCAGTAGCGTTGAGGTCAATAGGTCATAGAACATCCTGGCTTCTGAAAGCTTCATGGAGAAAAACTAAAAATGCACAAAGAAGAGAAAAAACTGTACTAATTAATTTTGAAAAATATTTTCTCATCAATAATTCTGAATATTGTTTGTTTATCGTTTTAATTCTTAGTTGCACAATTAAATTACCTCAATTTGATTCTGCAATGATCCAACATAGTTGATTATTACATCCAACATCAGTGGCATTCCCATTGTCTATAGCAAATAACTATATTTAAATGGAACAAAACAATGATATATTATGAAGAAAAATTTTTGTAATTGTCAAAGAACATATGAACAGGTAGAAAAAAATGTATATCTCTACTACCTTATTAAGGAGGAGTGATAGGTAAGAAAGTAATTTTACACAATTTTTAAGATGGGAGTTGAAGAGTCCCTTCACAAATTTCCAATATTTGGTCATTTTGTTCCTTTTATGCCTTTATGTACAACCTATAATGCTCATTGTATATATGTGTAATGCGTACTTCATATCCATTTCAACATGTAACCCCAACACCTAATTAAACCCCAATTCAATTTCAATAAAACCCAAGCTTTTCATTAAATCCTTCTACACATCTATTTAATAATAACAAGCAATGTTTGTGATGGTTCTATTAGGCTTTGTTGGAGCTTATAAACATTGTAGTAATTGGACATTTTTGTCTTTTTTTTGTTTGTTGAATTGTGTAACTCTTTAAAGCATGATGTGTAACCTCATATAATATATGTATTTTTAAACCTGACTAAGTACGTAAAGGTAACCCAAGTTAAAAAATAATTTTTTTTACCAAAATGGTAATTTTAAATTAAAAGTATTTGATATATATAAATCAGGATATTAAGTTTTCTTTTAGTTAGTTGTAATATACAGAGAGAAGGAGATAGAATTATTGGCAATACATTATAAAGGAGGAGTGATGTACCATATTGAAATTTTGACATGGGTACAATTTTTAAAGCAACAAATATAAGAGAATAAAGCTTATTTCATAAGGGTATTATAGGGATATTGGGGACAATTAAGACACTTATAGGGTTAGTAGAGTAATTTTATCTTTTGTTTTTAGTTAAAAGCTAAAATATCATTCCTATAGTACCCCTAACTCCCTTCACCTTCCCTCTTAGACATATGAAGAGCTCTCCTAATCAATTATTCATTTATTGTGTTTTATTTATATTAATCATTCATAACAAATTCTATTTCATTCCAAGAAGAAACTTCCATTGATAGTATGGAGAGTTTTATCTTCATACACATCTAAATTCCTTTCATATGTAATTTCATTGTTAATGGTGACTAAAGAGCCGATTAGAACAAGATCCTCGCGCACAAGAAGATTTTGTTAGTAAACATAGTGGTTATAAATCGGAGGTAACCTTTTAGGTAACCTTTTCTTAAACTCAATTCTACTCATATCTTTATAGTTTATATAAATCAATTTTATACACTGTCTGTGGTTTATTTCTTATTTTGACTTGTGAATTGTAGGTTTGTGGACTCAAATGGTCTTATTTCTTATTTCTTATTTTTATCTTTTTTTTCAAGAAACACAAATTTGGTTTCTTTCTTTAAGAAAACACATGTGGATAATAGATCCTTTACGGTTCGTTCTAACGAAAAAGTTTGGCTGATAACTATGGTTTTGAATAACGGCAGCGTCAGATCACCGAGTCAAGATACTTCGGTTTGAAGTAATTTTATGTTTGGAAAGGTTTGTTCAAGATCTTTAGCTTCAAATAATATGGATGACACTAGGGGTGAGCAAAGTAACCGCCATAACCGATAATATAACCATAACCGAAATAATCGAACCGATTTTAACCGATAACCAACATAACCAATGGTTATCGTTATTAAATTTCTTTAACCGGCCGATCACTTATGGTTATGAAGCTTTGGTTAACAGATATAACCGAACCGAATTTGTAATGTTAACTTTATGTGATAGATTTATATTTTACATTAACTATGTAGAGGTTTTTACTATAATAAAAGTATGTTATTAACAAAATGATCTTGATAAAATGCTATTTTTTGTGACGAATTAAAATTATAATCAAAGGCTAATGTTTTTTTGTTAATATCTTATTAAAAGGGATGACACATTGGAAGTATAACTAGAAAATGTAGTCTTTGCCTTGTTCAAAATAGCACAAACTAAGTCCAACATTGTAGATTTCGGTTTTTTAGACCCATTGACTTTTAATTTTATACTTTACCCTAAAGTTAGTATTAGTTTATTTTTTTGGTTAATAACCGAAATAACTATAACCGAATTCATAACCAAGTAACCATAACTAAAGTTTGGTTATGGATATGGTTAGGATTTTTTTTGTAAAAACCGAACCAAACCAAACCAAACCGACCCATGCACACTCCTAGATGACACAAGACAAAAATACCCGCAGCAACGCGCGGGCAATCCTACTAGTGTATATAAAGATTAACTCATATCTTTATACCTTGTAGCATCCGGGAAGCATATCTTGCAAGCGTCTTAACTTCTCATAGATTTTTTTCTCTTCTCATCTAATGAAGACATAAATTTTTTAGACAAAACAATGTTTCAAAGCATAAAATTAGCTCTAAGATTTTGTTTGGGTTATGAAAAGACTATTAGCATTCAAGAAATTGATTATAATGAAGTATATATAATAATATGGATAAGGGGTTGAAAGGTCTCATATTTAAGATGCATCATAGGTTAGGTTGTATTTTGTGTTTTAAAAGTTGGACATAAGGGCATAATTGGGATAAGATTTTAAGATGTGAGATATTGAATTATGTTAAATTTACTAATCTACCCTCCTAAGTGTCTTAATTGTCACAACTATGCCAATAATACCCTTAATTTTTTTGCTTAAATATGTTGTACATGTTGCTTGTTAAGTTGTATAGAAATGCAAATTACCATATTGTACATCACTCCTCCTTAACAAGATAATAATGTATTATAGATTATAGATTATAGATATTTATCATTGTATACAAGTATTGGAGAGAAAATTAGTTAACAAAACAAAGAGGAGCAAAGTGGAAATGTTAAAGTTGTGGATAAAAAAATATATCATTATAGTCATTGCGTGATTGTTGAGCTGTTTGGTTGATTAAGTGTTGAATCATTAAGAGGCTCTGAATGATTGAGCGCTAAATGGTTCAGCTATGCACCAAGTCTGAATGGTTCAGCTCTTATCCTTTCCATTAAGAGCATTTTTTTATGTTGAAACAAACAGCGTCATTAAACGGCTATCAAACAGGCCCTATAATTATTATAGTAGAAACCATCTTTCTTGTGTTATTCATGGTTTCTTTTATGATTGACCGAAATAAACATACATGGGTTAACAGTGAAAAAAATAGGAAGTTTTAGGAAGGGTATAAATGGAGTCTGATTGAACTCATTCAAACGGCATTGGAACCGTCGCATCGAACCTTACAATCTTAGTTTTTAGGTTTTAGATTTTGTGGATTTTTAGCTTCTAGTTTTTAGAATTTGTATTGTATCACCGTGTCTTTTATGTTGCATTGTGTTTTTTTTTCAACATTGTATCCATTGTGTTTTTTGTATTATTCTCACACCTTCTTATTTTTTGTATACTGTATATGATAACTTGACCCCTTATTATCATTTACGGTTATTTTTTTGCTTTATCATGAAACGTAACTTTTGGTAGTTTTGGGAGTTCTTGAAAAAGTAAACACCATTCTTGTTAGAATTTAGGATCTTAAAGTGCGACTTTGAGATCACGGCGACACAAAGCTCACATCTTCACACTTCACATCATGTTTGAAACTAATGTGTTCTATGAGAATACAATGGCCAAATTGCTTGCGATTGACTTTTGACTTCTTTTTAATGTCACATATGATGCATTTAAAACTTGTGGGGATCTTAAGACTATAAATTGTTGAGAAATGCCTCAATTGATTTATATATCGTTTACACTAATAAATATATACATTAATCTACTTATACAACATTAAAAAAACTCATATATATTTATCTCCAAGTGTGTGTATAGTGTTAGTAATTTTAGAATTATCAACATGTACCTTAGTGTATTGGATTACCTTGGTGATCGAAATAATAACGTCAGTGATTAATCGAGTTAGATGATACAAGAGTGCGGGCTAGTTCGTGACTAATATTATTTGGGTCTTGTTGCTAATTAATTGGGCTTGTTCATTTGAATTTAAACTCTTGAGCCTAATTTAATAAGAATTGGGCTTAGTTATGTTTTGGGCTCATTTGGGCTAATTATGATTCGAATTTAATTGCCAATTCAATAATTGACTCGACAAAAAATAATTGGTTGCACGTATATATTTTTTTTCTCTCGATCACAATACTAGATTAGATATACTCATACAATACGGCTACTATACACCATCGTTTATCAATCATCACATAATCATCAAATTCAGTTCCTTGACAAATGATTCTCATTTTAATCCGATAAATCATTGCACAGGGCCTACCCTTAATAGGGGCGATGGCCTGAGGCCCAAAATTTCTGAGGGCCCAAAGTTTCTCTGTTAGTCGAGATCTTTTACTACCTTGACCCTTGTTCCTATAGCTCTCGTCGAGTTGTTAAGATGAAGAGAGAAAGATTGAGCCAGAAGATATAAGAAATACTCAGAGTTTTTTTTTTTTTTTTTTTTTTTTTTTCAGCGACCTACAACCTACACTTGGTTTCTGTATATTGTGATGAAGATGCATTTTATTGAAAGAATACTAATTTTAAAGAAAGTGAGCAGGTGACAGTTGGCCTAAGCATAGCTTAGTTTACTTTAGTAATCAACCTATTTTCATTTCATAAGGATTGTTGCACTATATTATTAGTAAGGAGTTTTATTTCACTGATAAAATTTTGAACCCAATAAAATAAACTCAATCTAAATTGAATTTAAACGAGTTAAAAAACAATTTTATGTGGTGTGGGCCTATATGGGAGGGGCGGGAGATTAGAGACTATGAAGTATGAAGACTTGATCTAGAACCTTATTTTCATAGGAGAGCCGCACGATTTGCTTAAGTAAGTAAATGTTGATCATTTTAGTACAATACTTTGTTTTGATGATTGTTATCTATATTTCTATATTATTATCTTATAAAGGAGGAGTGATGGCCAACAAGGTAATTTTGTACACCATCCAACTATTATAGCAACATGTACAAGTGAATCAAGCTTATATAATGAGGGTATAATTGGCACTTTTTGTACAATTAAGACACTTGAAAGGGTAGCAATGTAATTTTATCTTCGATTTTTAGTTAAAACTTAAAATTTCATTCCCTTGCTACCCCTCTCCCCTTCACCTTCTTAATCGACAGTTTCATACATTTAATGGGTAATTAATTTCAAGAAGTTTTATAAAAAAATGACTACTGGAGAGCTTCTCAACGTTGAGCCTCAGAGCTTCAATTCCAATGCAAATTCTACTCTATATTTTTACTTCGTTTTTTTTCCTGTTATTCTCCTTTTCCTTACAGATATGTTGTGATTTTTTTTTCTTAGTTGAATTGAAGAAGCAGATCTCATGTTCCATGCAATTGACCAACAACACCACTGATTATGTCGCCTTTAAGGTACTGTTCTTGTAATTACTACTTAATTGTTTTGTTTTTTTTCTTTTTAGACTAGACGGAGTGGGGGCGGGAGAGGGGGCGGGAAGGGCGGTAACACCGCCGCTTATAGGCGTGGAGAGGGGCGGGAGTGGGGGGGGGGGGCGGGAGAAAGCTCACCGGCGTGGGGGAGGTTTTATTGCCACGTGGCACAATTTTATTGGGTGGTTCATTTGTTTATTAAAAAAATAATAATACCCACAATTATAATACCCACAATAATATACCGGTTTTTTTTTAAAAAAAAAAAGAAATTAAATAAAAAAAATAAAAAACAATAACATAATTAAATTACTTAATAACCATTACATAAATAACCATTACATAATCCTAATAATTCCTAAATTACTTATTTAAACATAAATAAATCCTAGATTACTTATTTAAACATAAATAAATCCTAAATTACTTATTATTCCTAATTTTCTCCACTATGGAGAGTAGTTGTCCCATTCTCCGGGGAAGGTGATGCACTCGGGTGAGACGGAACGTGAGCTATCCCGTCCATCAGATCTCGCATCTGAGGGGAAGTAGTAGTACTCACGAGGAGGGGTAGGTCGGTTATAGTAGAGTTCCTCCTCCTCAATCTCCCTTAGGGCTTTCAAGTCCCCCTCAGTCGGGGAAGTCCCATGGTTGGGGATGGGGGTAGTTTGCTGTTGGGGGATGGGGATGGGGGTAGTTTGCTGTTGGGGGATGGGGATGGGGGTAGTTTGTTGTTGGGGGATGGGGGTGGGGGTGGGGGTAGTCTGGGGGTAGGGGACTGAAGCAGCCCAGGGGTAGGGGCGACAACGTTAGTCGCTCCATTTGTTGCTGGGCCATGACATAATCCATAGCCCAGATCAATTCCTCATCCGTCCAGTCATCATCGGCAGGAGGATGAGGAGGAATGGTTGGTTGTGCAGCAGCAGCAGCAGGAGGGGGAGGTAACCAATGTTGTGGAGGAGGAGGAGGAGGATAAATAGGAGGTTGTGGAGCAGTAGGAGGAGGAGATGAGGAGAATGGTAGTCTCCGGGGGCGGCCCCGTCCCCTGGGATACCGGCGAGAGTACTGCCGGATATTAGACGGGCCAGCAGCTCCTGCTTGAAAACCGTCACCCATGTTATTCATTGCTTTAGAGAAGAGGAATAGGTATGACTAAGAATTTGGTAAGGTGTTGTATTTATAGGGTTAGAAGGGTGAAGCAGTGGGGGGGGGGGGGGAAACTTTGAAATTCAGAGTTTCAAATTTAAAATTTCAAATTCAAACGTATGGGTGGGAAAAATTAATGTTTGTACTGTGTGGAGCAGTGGGTGGGAAAAATTAAATATTAATTAAAATTTTATTACTTTAATATTAATTATTTTTTTATTACTTTAATATTAATTATTTTTTTATTAACTTAATATTAATTATTTTTTTATTAATTTAATATATTTTTCGGTTTATATTATTATTATTATTATTACTTTATAAAAAAAAGAAAAAAAAAAGAAAAAAGAAATGTCAAGTGTCACTTCCCCCCACCTCTTCCCCCCTTCCACTCCCCACAATTATTTCCCCCCCCAAGGGCCCCACAAGTGCCACATGGCGCTTCATCCCCCTCTCCCCCCCCCCCCCCCACACTCTTTATAGTCTTAAAGTGAAGTTTCATAGATTATGCATTTTAATAAGTTGTTTTGTTGTTACCGTTTTAAATTTTGCAGGTTTTTGTTCAAATAATTAATAAGGTAGAGCTCGTTGTGAAATACCAATTACTGGATAATTCATGGGTAGGGCCGAAGAATGTGAACTATACAAGTTAGCAATAAAATTGATTAAATGATTTATTATGTAGATAATTTCTTGTCAAGATGAATATTCTCGAGATGACTATTCCATGATCCAAGATCGTATTGATCGGTATTGCTTTATTGTTTTATATATAGCCCCAGGTATTGCTCAATTCATTTTTCATTTATTCAGGGTAGGGTACAAGACAACCCTGTCATTTGCCAATTGAAGAAGTAGGTTGTTTTGAAGTTTGGGGGGTTTTGAGTTTGGAACTGAAATTCAAATGGGTCTTTTTTGTTTAAATTATTTTTTTACAGATGAATGTTTGTGGTTAACTCGATTATGACATTTATTGGTTCATTTTGTTGTCGATCCGTTTCTTAATGTTTAGGTAACTTCTTTATATACAACTCTTTTTATATACAACAAGTGTTATGATTATTCTGGTTGTATACGATGTCAATATTTTAATGTTTATTTTTATGGCATGAACATATTATTAGTTTAATGGAAATATCCATGGATCTTGAATGTCCATAGTCGGGGAGTACTCGTAGATGACTCGTCGACTACTCGGCCTAGGCGGGGAGTACTTGGGGATTACTCCTCGAGTAATCGGCGCATAGGCGCGATTTTTAAAACCATGCCTATGTATGTGCATCGAGTGAGTTTGTTTTTTTTTTGGTTTTTAGTTTGACATGGCTGCTTTGCGTATTATTTTTAGGTATTGATGATGGTTGCTACATAGACTGGAGTCATGATCTTCTGATTGCACGAAAGGTTAATTAGCACTCACAAAAATCATTGTTATATAACTTTGCTATGTCAAATGATTTCCGTTACGTTTTTAGAAGTAACATCTAAGTTCTCATCATAAAAAATGTGGCTTAAAAAAAGTTTCTTTTGATTTTCGCTTAGATTCTTTCAATGGAGAGGGTTCCTTGTTGAATTTCTCACTACACCAGAAACATTTCCCTCTGAATCTCTTTTCATATTCACGATACAATTAACAAAATAAGAAAACTTTCACCCGCTGCAACGTGCGGGCATTTCTACTAGTAACAATTAATGTGGCATTATGGTTTTTCATGTATGATGATCGGGTTTAAAAATCTATGGGCCTGGTTTATTTGTAGTGGACCCAGGCGTAAAACTTTTTTACGTTTCTCAGAAACGGCCCTGTCATTGCATTTAACCCATGTGAAGTGTGCATAACCCCAGTTATCCCCTGCGAAAGTCTTCTTTTTTCTACATTACTTTGGGGAGCATAAACATTAACAACATTAACAATATTCAGAGGATTATTTCCATCAACCATAATTCCAGATGTCAACAAAAAATTCCCATTAGTAACCGAACTTTCTTTACGAAAAACATTTGGGTCCCAAATATTAGCAATTCCACCCAATCTTTCACTAGCGTTAACCCACTCGGCTTCAAAACCTGCCCATCCCCAACATTTATCAAACATAGCCGAATTTGTGTCCCCACACATAGTTTCTTGAATCGCTAAAAACAACAAACCATATTAATTTTTTAATTCTTTGATCCAAGTCGATTTCCCCCCAATCCCTAAACCACGAATATTTAATGACAAAAAAATCATTTATTACCGAACTGTACCCCTTCTTGTAGAATAGCTTCCTCAACCATGCAATTGCAATTAGATAAACGAGCACCAATTTTTTCCCCAATGCACACTTTACAACCCTAAAGTCATCACAAACCAAAACAAAAACCACCCCTCTATAGTATCCAACCATCTTCAAAACTCAAAACCTTTGATCTATCCCAACTAAGAAATCTCTCGAAAATTAAGCGATCTCAATAAAGCCGCATGATTCGCTTGCAAATTTGCCAAGGAACTCCCCGAAACCTCATGTCTCATCGATTTTCGACCGAAACGCCCTTGAAAGAATGCCCCCGTTGATCCCTACCGTGCTTTTCACAACCTTATTCGGATCATTCAAAAGCCCTTCATTTCCACTAGAAGATATTGTCAATAAATTCCCATCTCTAGAATGCTTCCCCTATGGAGAACTAAGATTCATCATTTGCATTGGCACTTGTTATACATTACACCCCCAATAATTTGGATGTGGATAATAATTTACAGGAACACCCAAGTTATAAAGAGTTGTTGCCGGTATGTAAAACTTAATACCTAGGTTTTTTAAACTAACTCAATCTATAGACTCTTCCTACTAAATGACTAACAAACAGGTTAATTGATTTTGTATATATTATCATAGTCAGTAAATCTCACCAGTAGCAAAACAAATATCAGGTTTGAGGAGGATAAGATGTAGATAGTCTTAGGGGCTGTTTGGTTGATTAAGTGTTGAATCATTAATAGGTTTGAATGGTTAAGATGCTCTGAATGATTAAGTGCTGAATGGTTCAGCTATGCACCAAATCTGAATGGTTCAGCTCTTAACCATTCCATTCAGAGCCTTTTTTAGGTTGAAACAGTCTGAATACTGAACCATTTAGTTCAGAGTCTCATTAAGAGTCTACAAAACATGCGCTTACCTCTACCCTATAGTAAAAGAGAGGTTTCTTCCAGTGACACCCCCGACTTAATAGTAGTTTTGATCAAGCCTTAGACATAACCCTCATCAATTAGGACAGAGGCCGGTTGATGTATGTAGCCCTTATCTTTCCGCTATCAACACCACCACATTACGAATGATAAAACCGTCCGCCGCTTTTTTATTTTTGCTTTTTATTTTCCAAAGAAGCAAACGATCATTTTATTTCATTAGACGAAAATGTTGGAAGAAGACGAGGACGTGCCACTCGCCGTCGAGATAAACGAAACCCTAGACAACCGTTCTCTTCAAAAGCACGATGAAGACTTTCCACCTGTCGGCGTCACTGTCATCACCGGCTATCTCGGTGCCGGCAAATCCACTGTACTATTATTATTATTATTATTATTATTATTATTATTATTATTATTTCTAACTATATATATGTTCTTGAATAATAATAATAACCCCTAGTTATGAAAATTTTACTTCAATTGGCTAACAAACAAGTATAATCACGGAAATTAGTTTTTGTAGGGTTTTGATGTCGAATATGTTAGCAATTAAGATATTAATGATTATATAATTGACAACTATGATATTTCTTTTTAGTTACTATTATTATTATTATTTTTTGATTTGGGAGTTGTGGATTTTTATTTTAGCTGGTTAATTATATACTAAATGGACAACATGGAAAGAGGATAGCTGTTATATTGAATGAGTTTGGGGAAGAGATTGGAGTTGAGAGAGCTATGATCAATGAAGGTGAAGGCGGTGCGCTTGTTGAGGAATGGGTCGAGCTCGCAAACGGATGCATTTGCTGCACCGTTAAACATAGTTTGGTTCAAGCATTGGAACAGCTTGTTGAGCGGAAGGATAGGTAATTGTTTCGACTTGCATTGGCCAATCTGTTAATCATGCTTGTGATTTTGATGATTTGTCTATGACGACGTGAATAACACATGTCTATAACATAGTTGTACGTTTTATGTACCAAGAAGTAAAAATGATATATCCTAGCATCCTAATTTTAATTATTTTTAAAAAAGTAAAAAATCACGTAGTGTACACTTCAGTAAACAGGTTTAATCTTGTCTTATACAGGTCGCCTTATACAGGTTTAATCGTGACTTTTTTAAGCATATCTTTGATTTGAAGACACATTTGGATTGAAACTGAACTATTTGAGAAAATTGTTCTGGTTTTTGGTCTTCCGTTCGGTTTATGTTTGCATTTGTGTAATTGTGTTTGTCTTGAACTTGCGTGCTATAATTAGTAAGCTTGTTCTCTTATTTTTTTTTTAGTTATTGCTCATGAGTCCTTACGATTACTTTTATAACTATAATAATAATAATAATCTTGTGTGTATAGACTGGATCATATATTATTAGAGACCACAGGGTTGGCAAACCCTGCTCCTCTTGCATCTATTCTTTGGCTGGATGATCAGCTGGAAGCAGCAGTCAAGCTTGATTCGATTATCACCGTAAGTTTCTTGTCCAATGTACGATTTAAGTGTGTAATTTTAGCTTCATATTAGAAGGATGATCAAAGCTATAACTCAAAACACATTCTATGTAAAAGTGAGTACTTAAGTCTTTGCATTACTGAAGTTGATTTCTGGACAGGTTGTAGATGCCAAGAATCTCCGGTTCCAGCTCAAAAAGCATGAAGATTCTTCCACATTTCCTGAAGCCTTCTTACAAATAGCTTTTGCAGTAAGTGATAACTTAAACACATGGTTAAGGATGATTTGGGTTGTGCCCAGTGTTGTAGAACTCGCTAGGCGCTAGTCGGCCGGTGGGGTACCGACTCGGGATTAATCGGGATTAATCAGGATTAATCGGATTGGATTTTTATATATATTTTTCCAAATTTATGCATATATAATGCTAATTTTATGCCTTATATGTATAAATTTAGAAGTTCAAGGGCCAAATATAAACTAGAGAATATGGAAGGGGGGTTAAATATTAAAATACATAAACTTAAATAACCCAAATCACCTCCATCGTTCACAATATCCCCTTTTTTCCTCCCCGTTCCTTCTTTCATCGTAAGGAACCATGACACGCAACTAGGGTTCATGGAGTTTTATCGATTTTGCTTCTAAAGCATGGAGTATCATTCAATTTTGAGTTAAGAACTTGTTTTATTTGATCGATTTGCTCCAGTTTTGACCCGTTTGAATTCATTTTTAACCTAATTTTGAGTTTTTTAGGTCCAACTAGGACCAATTTGGTCCAATTAATCGGTGATTAATCGCGCAATGATTAATTGAGTGATTAGCCCAAAATTAATCAGTAAAGTGAGGACTAACGATTAATCACCGATTAGTCGGTGATTAATCGGGATTTTTACAACCTTGGTTGTGCCTTTACCGGTCCGGGTCAAATAATTTGCTTTTGCTAAAAGGGGAACTGGTCGAATGAGTTGAAAGCCTCCCTAAAATATGTTTTTAAAGCATACAACCTTCTAAATTGTTTATAAAATTATATGGTTTTATTAAAAAAACGAACACAAAGGTGTTTATGGGTTAATCCAAGTCACCCCACACTATTTAACTGTCATCCAACATGTCCATGCTGCCAATTACATCACATGTAATCTGTACCAACGTTTACCTTAATTTGTTTGATTACCATGTTATATATCTGCTTATTGCCTTCTAATCTTTGTTGTAGGATGTTGTTATTCTTAATAAAATTGATCTGGTTTCTCCTGATGATATAGAGGAACTTGAGAAGGAGATATATAGCATTAATTCACTGGCTAATATCGTTCATTCAGTGAGGTGTCAAATAGATATATCCATAGTATTGAATTGCAGAGCATATGATGCTTCGGTTAGTGATTTGACCTTCCTGTCTATTCCAAATTTATTTATTTTTTCATAGTGATGATATATTGGTTTTGAACTTTTGATGGCTTCATATATTTTTTCTCATGACTCCTATTGCAATTCAGCATGCAGCTCATTTGGAACAGTTACTAGAGGAAAATAAGAACCTAACTACTAAAGATCTTCATGATAGTGGTGTGAGGACTATGTGTATTTCCGACTCACACCAGCTTGACCTGGATAAGGTATTTTGAATAGCAATTTGTGGTGGAGATGGAAAGACGGACGGTTGGGTAAATGGGGTTTTTAGTATGAGTTGGGTTGGCACGCCAACACTCTTCTTTCCATTTATTTAAAACTGGTTAATGTGATTACAATAATTACCTAGATTTTATGGTAAAAACTATACACGAGGTTGTATGCATTAAATTTGACTTTGGGTGACTTTGAACTGGTTCGCCCATTTAATTTGTACCCTCTTTACCTACATTTTTCTTCCCATTTGGAATAAATATAACCCAAATTGGCACATTCATATTCATAACTCATTAGGTAAGCGGGTCGAAATTGTGAAGACCAGTTTCTTAGCACTTAATTTAAATGTTTGATGGATGTTAGGGTTGAAATCTTAAAGCTTTAAATACATTAAATGATATTTTAGTTTCGAACGTAGTTAACTATGATTACAAAAATAATAGTATTACAATAATAATAGTCTTATAATAAAAGAATTTATCAGGTTTTATGTATTTAAACACATTCAAATGACTTTCGAAACCATCCGCCAACCCTTTTGACCCATTTTATTTTTAGTAACATCTTTTAGCTTAACTCGTTTGATGACTTGATCACTCAAATCGACCCATTTATAGGTAAATGGGTTTAAATGATCACCTTCTTTTTCTTTTACTAAAAGAATTCATATTTGCTTCTGCAATAGATTTGGTATCTGAATGTATAGTAATTCCACAGGTGCGTTTATGGCTTGAGGAGATCCTGTGGGATAAGAAACATGACATGGATGTCTATCGCTGCAAAGGTGTGCTGAATGTTGTCAACTCCGATGAACTTCACACAGTACAGGTAATGTTTAATACGAAACCTTCTAATCTCTTCAATTGAATTTTCAAATTAACAAATGCCGAAACAAAAATGTTATAAATTTGCAGGCTGTGAGGGAGATCTATGAGATAGTCCCGGCACGTAAATGGAGAAGTGGAGAAAATCAAACTAATAAAATCGTGTTCATAGGTAAACTTTAACATTTAACTAATGACATGTGTCCAAACTTATATTGGTTTATTATAGATCATCATCATACTCAGTTAATCCCACCTATAGCAAAGCTAAGGTAGGGTCTGAGGAGGGTAAGATGTAGACAGTCTTACCTCTACCCCTAAGAATAGAGAGACTGCTTCCAGTGAGACCCCCGGCTCGATGTGGTTTGGTATCAAGCCTTGGACATAAGGCACAGAACACTTAGCAATCGGGACAAACCCGATCGGTGCATGTACCCCTTTGTCTTTTGGCTATCCACGCCACCACATGATGCATGATTAACCGTCCGTCGTTTTTTACGTTATTTTCACGAAATTAGTAAAATAACGTTAAAACTAGTGCAACTTTACTTTTGCCCCCCAAGGGCCACACATATATACATTATATGCGCACACCGAAAGTGGGGCGTAATAACAGATAATAGATTATTAATATGCTAAATTAAAAAATAGACCAAAAATGTTGGGGATTGACCTGACCCGGAACCCAACTTGCCCAATCTGCCTGTTTTCCAGCTCTAGTCTTGTCTGAATTGTAGTTGTAATTTTTCTAATAATTCTATGGTTTGCCCTTAGGCCTTAGATTTTTTACTTTTTGTGCAGGACGGTCACTAAATGAGGATATACTTGTGGATTCCCTTAGAGCTTGTGCCTCTACCAGCTGATTGTTGTAATGAGTTATCAGTACACGTGCACAACCGTGTTATAACTAGCATGGTTGTAAAAATCTCGCCTAAGCGTCGATTACTCAATGAGTAATCCCCGGGTACTCTCCACCTAGGCCGAGTACTCGGCGAGTCATCTTCGAGTACTCATTGACTATGGCAGAGTACTCACAACTCCATCGTCAACCGAGTTGGCACCGCCTAGCGACTTTTGTAACCATGTATTCAAGTTCAATATGCAGTGAAAAAAACATATTATTGCTGTTAAAACTAGTGAAAATCGTCTTTTAAGACAAGATATATGCAAACTTACATTATTAATTAATTAATTAATTAATAATAATAATTTATGAGTTAGCATTATAACGAAAATTTGTGACGAGCTAAGGTGTGTTTAATTTTTTTTTTTTTTTTTTTTTTTCATCAACATTAATTTTTCCATTAACATAAAAGGGTAAATTACATAACGATGGCAGGTAGGCGGGCAACAAGCTGCGCCGCCACCCCTTTTTAAATAGAAAATCCTAATCTGCTAAAAACAAAACCCCGCCCTTGGGGGTGGAAAAGTTGCTGTGCACTACTCGTTGAACCCGAGTCAAAAACCGCACCGCCTTCGATGCTAGGGAACCGAACGTGTCAAAGGTGAAGGTAACGAAAACATGCTGATTATCCTCACATGCTTTAGCATGCTTTTCCACTTTTTTGGATTCAGCTCTCATAACTGCTTGCCCGGCCACAAACCCACTATCTCGAAGCCCAACAAGGGGGGACACCCCGGTAAGATCAACACATGCATGTTTCCCACCTTCCCAACCAAAAACTAAGACATCAGCCGGGCGCAAGGTGGACCTCCCCTCCGTGGGGTCTGTGAGAAAATTAACTGACGCCTCTTTTCTTGCGGAGATCCCCGCTCTTCTAAGGATGTCTGCCAAAGCATCCCGGACAAAATCGTGCCGATATTTAAACCCTGGCAATTCCTTACAATGCAACGCATGTTCCCCATACTTATCAAGGCATGCTTTGCGACAAACCGGACAATTTTCATCATCGGGGAAAATGGGTATCATCAGCCGGTATTGGATTAAATATATACTCAACATTTTTTTTTGAACGGCGTATACGAGCGTAACATAAATGAATGAAGTATAGAAATGGTGACGAGACATATATCTTTATTCTTAAAATAGGTTAGAAATCGTTCAACAACCTACATTTGCTTATTACTAATCAAAATCAATAGAATAAAACTAACCAAATGTACATTGAATTTACTTTTTTTAAAAGAGGAAAAACTTACATCATCTAAGTATCAATTTAGTTTTGTTTCGTGAAGTGGTTTAGCGATTGTGTACAAGCAACATAAGGCAAACACTTTTAGATGAAATCATGGTCTCATTTGTCTCTAGTTATGCAATTTACTTTTTGCTTGTTAGTCGTAAGACCATTTAGGAAACTCCTTGAGGTTGGTTACCCGGCAAAATGTCCTTAAAGGACTACAATCATTTAAATACAATTTTGTTATTTTACAACCATAAATATAATAAAATCTTTAAATAATAATATTTATTGTTAAAAAACGTTTACACAAAAACCTTTGGCTGTAACATACAAGCTTCATTATATACATTTGGAACGGAACAAATCATTATAGAATAACCTTCCATTCTTAGTTACCTTACAAACGAAAGATCAGTCTACAAATTATATACATTTGGAGCAAATTGTTAGCGTTTCTTAAAATGCTCTATAAAATACAATTTATATAAATTTCACTGTTATGTTGATTTAAGACTGTGTGTACTGGAAGAATGGGGTAGCGCCCCTCCCTTCAATTTCATTGGTTGGAATAAATTTGCACACAAACCAAAACAAAAGGGCGTTATAAAAACAGCGCCAAACACCAATTTTTTCCATTTTGAAGTAATATAGCGCCCCATAAAGCCCCACTGTAGTGGTGTTTGGGCGCTATTTTGCAATTTTAAGCCCCAATAACGCCCCACTACACATGGTCTAAAGAAACCTTACATTTTATCCAACGTATTAATTAAGTCAATTATATACAAACTTAATGAAGTGTGTACCCTAATTTAATGAAGTGATTTATTTTAAAAGTTTAATAATCATAAACTAAATTAAATGAGCTAACCGTTAATACCATAAATAATAATAATAATAAATAAATAAAAAAACAGATTAGCCCTAAAAGAGTAAGAAGTTTAAATAACGTTGAAAAAACGCAAACGATCAACCGAATTCACTGGACTCTATCATTCTCTCTTTCAATGGTGAATCACAACTGAATCCGTCTGGTATTTGATTTTTATAAACCCTAACAACCATTATTAATTAACCGATTCTTCATTTATTGCATTTATTATGTTATGTTATCTGTTTTAGCCTTTCACTTGTATATTTATTGCTTCAGATCCGTTTACATTATCTCAATTTTGGTGCCACGTGTTCAATTATGTCATATTAGGTTTTAATTAATACCAACTTATGATGATCTACTTATAAATGATAATTATAGGTTTGATCTGAAATTCTGAAGATATTTTGCTTCTGCTGCATTTGCTTATTGAACTGAATAAAACTGTTACGGTTTCATGACACGAGATTGTGCGGTTCGGTGTCATGACTGTAGATAGTTTGCATTTGGATGTGAAACAGTGTATAAGTTGTGGAATTGGATATTATGAGAAGGAATTTGATCAGAAAACTTTGTTTGCTTTTCGGCCCTAGATTGCCGAGGATATGGTTAATACTTTGTCCTGTTAGTGTTGTTGTGCTTATTGTGTTGTCTAGTTCGTCTTCTACTTCGTTTGATTCCGCTACGGTGACTGTAAAGCCAGACGTTTATGCCAACTACCGGAGGTTGAAAGACCAGGCAGTGAATGATTATCTGGATTTGACTAGTTTATCGGTAGGGGTTAGTAAGCTGAAGGAGATTAAGGTTTGTGGAAGGGAAAGAGAGCATTATGTTCCTTGCTATAATGTGTCTGCTAATCTGTTGAGTGGGTTAAAATATGGCGAGGAGTTTGATCGGCATTGTGAAGTTTCGAGAGGTGAACCTTACTGTTTGGTTCGTCCGCCAAAAGACTATAAAACGCCTCTTACTTGGCCAGTTGGTAGAGATGTGATATGGAATGAGAATGTAAAGATAACCAAAGATCAGTTCCTTTCTTCTGGAAGCATGACGAAAAGGTAACTTTTTGTATGAAGCTGTTTAAATTGATGAAAACTTGGATATATTAAGTTATTTTCGTCGTGAATACAATGGGGATGCATTAGAAGAAACAAGTGCTAGTCCTGAATGTCATTTGATTCTTCAACATTAATTAGAAGTTAGAACCCTAAGGATCTAACAAGCATCCCCACTTAGACCTTCTAATTAACGCTTATTACTGCGTTAACATTTTGAGATTTAATTAATACCTTTTTAAATATTCACCACTTAATCTTCTTTTAGGTTGATGCTAATGGAAGAGAACCAAATTTCCTTCCACTCAGATGATGGTGTCAAAGATTACGCCCACCAAGTGGCGGAGATGATAGGATTAAGGAATGAGGTGGAATTTTATCGAGCTGGTGTAAGTGATATCATATACACTACTGCTCTACTTGACTACATTTATAATGACATTATTAGTAGACACTAGTCTTATGAGATGGGTTCCTTGATTACCTTCATGAAACCTTGGATCTAATTTATGTAAAATGCTGTCAACAGGTGCGCACGGTTCTTGATGTTGGTTGTGGGTTTGGTAGCTTTGGGGCTCATTTGCTTTCATTGAAACTAATGACTGTGTGCATGGCTGCATATGAGTTAACCGGCAGCCAAGTTCAAATATCTCTTGAAAGAGGTCTTCCGGCCATAATAGGCAACTTTAATTCTAGGCAGCTTCCATTTCCATACTTGTCATATGACATGGTTCACTGTGCAGAATGCGGTATTCTATGGGATGACAAAGGTATTTCAGTTTAGATGTGACATGCATCTAATATTTAAATGTTTTCGCCTTATTTTGGTGATATTAACAATGTTTTTATAAATCAGATGGATTGTTACTTATTGAAGCTGACCGGATACTTAAGCCCGGAGGCTATTTTGTTTTACATGGAAGTTCATTAAGTACAAAGAAGGGAAGCATGGCCAGCCCAATCGAAGAATTTGCCCGGAAAATCTGTTGGACTTTTGTAGCTCAGCAAGAAGAAACTTTCATCTGGCAAAAAAATATTGATCCACATTGCTACTTATCTAGGTGAAGCTAGTAGTAATACATTTCACCTTATATTTATTATTTATTATTGTTTATCGTTCCTTCCAGTTTTAGGTAAAGTTTTAGGAACGTGTTATTGAAATCTATTTTGTTGTCAACTGTAGCATTCAGGGTGTGCTTCCTCCTTGTAGAGACGAAAGGGAGGATATTCCATCATATTATCAGCCGCTTGCATCTTGTGTGGGAGGGACTACCAGCAAACGCTGGATTCCCATTCAAAACAGGTCTTCCAGTTCCCAAATTACCCCTGCTGTGCTTGAAAATTATGGAAAGTATTATTCGTGTGAATTTTTGTAACTTTAGACAACTGTTATTATAGCTAAGATGTTGACGTAATTTGTTCAAATCTTTCTTCAGGAATTCAACAGGATGAATTCTATGAAGACTTTGAATCTTCATTATCAGCTTTAAGAAATTACTGGTCTCTGCTTACACCCTTAATTTTTTCTGATCACCCTAAACGGCCGGGTGATGAAGATCCATTACCTCCATATAATATGATAAGAAATGTGATGGACATGAATGCCCGTTATGGTGGTTTGAATGCTGCGTTTTTGGAAGAAGGAAAAGCTGTTTGGGTGATGAATGTTGTTCCTATTAGGGCTCGTAATACACTGCCAGTGATATTTGATCAAGGTTTTGCTGGTGTTTTGCATGATTGGTAAGAAATTAGCTTCTTATTTATTTTGTCATGTTAAATATCCCATGGACAAAATTAGCATTAACTTTTGGTGTTTGTAGAAGTAGAACTTTGTTTTGCAATTTTGATCATTGCCATACATGATAACTTAACCTTTGCAAAAGAATGCGGGTTTTTTCTCATTAACTGTTCACATATATATTCTTTTTTGTCCCATACTGTCATCGTAAATTTCTTTGTACATTTAGGTCGTTAAAAGATGACTTCTTGTTCCTTTTGGGTGATTATAGGGTATTGAATGATGTTCCAAACGAGACAGAACTTTAACAACAAGTCATCATAACGAACCAAACGGGACAACAAAGTCTTCTTTTAATGACCCAAAAACTGGACAAGAATGAAAATATGCAAAATATCCCTAAGATGTATTGCAAAGCAGTTTCTCTAATTGTATGGTGATAACTGAATTCCAATTCTCGTAAATTAATATACTAAGAGTGACTTGTGGTGATTTACTCATAAAAAAAAAATATGCAAAATATCCCTAAGATGTATTGCAAAGCAGTTTCTCTAATTGTATGGTGATAACTGAATTCCAATTCTCGTAAATTAATATACTAAGAGTGACTTGTGGTGATTTACTCATAAAAAAAAAGTCATTATTATTTCAATGTAAGAAATTGTCAAAATCTGGGATGGGCAGGATACCTTTACACAATTTTCTGACCTAGCATGGTCTATGGAGATTTGTCAAATATGTGCTAATTTGTTTTAGGAACGATTTAGATAATTATAGATTATATGAGTCATGAGATGCTTCTAGATGGCTTTTTTTAACTGCTTATGAACTGGATACATACCGGAAGATGGGTTGTATTATTATATGAAATAAAATTTGCTACCATGTATGTCGACTTCCAAATCATGAAATAAAATTTGTTACCATGTATGTAGGTGTGAACCATTTCCCACTTATCCAAGGACATATGACCTGCTTCATGCAAATGGGCTTCTTTCATACCTGATATCTGAACGGTGCAGCATCACAAATTTGCTTTTGGAGATGGATCGTATCCTACGCCCTGAGGTATGTATGCTCCTTTAGCCTGTTACATTTAACGTCTGCATTCCTAGTCCAAACGAGCCAAATAAAAAAAAAAATAGCTAAATGGAGGTGCGCATATTAATTTTATCAAATACATGAGATAATTATTGCAATAACATAGTATTTATAATCGTAACTAGCACATTCTTATTTTATATAATATTTTGAAAAGAATGAACAAAAAAATATGCGGATCAACTGTGACTATTTCGACCATTAAATGCAACTCAAAGCTTTGTTCTCTTGCAGGGATGGGTTGTTCTTTCGGATGATGTGGTGTCCATAGAGAAGGCCCGTTCCATTGCTACACAAATTCGGTGGGAAGCAAGGGTTATTGATCTTGAAAATGGTAGTGACCAGAGAATACTTGTCTGCCAAAAGCCGTTTGTAAGAAGATAAATCCTGCAACCAAAACAAGGTTTAATGTTCCTCTTGAGCATCCGATGTTATAAACTCTGGTAACTACTACATCTATAGTATTTCGATCTGTTTACTTATGAGTTATGAAACTGGTTGATTCGGCTTATGTTTTATCAATATAGACCATAAAAATTGTGAACGGGTCAAACAGCTCAAACGGGTATGAAGTTGCCCAAATTGTGTTATTATTATTTTTAAATGCATAAAATCTCTTAAATCATTTTATTTAAAAAGTTTTAAAAATAACATACTTGTAATTGTATTTCAAACACAACTTCTTTTTTTTTCTTTTTTTTTTGTAAAAATATAAATAAATTTGGGCGATTAGTTTTCCGGGTCAAGCTGACCTGCTTGGGTATGTACCAAAAGTAACTGTTAGTAACTGTTACCCAATATGTCCATTTTGACACTTCTAATATAAACCTGCTTACCAGGCGCAAGTCAGGTGAGAGGCTCTACGCTTGATATTTTTGGCAAAGACATATTCGTAGATAAAAAGAAGTTTGAGGTTGAGCCGAAGCACTTGCAGGATGTGTAGATTGGAGAAAGTTTTGCAGTCTCAAAATTTCTTGTGTTTTTTTTGGTTAATTTTTTCCAAACTTATATGAAGAAATAGTAGCAATTCATTCATCCCAATTTCTGTCTGTGTGTATGAGTTGGTGTGTTGATCAGTTTTGTTACCTGAATTCCATTTTGTAAGGAACACCACTTGGATGAATAGGACAGCTATCTACGCACACACCCACGAAACCTATTTTTGTATTTACGTCTACTATGTAACTAGAACCTTAAATGACCACATATGAAGAAACATCTTTACGATATTTAGTGAAGCCCCTAGGCTACAAGCCCTTTGGTAGGACTGATAACATGTTTAACTGAGCCTTTTGTCTAAACAAGTAACATTTTTAATAACATTTTAACCGAGCCTTTTGTCTAAACAAGTAACATTTTTAATAACATTTTAACCGAGCCTTTTGTCTAAACAAGTTTTTAACTAAATATATAATTCAATCTAAGTGTATGAACTATGAAGGATGATTAACTGTTTGTTAGTATCAAAATCAACTTCTCAATTAAACGTAATGTACAAATAATTTAAACAATACAAATAAAAATGTATGTTTTTTTTATAAAATATGTTAAACTTTTTTAGATTGGATAATCAAAGAGGAAATGAAGTTGTACCAAAACCGTTCTAACTAAATTTTGACATATTTTCCCAACTATAAAAAAACACATCATTTTAATAAAATTTTCAATTTTCTCATTTTCATTGATACCTGACATTATCAAGTAGACCATACTCGATCTCTAGACCATAGACAAAAGGTTTAGACCACAAGAAAAAGATTTTTGTCATGCAAGTTATTTTCTCTCCAAACTCTCTTTCTTATAACAAAACATGCATAACGAGACTTCCTCATCAATACCCCAACCCTGTTTTTCAATGTAACTTTTACCGAAAAAATATGAAAATTTTATATGTATTAAGTTTGGATACACATTTAGTGAGGCAAAGAGGAGCGAAATAGTCAACCCTTATATATAAATAGTACCCTTGATGAGAAGTAGTTTTTTTTTTTTTTTTTTTTTTTTTTTTTTTTGAAAAGTAGAAGTATTAGTTAAATATATATTCTTATAACTATCACATGATCTTGTATTTACACTAGAAGATGTGACAAATATAATACTTTGGCTAATCTATATCTATATATATATATTGCAAAGCTAATAATCCAACATGTCATAATATTATGCAATCTCTTATTTGAGAGATGTCACATAGGATGTGATGTGGCAACTCTAGACCAATTAAAAAAAGGAATAAATATGGTTTAAATATGGTTTAACCTAATCTATTAAATACCTAATCTACTAAATGTAAATATTAAACCTTTATTATTTTTTCTCCCATGTTTCCTCCCATAAATTTTAAACATTAATATCTTTTATATACGAAATTTTTTAAAGACAAAAAATTACACCAAATTAACGAGCGTTTTATTATCTTTCCAACGAGTACCATAGTGCTATATAAAAAACAGAGAAAAAAAAACGACTATTTTTTATAACCTGACAGATATTGTGTCAGGTTTGGGATTAGTTTTGTGGGTTTGGGTCGGGCCTGGGATTAGGTGATACCCGACCCAATTACCCTTTTTTTATATTAGAATATGATAACTTATGGCAGAGATTTGTTTAATAATAATAATAATAATAATAATAATAATAATATTCATTAATCATATATTGGCAAGTTATTAATTATGTTGTCATATTAGACATTTTATTATGTCATATTAGATATTTCAACCCGGGACGCTCCCGGGATAAAAACTAGTATCATATAATAATTCATATAGGGTGAAATAATTAAAATGAAAAGATACAAAGGGTGAGAAAGAGAGAGTATATATAAATAGAAAGTAGAATATATGTCCCGAGAGAATGGGATCTGGAGTCATGGAAATAATATTAATAACCACACAAATATGCATTGCATTGCGCTCTATTCTCTTGAAACCTGCAAGCCGACGGTCGAGATTCAATCTTATGCACCCTAATAACACCTCACATCATCCTTTTGCTCCTTCTAGCTAGCCTAATTAACACTATTTCGCAGATAGTCGTTTAATTAACAAAATGTCCAACAACGACAAGGAACGAGAAACTCATGTTTACATGGCCAAGCTCGCAGAACAAGCCGAGCGTTACGAAGGTATATTTGGTCCTTTCATTGATTAGATTTAGGAATGTTGTTGTTTTGATCATTCTGTTGATCATTTATGAAATTTTTTGGTGATATGGGCTTCATGTACGTAGTGGTTTTATAATATGTGTTTTTTACGTGCATGTGTTTGTGAGATGGATCTATTATCTAATACTGTGATACGTACTGTTAGATTGATCATAATGTTGTTTCGATCAATACGTATGGGCGCATGCATGGCTGATAGCTTAATGCATGATGTAACTATTGATTTCGATGATCATTGTATCGATACATTCAATCAAGAACACAAAAGAAAACAAGGATCGGATTGATTTGTAACCGGAGCAACCAACTTTGAATGTTTACATATGGTCGCATATATAGCGACTTCACAGCACAACACATCAGGGCCGTCTCCGAATATCCCTGTAAAATTTTGGGCCTGGAGCGAGTAGAAAGAAGGGCCCTATAATATAAAGTCACTAGCTCATATATAAAAAGTCTATAATACGATGAAAATTGTTATAACAAAAAATCATTTAACCATCAAAGTTTTTTAACATCCAAGAATAAAAATCAAACAATCAAACATGAAGTTTCATCTTGCACTTGCATAAAGCATCAAACATTCAGTTCTAAATATCATTTGTTTATTCCCGTCAAAGTTATACGGGTTTCAAGTTTCACAACGTAAATTTTAGGGATGATGCGTGTTTATCGCTAAATAAAAAGTTATTTATAGTTTTGTTAAAAAAAATATTAAAAAGTTTGAATAAAGTAACAAACTTTAGAAGCAAAGTGATAAACAAATAAAACTTGTAAAACTAATGTAGAGGATAATATTTAGAATAAATTTGTCTTGATAATAAAGAAAAAAACAAGTAGATTTTTAAAAGTTAAAAAACTAATAATAAACAAAAGAAAATTTAGAAATCATTCTTTTGTTAAAATAAGCAACTCAATGGAAATGTAACGTGTGGATAAGGGTTTTGAAGAAAGTAAAACAAACAATAAATAATAATAAAAAAAAAAAAACTAAACAAAAAAGTAGGTTTCAAAAGTCAGACTTACTGTACATCTTCTTTCTTTCTCTTTGTGTACCATACCTGCAACTCCGGTTAACAATCCGATGAAGCCTTCATTGGAATTTCATTAATTTTCTCTCTTACTTTTTTTTACTCTACTATGTGGTGCCACCCATGTTGCTAAAGATGGTTTAAGAGTCAAACTACCAAAAAAATGCAAAGAAATATACATAAAGTTCAAAAATTCTGGGCCCTTCGGAGGCTCTAGGCCCTCAGCGATCGCCCACCCAGCCCTTGCCCTGAGCCGGCACTGCAACACATCAATCGACACAACCCCTACATACCTACATTTATAAAATATATTAGGGTTCTCTTTTCAACGCAGCTTTTTGCGTGTCTACCTGCTATCCTTATGTAATTTGCCTTTTATTTATCAATGAAATGTTCCAACAGTAGCATGCAACAAATCAGTTGAAAATATGGTGTTAACGATTTGGTATAATCTTTGAATTCTGGAATGAATGATTGATTGTATACGGTTTGTTTTGATTGAAAATATAGAGGGAGAGTTTGGAGGGAACTTTAAAAAGTAGTTATATGAAACAATACTTTTCCACACAAATAATATAATGGTTCGACCCTATTTATGTTAATAATCTGCACAGGTCTTCGGGTTTTGTTTGATGGTATGCGACGGTTTGAGTGGAGGGAAAAAGAGAGAGGGAAGTTTGAAAGTTAGTTATTTAAAAAACAAACTTAGACTTTCTTATTTACATTTGATGTGATCGGTCCCTATATATAGTTCTTGAACCGATGCGAACATACAGACATGACCCTTCGATTTACATAATACTTAGGATATGAATTTCTATTAACCGGTGTGTTACAAACCGGTTATAACTAACTTCCTATCTTAGACTATAATAATTACACATGTTTATAATACAAATAACATAAGATAAAATCAAGTTTAACTATTTTTGCTTCTAACAATTTATACATGCTATAGGGGTGCGACTAAACCAACATGTCCCCTTAATTCTGTTGTAACCGTTCGGTCATGTATGTGACACACCGGTCAACTTATTTTACATCTAAACTTATGATATCTAGGATAATTTCAATATCTAACATATGTACATAACTTAATTAACACATGTTTATAATATGAATCAAGATTACTTCTAACATAATCCATATGTAACAAACTTGGACTGCTAATAATGCAGATATGTATGCATGTATATATATGAAGGTTTTTTATTAATTTATGGATTTTGTTGATTTCAGAGATGGTTGAATGTATGAAGAGTGTTGCAAAACTAAACGTTGAACTTACTGTCGAAGAGCGCAACCTGCTTTCAGTTGGATACAAGAATGTGATTGGCGCAAGGAGGGCATCTTGGCGCATTATGTCGTCAATTGAACAAAAGGAAGAATCAAAAGGAAATGAAAGCAATGTTACCCTTATTAAGGGCTATTGCAAAAAGGTTGAAGATGAGCTTTCCAAAATTTGCAGCGACATTCTTGAAATAATCGATAAGCATCTCATACCCTCTTCTGGCTCGGGGGAAGCTACTGTTTTTTACCACAAGATGTGAGTCATGTTGAACCATCAACCTATTACTTACTGTATCTTTTCTTTTTTATTTATTGATCAGTATACTGAACTTTGTTATCCATCTTTCGTTTGAGGATTGTTTCATCCATAGTTATCAAAGGCGCTAGGCACACTCAGGGTGCATACGCCTCGCCTAGGGCCTAGGCGCGATGCGCAAAAAAAGCGAGGGTCTGAGATTAAAAAAAAAAAGCGAACAAAGAAAATAAAGTAAAAATATATGAAAATAATAGTATTTTTCATCTAGTTAGTATCAAAAGTTTTTCATCTAGTTAGTAGAAAACTGGCTGGAATCTAGCCATAATTTAACGAATTTGGTTGGAAACTCTTCAGAATTTGGGAATCTAGCTGAAATCTTTGCGTAAATCGTTACCTGGAGAATTAAAGCGCAATTTCCTCGACTCAAAGTGCAAATGCATCGCCTCGCCTAAAAACTGAGCCTAGGAGCAAGAGGCGATGGCTTTTTAACAACTATGGTTTCATCTTCGTAAAAGGGTGTCTGGTTAGAGGGTATGTCAGTATGCGCTTGATAGCGTGTGAATATGTATGGTTTAATGGTTTGTGTTTGAAAGAATGATGTTGATATCCATGTAATTGAGCTTATGTAATATTTATTCTTATTAATACCAAATTAAGAGCGCTGCAGTGTGTCGACTTATTCTTTGATGCTGGCTGCTTATTTTTTTCTTTTTAAAGTTTAATTTCTAGCTCTTTATTATCATGTTCGACATGGATGCAGGAAAGGTGATTACTATCGGTACCTTGCTGAATTCAAGACAGACCAAGAAAGGAAAGATGCTGCCGAACAGTCATTGAAGGGCTACGAGGCACGTTTTACTTTTTTCCCATATACTTGTTTTGATTCAAACTAAGATTGATAACGGCTTGTTTTGACCCAAACTCATTTTGCTCATAACCTGTTTTGATCTGCTACCCGACCCAACCTAATGTTTGCCAGGCTTACAGTGAAGTAATGAACAGATTATGTCATTTATAGTTTAGTTTTCTGTTTTAAGAACTAAATAGTTTCAAAAACACTCTTTATTTAACGTTTCGTTGTTATTTTAGGCGGCTGCTGCTGCTGCAAACACAGAACTCCCTTCAACACACCCTATTCGTCTCGGTTTGGCACTCAACTTCTCAGTGTTTTACTATGAAATTATGAATTCCCCAGAGAGGTATGTTTATGTAACATATTCCTTATTGAAAAATGTACAAGAAGTTGATTTTAAATTGATTTGAGTGACCATTGCAGGGCCTGTCATTTGGCTAAACAAGCTTTTGATGAGGCAATTGCTGACCTGGACTCCTTAAGTGAAGAATCTTACAAGGACAGCACCTTGATCATGCAGCTCTTGAGAGATAACCTCACTCTTTGGACCTCTGATTTGCCTGAGGACGCAGGTACTGCAAACCATTGTCACATATTGTTTTTGTAATCATAATAATGCATTAATCGTTTATTTAAAAAAAAACGAAATTAAAGTGTTTTGACCGGTACCAGTAGTGACCCGTTTAACTCTTGACCCAAACGCGTTAGCTGACCGCCCCATCTTGAATTCTCTCTTTAGGTGACGAAAACCAGCCCAAGGGTGAAGAATCCAAACCAGCGGAACCAGAGGTTAGCACTACATTTTAGTTTACGCACGGGCTTGACCAAACAACTAATGATCAATATGGAATGACCAATCCAACGATAAGATTACTTATTAAACTAGAAAACTAATTGTTTTTCAGGTGAAGCAGCAGTAGGCGAGAGCGGGTTGTAGGGAATGAAGTAGCCGGGAGGTGTTCCAGCTTTTGTCACAAGCATTCTTGTTTTTAAAAGATTGGTATCTTTTAAGAAAAGAATGAATGAATCAATCAATCAACCCAAACTATTAAAAAATCTTGACAATTTGATAAAAGATTTTCTGCCTGGTTTTTGGATCTTATTTGAGTTTTTATTTTGTTGAATCATGTACTACTCCTCAATCATAAGAGCTTTAGCCCATTTAATGTTGTTTGCAACAATGGAAATTTGTTTTCTGGTCCATAGATTTGGTCCTTTTGGACATTAAAGGCTTTGTTTTACCTGTGTGGCGGTGTTTTCAGGTTGTCAAGTCTTTTAGACTCTTTTTTCTTGCATAATAACCTTCATTCTCTCTTTTTTTTTTTTTTTTTTTTTGTTTAATTTTTGGCAATTCTAAGCTATTCATATTAATATGATTATACGAATCAAATGAGGTTATATAATTGATAACGCGAGACGTATAATCAAAAAATGATTAGAAGTAAGATGTTTAATTATTTACCATCGGTTAGGTTAGGTTAGTTTAGTTTAGTTAAAGCGGGTTAGTATGATAAAGCTGATAACTTTTTGTGCAACACTTGTTTGTCATTGAACTCAACTGCGACGGCAAATTAATCGGCCATGTTTAGAAATGATATAACACCATCCCCAATAGTTGTTTTCAGGGAATGGTTTTGTTGGCCATTTTGATGTCATTCGTCTTTCAATATTGTGAAAGCCATTTTTAAGGGTTGATTTTCGTGGCGGGATTTCGACTTTTTTCCGAGGAGGACCTCATACCCTTTATATATATAATAATATATGGAAAGATGTTTAAATTAATAAGGTGGTCATGATATGGTACGTCTTTTTAGTGTCTTTTGGGTTTTCTTAGAAGCAAGTTTTTCTGATTTGTCAGGCGAATAAACATGTTTTTGAGGGTGTTTTTTTTGGGTTTCTTATTATGGATTCTCTGCTATCAAACAACTTGCAACATTTAACATTGTTAATGAAGCATTTTGGTACTTTATGCTCATTTTGTCGGGTTACATGGCTATATGGCTGTCAACTCACAAAATACATGGCTCTACGTTCATTGAATTGGAGCGGCCATAATCTAAACGCACATTTAAAAGTTGAAAGAACTAATGTAACAGATGCAAGAGGGAACATGCAAATTGCAGAGGATATCGCGGGTGTATAGAAACACCCTATAAAGAAAGATCATACTTTTTATTGGCAAAGGATCTTATATAATAACCAAAAAAGTACTTCTGGCAAGGAGCTAGAAATATACAAAGAGATACTCATCTTACAGTATTAGGGGCACAGAGTAACCAAACGAAATGAGGAAATCGGAGATGATGTGGAGGTGGTTTTGTGATGACATTGCTGATGAGTTGGCAATTGGGTTGAGATGCAAGAAGAAAAGGGTGCAACCGGAAAAGGGACTTGAGGAATTGCATCCGTGGAGCACGAACGTGATGCTCTACCGTTCCTCCAAATTCAGTGAAGTGGGAACGCTTTGGCAAATCAGGACGACTTTGTGCCACCATACATAACCAAAATCAAATTTACACCACATATTCCAACTTAAACTACGCAACTTTGATCTATTCCTCACCCATAAGAAGATGTTCCTTGGACGTCTTCCAATCTCTTTTGTCAAAGCCCACTCCGGTGCGTGCCTAGGCCCACTTTTCAGGCTCATCGTAGACTTTTTGCTTCGCTTCAAAAGCCCACTTTCGACGGAATTTCGGCCAACAATTGTCTGAATATGTCTTTCGAGTTGGGGTCTCTCTGGAAGCAGTCTCTCTATCTCGAAAGATAGGGGTAAGGATTGCCTACATCTTACCCTCCCCAGACCCTACTAATAGCGTCGCTATTTGTAAGATTTCCTGGGTACGGTTGTTGTTGTTAATTGTCTGAATACGTCTATGACAATTATACCAGCCTAAACAAATCTATAATCAACCTAAAACTAACCCTAAAGAATCCTAAAACGTGTTTAAAACTCCTGAAAATGTATTTTTATACCATGTGCCTCATTTAAAAAAGCTCTTGCGTTTTAAGAGCCTTGCACTGAGGCCCAAGGCTCATCTTTAGCGTCTTAAGTGCACCTTAACAACTATGCTTCCAATTTATATTCTGTAATCACAAGAGCCCCATAAGAGAACAGATTTCACTGATTTATTAAATTTCAACTCTACCCAACACATGATTCAGAAGTATGATCTTGTACTTGGCTTCTAGGTTTATGACAAAACACCCACAATTCATTTCACAGTTCATACCCTCCATAAAAGAATTATATACAGAGAAATACATAGCTACGTGAACACACGTATTGATATGCAGTAAGAGAGGTTAAAAACACTTAACTACACATGTGAAATCGCTGTGCGCGAAATTGTGAACATTTTGGCATAAACCTCGTTTTACGTATAGAATCACTAACTCGAGCACAGCTTTGAGGGAAACAAAACTCGTGAACATTAAGGATAATTGCTTCAGCCAAGCTCAACTTTGAGGCTAGAACCGTGATAATTTTAAGACTCCTTTCATATTATAAATCAACAAATTCTTGTATAGTATGCCACAAGCAACATCGATGATTAATAGCAACGACATTAGAAAACATCTTTCTGGATCCTGATAATTAAGATTTGAAATTTCCTACGATTAATTTGCCAAACAAAATCGAACATGCCGTGCCACTTAAAAAAGCACAAAGAAATACAAGAGAACAAAAGAAAAGAAACTATAATCCTCATTAATTATTACTACCAAACTGAGCATTGAACCAAGTAACTTACACTGGTTTGAAGATCTTGCCAGCTGGCCCAACCGCAAAAATATACTTGGCAAGTGCTGTCCAGCCAAAATGCCATCAGAGGATACCTGCAACACATTTTCACAAGCCTATTACAATCACATAGTCTGATTTAAGTAATTCTACAAAATATTACAACTCGCCAAATAATCGGTTCAAGAACACAAATCCAAACACCACCTTATTCCCTTTAGAAAAGAGTGATGGAAATGGCACAAGTGTTACAAATCCAAACCCCCCCCCCCCCCCCCCCCCCCCCCCCCCCCCCCCAAAAAAAAAAAAAAAAAAAAAAAAAAAACCAAGAATGAATACTATGCAGGAGATTATATTGATGTATATGAAATTAGGACACCTTACATTTAAAAGGATAGATGCATTAGGGGCTCTCTTGTGCACAACTACCGCCTCTTATGCATACTCGGTACTAAATTGAAGGTTAAATAATGTATCTCGCCGATTTTCAGTACCCATGCGGATTTTAAACTCTTTTGCAAAAGAGTCCACTTTATCATCACTTTCATAATCCATCTCTCTGACACAACGTCTACGAACTTTTTTCAGAATCTCCTTTGTTGGTTCAAATCCTGCAACTACCTGCTTGCAGAGCATGGTAACATTGTATCATAATTTGATTTGCGCATAATATTCAAGCCTATTTACTCAGGAATGGTTAAAATTGGGTTGTGTTTTATCTCAAACAAGTAAAAAATCAAGAAAGGTTAGATGAGTTGAAACTTGATTCAAGTTGACTTTTAATTTATACAACCTCCTAAATCGCTCCATTCAAAGATATGGACTTACCATTGTAATGATAGACAAAAAATTTTGTTAGAAATTGACAAAAAAAATTGTTAAGATGACAAACTGATCAAACTCATTTTAACCCGAGGCTGAAAAGGAAATGTTTCAACCAGAACCTGTTTTGACTTTGCACCCATCTTGCAACTTCAATTGTATATTATCAGTCAATCATAGCCTAAATTTGTAAAAAAAAAATATATATATTCATTACCATGTCGTTTATTGTGGAGAGTGCAGCTTGGAGATCTCGCTTGATGAGGTGAGCATCAATTAGAAGTGCATATGATTTTGCATTAGGCTTCACGCCCAAACTTACCAAGTGCTCAAACACTTTAACTGCTTCATCTCTCTGCAAAAAAAGGAGACATCATTTACATGCATAATGACCCATAAGATTCTTGTATGACACTTCAATTGACATATTTGCATGAAATAGCACCAAATTTTAACCTTCTGCAGTTTCCCAAAAGCACACAAAAGAGCATTATATGAATGGATATCAGGAGTCAGTCCAAAAGCTGATTCCATGGCACTAAAAGTTTGATAAGCTCGATCAACGTCCCATATATTTGCACACCCTAAAATAACACAATTTAATGCAGCAACAGATTTGTATGGAGGATCTGCACGGCTCAAATTTTCCAATTGATAATAAACCTAAATAAGATAAGAATATCAAGTCAGCAAAGAATTAGAAGATATGTATAAAATAATAAGAATAATAATAATAATAATAATAATAATAAAATATGAGAGGCTTACATTATCCAAACTTGCAAATCCATTCTTGGAGCATGCTACAACCAATGGATATAAAGATGTAAATGGAGAGAACATCTCTTCTTCAGTTGCTTTAGGAGAATCTTTATAAGATATTTCAAATTCATGCAAAGTACTGAAAGCTTTCTGCAAGTTACCAAATGAAGAATATGCAAATATTTTTGCAAGATAAGATTCTGGGCTCGGGACCTTTTTTTGGCGTAAAGATCGTTTAAGGATTGCCCATGTGCCATCTAAAAGCTTAGAATTATAATTTCTACCAGCAGTTGTTAATGCATTTACTACTAATCCTTCATCTACAGAAAGCAACACGGGTGGCCTTGCAATTTCTCCACGAGCAATCCATTTTGCCATAAATTCGAGCCCATAATATGCCAGCTCACTATTATCTGTGTTGATTGCAACATCCATGATGTAATTGCATAAGTTCCAGGGTGGGCATAAGGCTTTGTTTTGATCCATTTTCTGGGAGTACATGCCAAAAAAAAAAAAAAAAAAAAGTTGCTAAATCAGTCAGAAATATATCTCAAGTCTACAATAGAGGTGGCAAATGGGCGGTTTAACAGATCGGATGAAGAGTCGAATAGGTTTGGGTTTAAAAAAGACTTTTTCGTGTAGATCAAAATGGCTTGAAAAAATAAAGGTAGCAATAGGGTAAAGGCTTCAAATGGGTTCAGATTAAACCAATTAAGTTTTCAGTGTGGGTCAAAAATGGTTGACCCAACATTTTTTTTCTCAAAAAAAGGGGGGGGGGGGGGGGGGGTAATGTATAAGGAGGCCGCCCAACTATTCAACTTCTTTCATTAAGGACATTTAACTATTGAAACTAGTTTACAGGCCACTGAAGTATGTATCATCATCAAATCTGAACAAAACATGTGAAATAGCGAAGATTTATTTCAGTTTTGACTGCTCAATAATTTTTAGTTTACATGAAAAAGTAATTAACCAAGGGAAATTTTGCTTTTTATTTAAAAAAAAATGACATTATAATCATCACCAAATATGTTTTTTGCTGGATGCCTATAAAGTAGTTTCAATAGTTGGGTGGTCTTTACAATAAAATCTGAACGGTTGGGGGGCTTTCTTATACATTATCTCTTAAAAAAATATTTTTATAAGCTACTGGTGTCAAATAACATTACAGAATTACACTAGTTCAGTAGTAATCTTAACTTTTTCAATACAATGACTTGGTTGACATCCGGCCCTCTAACCCATTTGGCATGTTTGCTTTTCAGCTATAGTTTTAAGTTCTACCCATTTGACCCATTTGAGATTGCAATCTGATCAACCTGTTCATAAGCAAATGGCCGTGGTTCGCCACCTCGATGAAATGTATTTATGACGCTCGGTAAAAAATAATCATACCTTACATCTCTCTATTATTGATACTAATGTATCCAGCCTTCCTGTATCAACACAGCTCCTCACACAATCTGTGAAAGCTTGAACTGACAACATATAACCAGATTTTAAGGTTAAATCAATGTACTTTAATGCATCATCAATTTGTCTTTGACTTAGCAGCAACCGAACAACAAGGTGATAGGATTCATCATCAGGCAAAGCACCCTTAGATTCTTTTCCAGTTAGGATCATCCTAATACATGAAACATAAATCAATTTAATACACAGTCAAATCACAAATGGAGTATTTTTTGTTATTTTTTACAATTTAGAGGGAATCTTCATATTTTTACAAAAATGTGGGTTCATAATAAATTAGGTGGCATGACAACTTTTAATAGGAAGTGACTCATAATAAGGGGAAACAAAATCCATAAGAAATATAACGATGCAACGTTCAGTGATTGATACCCGATGCTACTTCAACACAAGAAACTAAAGCAATCTTTCCAGATAGTACACCATTCTCAATTTGTTTTCCAGTCCTACTTTGTAAGTTGTAACTCTTACTTATCCTTCTACAGTATAAACATTAAAATCTCTTCGTATTCACAATACTATTCCGCCTTTTTTGTAAACTTGTACTCTCAAAACGTGAACATAAATATTTTCTTTATCCAATAATGCCACGTCAACACAAGGAGCAAAATTTCAAAATATGAAAATAGCATTCCAGCCTCTATTAGTTGTATGCTTCTAATCCTAGTAGCCAAATTTGTATACTAATGTAACCATCATTTCATCTACTGATCTACATAATAATGAAATGACAATGATTACAAAGAGACATAATCAAATCATACCTCCTGGTTACCATAATAATAGTTACAAATAAACTCTAACTAATAATTCTATCTAATATCTGTTCTTTTTTGTATTTACCTTACATGTACCTTTTAATGTACTAGTTTATTTATTTCAAAGGTACGGATATGTGCCTCGAGTCATTTTCCCTTCGCCTCACGCCCTCACAAGGCGTACGTCTCGAGGCAGCCTGAGGCGGAATTAAAAAATAAATATAAATATTATCAGATTCATCAAAAACATAAAAAACACACACTAAAAAGACATGGATTGCTTGAAATTGACACAAAAAGGCGCAGTTTTTGTACTGCCTCAACCCTTGGCGCAGGTACAAAATAACACCCTGAGGTGCCACCTCAGACTCGTTTTCTACCCGAACCGCCTTGAAGTGTGCCTCGAGGGCGAACGCCTCAACCGTTTCTTAAACCATGTTTATTTTTAAAACCTGGAACATAGTTGTTGGGCGATTTGTCGATTTGGTGTGGACTGTGAAGGCACGATCAGGGGAAGGAGGCCAACCCCACCCTTGGGGCTCAGAAGAATGTGATATGTTGGAATTGCAATGAAGTAGGACACTTTCATAATTAGTGTTCGAAATAGAAGAAATAAATTAACTCTGTACAAGACCGTGAAGTAGATGATGATGTATTAATCTATAGCGTGGATAGCTTAGTACATTCCTGGGCCATGGACTTTGGTGCTTCATTTCACGTTACCCACAGCGGTGAAGCACTACATAATCTGAAAAAAGGGTGACTTTGGAAAGGTAAAATTGGCAAATGATGAAGTATTTGACGTTATGGGCATGGGTGACATTTATCTAAAGAGTAAAGAGTTCAGTCGATTCGTGGAGTCTAAGAGATGTCATGGTTATTCCAGGTCTGAATAGGAATTTTAGTTGCAATTCCAGGGCGACGATGGGTTAAAAAGACCAACATTCTAGGTAGAAAAGCCCCTCCAGAGAATATCTTGCTAAATCTCTTGCTAGTTGCTAGTATTGAAGAGTATGTGTCCTCAGCTTGGTTTTAAAAAGCGCAAAGCGCACAAAAGCGACGGGTTCTAAAACTGAGGTGCAAGAGTTCATACCCAAGGCGCAAGACGTTTACGTAATTTTTATATATATATCCCATAGGTCTTTAGCTTTCCCAACCCAAAATACAGCTTTAAATAAGTTTTGATATGATTTTATAAAGTTTGTATATGATTTTACCTACATGTACACGCCAAAAAACCTAAGGTACAACTGTTTGAAGCATAAAAACGCCTCAAGTCCAAGAGGTGCGCGCCTCAAGCCAAAAAAGCCCAGAAAAATCACTAAAAAGCATGCCTTTTTGGCGCTTCTTGGAAGTCCTCTAGGCGATTAGCAAAAAAAGCGATATGCCTTCCGCTCAGGCATGCTTTTTAAAACCAAGGTTCTTAGGATCCAAAAATTTGTTTAAGTGGAAACCAGCGGGGACAGCGAACAAGTCGCAGGCTGTGAGTAATGAGTTGAAACTCAATGGGAGCTTCAACCTGCCTTCTAGAGAACTAATGAGAGGGTTGTTGCAACTAGTTGGTAAAGGAAGATTCTATGGATCATTTTTTATCTCTATGTGGGCTTGTGCCTAACTTGAGGTTTAAGTTTCCTAACCCTAGAACTAGTCTATAAATACAGATTGATGTACTTGTAACTCCTTAAGCACCTAAATAATAAAGCAACCCTAGTTGTAGCACAAGGGACATAGATCAGCCGACTGACTGAACCACTATAACTATCCGTATTGGTTTACTGCTTTGTGTGTGTTCGATACCATAAACTCTATTAACATAAGATAAAAAATGCCAATTGAAATTAAAATTTAAAAATAAAGCTGCACATAAACAGACATTGACAGTGTAAACAAACATAAACATCCGAATAGAATACTAACCGATTAATCAACTTAACAGCAGCTTCACTCTCCCTCGCCTCATACAACGCCTTAAGCACCAAATTAAACGAAGCGGTATTAGCTTCAATCCTATAATCCTCCATCTGAGCAACAAGATCCAACAGCTCAGCAGCAGAGGCACCCATCATAAGATTAGCCCTCAAATAATGATTATACAAACTAACATCAGGCTTATTAGGCTTCCCTTCCTTATCCAACGACCTAATCCAAAACTCAAACAACTGTTTCATATCCCCCCACCGTTGTGACGTCATCCAGTCCGCAAACACGTTCATGATTGCGTCACCGTCTAGTGTTCTCGACAGCGCCTCTATTTCAGACGTAGGGTGTGAAAACCCTAACGGGATTAGAGAAAGAGAGGTTGATGATGGGTTAGGGTTAGGGTTACGCCAGTTTTGGTTGTAGAGAGGGCTGCCGGTGGCGGGGTTAGGTGGCAGTGGGGTGGTGGTGGTGGTGGTGGTTGGTGGTGGTTGATCGGAGGCTAATTGGGGTTGTTGGGAAAGGAAGGAGAAGGTGGTGATGGATTTAGGGTTTGTTAGGGTTTTGGAAAGAGGACGGAGTTTACGGGTTAAGAGAGACATTGATGCCATTGGTGGTTGTGATCGGAGTGTGGTCTGGTAGTGGTAGTGAGTGAGAGTGGCTGTTTGCTTTGCTAGGGTTTTTGTTTTTGATTTTGTTGGAAGGATGTGATGTAATGGACTAGGGTGGCGGCACAGCTTGTTACACGTTAATTTGATGTAATTTTTGCCTCATGAAATGGAAAAAAAATAATTGAAAAAAAAAACTTAGAAACTCAAACGATTATTAATTTATCACTTTTCCAAAAAAAAAAACCCTTTAAAAAAGTGTTTGGATTGAAAAGTGTTTGGTTGTTTGATTGATTAAGTGTTGAATCATTAAGAGGTCTAAATGGTTAATTTTTTTGAGGAAAAATCTTGTATAAAGTGTTTTTTGGTAAGAACTGTGAGATTGAAGAAGGGTATGTTTTTTTTTATTTTTTTTTCGAATTTTTTTTCCCATATTGTTTAACATGTATTATAGTATTGAAAACTAAAAAAAATTGGTGTAGAGTAATTACATGTAGAGTAATTACATAATTACTCTAGTGTAAACTAATATATTTACTTTAATGACGTAATTACACTAAAAAAAATTTAAAATTTGTTTTTGTATTATTCATCTAGAAAATATGTTTAAGCACATGGGAAAAAATCTAAAAATAAAATAAAATTTTTTTACCCCCTTTGATTCTCACGGTTCTTACCGAAAAACACTTTGTATTTAATCTTTACTCTAATTTTCTTGTCCCGCCTTGATAGGAGAGTCTTATTAAAGTTCAGCCTAGTTCAGTGCTTAATGGGCCATGGCTTAATGGTTCAGCAACATCTCAAATCTTAATGGTTCAGCCTTAACCATTTCATTCAGAAGTTAAAGCAAACGCGCTGAATGCTGAATCATTCAGCGCTGAATGGTTTAGAGTCTCATTAAGAGGCTCACCAAACAGCCCCTTAGCTTATTAGGTAAAGGAGTGCATGTTGTGTAAATATTCATCAATAAGCCATAGGTAACAAATCCTTATTTTTTCGAAACAACTTATCAAATGCCAAATGAGATGTTAAAATAATAAGGATTTTTCAATTTATTAATTTTTTAAAGAAGATACAGGTTATGAAAAGATAAAAAATGAGAGCCAAACATGCTCTAAGAGCATTCACAGTAAATCCTCAATCTTCATCTCTATAATTACACTAAAAATCAATACATTTCTCTCTTCTTTTCTATTTAATAATACGTATTCTATACTTTTATCATTACATTTTCTCTCTCATCTACTCACAGCCACTTTTAAAAATAGTAAAAATTATAGAGGGTGAACAATGTCTCCTCCAAATTTACTGATGAACAGTGTCTCCTCTATATATTTTCTCTCTCATCTACTCACAACCACTTATATTTTCTCTATATAATATAAAGACCCTTCTCACACTATTATAAAGCATCTATTGTGAATGCTCTAAGGGAGTCATTTGATGTGTGAAAGTTGAATGGTTGTTTCGGGAGTTGTAAGATTTATTTAAACACTAGAAACCCAAATAAAACAAAAAAAACAAGGGAATTACGGGTTACAATTACCTCATATTGAAATTAAAAACCAACACTCAATAAACATTAAGTGATTAAACACAATCCTCACTAGCTTTAAGGATACACGGTGTGAAGCATGGTGAAGGTATGGAAGGAATGTGAAGTTCTTTCATGCAATCAACACCTGTGAAGGTATGGAAGGGATGTGAAGTTCTTTCATGCAATCAACACCATCCCGTATGTGAGGTGGGACAGGTTGGGTTGAGATTTTAATGAGCGTGAGGCAAAAAGTGATGGTGAAGTGGATGGTTATGATTGGTTTTTGGATTATGGATGATTTCTTATTCGTTGGTTGATTAAAAAAATAATTCACGCCACGACCACCCCATGTTTTTTTGGGGGTTGAAGGGGAGTTGACGTAACTACGGACTACCACATGTCGTTTCATGACCCCTTCACCCCTGACCACACCGTGTAATCTAAACAACCAACTTTTTTTAAGAGGGTGTTTGAGGTTGAGTTTTTAAATGGATTTTTAGATTGTTGCGTTTTAAAAACGCAAATAATCAGTTTTTAGTGTTTGGGGTTGAGTTTTGAAAAGGATTTTTAAGTACCAAAATGCAATAATCTAAAAGCAGCCCCACCCATACTACATACTACAGTAAAACACATAATCATTTTTTAAAAAGCAATCCCAAACACCCTCTAAATAGATGTAAAAGGTGTTTGGTAATTGCATTATATTTTTCTGTCCATTGTCTGGTTTAGTCGTCACTTTCTTCTTCTTTTGTACAACGAAAGAATGTATATAAAAAACTAAGACTTCTAGCAAAGATTGATGGTTAGATAGGATTTTCAAAATTTAATTATTGTTTTTTTTCAAGTTTTCATGTATTAATATGTGGGTCAAGTGTAACAAAAATGAGAATGATGAGAAAGATACAAAAACACAATAGATCACAAAATACGACACAATGAATCGCAAAAATGATAAAACACTGGAAATAAGGAAAAACACACAATGCTACATAAAAGACACAATGATATAACGTAAATTCTAAAAACTACAAGGTTAAAATCCAAAAAAAAACGAAAACCTAAAATCTAAGATAATAGGGTTCGATGAGACGGTTTCAATACCGTTTGAATGAGTTCGATCAGAGTCTATTTGATACCCTTCCTATAACTTCTTATTTTTCTTTCGCCGCGTATTTTATCCTAATCCATTAATATGTATCATATTTGGTTTACTTCATGTTGAATTAGTTAGATATTGTATTTTTTTTATGACGTTTTTCAATTATATTTAACTAGTTGATTACCCCGGGAGGGTCCCGGGGTTGAAAAATCTAATTTTATGTGATAACCTATTACAAATGGCTCAAGTTAACTAACCACAAAATCTCTCAATCATTGCATGTTCATAGTATTCCAATCAGTAATAACTCATATTCCCTAATCTAAAACCTAATCAGTAATCATCTAAAGAATCACTTATGTAAGCTGCAACTATTCAAAAACTCATCACATATCTGTAATTTCTCACATTCTAATTGCTCTTAAAATTCCTAACCTAATCAACTAAACAAACACTTAAGTTGGAAGTTGTAACCATTGCATCTCATTATGCCACGTGGCATAATCAAGAGATGGTTGAGGCCACCATTGAACGTTACGTCAGCAATTATCAATTCTTCCATGGAGCGTCTCGGGGTTGAAAAATATAACCATTCTAATAATACTAATACTAATAGTAATAATTATTACTCTTGTAATTAAATAAATAAAAAAATAACCTTGCTATAAGGTGACATCATGTGTTGCAGTGTTGCACGATTCTTTCTCCTAGCTTCTCTTGATGAAGTATACCTAGTGAAATTCCAATGATAACATGGCGATTGGGCTGATTTTCAACATCGTAGATAAGAAACTGGTTTAAAAGAAAAAACATGATTAATGAATAACATGAACACTTTGTGTGTTTTTTTCCTGTATGAACGAAGCCCCACAAAAAATAGTCGGTTTTTTTCTCCGTTTTTGTATATAGCACTATGGTACTCATTGGAAAGATAATAAAACGCTCGTTAATTTGGTGTGATTTTTTTCTTTAAAAAATCCCGTATATAAAAGATATAAACGTTTAAAAATTATGGGAGGAAACATGAGAGAAAAAATTTTAAATTTATTTTTAAATTCTTTTTTTCTAAAATAACTGAATTTAATTTTAGTAATTGAGAATTAGGGTTTTATGTTTATCTTTTTTTTAATTAAAAAAGGAAATAATTCAAAAATACTAAAATCTTTCAATTATGATGCCACGTGGCAGTTTCATGGAGAGATTGAAGGCACCATTGCACGCCACGTCAGCAATGTTCAATTCTTTTATATATATTAATAGATTTTAAGTGATTCAACGCTGGTAAGACGAAAAGTTTGATAACCCAATAGAATTATGAAATCAATTCGTACAACTTTCAAATTCATGGACGCAATGTCACAAACATAATCGAGATCCTTTGGGACGTTAATTTTAAACGAAAATTGCCTCCTAAATATATTTGGGCCCTAATATGGTTGAAACTAGGTGTGTGTTGGCCCGCGCTTTGCCGCGGACGCAACTGTTGTGCATACGTGTTAATGTTAAGTAGTACTATGTAACGGGTTTTGTTGGTTGGGCTGATAGGTTTTCTTAAAAGCCAAAATTTTATTTGGGCCGTTCAAAGTGATCCTTATTTGCTTATAAGTGGCCTTATGTGTGTAGACCATATTGTTAAATTTGCAACCTTAGTTTGAAAAGTAAAAAATATGAATCCGTTTGCATTTCACTTTTTAGCAAAAAGGTGTCATGATACGTGGATCAAAAGAAACATAATATGTGGACCTAATGTGCACTTGTTATTTTCTAACGTACATTGCCTGTAGCTCGGCTCGTTCAAACTTTTTACCGAACCGATTCCGAATACCTCTCCAACCGCGAGGTGGCATGACTGTTTTGGGCAAGGTTGCTGTTCCTAAACCTATCAATTTACGTAGTCAAAAGTAAGGTTTTACATCTGAATTATGATAAGTTGTCTTATGGTTTAGATACTAATAATAATGTCCCATTTTTTATTATGTTGTTTTATGATGAGAATGGGGCCACCATGGTGTAGCATTAAAGGAGCAGAAGATTCAGTCAATGTTTTCAATTATGGCGGCTAATGTGTAGACTCTGCGCATTTTATAAGGCACGTGTACATCTAGAATTCAAACATGTTGTATGCATCTGACCAATAAAAGTACGTTACTGTTGAAGTGTTGTTTGGTTAATATAGAAGAGAATGAGTCAAATTTTCAAAAAGAAATTAGCCCAATAGCAAACCGGGACAAGTCAGATGGGTTCCCTCCAGCAAATCGGGCACACCAAACTGGTTCCTGACCGAACTCGATCCACCTAAAGAAACAGTTTGAACCCAACCCAACCCGTAGATTTGGCACCAGTTCGTAGTCCATTATTTGAAACCGGTTTATAACCCGAATCGGTTTGAAAACAATTAAAAACAAACCTGTACGTTAAAACCATTTTTTTTGCCCCAAACCGGTTTGTAACCTGACCCAATCAATTTGATAGGTTCGAACATTTTCCATCCTAAACTGGTTTAAAACCCGTACTTATTTGGAGCAAAACCAGTTTAGCTCTATGATGAAAGAAATGGTTCTGGTTAGGATGTTGATCAGTTTTTATTGTATATAATGGAAAACATGATAATAATGATAATACCTTAGAGATTCGTGAGACCTGACATTGATGCTGAGAGAGTAGAGGTCGACATGATTCTCAGTATGATCGGGTTCCCTTTAGAGTATGCAGTTATGATGGATTTAGGATTCTTGATGAAGAATCGGTTTTGAGAGAGGGAGGGACAAAAGATTAAGTGGTGTTATGATAATGATTTTGTGTAACCCTTAATCCCTAGTAAACTCTCATTATTTATGCATACTCAGGGAGTCAGGGGACACCCTATAAGGTCCATCTAATGATAAGTCCGCTCTTCAAAGACATATATGTTATTGGGCTTAGGATAATTAATAATTGACCATCATTATACGAATGATTATAAAGACTATCGATAAATATACAAACTTTAGGTATATTTATTCCAACATAGGAATCAGATAAGATAGTAAAAATAAATGAGTTTGTTGGCCTCTAAACAGAATATTACTTGTAATAAGCTAAGCAACCTAAATCTTACCTATTTGACGAACTCATTTAGTCCTTTAAGCTTGCCTAAACTATATTTTTAAACAACAACATTGTAGGATTAAACGAACCATTCAAAATCGACGATGACCTAGGTAGAAGAATAGTGCAGAGGATACTTTCATATTGGGCTAGGTTTGTTAGGTGTATTTATTACCAGTAGAATTAGAGAGTGTGTGAGACGTCATTTTATAATAGGAAAACTAACTTTAATGGACCGACTTGACATGGGCTCTTCGGCGTGACATTTTTTTAGAACGACAAATCACACTCTCTCTAATTAGACTATTAAAATACTCCTATTTGTCTACCATAAGAAATGAACCCTCGCAACTTGGAAATCGAAAACCTTATCAAGCACATTAATACAACTAGTCCAAATGTTGTGAAGGACCTAACAGTTGGTGCTTGTTTTTTGAAAATGTCTTTAAATGGGACTGCACACTAATAGGGTTGTTGGCACACCCCTAACAATGACGAAGTATATCGAAGCATAACTTGTAATAGATTGCTCAAAGACGTCATAACACTAAATTCATTAGGTTGGTTTTCACAACTTGATTTATGTTCCAATATAGAATCAATAAGTTATGCCGAACCACACCTATTTAAGTTTTAGTTTTTTTCCAAAAAAAAATGTTTATTTAATACCCATGATGCCGTTAATTTTCATTCATAGTAATTTATAGTTTTCATAATGTATACATCAAAGCATAGTCAATGAGAGAGACGTGAAAAAAGATATATATCCGTATAAGAAAAATATAACTTATATCTTTGGGTGTCTCAAATGTATATGCTATTTTTTATAAGTATTTTAATAACATTTATATATTTAATTATTTATTATTTATATATCAATGGTAGCAGATAGAGATTTAGGGGCTGTTTGGTTGATTAAGTGTTGAATCATTAAGAGGTATGAATGGTTAAGAGGTCTGAATGGTTAAGCGCTGAATCATTAAGTTGGACCTCTTAATGGTTAGTTTTCTTGTCCCACGTTGGTAGAGGAGCCTCATTAAGGTTCAGCCTAGTTCAGTGCTTAATAATTCAGTGCTTAATGGTTCAGCAACATCTCAAATCTTAATGATTCAGACTTAGCCATTTCATTCAGAAGCTGAAACAAACACACTGAATGCTGAATCATTCAGCACTGAATGGTTAAGAGCCTCATTAAGAGGCTACCAAACAGCCCCTTACATTTCTAGTCTTCTCCACTTTTTACTTCTATTATATTTTTTTAGTGTGCGGATTTTTTTTTTTTTTTCAAAATTTAGAGGTATGTCATGTTGTTTTTATATTTGAAGACATTTGTTTACAAATCATGGACACAACGCCCAGATGTAAAGTTGTATTTGCACTGCTCATTACTAAAAAGGTAAAATGATAGTTTTTTTTTCCTTATATCTATACATCTAATAAACTAAAGTCCATGAGGACACTTGGCACTCCCACATTCATCCTCAATTGTGTAGCCAATCATATTGTGCCAAGTGTCTCATTGTGGGAATTTATAAAATTTTTCATTTTTCTAAAAATCAAAAATCATTCAATTAATTTTGGTCAATAATCATTTACCAATATTAATTAACTTTCCTAAAACAATAGAACCCTAATTCGAAAATCATTTAGCAAATTAAATTAGGCAATTCAATGATTATTTTGGTAAAAATTGGTCAAGCATATTATCTTCCTAAATACACAATCATCCTCCTAAACCTTACTCTTCTAAACCCTAAAACTACTCTAGGCGACCGATCATTCTTTCTTCTCGGCTATCCTTCTACAAGGTAATTTCCAGTCATCTTCGTCGTCGCCGGTTGCTGCAGCCTGATTCACCGCTCTCTTCTTCGTATCAGATTGTCCTTTTAAAGTGGTTTTATAATTGTCGCTGTTATTGGTTTTTTGAAACAGGCTCACATCGATCAACGCAACCATTTTTTCAATTGATTAGGGCTCAAGCGTTCAAGTTTTGAAGGTAAACATCACTCAACTCCAACTTCGTTTCTTGCGTGTTTCCGATTTCACAGAAGCAAACCAATCAATTTAATTGACTTTTGTTTTTTACTGTATCAATTGAGTTATAAGGGTTTGGGACTCTTTCAATTAATTAAATGACGTTATTTGTAATATTCAAGCAAGTGTAAAAATCATTTTGAATAATAGTGAGGCTGTGCATTACCAGCAAGAAAATGGCATCAAATGGTTTATGAAATGAGTGGTTGAATAATTGTTATTAAAGAAAACACAGAATGTATGATGATGAAAAGTGTTGAAGATCATGACAATACTAAAATAAAGAGATGGAAAGTATTAATTTGCTACAGGTTAAGTAGCAAAATGCTTGATATATGAAAAAAAATGGTACTTAAAAAAAAAGTTGTAACTTGAAATAAGTAATAAGAAACTATCAAAAGTGGAAAGAAGGCGGCAAAACTATGAATATCATGGTCATAAGATCAAGGAAAACAAGTTTCTCTCCAAGAAAATGAAATGGTTTTCCTTCTCAATGTAATTCATACGGTTTAAGTGTTGACCGTTTTACCTTTTAATCCAGAAAAGGTTGGATGACATGCTATATATTGGACTTACTGAAGACCACAACAATCTGGTATGATGTTTACAAATGTTTGATAGCTCATTGATAGTGTATACTTGCAGGTCGCCAGGTATTGAAATCAATAAGAAATCGGTTTTCTCCTCTACATCTCAAGGTATCATTTTTGCTATTTCTTTATTTTTTGCTATTTCTTTAATTTTTCAAAAAACATTCGAACCCTAAACAATCATGGTATTTGTGGTTTACTTCATTTAGTGAAGTTTAGTTGAACCTGAGTTCTATATGCTTCTTTTTTTTCGAACTTCGAAGTAAGCATATAGTAATTCTTTTGAATTCAAAGTCTTATTTCACAATTAACTTGCTGGATTTATTATACATGGTTTACTTCAGGTACGTGAGTAACCTACTCCAACACAAGAGAGTAAAAACAAAGGGATAGAAGGCATGGATGGAAACAACTTCAAGTCCACTTCCATTTTTGGTCATAACTTCTAACAATAATCCTTTCATTTTGTTTGATAAATACTATATTCTCAATGCATATTAGTATGCATGTTGTGAACAGGTGTTTTACTATGATACGCCTTAGCTTATCAACATGATAATTTTTGGTTGTTTAGACTGCTCGGGTTTGGATTCTGGATCATTCGGTGTTTGGTTAGGCGGCTTTTAATATTTGATTCTTTGCAGCGACTTTGGTCCTTGATATTAAGGTACGATTTTGTTCCAATGATTTATGAAATTCTAATTAAGCATTTCTATATAGTGCCAAGTGCTTTGGTAGTTCATGATTTAATGGTTCTCGCATTTTTCAATAGAAATTATTCAACTGCTTTCATTCTTTACAGTATGTTTTTTCTGATGATGTATGTTCAAATTCGTTTTAGATTTGTCTGATCTGGTCATGGTCGCAATCGAGGTCACATTCCATGGAAGCTTTAATGGCGGTCATTGTAATCATTTAATACACGAGTTTTTTGAATTTTAAAAATAGAATAGTCATTAAATGTTTTTTATTTTAAAAAAATTAAAAATCTGGATTATAGTGTTTAGGAAAGTTATTAAACACTTTGACCGAAACATTAATGAATGATTTTCGATTTTAAAAAATATTTATTTTTATAAAAACATTAATGACTCTTTTTTGACTTTTAAAAATAGAATAGTCATTAAATGTTTTTTATTTTAAAAAAAGTAAAAATTTGGATTATAGTGTTTAAGAAAGTTATTAAACACGTTGACCGAAACATTAATGAATGATTTTCGATTTTTAAAAAATAACATCTTTTATAAAAACATGACTCTTTTTTGAATTTTAAAAATAGAATAGTCATTAAATGTTTTTTATTTTAAAAAAAATTAAAAATCTGGATTATAGTGTTTAGGAAAGTTATTAAACACTTTGACCGAAACATTAATGAATAATTTTCGATTATTAAAAAATAAAAAATTTTATAAAAACATTAATGACTCTTTTTTGAATTTTAAAAATAGAATAGTCATTAAATGTTTTTTATTTTAAGAAAATTAAAAATATGGATTACAGTGTTTAGGAAAGTTATTAAACACGTTGACCCAAACATTAATGAATGATTTCGATTTTTAAAAAATAAATTTTTTTATAAAAACATTAATAACTCTTTTTTGAATTTTAAAAATAGAATAGTTATTAAATGTTTTTTATTTTAAAAAAACAAAAAATGTGGATTATATTGTTTAGGAAAGTTATTAAACACATTGACCGAAACATTAATGAATGATTTTCGATTTTTAAAAAATAAATTCTTTTATAAAAACATGACTCTTTTTTGAATTTTAAAAATAGAATAGTCATTAAATGTTTTTTATTTAAAAAAAATTAAAAATCTGGATTATAGTGTTTAGGAAAGTTATTAAACACTTTGACCGAAACATTAATGAATAATTTTCGGTGATGTAAAATAAAAAATTTTATAAAAACATTAATGACTCTTTTTTGAATTTTAAAAATAGAATAGTCATTAATTTTTTTTTTATTTTAAGAAAATTAAAAATCTAGATTACAGTGTTTAGGAAAGTTATTAAACACGTTGACCCAAACATTAATGAATGATTTCGATTTTTAAAAAATAAAAAACATTTATAAAAACAGTAATGACTTTTTTTTGAATTTTAAAAATAGAATAGTTATTAAATGTTTTTATTTTAAAAAAATTAAAAATTATGGATTACAGTGTTTAGGAAAGTTATTAAACACGTTGACCCAAACATTAATGAATGATTTCGATTTTTAAAAAATAAATTTTTTTATAAAAACATTAATAACTCTTTTTTGAATTTTAAAAATAGAATAGTTATTAAATGTTTTTTATTTTAAAAAAACAAAAAATGTGGATTATATTGTTTAGGAAAGTTATTAAACACATTGACCGAAACATTAATGAATGATTTTCGATTTTTAAAAAATAAATTCTTTTATAAAAACATGACTCTTTTTTGAATTTTAAAAATAGAATAGTCATTAAATGTTTTTTATTTAAAAAAAATTAAAAATCTGGATTATAGTGTTTAGGAAAGTTATTAAACACTTTGACCGAAACATTAATGAATAATTTTCGTTGATGTAAAATAAAAATTTGTATAAAAACATTAATGACTTTTTTTTGAATTTTAAAAATAGAATAGTCATTAATTTTTTTTTTATTTTAAGAAAATTAAAAATCTAGATTACAGTGTTTAGGAAAGTTATTAAACACGTTGACCCAAACATTAATGAATGATTTCGATTTTTAAAAAATAAAAAACATTTATAAAAAGAATAATGACTTTTTTTTGAATTTTAAAAATAGAATAGTTATTAAATGTTTTTATTTTAAAAAAATTAAAAATTATGGATTATAGTATTTAGGAAAGTTATTAAACACCCGGCTGTGGAGTAGTCCGGGAAGCAAAATGTGGAAGAAGATTTACACAATGTGGGGTTAGCAACGATTTCACAAATATGGAGCGTATAATTAGCATTTATCGTTTGTTACACAATATTGGAAACATCTAATGTTAATAATTATGATTACCATTTAATTAATAATCTTTAAACATAAAATTATTAATCATATATAAATACATTTATAAATTTATTTTTAAACATTCAAACTCAAAATTAAAAAAAAAATCCAGTTTTTAAAATTAATGACATTTAAACACAAAATAAATGCTGAATTATTTGATTTGTCACATTACTATTTTTAGCGTATAAATAGCATCTATAAGGTAATAGTCGGTTAAAATTATTGAGTAATGCTCCTTGATATGATACATGGGTCACTTTAGATAATGTTCCTTCCTATAAACGGGTCAAATAAGGTAATAGTCGGTTAAAATGTTGTTTTAGTGGTGTAGGTTCATGTTTGTTTACTTATAAATCGGTCGATTTGGGTAATGTTCAACTTTTCCAATGGGTCAAATAGGGTAAAAGTCGCCAACAGTGTGTTTATGGTGTTTTGATTAGATTGATGTTCCTTTTAGTTATACATAGGCCATAGGTGAATTGGGGCAATCTTCCCTTTTCTTAACGGGTCGATTTGGGTAATGTTTGCCTTTTCAAATGTGTCAAATAGAATAAAATATGCTCGAAGCTTTTTTAGCGGGTCGATATGGGTAATGCTCATCTTCTCAGACGTGTCAAATTAAATTGTGAAATTTAGGTGTTAGTTAGTTTCTTATTTTCATTTTTATTACTTTCTTATTGTTGAATATGCCATAAGTCTATTTTTAACACATACCATTTAAGTCGCCTTATTCAGGTTGGATTGTATTTAAGAAACCCTGTATTCTCACATGGCCAGCTTTCTGTCGCATTGTCAAGAGTTAAAAGCAGGGCAGGCGTGAAGTTACTTATACTTGATGCTGGTGGGAAAGTGATGACTAAAACAAAAAATGTGGTTTATAAGGAAATTTTCAGCGATATTTGAATAGATGTGTATTCGTTGCTTTTAAATTTTAATAAAATGTTTCTACTTTATTTTTCTTATACGTTATACTACTCCAAATAATCGTACGTTGTTGAACTGCGTGTCAACGCGGGCAAATATCTAGTTAAGACTATAAGGAGTGGTGGGGGGGAAGAGGTGGGGGGAAGCGCCATGTGGCACTTGTGGGGCCCTTTTGGGGGGGAAAATAATTGTGGGGAGTGGAAGGGGGGAAGAGGTGGGGGGAAGTGCCATGTGGCATTTTGTTTTTCTTTTTTTTTTTTAACTTTTTATATAAAACAATAATAATAATAATAAATACTTTTAATTAATAAAAACCTAGAAAAATACAAAAAAAAACCTAGAAAATTAAAAAAAAAAACAATAAAAACGAAAAAAATTAAAGACTAACAAATTAGTTCAGATTATATTTTTCAATAATATCACGCTTCATTTGAAGCGTCATCTCTAACTCCGGCCCTTGCATATGGTCGGTGTTCATGGCGAGAAATCTCAAATCCTCGCGTTTTTCGCGCTGCTCTTTGATAGACAATTTGCGCTCTTTCATAGTCAATTTTTTTCAAACGCCTCGCGAATATTTTTTTCTCCTCGAGCATTTTTTCTTGAATCGTATTGAACTGGATCATGGTGGCATTTAAATCTTGCAAGTCAGCGCTGTAGGCGCCGGTTGATCCAGAACCCGAACCCGAGGCAGTAGATTTTTGCGCCCTCTTTTTTGACTTATCTCGGCCGGGTGGGCGACTCAATTCCTCTTCAAACTCGTCATCATCCAAATTAACGGCTTCTACGTTTTCAGGATCAGTTTGACGGTTTCTTGATGAATTTGTTTTCGACCTTTTTGCGGAGTTGCTTGCAGTGGGGACGTACGCCCATTTTGAGTGGTTCTTGGCGATTTCCCAACAATGAAGAAACTTGAATTCGAGACCCGTTTCGTTACGAAACGCTAACAGCGAGCGGGTTAGGCTGTCGGTGTCCGTTTCACCGCTTCTTGGATTGTTTCTTGCATAATAATAATGCGGTTGAAACGTGTTCATTGCCCTGTTTATCTCTGTCCACTTGGACGAGAGACTATCGTTTGCTCGATAGAACTCTCGTCCCATCAACCCATGGAACGCGGCGTTTATGTCGTTCCAAAACTCAACTTTATGGCGACTAGTTCCTACAAAAAAAAAAAAAAAATATTAGCAACACCAAGTGTATAAAAATCATGTTAAAAAAATTATTACAAATACCTTCTTGTTTTTCCGACTCGCTTATCCACGCTTTCGTTATAGCGAGCTCTTCATCGGGTGTCCACTTAAGTGGTTGGCGGTTAGCGGCGGCTATTGCTTTCTCCTCCGGGGTCTTCCTCCTGTGACTTCTTCTTTGAGGGGAGGGGTTTTACCCGAAGATGATCCCGCGACATTTTGGGGTTGTGTTTCGGGTACGGTTTGGGTTAAAGGAAGTTGTGAAGGAGGTTGTGAAGGAACGAGAGAATCATTGAATGGGAAATTCGGATAAATTTGCCCACTAATGAAACCAGCATAACCCGCGTAGTCGGGACAAGGTGAAGGAATGGGTAGACGGTTTGGGAACGGGCGAACCGGTGGTGTATTCGGGTTTGGGACAAACGCGTATGGGTTGTTCGGGTCGAAGCCTCAGTTGTAAGGGTTCATTTTTGGTTGAGGAAGTGTATAAAATTTGGTTGAAAGGTGTATAAAAATTGGTTAAAGTGGGTGTTTTGTAGTGAAATGGGGGTAATTTATAAAAAAAAAATTTTTTGACCGTTGCTTTTTAAAAGTAGCCGTTGGAATTATTATTATTTTTTTTTTATTAAATGCTAACGTTCATATGTCATGGCCCAATAACCACGCGCCACGTGGCACTTCCATCTCCCCCACGCCGGTGATCCAGACCCCGCCCCCAGCCCCACGCCACTTCTCCCGCCCCTATGGCGGCGGTGTTCCCCCCCTTCCCGCCCCCACTCCCAATAGTCTAAAATTTATTGATGTATAAAGGGCAAACTACATAAAGATAACAGGTAGACGGGTAATAAGCTGTGTCACTATCTCTTTCTGGACAGGAAACCAAAGTATATATTTTATTTTATAAATATCACTTTGGTCGTTTTTTTGTCGCATTAACAAAGAGGAGTAGAGTACCACAAAGCCAGTAATATTCAAAAACGTGGAATTGTGGACTTATGTTGTTATGTTTGACTTTTATTTTTGAAAAGGACAAAAGAGACCAATATAAGAGGTTCCCATTGAGTGATGATAGATATTGAACATCCACAAATTAAAGTGTTATAATCAAATCATCTCCTATATGATGTGTTTGTGAATTCATATAAATAAATTGATTTATGTCATTTTATCCAAAAGATGAATCATAACAAGATCATGTGTGATTTGTGTAACTCGAAGATGTCTCGTATTATACAAATTAATAATATAAACAAGTTGCTTATATCAATAAGTTGTAACCAATTTAAACTCTAAAACATTTTTGCAAATCAGGCTGAGACTATTATTCATAGAATCTAGTTCTAATTTCATTTGGATTGTTGAGGTTTTAAACTTGTACATGAACTTTTTATTGTGTGTGTAAACATGTTGATTCGTTTATGTCCCTTTAAACCGTTACTTGTAAATTTGATATCAAAGTTGTGCATTAGACTGTCCGTTGTGGTTAGAGGTGAGCCATGACTCTATCCTCTCATATTCTGCCATGTCAGCGTCTAGTTGGCATGATGATAAAGCTGTTGGTCGCTCACTTGATCATGTTGTGGCTAGAGGTGAGCAACAAGTTTATCCAGTTTTTTAAACATTTAATGCAAAATATAAAAAACATTATATTACATAAAATTAAAACTTTTATAAAAATAATGTATCATAAACTAATAAAATATAGTAAAAAGAAAAAGTAAAAAAAATTATATATGTAAAATAAAAAAGAAAAGGTTTTTATTAAACAAGAAAAGATAAACTTTAATATTATTATTAAAATATAATAAAAAAAGATGTCTTCTTCTGCACTACCCACTTCACTTCTTCTTCTTCTTCTTCTTCTTCTTCAACAACCTGCAACAACAACAACCCTTCATCTTCTTCACATCATACAAACCCATGTTCATCATCTTCATCCTCCATCTTCTTCAAACATAAAAAATACAACAAAAATAAAAAAAATTAAAACAAACCTGATTTCTCCTCGCGAGCAGACGCGATCCGGCTCACGTCTGCTCGCTCGCGCGGTCGTTAACGTGAAGGTGTTGTGGTTCCAGCAATCCACGTGGCTCAGAAATTCATTCGCGCCTGCTCGCTCGCGCACCATAACGGACAGTTTTAGGTGTACTAAAATTGCCAACACGGAGACATATTATTATACATATCAATCGACAACATGTGTTTTGCGCCAGTTGCTTGCGCCAGTTGTTTTTTGCTAATTTTCAAACTAGTTTATCCCTTGGAACTTCCTGTGATAGACAAATCTAATATGAAGTGGCAAAATGTGTGCACCATAAAAGGAATATGTTGTTTCCTTCAGAAGAAAAAAGAAATTCATAAAGGACAAACATTCGATAACTCATAAAACCTGATTCTAATTCTACGTGTGCTCCTCTTGCTCTAGTGAAGTCTCTGTACATTTTTATCACTTCCTCAAAACACTCTAAAGCTGCGATGTGAAACTGGAAAAATAACAACCAAATTGATATTAAATGATATGTCATTATGATGATGATGACGATGATGATGATGATGATTGCCGATTCTGATGTGTAAAGTGAACATATGTGAAAAAATGACATACTTGTTCAATCTTGACACTTAATAAAACAATCAATAGGTAAGCAGTGAAGATCCATTTTGAAGATTAATAAAAATGATCTAACTGCTATTGACTAAAAGATCGTAGAAATGTAGAATGAAACAATTAAGTATCTATTTTAATCAATAATCACCACATGTCAATCGATTTCAAAGTACATATATTAAAAATGATCTAAAAGGCATGTATGGTTGGGTGATTAATTACCACTTATCAGCTAAGGATTTATCTGCTGTCTAAGAATTATAGGTTACATCTAACCGGCTTAGCAACCTTTGTTATCAATGTTTCTAACAAACTAATCAAAATACAAAAGAAATTAGATTCTTACCAAGCTGACTGCAATTGTGAATATATATGCAGTTATTGGGTTCTTATATGTAATAGTAGGTTCAAAACATACATACTATCTTAACATGAATAATGAATTACCTGAACACATTGTGTTTTTTTTCTGCATGAACAAAAACCCATTAAAAAACTCATTTTTTTTTCGTTTTTTGTATACCACTATGGTACTCATTGGAAAGATAATAAAACGCTCGTTAATTTAATGCAATTATTTTTTAAATGCCGTATATAAAAGTTATTAACGTTTAAAAATCGTGGGGGAAAGTGCATATTTTATGTACATGAGAGAGAAAAGAACTTTTGGAGAGAAATCAAAGGGAAGATGGTCTCACCAAGTGCTATGTGTCATACCCTTTTTTCCTTTATTAGTTTTTTTAATAAGTTGAACGGACGGTTAATCATGCATCAGGTGATGACGTTGATAGCCAAGAAGACAAGGAGGTACATGCACCAATCGGGTTTGTCCCCGTTGCTAAGTGTTATGTGTCTTATGTCCAAGACTTGATACAAAACCACTATCGAGCCGGAGGCCTCTCTATTCCCACGAGGTAGATGTAAGATTGTCTGCATCTTAATAAGTTGAACACTGCTTTTCTATTTTTTTTGAACGTTAACACTGCTTTTCTATTGACACATGTTACACATGGAATAATCAAGACTTTTGAATGTATATATTTTGAACAGGTAGCTACTAGCTAGCCATCATTAAGTCTCTATTTGATATAAAACATATAAATTTGTAGTTCGTATTTACCGTTTGGTGGAGTGGTATGGGGAAATTAAAATAAAAGCTTGAGGTTATTTGGTCTCAAGTTCAAATCTAATCCAGAAGGTTTTACTGCAGTTAGCCTTCAGGCAGCTATTTTTCAGTGGTAACCCGCTAATAGTTCAAGTTGTATTTAGTTGGCGCATGTTAAAAAATTTGTAGGTCATTTCGTGTGTTTGCATTTATGCAACCAAACTTTATTTGATCCCTCAACTTTTTTTTTTTTTTTTTCTTCTTCTAATGAAGAGTTTTCTCTTCCCATCAAGTTTCAAGTTGTTACTTTTGGTCATAGGCTTAATTTACTGTTTGACCCCTCAAATTTTTAACATGTGTCAGTAAAACCTAGGGGTGTAAATGACACGTAGCGGCTCGGGATCGGCTCGGTAAAAAGCTTGAACGAGCCGAGCCTTAATGAGCCCGAGCCCGAGCCTGAAATATGGCTCGTTTAGTTATCGAGCCCGAGCTCGAGCCCTAGATACAAAGCTCGATTGGGCTCGCGAGCCTTAACGAGCTAGAGCCCGAACCCGAACCCGAGCCTAAGTTATAGCCTTAACGATTGGGCTCGCGAGCCTAAGTTATAGCCGAGCTTTTGCGAGCTCGAGCCGAGCTTTTGAGCTCGTTTGAGATTCTTAAATCACCTCGAGCCGAGCCGAGCCGAGCTCGAGCTCAAGATTGTAGGCTCGAACCGAGCCGAGCTCGAGCTTCACAAAACCTTAACGAGCCCGAGCCGAGCCCAGTCAGGCTCGGGCTCGGCTCAGCTCGTTTACACCCCTAGTAAAACCTTTGAGTTCGTCTATGTTTTACGTCAAATGACCCACTTGGTGTTATAAATCCCTTTTTTTTTTTACATTTTTTTCCTGGTTTTGATCATTTCTAGTTTGGTCCAAAATGAAATATACTGTCAAAACATTTAAGTCGATAATTCCCTACCTTTAATGTTCTATTCGCAATTTAAATATAAACTAATTAATTGAAATTAAATGAAAATGTTTTATTCCGTACCTTTAATGTCAAAATTAATTGAAAATGTTTATTCTATAACCAGAAGTATGTAGCATATTGATGTCGATTGGTTAAATTATTTTATGCTTGTTAAGAAGAGTTATACTTAAGGTGATGAAACCAGTCCGGCTGGTAGAGCGAACCTGGTTTTATCCACAAATTCATGAGTTCGACTCTCTGGAGTGGCATGCCTTGTGTGGTTTTCTCATAAAATTGGTGCAATAGGTGTTAAGTAGTGTGTCTCAGGTTCAAGGCGGGATGTGAGATTAGTAGCGTCTCACAGGCTATTGGTATCGAGTTACAGACTTAATGTCCTGACGGCCGTTTAAAAAAGAAGAGTTATACTTAAATTCACATGACCTGTTACCAAAAAAATGGGCACTTCGAAAAAGGAAGTAAAATAAATAGAATGGAAAAGTGGTCGAATAAAAACTGAAATGATAGTGATAAATGCTAGCAAGATTTTTTTTTTTAACGGTCAACAAATCAAACCCGAGCACTTTCGGGACACCCTTTCAACAAATTCAAGTATTCCGAGAGTACCCGAGTTGTCAAACACCAATTTCGAGGAAAACCCGGTAACCCACCCGCCTGTAAACACAGGGCCGTCTCCGAAAACGTCAAAAAAAATTTGGGCCTCGGGCGAAAAAGAATTTGGGCCTAAAAATTTGTAAAGAGGAATCTATACATCTAATAAAACAAAGTCCATGAGGACACTTGGCACTCCCACATTCATCCTCAATTGTGTAGCCAATCATATTGTGCCAAGTGTCTCATTGTGAGAATTTATAAAATTTTTCATTTAAAAAAAAAAAAAACCCGAAAATATATATACTAACACAAAACACACGGACATAACAATCCTCATTATACTCGCCTCCAACCATACAAACCTGCGAAACCCTAATCAGAGAAATCAAGGGCGATTCAACCAATCATTCATCTCCAATCTAAGGTAATCTCTATTTCATTCTTATTTCATTGAATCCATCTTCATCTCTCATTTTCACTGTGTTTTTTTTTCGTTTTTTTCTCATATCTTTGTCGATTGAAGGTTTCTTTTTCCCGGTTTTCATTGTATTTGATTATATTTATCTTTCGATTTGTGTGTTATGTTACGACAAAGAAAACCTTGGTTTGCCCTTAATTAGGGTTCTTGATTGTTTGATTAGGTTTCTTGATTGTTTGATTAGGGTTCTTGAATGGATATGGATGGACTCGGACAGTGTTTTTTTTTGATTTGGCATTGATGATGTTAGGTCAAACTTAGGTTTTTAGAAGATTAGATTGATGTTGTTTTGATGCAAGTTTGTATGAACATTGTGAATATGACTCGATTATATAAAGATTTCAATTTGGGATTTTCAATTTAAGTTTTTCACTAATTATACTTTCAGTGACATTAATCTGTTTTCAAAAATTAATAGGTTTTAAGATTTTTCAGATTTGTCATTTATGTATTCATCTAATGATGCAATTTTAGTTATATGAATTCATGTTTTAATTTGTTTTTACTGATAATACAGGTGGTTTAAAGGTCGTCTCAGAATGGTGTCCGGATTTTGGGTGAAATCAGAGGGCAAAGAACGTGTATGTATGGTAAGCAACCTTTCTTATGCGTTAAAAATCCGTTGGTTGTTAATATATGTTCATTGATCACTGCACAGTATTCGGATGGAGAATCTTTATTAACTGAAAATCCAATACATTAATTTATAATCAACTGTTTTTGGTATTGATTTGTAGGCCTTGCCTGGTGAATATAAGGAATGGATTACTAAGTATGGATTCCCTACTGGCATGACCAGAATTCATACTTTAGATGAGAGATCATTTGAAGTTAAAGTGATGAATATAGCTGGGAAATGGTTTTTTTACAACGGCTGGAAGCATATGATAACCACGCTAAATTACCCAAGTGGTTGTCACTTTGTTTTTGAGTTCGAAGAAATGCTCAACTGTTTTAATATGTATACTTTTCATCAGGATGCCATAGCTGCACCAGGCAAGTATTTCTACTGCAAACTTGATGACCCACTCAGTGATGTGAATCGCCTGGTATGTTTTTTAAATGATGTGTAGAACCATGACATAACGCCTTAAATACATTAATATGTAGTAATGTTTCAACATTGTTTTTCAACTTTCCAGCATATAAGTTGCTTCGTTCATCATGGTTTGTACAATCGAAACCCTCCAATGGAACCGATTATGGTTAGCTCATTTCCAGGTAATCTCATGTATATAATTATTTGTTAGATAATGAGACTTTTTTAAATCTTGATGTTCATAATGATAACAGTGGTTAGATATTCATCTCCCTTGCAGGGCATGTTTTCCAGATCCAACTTGAATACGATGGTGATGAGATTTTCATTACCCAGGGATGGCCGTACATGAAACAGAGGTTTAAGATAACAACAGATCATCTGATGGTCTTTGAAATTTACAACGAGGTTTGTTTGTCGATTCGAAATTTCAATAAATATCATTAATTTTGTTTGAAATTTACATCATTAATTTGTACACTTTTCATGTTTTTCATTGTAAAATTAACAGAAAACATTGGAGTTGTCCATCTTTGAGAAAAACAAGCTGACCCTGCCTCCGGAGTTGTGGGAGGACGTTGAACAGCCCGAGGATGATCACCATAATCATGAGGAAATAGTTTCTGTTTCTGATGATGATGGAGAAGAGTATTCAGATGAAGATGATATGGAAACTGATGATGATGAATCTGGATCGGATGAAGATGTATCCGATATAGAAGATTGGGCCGTTCCAGTTGTGTTTGTAGTTGACAAGCATTTTGTAAGTATTATATGTTAAAGCAATATATTATAATCATTTTGATGCTAAATAAACCTTTTTTTAACAAATTTCATGTATGGTTATTGTTTTAGCGGATGAAGACACAATGGGCGAAGGCCAATGGCTTGAACAGGCCGCGGTCATTGACAATTAAGGATGGTGAGCAAAATAGCTGGGGTGTTTCTGTTGGTATTGAAGACAGGGGATCGAGTAAGCGTTATTACATCAAAGGTATGTCTGTGTTTGTTGCTGATAATGATTTGCAGGCTGGTGATCAGGTGCATTTCCGTTGGTTTGAAAAACGAGGTCTGTTCAAGCTCTCTAAAGTAGTTAGGGTTGATGGTAATTAGTTAGCTTACTGGTGGTAGTTTTTTGGATCTGAATCACATACTTTTGGTCCTAAGTCGTGGTGGTTTTTGGATCAATATAGTGGTTGTGGGTAACTCTTAACACGATGGTTATGGTGGTTTTTGGGATGATGATTAATGTTAGTGGTCACATACATTGATTTGTTTTTTGTGTTGATATGTGTTTTGAAAAATATATTTGTTTTATGGTTTGTGTTTACGACATATGATCTTCTATGGTTTAATAGTTGTTAGCAATAATTTGGGAAATATGTTTTTTTTAGAATTAGGTAACTATGCTTAATATGATGTGATTGCTATAATGAGAATTAAAATTTAGACAACTTTAGATTTTACAAATTGACTTTGTTAATATTGTTGATTAAAACTTAAATTTGGTAAATTAAATTACATTAACATTAAACATTCTGATTATTAACATACTTAAATTTCGTAAGTTTGACTTTTTATTTGAAAAATTCCCAAGTTTTTATATCTTCCATTTTAAAAGAAATATAGATGTTTTTTAATATTTTAAAGTCAAAAGTAATTAATAATTTTCAAATTCAAACCGTTTTATGTTGAGAAACAAGATTTTTGGAAAGACAATCAATTAACGATGTGTAATTGACTACTTTTTATGGTTTCAATCAAGCTATAATTTATCTTTTTGACATCCTAATTTATGGCGTTGACTTTTTTCTGTTAAAATAGTGTTGCTGTGTAACTGTTACCACCTTGGTATGGTTGTTTTTGGAATGTGATTAACTGTTAGTGGTTACATACATTGGTGTGTTTTACCTGTTGATATGTCGTTTGAGAAATAGATTTATGATATTCTTTTTTTTTAATACATATGAATGCTTATTAACAAAGTCAACCGTTTTATTTGAAAATGTTAAATTTTTCGAATACCATTTAAAAAAAAAAAGAAAACGTTTTTTAATATTTTAAACTCACAAGTAATTAATAATTTACAAATTAAAAACGTTTTAATTTGACAAACAAGATTTTTGGAAAGACAAAAAATTAAGGATATCTAAATGATTACTTTTTATACTTATTATATAAATCCGCGCTAATTTAGTATTTTCATATCCTAATATTAGTCGTTGACTTTTTTACAATAAGATTTAAGAAACAACATTTATTTTCATAATTTCGGAAACTTTGACCACTTAATTTGATTGAAAATGTATTATGGAAACCTTTAAACTTAATCAATTAGATTGCCATTTCATATTTTGTTTCTATTTATATAATCTATACTAAAAATACAACATTTCTTCCTTATTTATGATAGCTATACGAAATTATATATACATGTACAATTCAATCGATTATAATTCAATCTTTTTCTTCTACATTTCGCAGGTAGCATATACTACTTTAGGTTCTTACATTGTTTATTTATATATCACACGAGTACTAACATTTTTTAGTTCGCGGTTATTTGTGATAAATATTACACACGTGCAGGCAGATGGATCCAAATAATGTAACATTTTTGAATGACATAACATGGCGGCTGAGTAATTACACAATCAAAGTTAAGGTACTTAGACTTTGGAAGAGAGCAAATCGAAAGATACCAGGTGAAACTCTTGCCATTGATATGGTTGTTATGGATGAACAGGTTAGATTTGATATCATCATTTCCTTTGTCACATATATGTTACACGAGTCCATTTAATATTTTTTCTGGTCAAACTATGTTTTCTAATTACATATTTTCACGCAGGGTTCTAAAATGCAAGCGATTGTGTGGAATAGATACATGAAGAAGCATGAAAAATTTCTACGTGAAAATGAAGCATATTATATCTATAGACCACAACTAGCGGATAACAAATCTGTTAAACACTTTTCTAAAAATGACATATTATCGTTTACTTTTGAAACAAATCTTACAAAGTGTAACAGATTTGATGGTAGCCAATATGGTTTTAATTTCTCTTCTTTTGAGTCTATTAAGTCTGGTAACCTTTCTCAGGAACAAAGGATTGGTAGTTTTCGAAACCTTAATCTTTTATATATATTTATTCTTTTAATTTGTCTTCTTATGTATTAGTTGAAATAACATTTTAAATATTTTAGATTTCATTGGGTTTGTTGAAGAATGGAGTCCACCCGAGCCTATCGAAACAAAAGCTGGATTGAAAATGAAAATGAACCTACTCTTGATTGATCTAGAGTATGTGTTTCATTTTTTCTATTCATAATTTATTATCTCATAATCTTTCATGTTATATTCATGTGTCATTTGTACGATTAATACTTAGGAAGAAATGTTTGAAATTTATGCATGATCTAATAAAAAATGTATTGTATGTAGTGGGGTAAAAATGTCATGTTCTTTGTGGGATGAATATAGTGAGCAGATGTTTGAGTACATCAAGCAGAATGAAGCTGAAGTCCATGTTGTTCTTATTGTTCAATTTGGTAGCTTTACCAATTATAAAGGTTTGTCATTTCTTGCAATTTGTATTACATTTGACATTTTTATTACTTTTTTTAAAAAAATAACGCTTGCTTTTTTTTTTTTTTAAAGGTAATATAAGTTTGCAAAATGGGTTCAATATAACTCGCCTGTTTATCAACGAAGATATTGACGATATTCGTGCTTTTAAGAAAAGGTGATATGTTTAAATTATCCTGTAATTATTTACATATATCTAAATATTTGAGTTATTATATATATGTTATATTAATTTTTTTATATTTACAGTTATATTGAAAAGTTTTTTTCTACGGAATCATCTTCTGTACAACGATCTCTTGGATCGTCTGGTAGTATGAATATTAATGATGAATTCTTGAATAAAACTCCTTTCAGCACTATTCGTGATCTTCCTTTGATAACAGAGGTAAGACTCAATTGATTTATCATATCATTATATACAAGTTTTATTTAAAATTCATTTTTTAACCGATTCCTGTTTCTTTTGTAGGTTAACAAACAGGTCATTGTTCTTGGAACCATTAAGGGTGTCAATGATAAAGATGAGTGGTATTATTTGGGATGTGAGCACTGTAATCACAAGGTGGAGCCGACCTTAAGTTTACCTGATGATAATGAAGAAACAGATGTTACTTCGTTTAAACAGGTGTTAGTTTGCCCCAATAGAGAATGTCCAAAGCACATCGTCTCTGCTGATCCAGTGTATGCTTTATCTTAAATATGTACATCTTAAAGTAAAACACTATTAAATTTGTTTAATAATATTTTGTAATTTGTAAATGTAGGTTTAGAGTACCTTTAAGGGTTCAGGATTTTACTGGTATTACATCCCTTACTTTGTTTGATCGTGAAGCAAAGAAATTGCTGGGAATGTCAGCAATGCAACTTTTAGAAAAATCTAAGCAGGTAAGTTGTTTATATTCAGTCCAAAACAAATTACTTATTTTGCTTTATATTATGTATGTCATTTGTTATTAAGGTTTCTGGTGAAGAAAAAACAACTCCAACTGAGTTTCATGCTCTTGAAGACAAAAAGTTTGCGTTCAAAATTAAAGTGGGTCAATTCAATATTGACAAGCACCTAGACGGATATAGTATATGCAAGTTTACGAATGAGTCATCGATACTTTCTTCACTAGAACAAAAGTTCTCCGATATTCAGGTTTTTATTCCCGTCCTATATTCCTTTATAAGTTGATTTTATAAAAATTTCTTATTGTTTTACTATATAATCTGGCACATACAAATCCTTTAATGTTTTTAGGTGGATCAACCTGGATTTGAAAGCTTGGATGGAGTTGAATCGTCTACACAAAATGCAGTCTCTCTTAAGGTTCTTTTCACCTCTTAAATCACTCCCGCAATTAAATTTAAATTGCTACTATTATCAAACTTTTTACCTTTCATTTACTTTTGTAGGATTCTGTTGGAGATAACAACACTCCAGAATCATCTTGCAGAGTTAGTCTGGTCCATGATGTAACACCCCAACCGATGGCGGAATCATCGAGGTGTCACGTAGTGACGATTGTTCAAAAGCACATGGTACTAAAATGTAAATATTATTGAATAATCCAAAATTGTCTTACATGGAAATGGAAAATACATTGTCTAAATGAAATGTAAATATTGAAATAACTTAATTAAAATTAAGCACTAAATGTTCCTTGCTAAAGCACTAGATCAAACTGCACCTGAAACATGTACAAAAATAGGTTTGGTCAACATATGAAATGTTGGTGAGCATTCCTAGTTTTGATATATATAGTAAGTTAAAAAGAAATACAATTCAAGTGCAAGCTACAGTGCAAATATGTAAACTATGTATCATACAAATGAGCGAAATCAACCCTGTGACTGTATAATGTACTGTATGAACGGTGGTGTACTCATCCAATAAATGGGTGATAACTTAACAATGGCCACGGATTCTCCGATGAAAAAGGGGGAGAATCAATCTAGGCGGGTTGTCAATCCAAATAGCGCTATACAATGTTAAGGTCGGCTTGTACCATGTTAATGATTTCACTAAGTACAAATGTAATCCACATGTAATGTCTAAGCATAAAGCACGTTGTAAGCAATTGCACATAGTACTAGAATTGTATTTTTGAAAATGTAAACTTGTAATTGTAATTTGTAATAGTGTACATGTAACACCCCAAAAATGAATAAAAGCAAAAAGGAGATAGGAAGTACTCACTTTCGCCAAATGACTAGATGACTAAGCGAGCGTGAAAATGCAAGCAATCCAAAGATTCAACAACGAAACTAGTCCAATTTAGAAGAAAAGAAACTGAATAGGAAAAATATCAAGCTTCCAATTCGCCAATTACAAGAGGTTATAATCAAAGCTTTAAATGTAGAAGTAATATACTCTAGAAGAAAGGTATGAGGGAGAGTTTAATCGAATTGAAACAATCGATTTAGAGGTGCAAAGTGTAACACCCCAACCGATGGCGGAAACGTCGGGATGTCACGTATTGATGATTGTTTTAGTAGCACATGGTATAAATTGAAATTTTAAATAATTTATTCATAACATAAATATCCAAAATGAAATGATGTCTAGAAATCCAAATACATGATATCAAATAAAGCAACAACTTCAAATAACTTCAAACAAAAACTTCATGATAATTCCTCATGCATACTCAAAGCCTCAGCTTCATTGTTACCTGAAACATGTTAATTTTGAAAATATTTTTGGGTCAACAAAAGTTGGTGAGAATTACATAGGTTTTGATAATCGAATAAAACTTGTACAATTCAAGTGTCATGGCAAGTCTAGTCCATATGTGAAAACATACTAGAAGTAAATCGAGTGCATAATCAACCCTTGTGACTGTTATAATGTGGTACATCCCATACGCTCATGGTTCACTCGAATATGTTATGCGATAACAAACACCCACGCTACCTTTGTAGGAGGCACGTATCCGGGTGGGATTGTCAGTCCAATAGATCTATCATTGTATACCGTCGGCTGATCAATGTTAATGATTATGCTAGAATATTGTGCTTACCCTAGTCATGTTTAAGACATAATGCAACATAGAAAAACACATAGACACTTTATGATTGAATTGCATATAGAATGTTGTAACATGTTTCACCCCAAAAATGGTGATAAATAGAAAGGGGGCTATGTAAAACTCACCTTGATTGTAATGACGAACGTGTAAGGAAATAACGAAGACCGACATAATTCCTAAAGCTTGAATTACGCGTCGCGAGTCCCTAAAATATTATTGCAACTTTAATATAATCTAAATTCCCCGTTACACAAAATAGAAAACTTATACTCTTAGTTCATTAAATCATGATTTAATATGTGAAATATATTTATATACGTAAAGTTATTTAGTGATGGACACATGTTTTGTTAAGACCTTTTTTTTTATTTATTTAAAAGTTTTACAACTACACATGTTTGGTAAAAACCCTTTCCCATAACCCAAAAGTCAAACAACAATACTCCTTACTCATATTCAGACAACACTCCACACAAATTAAAGTACTTTAACATTTATTTCCATAACTAAACCAAAACCCACCAACACACATAAATCACATGGATCCCCACCCAAACTCTCTAACTAGCTAAAAAAAACGGTACCTGCAGCAGAAGGGGGTGCAAAACAAATGGGCTCATGTTTCGGACGTAGAAGTGGTTCGAACGTTTGAAGCGACGGTGGTGGTCAAGCGATGGCGTTTAAGTGTCGTTTAGGGGTAAAGGTTGATGGTGATGAATAGTTTGTTTTGTGGTTGTGGTCTTGTCGGTTCCGTCTGGTTATTGTTCATCGGAACTTAGTGGTCGGAAAAAGGCAAAAGGGTCGAGAGGAAAACTATGGCGGCTGGAAAAACTTGGCTCCGGCGAGTTAAATTTCACGACAAGGAGGGTTTGTGACGTCAAATTGAGGGTGGCGTAGCATTTGTACGAGTCTACTGATTTGATATGAGGGTTCTATTTATACTCGATGTTGACTAAACGCGTCAGTTGACTTTTGTTCGGATTTTAGACCGCAAATCATGCTGTTGACGAGAAGATTTAACGCGTGAACAGTGTCGGCATGAGTCAAGGATGCGTAGGATTCATTTAATGGGTCAGCGTGTGTGTTATGGGGCTTCCAAAAATAGGCCGGATTTTGGCCGGATTACCCGCCGGACTTTGGTTGGGTTATGTTTTACATCACATTAACGATATTTGTGCTAGTTGTCTGCTTGTCTGCTTGCTACATTAAGTTCACGCAAAGTTTTATTTTCATATTACAACTTATATTATTATATTAATATAATTAATTTCAGCTGCTTCACTCGTTTTTCTCGTATAACTTTTAACCTACAACGTTTTATAAAAATACGAATATACTGATGAGACGAACTTATTTTTCTCTACGTTTTGACCCAAGTTTCATAAAAATGGAGTAGGGCCAAATATAATATATTATATTATATTATCACTAGACGGTCTCTTATAATACTAATTAGTCGCCTAGATCTCATACTTCAAATAATCATGTTTTTCATCACTTGCTCGTTAACTAGCTTTAAATATATGAGTATCCCTCTCACATGTTATTGGTTTATTTTACTAATCAATGAGCCGTTTCATATACTAATAAATGTGAACCAACATATTTTATTTATATAACAAAAATCGGGATGTTACATTTAGTGTCTTAATAATTATTATTATTTATTATAAAAAAAATGTAATATATATATATAGTTAAAAAAATTAATTGAAAATTTTTTTTTTGTGATGTTACACAAAGTGTAATGGGTCATAGGTGGGTTTTTATACTAGTTTTGGATTCAATTAGCCATTAAAATTGGTCAACACCATAAAGTAAGGTTTTATGATGAATTGAATATTTGACTATGACTTTGACTGTTTGACTAAGACTTTGACTAGGACATTGACTGGGACTTTGACTGAGACTTTGATTGTGACTTTGACCGAGACTGTCTTAGCGGACCGCGGGGGCTAAAAAAAATAATTTTTCTAATTTAATCAATTTTAAGTTATAGACTTGTTTCCTTCTGTTTCTAAGTTGTTTTAGGACCGAAAATCAAGGGCTTTGAGTATCAAGGTCTGAAACATACGTGCTCGGGTGTAGATGTGAGTATAAAACGTGCATACTTTTACTTATAAAAATTATAAGTTTTATTAAATTGTGAATTTTGGTCCTATTAAAATACAAAGGTTAAAAATGAAAATTTCGAAATAGTTGAGGAACCAATTATGCACATTTATGAAAAGTGAAGGGTGCAGGTTGTCACACATGACGAGCAGGAAGTGAAGCGTAGCCTCGACAAAGTTTACGGTCTAGAAGATGATGCAAGTGAGTCTACTACCAAAGTGTGTAAGGGTGATAAGAAAGTTTGCACGGACAAATCAGTTGAGATCCCCCTGTTGATCCCAAAGCTTGAAAAATAAGAACATTTATCCGTTTGTTTACTATTTTTTTGGGGATTTTTTCTGGATGTTTGTTTATGGTTTGAGACAATTTGTTTTTTATTATGGTTTGTTTGATGTTTGCTACTATTTTTCATTTGAATTAATTGTTGGTTTGAACATTTATGTTTTTTTCCTTACCTTTGGCAAATAATTGTTGCGTTGTTGAATAAATTTTAATTATTTATACGTTATTTTGAATTGTCTATAAGAATCATAACATTATTTATAAGTCCACCTATATATAATTCACATTTTTTTATCATATTTATATTATTTACAAACAATTTATCAAACATAAAGTTCTAATACATTCAATAACATTATTCAACAAAATATGACTAATATTTAATTATATTCCGTTTTTACAAACAATTTTTTTAAAAAAATGTTTTTAAGTTACTTTAATATAAAATTCTAAGTACTATAACGAAAGATTATGTTAAAATTACAAAGTTGCTATAGTACAATTAACTTAAACAAGTGTATTGTAATTACATACTTAATAAAAAAAAAACATAAAAAATACTAAATATAATTAAGTTGACTTTTTCGTTTACTTTAAAATTCAAATAGTATTTCTTTAATAATGGTAAGTATTTAAGCTTATTAATAAACATTTTTAATTAAAAATTCTTTGTAATTACACACTTGCTAAAAATAAAAAACGTTACATCTCCATAAATTCAAATTTTCAAAAAATTTGAATTGTAATTACACCAAAAAATTCAAATCCTGAAATTCCTTTAATCATGGTAAGTAATTAACCATATTAAATAAGTTTTTTGACTAGAAATTTAATTTTTAAAAATCTATAAAACCCTACTACTATAAATCAAAGCAACACGTTTCATATAAAGGAATCCATTCAGTCTTACAAACAAATCAGAAGACTCAAATATTCAAGAGTTCATCTTTGCTTTTTTCTGTTTTCTCTACTTTCTATCAAACAAGTTGAAGGTAAGTAATTCTTTTATTTCAATATTACATATTTTCGCATAACATGATTATCTACATGTTTTTTCTTTACTGTTCCATCAAAGAAGTTGAAGGTATGTAATTCTTTAATTTCAATATTACATATTTTCGCATAACATGATTATCTACATGTTTTGTTTAGTTCGCATAACTTGATTATTTGTAGTTTATGTTGATTTATAATATATTGTTAGTTAAGTATTATGTATCGTTGAATGTTTACATATATATAAACCTATCATCCATAATTTTAAGTTTGTTTATATTTTGTTAAACTCTTATCATGCATTTTATGTAGAATTGCCTCCTTTTAGTTGAAACGGGACGTAAAAGACTATCTAACAGTTCGAATGGTAATTTTTTTGGCATAAATATACAATGTATTTCTATTTGTATTATTTTTGATTTGTCATCTAATTTTTCGATTTTTTATAAGGTGATGACAAATGAACGCCATTATCTAATATCTCAAACGGTACACTTATTTCGTAGTTATATATGTCTTTATTTATATTAGCGTTTAGTTATGTAACTAATACATAATTCTTCACAGTTATCTCCCATGAAGAAAAAGTTAAGCACGCGGCCGAGTGTCGTAAATATAGAAAATTACAACTGGATGCAAAGAGATGCAAGGTGAACAATCATAATAATGGAATTCAAAATGTGCCGCCAACTACAATATTTAATCGTTACTCCGTTGAACGTTCCAACCATTATATTCAGCAAAGCTCATCTTTCCAAAGTACATTGAATGTTTCTACACCCGGTAAACCAACGAATAACACTTTTTACTTTTAAGTCTTTCTATACAGTCTGAACTACCATTCCACATTTATAATTTAAGTCAATTTTATTTGTTCGTCTATTTTTATAGGACAATTGCAACAAAATCCTTTGTTTAATTTATCAAATGGTATTTTTATTTATTTAAACTACATGTTTTACTGTATACGAATATCCTATTTTCTTATTGATTTCATTATAAAAACTAATACTATTTCATACGTTGTTTCTACGCTTGAAGTCAATAAAAATATTGCAACGGAGTGTCCAAAATCCAGAAAACTACAAATGGATGCTAAGAGAGTCAATGCTAATCAATGTCAAAATTCAAACTCATCAACATCCAGAAGTACTTTAGTTTCAATCGATATGTCATCCTTTAGATCAACCTTCAACAACCCATTTAACGCATCCTTTTCTGGTAATAAATTTGTATGACATTTAAATATTCGATAGCTTTACTTTTTAAATTGATGACAAATTTTTTACTCTAACACTGTCTCTTTGTTATTTCATTATGTATTATCAGGTTCCACACAAAGAACTCCTTTGTCCAATGTTACAAACGGTATCATAATTCTATGTTATACAAGTTTTTTTTTTTACATTAGTCCTTTATTTTAACATTAAACGTTCATTGAATATACAAACTGATATTATTTTTATCCATAGTTTCCGTGCCTGAAGTCCAAAGACACAAATCTGCAGAGTTACGAAACGTTAGAAAAGCACAACTTGATTCAAAAAGACGTAAAGTTGGTTCTGTTAGTAGACCTCGAAAACAACCCACTGTTGCACATGAGTGTTCAAATGATGACACGCTAAGAACTCCTACTTATCCAACCCCATCTGGTGCAATTTGCTTTGTGTCGATTAATGTAATGAATTTCTGAATCTTATTAATACTAACTTTTAAATGTTATTCTTAATTACAGGTGGACTTACTGATGTTAATACGGTCTCACTTGCATCATCTTCTGCTCAAAGAGAACCGATTAATACATCAAGGAATAATCAACGTTGCATCTCACCTGTCCGAATGGTTAGTTTGTCTGACGAAGAAAATGTGGAACCTCAAACAATTGAAGGCTTGCAATTTAAGGGTGTCTCTAAAGGTAAATATTAAATTTACAAAACATTTAAAAGCTTTTTTTTTTCTTTTATAAGTTAATTTTATTTTATTTATTCTGTTTGCAAGATTATCTGGATCATGGTGATCAAACGGTTGTATGTCAAATGTGAAATGCAAAATTGTGGAGGTCAGAAGCTATTAGAAGCGTAAATGTTGGTGGAAGAACAAGCTATATGCTATGTTGTGGTTATGGAAAGGTACAACTTCCAGATTTCAAAGAGAGCAATTTAGATTATCAGAACCTTTTCAAGAACATAGAATTAAAGAGCAAATATTTCTTAAAGCACATTCGCCGCTTCAATTCTATGTTTTGTTTTACTTCAATGGGAGGGAAGGTTGATTCAAATATCAATAGTGGAAAGGCTCCCTTCATATACAGAATAAGTGGTGAGAATTATCACACGATGGGTGGTCTTCTTCCTTATGATGGTTCGAAACCGAAGTTTTCGTAGTTATATATATATGACACTGAAAATGAAGTTTCAAACCGAAAAAACATTTATAGGTAATATTCTAAAAATTTTATTCTACTTTTTTTTAGCCCTGTATATAAATTTTAATTTATTAAAAATTATTTTTACATTCATTTCAGTAAGGAAAAGGAAAAGTGTAAGGATATTTCTGACCTCCTTGACATTGAAATCATTCAGTACCTGAAGTCGATGTTAGACTCAAATAATCAGCTTGTGAAAAGTTATAGGAGTGTACGGGATCGATTTCATGAAAATCCTGAAGTTACCCTTAAGTTGCGTCTTATTGGTAGGAGAACTAAAGATGGCCGAACATACAACCTACCAACTTCGTCAGAAATCGCTGCTCTTATTTTTTCAGACAATGATGAGCAGCTTGACAATAGAGATATTGTCGTGGAATCAAGATCAGTGGGACTTCAGCGTATATCTGAACTTCATCCGTCGTATCTAGCCCTGCAGTATCCATTGCTTATTCCGTTTGGAGAAGATTGTTATAGGGTTGATATACCACATAGGGAAGAGAGGAAATATAAAAAGAAGGTAGATTCAAAGTGTTCAATGAGAGAGTATTTTGCATATCATATTCAGGACAGAGTTGGTAAGTTCTCATTGATTTTGAATGCAAGGCGGCTTCTTCAACAGTTTTTGGTTGACGTTTATACAATGATTGAGAGTGAGCGCTTATTTTATGTCCGTTTCCAGCAAAGTAAACTTAGGTGTGAAACTTATACTAATCTTCAAACGTTGAACCAAAATGGACCTACTGACTTGGCAAAAGTAGGGACACCTGTGATTTTACCCTCTTCTTTTACTGGTGGTGCACGCTACATGAGGGAAAATTATCTTGATGCAATGGCTATTTGTAAAAGGCATGGATACCCTGATTTTTTTATTACAATCACATGCAATCCAAAATGGCCTGAAATTAGACGGTTTCTTAAAGACAAGAAGACAAATCCAGAAGACAGGCCAGATATTTTAGCTAGACTATTCAAAGTTAAGCTAGACTCAATCATGAAAGATTTACGTGAAAAAGCACTATTGGGCAAAACTTCAGCAGGTAAAATTCATTACCAAAAAAAAAACTTCCAATATATATTCATATATTAGCATCTTTATTCACTTATACTAATACAATTTTTATTTGTTGTTTCTAAATAGTAACGTGTTTTATTAACTAACTTTCTAACTATATTGTTTTACTTTATGTTTCAGCGGTCTATACTATAGAGTTCCAAAAACGTGGACTGCCCCATGCTCATATCTGTTTGTTTCTTAAAGAAGCCAGTAAGCTACCCACAATTGAACACGTTGATCGTTTTGTTTCGGCTGAAATCCCTGATAAGAATCTTGATCCGGAGTTGTTTAGTCTTGTGAGTGACTTTATGATGCATGGACCATGTGGACGTGAATATCCGAACTGTCCGTGCATGCTTGACGGTAAGTGCTCCAAGAAATTTCCAAAGAAGTTTTCTTCTGCTTCAACGTTAGATTCAAATGGATATCCGGTTTATAGAAGAAGAGAGTCAGGGATATTTGTTGAAAAAGGAACTGCTACGTTAGACAATAGACATGTGGTCCCTTATAATGCAAAACTTTTAAGGCGTTACCAAGCTCATATCAATGTTGAATGGTGTAACCAGGCTGCTTCAATTAAGTATTTATTTAAATACATTAATAAAGGACCTGATATGGCTAAAGTTGCTTTTGTAGAAGATAATGGAGAAGGTGAAGAAGTGATGCAAAAAGATGAAATCAAAAAACATTTTGATTGTAGGTTCCTTTCAGCATGTGAAGCTTCGTGGAGAATATTTAAAAATGAAGTGCATTATAGATACCCTCCAGTTATAAGGCTTCCATTTCATCTGCCCGGTGAGCAAAGTGTTGTATATGGTCCAAAAGAAAATATTCAAAATGTGCTCGACAAACCAACGGTGGCTGCAACAATGTTTCTAAAATGGATGGAACTGAACCAAAACGAAGCTGTGGCACGTGAACTAAGTTACATTGAAATCCCAAGTAAATTTGTCTGGAAAGATGAAGAAAAAAATGGGACTTTCGAAAGATGGGTAAGGCAATTGGTCGTGTTCACATGGTTAATCCATCTATGGGCGAGGCGTATTTTTTGAGAGTTCTTCTAAATAAAGTAAAAGGCCCTAGATCATTTGAGGAGATAAGAACGGTCAATGGAGAAATCTTACCAACATTTCGTGATGCATGTTATGCTCTTGGCCTCTTAGACGATGACAAAGAATATGTAGAAGCTATTGAAGAGGCTCATTATACAGGTTCTGGATATTCTCTTCGTAATTTGTTTGCGATGATGTTGCTGTCTAATACCTTATCTAGGCTTGAGCATGTTTGGGAAAAATCATGGAAGTATCTGTCAGATGGTATTATGCGTAGACACGAAGACTTATTCCAAATTGAAGGTAACAAATTTTAATTTCGAAATTTAATAAATTTATTTTTTTTAATGTCCCTTTTCTTTTAAATTGAATGTTCAAACTTTTTCGTTTTTAGGTTTGTCTCTTCCTGATGAACAAATAAAGAACCTTACGTTGCTTGAAATTGAGAAACAGTTGCTTCGGAATAACTCAAGCCTGCGTAGGTTTCCTTCTATGCCTTATCCGGATAATGATTCGATATCATCTGCAAATAACCGTTTGATTCTTGATGAGCTGAATTATCAAGTAAGTACGTTGGCTGAGGAATTTCATACCCATTCACGTTCTTTAACTGATGAGCAACGTTCAATTTTTGATCAAATCATTCATGCGGTTGATGGTAACAAAGGTGGGCTATTCTTTGTTTATGGTTTTGGAGGAACTGGTAAAACCTTTTTATGGAAAACGTTGTCTGCTGCCATAAGATCTAAAGGACAAATTGTTTTGAACGTTGCATCCAGTGGTATTGCTTCTCTGCTGTTATCTGGTGGAAGGACAGCGCATTCTAGGTTTCGTATACCTTTGAATGTTACTGAACAATCATTGTGCGGTATAAAGCCCAATAGTGATATTGCTGATTTATTGAAGCAAACTAAGTTAATTATTTGGGATGAAGCTCCAATGATTCACAAGCATGCTTTTGAGGCACTTGATCGTACAATGAAAGACGTCCTGCAATCAAATTCTTCACCTAATTCTGATTTGCCTTTTGGTGGTAAGGTTATGGTTTTGGGTGGTGATTTTAGACAGATCCTTCCGGTTGTTCCAAATGGTAGTAGAAGAGATATTTTAAATGCATCAATAACTTCTTCTCCTATTTGGAATAGTTGCAAAGTCCTCACTTTAACAAAAAACATGAGGTTAACTTTGGGTAACAACACGTCTGAATCCGATGAAACAAAGGCATTTGCAAACTGGCTTCTTGAATTAGGTGAGGGTAAAGTTGGTGAGTCAATTCATGATGATGAGTTTGATGTGGACATTCCAGATGATCTTCTTATTAAGGGTACATCAGATCCGATTTATAGATTAATTGACTTCGTCTACCCTTCACTTATCCAACTTTACAAAGATAAGGATTACTTTGGAGAACGAGCAATACTTGCACCTACAAATGAAGTCGTACATGATATAAATGAAAGGCTTCTTGCATTGTTTCCTGGAGATGAAGTCGAGTATCTGAGCTCTGATAGTATATGTCAGATTGAGAATGGTAATAACCGTTCACAGGAAGACTTATACTCTCCTGATGTCCTTAATGGTTTAAAAATTTCTGGGTTACCTAACCATCGTTTAGCACTTAAAGTTGGTGTACCCGTCATGTTGTTGCGAAACATAGATCAACAAAATGGTTTGTGCAATGGAACGAGATTACGAATCACCAGACTTGCAAAGCGTGTTATTGAAGCCGAGATCATATCAGGTGGAAACATTGGTACCAAAACTCTTATTCCAAGAATAAATTTGATACCATCTGATATCAAGATTCCAGTAAAGTTTCAAAGGCGTCAATTCCCAATAAGCGTATGTTTTGCAATGACCATCAATAAAAGCCAAGGACAGTCTTTATCAAAGGTTGGATTGTATTTAAGAAACCCTGTATTCTCACACGGCCAGCTTTATGTCGCATTATCAAGAGTTAAAAGCAGGGCAGGCGTGAAGTTACTTATACTGGATGCTGATGGGAAAGTGATGACTAAAACAAAAAATGTTGTTTATAAGGAAATTTTCAGCGATATTTGAATAAATGTGTATTCGTTGCTTTTAAATTTTAATAAAATGTTTCTACTTTATTTTTCTTATACGTTATACTACTCCAAATAATCGTACGTTGGTAAACTGCGTGTCAACGCGGGCAAATATCTAGTGAATTATAAAAAAAAAATTGAGTATAGTGCTAGAGCCAAGAATTGAACTTGGGGTCTCTACATTAAATTAATGTGGTTTTTCCAACTACACTAACAAGACTTTAATGTATAAAACACAAATATATATCCTAAATATAGAATTTAATATATACATACGCATATTTTATAAAAACGTTCGGGCCCATTTAAGAGTCGGGCCCGGAGCCGGTGACCACCCGGCACACCCTCCTGGCCGGCCTTGTGTAAACACAACGATGAAATTACCGGTAAAATCCGTCTGACTCAAAAATCAAATCTAGGATTCCCTTGGTCTTCTATCATTATTCACCATTTATTCACCATTGTCTCTACCACTGCACTATAGTATTGACATAAATGCTAGCAAGATACTAGAATAAAATACATTAATCATTCAATTTAATTCACAAATTAAATATGTATTCATAGTTTTTAAATTGAGAAAAAAAAAATAATTAAACATGTATTCATAATTTTTTAAACTGAGAATTCAATTCAAATCTTATAATAGAGAAAAATGCAAATTTAGAATCTGATTACTGATTAGTTGGAAAAAATTAAATTAAATTAAATTAAACAGTAGTTTTTTAAATTAATTTCCAATTATTTATTTCATATGATACATAAATGGAATCTATTAGGATCTGTCAGAATAAGAAGTCAAGTACATGATAAAAGACAGTTGATATTTACAAGCTCACAACACCTTAGTTCTATTTCCTCTCTCCAAGGCAGCCTTTTGTTATTTAATCCTTTGTCTTCATAGAAACAACAAACCTGGGATCTTTTAGGATCTGTAACTGCAACAACCAACAACAACTTCCCATTGTTGTTGGTGGCTCATTCATCTATTCTTCAACATAACTTCTGTTCATCTCTGTCTCTCTCTCACCCCATATAGGTAATCCTAAATACCAAAATTGCATTGTTTTATTATTAACTCTTAGTTTTGCAATATATCTATTTTTATTAAAAAAAAAAAAGTGACCATCATGGTATTTGCATGTATCACATGGTGAATTGTATGGCTTACAGTGCTTGATTGTTTCTTTGGATATTCATCTTTTTGGTCCAATTTAAGGGGTGGCGGCGCAGCTTGTTGCCCGCCTGCCCGCTATCTTAATGTAATTTCCTTTGTCCTGGAATGAATAATTAATCCTTAAATTATTTTTTGTGGGATTCTGGTGATTGTTTGGTACCTGCAATTTTTTTTTTTTGGTTTTTTTTTGTTTTTTTGTTTTGTTTTTTTTTTTTTTTTTTTTGAGATAGAGAGAATTTCTATATGATTATTTCAGTAGATTTTCTTGAAGTGGGTTCCTCTGTTATTGTACAAAATGTATGATTTTTTTTTTTTTTTGTTTGTTTCTAATAAGTCACTTATTTAGTTCTTGATTTGACTTTATACTGTGGTAGGTTTGAACGTTTTGGTCAACATCTGAGTTTTAAAGATAAGTTTCATTCATATGATGAGTGTTTATAGTCAACATCTTATTTTTATAGATTAAAGATGCCTTTTTTTTTTTATTATTGTTTTATAAATTAAGCTCTCAAGTCTCAACTCTCAACTTTTACATTACACTCATCATATTTGGAGTTTTTGTTGCATTGACTTATTGTAAAGGTCAACTTTACCATATAACATGCATTTTTTTTTACCAATATTAACTTCTTAGATTCATTCAAGATAGTTTTTTTTTTTTTTTTTTTTTAAAGATAGTGAAAAATATAATCTTTTTGCTATTTTGATTATCAATTATTTTGGGTAATTAGTTATTTTACAGATCACTTGAACTTTTATTGCATTTGACTTGTTGATAAGGTCAACCAAGTTTTTCTCACCAATCCTAACTGCTTTAGACTCATTCAAGATTCATAAAGATGCTAGTTTTGGTTTTATAGGGTTTGTTTGAATATTTCAAGTGTGGTTAGAAGATGTATGTGGTGGATAGCAAAGGAGGAGCAATAGCATGCATGCTGCTTGCATTATTCTTCTTAGGAACATGGCCCGCCATTTTAACGTTGTTGGAACGACGTGGCAGGCTTCCTCAACACACTTATCTTGATTACACAATCACTAATCTTTTGGCTGCTGTCATAATTGCCTTTACATTTGGGGAATTTGGGCATACTAATGATGATAAGCCCAATTTTCTAGTCCAGCTTTCACAGGTATGCTTCATGTACACAAACCGTTGAATGAAATGTGTCGATAATCCTATTTCGTTTGTTGTAGAATAACTGGCCAAGCGTTCTGTTTGCAATGGCGGGTGGGGTTGTTCTAAGTCTGGGAAATTTGTCTACACAATATGCATGGGCATTTGTCGGTTTATCAGTAACCGAGGTCATGACGTCAAGTATTACAGTTGTTATAGGTACTATCTTTATCATCTCTACATAAGCTTATAAAAAAGCTAGTTTTGAATGATCTTTGGGATAGTGATGTTGACCCGTTTTGTGGTGCGACAGGTACAACTTTGAACTACTTTTTAGACGACAAGATCAACAGAGCCGAGATACTATTCCCAGGCGTTGCGTGTTTCTTGGTTGCGGTTTGTCTTGCTTCTTTTGTGCATACGTCCAACGCCAAAGATAATCAAGTAAAGCTTGAAAGATTGCGCGCGGGTGAAAATGGGTATATTTTTGTTTCTTTGAATACTATTTATTAACCAACTTTTCAATACTTCGTTTGAAAATCTAATGACGTTAATATATGATACTTGACAGAGTTATTAGTAACGGATCAAACCCGGTTCCAAGTAAGAACACTTTGCAACTTCTTTTTTAGATTCAAACCCGCTTGCGATGGCGCATATAATATATATATGTGTGGGCCCTTGTTGGGGGGGGGGGGGGGGGGGGTAAAATTGCACTCATTTTAACGTTATTTTACTAATTTTGTGAAAATAACGTTAAAAATGACGGACTGTTAATCATGCTCATGTGGTAGCGTTGATAGCCAAAAGACATGGGGTACATGCACCAATCGGGCTTGTCCTGATTGCCAAGTGTTATGTGCCTTATGTCCAAGGCTTGATGCAAATTGCAAAACCACTATTGAGTCGGGGGTTTCACTAGAAGCAGCCTCTCTATTCCCATGGGTAGAGGTAAGGCTGTCTATATCTAACCCTCCTCAGACCCTACCTTAACTTTGCTATTGGCGGGATTAACTGAGTATGAGACGATGATGTTAGAATTTTGAAACTTTTGATTACTAGTTTAAGCTTTCATTTTAATTCTCAGAAAAAGATTTGGAATATGGAAGTGGTAAAGTTGAGAAAGCCAAAGCAGGGACTGCAAGTTTTCTTATCGAGCTCGAAAGCCGAAGAGCAATCAAGGTCATGCGCTACAAGATAAATTGATTAGCTCGAAACCCGTTTAAGTACGAATGTTATGCTAAACATTTTAAATTTTGCCGGAATTTCAGGTGTTTGGGAAAAGCACATTGATTGGTTTGTCCATATGTTTGTTTGCGGGAATCTGTTTCTCTCTTTTCTCGCCGGCTTTTAATCTTGCGACCAACGACCAATGGAATACATTGGAAGATGGCGTCCCTCATTTAAGCGTCTACACGGCTTTTTTCTACTTCTCATGCTCATGTTTTGTGATTGCCATAATCTTGAACATTACATTCCTGTACCGCCCTGCATTCAACTTGCCTCAATCTACGATCAGGGCCTATTTGAACGATTGGGACGGTCGAGGTTGGGCGTTTCTGGCTGGTTTTTTATGTGGTTTTGGGAACGGTCTCCAGTTTATGGGAGGCCAAGCTGCTGGTTATGCTGCAGCTGACGCTGTTCAGGTTAGTTTAATATTCTGTAACGAACGCATTTGAATAAAGTTTACAGGATTATGTCTTGTCTATGATTATGTTATGATGTTGTGAACTCATTTCAGGCACTTCCGCTTGTAAGTACCTTTTGGGGCGTGCTCTTTTTTGGCGAATACCGCAAATCGTCGAGAAGAACATACATGCTTCTCGTAGGTATGCTGTCAATGTTTATTGTGGCTGTTGGAGTTCTAATGGCATCGTCTGGACACCGAAAACATTAAACACATTACCTTAGAATTATCAAAAGGCAAAAATTTTACTGTTTCATCATCTTTGTATAGGAAAAAAAGAACAAATTTGATTACAAAGGCACAAAACATATAATAATATATATTAGCCTGATATCAAGTTTAAAGTTGTACCATAGGAATAAGTTTAAAGTCTGGGCCTGTATTCAGTACATTCTATTTATCAATGATGTTTTAGTTATCGAATAGCACTGTGGATCGAAAGTGATCCAAGCATAACGCTTGAAGTCATGGCTATCGTATGATATGTCGATTTGGCATGGGTTCTGTCTAACAGCAAACAGGCAGCCGAAATGCGAACCAGAAAATTTCTTTCAATATAAATTACTTAATACACTTAGAAATCGGTTACTAACATTTCTTTGGGTGTTAGTTGTTACACCTTCGATTCCTACTTATTACATGTATTTAAACACGCCATAAAATGAGTGTGTGACCGCACCCTGTATAATCCGCGTCCTGGCTCGATCTTCAAACCTTCCCCGCATTGTACGAAAGGCTTGAATAACTTGCAATCACCATATAATCGTTTCGTTAGCTAAGTAAGTGACTTCATGTAAGACTTTCACAATGTGGGAATAACGTCTAACGAAAACTCGATGATCATATCCAAATGTATCTACAAGTTCGGATCCCTTCTGGTTACCATCTTGGATCCGATTTGCGGAAGCTAACATTTAACGCTCATGCATTCATCCTTACCAACCTGCACTTTTATTACCATCCTCATAACAATACGGTTAGTAATTCAAATACATACATACTACAAATCCCAATTCCCAAATACGTGTCATCTTGACCCGTCATCCTATCTCCCTTCATGTAGTTACTAGGACCAACATTGAATCTTGGGATGTATACCCAACCTTTACATCACCTATTCAATTATAAGTAACCGTACGTATTTTAGTTCACTTCAGGTATGTAACTTGGATGAACCCGTTTACATATGTATCTTGTGCTAAACATTTTACATTTTGTGTGTGGGGGTGGGGGGGTTTCAGGTGTTTGGGAAAAGCACTTTGATTGGTTTGTCCATATGTTGCTTTTAACCTTGCAACCAATGACCAATGTGTCTACACACCTTTTTTCTACTTCTCGTGCTCGTGTTTTATTCTTGCCATAATCTTGAGCATTACACTCCTTTACCGCCCTGCTTACGACTTGCCAGGATCTTCAATCAAGGCGTATTTGAACGACTGGGACGGTCGAGGTCGGGCATTTCTGGCTGGTCTTTTGTGTGGGTTTAGTAAAGAATTTATTAGTCTGGTATCAAAATTTAAACTTGTAGCCTAAGGAAATTACTCAATTAGGAGTAAGTCGAAATTCTGGGCTTGTATTCAGTACATTAAGTAATGATTATACGTATGATGGATTATTTGTCTTTAGCAATAATCCAACTTGAAGAACACTCCCTACTAATATTAACATTTGCAATTGCAATTTGGTTGAATAGTAAGTAGTAACTTATTTATTTATTTTTTTTCGAAATTTCATCTTCATCACAAATACCATAAATAATATACGCCAAAAAACCCAATTGTTCTATTTCTCTCATACTTCTAGTTCGTTGTTTTTTTTTTCCTTAAAAAAAAAAAACTTAATTTGCAGGCACGTTTATTTTTTTTCTCGACATTCTGATATAAATTATAGTGAAAATGGACTTATATTCGCAATAGTTGTATAGCAACGAACCGAGCCGATAGGCATTTGTGTTATCGAAACTTGTACAAGTATTCATTTTTATGGTTTTCGATTGATGTAAAACACGGCTTTACTTTTTGGGTCACATCATACAAATTTTGTGTAATAGAACCATCGTAAATAAACTTTTTTGTTATCGTCAAAACTAAGCCTTGCAAATTTTAACATCCTTGCTGTAACGCTTGATTTTCACCCACTAGTTAAAATGAACCATTGTATATTAACTTTTTTTTCTTGTGTGTTGTCGGATTATGTTGTTGTGGGATTTTTTCCCGGATTTTATCCGTTAGCTCCTTGCTAGCTTATTAATAAAGTTTGTTTGGCCATTAAAAAAAAAGTTAAAATGAAATATACTTAAAATAGCATTTTGTTTGAGGCACTTTATGGAATGAAAGCTCAGATTCCATATGACCAATTTTTGAACTATGGTATGGTTTATTGAGGTCGCAAGTCCTTCCTGATATCGAAATCCTTTTAATTGTTATCTTGTACTACTAGCCACTAGGGTGTTGATGATCTGATTTGGTCGGTTTCGATATAACGTTGGCTGAACTACTATCTATGGTTTTGGAGACGACAAATCAACATGGCCGAGCTGGGCGGGTTAAATGATCGAGTTAATTGATCAGTTTGGCGGTTTAATGATTCAGTTTGAGTAGTTTGACGGCTTAAACCAATCCTTTTTTCAAATTCGTTAGTTTTTATTAAAAAAAATATACATTTTTCACAATGATAATGCATATAAATAACTACATACTCCACGAGTGAAAACAAAAACATAAGTAATAATGGTTAAAAGATGGGTTCTAAGTTATAAACCAGACTGAACTGTTAAAGCAGGAAAGCCAAACCTTTTGGATCTCATACCCGACAAACCATTGAGTATCTCAATTGACTTTTTTTTTTCTTTTTTTCTTTATTCCAAAAAACAATATTATCAACTTTATTTTCAACAAAAAATGGTCTCTAATTCTAATCATTTTATTTTGAGTTAATAGCCATTTTCGTCCCTGAGGTTTGGGCCAGTTTACCATTTCAGTACAAAAGTTTTTTTTTTTGCAATTCCTTCCCTGAGGTTTGGATTTTTTTACCAAATTCGTCCTTTTCACTAACTGGGTTTATTATTTCTGTTAACTCAAGGGTATTATAGTCATTTACCTATTTATTTTTGTTTTTAAATTTTTAACTCTCAAACCTCCTCCTGATAACAAGAAAGAGAGAGAGAGACATAGAGAGAGAGAGAGAGAGAGAGAGAGAGAGAGAGAGAGAGAGTGAACGAGAAGGAGAAAGAGACCGGAGGTCTCCACCTCCGGCGATAGCTCCGGCAACCGGCCGAACCCCTAAACCAACACCCCCACCCCCACTGCCTTACTGTTTATTATTAGAGAGAGAGAGAGAGAGAGAGAGAGAGGAGATCGAGCAGAGGAGAGAGAGAAAGAGACCACTGCTACTGCCGATAACCACCCTAACCACTGCTGTCCACCGCTACTTTAACCACCATAATTACCATCGTTCTCCCCTCTGCAACTACTGTATAACCACCGATACCAATCAATCCATCAAGATCAACAACCATCATCTCCCACTGATTATTATCAAGGAACAATAGAGGTGGGTTTGGGGGTTTTACCTCAGTTGCTTAATAATACTCGGTGACCAGGTGTCACTGCCGTCGAAACCACCGCCCGACCGCCGTCGTCTTCGTCTTCCTTCTCCATCTGTCTCTCTCTGCTATGCTTTCTCTTTCTGTCTTCCGGGTATTTCTCTCTTTCTTTTTCTTTACTCTGCTTCTCTTTCCTCTCCTCTGCTCCTTCTCTTCGCCTCCCCGTTCTCTTTATCGACTCTCTCTCTCCTCTTCTCAAAGGTAGCAGCAGTAGTATGGAAGTGGTGGGAGTGGTGGTTATAAAGAGGATCTGAACGTGGTGGGTAGGGGGCGGAGGGGGGTGGATCTGATGGTGGGGGGTGCTGAACGATGGGTTGCTGAAGGTGGGAGACGGTGCAGAGGGTGGGAGACGGGGGGTGGTGCTGAAGGAAGACGATGCAGAGGGGTGCAGAGGGAAGACGAAGACGATGGTGATTATCGTGGTTGTTGATGGTGGTGGCCGACGGTGGTTTCTGGCAGATCTGGTTGTGGAGACAGAGAGAGAGAGAGAGAGTTGTGTGTGTGAGAGAGAGGGGGGGGGTGGGGGGTAAGGGAAAACTGATGGTTTTTTTTTTTTTAATTAAAATAATTATAGGGTATCAAATGACAAAATTGTCCTTCATTAAATTGGCAAAAAGACAACCCTACCCCTGACCTTAACGAGATTTTTTAACTGGGTTAGTGAAAAGGACGAATTTGACAAAAAAATCCAAACCTCAGGGAAGGAATTGCAAAAAAAAAAACTTTTATACTAGAGTGGCAAACTGGCCCAAACCTCAGGGACGAAAATGGCTATTAACTCTTTTATTTTTCTATTTTTTTCTAATAAAAATTAGTCTTTTGCATATTAATCATTCCGAAAGCGAAATGAGTATTTTTTAATGTTTTTCTTGGTCCATGATTGGTTGGCATAGTGTCATTTTCTTTTTATATTGTTTTTTTTTTCTTTGTGGGCATTTTGATTATTGTAGAAAAGAATCTGCAGATTCTTTCTTCTTCATTGCTGATTTTTTAGATTCTTTCATAGAGCTCCTCTGCCATGGTGGGTTTGACTTTTTTTAGCCTTCTTGTTCTTGACTTTTGAGTGATTGACTTTTTTTTAGCTTTGTTGTTCTTGAATCTTGAGTCATCTTCTTTATGTTTCAATCAATTTCTTCTTAGTTCATTCAAGTTTCTTCAAAAATGTTAAGACCCTTTAATCTTTTTGCTATTTTGGATTCAGGATTCCCCCAAATCTCGTTTCTTGATCACTTTTACCACAGAGGGGCTCGGTTCGGTTTTGAAGATGTATGTAGTGGATAGTAGAGGAGGAGCGATAGCATGCATGTTGCTCGCGCTCCTCTTCTTAGGAACCTGGCCCGCCGTTCTAACTCTATTAGAACGACGTGGTCGGCTTCCTCAACACACTTACCTTGATTACACAATTACCAATCTTTTGGCTGCTGTCATAATTGCTTTCACTTTTGGGGAATTTGGCCATTCTAATGATGATATGCCCAATTTCCTAGACCAGCTTTCTCAGGTATTATCATGCACCTAAACCATTAGACTAAATGACTCGACTCGGTGAAGTCTGTATGCATTGTTCAGAAGTTGCAACATTATGTGTTGCAGAATAACTGGCCTAGTGTTCTATTTGCAATGGCGGGCGGGGTAGTTTTAAGCTTAGGAAATCTGTCAGCGCAATATGCTTGGGCATTTGTTGGTTTATCAGTAACCAACGTGATCACCGCAAGTATTACTGTCGTTATAGGTATCATCTTCATTTTCATGGATATAATAGACCATACTTTAACATGTTTAGGTCCTGATCTTGAGTTTGTTGTGGTTTTTTTTTGGCGCGGATCACAGGTACAACTATAAATTACTTTTTAGACGACAAGATCAACAGGGCGGAGATACTTTTCACTGGCGTTGCGTGTTTCTTGATTGCTGTTTGTCTTGGATCTTTGGTGCATGCATCCAACGCCAAAGATAATCAAGCAAAACTCGATAAACCAGATATTCTTCACATAAGCGGAAAAGGGTATATCTTCTTGCTTTGAAAACCATCCTTTTTGCTTTTGGAACTCTAATTACATAATTAAACGGTTCTTGACAGACTGATCAGTAACACATCAAACACGAGTTCAAGTAAGAAAGCAAAAGCAGGAACTGCCAAGTTTCTTATTGAGCTCGAGAGCCGAAGAGCAATCAAGGTTATGTGAATATGTGATACTACCCGCCATTTGTATGCTAGTTATTGTGGAAACTAGGTGTGTTCACCAGGTTAAAACCGGACCAGAACCAGGAAAAGTATGACATAATAGAAAACAAGCTGATCTAAATGGTTCCGGCCGGTTCTGAAACTTACTTTCATTTACATTTTGTCAGGTGTTTGGGAAAAGCACATTGATCGGTTTGGCCATATGTTTCTTTGCTGGAATTTGTTTCTCTCTCTTCTCGCCGGCATTTAACCTTGCAACCAACGACCAATGGCATACATTGGATGATGGTGTCCCTCATCTAAGTGTCTACACAACTTTTTTCTACTTTTCTTGCTCGTGTTTTGTGATTGCAATAATCTTGAACATTACATTCCTTTACCGGCCTGCATTCAACTTGCCTCGTTCTTCAATCAGGGCGTATTTGAACGACTGGGATGGCCGAGGTTGGGCGTTTCTGGCTGGCTTTTTGTGTGGTTTCGGGAATGGTCTCCAGTTTATGGGAGGCCAAGCTGCTGGTTATGCTGCAGCTGATGCGGTTCAGGTTAGTTCTAAATCTGCATAAGTTTATGGCTCTTACTCTCTTAGAATGCATGATTGAACTTGTAACTCATGGTACACCTAATCAAGCATTATCATACAACCTATCTATGCATCTACCAATCATCGTTGTAAGTAGAGGTGAGAAAATGACCAGGACAGGCTGGTCGCCTATCATGTCAATGTAACTATAATGTCAAACATGGAAAGATCTGGCTATCTGCATCTAATTTCTTGCATTATTGTGTCTCTACTTTGTAGACATGTGGTACAACTAAGCATTTAATACACACATTTATTGCTAGATTCTAGTGTGCAAGTTGCAACTCATCTATGCATTAATGTACAGCTCCATGTATTGGCACACCCCCATCTCATATTTACACACCCTTGCTCCCTATACACTGCATAGAGGGTCATACATGGTCGTATGGGGGGTCTAACAATGAGAATGTTGTGGCCCCCTATACGTCACGTGTAGGCTTATACGCCGCATATAGACCTATACGCGCGTATAGAGGAGTGTGCAAACAATTTTGGGGGTATACCATTACCTTGGTTTTAAAAAGCGCGAAGCGCACAAAAGCGACGAGGTCTAAAACCGAGGTGCAAAGCGCAAATCGCAAAAGCGGTGGGCTTTTCGTACGCGAAGCGCAAGACAATTATATAATTTTTTTTATATATGCTATAGGTTTTTAGCATTATTTACTCAAAATATAGATGCAAATAAGGTATATATATGATTTAACTAAAATGTACAACCTTTTTAGCTACATGTATAACACTTTTAAGCACAAAAACAGCATGTGTACAAAAAGCGCGCTTTTCTCGCTTTTTTTTTTTGCGCTTTGTGCGCTTTGCGTGCGCTTTTTGCGCTTTTCTTGCGCTTTTCGTACACTGCTCGCCTAGGGTTACATAAGGCGCACGGATTTGCGCCTAGGTGCGCTTTGCGCTTAAGCGCGCCTCAAGCGCGCTTTTTAAAACATAGACCATTACCACCACCCTTATTGTCCATGGCATATGATTATTGATTAATGATTCATAACAGTTAGTGGTGGTCAAAATGGTTATAGTCTGGACTAGTGGCTATCTAAATAACTAATATATTGAATATGATTAAAAAGGTTGCAATAAAAAGTAAAAACCCATTTTTTAATAAAAAGATCTAGGAGGTTTTTTATATTTATTTTCAATACACATTAGGCAACTTTTCATATGTTAGATGCATTTCCATTGTAGGTAATTTTGAATTTTATCCCTTTACCTATAATTGGGTCGAAATTGGTACCTCTAGCAAAATTACTTGCTGAGTTGTAGCTAGACAGACTGCCATGGTATGTTCTAGTTTACAACTCATCTATGCAAATTACCCTTCAAGACACTTCCGGTGATTCTTGGTAGTGTCCATCTGGAAGCAATACTGAGTGGTACTTACCTTGTAATCTTTTTGTGAATTCATTTCAGGCACTTCCACTTGTGAGTACCTTTTGGGGTGTGGTCCTTTTTGGTGAATACCACAAATCATCAAGGAGAACATATGTACTTCTTATAGGCATGCTGTCCATGTTTATTGTGGCTGTTGGAGTTTTAATGGCGTCAGCTGGACAGCGGAAACAATAAACAGGTTACATTAAAATTATCAAATGAAAAGTATGTTGCGCAGCAAGCGTGCAAGTTTACTATTACCGTGTAATCAAACCCAGTACTTACTACTCGATAAAAAAAACACAAAAGTTACAGCCACAAGAGACATATAAGATTTTTTAATCTTGTTATAAAAAATGAAGCTTGTATTCAGTACATTGGGAGTATAATATATAATGCAATTTCAATGCTAGAATCATGAATACCGACATCCATGCAATCATTGAGATTGTTTCAAGAACCTGAATCCACTAATCATCTGTCAAATTTTGTCTATATAATATGAATCTTCTATTTTATCTTTTTATCTGGAATCCCACGGCTCCAATTTGCCCTCCATGTGATTGATGATGACAAAAGTCGCTCTGTTTTCCAACCAGATGATTGAAGCTGCCAATCATGGTAAAAAAAAGTAAATATTAAAATATGCCCAGGTTAACTTATATAACATAAATCACAAAGTTAAATTTAGTTAAAAAAATTAATGAATAAAAAATACTCCAGTCCCCTAAACATGAAAATTTGGTAACGTAACTATTATTGTAGTCTCATCTAAAATTAAAAGAGTGGGATACGCAGTACAAAATTCTGAAAATTTCATGTAATCCTACAATAGTTATATTTGAAAATGATATGAAAAAATAATATTAATATAATGACATGTACCTTCAAAACAAAAGTTTCATAGTGTTTATCCATCCACATTTGGCTATCCATATGTAACGATGTAGAATTTTGATTGGAAAGATTTGCCATAACAAGAGCGTGGATAAACCCCTGCATGACATCCCCGGTAGTTGAATCTTTATGCATAACAATGCTGATTATTCCTTTCTTCTCAAGTAACAAGTATTTTGCTGAAATGCAAACACCACTAACTATATAAGTATTCTATTTGACATATAGATTATTACTGTAAGTAAGAAGTTGATAAGGCTCACCTTTCTCGTATTGAGATCCAGCAGAACCTAATAAGTCCATCCTGTTTGTTGACAAGCGAAAAAAACATGAAGTAAAATACAGACTTAAATAGATTTTATTTTTATTTTTATGTTCCAATCAGTAGATTCAAAGTTCTCAAGGAATTCTAAACTCACATTTCTAGGCTGCTTAGCGAGGAGACCCTGACACCTAAGCGCACCCGAGTATACAAAAATTTGGTGCGTTTTGAGCTCCAAGAACTGACCCATAATGGTAAAACATGCTCCAACACCGAGACCTCTTTTGGAGAGAAAACTGCACAGTGCAAAAAGGCAATTTAAGTAATCATGCATCTTAATGATGATTACAAGATAAGTGAAATCACAAGAACCTTTACTTAAATAAATTTGTATCAGCCTTTTCAAAATTAAATAATAATAGTAGGCTGTACCTTGGCCAGTCTCCATGAAATGCAGCAAAAGAAGTGAGCTTCTTTCACAGTTTAATGTAGTCAGATTAAGGCACCTAACAGCTTTGTAATTAGCTACACCACAACACACGAAATGCAGAAAGATTTCGAAATTAGTTACAGGTGTACAAATGCGATGCGACTCTAAAATAATGAAGTAGATGTATAACTAACCATACATGTGGAACACTGTGAGGGACAAAAAAGAGAACCATATGATCGTCGGGTGTTCCATTGTAATGTGTGCAAGAAGCATTCCTAAAGCCATTCCTATCATTGTTGCAACCGTCTCCTGGCTTCCTTCCTACCAGAGAACATAGACATGGTAAGATTATAGGGACATATATGTGGTATTTACTAGAAATGGCAAAATAGGCGGGTCAGACAAGTTGGGAATCAGGTCAAAACAGGTTGGTTAATATGTTTTGTCCCAAATTTATAGTCTATAATCTATATAATGACTTACGAGGCTTTATGCATTATGAATATACTTTAGCGACTTTTGAGTTGTTTAACCCATTTCCTTTTAAGCAATTTTTATGATTTTACCTGTTAGTGTTCAATAAATTGAAACAAAACATAACCTGATTTAAGCCATACACAAGTAAATGGGTCAAAATTGCTTAGAAATTACCTTTGCAGATATATCTGCAGCGTTATTCTGAAGAGCAAAATGCTGGGTCAAAGCAGCTCTAGTTGCTCCACTGGCAACACCAGCTAAACCAACAGAATGTAAGTAAAGATCATGAAGACTGGGATGTGACTAAAAAGGATATATGGCCGTACTAAATCACAAGCAGAGTTTATTACACGAAAAGTACACAAACTATTGGCAATTTCACCAAAAGAACACACGTAAAATTTCGCACAATGGAAGTACGCCAAATTAAATGTGTCCCACAAGAAAATGGTTTAATCTAACAGAAATTCCTAGGTTAAGCCAAATCTATTTTAGGTCCTTACAAAATGAAAATATTGTGCGAGTACTTGTAGTGGGAGTGGCTAGAAAATTGGGTACTAGTGGCATAATGTGCTTTCATATACAATAATAAATTGAAATTTCTTTTAATATTAGTGTAGAGATATCATAACTGCCAAGTATCAATTATGCCCAAACGTTAATGACTTACTGAAAGATCTAGACAAGCTCCCAATGCAGACAATGAATATAAATGCTGACGGAAACAATGGAGAAACAAGGTCCATAAGCATTCCTGAAACAGAAAACAATTATCATTCAACAAATTTTAAGCAATCTCTCTATCGAATGAAAGGACTCACAATAGGAAGAACTTAAGTAGTTATCCTAAAGCAGAGTCAGCATACAGCAAAGGATGTGTATTGTGAATAATTAACATTTCAAATTTTAATCCCAGAATATTAATTGCACAGAGTGACAGAACAGTTATTTAGAGCCCCTTCACTTGAAAACCATGATATTGACAAGAAGCATTTCTTGAATGGAAGGAAAATAAATAGACCAATACCAAGATCATTCATGAGATCTGCAACCAAACGCCACATTTTGGCATTGCTGTCTAGGTTTGAGCCCTGAAAAGAAAAGAAAAAAAAAAAAAAAAAAACTCAAAGTGTGAGTGTTTTATTATTGATGAATGCATAGATGTATAACTGACCTCTTAATGACAAAAAATTGAACACCCCGTGTAAAATGTCATATATTATAGCATAACATCTTGGCACTTTACTTGCTGATAACTATATGCTAGTTGTCCATATAGAATACAGAGACTCCTGGGTATTTGGTTTAGAAAAGCGTGAGGCGCTCCGGTGGCATTTAGGCCCCAAATGCTGAGGCACGAGGTGTGCGCATCACGTGTGCTAGGCGTTGCTCTATGTAAAACACTAAACCAACTAAGCTTTATATACAACTGGATGTCGCGTCTCCCACATCTCTTTTACATATCAACTCTTTTATCAAGCACAGCTTTCATAATTCTTCCATACCTTTGGTTGTTTTTTACATTAGTGAAATAGTGATTAGTCTCCTACAAACCCTAAATTAGGACAATTTTGACCCGGAGGTACATGAGGCGCAGCCTCAAGGACAAGGCATGTGCATCAGGCACACCTTCTTAAACCAAGCCTGGGTACAACTAATATTAAACAGCATATAAATACCAACAATATGTGAATGTGAGATTAATTTATATTCAAGTGTAGCACATCGTGTTCATGCATAAAGCTGCTTTTGGAGATAAAACACAATGCATTCATCTCTGTCTTTGAAAAAGCGAATGTGCAAACTGCAAACAAGGATAACTTGCAATATGCAAAGCAACATACCTGGTAGAACGTGAACATGACACCTCCAAGCATCCCCGTTAAATCCCTCAAAAACCACTGACAAAAACCGACATCTCAGTCACAAAAACAAGCTAGATACCTAACAGTCAATAACCGGCCCGACACAAAAATACCGTACCTGAAAAGTAGCCCCAATTACAGTAGCTGATTTCTCCCCAACTCCTATAGCACTTAAAAGAGCCTACCAAACCAAAGTATAATATCCAATTTTATTATTTCAACACAAATTTCAATCAAAACAATTTCAAAATAAATAAATAAATTAAACTTTACTTGTGTAGAAAGCATCATCCTTATATATGTAGACAGTCCCTATATAAACAAAAATTAAATCAATTACATTACACTAATAATAATAATAATAATAATAATAATAATAATAATAATAATAATAATAATAATATAAATTCCAAAAAAAAAATAATAATAATAATAATTAAAAATAAAACCTGCAATAGATCCCATGTTTGAAAGGGAATGTAATCAGGAGTGACACTGTTTGGGAAACCCTACATCCAAACTTAATAAAATTAAACTCATTGTGTCAACATATAACTGAAGAAACACAATATTGAACGATATATTATTATTATTATTACCTCAGGAACGAATGCTTCGAGGAACCGTCTAGAGAAAAGGTTGAATCGGTTACCGTGTTTTGTTACTGTGAAAGATGAGGGAGTGGATGACGGCGAGATAACGGCGGTTAGTGAGAGTTTGTTGGAAGATGTTCCGCTCCATTCTTCTAATATTGTTTGAGATTTCAAGTTGTTGGTTTCTTCTTTCATTGAGATCCCAAATGATCGTCTTCTTCGGTGGAACAGTTTGTTTTTCTGGTTCTTTTGAAATGGAAACTTGAATTCGAGATTTAGCCCCTTCGCTAGTAAAGTGCAGTTTTAAAGTCCTTTCATCTTAAATCTTGGCAAAATCATACAAATGCTTACTACGATACTAGTTTATATCTCAGGTGCGTCTCGAAGTTCACAAATAAGCAAGGTTAATAAAATTAAAAGTATCTAAAGTATAAAAAGGGCATCTATGTTACGTTTTTTTTGAACGGCCGACAACTGTATGGACCGATGGACTTACGAGCCTTGATCGTTACAAAGGCCGATGCTATGGACTTGAGCCTGTTCCTGGAGAAGACAATCAATATATTGCTTACCAAAGGGCCACTGCGGTACCAATCAAAAATACGGTTGTAGCTACTGGACGACGAAATGGATTTTGGAATTTATTAACATTCTCAACTAAATAACGTCGGGTACTTCGTACGCGGCCCCCCAGTGGCAAAGACAGGGGCACAGCCCGGCCCACCCCGGACGCACGAAGCCCCTAGCCCACCCGACAGCCCGCTTCTAGGGAAAACCCGACCCACATACCCGCCCGAAGGCACGACAGCAGTAAACCGGTAAAACCTGGCGAGATCAGGACTCGAACTCATGACCATAGGCCATGAGTCATCCATCATTTCTCATTATGTCCTTCGTGGGAATCGAACCTGAGACCTCCAAGAGAGATCTCTGGTCCATTCACCAACTGAGCTACCCATGAAGGACGCATCTATGTTACGTTAGATACTTTTGTACAAAGAAAATACCAAAACATCCATTTCACATTACAACATCAACACTTAAAAGAAAATATTAAGATCTCATTTCCCCTTAACCTCTATGCAACTATAAAAATAACTTAATGCTTTAAGCATTTAAAACTGTTACCTGATCTCATCCACACGCATTCCAGAAAAGAGAAGAGTTATTTGCAATTTTAAAATGACCATTTTAATAAAACAGTGCAAGCTCATTACTGCATCCAGGCCCTCCAGTCAATCAGATCACAATGGGATCAGTTTTGTGTCCACTCGACTCGAAAAAAAAAAAGTAAAACATCCTAGACAATCCAAATACAAACTACTTCAACTTCTACCACATAAAAATCATAAAAAAGTCAAATGAAACTAACTAAAGGTTAAAAGATTATACCAAGCAGCATGCTAATGTTCAATCTGATAATATCCAGCATGATGGCCTAAATCATCAACAGAGACTCCATTCAGATCAACAATCTCGTTCATCAAAATCAAAATAACACATTAAACATGAAAAAAAGGTTAGTACGACAAAAAGCTTAGTTTTTAAATAATTATGCTCGTGTAAATTTGATTACATGTGCAGTTAGACTCAAATTTTATATTAGAATCAGATTTACATGTTGAATTAATGAAAGATAAAAATGTTAAGTCTTAACACTCCTTGCATGCATTTAGTGTTGCTAAATGTGCGGGATAATGTAATATTCTATAGGTTGGAAAAAGTCTAACCGTCAAAACATATTAATTAACTTCACATCAATAAGAGCAAAATAAAAAAAAATCTAATAGGTACTTTATAAAAAAAAAAAAAAAAAAAAAACTTCACAAAGGAGAATATTTTTTACGCTAGCACCTACTTTACAAATTGCAAGAGATACAGCGAGAATAATATTTGCTCCAACCTAAACAACAAAGTAAATCATTCATAAGTAAACTACTCTCAAGGTTTTGTGCGAGAAAATAAATTGATCCAAAATATGAAATATGCCTTTTGCTTGCACTAAGCCCACTCATTTTTAGTCCCATCGAGTTGTTGAATCATAAAATTGTCAATACCAGTTTGATCATTTGGGTCTTGTAAACTGTATATACATTCAAATCACATATATCATATGACTCAAAACATCATTCTTGTGCATTTAACATAAAAAAATAAGGATTTTTTTTACATATTTCCCCCCGGGAAATATGTAATTGACTTTTTAAATTGGGTAAATATGTAATAAATGATCTTAGCAGGGGGGAAATATGTAAATGACCCAAAAAAATAATGACACTTAAATTGATAATGAAGGGTAAGGTTGATGAATCATGAAACAAACCTTGCCTACAATAGCAGAGTTGATAACATTGTTTATTTCACCACGGGCAACATTCAACACACTTCCTGGTGACCGCCGCGGAGAGGGAACCTCCTGAGATCGTAGGCACATACGTGCCACACTGCATGCAACATCATTTGATACCACGTCCCATAAACTGTCACTTGCTAAAATAAGACACTCATCTTCTTCACTCCATTCAATTATGGTTAATTTTGGTTTTTGTCACACCCTCAAATTCCACGTGCGGGGTTTTACCGCGAGGCGCGTGACACACCAGGATCTCAGTCAACGATCACAATAAACATACAACAAACATGCATTCAAGATTATATTTAAAACCAAAATATAATGCTTTGAGCTGTAAACCAGCAGCGGAAGCATTCTTGTTTACAACCAAAAGACATAACATTGTTTACAAAGACATTGTTTAATATGTTCCCAAAATAATAGACGCCGTGCATGACCTTGTGCGCCTAGTCCGACAACCGCTACCTTAGCGACCTGAGAAAACATGCCAAAAATGTCAACATATAATGCTGGTGAGTTCACAGGTTTTCTTTTATAAAGTGTTGTCACAAGTTTTACAAAGATCATTCCCGTTAATACTATGTCATGAGAACGTTAGCTAGACGTTAAGTGTTTTTACTACTACGGTTGGGAACCCATTACTAAACGTTTCCAAAAGTTGATACCAGCCCAGAATGACTGGGCTACCGATGCCTCGGTAACCCGATAGGTAGAGACAATATGCACCCGCCCGGCCCCGCCGTCGAGTGGGGTTTGTGAGGCCCAATAGATCTATCCACATTTCCCTCGTTGTGCGTGCCAGCACATTCATGGTTTCCCCCTGGGACTTTCCATAAAAGCCGTATAGTAATATAAAGTGCCCATAGTATAACATGACCTTTAAATAGTTCGTACAAAGCATGTTTCTCCCCCAAAAGCAAAACAGTAAAAGTGGGGCTGTGAAACTCACCTTGGTTAGCGTTACTTGAAAATAGTTAAATGATTATGTTATGATAGCCCCAGATAGCGGCGACCTATCATAAGATGTGTATAAGTATTGGACTAATAACCCGCAGGCTAACTAGTCCCCGAATGCCCAGACCGTGACCTTAAACGTTTGAAAACACCTTTAACTGTTAAACTGACCGTGCCCGACAAGACCCGACATCCCATTGGTGACCCGACATCCCACGTGTTAGATAAATGCAAGACATCATGCAACATATGCAATTAAACACTTAGCACGCGCAACAATTCACCTAGTCTAGCATAATGCCCAATTAACGCATAAACAGGTCCGAACACGTCTTACTAAGTCATTGGGTGTATCCCGGGGTTCCTAACATGTTCCTAGGTGTCAAATCGTGTTCCGGGATGTCAAAACGCGTTCACGACAGCAGTACATGCGATTAGGAAAGTCACACGCGAGTAGGCAATAGCCTATAGGCGATTAGGGGGCCTAATCGCATGAAGTTTCAGGCGATTAGGGCCCAATCGCCCCTAAACTCTGCACAATCGCCAATAGCTCAGGCGATTAGGATTCCTAATCGCCTGCAGCTGCTGTGTAACGGATTTTCGCGCGTTTAACCCTCCAAATCAGATCCGAAACATGTAACAACACCCAATATCAAACCTAAATCATTTACCAACCCATTTCAAGCAAAAACCCCCAACATATCACTGGTCTAGCATGTTCTATGCAATTATTTCCTAAAATGGCAAAGTACTAGGTTTCTTCTACCAACCTTATCTTTCCTTAAATGGAAATAATCAGATTTCAAGCTCTACAACATGTAACTCATAACATCTCTGATCTAACATCTTCCTAGTGTGAATTCTAACAACATTGCATCAACAATCACACCACAATCATCCTAAATCTTCAAGAACATACAAATGGGTCAAAATATGCATTTTCTTCAAAACACCATAATAATGGCTAAGATTCTAAGACAACCTTCCTAATGGCCTCTACATAACAGAAGTACACTCATATCTTAGAAACATTCATGTTAAAATCACCAATAAGACCAACATTTGCATATAAACTTCACATAAGACAAGCATTAAGGTGTAAACTTGGTTTAAGACTCTTTTGAAAGGTTTTTAAAGACACATTTGGTAAAACAAGGTCTGGAACTTTGGGGGAACTCAAAATAACAACTTTACAAAGGTTAGGGATGAAGAACACACCTTGGATTTTGCTAAAGAAAGGTGTGTAAGCTTGGGGATGGTGATTTTTGTAACAAAATGAGTTCCAGAGGTGTTCTAAGGTGTGTGGGTGGTTTGGGAGCAGCTAGGGTTGTTCTAGAGGTGTTTGGGGAGTTAAGGGTTCTATTTATAGGTGTTTTGACCCGGACCCTGCAGTACACGCGAGTAGCAGCCCCTTATACGCGATTGGGGGCCTAATCGCGTATAACATCAGGCGATTAGGTCCCAATCGCCTGTAAGCTTCCCTACTCGCATGAACATATAGGCGATTAGGGGCTCTCCCAGCTCCTAATCGCCCCTGTGATGCTGGAACGGGTTTTTGGCGCGTTAAACACTATTTTAACATATTTAAACACGTATTCACATACCGATAAGTCACATAATGATTTCAAACATATAATGCATGATAACTAACACGTTTACATCCGTTCACCAATTCCCGGGACTCGAGATTCGTGTGTGCGTTAGACCCGACGATTCCACGAATCGCCGATCCTTGTACCCATAGTTATGGACCGACTCCCGATGACCCCGTGGATCATCATAACGACTCCCGATAATTCCCCCGAATCATCGTACCGACTCGACTGACCTTGTTAAGGACGTAATATGCATGACTCGCTAAGGTAGACTTACCAGTTTAGTCAACGTTACTAACCTGAGTTTGCCGGGTGTCACATCATCCCCCTGTTGAAAGAATTTTCGTCCCGAAAATTGCCCAAGGCCAAAAAGGAAGAGACGAAAGAGAAGAAAAATTTTCCGGTTGCCACATCATCCCCCTGTTGAAAGGAATCTCGACCCGAGATTCATTCAGCTTCAGCAGAGACATGTCTTGATTCGAATGCGCGCTTAGGAAATAAATGGGGATACTTAGCCTTCATTTGATCTTCCCGTTCCCACGTGAACTCCGGTCCACGATTAGAGTTCCAACGGACTTTAACAATGCGGATTTTACTCCGGCGAAGGCTACGGATTTTATAGTCAAGAATTTCAACCGGTTCCTCCACGATACGCAGACGATCATCCACCTTGATCTCTTCGAGAGGAACAACCAAAGATTCATCCGCCAAGCACTTCTTCAGATTAGAAACATGGAAGACATTATGAACATTACTGAGCTCAGCCGGCAGATCTAGCCTGTATGCTACCGGTCCAATCCGTTCCAGGATTGCGAACGGTCCCACATACCGAGGATTCAATTTGCCCCGTTTCCCAAAACGTATAACGCCCTTCCACGGAGATACCTTCAATAAAACCCTGTCGCCAACCTCGAACTCCAAAGGTTTGCGACGACGATCGGCATAGCTCTTTTGACGATCCCGAGCTGCTGCCATGCGGTTACGGATTTGTACGATCTTTTCGGAAGTCTCGTACACAAGTTCCGGGCCGGTGAGTTGACTCTCACCCACCTCGGCCCAACAAAGAGGAGACCGGCATTTCCGCCCGTAAAGAGCCTCGAACGGAGCTGCCTTGATGCTAGAATGGTAACTGTTGTTGTAGGAGAATTCCACCAACGGTAAATGACTCTCCCACCCCTTGCCAAAATCGATCACACATGCCCGAAGCATGTCTTCTAGCGTTTGGATTGTCCGCTCACTTTGACCGTCAGTTTGCGGATGATACGCTGTGCTCATGTCCAACTGAGTACCCAGAGCCTTATGCAAGGACTTCCAAAAGTTAGAGGCGAACCGAGGATCACGATCAGAAATAATAGAGACAGGCACCCCGTGCCGAGAGACCACTTCCTTGAGATATAACCGTGCCAAACGCTCGAGACCATCGGTCTCTTTGATAGCGAGGAAGTGTGCAGACTTTGTCAACCTATCGACAATTACCCAGATCATGTCGCAACCACTGGGCGATTTCGGGAGTTTGGTCACAAAGTCCATCGTAATCCGCTCCCACTTCCACTCGGGGATTTCAGGCTGTTGCAGGAGGCCGGACGGCTTTTGGTATTCGACCTTGACCTTAGCACAGGTCAAGCACTTGCTCACATACGAAGCCACGTCCGCCTTCATGTTCGGCCACCAATAAAGTATCTTCAGGTCTTGATACATCTTATCGGAGCCAGGGTGGATGGAGTACCGGGACTTGTGAGCTTCATCGAGAACAAGCTCCCGCAAGCCCCCAAATAAAGGAACCCAAATACGTTCAGCGAAATAGTGTAATCCATCGGATCTGAGTTCAAGGTGACTATCAGCACCATGCATGGTTTCAGCTTTAAGGTTTTCCTCCTTCAAAGCTTCTTGCTGCGCCGAACGGATTCGATCAGGTAAGCCAGAATGGATAGTGAGCTGAAGAGCCCGAACACGACGAGGTTTAGCCGTTTCCTTCCTGCTCAAGGCATCTGCGACCACATTTGCCTTGCCAGGATGGTATTTGATAGCGCACTCGTAGTCGTTAAGGAGCTCGACCCAACGACGCTGTCTTATGTTCAACACCTTCTGATCAAAGATATGCTGGAGGCTCTTGTGATCGGTGTAAATCGTGCATTTGGTACCGTACAAGTAATGCCTCCAAATCTTTAAAGCAAAGACCACCGCACCCAACTCCAGATCATGGGTGGGATAGTTTTTCTCATGAACCTTAAGCTGACGAGAAGCATAGGCGATGACCTTCTCGCGCTGCATCAGTACGCAACCAAGACCCCGGATAGAAGCGTCACAATAAACCACAAAATCGTCCGTGCCCTCAGGCAAGGACAAGATAGGAGCAGAACAGAGTTTAGCCTTTAACAACTGGAAGGCCGACTCCTGCGAATCACCCCAGTCGAACTTCCGGTCCTTCTGGGTAAGCGAGGTGAGGGGTTGAGCGATCTTCGAAAATCCCTCGATAAAACGACGGTAATAACCTGCAAGGCCTAGGAATTGCCGCACCTCAGATGGCGTCTTCGGTGCTTCCCAGTCTTTAATGGCTTCAATCTTAGCTGGGTCAACGTGAATTCCTTTCTCATTAACAACATGACCAAGGAATTGGACTTCACGCAACCAGAAGCTACACTTAGAAAACTTGGCGTACAGCTGTTCCCGCCTCAGAAGTTCCAAAACAAGACGTAGGTGTTCCTGGTGGTCCACCTCGTTCTTAGAATAGACTAGAATATCATCGATGAAGACAATCACGAACTTATCAAGATAAGGCTTGCAAACACGGTTCATCAGATCCATAAAAATGGCAGGTGCGTTGGTGAGACCAAAAGGCATGACCAGGAATTCAAAGTGGCCATAGCGAGTTCGAAAGGCGGTCTTCGGAATGTCAGCTTCTTGAACCCTTAACTGATGGTACCCCGACCTCAAATCAATCTTCGAATAGAAACTGGAACCCTGAAGCTGGTCAAATAAGTCATCGATGCGAGGAAGAGGATAGCGATTCTTGATGGTAACCTTATTCAACTCCCGATAGTCGATACACATCCGTAGGCTTCCGTCCTTCTTCTTGACAAACAAAATAGGGGCTCCCCACGGGGACGAACTAGGCCGAATGAAACCCTTCTCTAACAGCTCCTGCAACTGGTTCGATAATTCCTGCATCTCGGGAGGTGCAAGACGATAAGGGGCACGAGCAATAGGGGCCGCACCCGGAGCAAGTTCAATACCAAATTCGACCTGGCGATAAGGAGGAAGACCAGGTAAGTCTTCAGGAAATACATCGGGAAAGTCACGGACAACAGGAATATCTTCAATCTTCTCCTCCTCTTCAGACGAAACCGAAACAAGTGCCAGAATGGCAGAATACCCCTTCCGAAGATACTTATAGGCTTTCATACACGAAATGATACTCAATGGGACCCCGCTCTTCTCACCGTGCACCAACAGAATTTCTCCATCAGGGAGAGGAAGTCGAATGACTTTATCAAAACAAACGATCTCGGCATGATACAGGGACAACCAATCCATACCCACGACAACATCGAAACTACCCAACGACACCGGCATAAGATCAATAGGGAAAGAGTAACCCGACAACTCAAGGCGACACTCCCTAAGGACGTGCGTCGCCTCAACTTTCTTACCATCAGCCAATTCTATCAAGTACTTAGCCTCTAAAGGTGTAGGTACCCTATCAAGCAATTGACTAAACCCAAGAGATATGAAACTCTTATCGGCGCCAGAATCAAATAAAACCGTAGCATAGCGATTATCGAGGAGAAACGTACCAGTAACAGTGTCGGGGTCTTGTCGAGCACCACTCGAACCAATCACGAAGGCGCGAGCATTCCTGCCTCCGCCTCCATTGTTTCCATTGCCCGACCCATTCTTCCCGGCTTCGCCCTGCTTCAACTTGGGGCATTCCCGCTTGTAGTGACCAAGTTCACCACAATTGTAGCACCCCTGTTTGCCCTGATTTCCCTGGGGAGCAGCGACAGGAGGAGCCGGAGTAGGCGTAGCAGGAGGGTTCCGGTTACCCTGAAGATTAACCCTGCAATCCTTTGCCTGGTGCCCAAACTTATGGCACCTGTGGCAACGGTTCCGGTCCTCGCAACGACCGTTGTGGTGAAATCCACACTGGTCACATTTCGGCTTCTTCCCAATATAACCCCCTGGTTTCTGCTCAGACGATGATCCCCCAACATCAGACTTCTTTACCTGCTGAGGCTGAGCCGAGCTCGAGCCTTTCCCCACAGCTTCCCACTTCCGTTTGTTACTATCGGAGGTCTTCACAGCAGCGCCTCGAGGAGGCAAGACCCCTTCAGTCACCTTCATGTTGGTCAGCCTGTGAGCCGACCGAACTACTTCAGAATAAACAGTGAGATTACCCGCAACAACTAACCCAGCAATCTCCGGTACCAACCCAGCGACGTAATGCTCAATCCTTCGATAATCAGGTGTGTGCAAATCGGGGCACAACACCGCCAACTCATTGTGCCTAGCAGTATAAGCTTCAATCTCAGAACCCACCATCTTATGATTCCAGACTTCATGCTCAAGCTTCTGAATTTCATCCCTCGGGCAGTACTCATTCTTCAGCAACTGAATGAATTCTGTCCAGGGCATAGCGTGAGCTTCCCCAATGCCCATAGTCTGGGTGGTGGAGTTCCACCAAGTCAAGGCTTGACCCTCCAGGGTCGCAGAAGCATATTTCACCCGGTCGCCTTCCGGGCAGTTGCACATCGAGAAGACAGACTCGATTTTCTCCAACCATCGGAGCAGTCCCACTGCCCCTTCAGTGCCGCTGAAGTTGTGAGGCTTACAATCCATAAACTTTTTATAGGAACACTGGGATGGAGGAGGATTGACAGCACCACCTGGAACAGACACACAGGTGAGTATCAAGAATTGGTAAAGTACCCCAGAACGAGGTAGAATAGGTGAGAATCGACGTACCACCCATAGCATTATGAGCGGCTTGGAATGCAGCCAAAGCAATATTCACGTGCTGCTGCGTCAGATTATCCAGCTCAGCTTGGGTCATATTAATGTTCCCGCGGCCACCGCCGCCACCACGGCCGCCACCACGACCGCCAGCACGGCCGCCCCTGCGACCTCCACGAGCTCCCGACATCTTCTGTCACAACATGAAACAAAAGATTTAGGCTTGCCCGTGGTATAACCCATTAGGAGTTTCAAGAAATTAGACCGAGCCCAGCTCGGGTCCATCCGTTCAAGCCCAAAGTCCGCCAGGGATCCCATGCATCACAGTTTATGATCTCGTGTGCACCCGACATGATAAACTGTTCCACATGGTCCTCCAGGCGCGCTTTAAGTTTGAAGTTCAAGTCACCGAACACTAGTGCCCAATCATGATATTATCATAAGTATAAGTACAACATAATATGCATAGGAACGGGCGTGTTCATTAGGGCATAGAGGGGAGATGTCCAAATCTCTGGACAGATCTCAAGAGTACGCCGAAGCTACCCCAATGCACACTGCCGTCAAGAGAGTTCAATAGTATATCGTTCGCCGACGGATCAAAGTAAGGACGAGTCAAGGAATAGGATGATAAGAAGTAAATAGATGATGTAGCGTAGTAGATGATGACACCGACACCCCGACAAGTCATATTGTTACCCACTTGCTAAGACTCAACTAATTGTGACCGTCTAGTGTGTGCGACTCAGTTATAGACTAGACTCTACATGCAGTCTCAGTTCACTATAACCGTTGGCTCTGATACCAATCTGTCACACCCTCAAATTCCACGTGCGGGGTTTTACCGCGAGGCGCGTGACACACCAGGATCTCAGTCAACGATCACAATAAACATACAACAAACATGCATTCAAGATTATATTTAAAACCAAAATATAATGCTTTGAGCTGTAAACCAGCAGCGGAAGCATTCTTGTTTACAACCAAAAGACATAACATTGTTTACAAAGACATTGTTTAATATGTTCCCAAAATAATAGACGCCGTGCATGACCTTGTGCGCCTAGTCCGACAACCGCTACCTTAGCGACCTGAGAAAACATGCCAAAAATGTCAACATATAATGCTGGTGAGTTCACAGGTTTTCTTTTATAAAGTGTTGTCACAAGTTTTACAAAGATCATTCCCGTTAATACTATGTCATGAGAACGTTAGCTAGACGTTAAGTGTTTTTACTACTACGGTTGGGAACCCATTACTAAACGTTTCCAAAAGTTGATACCAGCCCAGAATGACTGGGCTACCGATGCCTCGGTAACCCGATAGGTAGAGACAATATGCACCCGCCCGGCCCCGCCGTCGAGTGGGGTTTGTGAGGCCCAATAGATCTATCCACATTTCCCTCGTTGTGCGTGCCAGCACATTCATGGTTTCCCCCTGGGACTTTCCATAAAAGCCGTATAGTAATATAAAGTGCCCATAGTATAACATGACCTTTAAATAGTTCGTACAAAGCATGTTTCTCCCCCAAAAGCAAAACAGTAAAAGTGGGGCTGTGAAACTCACCTTGGTTAGCGTTACTTGAAAATAGTTAAATGATTATGTTATGATAGCCCCAGATAGCGGCGACCTATCATAAGATGTGTATAAGTATTGGACTAATAACCCGCAGGCTAACTAGTCCCCGAATGCCCAGACCGTGACCTTAAACGTTTGAAAACACCTTTAACTGTTAAACTGACCGTGCCCGACAAGACCCGACATCCCATTGGTGACCCGACATCCCACGTGTTAGATAAATGCAAGACATCATGCAACATATGCAATTAAACACTTAGCACGCGCAACAATTCACCTAGTCTAGCATAATGCCCAATTAACGCATAAACAGGTCCGAACACGTCTTACTAAGTCATTGGGTGTATCCCGGGGTTCCTAACATGTTCCTAGGTGTCAAATCGTGTTCCGGGATGTCAAAACGCGTTCACGACAGCAGTACATGCGATTAGGAAAGTCACACGCGAGTAGGCAATAGCCTATAGGCGATTAGGGGGCCTAATCGCATGAAGTTTCAGGCGATTAGGGCCCAATCGCCCCTAAACTCTGCACAATCGCCAATAGCTCAGGCGATTAGGATTCCTAATCGCCTGCAGCTGCTGTGTAACGGATTTTCGCGCGTTTAACCCTCCAAATCAGATCCGAAACATGTAACAACACCCAATATCAAACCTAAATCATTTACCAACCCATTTCAAGCAAAAACCCCCAACATATCACTGGTCTAGCATGTTCTATGCAATTATTTCCTAAAATGGCAAAGTACTAGGTTTCTTCTACCAACCTTATCTTTCCTTAAATGGAAATAATCAGATTTCAAGCTCTACAACATGTAACTCATAACATCTCTGATCTAACATCTTCCTAGTGTGAATTCTAACAACATTGCATCAACAATCACACCACAATCATCCTAAATCTTCAAGAACATACAAATGGGTCAAAATATGCATTTTCTTCAAAACACCATAATAATGGCTAAGATTCTAAGACAACCTTCCTAATGGCCTCTACATAACAGAAGTACACTCATATCTTAGAAACATTCATGTTAAAATCACCAATAAGACCAACATTTGCATATAAACTTCACATAAGACAAGCATTAAGGTGTAAACTTGGTTTAAGACTCTTTTGAAAGGTTTTTAAAGACACATTTGGTAAAACAAGGTCTGGAACTTTGGGGGAACTCAAAATAACAACTTTACAAAGGTTAGGGATGAAGAACACACCTTGGATTTTGCTAAAGAAAGGTGTGTAAGCTTGGGGATGGTGATTTTTGTAACAAAATGAGTTCCAGAGGTGTTCTAAGGTGTGTGGGTGGTTTGGGAGCAGCTAGGGTTGTTCTAGAGGTGTTTGGGGAGTTAAGGGTTCTATTTATAGGTGTTTTGACCCGGACCCTGCAGTACACGCGAGTAGCAGCCCCTTATACGCGATTGGGGGCCTAATCGCGTATAACATCAGGCGATTAGGTCCCAATCGCCTGTAAGCTTCCCTACTCGCATGAACATATAGGCGATTAGGGGCTCTCCCAGCTCCTAATCGCCCCTGTGATGCTGGAACGGGTTTTTGGCGCGTTAAACACTATTTTAACATATTTAAACACGTATTCACATACCGATAAGTCACATAATGATTTCAAACATATAATGCATGATAACTAACACGTTTACATCCGTTCACCAATTCCCGGGACTCGAGATTCGTGTGTGCGTTAGACCCGACGATTCCACGAATCGCCGATCCTTGTACCCATAGTTATGGACCGACTCCCGATGACCCCGTGGATCATCATAACGACTCCCGATAATTCCCCCGAATCATCGTACCGACTCGACTGACCTTGTTAAGGACGTAATATGCATGACTCGCTAAGGTAGACTTACCAGTTTAGTCAACGTTACTAACCTGAGTTTGCCGGGTGTCACATCATCCCCCTGTTGAAAGAATTTTCGTCCCGAAAATTGCCCAAGGCCAAAAAGGAAGAGACGAAAGAGAAGAAAAATTTTCCGGTTGCCACATCATCCCCCTGTTGAAAGGAATCTCGACCCGAGATTCATTCAGCTTCAGCAGAGACATGTCTTGATTCGAATGCGCGCTTAGGAAATAAATGGGGATACTTAGCCTTCATTTGATCTTCCCGTTCCCACGTGAACTCCGGTCCACGATTAGAGTTCCAACGGACTTTAACAATGCGGATTTTACTCCGGCGAAGGCTACGGATTTTATAGTCAAGAATTTCAACCGGTTCCTCCACGATACGCAGACGATCATCCACCTTGATCTCTTCGAGAGGAACAACCAAAGATTCATCCGCCAAGCACTTCTTCAGATTAGAAACATGGAAGACATTATGAACATTACTGAGCTCAGCCGGCAGATCTAGCCTGTATGCTACCGGTCCAATCCGTTCCAGGATTGCGAACGGTCCCACATACCGAGGATTCAATTTGCCCCGTTTCCCAAAACGTATAACGCCCTTCCACGGAGATACCTTCAATAAAACCCTGTCGCCAACCTCGAACTCCAAAGGTTTGCGACGACGATCGGCATAGCTCTTTTGACGATCCCGAGCTGCTGCCATGCGGTTACGGATTTGTACGATCTTTTCGGAAGTCTCGTACACAAGTTCCGGGCCGGTGAGTTGACTCTCACCCACCTCGGCCCAACAAAGAGGAGACCGGCATTTCCGCCCGTAAAGAGCCTCGAACGGAGCTGCCTTGATGCTAGAATGGTAACTGTTGTTGTAGGAGAATTCCACCAACGGTAAATGACTCTCCCACCCCTTGCCAAAATCGATCACACATGCCCGAAGCATGTCTTCTAGCGTTTGGATTGTCCGCTCACTTTGACCGTCAGTTTGCGGATGATACGCTGTGCTCATGTCCAACTGAGTACCCAGAGCCTTATGCAAGGACTTCCAAAAGTTAGAGGCGAACCGAGGATCACGATCAGAAATAATAGAGACAGGCACCCCGTGCCGAGAGACCACTTCCTTGAGATATAACCGTGCCAAACGCTCGAGACCATCGGTCTCTTTGATAGCGAGGAAGTGTGCAGACTTTGTCAACCTATCGACAATTACCCAGATCATGTCGCAACCACTGGGCGATTTCGGGAGTTTGGTCACAAAGTCCATCGTAATCCGCTCCCACTTCCACTCGGGGATTTCAGGCTGTTGCAGGAGGCCGGACGGCTTTTGGTATTCGACCTTGACCTTAGCACAGGTCAAGCACTTGCTCACATACGAAGCCACGTCCGCCTTCATGTTCGGCCACCAATAAAGTATCTTCAGGTCTTGATACATCTTATCGGAGCCAGGGTGGATGGAGTACCGGGACTTGTGAGCTTCATCGAGAACAAGCTCCCGCAAGCCCCCAAATAAAGGAACCCAAATACGTTCAGCGAAATAGTGTAATCCATCGGATCTGAGTTCAAGGTGACTATCAGCACCATGCATGGTTTCAGCTTTAAGGTTTTCCTCCTTCAAAGCTTCTTGCTGCGCCGAACGGATTCGATCAGGTAAGCCAGAATGGATAGTGAGCTGAAGAGCCCGAACACGACGAGGTTTAGCCGTTTCCTTCCTGCTCAAGGCATCTGCGACCACATTTGCCTTGCCAGGATGGTATTTGATAGCGCACTCGTAGTCGTTAAGGAGCTCGACCCAACGACGCTGTCTTATGTTCAACACCTTCTGATCAAAGATATGCTGGAGGCTCTTGTGATCGGTGTAAATCGTGCATTTGGTACCGTACAAGTAATGCCTCCAAATCTTTAAAGCAAAGACCACCGCACCCAACTCCAGATCATGGGTGGGATAGTTTTTCTCATGAACCTTAAGCTGACGAGAAGCATAGGCGATGACCTTCTCGCGCTGCATCAGTACGCAACCAAGACCCCGGATAGAAGCGTCACAATAAACCACAAAATCGTCCGTGCCCTCAGGCAAGGACAAGATAGGAGCAGAACAGAGTTTAGCCTTTAACAACTGGAAGGCCGACTCCTGCGAATCACCCCAGTCGAACTTCCGGTCCTTCTGGGTAAGCGAGGTGAGGGGTTGAGCGATCTTCGAAAATCCCTCGATAAAACGACGGTAATAACCTGCAAGGCCTAGGAATTGCCGCACCTCAGATGGCGTCTTCGGTGCTTCCCAGTCTTTAATGGCTTCAATCTTAGCTGGGTCAACGTGAATTCCTTTCTCATTAACAACATGACCAAGGAATTGGACTTCACGCAACCAGAAGCTACACTTAGAAAACTTGGCGTACAGCTGTTCCCGCCTCAGAAGTTCCAAAACAAGACGTAGGTGTTCCTGGTGGTCCACCTCGTTCTTAGAATAGACTAGAATATCATCGATGAAGACAATCACGAACTTATCAAGATAAGGCTTGCAAACACGGTTCATCAGATCCATAAAAATGGCAGGTGCGTTGGTGAGACCAAAAGGCATGACCAGGAATTCAAAGTGGCCATAGCGAGTTCGAAAGGCGGTCTTCGGAATGTCAGCTTCTTGAACCCTTAACTGATGGTACCCCGACCTCAAATCAATCTTCGAATAGAAACTGGAACCCTGAAGCTGGTCAAATAAGTCATCGATGCGAGGAAGAGGATAGCGATTCTTGATGGTAACCTTATTCAACTCCCGATAGTCGATACACATCCGTAGGCTTCCGTCCTTCTTCTTGACAAACAAAATAGGGGCTCCCCACGGGGACGAACTAGGCCGAATGAAACCCTTCTCTAACAGCTCCTGCAACTGGTTCGATAATTCCTGCATCTCGGGAGGTGCAAGACGATAAGGGGCACGAGCAATAGGGGCCGCACCCGGAGCAAGTTCAATACCAAATTCGACCTGGCGATAAGGAGGAAGACCAGGTAAGTCTTCAGGAAATACATCGGGAAAGTCACGGACAACAGGAATATCTTCAATCTTCTCCTCCTCTTCAGACGAAACCGAAACAAGTGCCAGAATGGCAGAATACCCCTTCCGAAGATACTTATAGGCTTTCATACACGAAATGATACTCAATGGGACCCCACTCTTCTCACCGTGCACCAACAGAATTTCTCCATCAGGGAGAGGAAGTCGAATGACTTTATCAAAACAAACGATCTCGGCATGATACAGGGACAACCAATCCATACCCACGACAACATCGAAACTACCCAACGACACCGGCATAAGATCAATAGGGAAAGAGTAACCCGACAACTCAAGGCGACACTCCCTAAGGACGTGCGTCGCCTCAACTTTCTTACCATCAGCCAATTCTATCAAGTACTTAGCCTCTAAAGGTGTAGGTACCCTATCAAGCAATTGACTAAACCCAAGAGATATGAAACTCTTATCGGCGCCAGAATCAAATAAAACCGTAGCATAGCGATTATCGAGGAGAAACGTACCAGTAACAGTGTCGGGGTCTTGTCGAGCACCACTCGAACCAATCACGAAGGCGCGAGCATTCCTGCCTCCGCCTCCATTGTTTCCATTGCCCGACCCATTCTTCCCGGCTTCGCCCTGCTTCAACTTGGGGCATTCCCGCTTGTAGTGACCAAGTTCACCACAATTGTAGCACCCCTGTTTGCCCTGATTTCCCTGGGGAGCAGCGACAGGAGGAGCCGGAGTAGGCGTAGCAGGAGGGTTCCGGTTACCCTGAAGATTAACCCTGCAATCCTTTGCCTGGTGCCCAAACTTATGGCACCTGTGGCAACGGTTCCGGTCCTCGCAACGACCGTTGTGGTGAAATCCACACTGGTCACATTTCGGCTTCTTCCCAATATAACCCCCTGGTTTCTGCTCAGACGATGATCCCCCAACATCAGACTTCTTTACCTGCTGAGGCTGAGCCGAGCTCGAGCCTTTCCCCACAGCTTCCCACTTCCGTTTGTTACTATCGGAGGTCTTCACAGCAGCGCCTCGAGGAGGCAAGACCCCTTCAGTCACCTTCATGTTGGTCAGCCTGTGAGCCGACCGAACTACTTCAGAATAAACAGTGAGATTACCCGCAACAACTAACCCAGCAATCTCCGGTACCAACCCAGCGACGTAATGCTCAATCCTTCGATAATCAGGTGTGTGCAAATCGGGGCACAACACCGCCAACTCATTGTGCCTAGCAGTATAAGCTTCAATCTCAGAACCCACCATCTTATGATTCCAGACTTCATGCTCAAGCTTCTGAATTTCATCCCTCGGGCAGTACTCATTCTTCAGCAACTGAATGAATTCTGTCCAGGGCATAGCGTGAGCTTCCCCAATGCCCATAGTCTGGGTGGTGGAGTTCCACCAAGTCAAGGCTTGACCCTCCAGGGTCGCAGAAGCATATTTCACCCGGTCGCCTTCCGGGCAGTTGCACATCGAGAAGACAGACTCGATTTTCTCCAACCATCGGAGCAGTCCCACTGCCCCTTCAGTGCCGCTGAAGTTGTGAGGCTTACAATCCATAAACTTTTTATAGGAACACTGGGATGGAGGAGGATTGACAGCACCACCTGGAACAGACACACAGGTGAGTATCAAGAATTGGTAAAGTACCCCAGAACGAGGTAGAATAGGTGAGAATCGACGTACCACCCATAGCATTATGAGCGGCTTGGAATGCAGCCAAAGCAATATTCACGTGCTGCTGCGTCAGATTATCCAGCTCAGCTTGGGTCATATTAATGTTCCCGCGGCCACCGCCGCCACCACGGCCGCCACCACGACCGCCAGCACGGCCGCCCCTGCGACCTCCACGAGCTCCCGACATCTTCTGTCACAACATGAAACAAAAGATTTAGGCTTGCCCGTGGTATAACCCATTAGGAGTTTCAAGAAATTAGACCGAGCCCAGCTCGGGTCCATCCGTTCAAGCCCAAAGTCCGCCAGGGATCCCATGCATCACAGTTTATGATCTCGTGTGCACCCGACATGATAAACTGTTCCACATGGTCCTCCAGGCGCGCTTTAAGTTTGAAGTTCAAGTCACCGAACACTAGTGCCCAATCATGATATTATCATAAGTATAAGTACAACATAATATGCATAGGAACGGGCGTGTTCATTAGGGCATAGAGGGGAGATGTCCAAATCTCTGGACAGATCTCAAGAGTACGCCGAAGCTACCCCAATGCACACTGCCGTCAAGAGAGTTCAATAGTATATCGTTCGCCGACGGATCAAAGTAAGGACGAGTCAAGGAATAGGATGATAAGAAGTAAATAGATGATGTAGCGTAGTAGATGATGACACCGACACCCCGACAAGTCATATTGTTACCCACTTGCTAAGACTCAACTAATTGTGACCGTCTAGTGTGTGCGACTCAGTTATAGACTAGACTCTACATGCAGTCTCAGTTCACTATAACCGTTGGCTCTGATACCAATCTGTCACACCCTCAAATTCCACGTGCGGGGTTTTACCGCGAGGCGCGTGACACACCAGGATCTCAGTCAACGATCACAATAAACATACAACAAACATGCATTCAAGATTATATTTAAAACCAAAATATAATGCTTTGAGCTGTAAACCAGCAGCGGAAGCATTCTTGTTTACAACCAAAAGACATAACATTGTTTACAAAGACATTGTTTAATATGTTCCCAAAATAATAGACGCCGTGCATGACCTTGTGCGCCTAGTCCGACAACCGCTACCTTAGCGACCTGAGAAAACATGCCAAAAATGTCAACATATAATGCTGGTGAGTTCACAGGTTTTCTTTTATAAAGTGTTGTCACAAGTTTTACAAAGATCATTCCCGTTAATACTATGTCATGAGAACGTTAGCTAGACGTTAAGTGTTTTTACTACTACGGTTGGGAACCCATTACTAAACGTTTCCAAAAGTTGATACCAGCCCAGAATGACTGGGCTACCGATGCCTCGGTAACCCGATAGGTAGAGACAATATGCACCCGCCCGGCCCCGCCGTCGAGTGGGGTTTGTGAGGCCCAATAGATCTATCCACATTTCCCTCGTTGCGCGTGCCAGCACATTCATGGTTTCCCCCTGGGACTTTCCATAAAAGCCGTATAGTAATATAAAGTGCCCATAGTATAACATGACCTTTAAATAGTTCGTACAAAGCATGTTTCTCCCCCAAAAGCAAAACAGTAAAAGTGGGGCTGTGAAACTCACCTTGGTTAGCGTTACTTGAAAATAGTTAAATGATTATGTTATGATAGCCCCAGATAGCGGCGACCTATCATAAGATGTGTATAAGTATTGGACTAATAACCCGCAGGCTAACTAGTCCCCGAATGCCCAGACCGTGACCTTAAACGTTTGAAAACACCTTTAACTGTTAAACTGACCGTGCCCGACAAGACCCGACATCCCATTGGTGACCCGACATCCCACGTGTTAGATAAATGCAAGACATCATGCAACATATGCAATTAAACACTTAGCACGCGCAACAATTCACCTAGTCTAGCATAATGCCCAATTAACGCATAAACAGGTCCGAACACGTCTTACTAAGTCATTGGGTGTATCCCGGGGTTCCTAACATGTTCCTAGGTGTCAAATCGTGTTCCGGGATGTCAAAACGCGTTCACGACAGCAGTACATGCGATTAGGGGGCCTAATCGCATGAAGTTTCAGGCGATTAGGGCCCAATCGCCCCTAAACTCTGCACAATCGCCAATAGCTCAGGCGATTAGGATTCCTAATCGCCTGCAGCTGCTGTGTAACGGATTTTCGCGCGTTTAACCCTCCAAATCAGATCCGAAACATGTAACAACACCCAATATCAAACCTAAATCATTTACCAACCCATTTCAAGCAAAAACCCCCAACATATCACTGGTCTAGCATGTTCTATGCAATTATTTCCTAAAATGGCAAAGTACTAGGTTTCTTCTACCAACCTTATCTTTCCTTAAATGGAAATAATCAGATTTCAAGCTCTACAACATGTAACTCATAACATCTCTGATCTAACATCTTCCTAGTGTGAATTCTAACAACATTGCATCAACAATCACACCACAATCATCCTAAATCTTCAAGAACATACAAATGGGTCAAAATATGCATTTTCTTCAAAACACCATAATAATGGCTAAGATTCTAAGACAACCTTCCTAATGGCCTCTACATAACAGAAGTACACTCATATCTTAGAAACATTCATGTTAAAATCACCAATAAGACCAACATTTGCATATAAACTTCACATAAGACAAGCATTAAGGTGTAAACTTGGTTTAAGACTCTTTTGAAAGGTTTTTAAAGACACATTTGGTAAAACAAGGTCTGGAACTTTGGGGGAACTCAAAATAACAACTTTACAAAGGTTAGGGATGAAGAACACACCTTGGATTTTGCTAAAGAAAGGTGTGTAAGCTTGGGGATGGTGATTTTTGTAACAAAATGAGTTCCAGAGGTGTTCTAAGGTGTGTGGGTGGTTTGGGAGCAGCTAGGGTTGTTCTAGAGGTGTTTGGGGAGTTAAGGGTTCTATTTATAGGTGTTTTGACCCGGACCCTGCAGTACACGCGAGTAGCAGCCCCTTATACGCGATTGGGGGCCTAATCGCGTATAACATCAGGCGATTAGGTCCCAATCGCCTGTAAGCTTCCCTACTCGCATGAACATATAGGCGATTAGGGGCTCTCCCAGCTCCTAATCGCCCCTGTGATGCTGGAACGGGTTTTTGGCGCGTTAAACACTATTTTAACATATTTAAACACGTATTCACATACCGATAAGTCACATAATGATTTCAAACATATAATGCATGATAACTAACACGTTTACATCCGTTCACCAATTCCCGGGACTCGAGATTCGTGTGTGCGTTAGACCCGACGATTCCACGAATCGCCGATCCTTGTACCCATAGTTATGGACCGACTCCCGATGACCCCGTGGATCATCATAACGACTCCCGATAATTCCCCCGAATCATCGTACCGACTCGACTGACCTTGTTAAGGACGTAATATGCATGACTCGCTAAGGTAGACTTACCAGTTTAGTCAACGTTACTAACCTGAGTTTGCCGGGTGTCACATCATCCCCCTGTTGAAAGAATTTTCGTCCCGAAAATTGCCCAAGGCCAAAAAGGAAGAGACGAAAGAGAAGAAAAATTTTCCGGTTGCCACATCATCCCCCTGTTGAAAGGAATCTCGACCCGAGATTCATTCAGCTTCAGCAGAGACATGTCTTGATTCGAATGCGCGCTTAGGAAATAAATGGGGATACTTAGCCTTCATTTGATCTTCCCGTTCCCACGTGAACTCCGGTCCACGATTAGAGTTCCAACGGACTTTAACAATGCGGATTTTACTCCGGCGAAGGCTACGGATTTTATAGTCAAGAATTTCAACCGGTTCCTCCACGATACGCAGACGATCATCCACCTTGATCTCTTCGAGAGGAACAACCAAAGATTCATCCGCCAAGCACTTCTTCAGATTAGAAACATGGAAGACATTATGAACATTACTGAGCTCAGCCGGCAGATCTAGCCTGTATGCTACCGGTCCAATCCGTTCCAGGATTGCGAACGGTCCCACATACCGAGGATTCAATTTGCCCCGTTTCCCAAAACGTATAACGCCCTTCCACGGAGATACCTTCAATAAAACCCTGTCGCCAACCTCGAACTCCAAAGGTTTGCGACGACGATCGGCATAGCTCTTTTGACGATCCCGAGCTGCTGCCATGCGGTTACGGATTTGTACGATCTTTTCGGAAGTCTCGTACACAAGTTCCGGGCCGGTGAGTTGACTCTCACCCACCTCGGCCCAACAAAGAGGAGACCGGCATTTCCGCCCGTAAAGAGCCTCGAACGGAGCTGCCTTGATGCTAGAATGGTAACTGTTGTTGTAGGAGAATTCCACCAACGGTAAATGACTCTCCCACCCCTTGCCAAAATCGATCACACATGCCCGAAGCATGTCTTCTAGCGTTTGGATTGTCCGCTCACTTTGACCGTCAGTTTGCGGATGATACGCTGTGCTCATGTCCAACTGAGTACCCAGAGCCTTATGCAAGGACTTCCAAAAGTTAGAGGCGAACCGAGGATCACGATCAGAAATAATAGAGACAGGCACCCCGTGCCGAGAGACCACTTCCTTGAGATATAACCGTGCCAAACGCTCGAGACCATCGGTCTCTTTGATAGCGAGGAAGTGTGCAGACTTTGTCAACCTATCGACAATTACCCAGATCATGTCGCAACCACTGGGCGATTTCGGGAGTTTGGTCACAAAGTCCATCGTAATCCGCTCCCACTTCCACTCGGGGATTTCAGGCTGTTGCAGGAGGCCGGACGGCTTTTGGTATTCGACCTTGACCTTAGCACAGGTCAAGCACTTGCTCACATACGAAGCCACGTCCGCCTTCATGTTCGGCCACCAATAAAGTATCTTCAGGTCTTGATACATCTTATCGGAGCCAGGGTGGATGGAGTACCGGGACTTGTGAGCTTCATCGAGAACAAGCTCCCGCAAGCCCCCAAATAAAGGAACCCAAATACGTTCAGCGAAATAGTGTAATCCATCGGATCTGAGTTCAAGGTGACTATCAGCACCATGCATGGTTTCAGCTTTAAGGTTTTCCTCCTTCAAAGCTTCTTGCTGCGCCGAACGGATTCGATCAGGTAAGCCAGAATGGATAGTGAGCTGAAGAGCCCGAACACGACGAGGTTTAGCCGTTTCCTTCCTGCTCAAGGCATCTGCGACCACATTTGCCTTGCCAGGATGGTATTTGATAGCGCACTCGTAGTCGTTAAGGAGCTCGACCCAACGACGCTGTCTTATGTTCAACACCTTCTGATCAAAGATATGCTGGAGGCTCTTGTGATCGGTGTAAATCGTGCATTTGGTACCGTACAAGTAATGCCTCCAAATCTTTAAAGCAAAGACCACCGCACCCAACTCCAGATCATGGGTGGGATAGTTTTTCTCATGAACCTTAAGCTGACGAGAAGCATAGGCGATGACCTTCTCGCGCTGCATCAGTACGCAACCAAGACCCCGGATAGAAGCGTCACAATAAACCACAAAATCGTCCGTGCCCTCAGGCAAGGACAAGATAGGAGCAGAACAGAGTTTAGCCTTTAACAACTGGAAGGCCGACTCCTGCGAATCACCCCAGTCGAACTTCCGGTCCTTCTGGGTAAGCGAGGTGAGGGGTTGAGCGATCTTCGAAAATCCCTCGATAAAACGACGGTAATAACCTGCAAGGCCTAGGAATTGCCGCACCTCAGATGGCGTCTTCGGTGCTTCCCAGTCTTTAATGGCTTCAATCTTAGCTGGGTCAACGTGAATTCCTTTCTCATTAACAACATGACCAAGGAATTGGACTTCACGCAACCAGAAGCTACACTTAGAAAACTTGGCGTACAGCTGTTCCCGCCTCAGAAGTTCCAAAACAAGACGTAGGTGTTCCTGGTGGTCCACCTCGTTCTTAGAATAGACTAGAATATCATCGATGAAGACAATCACGAACTTATCAAGATAAGGCTTGCAAACACGGTTCATCAGATCCATAAAAATGGCAGGTGCGTTGGTGAGACCAAAAGGCATGACCAGGAATTCAAAGTGGCCATAGCGAGTTCGAAAGGCGGTCTTCGGAATGTCAGCTTCTTGAACCCTTAACTGATGGTACCCCGACCTCAAATCAATCTTCGAATAGAAACTGGAACCCTGAAGCTGGTCAAATAAGTCATCGATGCGAGGAAGAGGATAGCGATTCTTGATGGTAACCTTATTCAACTCCCGATAGTCGATACACATCCGTAGGCTTCCGTCCTTCTTCTTGACAAACAAAATAGGGGCTCCCCACGGGGACGAACTAGGCCGAATGAAACCCTTCTCTAACAGCTCCTGCAACTGGTTCGATAATTCCTGCATCTCGGGAGGTGCAAGACGATAAGGGGCACGAGCAATAGGGGCCGCACCCGGAGCAAGTTCAATACCAAATTCGACCTGGCGATAAGGAGGAAGACCAGGTAAGTCTTCAGGAAATACATCGGGAAAGTCACGGACAACAGGAATATCTTCAATCTTCTCCTCCTCTTCAGACGAAACCGAAACAAGTGCCAGAATGGCAGAATACCCCTTCCGAAGATACTTATAGGCTTTCATACACGAAATGATACTCAATGGGACCCCGCTCTTCTCACCGTGCACCAACAGAATTTCTCCATCAGGGAGAGGAAGTCGAATGACTTTATCAAAACAAACGATCTCGGCATGATACAGGGACAACCAATCCATACCCACGACAACATCGAAACTACCCAACGACACCGGCATAAGATCAATAGGGAAAGAGTAACCCGACAACTCAAGGCGACACTCCCTAAGGACGTGCGTCGCCTCAACTTTCTTACCATCAGCCAATTCTATCAAGTACTTAGCCTCTAAAGGTGTAGGTACCCTATCAAGCAATTGACTAAACCCAAGAGATATGAAACTCTTATCGGCGCCAGAATCAAATAAAACCGTAGCATAGCGATTATCGAGGAGAAACGTACCAGTAACAGTGTCGGGGTCTTGTCGAGCACCACTCGAACCAATCACGAAGGCGCGAGCATTCCTGCCTCCGCCTCCATTGTTTCCATTGCCCGACCCATTCTTCCCGGCTTCGCCCTGCTTCAACTTGGGGCATTCCCGCTTGTAGTGACCAAGTTCACCACAATTGTAGCACCCCTGTTTGCCCTGATTTCCCTGGGGAGCAGCGACAGGAGGAGCCGGAGTAGGCGTAGCAGGAGGGTTCCGGTTACCCTGAAGATTAACCCTGCAATCCTTTGCCTGGTGCCCAAACTTATGGCACCTGTGGCAACGGTTCCGGTCCTCGCAACGACCGTTGTGGTGAAATCCACACTGGTCACATTTCGGCTTCTTCCCAATATAACCCCCTGGTTTCTGCTCAGACGATGATCCCCCAACATCAGACTTCTTTACCTGCTGAGGCTGAGCCGAGCTCGAGCCTTTCCCCACAGCTTCCCACTTCCGTTTGTTACTATCGGAGGTCTTCACAGCAGCGCCTCGAGGAGGCAAGACCCCTTCAGTCACCTTCATGTTGGTCAGCCTGTGAGCCGACCGAACTACTTCAGAATAAACAGTGAGATTACCCGCAACAACTAACCCAGCAATCTCCGGTACCAACCCAGCGACGTAATGCTCAATCCTTCGATAATCAGGTGTGTGCAAATCGGGGCACAACACCGCCAACTCATTGTGCCTAGCAGTATAAGCTTCAATCTCAGAACCCACCATCTTATGATTCCAGACTTCATGCTCAAGCTTCTGAATTTCATCCCTCGGGCAGTACTCATTCTTCAGCAACTGAATGAATTCTGTCCAGGGCATAGCGTGAGCTTCCCCAATGCCCATAGTCTGGGTGGTGGAGTTCCACCAAGTCAAGGCTTGACCCTCCAGGGTCGCAGAAGCATATTTCACCCGGTCGCCTTCCGGGCAGTTGCACATCGAGAAGACAGACTCGATTTTCTCCAACCATCGGAGCAGTCCCACTGCCCCTTCAGTGCCGCTGAAGTTGTGAGGCTTACAATCCATAAACTTTTTATAGGAACACTGGGATGGAGGAGGATTGACAGCACCACCTGGAACAGACACACAGGTGAGTATCAAGAATTGGTAAAGTACCCCAGAACGAGGTAGAATAGGTGAGAATCGACGTACCACCCATAGCATTATGAGCGGCTTGGAATGCAGCCAAAGCAATATTCACGTGCTGCTGCGTCAGATTATCCAGCTCAGCTTGGGTCATATTAATGTTCCCGCGGCCACCGCCGCCACCACGGCCGCCACCACGACCGCCAGCACGGCCGCCCCTGCGACCTCCACGAGCTCCCGACATCTTCTGTCACAACATGAAACAAAAGATTTAGGCTTGCCCGTGGTATAACCCATTAGGAGTTTCAAGAAATTAGACCGAGCCCAGCTCGGGTCCATCCGTTCAAGCCCAAAGTCCGCCAGGGATCCCATGCATCACAGTTTATGATCTCGTGTGCACCCGACATGATAAACTGTTCCACATGGTCCTCCAGGCGCGCTTTAAGTTTGAAGTTCAAGTCACCGAACACTAGTGCCCAATCATGATATTATCATAAGTATAAGTACAACATAATATGCATAGGAACGGGCGTGTTCATTAGGGCATAGAGGGGAGATGTCCAAATCTCTGGACAGATCTCAAGAGTACGCCGAAGCTACCCCAATGCACACTGCCGTCAAGAGAGTTCAATAGTATATCGTTCGCCGACGGATCAAAGTAAGGACGAGTCAAGGAATAGGATGATAAGAAGTAAATAGATGATGTAGCGTAGTAGATGATGACACCGACACCCCGACAAGTCATATTGTTACCCACTTGCTAAGACTCAACTAATTGTGACCGTCTAGTGTGTGCGACTCAGTTATAGACTAGACTCTACATGCAGTCTCAGTTCACTATAACCGTTGGCTCTGATACCAATCTGTCACACCCTCAAATTCCACGTGCGGGGTTTTACCGCGAGGCGCGTGACACACCAGGATCTCAGTCAACGATCACAATAAACATACAACAAACATGCATTCAAGATTATATTTAAAACCAAAATATAATGCTTTGAGCTGTAAACCAGCAGCGGAAGCATTCTTGTTTACAACCAAAAGACATAACATTGTTTACAAAGACATTGTTTAATATGTTCCCAAAATAATAGACGCCGTGCATGACCTTGTGCGCCTAGTCCGACAACCGCTACCTTAGCGACCTGAGAAAACATGCCAAAAATGTCAACATATAATGCTGGTGAGTTCACAGGTTTTCTTTTATAAAGTGTTGTCACAAGTTTTACAAAGATCATTCCCGTTAATACTATGTCATGAGAACGTTAGCTAGACGTTAAGTGTTTTTACTACTACGGTTGGGAACCCATTACTAAACGTTTCCAAAAGTTGATACCAGCCCAGAATGACTGGGCTACCGATGCCTCGGTAACCCGATAGGTAGAGACAATATGCACCCGCCCGGCCCCGCCGTCGAGTGGGGTTTGTGAGGCCCAATAGATCTATCCACATTTCCCTCGTTGTGCGTGCCAGCACATTCATGGTTTCCCCCTGGGACTTTCCATAAAAGCCGTATAGTAATATAAAGTGCCCATAGTATAACATGACCTTTAAATAGTTCGTACAAAGCATGTTTCTCCCCCAAAAGCAAAACAGTAAAAGTGGGGCTGTGAAACTCACCTTGGTTAGCGTTACTTGAAAATAGTTAAATGATTATGTTATGATAGCCCCAGATAGCGGCGACCTATCATAAGATGTGTATAAGTATTGGACTAATAACCCGCAGGCTAACTAGTCCCCGAATGTCCAGACCGTGACCTTAAACGTTTGAAAACACCTTTAACTGTTAAACTGACCGTGCCCGACAAGACCCGACATCCCATTGGTGACCCGACATCCCACGTGTTAGATAAATGCAAGACATCATGCAACATATGCAATTAAACACTTAGCACGCGCAACAATTCACCTAGTCTAGCATAATGCCCAATTAACGCATAAACAGGTCCGAACACGTCTTACTAAGTCATTGGGTGTATCCCGGGGTTCCTAACATGTTCCTAGGTGTCAAATCGTGTTCCGGGATGTCAAAACGCGTTCACGACAGCAGTACATGCGATTAGGAAAGTCACACGCGAGTAGGCAATAGCCTATAGGCGATTAGGGGGCCTAATCGCATGAAGTTTCAGGCGATTAGGGCCCAATCGCCCCTAAACTCTGCACAATCGCCAATAGCTCAGGCGATTAGGATTCCTAATCGCCTGCAGCTGCTGTGTAACGGATTTTCGCGCGTTTAACCCTCCAAATCAGATCCGAAACATGTAACAACACCCAATATCAAACCTAAATCATTTACCAACCCATTTCAAGCAAAAACCCCCAACATATCACTGGTCTAGCATGTTCTATGCAATTATTTCCTAAAATGGCAAAGTACTAGGTTTCTTCTACCAACCTTATCTTTCCTTAAATGGAAATAATCAGATTTCAAGCTCTACAACATGTAACTCATAACATCTCTGATCTAACATCTTCCTAGTGTGAATTCTAACAACATTGCATCAACAATCACACCACAATCATCCTAAATCTTCAAGAACATACAAATGGGTCAAAATATGCATTTTCTTCAAAACACCATAATAATGGCTAAGATTCTAAGACAACCTTCCTAATGGCCTCTACATAACAGAAGTACACTCATATCTTAGAAACATTCATGTTAAAATCACCAATAAGACCAACATTTGCATATAAACTTCACATAAGACAAGCATTAAGGTGTAAACTTGGTTTAAGACTCTTTTGAAAGGTTTTTAAAGACACATTTGGTAAAACAAGGTCTGGAACTTTGGGGGAACTCAAAATAACAACTTTACAAAGGTTAGGGATGAAGAACACACCTTGGATTTTGCTAAAGAAAGGTGTGTAAGCTTGGGGATGGTGATTTTTGTAACAAAATGAGTTCCAGAGGTGTTCTAAGGTGTGTGGGTGGTTTGGGAGCAGCTAGGGTTGTTCTAGAGGTGTTTGGGGAGTTAAGGGTTCTATTTATAGGTGTTTTGACCCGGACCCTGCAGTACACGCGAGTAGCAGCCCCTTATACGCGATTGGGGGCCTAATCGCGTATAACATCAGGCGATTAGGTCCCAATCGCCTGTAAGCTTCCCTACTCGCATGAACATATAGGCGATTAGGGGCTCTCCCAGCTCCTAATCGCCCCTGTGATGCTGGAACGGGTTTTTGGCGCGTTAAACACTATTTTAACATATTTAAACACGTATTCACATACCGATAAGTCACATAATGATTTCAAACATATAATGCATGATAACTAACACGTTTACATCCGTTCACCAATTCCCGGGACTCGAGATTCGTGTGTGCGTTAGACCCGACGATTCCACGAATCGCCGATCCTTGTACCCATAGTTATGGACCGACTCCCGATGACCCCGTGGATCATCATAACGACTCCCGATAATTCCCCCGAATCATCGTACCGACTCGACTGACCTTGTTAAGGACGTAATATGCATGACTCGCTAAGGTAGACTTACCAGTTTAGTCAACGTTACTAACCTGAGTTTGCCGGGTGTCACAGTTTTGGTATCACGTATGGCTTCGAATAGTTACCACCTAACAATAATAATAAACTCGGAACATACCGATTGTTCTCGACATGGCTAGAACGCTAAGAACCCTAGCACCATCCCGATATATAACACTCTCACCAGCCTCATCGATTCTTTGGAGCTCATCAGGTCGATCAGGCTACATTCAAAAACTTATTTGTGAGTCAACTAATAGATTTAATCAACCAGAATCTCTATTAAGAACATATGTAACTAATTAATACCTTATGATCTGTGGAGAGAGGTATTGCAACATCGTTCCGGCAAAGTACTGCACGTGAATCTCTGCAGTTAGACACGTCAATTTTGTCTGGGGTAACCAACGCAACAACGGCCGTACCGTAGATCCTACAACGTCACACTGTGGGGTTTTAAGTTCGCATCTAGAGGTTGAAGTTGAACTAGAAGTAGAGCTAGTCCATTCAGTTACATCCTTATCCATTCGTGAGAAACTCTTCACCATCGTCTCCTTCCATTCAATTGATTTCTCGCAAATCTCCACTTCTTCCTTCACTATCTCGTGCATCCTATATTTGCACTTCATCGCCACCTATAAAACATTAAGAAAAGTATTTGAGCATACAAAATATAAAATAACGGTGTTGAAAAAAATAAGATAATCGCATACATGTGAGTAGCCATGGCCATCGTAGACGCTATAAAAGTGCAGATCATCGGATTCCGGAGTATTCATCTTACAAAACGACGGTTTAACCGTAACAGCATCTTCCAAATCCCTCCTCCTTCCACACACTACAGTTAAACCAAATTGAGAACTTTCCTTATCCAAAACCTACTCCATAGATTCTTCTGACGATGAAGAAGAAGTTTCACATCCAACTCCCTCCTGTTTCACATCAGTTGATTGAACTATTGTTTTAGCCTTGATGGAAGCTATACCATCACATCTCGTTTTAAATTGATAAATCTATTAGACAAATATGATATTTGTAACGTTAGGAGATTAGAACAGATGTAATTGAAACCGTTTGAACAAAAAAAAATTATCCATCTCAACAATGATAACATATTTGAAAGAGAAAGAAGAAGAACCAGATTAGATCGTTGAATAGCGCGAGTTTCAAATCGTTTAGACATATTGATTACGAAGATCTACAGAGATTATGAGGTTCACGACGACGGTGTAGAGAGGTGGCGGTGACGACGGAGAGAGGCAGAGGAGGTGATGAAGTGAGGGTTGGACCAACCACCCTGACTGGTACAACGAAGTGACGGCTTCCATGCTGGGACCTTACTGTGTACAGTATTGTTATAGTGCAGTACAGTAAACACACGTCGCCCTGCACCTCGTCAGACGTCACGTGTGTAACACCCCGAGGTGTTACGGGTCTCTTAAATGGGTCGGGTCGTACCCAACCACCCGAGTATTTAATAAAATATTCAAGTTCGAATCTCGCGACCAACGGTTCAACCGATTATATAGATAATAATTATTGGACTTTTATTATCTCGGCTAAACGCTCCTTATCTGCTATTAAATCGCACCCAAACGTTCTTTATTTTGTTATTATACCCGTTCCCAAACACCCGAGTCCCAGCTATTATCCCCATTGCCAAACACCCTCTATTTTAATTCTCTTATAAAACCACCCCTCTCTTTATCTCTCGCAGCTCTCTCTCTCTCTCTCTCTCTCTCTCTCTCTCTCTCTGTATTCACATATAGAAAACAACACACCTTTGTGTGTGTTTACAATCAAGACCACAACCACCACCTCCGATTGCCGCCGATCGCCGCCGATCGCCGCCGGCGTCTTCTTCTCCGGTAAGCAATCCTTCCTCTCTGGCTTCTGTGACTAATCAGCGAACACTACAAACCTTCGGTTCCTACTAATCATCATCAAACCATCAACCTTTAAACAGCACCATGTTCCTCCTCTGTTACGATAATAATCCGGTCAACTTATCCGGCTGCCGTCTTCTTCCTTTCTCCGGTAAGTCCACTGCCGAACCCTCCTCCTCTTCTGTCCCTGTTAACGAGTAGCAATCCATCAATTAACCCTCTGTTAGCGGATCTTATAGCCTTCAAATTCACAGTTTGTATTTGATAGATAACAACCTGAACCAACCATCCGGTCACTTCTGATCTGAACCCGACTCCTTGTTCTTTTGTTTCTAAACCCAAACCTTTGCTTCTCTCTGTTCGGTTAATACCCGGAACCATCTCGTTACTATTACGAACCACCCCCAAACTCTTTTGGTTATCTTATATACATATATATGTTGATGTGTGTATGTTTATGTACTGTAACAGATTGATCGGGTCTTCGGTCGACTCCCGATGTATTTTCGGTGAATATAGTAATTTCCGGTCAGCCTCCGGTCACTCTCCGGCCTGAGTCTGGTTAATGTTCAGATAAAGATATGAACCCGGTTTAGTACTCGGTAAGTATTCGGTTAGGATTTACTTATAACTCCATTGGTTAATTGGTTATACAATCTATTGGATAATTATTAATATAATAATTATGATTGTTGCGAGGTACTAATAATCGAATCTGGAGTATAAGACCGATACCGAGTCAACTCAGTGACTCGGTCAACTACCGGAATAGAACCCGGTCCAATAGCTAGACGAGGAATATTATTAGAATTATACGAATATATATATATATATATATAATACGAATAACGTACGGACTTGATAATAATAATAAGAGAATAATAATCATATATAAAATATATACGTTTAT